>CM037594.1:103519683-105919683 GCA_021018995.1 Chloranthus sessilifolius | reverse complement strand
TTCTGAGGGGTCGTTCAGATGAATCATAAAATAGATACAGATACTAACATAATTTAGATGCAAGTTTCTTACACATATTTCAGATTTCAGAGTTCCGACAGATTCAGATTTTTAGTTTACAGACGTGATTTCAATGACATGCAAGTTCAAAGATTCTAATTTCAAAATATTCATACGAATTAAAATAAAATACGGTAGTGATGAGATTCTCCTACCTCAGAACGTCTCACACAAATTGGAGTCCAAACTATGTTTAACGGATGACATCAAGATCCACCATATAACCTAACACTAATACAGACCATATATTACGTGTTGAGTAGCATAAAAATCACATGATTCGAAAGGAGAAGAAAATGAAGACAAAAACATCTTCTGTACTTTCGCGGGCGAGCTCTTTCCTTGCTCGCTCGATAACTTAAACTCGCGCTAGCGACTATAGGGACTCACAGTATTTTGACTCTTTTGGGTGTCTAACTTCTCGAGTCAATTCTGTAGACTACTCACACGAGCGATAATAATCCTCGCGTGAGCGATGATAATCCTTATGCGAGCGAGCTACAACAACTGTGCGATCTGAGTCTCAGAAACTCAAATAAAGATGTGATTTTTGCCCCGTTTTTACCCTAATCGATTTCCACACAACCCTAAAACAAAACCCACATCTAATCTATTAATTCTAATCAATAATCTTAATTAAAACCATACCTTTAACCAAAGATTTTCTCGATTTGAAAAAGAACCGCACCAAAGGATTTTGGAACGAAATCGTCAGATCTCCTCAACGATTCACGCTGCGATCGCTCTCCCTAGTTTACAAGGACGACTCTTACTTGTTCCCAATAATTTCAACTTCTTTCGAACGCCCAAAAATGAATCGAAGGCCAATTCAAGTTTTCCCTAGGATCAAGGGTTTCAAATAAAAGAGGATTCTAGAGAAGAGGGGTTCTAGAGAAGGTTTCACAATGACAGATCTCATGATCAATTGGCGACACGATGAGGTCGGGGTTCTTCGTGGATGGCTCACATCTCCTTCTTTCTTAAGGAATAAAACAAATAACCTTAACCTAATCGTATATGTGAGACTAATCTCTCTTATAATAGGATTGTACTATGTGTTAGGCACACACACTCCTATTGTGTGTTAAACTTCTAATTTTAATTATTTTAAGTCCAGTGTTGAGCGGCAGATTGAAGTCGGGGCACGACTTCCATACAAGGGTCCAAACATGCTCTAAATCAGAATATGTCCATACAATCACATCTAAATAATATTTTAAAACAAATGGCGATGTCGGTCGCCTAACCGAACACACACACAGGGTTAGTCTAACTCGGGTTCAAAATACGGGTCTTTACATTCTACCCTCCTTAGGAAATATCATCCTCAAAAATGTAACAGATAGTTGAACTAGGCCTATAGTATGCCCTTATCCTAACGCATGTTAATCTTAGGTGAAATCAAACAGTCTGAAATCTAAAAAGAGTGGGTCACAGTGCGATAGGTTTTACCAACCACGCTTTTGCAAGGAACCAGGGCCATAGTAACCTGGATGTACTTCGTGTGGCATCCCATAATACCATAAAGGTGTTACATCAGTACATGGATGCCTACGTTCCAAGTGTCACTCAGTTGGAAAAAGAAACTCCACAGTGACTCAAACGTAGCAACACATCTCTCACCTTTCTCTCATTAGACCACATACACTATATTAGTGAGTACTCGAGCAGAAATTTCAGAGGCCAAAATCGAATACTTGCAAAAATGTAACCACATACACGATATACACATGTGCTAATTGATAACATGGTTTCTAACTGATAACGAAATAATGATGATATCTAAGATTTTATTATGTGATAGTAGCTGATATATGTAATCTTGAAATCATTACCCAAGTAAATTTTATAGTTTAAGAGCAATGCTTTGTTTGAAAAAAAGAGATAATTTTAAAACTCAAAGGTATTTATATTTTTTTCTTATATAGTTTACGATTTACCTTCACTTGAAAAGTTGTGGAAATTGCTCGCGAATCTCTGCTTCGTGTTCCCAAGTGGCTTCCTCTGAAGAATGGTTATGCCACTTCACAAGTACTAAGGGAATACTTTTGGTCCATAAAAGCTGCTCTTTACGATCTAAGATTTGTACCGGCTCCTCAATCAGAGATAAGCCTTCCTGGAGCTCAATGGGCTGGTAGTCCAATACATGAGTCGGGTCCTTCACATACTTCCGCCACATGGACACGTGAAACACATTATGCATGCCCGATAGCTGTGGTGGCAAGGCTACACGATAAACGACCTCGCCGACTCGGCCCAAAACCTCAAAAGGTCCAACATAATGTGGACTCAGCTTTTTGCACTTCCCAAAATGCATTACACCTTTTGTAGGAGAGATCTTGACAAACACATTATCTCTCACCTAAAATGCAGGTATTAGTGACAACACATAACTTACAACAATATGAAGGTGACTAAAGCTACGAAGTTCACCTGAAACTCAACATGGTTCCTTTTAAGGTCGGCGTAGCTCTTCTGACGACTCTGAGGAATGCGTAGTCTCTTGCAGATTAATCAAACTGTCTCGGTTGTACTCACCATGATTTTTGAGCCTAAAATAAGCTTCTCGCCCACTTCTTCCCAATTAAGCAGAGACTTGCACCGTCATCCATACAAAGCTTCATAAGGTGCCATGCCGATGCTAGCCTAGTAACTATTATTATAGGCGAATTCAATCAGCGTTAAATGTTGGTCCCATGACCCTTAGAAATTCAACATGCAAGCACATAGCATGTCCTCTATGATTTGATTCACCCTCTCAGTCTGCCCATCGGTCTGAGGATGGAATGTTGTACTATAATCTAGCCTGGAACCCATCTTTTCCTGAAATCGCTACCAAAATTGAGATATGTACATCGGGTCTCTATCGCATATGATATTAACTGGTATACCATACAGCCTAACTATCTCCTTGGTGTATAACTCTACGAGCTTATTGGCGGTATATGATGTATTATAAGGTAGGAAGTGTACAGACTTAGTCAATCGATCTACAATGACCCAGATGGCATTATGCTTCCTTAATGTCTTTGGCAACCCTAAAATAAAGTCCATAGAAATGGCCTCCCATTTCCACTCTGGTATCGGTAGTGGTTGTAACAATTCCATTGGATTTCGGTATCCACCTTTACTTGCTAGCACACAAGACATCTCGAGACATACTCGGCGACATCTTTCTTTAAACCCCTCCATCCCTAGTATCACATCAAACCCTTCCATGCTCAAAATAATCACATTAGCTATAGTCACGTGGTCTTCGATCATCACGATCATAGATTGACACACGGTATCGATGCTCACTGAGTTATCCATAGGAATTGACACTGCCAAGATGAAATCAAGGGCCTTTGGAATGATACCCAACTTCTCAGCGAACAACAGAATAAAGATAAATAAACACCTCAACTTTTAATAATACCTTGGATCACGTCATTCGACGTTCCGACTTCCTGATCCGTCATGACATAAGCTTGACCTTGAATAGTAGGTCGGGTCGATCTCTGAGTAGATGTCGAATTGGTTCTTCCCTTTTCCTCTTGAAGACAATTATTAACCATGTGCCCGATTGTACCACATCGAAAACATGCTCCAATGTTCCTTCTATAATCCTCGGTCTTGTGTGGTTTTCTACACCTTAGACATGAAATGACTGAGGCAGAAGATGCCGCATGTGACGATCCTTATACCACTGATGCTCCACTAGCCGTGGGACTCGCTAGTCGTACGGATTGCACAGGTGAAGACACTGCTGGCCTCTTATCGGAGGTCGGTCCAGAAGAAACTGTTGGTCTAAAAAATGTAGGTTGAATAGGATTTATCGGTGGCTTAGAAAACTTGGCCCTCTTATTCTCATAAGTACCAGACTATCCCTGCATATCCCTGTCCTTATTCTGTTGACTCCTTATCAGAAACAGCTTCTGAATTTCCTCTTCAGCAATGAGGGCCTTTACCATCACTCCCCCATATGTCTCCATCTCCCACATATCTACTCTCTCTTATATATTCGGCCTTAAACCCAGCTGAAATTTTCTGACCTTCATCATATCGGTGGCTACATGCTAAGGTTCAAACCTCGAAAGTCGTGTGAACTCATCTCCATACTCACGCACTGATATTGTCCCCTGCTCTAGCTTGATGAACTGGACTTCCATCTGATGCCTGACGATCTTGGGAAAGTACTGATCGTCGTTGAACGCCTCGATAAACTCAGCCCATGTCCAAGAAGTATTGGGAAACTCCTGCTCCCTGTGTCTAGCCATGGACTACCACCATGGTCCAGCCCGTCCGTCCAGTTTGAAAATTGCCCAATGAACCTTCTCGACATCGGTACACTGGAGTACTTCAAAGATCTTTTCCATCTCATCCAACCAACCTTCTGCCACCATCAGATCGATCTATCTAAAAAAATTTGGAGGTCTCATCCTCCTAAATTCGGCAAATCCAGAGGATTGTTGTTGCTGTCCAGCAGAAATCAACTCTGTTTGTTGGGCGATGGCAGCAGTCTGCTAAGCCATAGATGCGGTCTGCTGAGCTATGTTGGTGGCCAAATTTTCCAACACTTGCTCCATCCTTCCATCCTGACCTCTTCCAACTCCAATCGGAACTGCTTTGGAACCAGTTGCGAAAGCAACTCCCCTAGAGGTATCGACACCATCAGGGATGTCCTCTAACGGAACTGTCCTATCTCTACCTCTGCCTCTGAATCTTGGGGCCATGTTGATCTGTCATTGTGAAAATAACAACATCAGTCATAATTGATTGTAAAGACAATCACACACACAGTACTAGTGGTTATGGACCTAATGACATAACTCTGATGCGACTGTGACGACCCGACTTTTCCAATCCCTCAGGTATAGGAAAGGCCGGTTTGCCAACCTATCAGTTAAACGATAAGCCGAAAAAATAGAGCACATATCAGAGTAAAGAATAATAAATAATCAATGCTAAGAAAAAATATGGAAGCAATTAAAAGTGCAAAACTACCGATGATGGCCTACCATCATCGAAACATGGTTCACAATAGTAATAAATTAATAAGTACTAAACCAAAATATCTAACCAAAGGTGGGCTCACAAAACCAAGTCTAAGTCTCACCAAAAGTAGGAAAAATAAACTATATCCCAAGCCAAAAAATACTCTTCAGGAGGGACCTCAGGTTCTTCCTCGGGTACGTAATCAAGATCAGTCTCACAACTCTGAACTGCCACGTCAGTACCTAGACCTGTGACGTATAGTCGGAGTGAGCTAACCAACAAGGCTCAGTAGAAAAATAACATCAATGACATTTTACCTTAACTAACATGGTTTTCAAAACATGTATATATCGGAGCATAGAGCATCAAAATCAGATATGAAAATAAGAGCTGAAATTTAATTACAGAATTCATAAGCAAAATCAATTTCCAAGTTCTTAAAAAAGATTATAAAATAGATGCATGATTTCATTATTTCAGTGTCTCTATCTTCTATATGCAAAATTCAGTAATTCATGACTTAATCCTCAACTTAAAATACCTCCCGAGTTACTATATCTCAAGAGCAGGAATATAGCCGATGGGAACCCCTACCTACCATCGTCATTCATGAAGCCTTTTTCAGAATACAACAAGCCCCTGAACTCAAGAGGGTAACTTGCGCCAGAAAGTTATTCAAGAATTTTTGAGGGGTCGTTCAGATGAATCATAAAATAGATGCAGATACTAACATAATTCAAATGCAAGTTTCTTATACATATTTCAAATTTCAGAGTTTAGGCGGATTCAGATTTTCAGTTTACTGACGTGATTTCAATGGCATATACAAGTTCAAAGATTCTAATTTCAAAATATTCATGCGAATTAAAATAAAATGCGGTAATGATGAGATTCTCCTACCTCAGAACGTCTCACACAAACTGGAGTCCAAACTATGCTTAACAGATGGCATCAAGATCCACAATATAACCTAAGACCGATACAGACCATATGTTACATGTCGAGTAGCATAAAAATCACACAATTTAGAAGAGAAAAGAAAATGAAGACAAAAACATCTTCTGTACATGCGCGAGCGATGATAATCCTCACACAAGCGAGCTCTTTCCTCGCTTAAGCGATAACTTAAACTCGCGCGAGCGAGTATAGGGACTCACAGTACTTTGACTTTTTCGGGCGTCTAACTTCTTGAGTAAATTATGTAGACTACTCACGCGAGCGATGATAATCCTCGCATGAGCGAGCTCTTTCCTCGCTTGAGCGATAACTTAAACTCGCGCGAGCGAGTATAAGGGCTCATAGTACCTTGACTTTTTCGGGCGTCTAACTTCTTGAGTCAATTATGTAGACTACTCGCGCGAGCGATGATAATCCTCGTGCGAGCGAGCTTCAACAACTACAGGATCTGAGTCTCAGAAACTCAAACAAAGATGCAATTTTTTGCCCTGTTTTCACCCTAATCGATTTCCACATAACCCCAAAACAAAACCCACATCTAATCTATTGATTCTAATCAATAATCTTAATCAAAATCGTACCTTTAATCGAAGATTTTCCTGATTTGAAAAAGAACCGCACCAAAGGGTTTTGGAACAAAATCGTCCAATCTCCTCAACGATTCACGCCGCGATCGCTCCCACGAGTTTACAAGGTCGACTCTTACTTATTCTCAATAATTTTAACTTCTTTCAAATGTCCAAAAACGAATCTAAGACCGATTCAAGTTCGCCCTAGGATCAAGGGTTTCAAACTAAAGAGGGTTCTAGAGAAGAGGGGTTTCTAGAGAAGGTTTCACAATGACTAATCTCACGATCGGTTGGCGACACGATGAGGTCGGGGTTCGTTGCGGATGGCTCACGTCTCCTTCTTTCTTAAGAAATAAAATAAATAACCTTAACCTAATCGTATATGGGAGATTAATCTCTCTTATAATAGGATTGTACTGTGTTAAGCACACACACTCCTATTGTGTGTTAAACTTCTAATTTTAATTATTTCAAATCTGGTGTTGAGCGGCACACCGAAGTCAGTGCATAGCTTCCACACAAGGGTCCAAACATGCTCTAAACCAGAATCTGTCTGCACAATCACATCTAAATAATATTCCCAAACAAATGGCGACCTCGGTCGCCTAGCCGAATACGCACACAGGGTTAGTCTAACTCGAGTTCAAAATATGGGTCTTTACAGATAGATTTTAATTGACGACTAGAATCTATAAGGCCGAGGGTTAGTTTTATTTTTTTGTAATTTATTTTTTGTAAATTTTGTTTTCTGCAACTTTGGATTTCGAGAGTAATTCAGATTTTAATTGATGCCTAAGATCTAGAAAACTTGAGATATAGTGTAACTGTATATTAAATTTATAGAAGTTCTTCAAATCAAATTCTTCCTCGTGAGAATGATTCTATGCTAGTGCTACAATCACCATTGTGCGCTTGTAATAGGTTAAGACAATGTATAATTTGAGATTCGCCACCCACCAGACGACCCGTGAGCCAAATTTCGAAGGCTGCTCGAAGGCAGCTCAAGGATTCCAAGGCTGCTCAACATATTTTTTGTAACCTTTTTTTGTCGATAATGTGAAGAAAGACAATGACAATGTAAAGAAATCATTTTGATTTGAGGTTGCAATGAATTTATTTTGTAGCTTAAACTTTGAAATAATGCTGTGACAAATGTTTCATCTCAATCAAAGAATGAATACATATCAAATTAAGAAGGAACACACATCAATAATTCAAATTAATCATCAACTAAGTGTCACCATGAAGCGTCTGCGCTCCAAAAGAGAAATCCCAATGCATCTATAACGTAGCGCCACACTTCGTATTGGACGCATCGTCGGTTAGTCGCTTTGAATACGAAGCGATCATGCTCCAACTTGGAAGCGTTGTCGCGGCTTCAGAGCTGGTGATTCTTCTATCGGCTCTAGAGAACAAATAACGCTTTGACAAATCATTTTGTGGATTAAATAACTGTTTGACAAATACTTCCTTTCATTCAAAGTAAAAATGGCATCAATTATAATTGTAGACCAACCGTATCCAAAAATGGAATCGATCATTCAAATTAAGAATGAATGCATATATAAAAAACAAATCAACACATAAAAGAATTACCATAGTCCATTAAATTTCAAAATTGTAATATCCCGAAAATTTAGAACCCGAACACTAGAGTACGTGCACATGTTTATTTCAACACACGTGACACTTGTAAGAATTTAGGTAGAAGTTTCATACAAAACTTGGAAGGGTTAAACAAGTTGAATGGGTGTGTGAGTGTCACACCGAGCAACAACTCCTTGGATAAGAATTAACACACATAAGTTGTGTGCATGCTTCACATGGAAGCAAGACCCTTGGTTGGCAAGGCTTCTCACATAAGCCACTTGCTCTACTTTGCATGAATTTGAAAGAGAAAGAAAGAGAGAGAGACTCCCTCTCAATTTCTCCTAATCCTTGATTATTAGCATGAGAAGGCATTGATTTCAACGTGGTTGTGATCCGTGATTGTGAGAGAGAGAGCTCCGTTTCTTCCGAATCCTCTTTTTCTTTGTTCTTGAAACACCATGTTCATTGGCCTCTTGAGATCCTCCCGCGCATAGAATTTTAATTCGTTGTAGGTGGTTGGAGGAATTAATCTTCATATTCATCTCCATACGATCGAGAGGAAGTGGGTTTCAAACCCTTGGGCGTGAGGTGCAAGTGCCACTATTCATCGCTCCTCAAACGGGTTGATTACACGAGTCTTGAAGGGGAGGAATTAAAACTCATTGATTATAAATTAATGGTTTAATTCCCTTGAAATTGTGAAAAAGATTGGGAAGTTGGGTGTAGGAAGAGAGCAAGAAGAAAAATCAGGAAACAAGGCAATGGTGTGCTGAAACACCCAAAATCGCACCCGCGAATTGAAATTTGTACAGGCAAATTGCCTTCAGAAAACAAAGGGTGAAAACTGTGCGCGCGAAAATAAGCCTAAAAAAGTTCTGGAATTTCTCGCTCGCGCGATTTGTGAGGTGCCAGGTGAAATCGTTCGTGCAATTTTTGCTGTTTGGTTTTTTTGTGAAGTTTTCTTTTGAAAAACTCCTATGGCTTCAATGTTTATGCTTTCTTAAGCATGTATAAGTAAATTTGAAATGCCTTAAACTATAGGCGGTGAGTTAGAGTCGTCTGGTAGGATTTACGTGTCGTTTTAACGTGACTTCCGAACTGAGGTAGAGGAACTTATACCAATTGCATATTTGTCTTAATTTACATGAATAACATGATATGATTGATGTGAAATACGATAAATCTGAATTTGCTTTTGAACTTGATCATGAACTCTGAAATTTCTTTGAATCCTCTTTGAATTTGAATTGCACATGAACTCTAAACTCAAAACTCCGAATCTAGCTATATAATTAAATACACTGAATTATGTATTAGAATCTGTATTTTATTTAAGGTTCATATGAATGAACCCCTTGATCGGTTTTAAATTGTACCCTTGCAAGTGCACAAGATCTATCATAACACGGTGAAATCAAGGATGCCGAACCCATAGGGAAGCGTAAAATTTAATTAATTTCTAGAAGCGTCAAACGAACCTAAGGAAGTACCAAAGGCGAGATCTTTGTCACGATAAAAATTAACAACTACATATACATAAAAATAAAAAGATCTAAATAAAGCTTAAGTAAGGAAAATAATTAAAAATTAAACAACAATGAAAAGATGATCAAGGAGTCTGCTAACCCTAGATTTGTAATTTTTCTACTAACAATCAATCACACATTTCTATGTCAAATTATTTGCCATCATTTAACTATAAGAAAAATGAATAAAAAAGAATATGATTATTGATCCGACATGCCATATCTAAAAACTATGACCCAGCCTACTGCGGTATGAATCATGTAAAAAGCATAGCGTATCTTAAAATTCAAAATCACAACATTTAAGATCCAACGTACGGCCTGAAAGCCATATGATTCAATACTTATGATAATGAATATAAATATTAACCCTCATTTTACTACAAGTAAAATGATTTGAAAAGAATATGATTATTAATCCAGCATACTCTATCTAAAAACTATGACTCAGCCTACTATGGTATGAATCATGTAAAAATAAAGCGTATCTCAAAATTCGAAATCACAACATTAAGATCCAATCACACGGCTTGAAAGCCGTACGATTCAATATTTATAAAAAAAAATAATTGAATGAAAATAAATTAACTACTTATCTAGGGGTCGCTTCCTCCTTGAATGAACGATTTTGGCCGTTCATCTCCGATCCACATGCAAAGCATAGATTCAAAACCATCAAACACGTTCTTTAATTTCTCAAATGTTTGAATCTTTTAGGAAAAGATCTGGAACCTTACAAAGCTTTGGTTCCTAATTACAAACTAATTATCATAAATTAAAACTAAGCACTAAAAATAATAAAGCCTAAGAAAAAGACTAAGAAAGTTGGCCACGAAGGCCCTTCAAAGAAGCATGCCCAAGTCCTAAACACTGCTCTGTTTATATAGGGCTCAGATGGAAGAGTTTCCATATATAGGTCAATCGATTGAATTCAAAATTTGTATTTTGGCGGACTTATTTGAATTTAAATCTCAATCAATTGAAATCTAAATCTCAATCGATTGAGTTCAAATTCGAATTTATGAGGGAAGCAGTTGTCATCCAACTCAATTGATTGATTTCTAAATTTCAATCGATTGAGCCTGACATGTGACATATCCATTCTCTTGCTTGTGGCTAGACCAATCAATTCTTTTCACAGATTTCGGTGTTTCTGCTGGCTCTTTGGTCCAATGCTCCCATATTATCCTTAATTATGCTCTTTTATGCATTTGCAAGATCCAAAGGCCACGAATACGCAAAATCACTAAAACTGCACAAAAGCCATCAGAATACCTTCATCGGAAGGCCAAATGTTGGTATTAAGGTGCAAAATATGGTCATATTTCACCACATATCACCCCTCCACTCTTTGAACCATGCTAACAGTGAATTTGAATAGCGCAAGTTTCCTCATAATGCAGGGGCTTGTCGCTCTTCCGAAAAATGTTCATTGAAAGAGGATGGTTAGGTAGGGTTCCCATCGGAAATCTATGGCTCCCAATGCTCTATTCGCATGGGAAATGATTTAAGTTATGATTTAAGTCACTTCTAAGATAAGCATTGCATGTACAAATTAAGAACAAATGAGAACTTGATACAATTTGAAATCCTGATTGTTGAATTCAGATATGAATCTTGAAATGATATTCTATCAACGAAACTACATGTGATCTTAGTATTTGAAAATTCAGTTATTTAATCTATTTTGAACATCTATCTTTTGAAACCATGTTTGTTCCGATAAGATATAATTGAGATTGAGTTTCTTCTGCTGAGCTTAGATTGTTAGCTCTCCCTGACCATATGTCACAGGTGTAGATAGCACTCAGGATCAGGGCTACGAGAGTGATCTGGATTACAATCCAGAAGAAGAGACGTACATTCCGCCTGACAAGTTCTACCCATAGACCTGGGATCCTGAACTCTGTGTGCAACCATGGGAATCGATGCGATCCCCTGTCACGACGAAGTGCTCTCTAACGGTAAAAAATATAGAGTCGCCACCCGGAGCTTTTGGTGTCCCGAGATACCTAGTTTATTTTTATGAGCACTGAAGTGCTAAAAATATGACTTTGAATCCGGTCCACACCAAAGGCTCCTGGGTAGGGGCTTCGGTTATCGATCGGAATGGTGTTAGGCACCCGATCAACCCGCTTAACGCGGTCTCTACTAATGGCTAATAATAAAATAAAGTAGAAGCAAGGAAAATAGCTTCCTCTTGCCCAAAAGGGCTTAGAATCCTATTTGTGCCCCTCCGTTCCTACCGAAAAATCGACGGCGTAACGACACAAATGAGAGGATGGAGGGAGCTAGAAAGAGGTAGGAGAAGAAAGGGGAGAGCCGGAGCCCTCGGGCCCATGTAGCACCGTAGAGGAGCCTTGCATGGCTTACTTTGATGAGCTCTTGAAGGCCTTGTATGGTGGAAAATGGGGCTCTAACTCCTAAGACTTAAAACTAAGAGGTAGGGAAGGGAGGCTAGGGGATCACACACACCTAGGCTATGGGTTTTGGATGTAAGAACAAGCTTGGGAAGAGGTTTTGGAATTTTGGAATTTGGATGAAAATAGTGCACAAAAGGGAGGAAGAACTCTCACTTTGAGCTCTTTCTCTCTTAAGCAAATTTCTCAACCCTTAAACCAAGGGGTGGGGGGCTCTATTTATAGGAAAGGAGTGGATTAGGAGGCTACTTAGATGCTAATTGGAGTTAGCAATTAGGTAATCTCAAATCTAAGGTTTCCTAGGATTTTGAGAGCTTGGAAAGGTGTGAAGGTGGTTCTAATGGTGGATGATGGGGTGAGGCTTTAAGCCACTTGGAGGGTTGCAAATAGGTAAGGAATGGGTGCAACAGGACTACCAAAACACACCCCAAAGGTTGAGGTGGTCAATAAGTCAAACCCCAAACATGAAATTCAGGGCAAAAACCCAATGTTACTATTCATATGCCTGGCGTAACTAATAGTTGCGCCAGGCAAAAGCACAGTAAAACAGTGAGGAATATGCTGGAAGTTAGCTCGCGGGGCGGGGGCGAACCTTTAAACTTGGCAAAATTATTAGTTGCGCCAGGCTCAAAATCTGGGAGAATTGGCGTGGCGTAACTAATAGTTATGCCAGGCAAAATTTATGCCTGGCGCAACTATTAGTTGCGCTAGGCCATTTCTAGGGAGATACCTCCGATTGGGGTGATTCTTGGCTCGTTGGAAAGCTGATAACCTCTACTCTTTAATGGTATAAGAGTTAGTCGCTGTAAAGGGTCGTAGCCAGTTCTGGTGCACCCCTCCTCATCTTTGCCTGGGAAGGTTAGGTTGGGGTTTGAAAAGGGTTCTAAGGGTCGGGTTTCTGGGGGATCTAGGGTGATTCCTAAGGGTTTAGGGTGATTCCTAAGGATTCCATATACGCCATCAAAAGCTCAGAATTGCACCTCTCTCGAAAGGTGTTTCAATCGGGCCTTGCGCCAAATTTGGGTGTCTACAGATGCCCCTCTTTGGTATCCGATCACTAGTGGTCGTATGCCAAAGATAAGAGACATCTGAAGAGGCCCAAGGCATTACTGACGGGTCCGCTGCATTCAGAACAAACTTCAAACATTAGGTGAGTAACATGGTGAGAAAATGAAAGCTCTGGAGTGTCAGGCTAATCATTCGTTTCTCGAGGTAATCAGTTCCCAAGCGCTTAGCGACATTACTGGGCATAACCGAGGTGGAATGAGTTGCGAAAGCCAAATAGCTGGGAAAAATGTTCGCCTCTCGAGTTGCGAAAGCCAGTTAGTCGAGAAAAACATTTGCTTCTCGAGATGATTTGAAGGTGATTGATGTTCGAGATTCATTCTGAATGCAACAGCTTCGTAAGTAAGAGGGGTGATTGACCCACATTCCAAGATAGGCACGAAGCAAACATACGCAAGGCTCCACAGTTTGCATCCAATCCTACAAGGCATTTGGCGACCTTATTAGATTATTCGCGGGTGCCCCTGCTGAAAGTAGGGTTCGAGATCTTTGGACGAACCCATCGATCCCAAAGTTTATTTAGCATGACCACCTGAGCGAAGTGAATGGATGTCACAACGCTTTTTTGGGGTACGTGCCATTTTTCAAAATGCGCCTTAGATCCACATGACCCAGAGCGTCCAGCTTCAAATACCACTAAACAGATCCAACCAGTTACCGGGTGCTAACTCAAAAGGGACATCCAATCCTAGTATCTGCCAATAATGATCATAAACATCAATTAACTATGCATAAATATACACCCATTAGGGGCTATAAGCAACAACAAAGGCGATGGAAGCCCCGACTCGGACCTACCCGGGAGCAATTTACGAGGACAAACGACCATCATACGGATACCCAAACGCATGGCGTACACTTTATAGGGATACCGCTGCCCATACAGGTTTTAAGCCTGCGGAAAATAAAAGGGAAATGAACCCTTCTGAATGCATGGTTGCACATAGTTTAATTGACACATAATCTCATTCTCGACAGGTTGGTTTCAACCAACGATTGACCTTTTTTAATGGAGAATCTGAAGCTTAAGGCGCTTAAGTCCACATGATTCCAAGCGCTTGTCGCAAAGATTTAGCAGTGGAGTTGACCTGATCAAAACATTGATTGTTTGACCGAGACAGACACCGTTGCTCCTGCCTTAAGGCAGAATCCAGAGATCTGAGGCGAACCTTCGACTTTGGACTTTGATGTGGCACAGCTGCATTGCTGATAAAATATTGACGTTTTACCGCCTTATGCTTGTGCACTGCGCGGGGAGTTCAAATCTGTTTTTGATTTTTCTATCATTTTAAGCGATTTTTTGAATTTTTGAATTGTTATTTTATGGGATTTTTTTTTGAATTTTGAAGCTATTATCTTATGCGAATTTTTTGGAATTTTGGAGTTATTATTTTATGTGAATTTTTTAGGAGTTTTGGAGTTATTATTTTATGTGAATTTTTGGATTTTTATGTGAATTTTTTTTGGAGTTTTGGAGTTATTATCGTGAATATTTCCGGCTCTCTATGGCGATTGTATTTTTTTGGATTTTCCTTGTGTGTAGGACCGGGGTGCTTGTTGACCTCGGCCCGTCCTTATTCTAGCACGGCTTCCTGGGCAAATCGAAGGATGACCAAAAAGCCGCCTTGGAAGTGCGTGCATCGGTCGGAAGTGACCGAACAGTCAAGCAAAAGGAAGTGGGTGGACCGGTCTTCCCATTTGACCCGTACCAGGCCTATGACCCGGCCAGAGTACCTGGCGCAACTATTAGTTGCGCCAGGCCATTATGGGGCCCGAAATAGGCTGGCGCAACTATTAGTTGCGCCAAGCCAAAGGAAGGCAAACATTTGCCTGGCGCAACTATTAGTTGCACCAGGTTTGGCTGGGTATATAAACAGCCCGAACTCTCCCCCCCCCTCTTCTTCCTCTTTGAAACCGAAAACCGTTCCCCCTCCCCATTAGGGTTCCTTTACGTTGCCTCTAGCGTGCCTTTTGTCGTTGTTTCGCTTGCAGATCGATCACGGGCCTACGCTAGACCAACGACCCCTTTTTCTTCATAAGGTAATCTTTTAAACTCTTTTTTCTTGATTTTTCTTGCTTTTTGTTATGCAAATATGATCATGATCTTGCATTTCTAGATGAAAAATAGTTTATTTTTGTTGTAGGCATATTGGTTGATGATGTGTGAATGATTTTTTTTTATGAATAATGCCTTCTTCTTCTTTTTTTTCTTTTTTGATTTTATGCGTAATATATATATATATATATATATATGTATGCAAATAATAATTTTTTGTTTTTATTTGTGCCTAGAAAAAAAGGGGTTTTATTTCTGTTATTATTATTTTTTTTTGTTGTTTTTTATCTCAAAGCAAGGATTTTATACATCCTTTTTGACAACTAGTTTAGGAAAAGGGAATTTCTAATGATTTTTGGTTTCTATATATTGAAAACTAATTAAGGAGAAAGTGTTGTTTGTTTTTTTTATTTATTTCTCTTAACATTAAAAAGGAATTTGCTTTTTTGTGTTTTTTTTTTTTGAAAAACTAAGGTATCAATTTATGTAATATTTTTGTTTTAGTTTAGTTTTTTTGTAAAAGAGGGATTTTTTTTTTGGTCACAAAAGGAGGACTTTTTGGTGTTTGTTTTTTTTATATGGTATGCAAGAAGGATTCTTTTTTTTTTCTTGATTTTATGGTCCATGAAGAAAAGGATTCTTTTGTTGTTGTTTTTTTTTTGTTTCTTGATTTTTAGAGGCATAAGGAAAGAACTTTTTTAATATTTTAGGAACGTAAAATGAAGGACTTTTTTTTTAGTTTTTCTAAACAGAAAAGAAGATTTTTTTTGTTTCCTGTTTTTATAGGCATAAGGAAAGGGCTTTTTTATTTATTTTACGAACCTAAAATGAAGGACCCTTTTTTTTTTAGTTTTTCTAAACAGAAAGAAAGATTTTTTTGTTTCCCTAGTCATAAAGGGAGGATTTCTTTCTCTAAGTGCAAAAGAAGGGCCTTTTTCTTTTTTTTTTTCTTTTTTTCTTTTTGGAGTGATAAAAGAACGATTTTCTTTGCTTCTAACTTGCTTTATTTTCAAAGGTAGGAAGGGAAAGTTTTATTTATTATCTTTTTTTGAAGAAAAGATTTTTTTTTTTTGCATTTTTAGCCTAAAAAGGGATTTTTTTTGTTGTTATTTTTTTTGGATGTGTATCTCTCATTTTTTTTTTAAATATGTGAAAAGAAAGGAGGAAGGTGAGCATACTTACGTCCCTTTTTGCAGCATAGGGTATCATGGCTTTTTATCATTGATCTGTTCTGACGTGATTGCTTTGTTGCCTTGGCCTGTCGGGCGGTGATGAGCACGTTCCCGAGGAGGGCCACGAGGAGGGGCCCGAGATAGTGTGCGGTCTGCGAGGAGAGCAGTTCCTTTGGGTGGAGCGGAGAGCCGGCCCATGGCTCGAGATGCAGGGTGAGGCTGCCCGGGTCGGCCTCCTCCATCAGCAACACACTCACATCTCCAATTTCGGAATAGAGGGCAAGGTAAAAGATAGGTTCAGTTTCTTTCCTTTCCGCAGTTTTTCTTTACCTCTGCCATCTGATGTGTATATATTTTTTGGGTGCAGGAGCTGGCCAACATTGTGTTCCGCGGGGGGTGGCTTGATTTCCACGAGTTCTACCTTTATGTCCCCCCTGTGGTGAAAGTTTTGTTGGAGCAGGTGGGTTTCGAGGAGTTCTTGTCCGGCCATCCCATGAGGGCGGATGCCGCCTATTTGAAGGCCCTCATTGAGCAGTTCCGTCCCGAGACCATGACGTTCCATATGTCATATGCCGAGCTGACGCCCGTTGATTAGGCCATGATTACTGGCATTAGGATCGGCGGAGTCCCGATATCCACCTTGGTGGTACCGAGCCGGGAGGACATCATACGGTTGATCGGGGCCTATCCCCCTCGTGGGCAGACCCATGGCACAGAGGTCAAGATGTCCTGGCTGACCTCCCTCTTTTCTGCTGATGAGCTGGTAGACTTTGGCCAGCTAGATTGGGTGCTTTACATCGCGCCAGACCGGGTGATCGTTCTAGCTTGCATCACCCTCCTACTCCTACTGGGCAAGACTCTTTTTACAAATGCCAGTGGGGGACGGGTCAGCCTGGCCCTGTTGAGTGTGATGGATAATTGGGGCGATGTTCCTAGGCATGACTGGGGAGGGGCGGGATACGCCTGACTGATGTACAATTTATCCCGGGTCACGACCGGGGATTCGAAGTCTGTTGTGCGATTTTGGGCCGTTATGGAGGTAATTCTTCACCCCTTCGCTCTTGTTATCGCTATCATTTACTCATCAATTTTCTTTTCTGACTGATCTATTTATATTGCTGACCTGCTCTCGTGCCATGCCCCTTTTTCAGGTATGGGGATACCACCACTTTCACCCTGAGCGCCCACTCCTTTTCAGGGAGGTGCTCACCTATCCCCTTCTCAGCAATTTACATCAGGCCCGACGCCGCGATGTGGGCCTAATGCACCTGGAGATGGGGCTAGGTCCCAGCTTGATTTGATGGTGCCTGAGCAGGTGATAATTTCAACCCTAGTTTACTTTCAGCTTGAGCATTTCTTTTGATTGAGGCGTTGCTTATTTGGTCCCCCTTTTATTTTGAGCAGATCCTCCCCGATCCTTACCTGACGTCCCCTTTCTGGGACCGAGCAGTCGTGGGTGCCTCCCGCCTTTTCAACAACCGCCGTGTCATCTTCTTTTATGGACCGTGGGCCAAATGCTACTATTTGGGGGAGAGGGTGGTGCATCAGTTCCAGGGCTACTATGCCATACCCGTGGATCCACCGACTGACATTTGGAGCCCTGCTGGCAGCATTGAGGAGTTGACAACGGCCTTTTTCAACAATGGGTTCCCTATTCACGCTCTCCATGTGCCTGGGGATTATCATGCTTGGTACGAGTGCCTCCCCTATCGGTTCATCCTGCCGCGCTTTGTCCCTAGCACTAATTTCCTTGTGTTCAGGGGCCCACTTGGTCAGGTAACCTCTTCCCCTCTTGGATTAATTTCTATTTTGCTTTTTTACTCGGCCTGAGTCTTATCTGAATAGATTATTGTTTGGTTCACAGTTTGCTCCGGGAGATGGTTTGGACGATGAAAGTGGGCCGAGTGCTATAGATCCCTCTGGTGCTAGTCCTTCTGGTGCGGGTCCCTCGGGCGAGGGTTCATCAGGTGCAGGTCCGTCGAGTACCTCTCAGGCGGGTGCCCCTAGTGGGGGTCCATCTGTAGCTTATGGGACCTTTCAGCGTTTGGACAATGGCTTCCTCTCAGATCTTTGTGCCGATGTGGACCGACAGGCACGGCTTTCTGTCGAGGCGGCCCGCATTCCTCCTCCTGAGGTGGTCCCTGGGGTGAGTTTTTAGATGAGCCTCCTCTCCTTTATTTTGGTTTCCTTCGGTACATGCTTTCGGGGGTGTTCTGATAATTGAATTCTGTTTCGTAGGACTTCAACTCAGCTATGGAATATGCGGAGTACCATCGTCATCTGGCAGAGCTTCGGGAGGTGGAGACGGTGAGTTCCTGGATGTTCAACTCCTCTCTCATTTTTTTTTTCATTATTATTGGCCCCTTGACTGATTTTGTCCTTGATCTGTGCCTTTCGTGCGGGCTAAGGAGTCGCGTTCGCTCCAGAGGATTTCGCGTGGTCTAGAGTGGGGACATGAGGACCTATCGAGCTCCTCTCGCCCGTGCTAAGAAGTCTAAGGGAGCGACCAAGGAATAGGCCATTAGTTTTCTTCCGCATTTTGAATTTTATTTTGGGATCTGTTTTTAAACAATTTGGAGAATGGTTGGTGTGGCACTTTTGAGAGACAAATTTGATGATTTTTATAATTATTTGGGAAATGGTCTTGCTTTGATTTTTATGCTCTGCTTGCTTGGTATCAAATCTGTTCCTCTGCAGGACGTGCCTGCTTCATACTCTTTTTAGAAAGTGGCCTTTTGGGTCGCATGCCTCAATGTAGGATCAAGCCTGCACATAATAAAATAATCCACAAGTCATTGATGGTCGGAAATGCCGACATATATAAAAACCAACAAAATAGGGCAGAAGTCCCCTCTTCAGTTCGGCCTTGAAATGGCTGGAGGGGGGGTTTTAGTCTAGCGCAACTATTAGTTGCGCCAGGCTAAAGTGCCAAGGAAATTTCACTGGCTCAACTAATAATTGCGCCAGGCCAACATGGGGGTTCAAATGCACTGGCGCAACTATTAGTTGCGCCAGCTTTGGCCTGCAGGAAGTGGGGCCTTATATGCCTGAATTGACCCAGAAATTATTTCTTTTGTGTTTGACTTGGCTCCTTTGACCGGCATTTTTTTTAGCTCTTGTTTCTCCAAGGCGGGTCCATCTTCCTACATTGGTTCTTATCTTCCCAAAAGATCCTTGTACGTTCATGGATCTGCCTCCTAACCCTCCCTTATGTGGAGGATACAAAGAGGATCCTTGTATCCTCTTTGTCGGGCTTGGGGCCTAAGTTCCTAGCGGCTTGGTTTGGGAGTTTGAATGAGAGTGAGCTCGCTGACTTGGGGCGCCTTGGGCTATCTCGCCTTCCTTCTTTCTTAGCGATTCCTCCTCGGTGGGAGCTCCTTCATGCCGCCGCATCGTGCTGGGATGTGAACCTTCATGTATTCCGTTTTGGGAAGCGGGAGTTGACCCAGCCCTTGAGGAGCTATCCAATCTGTCTTGCCTGAAGCTTCATAGGGACCTTGCAAGAGTCATGCCTAAATCAGGGTATTCCAGATCCGTTCACCTTACTCTTGGTTTGAAGAAATCCGAGTATGAGAAAAGTCTCATTGGGGAGCCCACAAGGTGTTTGCTAAAATTCCTCAAAGAACTTTTCGGTGATGAAAGCCTCCGAAAATTGCAGGTTAGGAATGTCTTTAACGTGAAGGCTCTAGCACTTGGTCTTATCTCTGAAATCCTTTTCTATACTGGGGGAGAAAGCTTCTCATTGGCAGTTTGTGATATCTTGATGGAGCTGGAGGCGGGCTGGTCCATGATGCATCTGGTGCTTGCCGAGCTATACCGATGTCTTGATTCTTTTGCCTTGGGTAAAGTGGAGGGCCTTCAGGGATGCCCCTTGTTGCTCCAGGTCTGGCTGGGTGAGCATTTTGCTGTTTTGGGGCTTGTGCCTCGCTTCTATGTTGCTCGAGGTGAAGTGGCCCGCTATTTTTTGGGTAGATGCCACTTACTCCCTCAGGGTGATACATCGGCTCTGAAACTTTCGTTGGTCGATGCTGAGCTGACATGGAGGCTTTCTTGGTTGGATCGGACCTTCCCAGTGATTCGTTCTAGAGACCATGAGGGTATCACCCTCCTAGGATTGACCGGCAGTACCTTCTACTTCCCCTTTCGGGTGTTGCATTAGCTGCATTGCCCTCAAGAGTGCCTTGTGAGGCCAGACCCCCTTTATGCGATTTGATCTTTTCTAGGGGATCCTCTGAGGACATAGACCGGATTGCTGCTTTTTGGGAGACGCGACAGTCGACCCTGATGTGTGATTTTGAGCAAAGGGACTCAGTTAGCACTTCTCCTGAGTATGAGGCATGGCTGTTGACTGAGCGGCCTATCGCCGATGGCCCGGATTTGCCAGAGATCATTGAGACTGGAGGCCCCTGACCAAAGAAAGAAGCGACGCTTTGGATCCGTATTGAGCTATTGGTGGATGAGAAGAGGGTCCTGCAGGAACTCTTGGAATGCGAGAGGGTTAGAGCAGACGCAGTGGAGGGCGAGGTTCTTCGTTTGAAAGAATCACTGGGCGTTGCTTTTGGGGTCGCTGACTCCTCTCAGAAGAGGTTGAAAAGCCTGCATGGTCGTTGGCTGATTGAGAGGAATGTCCGAGAGGATGATCTTTATTGCTGAGATTAGCGCTTTGAAGCGCGAGTTGGGTTGTTGACTCCTTCCTAAACACAGAACTTTTTGCACAGATCATATACACAGAAAAAAGGGGCGTAGGAAACCCCTTTACAGACACACACACATTTTTGGTATACATATATATATATATATATATATTTTTTATTTTATTTTTTTGTTTTTTCTGCTTTCTATACTTGTAAAAAGGAAAACACGCTAGTCATCACATCAACTTTTTTGAGATGTGGTGCAAGTGACACAAAAGGCACTATATTTCTATAGATGTATAGTTATATACATCTATACAGATCTATTTTTTTGGATTTATGTATTATCTCCTCTTTTTTTCTTCTCTTTTTTTCTTCTTTTTTGTGTGCCTTAATCATTGGGTGAGATTTTGAGAAACCTTGGGTCCATCTTTGAGCATGGTCGACCCCCCCCTTTTGGAGTCGGACCTGGATGAGTTTCCGAATTTGCCAAGGCCGGAATATTGATCCCTTTAGATTGAGTTAAACCTTTCTCCTTACCTCAGGTCATACATTTGACGGTGTGGGTTTCACAAAGACAATTACGGTCGGGACCCGATTCGAACTAGCATGAGCGGCCCAGTCGGACAAGAGGGTATAGGAAGAGTAACAAAAGGGTTCCTCAAATATCAATATTCTCAATCAGTCCAAACCTTTCTTTTTCAATTTTCTCTCTCTTTTTTTTTATCTCCCCTTTTTTTACCCGTGGCGCCCTTTCGCGGTTTTCACCACGTCCATGGGTTTATCTCTCTTACCCCAAGCGCCCTTTCGAGTTTTCACCTGGTCCGCACAAGCTCGTTGTTTTTACCCGTAATGCCCTTTCGAGTTTTCACTACGTCCATCTTTCTTTGAGCTTGTATTTTTCTTTTATTATATATATATATATATATATATTTATTATTATATATATTTTTTCAAGAGCCACGACATAGATATCGATTCCGTCATAGCCGGCTGGATGGGGTTCTGGTGTCATCTCACAACTCGGCTCATATTGACTTAACAGATATTATGACTGCTTGCGAACCTACAAAGAGGGCTTCCTTCAGGGTGTAGCTTGGCCATGGGTTAGGTTAGGATTTGAAGGTATGCTGGGTTTAAATGGATTTCCTTGATACGGCTTCAGTTTTCTCGACATACTTTCTTCCTTGGGGGTTTTACTGTACATGTCCCGTGATTCTTTTACATTTTTTTTATTCTTTTTGCTTCATTTCAGGCAATCTCTTCTTGAGGTTTTGGTTTTTTTGATTTTTTTGAATTTTGATAGTAACTCTACTTCATCTTTTCTCTCTTTTTTTTGGTATATGTACATGTATATATATATTTTTTGGGGGAATGGGTTTATTGAAAGAAAGGCCCAGGCTCAAATGGGGTAGCAAAGGATATCATCATTTTTAGGGATGTTTTTGGACTACTGTTCTTGGAATGATGGTCTCTTTCGGGTGGTTCTTAAGTAGTCACGTATCTGTTTCACCAACACTAACCTTGTCGTGATGGACTAAGAGTAGAACCGTCGGACGTATCCAGCGTTGATCGGCTCAGGAAGATGATCTCCGTCCATGGTGGCGAGGTGGATGGCGTATCCCGACAGCACTTCTCGGATGACGTAAGGTCCTTCCTAGTTTGGCTTGAATTTTTCTCTCGGATCGACGTGGAGGGATGGGAAGATCTTCTTCAACACAGTGTCTCCTACCTTGAGATCTTAACCGTGGATATGTTTATTGTAAGCGCGTGCGATTTGCCCTTGGTAAACTTGAGTGTGACACAAGGCTAGGAGTCTCTTCTCGTCTAATAAGTTCAACTTATCAAAGCGTGATCTTTCTCCTTCTGCTTCGAGCAAGCCTGATTCCATAAGGATTCGGAGTGAGGGTACTTCAACCTCAACCGGGAGGATGGCCTTGGTTCCATACACAAGGGAGAATGGTGTTTCCCCTGTAGCGGTATGGATCGACGTTCAGTAGGCCCACAAAGCAAATGGCAGCATTTCGCTCCAATCTCGATAAGTGACGACCATTTTCTCAAGGATGCAGACGGCTGCCTTGTTCGTAGCTTCCACGGCTCCATTAGTTTGAGGCCGATAAGGGGACGAGCGATGGTGCTTGATCTTGTATTGCTCGCAGAAGTCTTGGATGCGCTTATTCGCAAAGTTTGTGCCGTTGTCTATGATGATATCTTTGGGTACTCCAAATCGGCACACGAAATTATTCTTGAGAAACTTCTCGACGTGACTGGCAGTGATGTTGGCATATGATGCCACTTTTACCCACTTGGTGAAGTATTCAATGGCGACGAGGATGAACCGATGTCCATTTGATGCTTTCGGATTAATCATTCTGACAACGTCAAGGCCTCGGTAGCAAATGGCCAAGGAGTGGTCATGCAGTGAAGATCAATGGCAGGAGTGTGTATCAAGCTGGAATGTTCTTGACACTTGTAGCATTTTTGAACATGTTTGCAGCAATCTAATTCCATAGTGGTCCAGAAGTATCCTTGCCGTAAAATTTTCTTGGCGAGCATGTGACTGTTGACGTGGGCTCTGCATACCCTCATGGATTTATTTCATAATGTCGATCGCTTCACTTTCAGTAAGGCACCTGAGTAAGATATTATTGTATGATCGCTTGTAGAGGCATTCCCTGCAAATGATGTAACCTACCGCTAGACGTTGAATGGTTCGTCGGTCTGTCTTGGATGTACCCTCTGGGAAAGTCAGGGTCTCGAGGAAATTTTTGATATCTGAGAACCAAGGTGGCTCATCATCAGGCTTTGTAGGTTCCTCGATCTAGAGGCAGAAGGTCGGCTCATTCCTGCTCGATAACGATCGGCTTCATCTCAACACCATAGGGGATTTCAATCATTGATGCCAAAGTTGCTAATGCATCGGTAAAGCGATTCCTTATCCGAGGGACATATGGGAAAGTCACATCTTGGAAGCAAGCTATCAGATCCTCGAGGTGTTCATGATAGGGGATCAGTTTCTCGTCTTTCGTCTTCCAATCGCCATTCGTCTGGCATATGATTAATTGTGAATCGCCAAATACTCGAAGGTGAGTTACATTCAGATTGAGAGCTGCCTGCAGATCAGCAGCGCAAGCTTCATACTTAGCCATATTATTGGTGAAAGGGAAGTTGAGCTTGATAGAGACCGGTACATGGGATCCTTTTGGTGAAATTAGGATGGCGCCAACTCCTTGGCCCTCGACATTTGCTGCCCCGTCAAAGTGCATTACCCATGATTCTTCTGCTTCTTCTGTATCGTCTTCCATCATGAACAAGATATCCTCATTTGGGAATTCAGTTCTCAAAGGCTCATAATCAGGTAAAGGATTATCAGGAAGATGATCAGCAAGCGCCTGCCCCTTGATCGATTTCTGAGTGACGTATGTGATGTCGAATTCAGATAATAAAAGTTGCCAACATGCAGTTCGTCCAGTGAGAGCTGGCTTTTCAAATAGGTATTTTAAAGGGTCCATTCGGGCCAAGAGCAGAATGGCCTGGGATAACAAATAGTGGCAGAGCCTTTGAGTAGCCCATACAAGAGCCAGGCATGCTTTCTCCAAATGAGAGTAGCGCATCTCGTAATCAGTAAACTTCTTGCTCAGATAGTAAATGGCCTGCTCTCTTCTTCCTGTTTCATCGTGCTGTCCTAGGACACATCCCATCGAAACATCTGTCATGGAGAGATACATCAAGAGTGGTCTCCCTGGCTCAGGTGGTACCAAAATTGGTGGATTAAGGAGGTAGCTTTTGATTTTTTCGAATGCTGCCTGACAATCATCGTTCCATTCAACAGGTGAATTCTTCCTTAGTAACTTGAAGATCGGCGTGCAGATTGGAGTTAGCTGTGCAATGAATCGACTGATATACTGTATTCTGCCTAGAACCCCTCTAACCTCTTTCTCGGTAGACAACAGTGGCATTTTAATAATGGCTTTGAATTTGATTGGGTCGACCTTAATCCCCCTCCTGCTGACGATGAATCCTAATAGCTTTCCTGACATAGCACCAAATGCGCACTTTTGGGGATTCAAACGTAGTCGATACTTTCTCAGCCTTTCAAACAGCTTCTGAAGGTTTACCAGATGGTCGCTTCGCTCCAGTGATTTAGCTATCATGTCATCGACATATACTTCAATCTCTTTGTGCATCATGTCATGAAATAGTGCACTCATAGCTCTCTGGTATGTTGCACCGGCATTCTTCAGCCCGAATGGCATGACTTGATAGTAAAAGGTTCCTCAGGGGGTAATGAACGCTGTCTTCTCTCGATCAACCTCTGCCATTTTGATCTAATTATATCCTGAGAATCCATCCATAAAAGAAAGCATCCCGTGCTTAGCAGTGTTATCGACCAAGATGTCGATGTGTGGCAGTGGGAAATCATCCTTTGGGCTCGCTCTATTCAAATTACAAAAATCGATGCACATGCAGACCTTTCCATCCTTCTTTGGCACAGGTATGATATTGGCTAGCCACTGCGGGTACTTGGATACCATGAGAAAGCCCGCGTCATACTGCTTGATGACCTCGTCTTTGACTTTCAGCATCCACTCGGGTCGGAGACGTCTCAGCTTCTGCTTAATTGGCTTTATATCAGGGTAGAGGGGTAACTCATGCTCGACCAAATCAGTATCCAGACCAGGCATGTCCTCGTATGACCAGGCAAAATCTTCTTGGTATGACCAAAGGAAGTCGATCATGCTTTTTCTTTCCTCAGGAGACAGTGATGTTCCGATTTTGGTTATCCTGGGAACCTCCTCAGTTCTTAGATTGTCGTCTTCGGTCTCCTCGACAATGGGGTAGGGCCATGCTCAAAGTCGGCAAACCGGTCAAGGAGCTCATCAGGGAGCTCGTCAAATGGGGCATCTTCGTCCAGACTCGTGATCCCTACCTCTTCTTGTATTTCTACAGGGGAGGGGTCGATTTCACGTGGGACGGGTATTTTGATTAAGGCATCCTTTTGTGGGACACTTTCTGGAATTTTAAATGACAATATTTTTAGACTTTAGATTTTTTCAATGTTTTTGGGATTTTGTGTTTTTTCCATGTTTTTGAGATTTTTGTTTTCTTCTATGTTTTTGAGATTTTTATTTTCTTCTATTTTTTTGAGATTTTTGTTTTCTTCGGAGACGGACCCTTGGCCAGGCGGGTTTGTTTATATACAAGGTATTGCCTGCTAAGGGCTTATCTCACTTTTTATAGGTTGTTTTTTTCTGGGAAATAGGCGCCAAACTTTAGGCCACTTCCTGCTTCCAGGGTTTGGGGCAAAGATGCCCAGTTGCGTACCTGAGGGGCTGCTTCTTTACCTATTAGGATGGAGGGTGCTGACTGATATGGCTCCTTGGGGTCAGTTTCCATCATGTTAATCCCCATTTCGTCTGAGATAATATCCTCAAACGTTAACATGGCTTTGTGGTGATTCACCACAGGGGGAGTTTGTTCAGGTACCGACCGTCGTTCCTCGAAAAGGGACAATGCGGCCAAATCTATCTCCAGGCTGGGAAGGGAGATATGGGGATTGGTGGGATGGACTGGGGCTATGGGTTTGTGTGGGGTCAAATGGGTTACCCCATTTTGATCAATCTTTACAACCCCTGCGCTGACAAAGGAATCCCTGATGTGTGGCCTAGGGCGAGGTTTCTCTTCTATGTTGATTCCTCGAGCTTTTGTAGCTGCGGCGACCCTAGCTTTTTCTTTGGCCTCTCGGACCTCTTGCTCTGTGGGCTTATATCCTAGCCCGAATCTTACTTTTTATCCTTTAGCCACAACTGGCTCTCTTCTGCCTTGTAGTTTGGGTCCCAGACCCCTTCCTTTTTTATAGCCCCACTTTTGGAGCATTTCCACTGCTGCTTCCATACCGCCTCCTATTTTAGACACGATGCCCTCCATGGGTCTGGGAGTATAGCTGACACCTCGTACTCAAAACTGTGGAGGTCGACGTCCTCAGCGGTGTGTGGTACATCCAGCATATTTGCTTTTTCAACGCTATTGGCGGCCTTTTCCTTTTCACTGTGCCCCTCTCCAATGATCGTGATGATCTTATGCCCAGATGTAAATTTGAGTTTCTGGTGCAACGTGGAAGGTATGGCTCCGACTTCATGTAGCCATGGGCGCCCTAACAATAGATTAAATGAGAATTTGATATCCATGACTTGAAACAAGATGGAAAAGGTCATTGGCCCTATAAACAGCTCAAGATCAACTTCTCCCATTATTTCTCTCCTGGTATTGTCAAACCTCTAGCGCTGATTCTGGTGGGCCTTAACATGCACAGATCAACCTCAATCTTGGTAGTGGTTCCCAACGGGCATATATTCAATGCAGACCCATTATCAATTAGTACCAAGGGGATAATCATATTTCCGGACTCAACAGTTATATTTAAAGATTTTGAGTGGCTACCTCCTTCTTCAAGTAAGTCAGCATCAGAAAATGAAATGGCATTTGGAGCCATCACTTGACCAATTATCTGCCCGACTTCGTCTGGGCTAACTTGGAGTGATACATGTGCATTTTTTAACGCCCCCATTAATACTTGGAAATGGAGTAGGGACATCATCAACAGATCCCATACAGTGATATGGGCAGGCATTCTTCTCAACTGAGTCTCCAGTATATGTTCTCAATTCATCTTCTCAAATGGATTCACAGTGCTCTCTTTCTTTCCTTCGGGTTGGGCCTGTGCTGTTGCTAGTGCTTCGGGTTGCTTTGATATCCTCCACGACCGTAATAAAATCCATCGCCTTCTCTGTACACGCCGATATTGATATCTGTTTGTTCGTAGCTTAGCGGGACCTGATGAGGATCATATGTGGGTCCCGAGAGCTGGAGAGGTATGGCTGCCGGTTCTTGAGGTACTTGCATTGTCATCTCAGGAGGCGTGGGCAATACTTGATTCACCCCGGTGGCAGTGGGTTGGGTGGAAAGATTGGGCCAAATGGGGGTGGTGGAGCTTGAGGGTGGTGGCATTGGAGGGAAAGAGGTGAAAGTAGGCCATTGATAGCTAGTGGGTGTTGGCGGTAGATGGGGGGTCTGATGGGCTGTCAAGGAATTGACCGGGGTGGTGGAACTTGCCATGGTTGAGGTGATGGTGATGGGTGCAGCCATTGATAACGATGGAGTGCGTGTGGGATTGGGAGCCTATTGGCTCATTGGGTAATTGATGGGGGCTGTGGTGTATGGTGGTAGTTGAAACGGGGTGGGCGTAGGCCATTGATGACTGGCGGGTGCGGGTGTAGGATTGGGGGCCTGCTGGCTCATTGGGTAATTGATGGGGGTTGTGGTGTATGGTTGGTATGCATTGATATTCACGTAATTGACGGGTGTGGGCGATGAAAAGTATGCCCTGAGATCCAAGGGTTCAATTTGTGGAGTCGGATTGGGGAAATAATCTGACAAATTTAGGGGTTCAACTACCCCTTTATTCCTTTCTTCAATGTTTCTTAATAGCGGTGCTACATAACTCTCCCGATCACTGATGTAATCGGATGGGTCGAATTCAAACTCCTCATCTTCTATCATTCCGATGGTGGGTCTAGGACCTGCTCCTCTGGTAGGATGTGGGGGTAGTGGTACTTGATGAATATTAGCATGCTGAGAAGGTGCAAGGGGGATGATTTTCTCGGCATCGATCAAATCTTGGATGGCGTGCTTCAATGGGAAGCAGCGATCAGTAGGGTGGCCCGGACCCTGAAGTATTTGTGTCATAGTTCTTCGGGATCGGGTGAGGAGGAGGTTGCGGTTGGCGGATAGCCACCAATCCCTTTTCTACTAACAGGGGCAAAAGTACGCTCAAAGATTGCCCCAGAGGTGTGAAGACTCGGTCTTAGCGGGCTCTCCTCTGTTCTGGGGTCATTTGCATTCCTTGCCCATTCCTCGTTCTTTGCATCTACTCAGGCCTAACAGGTCTGGGTCAAAATTTTGAAATTTAAATGGAGCAAGATATTATTGGGCCCGTGTTGGCTATGTTCGACATCACCGTCTCTTCTCATTCCTCCGCTCAAAAATCTTGACCCATGGGCCTGAAGTATTCTTACTCAAACGCCCTTCCCTGATGGCATCCTCGCAGCGAATGGCATTCCTCATCAAATCAGTAAAATTAGACTGCTGTTGGTATATAAGAAAATCAGAGATCACTGGCAGAGTGTTCTTTGAAATCATCTCTATCTGCTCATCATCCGGTATTCTATTTCTAACCTGAGCTGCCAGTGCTCTCCATCGCCCTAAGTAGTCGCTGAAGGTTGCGTTTGGATTTTGCTTCAACCGGGCCAAATTAGACTTGCGCGGTTCAATATCAGTATTATAGACATACTGCTCTTGGAACAAATCGCTAAATCTTTCCATGTCTTCATCATGGATGGTTCAAGGGACGTGAACCACCTCAGGGCCGGTTAGATCAAACTTTTCTGAAAGACTTTTATTAGTAGTCTTTCATCCCCCCCGTACTAGCATATGTCCCCATAATAGGACTTGAGGTGTGCGATCGGGTTGCTTGTGCCATTGTATTTGTCGAATACTGGCATTTTAAATTTGGGGGGCAAGGGGACCTCAGCGAACAGGCATAGGTCTGTGAAGTTTGTGGCGTGGATTTCAGCACCACCCATTTTCATCAGCTATTTTTGTATTTTGTCTAACTGTTCTTTCAGCTGCTCTGACTCTTTCGATATAGGGGCCGCTTTCTCGGCCGTCAGTCGGACTTCACTCTGGGCTACCAGGGGGTGGGCAATTACTAGTGGAGGGTTGAGGTTGGTCAATGCCCCAGCATAGGCCCCGCTATTCCTAATCTCGTCCTCTTCATACTGTTGGTCGGCGTAATGTGCACTACAGACAGGATTCTCAACCTGTTGCTACATGGGTTGGATGGGAACGACATGAGTGGGGGTTGGGTGAGCTCATTGGGGGTGAGGAAAGGTTTGTTGGGTGATGGGAATTTGGTTTTGAGGCGGAGCCTGATAGGGCCGTTGGGTATGGGGGAAAGTTTGGAGATGGCCTTGGGGTGTGGGGCCATGGGGGAATTGGATTTGGGGGATGACATGGGTTTGACCCAGCTGTGAAGGTTGGGTTAAGTGTTGGGGCTATTGTGGAAGGTATGAGTATGGGGTTTGGGTTTGGGCCATGAACCCTTGATCATTTTGGGCCATAGGCCACTTATGGGTTTGGGCTGGTAGGTTTGGGCCAATGGGCCTGGGTAGGTTTGGGCCATGGGCCCTTGGTGGGTATGGCCCAATGGGCCTTGTTGGGACATGGGCCCTTGATGGATCTGGCCCGATGGGCCTTATTGAGTATGGGCCATGGGCCCTTGATGGGTCTTGTTGGGTCTAGGCCATGGGCCCTTGATGGGTCTGGGCCATGGACCCTTAATGGGTCTGTTGGGTCTAGGCCATGGGCCATTGGTGGATTTGGGCCATGGGCCCCTGATGTGTTTGATGGGTTTGGCCCAATGGGCCCTGGGGGATATGGGTAATGGGGTTTTAGGCCAATGGGCCTTGGAGATGATGGGTAGTGGGGTATTAGGCCATGGGGCCCTGAGATTTGTGGGAAAAGGCGGTTTGGGCCAATGGGCCTTAGGGTATGTGGGTGATGGGGGTTTGGATGGTGTGGATTATGGGAGGTTGATGGGGGTCATGAGGGAGTGAAGCATGGAGGTTTGCCAAGGTGTGGGATGGATTCATGGATGTGGGGTGTGGAGGAGAGATATTTTGGGAAGCCCTCCATGAGGAGTATGCTTGCAACATCTCCTCCATCATGGCCATGGAAGGGGGGTGGGATGTGGATGGTGGATTTAAGGGGTGATGGGGTATAGATGGGATTGAGATGGTGAAAAAATTGGGCATGGCCCCGGTATAATTGGGCATGGCCACGGTAGGTGAGGGTGTATGAGGTGGATGAGGGGATGTATTGGGCATGTTTTGTGATGATGGGGGGCATGATGAGGAGGGATGAGGAAAGTTGGGCATGGCCCCGATAAAAAGGGGCATGACCCGGATGGATGGGGGATTTTGCGGGGGGTCGGATAGGGTGGAAGTGGTGTATGTGAATGTGGGTGAATTGGGTCTATAGGGGGATGATGGGAATTGGGGCATGGATGTGGATTGGGAAAATGGGTTTGGGTTTTGTATGGATGTGGATGGGAGACGAGTTGGACTTGTCATGGCTTGGGCAAAAGATGGAGAATGGGGGATTGGATTTTGGATATTTTGGGGGGTAGTGATTGGGAAAATGGGGGCACCAAATGGACCGATAACGGTAAAAGGGGTTGGGTGAGGGGGATGGTAGAAAATATTTCTCCCAAATGGGAGTGGGTTGGAGAATGTGGCGAGGATGAGTCGGGATCGGCGTAGGCCGGGTCCGCTACCCACGACATTCTTTGTGAGCGGGTCAGGTAAGGGTGCCTTGGATATGGCCCAAAAATCCTCCTCCTTCTTCCCCTACGGGACGACGGAGGGCAAGATGATGTCGTTGTGCTGGCACCACAAACTAAATATTTTTTGTGTTTTGATTATATATATATTATTTGAAATTTATGAAAACTTTTTGAAAAACAAAGATTCTGAGGCCTTGAAATTCCCTTTTCGGGTGGCTCTCGTACCTTAGTTCAAGACCCGCGGCGACGGTTCTGATGCACTTCAGAAGAATCGAAGGAGAACCTTTGATCTATTGAAGGCACATAAATCGAGGCAAATTACCCGATCCCCCGAAATGAGCCAAAAAGAAGTTGCCTTCTCTTGAACAGTGGGGGCGTATTGGGTGTCGGAGATGGTGGTTCCTAAACAAGGCACTATGCACACTGATCGGGCAACTCGGGAAGTAGAAAGGGCCAAGGATTCGGGTTGGGTGCTGCAAAACAGACCTGACGCAACTAATACTTGCGCCAAGGTTGTAGGGGAGGACTTTTACACTGGCGCAACTATTAGTTGCGCCAAGGTAAAAATTAGGAGTTTAAAGCTGGCGCAACTATTAGTTGTTCCAGTTATAAAATCCAGTGTTTTTACACTGGCGCAACTAATACATGCGCCAAGCAAAAACTGCCTCTCCAAAACAGAGAACAGCAGCCATTGATGCCTGAAATGAGTCTCTTTTTAGTTTTTTGGTGGAAGCTAGGCTTCCGAGAACTGATCTGTTTTATGGTGATCGATTCTCTCCTTACCGCACCTAAAGGATTGAGTCCGGTATAACTCGCTAGCGCGCTCCCCAAGGGTTTTAAGCTTCGGAATGGGAACCCACCCGATATACCTCCGGCTCAAGCGCCTTCTCAGATACTAGGTGGGCTAAGACTTTTCTGGATCATCACCACTAGGGGCTGCCGCCATACTAAGACCCGGGTGTTTGTATGTGTGCTTAAACCAACCCTTGAAAAATCTACCCCGCAAAACAAATTAATTAAGCTCCCTAACTTGGTTCAATTTTAATTAATTTTTTCTTTTCAAAGATTTTCTCTTTTTTTAAAAGTTTTCTTTAGTTCAAAGACTGGGAGTGATTATCCCGTGCCGCCACAACGGGCCGGCGTCCACTGTTAGGAAATGAATAAATAAAAAAAAATGGGGCCAATCAAGCGACTAGGCGGGAAATATAAAGTGCTGAAATTTAAAATGTGCCAGTCAAGTGACTAGGCAAAAAGTTACTGAAATTTAAAGCGAAAACGTAGGGGTGAGTAAAAGAAAGGTGCTAGTTAAGCGACTAGGCAAAAATTACTGAATATTTAAAGCGGAATCGTAGGGGTGAGTAAAAAAAGGTGCCAGTCAAGTGACTAGGCAAAAATTGCTGAAATTTAAAGCGGAATTGTAGGGGTGAGTAAAATGACGTAATCGGAGGGGTGAGTGACAAAAAAAATAGTAAAAATAATAAAAAAAATAGTAATAAAATGTTAGAAAAAAAAAAAGGCTTAGTTCAAGGATATGCTCTACTAGCTAATCCCCAGCAGAGTCGCCATCTGTGCAACCGTGGGAATCGATGCGATCCCCCATCGCGACGAAGTGCTCTCCAACGGTAAAAAATATAGAGTCGCCACCCAGAGCTTTTGGTGTCCCGGGATACCTAGTTCATTTTTATGAGCACCGAAGTGCTAAAAATATGACTTTGAATCCGGTCCACACCAAAGGCTCTTGGGTAGGGGCTTCAGTTATCGATCGGGAAGGTGTTAGGCACCCGATCAACCCGCTTAACGCGGTCTCTACTAATGGCCAACAATAAAATAAAGTAGAAGCAAGGAAAATAGCTTCCTCTTGTCCAAAAGGGCTTAGAATCCTATTTGTGCCCCTTCGTTCCTACCGAAAAATCGGCGGCGTAACGGCACAAATGAGAGGGTGGAGGGAGCTAGAAAGAGATAGGAGAAGAAAGGGGAGAGCCGGAGCCCTAAGGCCCTTGTAGCACCGTAGAGAAGCCTTGCGTGGCTTGCTTTGATGAGCTCTTGAAGGCCTTGCATGGTGGAAAATGGGGTTCTAACTCCTAAGACTTAAAACTAATAGGGTAGGGAAGGGAGGCTAGGGGATCACACACACCTAGGCTATGGGTTTTGGATGTAAGAACAAGCTTGGGAAGAGGTTTTAGAATTTTAGAATTTGGATGAAAATAGTGCACAAAAGAGAGGAAGAACTTCTCACTTTGAGCTCTTTCTCTCTTAAGCAAATTTCTCAACCTTTAAACCAAGGGGTGGGGGGCTCTATTTATAGGAAAGGAGTGGATTAGGAGGCTACCTAGATGCTAATTGGAGTTAGCAATTAGGTAATCTCAAATCTAAAGTTTCCTAAGATTTTGAGAGCTTGAAAAGGTGTGAAGGTGGTTCTAATGGTGGATGATAGGGTGAGGCTTTAAGCCACTTGGAGGGTTACAAATAGGTAAGGAATGGGTGGAACAAGACTACCAAAACACACCTCAAAGGTTGAGGTGGTCAACAAGTCAAACCCTAAACACAAAATTCAGGGTAAAAACCCAATGTTACTGTTCATATGCCTGGCGCAACTAATAGTTGCGCAAGGCAAAAGCACAGTAAAATAGTGAGGAATATGCTAGAAGTTAGCTCGCAAGGTGGGTGCCACCCTTTATGCCTGGCACAACTATTAGTTGCGCCAGGCCATTTCTGGGGAGAAATAGCCTGGCGCGACTAATAGTCGCGCCAAATCCTAGGGGGGCCACCTTGAAATTACCTTCCTGCCCTCCAAGTTCGGACTTCCATATCTTCTGATATATACCTCCGATTGGGGCAATTCTTGCCTCGTTGGAAAGCTGATGACCTCTACTCTTTAATGGTATAAGAGTTGGTTGCTGTAGAGGGTCGTAGCTAGTTCCAGTGCACCCCTCCTCATCTTTGCCTGGGAAGGTTAGGTTAGGGTTTGAAAAGGGTGGGGTCGGGGTTGGTTTCTGGGGGATCGAGGGTGATTTCTAAGGGTTTAGGATGATTCCTAAGGATTCCATATATGCCATCAAAAGCTCAGAATTGCACCTCTCTCGAAAGGTGTTTCGATCGGGCCTTAGGCCAAATTTTGGTGTCTACACTCGGTATAGTTTTTATTTATTTTGAATTGGATACAGTTAGGATTTATGGGCTCTGGGCCTAGTACATAGATTATTTTGTAAGTGATAAGAATTTTCATGCGTGTATATAAATTTTGGGGAACGACTAGTGGGAACCATTGTTTAGGTGATGGTCAGCCATCACTGATGGTTCTTTTTTGTTCCTTTTTTATTATATATATTGATATCTGTGTTAAATTTTTGATTATGTTGTGAATGTACCTAGCCGATGGCGAGCCATCTTTCCTGATATTTTGTGTACAGGAAAGTCGGGTCGTCACAGTTGGTATCAAAGATATGACTCTAGATTCATATTTCATAGGACGAGGTCTTGATTGTTTTCGCAATCAATAATGATCACATTTGTTGTTGAACAATGATATATGAGTATGATCCCATGATTTAGAGGCAGAGGCAAAGGTAGAGACCGACTGAGAACGGTTCATGTGGAAGACATCCCAGGGGGCATGGGTACGTCAAGGGGTGTAGGGATCGCTACCGGTCATAATGCCACTCCCATCAGAGGAGGAGGTAATGAAGGACGTGTCGAGCAAGTGTTGGAAGCTTTGGCCAATAATATGGCCCAATGGATAGCGTCAATGGCTTAACTAGTAGAGTTACTTGCTATTAGAAACCAACCTTCCGGGTGCTGAGTTTAGGAGGATGTGTCCTCCGAGCTTTTTGGGTGATCCGCTTGAAGCCGAGAGATGGCTAAACGAGATGGAGAAAATCTTCAATGTGCTTCCTTGCATCGAAGATGAAAAGGTTAGGTGGGGAACCTTCAAGTTGGATGGACAAGCTAACTCGTGGTGGAAATCAATATCCAGGACCCGAGAGCAGGAGATTCTAAACACTCCATGGACTTGGGTCGAGTTTGTTGAAACATTTAATGACGAGTACTTTTCCAATGTAGTGAGGAATCAGTGGGAAGTACAGTTCATAGGATTGAAGCAAGACAGAATGACCATGTGCGAGTACGGGGCCGAGTTCACGAGACTTTGAGGTTTGCACCTCAACATGTAGCCATTGAGTTAATGAAGGCTAGGAAGTTTCAGCGTGGTTTGAGGTCGAATATTCAGGAAAGGGTTTCAATATTGGAACTAGATACATATGGAGGAGTAATGGCAAAATTTTTGAGGAAGACATCGATAAAATGTTTAAGAGGAGAGACCAGCAAAATAAGGATAGATCTGGTCAAGGGCAGTCAAGTGCCTCTAAACAGGAAAATATGAGGTGAGGTTTTTTAAACCACCGTGATATCCTACTCAGCTGACTTACTTGAGACCAGCTACCTATTCAGGACCGATCTCCTATCAAAGGCCACCTATGCCCTTGCCTACACGACCCTTCCGTCCTTCAGGCACTACTATGCACAAGGTGTGGGAAACCACACAAGATTGAAGACTGCAGGAGCAACTCTGGAGCTTGCTTTAGATGTGGCAAGATAGGACACCTGATCAAGGATTGTCCTGAAGAAAGCAAGGAAAGGATCGCTTCAGCTTCTACTCAGAGATCTTCTCAGCCTATTGTTCAAGGTCGAGGCTACGCCGTTACTGCACAGGATGGAATGACATCAAACGATGACATCCAAGTTATGACTCCACTAATGGTCGTTGTGGTTGAAGGCCACGAGACGATAGTCGATTTAATGCTATTAGATATGTAAGGTTTCGATGTAATCCTTGGGATGGATTGGCTATCCACATATCATGCTAGCGTTGATTACCTTCGAAAAGTGGTAACTTTCCACCCTCCAAAAGAAAATTCCTTCCTATTTCGTGGAGTCGAGTCCAACTTCGCACCATTCATCTCCGCCATCCGAGCAGAGCGTCTGATGAGCAATGGGTGCCATCGGTACCTCGCGTTCATGAAGAGCCAATGGGAGGAAGGAATCAATATCGAAGACGTTCCTGTCGTATCTGAATTTCCAAATGTACTTCCCAAGGATCTCCCTGAATTACCACCTGATAGGGAGATCGAGTTCGCGATTGAATTAACTCCAGGTACCGAGCCGATATCGAAAGCTTCATATTGCATGATACCAGCAGAGTTGAAAGAACTGAAGGTGAAGCTTTAAGAGATTTTAAATAAAGGATTTATCAAACCTAGTGTGTCTCCTTGGGGAGCACTGATACTATTTGTTAAGAAGAAGGACGGTTTGATGCGGCTCTGCATTGATTACCGCCAGTTAAATAAGTTGACGATTAAGAATCATTATCCACTCCCACAGATTGATGACCTCTTTAACTAGCTATAAAGCACAAAATTCTTTTCAAAGATCGACTTGAGGTCAGGTTACCATCAGTTGAAGATCAAAGTTGAGGATATTTCGAAGATCGCTTTTTGCATTAGATATGGACACTACGAGTTTCTAGTGATGCCTTTTAGGCTGAAGAACACACCAATGCCGTTTATGGATTTGATGAATCGAGTATTCAAACCTCACCTTGACAAATTTGTGGTTGTTTTTGTAGATGATATCCTCATCTATTCGAAAACAAGAGAGGTGCACGAGCAATATTTATGAGTGGCTCTCCAGACACTCAGAGACCATCAGTTATATGCAAAACTAAGCAAGTATGAGTTCTGGCTTGAGCAGGTCAGTTTCTTGGGATATGTCATCTCTGAGACTGGCATAATTATTGATCCGGCCAAGATTGAAGCTGTTGTGAAGTGGGAACAACCAAAGACGGTAACAGAAGTTCATAGTTTCCTTGGATTGGTTGGGTACTACAAGAGATTCATCAATGGTTTTTCCAAGATTTCAAGTCCCCTCACACAACTAGAAAGGAAAAATGCTAAGTTTGATTAGACTGAACAGTGTGAGCAGAGTTTCCAGAAGCTCAAGAAGAGATTAACCACCTCACCAGTGCTTACAATACCGTCAGGCAGTGGAGGTTTTGAGGTGTACAGTGACACTTCATATAGTGCATTAAGCTGTGTGCTTAATCAGAACGAGAGAATCATTGTGTATGGCTCTCGGCAGCTTAAGGATCATGAGAAGAATTATCTGACTCATGACCTCAAATTAGCGGCAGTCATCTTCACCCTGAAGATCTGGAGGCATTACCTTTACGAGGAAACATTTGATATATTCACATACCACAAAAGCCTTAAATGCCTTTTCACCTAGAAATACTTGAACATGAGGCAGCGAAGATGGATGAAGTTCCTCAAGAAATATGATTGTTTCATCCAGTACCACCCTGAGAAGGCTAATATTGCAAAAGATGCACTGAGCTAAAAATCTTCTGCTCAATTATCACACCTCATCGCGAGAGTGCATAGATGGCGTTTACTAGAAGATATATGCAACATGAAGTTCAATGTTAAAGGTTCGGGAGCATTGATGGCTACTATTGTGATTCAGTCAATACTTTTTTAGAACATCTGAAATCTATAGATGACCGATGATGACCTCATGGCCATCAAATAGGATGTGATTAGCAGGAATAAGCCAGATTTTTTCATCAGGGAGGATGGTTCTCTACTATTCTGAGGTTGAATGTGCATACCAACCAATGTCGAGCTTCGAGTCACCATTCTAGAGGAAGCTCCCAAGTAAATATATGCCATCCACCCTGGAGGTACTAAGATGTATCAGGATCTGAAGAAGAGTTTTTGGTGGAGAGGTTTGAAGAAGGATGTAGCCGAATATGTGTCAAATTGTTTAGTATGTCAACAGGTAAAGGTTGATCATCAGAATCCATCTACTCTACTACAACCATTGCCGATAACAGAATGGAAATGGGAAGCAATATCTATGGACTTCATGCTTGGTTTACCAAGAGAAGTAAAGAGGTACAATGCTATTTGGGTAGCCGTTGATCGATTGACCAAGTCTGCTCACTTCCTGCCATACAATACGAAGTATACAACGAGTAGACTGGTAGAACTATATCTCAAGGAGATCGTTCGATTACATGGTATTCCTGTCAGTATTGTTTCATATAGAGATCCATTGTATATGTCGCAGTTTTGGTAATGATTTCAAGAAGGTATGGGATCGTGGTTAGATTTTAGCTCTGTGTTTCACCCACAAACAGATGGGCAAATTGAGAGAGTCAATTAGATCATAGAAGACATACTTTGGATATGTATGCTAAATTTTTAAGGGTCATGGGATCAATATTTACCCCTGATCGAGTTCGCAAACAATAATAGTTATCAGGCGAGCATCGGAATGGCTCCCTAAGAAGCATTATATGGTCGGAGAAGTAGGTCTCCACTGAACTGGGACGAAATCGGAGAAATGTTTATTCTGGGTTCGAAAATCATTGAAATCATGACTGAAGCTGTACGTGTAATCCGCGAAAGGTTAAAGGTCGCACAAAGTCAACAAAAGAGTTACGCCGACCGAAAATGAACAAGTGTTGAGTTTCAGATTGGCAATACTGTATTCATTAAGATTTCACCTACAAAAGGTGTAATGCATTTTGTAAATCATGGAAAAGTGAGTCTGTTTTATGTGTGCCCGTTCGAGATATTGGGCCAAGTAGGAGAAGTTACATACCGGATCGCTCTACCACCTCAACTCTTAAACATGCACAATGTGTTTCACATATCAATGCTAAGAAAGTATGTGCAGGACCCGACTCACATTTTGGATTATCAACCAATTGAAATTCAAGAAGATTTGACCGTTAGAAAAGTGTCAATGCAAATCCTTGATCGGAAAGAGCAAGTGCTAGTACCAAGCGCATTCCATTGGTGCTTGTGAGATGGTGGAATCATTCGCTCGAAGAGGCTACTTGGGAACGCAAATCGGATATAAGCGATGTTGTGACGACCCGACTATTCCAATCCTCTAGGTATATGAAAGGCCAGTTCGCCAACTTATTGATTTCTTAATAAGCCGTAAATCAAACAAAAGCTGGCAGCATAAGCATAGTTCTAAACAAAACCCAACAAATAAAATAGGGACAAAAGCTCAAATAAAATATATTACCCAGAGGAACCATGAAGAACCACTAGTGATAGCCAATCTGATCACCTAAACAATGGTTCTTAATGATGGTTACTCAAATGATATCAAAAAATGCAAACAAGGCCTTGGGCCCCTAATTCAAAATAATTCTAACTCAAAAGTACCAAAAGACAACACTAGATCACGAAAAGAACTCCGCTGGGGTCTCTGTCTCCTCCTCAGGGATGTAGTCAGAGTCCTCTAGATCAAGATTGTCGGAGCCTAAGTCAATCTTAGCACCTGTGATGTATAGTCAGGGTGAGCTAACATCGAAGCCCAATAAAGGAAACTTTATCTATTTGCATTTTATCATAAGTAAAAAATTTCAACGACAAAAAATCGGATCAGTTATGGTTTTTCAAAAGATGCCTTGATTTCTAAATTCCAATTTTAAAACAATGTATCAAAAGAGAATTTAACATGTCTGATATTCTTACGGTTTCAAATTCTGATGTCATGCATGCTTCTTGTCTTAAACTTATAACTTAATTATATCTCTCAAATTACACACTAGCATGAGAGCACGAGTATTACCGATGGAAAACCCTACTAACCATCGTCGTTCAATGAACCCTTTTTCTGAAAGTGCAACAAGCCCCTATGTAATGAGGGAAGCTTACGCTAGGCTGAATTTACCGTCAACACGGTTGGTAGAATCTAGGGTTTCGTTCTAATTAACCTCAAATCAAATGCGGATACTAAACATATTGGATTTATGTAGATAATACATTTCAGATTTTATGAGTTCTAATACATAATTCACATTCAAAGGTGAGGTTCGGAAGTTCCAAGATTTCAAAGTTCTTATTTATGTCACAGTTTCAAAATTCTTAATCATGTTATATCTAGCAAAAATTCAGAATTTAAGCTTGATGCTAAAATAACCAATGCTTAGAATAAAATGCAACTAAGTTTTAGGGTTCCCCTACCTCGACTTTGATTCGGTCTAAGTTCTCATAAAGAGGTTCTCACAGTGGACTCTAATTAGAACCTACAAGTAATAACACCTTAAAAGTGTTAAAGGGGGATCTATAAGTCCAAACAGAAACTAACATAGATTTTCCAAGAAATTTTCGAAGGCCAGAAAAAAGGACTAAATTCGATCATCGAATTCCAAATTCGATGGTCGAATTTGAATTCGAGCATCGAATTCCACCATAAGTGCATCAGTCAAACTTTGCAAAATTCTATCATCGAATTTCATTTCGATGCTTGAATTTTGAATTTGAGGTTCGAATTTTAATTCGACCCTCGAATTTCTCCAGGTCTGTGTTGTTCAAAATTTGTCCTTCTTACTTGCTTTCTTTCATCCAAATACTAAACTGTCAACATATTTTATATTCACCATTTTTCTAGTCTAAACTAGGCACAAATAACCTAATCAAAGGAATTAAAAAGCCTACCTTTCAAGGTCGATTCCTTAGCTTCCGTTGATCCAATTTCAAATACCGGATCAATCCGCAAGCTTCAGTTAGACTCTAAAATTCATTCCATCTCCAACCTTGCTGCTAGAGCAAAGGCTAGCCCAAATCATCCACACATGTATCCACTCTCCCCTATCTTCCTTCTCAATATAGCTAACAAATCAAGAGCTGAACACAAGGTTTGTAAACGGTAGAGATGGGGAGAGGGATTATAGTCACAAGGGATCTAAGCAAAGGAAACAAGGAAGTTTGCAAAGGTTCAAGCTTCTGGTTCTCACGTGAGCGAGGAAGGATGAAACTTCTCCTTCACTCTTCACTCTTTATAATACAAATAGCCAAACCAAAATATCATGATATTTCCTCAAATATCATGATCTTTTATTTACAAGTGTTAAACACATACACACATCTTAGTGTATACATTACCAAAAATATGACTTCCACAAGTCCAAAACAAAAATCCTTTGACCAAAATTCTCCTCATACCTTAACCGACATAAATAAACTTGATTTGTCCCGTAACTTTTCTAGGCATGCTTACCGAAGTAATTGAAATCGGGTCAAAAATATCCAGGATATTACATTCTCCCCTCCTTAGGAGTTTTCATCCTTGAAAATATAAAAGACGCCGAAACAGGTCTACAAAGAAACCCATCCTAACCAAAAGTCCAGAAACACAGTGAAAACCACAAGCCCAAAGCAAAAGGACATGGGTCACAGTGCGATGGCTTCACAAGGCATGCAAGTCAAGGGACGGCCTCCGTAGTAGCCTGGATGTACTGCGTATGGCACCCGAAGGGCCATAGTGGATTTCATCTGTACATGGATGTTGACACCCCCAAGTGTCACATGTCGGGAAACAAGCCTCACTGTGACTCATGGTGAGCAAAGTGAGATGTCAAAGTACTCAAAGCAGTTTATCTATATGATAGGTCGAATAAATTGAAACATAAAACCATATAAAAAAAATATATCGAAGCAGAAAGCAAAGGGAAACCAAATGTAATGCAACTCTGCCGAAGCAAAGCAAGAACAACCACATTCAAGTCACCCATATATTCATAAGCCAAGTATCCATAGATCTCTTAAAGCATAAGCAAATTTAAAACAGATCTAACGAGCACAAGATAACAAACCAAAATTTATAAAGAGTGGCAAAAGTAGAACCACTAGGTTCTAATAATCCATTAGCATGTAATAATTGCAATCCCATAAATAGACTGCAAAAAGTAAATCCATAGAGTCACCACAGCTGCACTAATCCACCCTATCTGCACCAGATCCAGTAGCTTTATCAGCCGGAGCGCATCCCCCCCGTCATCTCCCACATTCGTATGCACCTCATCACCTTCTCCAGAAGTAGAAGCATGGTGCACAGACACTCAGGTATCTGCCATATATGTCGCGTAATCAGCAGGAAATGCATGTTGCATCAGATAGGTCAAAACCCCCCCATGCATCTCTAACTCCCTGCTCATGGAGCTCGTGTGCAGAGTCAGCGCCTGGATCTGTTGACTCATAGCGGTCATCTAGCGTGTGGGGGCTAGTCTGAGTCGGGAGCAATATGCTCGATAGCTGGTGGATCTTCATCTTCCTCATCCTCATTAGGAACCATAGTACCTTTAGGAGCTTTTAACAACCTGTTATAGTTTCGACTCCAATCAACCAATTTATAAGTCTTGAAACTGGCAGTGGACTGAGGTTCATTATGTGGAATCTCGTAGGCCGGTCTCGCACGATAGTCCTCAAGCATCAACGAAATCAATCTAGCATAGGGGATGCCCTTGGTCGGGGTCTTTACCTTTTTACCCATCTTCTCACAGGCCTTTATGATACCTTTAAATACCACTTTCGGGGCGTTGAACCACCGCTCTAGAAATGCTGAAAATAGGATCTGTTGGATGGGGCCCCTTCATTCCGATCGATGCCCAAAAGGATAGAGGGTTACTTTAAAAATCACGTCAAGCATCCACATTGTATCAGGCAATTGGGAACAGGCTATTGCTTTGCCGGATCCATGATGTCCCTGGGTCATCGGGGCTATCACTTCATGAACAGCCATAGGTTTAGTGTTTGGGGGAGCCAGACCCATGGTGTTTGAATGCTTGGTCGGACAATTCATTGCCGCGACAATGTCATCGACATCAAAGGCGTAGTCGCGCCCATCGATGGTGGTATATATTTTCTTCCCATATTCCCGTCACATACGCTGGTAAAAGTGGCGTACCAAATGAGGATAAAAGTGAGTGTGAAATGACTGAAGCAGGGATCTCAATTGGGCTCTCTCTAAGTAATCCAAAGCCCATTTTGTAGTGTCCTGCTGATCGAATAGCTCGGGATCGACGATCCATTCGTCAGTGAAACCCTTAGCATCCCAATACTCATTGGGTTGCTCACGAATTTGTGGGGGTTTTGTGGGTGGTTGAACCTGTTGTGGAGGTTGGCTAGAAGATCCAACCCTAGAAGCTAACCTCTTGGGAGTAGGGACTCTAGGGGCTGTTTGTTTCTTAGGCCCCATAGTATAAAGCATAGAAAACACAATGCATAAAAAAAAACTCCACATAACCACAAGATGAGGAGGCTTTTACCTCTTTGGAATACCCACAATCGGTTTCTTGTCAAAGTAATCCAAGCCCCTTGCAAATCCTAGTTGAATCCCCCTTGATTTTGCCCAAAAATTTGAAAGAGAACTCAAAGAAATCCCAAAACCCTCACAAAACCTAAGCACGACCCCTTTTTCCGAAAGTGTGAAATGACCACAATAAAACCCAGCCGACTGATAACCCAAAAAATTCGACCCTCAAATTTTAATTCGATGGTCAAATTTTAATTCGATGGTAAAATTTGCATTCGATGGTCGAATTTCAATTCGACCTTCGAATTTGTCAAAAAGCTTGTCAGGTTGCAAAAAAAAATTTGACCCTCGAATTTGTAATTCGAGGTTTGAATTGGTCAAAACCTGTCTTTTTCAAAATTTTCCAAAACTGTTATGTTTTTAAGTTGCTTTTCGTCCTATATTGGTATCCTTAAGCCCTTACACTTTTTGAAACCTATCCCAGTCAAAGACACAAGTGTGCAACAATAATTTGATATTGCAAGCGCCAAAAGAGTAAGACACGGCTCGATCGATCGTGTGTCAGTTGACCAATTAAAACACAAGCATGTATGTACAATGTTCTAAAATTTATACTGTTGACAGAAACCTGATATTCATATAGATGGCAATGCAAAATTCGGCCGAAATTATAAGGATTTCATTGTAGTCCCAAAATTTCCATTCATTGAATATACAACTATGATTACAATTTCCTAAAATTAATCAAAAAAGTGCGGAAATTGTTCTCGGAGCTCAACTTTGTGCTCCTAAGTGGCTTCTTCCACTGTATGATTCCTCCATCTTACGAGAAGTAAAGGAATCCTCTTTGTTCGTAGGATCTGCTCTTTGCGATCCAAGATCTGTACCAGGTCCTCGATCACTGTCAAACCATCCTAAAGCTCAATGGGTTAGTAATCAAATATGTGAGTCGGGTCGCGAATGTATCTCCACAACATGGACACATGGAATATGTTGTGCATGCTAGATAATTGCAACGGTAGCACCACTCTATATGCAACCTCTCCGACTTGGCCTAATATCTCAACAGGCCCAACTTACCTAGGACTCAGCTTCCCTCTTTTGCCGATTCGCATCACGCCTTTCATAGGTGAGATTCGAACAAACATATTATCACCGACCTGAAATATAAGATTAGCAACAAGTTTGTCGTTTAGAGATGTATAAGGTGGTTAATGCAATTAAGCTCACCTGAAAATCCACATGCCTCTTCTTGAGATCTGCATAGCTCTTCTGGCGACTCTGAGCCACACGTAGTCTCTCACAGATCAATCGAACTGTCTCGATTGTACGCTCTTCTATCTTAGGGCCTAGAATGAGCTTCTCACCCACTTCTTCCCAATTCAGTGGAGACCTGCACCGCCGTCCATATAAAGCCTCGAATGGTGCCTTACCGATGCTAGGTTGGAAGCTATTAGTGTAAACTAACTCAATCAGAAGCAAGTGTTGGTCCCATGACCCGTGAAGATCTAACATGCAAGCACGAAGCATATCCTCAATGATCTGATTCATTCACTCAGTTTGTCCATCGGTCTGTGGGTGAAATGTGAAGCTGAAGTCAAGACAAGAACCCATTCCTTCTTGAAACCATTGCCAAAACTGCAAAGTAAACAATGGATCTCTATTTGATACAATACTAGCTGGAATACCATGTAGTCTAACGATCTCCTTGAGGTACAACTCCACGAGTTTGCTGGCGGTATACGTCGTATTGTAAGGTAGGAAATGAGCGGACTTCATTAATCGATCGACAATGACTCAGATGGCATTGTTCTTCCTCAGTGTTTTCGGCAACCCCAGAATGAATTCCATCGAACTGGATTCCCATTTCCACTCGGGTACAGGTAATGGATGTAACAATCCCGCAGGATTCTGATGGTCAACCTTAACCTGTTGACATGCCAAACACCGTGATACGTATCAAGCGACGTCTCGTTTCAAACCTCTCCACCAGAAGCTCTTTATCAAATCTTGATGCATCTTGGTACTACCAGTATGTATAGCATACATCGATTTATGAGCCTCTTCCAAAATGGTATCTTAAAGTTCGGTACTCGTCGGTACACATACTCGATCTCTAAACAACAAGGCCCCATCTGCCCAAATGGAGAAATACTTCTTGCTTCCACTAACCACATCTCGCCTAATAGCCATAAGCTCATCATCCATCATCTGTAGCTTCCTGATATTATCGAAAAGCGTAGGATAAAATACAAGGGTAGCTATCAGTGCTCCTGAGCCTTTCACATCAAACCGTGAGTTGCCTTAGGCCATATCTTTCAGTAGATTCCATCTCTGCATCCTACTGACAAGATGTAATAATAGCGTTGATGACTTCCTACTGAGAGCATCAGCAAAGACGTTCGCCTTTCCTTGATGGTACTGGATAGAGCAATCATAATCCTTCAAGAACTCCATCCATCGTCGCTGACTCATATTGAAGTCCTTTTGAGTGAATAGGTACTTGAGGCTCTTGTGATCGGTGAATATATCAAATATCTCACTGTGGAGGTAATATCTCCAGATCATCAAGGCAAAGATAACTATTACTAATTCGAGATCAGGCATCGAATAATTTCTTTCATGGTCCTTCAACTGCCTAGAACCATATGCAATTACCCGCTTGTTTTAATTAAGCACACAACCTAATCCCCCATAAGAAGCATCACTGCATACTATGAAGCCTCCACTGCCTGAAGGTATAGCAAGTATCGGTGCTGTAGTCAATCTCCGCTTAAGCTCCTGAAAGCTCTACTCACACTACTCCGTCCAATCGAACTTAGTGTTCTTTTTTGTAAACTGTGTAAGTGGACCTGATATCTTTGAGAAGCCCTCGACAAATCTCCGATAGTACCCTGCTAGACCAAGGAAACTATGAACCTCAGTAACTGTCGTCGGCTGTTCCCAGTTCACCACGAAATCAATCTTCATCGGATCAACAGATATACCAGACTCAGAGATGTCGTGGCCCAAGAAACTGACTTGATCTTACCAAAACTCACACTTACTGAGTTTGGCATACAACTGATGATCCCTGAGTGTTTGAAGAGCCACTCATAGATGTTGTACGTGCTCCTCTCTGGTTTTCGAATAGATGAGGATTTCATCAATGAAAACTACCACTGATTTATTAAGATGTGGCTTGAACACACGGTTCATCAGATCCATAAATGATGCAGGTGCATTCGTCAACCCAAATGGCATCACTAGGAACTCATAGTGACCATATTGCGTGCGAAATGCTGTCTTGGATATATCTTCTGCCTTAATCTTGAGCTGATGATAGCCTGACCTCAGATCATTCTTCGAAAAGAACTTTGCACCCTGTAATTAATCAAACAAGTCATCTATCCGCAGAAGTGGATAACGATTCTTATTCGTCATCTTGTTGAGCTGGCGATAATTGATGCACAGATACATCGATCCATCCTTCTTCTTCACAAAGAGTTTCGGCGCCCCCCAAGGAGAAACACTCGGTCGAATAAAGCCTTTATCCAACAGCTCTTGAAGCTGTTCCTTGAGATCTTTCAACTCCGTAGGTGCCATCCGATATGGAGCCTTGGAAAATGGTTCGGTATCCGACGCTAACTCAATCGTGAACTCGATCTCTTGATCAGGTGGCAATCTGGGTAAGTCTTCAGGGAAGACATCGGGATACTCACGAGCAACCATGATAAGCACAATATCCTTTTCTTCTTTATGATCTTGCAAGTAAGCAAGATATCCACTGCAATCGTTCTTCATCATCTGAGCAGCTCGAATAGCTGAGATAAGTGGCTCGATGCTTGATTTAACTCCACAAAATCGAAAGGACTTCCCTTTTGGAGGTCGAAAGGTCACGATCTTTCGAAGACAGTCCACACTTGCGTGATATGCAGACAACCAATCCATCCTGAGAATCACATCGAACCCTTCCATACTCAGTGTAATCATATTAGTTAGTGTCTCGTGATCATCAACCATCACGATAATTAACTGACACACCGTATCCGTGCTCATCAAGCTTCTCATAGGAACTGATACCACCAACATGAAAGCAAGGGGTTTGGGAACGATGCCCAACTTCTTCGAGAAAAGAGGAGTGATAAACGAGTGTGTAGTCTCGGGGTCTATCAATACTCGTGCTTCCATTTTACTCGAGTCACCTTCACAACTCATAACAAGGGTTCCTTTTATTAAGAATGTTCATTAGTTATATGCAATGATTTTATAGTTTTTCAATTTTATCTTTAAGGAATTCACAATTGAAAATAATATAAACTAATACATGAATTAACATCTGAACTTTAATGATACCTTGGATTACGTCGTTCAACGTTTCGACATCATGCGCAGTCACCGCATAGGCTCGACCCTGAACAGTAGGTCGCGACGATTTCTGCGTAGAGACCGAAGTAGTCCTTCCCTTGTCCTCCTCAGGACAATCTTTGATCATATGACCAATCTTCCCACACATGAAACATCCTCTAGTGTTCCTTCGACAATTCTCTGTCTTATGTGGTTTCCCACATCGTATACATATTGGAGCCAAAACTGGAGTACTAGATGGTCCACGAGATGATCCCTGAGCCATAGAAGCCATTCTCGCAGTGGTGCTAGTTGCTCTGAAAGGTCATGCAGGTAAAGAATTTTGCGATCTCTGATAGGAGAAAGACACCGGTCCCAAAGTGACAGCCGGTTTGGAATATGATGGCTGAGTGGGATAGTGAGGAGGCTTCGAGAACCTCGGCTTCTTGTTCGCTTGCTCAGACACATTAGACTGTCCCTAGCCGAACCGATTTCTATTTCCCTAGTCTCCTCTCAGATACAGCTTTTGGATCTCTTCTTCAGCAATGAGGGCCTTTGACATGACACCCCTAAAGGTTTCCATCTCCCACATCACAACCTTCTCTTGCATATTTGGCCTTAGGTCCCGTTGGAATTTCTGGGCCCTCATTAATTCGGTGGCCACATGTAAAGGTACGAATCGTGAAAGCCTATTAAACTCTGCGTCGTACTCATGCACCGATATCTCATTCTGCTCCAGTTTTATGAACTGAACTTTCCATTGTTGGCGTACGATCTTTGGAAAGTACTGATCGTTGAACATCTCTACAAACTCCACCTAGGTCCATGGAGTGTTAGGATAGTCCTGCTCTTGAGTCCTGGATACAGATTTCCACCAAGGACTGGCCTCACCCGATAACTTGAAGGTTGCCTAGTGCACCTTCTCCACATTGGTGCATTGCAATACCTCAAAGACCTTTTCCATCTCATCAATCCATCCCTCGACCTCTATTGGAACTGTCTGACCTGTGAAGGTAGGAGGTCTCACCCTCCTGAACTTTGTAAAAGCTCCTGGCTGATGCCGAGCTGAGCCATTGCCACAGTCTGTTGAGCCATTTTGTTGGCCAAAGCCGCCAATACTTGTTCAATGTTTCCTCCACCTCTACCAGCTCCCAAGGGGTATGCATTAGGACCAGTAGCCACTCTATCTCTGCCCCGTCAGGTACCTATGCCCTCATTAATCTCCTCGACACGAACCGTTCTAGGTCCATCTCGACCTTGGCCCCTGCCTCTGAACCTTGGAGTGATGCTGATCTGTCATTGTTGAAAAATAGTAACAATTGATCAGTATTGATTGTAAAGACAATCAAACCCTTAGTCCTAAGACCCTGAACCTAGATCCGCGCTCTGATACCAACTGTGACAACCCGACTTTTCCAATCCTCTAGGTATAGGAAAGGCCAGTTTGCTAACTTATTTATTTCTCAATAAGCCGTAAATAAAAAAAAAGCCATCAGCATAAGAATAGTTCTAAACAAAACCCAACAAATAAAATAGGGACAAAAGCTCAAACTAAATATATCACTAAGAGGAACCAGGAAGAACCACCGGTGATGGCCAATCCGATCACCTAAACAATGGTTCCTAATGATGGTTACTCAAATGATATCAAAAAATGCAAACAAGTCCTTGGGCCCATAATTCAAAATAATTCGAACCCAAAAGTACCAAAGATAAAACTAGATCATGGAAAGAACTCCGCTGGGGTCTCTGTCTCCTCCTCAAGGATGTAGTTAGAGTCCTCTAGATCAAGATCGTCGGAGCCTAAGTCAGTCTCAGAACCTGTGACATATAGTCGGGGTGAGCTAACATCGAAGCTCAATAGAGGAAAGTTTATCTATTTACATTTTATCATAATTAAAGGTTTTCAAAGACAAACAATCGAATCAGTTATGGTTTTTCAAAAGATGCCTTGATTTCTAAATTCCAATTCTAAAACAGTGTATCAAAAGAGAATTTAACATGTCAAATGTTCTTACAGTTTCAAATTCTGATGTCATGCATGCTTCTTGTCATAAACTTATAACTTAATTATATTTCTCAAATTACATACTAGCATGAGAGCACGAGTGTTATCGATGGGAAACCCTACTAACCATCGTCATTCAATGAACCCTTTTTTTGAAAGTGCAACAAACCCCTATATAATGAGGGAAGCTTGTGCTAGGTTGAATTTACCGTCAACACGGTTGGTAGAATCTAGGGTTTCGTTCTAATTAACCTCAAATCAAATGCGGATACTAAACATACCAGATTTTATGTAGATAATACATTTTCAGATTTTCTAAGTTCTAATACATAATTCACATTCAAAGGTGAGGTTCGGAAGTTCCAAAATTTTAGAGTTCTTATTTATGTCACTGTTTTAAAGTTCTTAATTAGTTTATATCTAGCAAAAATTTAGAATTTAAGCTTGATGCTGAAATAACCAATGCTTAGAATAAAATGCAACAAAGTTTTAGGGTTCCCCAACCTCGAGTTTGATTTAGTCTAAGTTCTCATAAAGTGGTTCTCACAGTGGACTCTAATTAGAACCTACAAGTAATAACTCCATAAAAGTGTTAAAGCGGGGTCTATAAGTCCAAACAAAAACTAACATAGATTTTCCAAGAAATTTTCGAGGGCCAGAAAACAGGACAGAATTTGATCATCAAATTCCAAATTCGATGGTCGAATTTGAATTCGATGCTCGAATTTGAATTCGAGCATCGAATTCCACCAAAAGTGAATCAGTTAGACTTTGCAAAATTCCATCATCAAATTTCATTTCGATGCTCAAATTTTGAATTTGAGGTTCGAATTTTAATTCGACCCTCGAATTTCTCCAGGTCTGTGTTGTTCAAAATTTGTCCTCCTTACTTGCTTTCTTTCATCCAAATACTAAACTGTCAACATATTTTATATTCACCATTTTTCTAGTCTAAGCTAGGCACAAATAACCTAATCAAAGGAATTTAAAAGCCTACCTTTCAAGGTCGATTCCTTAGTTTCCGTTGATCCAATTTCAAACACCGAATCAATCCGCAAGCTTCAGTTAGACTCTAAAATTCAATCCATCTCCAACCATGCTCCTAGAGCAAAGGTGAGCCCAAATCATCCACACAGGTATCCATTCTCTCCTATCTTCCTTCTCAATATAGCTAACAAATCAAGAGCTGAACACAAGGTTTGTAAACGGTAGAGATGGGGAGAGGGATTATAGTCACAAGGGATCTAAGCAATGGAAACAAGGACGTTTGCAAAGGTTCAAGCTTCTGGTTTTCACGTGAGGGAGGAAGGATGGAACTTCTCCTTCACTCTTCACTCTATAAAATACAAATAGCCAAACCAAAATATCATGATATTTCCTCAAATATCATGATCTTTTATTTACAAGTCTTATCCACTCAACAGATTTTATTTTCAGTGTTAAACACATACACACATCTTAGTGTAGACGTTACCAAAAATATGACTTCCACAAGTCCATAACAAAAATCCTTTGACCAAAATTCTCCTCATACCTTAACCTACATAAATAAACCTGATTCGTCCCATAACTTTTTCGGGCACGCTTACTGAAGTAATCGAAATCAGGTAAAAAATATCTGGGATATTACAGATGTATATTCACAGCTGTTTGACTAAAGCAATAACCGATGTCGCGGTTGTAACTCCAAAATGGTGAATATCATGTAAAAGTGGTAAATATGATGTAAGGTAATTAACAGAATTTTGGATTTGAGGTGTCCTGAGTTTATACCTTATTTTTAATTTATCTTCATGTCAGTGTGCCCACATAGTATAGTCAGTGATTCAAACAATATGATTGGTCATCGTTAAATGATGAATTAGGTTTTACATTATACTTTCGAGTGATATTGGTAAATGTGCGTGCATGGGAAGGAAATTGAGTGGAAATGATAATAGAAAGGTAGTGCGGAGACTGCTTTAAAACCAAGAGCACACAAAGCGGAGAAACCACGTGCACGAATATCAAATCACCCATGCGATTTCATCAGAAACCCATAACTATAAGTTCTGAGAAAACCGCACGCGTGATTTTAGAATCGCCCGATTGATTTTTTGTGATTATAAAGGGGCCCACTCCATAACTTGTCGTTTCACCCTAAATCAACCCGATAATGTAAAGACCCGTATTTTGAACCCGAGTTAGACTAACCCCATGTGTGTATTCGGCTTGGCGACTGACGTCACCATTTGTTTTGGAATTTTATCTAGATGTGATTGTGCAGACAGATTCTGATTTAGAGCCCATTTGAACCCTCATGCGAAAGTTATGTACCGACCTTGGTGTGGCCGCTCAACACCGGGCTTGAGTTTTAAAATTAGAAGTGTATAACACACAAGAGGTGTATGTGTGCTTAACTCTATGAGCAATCCTATTATAAGAAGGAATTACATTCCCGTATTATACTAGGTTTTGTTAAGAGAGGAGGAGACGTGAGTGCCGTGAAAGACTGTAACCGTTTGATAGTCGCCCAACCGCGCGAAACTCTGTCTTCTCTCTTCTTTAATCATCGTAGGAGATCGGTTTAGAAAACCTCCTCCTCTAGAACCCTCTTTTGTTGTAAACCCTTAAACCTTAGAAAGAACTTGAATCAATCTTGGATTCGTAGTTGGCTATTGGGAGAGGTTGAGATCATTGGGGACATGTTGGAGTTGTCTCTGTGAACTCGTGGGATCGATCGCGGCACAAATCATCGAGGAAACCCGCCGATTTCGTTCCGAAGGTCCGTTCGCGTGACTTATTTCTAATTAAGGAATCCTTAGACTAAAGGTACGTTTCGATTAAATTTATTGATTAAAATCATTGGATTAGCCATGGGTTTTTGTTTTGGGATGTATGGGTTTTGATTCCGGTGAAAATTGGGGCGAGAATCACAATCCGAATCTAGTTCTGAAAGTCAGAACTCTCGCTGTTGTTGTTGCTCGCTCGAGCGAGCTATTTTAATCGCTCGAGTGAGGATGCACCAAAAGTTTGACTTTAGAAGTCATATACTCAAAAAAATATTCTCTATCCTCGCTCGAGCGAGCTTAAGTCATCGCTCGAGTGAGAAAATTCTGATGGATCTCGCTCGAGCAAGCTATTTTAATCGCTCGAGCGAGGTATCGCTGAACTCCGATACTATCTTAGTATTTTAGTTATAACTTTTTACTCCGAACTCTGATTGAGATGATTCTTTTTGTGTTCTCAAGCTAACAGAAAAATCTACAACTTTCATTTTTTGACTAACTCATGAATCGATCATCTTGAGGGTCAAAAAGGTATGAGAGAGTTACATCAAATTCTAGGATTGGCGCAACTTGCCTGTTTTGACTTGTTTTTGAGGAAACACTTAAATAGGTATATATTATTAGTGATTAGAGTTAATCTTAATGCATGAACGTATATTGTGATCTAGATTGAGGGTGAGAGGCCATCAACAGGACTTTGCTTGACTTCGCGTAACTCTGAGTTTTGGTAGGAGAATCTCATCTTTACAGTATTTTATTTTAATTCGCATGGATATTTTGAATTAAAATCTTTGAACTTGCATATGCCATTGAAATCACATCTGTAAACTGAAATTGATATGAATGATTGAAAATCTAAATCTACCTGAATCCTGAAACCTAAATCTACTTAAGCTCTGAAAATCTGAAATCAAGAACCTGAACTATGTATAAGAGACTTGCATCTGATTTATATTAGCATTTGCATTTATTTTATGATTGACTTGAACGACCCCTCAAAAATTCCTGAATATTTTTCTGGCACAAGTTTCCCTCATTACGCGGGGGCTTGTTGGATCCTGAAAAAGGGTTCATGAACGACGATGGTAGGTAGGGGTTCCCATCGGCTATATTCCTGCTCTCGAGATATAGTTTACTCGAGAGGTATTTTAAGTTGAGGATTAAGTCATGAATTACTGAACTTTGCATATAGAAGTTAGAGAAACTAAGACACTGAAACACTGCATTTGTTCTTGAAATTGTTTTCACATATTTAGAAATTAATCTTACATATGATTTCCGCACCTAAATTCAATTTATTACCTGCATATATGTTTGGCAAGCTATATTCCGGTATTTATTTTGAAACCATGTTAGTTAAAGTAAAATGTCGTGGATATCTTTCTTCTACTGAGCTTTGTTGGTTAGCTCACTCCGACTATACGTCACAGGTCCAGGTACTAACGTGGTTGTTCAGGGCTGTGAGACTGATCCTGACTATGTACCTGAGGAAGAGCCCGAGGTTCCTCCTGAGGAGTTATTCCCAGTATAGAACTTACTGATTTCCTTACTTGTGGTGAGAGTTAGACTTGAATTTGTGGGCCCATTTTAGTTAGATATTATAGTTTTATACTTGACTTTGATTTCTGTTATGAGCCATGTTTCGATGATGGTCGGCCATCATCGGTGGTTCTTTACTTTTAATTGCTTCCGCATTTATTTTAGCTACAGATAATTATTGCGCTTTACTCTGATATGTGCCCTGTTTGTCCGGCTTATCATTTATTCGATAGGTTGGCGAACCACCCTTTCCTATACCTGAGGGATTGGAAAAGTCGGGTCGTCACAAATAAACTGAGGGTTTTCTTCTTCTCCACGAGTTCTCCACATTTTTCTTTGGATTCGCTCAAATCCTTCAACCTAAAGACAATATTTTTTATTTCTCTTCACAACTAAAAGCAACTTTTTACTTTATTTGAGATTTTTGTTTTTCTCAAACTTTGAATCCCACTACGATGAGTTCTAAAAAGAAATCCACTTCGAAGATCCTAACTTCAAAGACTGACTCGCCCCCGATCATGCACGATCAACCCTCAGAATGGTGGGGGCAAAGGGTTTTGAGATGGAATTGTTGTTTGATGATGACCTATTTGAGGACCGCGATGACACTCGGTGGGCCCTACAGTAACTAACTGCGACCGACATGAAATCGCTCCTCGAGCCTTTTCATGATTATTACTACCCTAGGTTGGTAAAGTTGTTTTACCAAAATCTACGAATGAGTGAGGAAGGGTTAGGATTGTGCACCATGATCGACAAACGGATGTTCCACTTAGATCTCATGCATATTGGTGCCGCCATGGGGTGTTCGTCGACTTTTGTCCCTGGTCGAGGCCCACAACCCTCTGACCATCGAGATGTACCGTTTTACTAGATCATTGCCAACATGACCAATGGTAAACACGGAATCGGAAAATCAGTTAGGAGAGCCTAGTTTCCAGCCCATATGTGGCCCTTAGATATTATTCTTAGGAAGAACTTATATCCCATGCACCACGAGCAAGAGCGGAATGACATTTTTCTCCAAGCTTTGTACTCCGTCTTTGAGGGAAAGTGGTTCAACACACCAGCTGTGGTGCATGACGGGATCATCTATGCCCGAAACCATGCCAGGCATGTACACAAGAAACCCATTATGTTGCTGTCGTACGCTCGATTGATCACCTGTATGATCGAGTAGTACAAGGACCAAGAAGAAGATGGGGATTATGAGATTTCTCCCAATGAGCCACAGTTTACCGATAAGACCAAGAAGTATCGGGCCGTCGATTTCAAACAAAGTTATAAATTTTTAAATGTGAGTGTTCAACACAGTGAGGCCCAGGAAGTAATGAGGAGAGTCCAACAAGGACAAGTGCCGCCATAGCCCAAACAGCCAGCCCAACCCCAAATGCCACCTCCACAACAAGGTCTAGCCCAACAACCACCCGCCCAACATGGTGACGTACCCCTTTGGGCTGATTTTGCTCGGTGACTGGACTTACATGAGCAGATGCTCAGACAGATGCAACAGGGGCAGAACTTCTTTGGAGCTATGCTTATGGACATGATACATTATATGTATCTGGGCTTTGCCTCTAAGCTCATCGATAGAGCATGAGCATTCACGTCGGGTGCCTCTAGTTCGCGAGGCAATGGGGCTGCTGGTGGTGGTGCAGATTGGACGGGTGATGGGGCGGACTAGTAGGATATTTATTTCCGTGCATGTCAGGGTTTTTGAGATGATTTTGGTAACTTGTTGGCAATTTCTTTTTGAATGTGAATGTTATATATATATATATATATATATATATATATATATATATATTGTGGATAATTGTTAGAATGTGAATGATTAGTCAGTATGAATGGTTTACATGTGCATGGCTGGGCTTAAACTTTGGATTTCAATGTAGATGGTTAAATGTGAATGGTTTAGATGCATATTATTTAGATATGAATGGTTTCATTGGTATCAGTAGTAATTGGTTTTCATGTGTAATTTGCTCATGGTTTACATGGTTCACTTTTAATTGGGGATACCTGTCATGGATGTGTTTCCATATGCAGGGTGGACGGATTGTTAAAATTCATGGTGAAAATAATGGTTGGATTATGGTTGAATGGTGGCATGGTTGCCATACTTAAATGACTATGTGTATGAATGGTTTTCTTGTGAATATTTTGAATTAATTGTGGATATTTAGGGTGCAATAAATTAGTTGTGGATATGTGGTTTACTACAGGTATATGATGAATAACAGGAATTTGGTGAATGGTACTAGACGTACCGTCTTGTTCAGGGTCCTAATATGTGTGCATGTGTACTTTTTGTTTGAATACATGGTTTGTTGACTAAATCCCGGACAGCATGATGTGTTATTTTTGTTTGAATGCATGATTGGATGATTAGGCTGCTGTCAAAATTTTTATGTGAAATTTGACACTACAAATGTGATGACCCAACTTTTCCAATCCTCAAGGTATAGGAAAGGTCGGTTCGCCAACCTATTGATTACTCAATAAGCCGAACAGAAAGTTAAATCTCATACTTAAGCAGGCAACATAAGCATAATCTTAAACAAAAACAAAATTTATAAAACAAGAACAATATCACATACTAAAAATATATCTAAAAAAGGAATTAGGAAGAACCACCGGTGATGGCCAATCCAATCACCTAAACAATGGTTCCTCAAAATGATATCAAATATACCAATACAAGGCCTTAAGCCCATAGTTCAAAATGATTCTAAACCAAAAAATGTACCAAACTAACAAGCCTAAGTCAGGGAAAGAACTCCTTTGCTAGGATCTCTGGCTCCTCCTCAGGGATGTAATCAGAGTCCTTTAGATCAAGGTCGCCGGAGCCCAAATCAGTCTCAGCACCTGTGACGTATAGTCGGGGTGAGCTAACATCGAAGCTCAGTAGAGGAAACTCATTTATTCATATTTTTGTCATAAGTAATGGTTTTCAAAGACTAAATCATATCATATATGATTTTCAAAACATGCCTTGATTTACTTGATTCCAATTCTAAAATAGTATGCCAAATGAGAAATTAACAGGCTAAAGTTCTTATGGTTTCAGATTCTAATTTCATACATGCTTTTATAGTTAATTGCCTTAAATTTATAACTTAAGATTATCTATCAAATTAATATATCATGAGAGCGAGAGTATTACCGATGGGAAACCCTACTAACCATCGTCGTTCAACGAACCCTTTTTCTGAAATTACAACAAGCCCCAGCGTCATGAGGGAAACTTGCGCTAGGCTGATTTATGTCATCATGGTTCATAGAATTTAGGGTTTCGTTCTGATTAACCTCAAATCAAATGTGGATATTAATCATATAGTATTTTATGTACATAGTACGTTTTCAAATTCAAAGTTCTAATACATATATCAGATTCAAAGGTGAGGTTCGGAATTTCCAAGACTTTAGAGTTCATATGCCATTTCAAAATTTATTCAGAGTTCCTTAAATCAAAGTAATGCTATCCAGAATCATGCTATATTCAAATAATTTCAGAATCTATGCTTGAAAATAGATTATCAAATACTTAAGACAAAATGCAATAAGTTTTAAGGTTCCCCTAGCTTTGACTTTAATTCGGTTTAAATTCACATCAAAAGTCCCCACAGTGGACTCTTTCTATTTAGAACCTACAAGGATTAACACCACACCACATATGTGTTAATGGGGTTTACAAGACCAAACAAAGGTTTCCCACAAATTTTCTAAGAAAATTTAGAAAGCCAGAAATAGGGTAAAATTCGATCATCGAATTCCATATTCAAAATTCGAATTTGAATTCGATGTTCGAATTCCTTCAGAAATGCATCAGACAGAACAACCAAAATTTGAACCTCGACTCTCTTTTCGATGTTCGAATTTAAATTTGAACTTTGAACTTCGAATTTCTCCAGATTTCTAATGTTCTCTGTTTGCTCTTTCTTAACTTGATTTCTTCCAATACTAGACTTACATCAGTTTTAAATTCACATAGTATCTAATCTAATCTAGGAAAAAATAATTTAACCAGATGAATCAAAAGGCCTACCTTTTAAGGTTGACTCCCATGGCTTCCGATGATCCTATTCCAAGCACCGGATCAAATCTATAAAGCCTTAACATATCGGACTCCAGATTCAATCCATCTCTAACATTGCTGCTAGAGTAACTGTCAGCCCAGATTCACACACATAAGTGCCACTCTCTCCTACTATTCTTAATCAAAACAGTTACTGATGATCAAAGTATTCCTACGGTTGAGATGGGGAGAGTGGTTGTAATTTCTAAGGGATCTAAGCAAAGAAGATAGGAGTTTGCTAGAGCTTCAAGCTTGGTTCTCACGAGAGGAAGGAAGAATGAAACTTCTCCTTCACTCTTCTCTCTATATAACTAAAATATCATACCCAAAATATCATGATCTTTTATTTACAAATCCTATCCACTTGAACTGAATTTATTTTTAGTGTTGAGCATATACATACACTTTGGTGTACAAGTTTCTAATTATAGGACTTCCATAAGTCAAAACCAGAATTCCTTTGACCAATTTCCTTCTTTTAAGTTTACTTACCCAAATAATCCTAATCCATCACGTAACTTTTTTCAGGCACACTTACCGAGATAATCGAATTCGGGTCTAAAATATCCAGGATATTACAACAAATCTTAAATTGACGAGTGACCCTATGACTGCTAACCCAAATACCACATAAGGAATTTTCATGGATGAAAATTTCTTAAGTAGGGGAGAATGTAATATCCCAAATAATTAGAACCCGAACGCTAGACTACGTGCATATGTCTATTTCGACACACGTGGCACTTGCAAGAATTTAGGTAGAACTTTCATACAAAATTTGGAAGGGTTAAACAAGTTGATTGGGTGTGCGAGCTTCACACCGAGCAACAACGCCTCGGATAAGAATATGGAAGGGTTAAACAAGTTGATTGGGTGTGCGAGCTTCACACCGAGCAACAACTCCTTGGATAAGAATTAACACAGAGAAGTTGTGTGCTTACTTCACATGGAAGCAAGACCCTTGGTTCAATTGGCAAGGCTTCTCACGTAAGCCACTTGCTTTACTTTGCATGAATTTGAAAGAGAAAGAAAGAGAGAGAGCTTAGAGAAGGGAACTCTGCCTCTCACGCCCTCCGAGACCCCGTATTGTTGTCGATCTCCCTCTCAATTTCTTCTTATCCTTGATTATTAGCATGAGAAGGTGTTGATTTCAACGTGGTTGTGATCCATGAGCGTGAGAGAGAGCTCTGTTTCTTATGAATCCTCTTTTGCTTTGTTCTTGAAACACCACATTCATTGACCTCTCGAGATCTGCCCGCGCGTAGAATTTTAATTCATGGTAAGTGGTTGGAGGAATTAATCTTCATATTCATCTCCATACGATCGCGAAGAAGTGGGTTTCAAACCCTTGGACATGTGGTGCAAGTGCCGTTATTCATCGCTCGTCAAACGTGTTGATTACATGAGTCTTGAAGGTGAGGAATTAAAACTCATTAATTATAAATTAATGGTTTAATTCCCTTGAAATTGTGCAAAATATTGGGAAGTTGGGTGTAGGAAGAGAGTAAGAAGAAAAATTAGGAAACAGGGCAATGGTGTGCTGAAACACCCAAAATCGCACGCATGAATTGAAATTCGCGCAGGCGAATTGCCTTCAAAAAACAAAGGGTGAAAACCGGGCTCACAAAAAGAAGCTTGAAAAAGTTCTGGAATTTCTCGCGTGCTCAATTTGTGAGGTGCCAGCTGAAATCGCTCGCGTGATTTTTGCTGTTTGGTTTTTTTGTGAGGTTTTCTTTTAAAAAACTCCTATGGTTCATACGAAACTCCTAAATTATGTATTAGAATTCGCATTTGATTTATGGTTCATACGAAGAAACCCCTCCGCTCTTTAAATCGTGCTGACGCTGAATTTGAATAGTGAAAGTTTCTTCATAACGCAGGGGCTTGTCGCACTGGCGAAAAATATTCATTGAACAACAATGATTAGGTAGGGAATCCCATCAGAAATCTCTGGCTCCAAATATTATATTTGCATGGGAGATGATTTAAGTCATTGCTAAGATAAGTATTGCATGCTCAAATTAAGAATAAATGAGAACCTAAAACTATTTGAAATCCTGATTATTGAATTCGAATATGAATCTTGAAATGATATTCTGTCAACGAAACTGCATGTGATCTTAGTATTTGAAAATTCAGTTATTTAATTTGTTTTGAACATCTTCTTGAATTGTGTCTTTTGAAACCATGTTTGTTCTTGTAATATATAATTGAGATTGAGTTTCTTCTGCTGAGCTTAGACTGTTGGCTCACTCCGACAATATGTCACAGGTGTAGATACCACTCAGGATCAGGGCTACGAGAGTGATCCGGAGAAAGAGACGGACATTCCACCTGACAAGTTCTACCCATAGACATGGGATCTTGAACTCGGTATAGTTTTATTTACTTCAAATTGGATATAGTTAGGATTTATGGGCTCTGAGCCCGGTACATTGAGTATTTTGTAAGTGATAAGAATTTGCATGTGTGTATATACATTTTGGGGAACCATTTAGGTGATGGTCAGCCATCACCGATGATTGTTTTTGGTACCTTTTTGATTATATATATTGATATTTGTGTGAAATTTTCGATTATGTTGTGAATGTACCTAGCCGATGGCGAGCCGACTTTCACGGTATTTTGGGTACTAGAAAGTCGGGTGGTCATAAAAATACAGCTCGGATCGAATATGCTTCTAAACGAAGTGTCAACGAAGCGCCCGACCATCATAAACAAATTGCCATTGCATTGTCGCTTTGTAGAGGAGGCGTCAGTGCTTCTAAGTTGAGGTGCCCACACTTTGTATTCGAAGCATCGTCGCTTCCAAATCGAAGCGATTGCGCTTTTCCTAAAATTGAGTCAGTGCGACTCTATACTTTCCATTGTCCCCTATTTTGTTTGGCACTATCCATCGCTAGCAGCATCATCCTGACCCTCTTTACCAAGGAAGCTGTGAGTTTATGACCCAACTCACCACAACTCTTACAATTCCTTCTCTTCTTCTTTGATTGTTCAATACTAACATTCATTCCAAACTTCATTCTATCATTGTTGCTTTGCCTATCTTTGGTGACACATCGTACTAGATCTCGCACTGTATTGTTAGCATGCTCTTGCATTGATATTCTTTGGCTCGCCTGGGGGGAGCCACCTGAAGAGGCTACGATGCAGTGGTTCTTTCAGTCTCCTCTTCCCTTCTAATGGTCTCTATGGCTTCTAATAATTTTATCATCCCTCCCAATGTGTAATCCACCAAGTGAAGCAACTGCATCCCCAATTGAATTGTCTTGAGTCTGACTTCTCTCACCTTCCATATTTTCACATAAATACAGAATTGGAATCCTCTTTCTCACCAACCCCCAAACATATAGTACTATATCTAGCATCTATCGTCCATCGAGGCAGACTGTACTTAGATGGAATTTGGTCTACCTCTTCCTTATAGTAAATATGGAAGATGTGAGAACACAACAAGCCCTCGGTCTCAAAGTGCTTGCAGTCACAAGTGATCGAGGCATCTCTACATTCGAAATGAACTTTGAGTGTTCGATCGCTATCCTCTATGCCTTCCCCACCACTTCTACGCACTTCGTATGCTTTAACCTCCCCGGCTTCCTCTTCGGACACCTTATGAGACTTAAAAGAGGCAAACTTTCGAAACTTAGTGTGAAATCTATCGAACATGGTTCTCGTATACACAATAGCGGAATACCTCTTGATTGAATTTCTAAATAAGATATCCGATGTCGTAGGCATTGAGACGAAATCCTCTCTATTTTCTATATCGCAATGAGATTGGATGGCATGATCGTATTTCTTGATAAATTACGTCAAACCTATCTGGGCACTCACATAGCTATCAAAGAAGGAATTTATACTTTCACTGTGTTGCGTAGTGGTCATGTCAGCCTAGAAGGTATCACTCAAGTAGCATAGAATACATTTTCTTCTAAGACCGTGCATTTTTTTGATCCACACATTGTCTTGCAATTGAAACTCCTCGACGAGTTCTGCCCATCTTCTTTCAGAATCATCAACCGTATGACTAAACTTGCATTAATTGTACTTTCTACTAATATTCTAAAACCTTAGCTTTAGCTGATAGTGATAGTTCAGTTCATTCCTCCCAATGCACCATATGCAGAAGCTATGCGTGGTTCCTGGAAGGACTTCGAAGATGGCCTTGCTCATCTCATTGCATTGATCTATAATAATTTCATTAGGTTGCTTATCACCCATGCACTTCAGTCACATTTTAAACAACCAAATGAATGTTTCCTCCATCTCATTCACAAGCAACGTACATCCAAAAAGCGTCATCTGCCAATGACGGATGACCCCTGCAAATGGGGAAAAAGGTAGTAGCAATTTATTTGTTTGCAAGTGGGGTCGAATACCACCACATCACTGAAATGTTGATAAGCAGTTCGTGACATGTGATCAGCCCAAAATATACTTTGTATATGATACTCTTCGTCTAGTTCAGTTTCAAAGAAGAAACTATCCTCTTTATTCTGCCTATCAATGAATGTCTTAATGACGACCATGCACATTGGATGGATGTAGGTCTCCTTTCTTATCTTATTTAGGTATTCTTGAGTTTGCTGAGGGCTTACCATCATGCTAGCCTCTCCATCCAAACTCGACAAAACAATAGAAATCTTTGAAGGAGGAATGATGCCATCAAATGCTCATATTAACGATTTACTTGCCCCGCTCTTCTTATTATGAGATCATAATTCCTTCACCTTCGTAGGTATAAGAAACTGATAATTATGCGACTCTCTAAATTCCATTACCTCCTACAAGTTTTGCTCATCGATCCTAATCTTCAACCTTGCCTCACATCTACATCTGTTGTCTCTTGAACACTTTATATATTTATATAATTTACTCTTGTTTGGTTGCTTGAAACCTTCAAACGAATGTACATATATTCTCTTTATAATTTCCCCCTTTACCGATTTGTAAGTATTACTTTTCCTAATACTGAAACCAACTTTCTTCGCGTATAAATTGTAGAGGTTATATGCCTTGTTTTAAGTTTGGAATTTCAAGTTGATATGTGGCTTGTATTCCTCGGGAAAATTCTTGGACCACCCTCCGCAACAATTCAAAATTTTGATATCCCTATCACAACCAAGTGATTCTCCTTCTAAAGAAGCAATGCCAGGAGTGAGGATTAAATCAATACCACCTAAATTAAATTCTCCAATCGATTTCATTATAGCCCCAGCATTAGATAAAAAGATCGATCGTCATAAGGTAAATAAGGCAAAACTTCACATAAGCGATGGCGCGACCACTTTGAGGCGTCGTCGCCTCGTTTAAGAAGCGATAGCGCTATTATTATGAGGCGCCATCATTTTTCATAAGAAGCGATGGCGGGGCTATGTTGAGCCACAACTATTCCTAGAAGAAGCGTCTGTGTTGATGCCGATTTATACTATTTGAATCCTTATAATTTTATAATCTATACCCTGTAAATAAGTGACCGAAGAAATCGTTCAACAATGGGCAAATAAGGTAAAACTTCACTTAAGACGTGATGCGCGACAATTCTGGGGTGCCATTGCTTCGAATAAGAAGCGATGGCATGACTATTATGATGTTCCATCGCTTCACATAAGAAGTGATATCGTGGCTATGCTGAGCTTAAACTCGTCACAGAAGAGACGTCTGCGTCGACACCGCTTTATATATTTTGAATGCTTAAAATTTTATGATCTATACCCTGTAAATAAGTGAACGAAGTGATATCGTGTTGGCGCTTACCTCTGAAGTCACTATTCAATGCTTCTATCGACTCAAAGCGCCAGAGAGAGAGAGAGAGAGAGAGAGATGAAGCAAGAGGGCAAAATTTTGAATTCATTTACCGCCCTATCTGATTTGACATTCCTTTTGCCTGAAAAGCGCTACCTACCTCTGTCAGGTGTAATTGCCAGCGGTACCTACCTCTCTACCTACCCCTATCAGCAATATCTCTTAGAGATATCTCTGCTATGGCTAACCCAGGTTAGTGCAAAAACACTTTTCATGTGTCTGCTTCTCATTGGCTGAGCTCAGAGAAATATCTATGCTCGGGTGCATTTTTCCCTTTTCCATATATATATATATATATATATATATATATATATCTTTTTATATTGCCATACGACATAAACAATCTGGATGTGTGCCTTGCATATTGTAAAACCGATTGAGCAGTAGCTCAATTGTTATCCTCTCACTTTGTGGGGTTGGAGGTCATGGGGTCTACCCGCCACGTTTGCTTCCTCCCTCCTTTTAATAGGGATCGACTCTCCTAACCGTCATTGAAATACACGCACCTGCTTTCTGGCTTTTGCAGCAGTATTCCTCCGCCATATGTACTCAGATATACATGGTAGCTCCTAAATAGTCACTCCATATGTACTCAGATATGTATTGAGCTACCAAACCTAACATGGTAGTGTTCTTTTTCATTAAAATACATAAATTGAAAAATGACTCTTCTATTCCTATGCCATACCGGGCTTTGACCATGTCTCCCGAACAATCTTAGTACATATAGCCCAAGACGATTCCACATATCGAGGTTGGAATGGGATCGGGTGTTTTCACGTCTCACCGTAGTGCCCGGTTTGTCTGGATTTCCAATTGATGAACAAGAAGGAAAATGGAACGATTTTCTTTTGTGACTCGGCCCTCGCCCACTAGGCTTGATTGAGTGAGTAGGCGACCTGGCATTCACTGTCTTTATATACGTCATTTCTTTTGTCGATTATTTTAAGGTTTTAGTGTAGACTGGACATTTCATTATATATCGATTGAAGAGATGATTGATGTGAGACTTTTTTTTTAGGAGGTTTTACCGAAACAAAGGAAATGGGAAAAGAGACCTCCGCGTAAGCGCCCTTGCCTGTAATTCACGTAACAAGTAGAAGAATGACAAAGGATAAGATTTAATCATCCACCATTTACCGATGACTACTTAGGGCGCTCTGGTTAGGTGCACCGTCGCCCTCCAAAGGGTAGGGCTGGCTGCCTGGTGCATATTCCCCATACCCCAAGGTCCTGTTCCCTTTGATTGACCCAGCCAAAAAATGTGAGTCTTTGGCGTGCTTACTATAGCTAGCTTTAGCGCACTACCTTGTTGTGATAGTTGCTCTGCTCTTTCATAGTTTTTCAGCAAGCGGAGGCTTCAAAGAAGCCGTGGCTAGCCCCCAAGGCTAGCGCATTTTTTGAAGTCGCTTTCTACTTCGCCTTTCGTTCGATGTCGAGAAGTAGAAGGGAAGAAAACATGGTCACTCCTTTTCTTTTAGGAACATGGCTCATTCATTCACTTGCTCATGAACTCGCTGCTTCACCAAAAGCGACTAGTCACCTCCTTTCCTCCGCCGAAAGATGCTTCACCAGAAGCGACGAAGGGGGGGGGCGCCTGGGGAAGGCCGACGACTACATGAGGGGGAAGCTATCATAGAAGCTTTGCCCCTTTCTTTACAGAGATTGTTATGAACTGACTAAATGACTAGATTATCCCGGAACGCTAGCTAAGCTAATAGTCTTCTTACATAAGACTATTAATGATTAGAATATAGTCTATCTTAAATTTTTATTTATTATGAGTTCCCTTCAATCAAATCAATAAGAATGAACACCACCCTCCTTATTCAGGAACCATTAAAGGGGGCCTCGGCTCGGGAAGGGGAGAGTAGCCGAGTGGTCAAAAGCGACAGACTGTAAATCTGCTGAAGGTTTTCTACGTAGGTTCGAATCTTGCCTCTCCCAGTTGTTGTGAAGTTCAGAGAAGAGAAAGGAGGCATTCGTCAGCGTAGGAAGGCCAACCGAGCGAAGCTCTTTCTTTTTTGTGGTCGTGCCGTGAAGTGAAATTATATCATATGTTAGTTAGAGAGGTTGGCGAACTACTACGATCTATAGATTCCCCATCTATATCCAATCCCAACGATAATAGAAGCGAGTGGCTTCCGGCTTGGCTTGTAGTCGTAGTCTAGTAGTCTCTGTAGTCGGCATTCCTACACGCACGCACCCGCCAGAATGCCTCCTTGGTTCGGGACGAAGCCAAGCCGATACATACGATAGGCGGTGAAGGAAGCCCCCCCCCCATTTAATAGCGCTTGGGGAACGCAAGTTTGATCGAGGATTGGAGAGGAGAGGTTGAAGAAAAGGCTCGGGATGGATTTAGGAGTCTTTGTCCGAGCCGTATGCGGTGAGAGTCGCACGTACGACAATGAGGGGGGATCGCGTCTATACATGAAGTGTGGTGGTTGGGCCTATCCACCCTATTTGTTCCATGATCTATGGGTCTACTGGAGCTACCCACTTTGATCAATTAGCCAAGATTTTGACCAGATACGAAATCACTGGTGCTCGATCTAGTCGTATTTTTATGGGGATTCTATCTATCTCTGTAGGATCCCTATTCAAGATCATTGCAGTTCCTCTTCGAGCGGCTGTAGGACGGACGACCTCCTAAAGGTGGTAGGGTAGGGTGGGTTGTACCACTCAGATTGCGGCCAATCTTCTTAACCGTGCTCTAGCGGGGCTTAGAGTGTGTGAAACTCATCACTACCTCGTAAGGGCGTTGAGACCATAGCATGTTACACAAAAGCGCCGCTTTCTCTGGAGTGTTGTCACATAGCTGCTCGCCTAAAAGAGCCACTCGCTCTGTAGTGTTGTCACACAAGATAAGCACGCCACCCGCCTGCTGGCAGGGCTAATCGAAGTTCTCTTCTGGTCAACTGTCTACCCACAAATAAAAAAATAAAGTGGAATCATGCAACGCACGCTGCTGGTGTGCTTCCTGCCCAGGAGGAAAGAAAGAAGAGTGACAAGGTTCAAATCAGATTTGACTGTTTGCAACATGGGAGCTGATTACCCAAAAAATCCCTGGGAACAATGAAAAAAAGATATCTCGGTAACGAAAAGTATAGGGGCGTGTATTGGCAAGATCTAATGGTGAACAACTGCCCAAAAGAGAAACCGCCTGGAAGTCCGAGGACCTATAGTACCCTACCCTACCCCCGGTCTTCGCGCCAAGCAAAACCGCCCTTATCCCTTTCCTTTCTCCATTCAGCCTCCCTCCTTCTTTGCTTTGTTCCAATAGAATCTAAGGCAAAGTGTCAGTGGTTCGCTTCCTTACCTACTTGACGAAAGGGAACGAACTTCGTTTCGTTTCCGAGTTTATGGATTGGATTTAGTCAGCGTTATTCCTTCCTTTGGATTATGTCGTGAAGCTTTGGTTATCGGCGAACCAAAGGCGACCCTCTCGAGTTTCCGACTGTCTCTTAGATTGAAGTAGCCTTTTCGCCCTAAGAAAGAAGTGACTATCAAAATGCTCGCCCAACAAGCAAGGTAATACTAAGTCTTACTAAGTAATGGCGCCAATACTTAGTCTTACTTAGTAATCCGTGAAAGCTTAAGTCATTAATCTTAAGACTTAGTATTACTTAGTAATGGCAACAAGCAACGTAATACTAAGTCTTACTAAGTAATGGCGCCAATACTTAGTCTTACTTAGTAATGCGTTGCTTGTTCCATAAAAGCATTTTCTTGCTCCGCCCGGTTACTAATGAATTGGTTTGCGACTGAAGGAAGTAGGGCTCCTATTGACTAAAGGTTCTTCGGTTTCCTTCTTAGAATGAAAGTCGCTATGAAACCCCCTACTACTTTGCTTCAAAAGGCGAACGACCCCCCCTTTTTTAGTCGTATGGGGTGGGGTGCTTGTGGGAAGTTTGGATATGAGGAACTCCTTAAAAAAAAAGGAATGAGTGTTCGATATAGGGGATAGGATCCATCTGCTCTCTCTCTCAAAAAATTTTTTTTATTGATTTTTCATTTAGAGAGAGCAGATATAACAATCTAAAATTCAATTGGGAGATGATAAAGGATACATAGACATCTAAAGGGATGTATATTCTCTTCCTCTTGATTTTAGAGAGAGAAAAAGAAAAAAGAGATCTCATTCATCTATCTCTTGTCTATCTATCCATTGATTCTATCTATGAATCAAGTAAAAAGAGTTCATTTTTGGGTTCCCCGAAGCCTCGAATGGATTGGTTCTGCCAACGAAATGAACGCTGAGCCCGTTCCAAATGCTTTGCTTCTCTGATCCGAAAGTTCTCACGAAGAGAATAAGATACTGCTCCTCCTCCCTTTGTCTTTTCTTGCTTTGCTAATCTTCCCCTCTAACGCGGGCCGAGCGGCGGCGAGCTCTGGAGGAAGAAACCTAAGAGAAAATGCTTTTCTCTTAGGTCCATTTTTTCAGTGCAGGAAAGCGCCCTCTTTTTTTCATCCCTGCAGCTTCCTAGAGGCTTTTTTGGTATTGAACGCATGGCATGGCTAGGACCCTTCCAATCATGTTTGAGCCTATGTTCAAACCAAACCCCATAGCGAAAGAATGCCCACCAAGTTCAGATAAGGGAATGTTTCCCCCAACCACTAAAGGAAAGGCAATGTACTCCTACTGTTAGTCATTGTCTCCACTAGCAGTAGGGTGAAGCAAGGGATAGAGCTAGTCCGAAAGCATCAGAAAGGGAAGTCCGTTCTTTAATGCCAGTAGTCTACAAGCTGAAAGCATAACTAAAGCTGTTGAACCCTTACTATACTCATACTTCTTCTAAAAAGGAAGCCCTTGTCCACGGCCAGAACTAGTGCTGCTCGACCCGCCTTTCCAGCATAAGTGGTCCAAGCGCCCAAACCTTACTCGCTTTCCCTGCCCGCTGGCCTTCATGCCGACTGTCGGCGGTCGCATCTCGAATGAAGCTGCTTTGCATATGTGATCACCACACCTCCATGTACCTACAGATGGGGGTGTAAACGCCTACCGTACAATCATGTGGAAAGTGCATCCCGCACACCAGATTCTCATATGCATATGCTATGCTCGATATACACCCATTCGAAAGCGTTACTTGTCTTACTCACAATCTTGAAGCAAGCGCAATGCCCCGATTTCATACTACTTGGTCAATTTCTCACGGAAATCAATCCATGATGGGTCAGAAAATTGATCATTCGGACGGTGCGCCGAGTGAACCCTGTACTAGCAAGCGTGACGGGCCAGACTGACCCATAACTAGTTTATCTCCCGGCAACGGAACATGCACAAGCAATAGCAGTGGTTTTAGTAGCACTACCAAGTACGCATCAGTGATTTTTTCACCAATGGAATTGATTGGTTTGGTTAGGGAATTCATCTACCGCCATCGAAGGGAGAAGCAGAGTTAGGAGCTTTTGGAAATTTAACTTTTATATGGACGGGAGAGGGAGAGGTAGTTGTTTCATTCGTTGACCCTAGGTACAGCCCCATAATCAGAAGCGCAGGAAGCACAAAGAAAGGAGGTGTAAGCTTGGTTAGCTAGAGCGGGAAAAAAAGATGCGGAAGCAGGGGCTATGACCAGAGCCCATTGATTGATATTGATGCGGAGCCCCAAACCCTGTTGTCAATCCACTAGCACCATAAGCAGGGATAGAGGCATTTGAACCATAGCTTTCAGCAGTTTAATACTCAGGCTTCAGTATAGATAGGAGGTGGACCATAACTCAGTGACCCTGCACAAATCCAGGGGCAAAGGCTTTCTTATTGAGAAAGTCAAAGGAGGTTATTCAGTAGCAATAGCAGCCAGTTAGTTGAACCAATGTCAGTTTACAAAAAGCAAGTGCATTTGAACCGTCCAACATATAATCCAAATCATAGCAGGCCTCATCACCGCTGCCTAATGAAGGAATATTGTGAGTAGGGTCTTACATCATAATCCCTTTCCAGCTTGTGCCCCTGGGTCCGCTGTAGCTTATCAAATCCGAATCGGATATGGATAGGATTGGAACTTTGTCTGGATCTGTTGTGGCTTGATCGGTCCATGAGCTCGATTCACAAATAATCCCTCCCTTTGCTCTGAATGTGGGAGGGAAGAAATGCGCATTTGTCTCATTGTATGTATGTATGAATGATGCATTCCTCGCATTTAGTATGTCTGCTCTGACTGAGATGGGGGGCCGTACTACAATTTCGGTGGGCTATGGGATACGTGCCAATTCATATAGTGGAGTAGCTAATAGGGTTGCTTTCTAAGCTTTTGTACAAGCTCGTAATGGAGGACGTGATCCTGGTTGTGAAGGCAATGAAGTACTCCTCCTCGTAGAGTCCCAAACCAGCTGCTGCTTGCCAAGTATGGAAGGAAATCGTCAGAATTGGGTAGAGTTTCTGATACCAATGCCGAAGCATGGACCTTAGATCAAACCGAAGGCAACGAATCTAACAACCTATTCCCCTTCAAACCGAGTTAATGAGGTTTACATCCATCTTCATTGGCACCTTAAAAATGATATGATCTATGCTATTCGTCCCGATTTCTTTTATATTGAAATTCAAATCTAAATATCCATTTCTTCTATAGATGAAATAGATATAGGCCAGTAGTTGGCAAGGGACGGAACTTGACTGTAACTGGTAAGACCTATGCTATGCGACGGTTTGAGAAGAGGCATGTGTGATAATAGCGGAGCAGTGGACTTATACAACCCTGTCCTACTCTACAATGGGGTTATAGACCTGCACAGGATCTACTAATCCCGTATTTTATGGGGCTATATTGTTACCGACTTTGACTATCAATAATAGTAGTTGCCAGACATAGGATTCGGGTGCTCAGAGATTCAATACATATGTCGACAATTGGTGTCGTCCTCCATGAATGGCCTTATTATCTGCTAATCAAGAGAATGCCGACCACTACATAATACAGACAGTTTTGGTTGCAGCAGTCATATACTCCATGTGGGTATACTCCTGGAGTTAAGCCCACATGATCGCCTATTGGGATTAGCCCTCATGGATAACCCGATCATTTACAACGGATCCTGAAGTGGCAACTATTTACTGCACCAACTATAAATAAGCCAAAGCACTGGCACACACAAGAAGACCAAGCCTTTGAAAGAATGCGGAGACCTTTATTGAAGCATTTCCCATGAAACTTACACACAGGTAACTAAGGCACTTGACAATGGCCCTTGTAAAGACTATAGCGGGAGAGTATACAAAGAAAACATGACCTACAATGTAACTACTATGGCCGAAGATTACGTGGTGCATTGTCATTTTTGACTGAAGACTCGAAGGACTAGTGGTGAAGGTGATTATGGCCCTAGGCTTTCTTATGGGATATATAAAGCCCGCATTGTTATTAACAAGTAAGTGAGACCTCTGAACGAGAAGACTAAAGGGTACATTATATAGGCAGACATTTCAATAGTAGAATGTATAAGGATATGGGCAGATAATAGTCCAGTTATATGTACCTATAGGCTAGTTATCAGACTCAACCTTACAACTGATAGGTGTACTCCGAGTAGCGAGTGGAGGAGCTTGGTAGTATAGTAAATGGTGATGATCACCTCGGGGTTCCAGGGTGGATGAAACTGGACTCCACAGAAGAGGATTCCACATGGCATGTGGTTGTGCTTTGGCTTAAATAATTTAGAGCCGGTCACTGATAAGAGATCTTCAATAGAGTATACGCCCACTTTCGTTTTCAGAATCTTCCATGAGCCTATATACTATAGGTATAGTAGGGCTTGTTGATGTAGTAGTTTGTAGTTTTTGATTTGGATCGAGATTGGGTTGGTGTATATATTCAAGTAAGCAAAAAGAAGAAGAGAAGAAATGTTCAGGAGTACTGCCATTATGACATTATTTTCATCCGAAGGCAAAAACCATCCACCCTTAAGAGAATGCCAATACCTTATATGATGGAACTTGTCTCTACCGAGGGCTTTGGTCAGAACGTCAACCAGTTTATTATCACTTTTGCAATAAGGCAGGTCTATGTCACCCTTGGTCACCTTTTCTCTTACAAAATGATAATCAATTTCTATGTGTTTGGTTCGTGAATGAGATACATAATTTTCTGCAATGCTTATGGCACTTTTGTTGTCACAGAACATTATCATAGGTGCCTTAGAAGATAAGATAAACCCAATTCTTCCATGAGAAACTTCATCCACACAAGCTCGCTTGCAGTTGAGGCCATTGCACGGTATTCGGCTTCTGTACTAGAATCGGGCGACTGTATCTTGCTCTTTGCTTTTCCAATGCACTAAGTCACTCCCCATATAGATAAAGTAGCCTGTAATGGACCTCCCATCTCCAGATACACCTCCCCAACTAGCATCAGAGTACCCAGATATTTCTGTGCCAGAGGTTGCGGAGAGAAGAATACCTTTACTCAACTGTGACTTAAGATAACGAAGGATTCTGAGAGCGGCCTCAAGGTGTGGTTCCCTTTTATCATGCATAAACTGACTTACCAGTCTCATGGCATATGCAATGTCTAGACTAGTCATGGTCAAGTATATAAGGCTTCCAACCCAGTTGATGGAATTTCGTGGGATCACTTACCCAATCTCCAACATCCCTCTTTGATAGCATGATAGGACACCCTATTGAGGGTGAACGAACCAGAAATCGAGAGGGAGAGGCTTCACACCAAAAGGGCTATGCATTACCATCCACAAATGAAACCAATTACAATTAAGTTTGCGAGCTTCCTTTGTCCCTAAACCCAGCCCCCCTTATTTTCAACGCAAGCTTAAAATCATTTAGTTGATACTTACGCAGAATTTTCGGAAGGTCGAGTGTAGAGTACCTAAGCGAGTTTATCATTCGACAAGAGATGGGACTTAGGTCCACTGCCCCATTGTGGATGTAAAATCACTTGGAAAACTTAAACGCTATGCGAGACAAGTGACTTAACGGGAGAAATCTCGACATCAAGTAGCTTGCAAGCAAGACTGTCTTACGCAGCAACTCTGGTATCCCCGATGACTAAATCATCACCGAGGATAGCATAGTTTGTGAACTTCTGTCCCGGATACACCAAATCGGCACATATCCACACCACTAAGTGGTGGGACAGCGCAAACAGCGGCCAGGAAGAAGCATAACCTAATGGTTGGCCTGTGAGGAACTTCACTAACCCCCTTCGTCCTCGCGATGATGTCACCGCGAATAGATCGGAGGTTAAAAGATAAATCCAAAACCAACCAGTATTGTAACCAAAAATCATCCTCGCTACCCATTCAGAAAACCAAACGGGAAAGCGGTCAGTACTGGACTTTAGGTCAAAATAGTACCGATCATACCCCCCAGGATAATGGTTTAGACTGATCGAAAGTCCTATCAGTTAGGAGAGTCGACAACACTACCATTAGCCAGTCGTGGAGCGGACGCAATAAGCTTTGCTTAAAGTGGTTACAAAGAGCGAATATTCTTCGCTTGCCCCCTCCTTCTGCCTTACTGGACAAACGTCCCATCGTCATGATGCTGTAGTCGCTAAAATCCGGTTTACGCTCACCAGTCTTGGTCCTTCCAGACCAAATAATGGGAACGTAATTCCGAAGAACTTTAGCATAGGTGTGCATGTACTTAACTGCTAGTCCCTGACTATCACCATCGAATGCATATGCCACTCGAGGAATAGCCAGAATACTAACAGCCGAGAACCGCCAACCTGCTATAGCAGCCATTCGAAAATAGTGGTACTCATCCAAACACGCGACCAACGGGTTGGGCCCCACTGGTACGGTTGGAGAATACAACCATCCCGAAGATGATGGACATGACAGCTAGGTCAGATGCCACTTGAAACCCATGTTACAAGGTATTGTGTGGATCTTTGGTATATACCTCCTTAAAAGAAGTTCACATCTTCTGATAAATAACGCAAGAAATGGATTACCCTTACAAGAGACCTTTGCCATGCTTAGTATTGGGTACAAACTAGACGCCGATAGGGGTTTAGCTACCGGTATCAGTTTGTACAACGAGAATAGCGACAAATAGTACTTGACCAGAAAATGCAAGAGACTTCTTTTAATCATATTTCTATGAAAGGAAGGAATGATCCGAGGTATACCTGACCTAGTAAGGGAGACAGACATAAGAAGTTTTCGATGTGGCTTAAACTCTTCAGCATAAAAACACTGGAAAGCAAAAGCACATGCCTTCAGGTACATTGTCAAATGTAACCATTCAGACTTCCTATGCAATTGGAGTACCGCCTTTGTGAAAAGGTAAGTACCAATACATATATCCTTAGTTAAGCAACCAAAAACAAATACTCATAGGACTTTGGTAAGGAGGCTAATTAGCAGTTGAGGACGTTCGAAAGTGCTCCGCCATGAATGCATGCCCAAGTGCTCAAGTACATTGAATAAATTCTTATTCATTTTCATTTCATTCACTTGGCTTTTGTACTGGGTTACGCTCAACTCCACGTTTCCCCAGGTTGACTTTGGACTAATCGAAAGCGATTGCGTGGCGCCTGGTTGTGAGTCAGGAAATGTTCTAATCAACGAATGTCGAGACGCTCATCTGCCAGTCATTCTGGGTTATGTGAACCACACCTAGTGGCCGATCCACACACCCAAGTGGAACTTTTGCCAAATGAAAAATGAGCACATAGCACTCATTTTGCACGGGAGAGAACAACCTCTTCCCACCAAGTGGCCGAAGCCGCCAGGTGACTTTCCCATAGCTATCAACTGGTCGTATCACCCCAAGAGGCAAAAATCGGTGTTTTTCTTTTACTAGGATACCTCTATGTGTCCAGAAGAGATTTCTTCATGGGAGGTGCTCCTCTAAGCATGTGGACATTTTGTTGCCTTCTCCAACAAGGGAGAATGTTCAGTTCGAGCCCCTTTGTCTGCAGGCTCCAAGGATAGTGGCTTCTGCTTTAATAAGATCCAACAAAGTTCTGCTTCTGAGCTAGTGCATCTCCAGCCTTATGCGTATCATGCCTACAGCTTCCTGGCGAATTTGGGCTTTGAAACGGGGAGTTGAAGTCTAGAGTGGACTCACTAAACTCTTTTGCAGAGACAGTGATTAAATTACAGGGTACCATCTGCCCTAAGGCCATAGAGAAGGCCAAGAACACGAGGCTTTTAGAGGTGAGGACCCGCGTGCAGTCATGCGAGGCAGAGAAGATAACCGCTCTCTCTGTAAGGGAGGGTGCAGTGAAGAACTTCAACACCATAAAAACCTTAAGGACTGGCATATGGGACCGAGTATGCGCCCTTGAGAAAGAGTTTTCTCAGCTAAAGCAAGAGCTTGCAGGCCATGATCATGCCCTAGAGGGGTACAAGAAGTCCACAATAGAACAATCTTGCTTGATCCAGGAGTTTGAAGCAGCTGAGAAGGGGGCTCGTCAAGAGATGGCTGTTGCAAGGGTAGAGTTTGTAGACACATCACAGGCCTTAGTGGAAAGAGGACACTTTCATCCTTCCCAGTCTACTCTCACCATGGAATGAAAGAGAGTTCTATATAGCCCGGTCTTCAAAGGAAGGAGTCACTTTGGGCGTAGAGGTGAAAGGTGGGCAGGCCAGTTACCTGCGAATCGACGACTGAAGATGTGGGAACACACACAAATCTGGAAGGGGACTACACACTTGAAGCATCTATTTTAGGTGCTACTCGTATAGAAAATGAGAGGAGTATAACAAACGGGGAAGCTTCCCCCAATCCTCAGTTAAACACTGATCATGGATAAGGAGCGAAGACAAGCTGCGAGCCATGAAGGCAAGGCGAGAGACAAGCAATTGAGGCGAATCTAGTTCTCAGACGAGCTAGGACATGAGTAGAGGCTATCAATGCGGGAGTAGAGTGTATTTATAAAGAAAGACTTTGGGCAGCTGTTAGCAAATACGTCCTTGAAAATGAAAAAATTCTAGTTGGGTGTGGCCCTACGTCGTTGTCCAATGACGACCAGGGGTGACGATTCCTTTGCTGACAATCGCGATCTTGCCGCTGATTTTTCAAAGTAAAGAAATCTTGCACTTTATGCCTAAAATTAGTACACCGATCGGTCGTATGCCTCCTATTCCAGTGTAATTAGGCATTTTAGTATCTACCCAGGAGGGACCGACAGTGGAAGGTACTAGAGGAGTTGCACCAAGCTATGCTCAAGTAGCATAGGAAGAATCTAACTCAATGGCAATTCCACTGGGAAAAAAGGGTTTATATAAGGGTATGGCTTCTGTCCTTGGTTGTTCCTATTTTCATATGTATATTGGTTGGGAACTTGATGGTCATTTTGCTGTTGTTGCTGAGGTAGAGGTTAAACCTACCAAACAATTGAGGCTGCTGCTACTACTGATGTGGCAGGGCACTTTCTAATGTGAGGGGAGTGACGTCTACAACAGTTCTGGCCGAAATAAGGTTGTGCTCCTTGTTTGGATTGGAGCCAGATTGCGGATCATCAGACTGTGTGATAGCAGGAGATGGGTTAGGCAAAAGGGGAGCTGTGGCCGGGAATCCACCCAGTTTAAGAAAAGACTCCATTCGATTTCCCGTTGCAGATGAAATATGAAAAATCCCTAAAGTCCTTTAGAAGGATGTAACTTGCTAGGGCGTTACTAGCAGTCTTTAGTATCCGTCTAAGAACTTTCATGGATTGGGGGCATCACTTTCACTTTAGCTGCTAGGGCCATTAACCTTCCCACGTATGTTGCAAATGATTCATTGGGTAACTAATACTCGTCAAGTAAAGCCTCCAACAATTCATTCTATAGGGCGAGTGGGCACGACATCGATATTGTAGCATAACTGCTTGATGAACTTGTCGGCCAACCCAATGAATGTTGGAATTGATTCGGCCGAGAGGTTGGTAAGCCAGTCTAATGCTGCCCCGAAAAGGCTTCATTGGAATAAGTGGATAAGGTTTTCATCATCGCCAGCAAATTCCGTGCAGTAATGAAAACACGACTACAGGTGAGCTGAATCTGCTCGGGCTTGCCTGACCCATTGTAACGATATAATGTTGAAGGCATGTAGTTTGTAGTTTAGGGGTGAAAAGGAAGGCAAGCCCTTTTAAAGAAAAGTAAGTTCAAGCAGAAAGAATGGAATCCTGTGGATTCTTTCTTGCATCTTAGCAATTCAGCCATTTTCTCTTACAACTACTGAAGTAGCTTACCACATTAGGAGATTACCTGATGAGGGCGTACTAGTAGCCCCTATTAGTAATGCATTGGAGCTGGGTTTTCCCTTCCTTTGAGTTTGAGTCCGCCTCTATATTATGAAGTAGTTTCCTAGCCCTCTGTCTGTCCTAATATTGAGGCAAGCTTGCTAACTCCTCTTGTCTTACTAAACTCATTGCGTAAAAGAAGTTTCTCTTCTCCCTCGTACGGGAAGCTACTCACCGAAGGAAAAGCTCGTCCTTGCTTTTGAACAAGTGGTTTTTCTCTTTTCCTTTCCTAATTGCTAGGTGTTTCGCCTGTCTTACCTGAAATGATGACGCCTGAACTGAAACGAGAGTCTCACCCTCCATCAAGGCATCCCAAACTTTGGCCAGTTACACTGGGTTTTTTCCTCCATCTCAGAGGGAGCAAGTCAAACGCAGTTCTACCCATCAACCCCAGTCATCCGACTTTATTTCAGGGGCACCATAGCCTCGAGGAGGCTCATCCGTTATGAACCACTCCTTTTAGTAGTCGAAGGCATAACGCTTCTCAGGCTTCGACTCCCTCTTCAACTTCACCACCTCATACCCCGATTCCCCATCAATTGTGCACGACAGAGCTTGACTTCTTTCCACATCAACGTAGTCGTCCACTGCTATTTTAAATTTGGTTGGGCATAAGCACAAGGATACTCGTCGCTATTGACATCATGAAGAGCAGCCTTTAGGTATCGAGACACGCCACCGACAGCACTTGCACGGTAGCGGGCCTCCTCGGTGTTGACAGGCTCCCGCTGATGTAGCCTTCTAAAATGAGGAAACCTTCTCTCTTCCTGCTCAACCCGGCCTTTAAGGATGAGTGGCCAGCACACATAATCGAATGCTTCACTCGAAGGGCTACGCCAGATAAAGAGGCTTCCCGCCACCTTGTCCACCTTCCCACCTAGGAATTCCATCAGGACCAGCTCACAATCGTCATTCCGCATTTGGTAGTTGGTCTGCCATTGAGGCTAAGCCCTATTTGAGACTAAGGCAAGCTTCTTTTTACATTACAACATTTTTTCCTACTTTCTTTGCACCCTTTCCAACTAGTTATAGATTTCTTTAATGCCTATAAACTGAGACCAAGCACAGTAAGTCCATAGAGAATCTCTTAATCCTTCTTTGAATCCCAGTTGTATTAGTATTCGTCGTCGTCTCGGGTTTTAACATGACCAAAGTAAAAAAAGTCTTGTTTTCAATCCAGAAAAAATGAAAGAAAGTTTTGAAGCCTAAAAAAGTCTCTCTATCTGGCTTTGTTATTATTACAGTGTCATCTGCAACCAGCCGTAGAGATATGGAGAGAGGGGACAGCCTTATTGCAGACCTTTGTTTGGTTCCTTTTATGAACCCCACTGGTCGTCCATGGGTCATAGGTGCTATTCCTTGTATATAAATCAACTTTTGTATCCTACTCTGCAAATCCCATTTTCCTTAAGCATATAGAAACCTATGATTAACATTATCATATGCCTGGTTTGGCGAGTTTAGTGATCATGGCTGGTTTACCTGATCTATCAATTGAGTAGTAAGCCTCCTTAGGATAATCATCAATATCTCTTCCTATCAAAATGAGACAAGGAGGGCGCCCTTTTTAAAGAGCCAGCGTGTCTTTCAATCTATTGGCAATTACCTTAGTCATTCTCTTATACAGTGTAGTCCCCATAGCAATGGGCCTCGGTCAAGTGAGGTTTTACTTTTTTGGGAATCATTACCAGGAAGAAGGATTTCATTCCATCTGGTTTGCTCCTGTTCGACTTCAATTACCATATGGAGATGGAGGTATGTTCCAGCACTACTCCTAAATCAATCAACCAAGTAGAAGTTGAAGTTCGGTTGGAATCCATCTAATCTAGTAGCTTTTTACTATGAGCAGCCCCTCTGTTGTTGATAGATAGCTTAAAAGAAAAGATTGAATCATTTTTTTTTGCCTTGGGGACTCTTTCAAATATTTGATGGACTGCTGCTATATGTTGTTGGCTCGATAAGATGGAAAAGTTTGATAACAATTTCATAATTCGATCCTTAACTCCTCATGCTGAACCAGAACCTAGCCTGTTGAGCATTTATAAATGAGTAAAGTGTGGATTCTCCATTTCTTAATAGATGCATGAAAAAAAGAAAAACCTTTTAACCGCAACTGTCGAGGGTGCAACGACTCCCATACCCTTTTTGTTTTTTACTTAAAGTTGAACTTCCAATCTTCTATACATACAATAGTTATCTATTTGTTTTGTATGTGGTTCTCTCTCAATTGCTTTTTCCAATCTTCCTTTTCCATTCACGTGTTTTTTGCTTGTTTTTTGAAATGAAATTTCCTTCTACTTTTTGAACAAGTTCTCGACCCCGACTGTAGCGACCCAAAGAAACGCGCACTGGCAGCTCGTAGTCGCGGCAAATGCACTTTGATTGTTCAATCATTACATTAAGAAATAGGGGCCTTAAAGGAATTTACCAAGCAAGAACCGGGGATCAAAGTTCCATTGATTCATCTATCTCCAATAGGGAAAAAACTGAATCAAGAAGGGGTCAGCTGAGCTCGAAAGGGGTATTGGTCATCGGCTAGGGGCTCTAGCCGACAACGAAGCTAAAGCTTCACACTGGTCCACTCGTAACTTACACGGCTAAGTTCTAACTCTATTAAGATAAGAAAAAAGAAAATCCCCTAAGAAGAAGACTTTCAACTATTCCAACAGAAAGGGGCAATTCAAATGCTCCATAGAGAACCTCTGTGTCTCATTCCCATCCTTATCACCGGGGGATTGAAGAGCGGTGCTTCGATACCTGCAACTGAATCTGTCAACGGCACTTCGCGCCCTAAGCGTCTTAGATAGCTGCAACTGAATCTGTCAACGGCGCAGGGCAGGATGGACGAGAAAAGTGGTGAAAAGGAGACAAACAGAGGGAGGAAGGTGGACCAGTTTCTGTTGCCTTCCCCTTCTACTTATAGATTGGTTTGTCGGTGGGACAATGAGCCAAGACCCGATTCATCAATCGACGAATCCATGCCACGTAACCTGGCAAAGGAGAAAGAGACGATGGCAACACACCTCATACAAGAGGGAGGGGGTCCAAACAGCCTTGTACGTATGCCGCCCATGCGAAGAAGTTCTTCTCTAATTCCAAAAAGCCAAGTCACCATTCTTCAGTGATGACCTCTAGCGAACAAATCTTATGTGTTTTTCCCAGAGATAAATGTCTTTCCACTAGAACAAGTCCACTGTGAGCCGAGCAAACAACATTACTCAACCGAGCTGAGGCACTATTCCAAGTGGAACTATTTACTATCTTTATTGAGCCAACTGCCCCTTCTCCTCTCCTATACCTGGCTGCTTCTCGCTCACCAAAGCGTACTTCGTTCCCGAGGGGACGAGTGGCTCCTTCTTTCTTCCTTCTAATTGGTCATAATTCAGTTTTTCCCTAAGGTTCTTCCCTTACCTTAGATGGAGAAAGAAATGACTAATGCCCTCGAAGTTGACACGTCAGTCCTCTCTTACTGCCTTATCGTAACCGGCGTGGCGTAAGGAGGTTCAGTCAAGTAATGTATAGTATAGTATAAGTAGCGCGCGGAGACTCTATCATGATCTAACAAATCTACAACTCTCTTTACTGAGCGAGACTCTATCCAGATCTAAAGAATCTGCCAAAGAGCCTTCTCCTAACTAGGAGAGTAAGCAAGCTACCGGAAGCGAAGCTTTTCTGGCTCCCCCCCTTTCTTTTTTCCAATTCCTCCTTTTCGTTCTACTTAGGTGGAGCAATCCAAACTCTCGACAGAATATAAAAGAGGACTGCAGGATTGTGTAGACACCTCAATGAACTCATGTGGGACACTCTTTAGCCAGAGGACAATCTCTCAAATACAAATAAAGACCCATTTTTCTTTTGTTTGCTGATCCCTCTTAATGAAATTTTCCATGTTGCACTAAGTTACTTACGGATGTATGCATGCGGTCCGCGAACACTTTGGGGTGAACACCCATCCGAACAAGTAGGGTCAATACTTCAACATTTAGGCCGTAACATTTAGCAACAAACAAATCTTTAACCCGACAAGTGCTCTCCGAACCAAGCTTGATAGTCTCCTATGACTGGGCTCACCAACCAACCTGGACTTGGATTCTTATTATTCCTAGTGGATATAAAAACCATAAGGATTTTTTTCTAGCTATGAGTTCCCATATGACATAAGCGCTCTTGGGTGGGGTGGGCCATCATTCGTAAGGTCTTTGAGTGCCCGTCGTACCGGTGCACTAGGCTGATCGAGACTCTACTTGTCGAATCTGGCACCTGCACTCGGCCCGGTCTGCTAGTTCCTGTGGCTCTACGTTCGGTTGTGCGTGGTATGTTCGTGATTCATAAAAATGGAACGCATCGCGTACTATAACCTTCCTTTATTGGGCTGGGCCATTCCATCAAATCTTTGAGAAGGGGCCCAATCTCATATTTAATGGTCGGCGTGGCGATAGGCTTCACTTCTACTTCTACGATTTGCTTCCCAGCCGTTGCAAACACTGAGTGAGAATGGTAAGGGGCACACAAACAATGTCGTTGCGCGGTGATGTGATTCACCAAGCTGGGGCAAACAAAGCCATCCAGCCCTACTGGATTAGGAATGTGAAGGCCTTTCCTTCGAAAGGAGACCCGGGAAAGAAAGAGCTATGCTATTGACCGAGTAGTGACTTCGAATCAATAGGCCTCCCCTTTTTTCTCATTTTTGATGAGGCGGGCCAAATAGAGAATGAAATGCAGAAATAGGGGAAGGGGGGTGGTCGCTTTTTTCTGGTTTAAGGGCTGCTCGCCCTACTAAAGTACCAAAGGCTTTCAAGGCTTACACCCATAGTCTTTCAGTAGCGCCCTTTGAAGCAACAAGCAGCAAGCGACAAGTCACGGCTGAAAAGGCGTTACACGCAGGCCCTTACGGGCCTCCAGATGAACTTGTTAGCCTACCTTTATGGGCCTCCAGATGAACTTGTTAGCATGTGAACTTCACTGAACTTGTTAGCAGTAAGTGTAGCTAGCTGTTAGGCCCTTACAAGACTTTACTTACTGACAGCAGTGCGTTAGGTTGTTTAAGCGAGAAGCAGAGTAGCGCGCTAAAGAGTAAGTACACACAAACAAGCAAGGAGCAAGAAATCGAAGAAGCAAAGAGCAAGAAAATGAAGAAGCAACGCCCAGATTAGTTAGGGCAGCAAGAAAACTCCTACGCGTGCTAACGGTTAGGCTTTTATGGATTACTAAGTCAGACTCAGTATTGGCGCCAATACTGACTCTGACTTAGTAATGCGTTGCTTGTGCCATAAAAGCATTTTCTTGCTCATTAATAAGTAATACTAAGTCTTCTATGGGCCTTGGTTGTTCTAGCGTGCCATTACTAAGTCTTACTTATGCTTGTTTGTTAGCACGCGCTAGAGTTTTCTTGCTCGTTTTTCAGCTCCAGTAGTTTTAGCTGTGGGTAGGGCTTTCGTTCTTATCGCTCCGAGTTCCGATCTATATGACCTCCAAGTAGTACAAAGTACACCTCTTTCGTAGAGGTAGGTAGTAAAGTAACTTAACCTTTAAGAGTCTATTCAAGGGGGAGCCCTCTTATCTATCAATGGAAAGAAATCAGTGCGTGGCGTGATAAGGAATCTTAGAAAAGACAGATTGATTCTCCCTCCCCGGTCCCACGAAGATCTCTACATACTTGTCCAATCCACGATAACTGAGATCTTCCGGTCTGCTGGGAGCAGCTCAAACAAAGAAGAGTCTGGTTTGATCTGAATTCAGGCCCTGCCCGCCCATCTGCAGCTAGGTCTGAGAATGGCGTCAAGCGAGGGCACCGCTATCCCCTGCTGCGGTCGACCCCCGGACTATGCAAAAGAATCAAGGCCAGTGTCGTCCATAGTGATTCCCCCCAACCTTTGGTTATTGACCGAACAAATAGGCCTAGATCTATGCCCCTTAATGAATTGAATCGAATGGTCCTTCGACCTTCGTTTGATTCCGACGGCCGGCACAGATCTCATGAGACCTGCCCACTATTACTACGAAAAAATCCCTGCCCTTTTCCTTCGCTACTAGGAGAGTAAGCAACTTCTATTAGTGCCAGACCTTGAGTCGAATTGATCGTTTCATGTGCAACGTCCATCAATGATGGTTCATTAATGTCCATTGATTTAGACTCCTTCCCTTATACGAATAAGATCGAGAGGGGCCCGAAAGCCCCCAAACCAAGAACAAAAATGGAAGCCTTTCGACTCACTCTCGTATGGCTCGCCCTCGAGCCTGGGCAGGTCAGCCGGGTATTTCCCTGTTGTTCTGTTCCTGCCACAAGAAAGACGCACGGAAGAGGTATGCCCAACGCGTGGAGGATCCATTCAGAGTTTTCGTTGTCTTGGTAGAGAATAGTACGATCTTTTCCCCTATTGTATTGAATCAAAAAATAAGAGGTCAGTGCTATGGCCCCTTATTGTTTGATCCAATATTGACCGAGGACGAGCCCCGACTTCCATATGTCCTTGGTTTGACCTCCCGTAGTGGTCCTTGCTTTTCATAAAGCGGAGCGGGGCCAATTTCTCGTACTTGCTCAGTGTGCCCACCTTTCGTCGAGTTCCCCGCCCGATTCACTGGGCTGTTGGCCTACCAAGCACTTGCCCGCTACTCCTATCGCCCGCCAAGCGGACGAAGCACTCGTTATCCTTACTGTTCTCTCTGCTTGGGCCCCCTCCCATTGCTCTAGCCATAAGCTATGGCAGCTCTAGCTCGCACCCACAGGGGCCCGCCCTGCAAGGCCAGAGTGGGCTCAGCAGTTAGCCCCCATTCGAATTATGTTAGGGGGTGTTTCGCTTTTGCCAGATCTAGAGAGATACTACAAGTCCTCCGTCCCAGATTTCCCCGCAGGGGCCATCTGGTTCACTAGTACTACCAAAAACTCTCATGCTTACGTTACTGTTACTGATGTAAGTCTTATCTTGGACCACGAAGACCCCGGTCGTGCTTCTGGTTTCCATTACCATCATCATATTCAAGTTGAAAACTCCTCGTGTTCTGCCATAAGAACTTGGAGTCCGTATAATGGTGAAGGTAAGGTAACGCTGCGATTCTTACTCAAAAAAATACTGACCGAACGCGTTCGAGTTATTGGCTTGTTCGACCCGACAGCATTCATTAGTCGCTCATTCAACTGTCCCTCGGAGACACGGTCGAGAAGTTCCATGCAAGGTCACCCCCCGTCCTTTCTTTCTCTCGGTTCCACCCCAAAAAAGGCTCCCTAAAGAAAAAAATGGAAAAAAAATGCGGCGGGCTTCTGCAACGGGCTATGCCACCCATTACTTATGAGGGAAGTCGCATCTGTCCCATCGCTAGCACCTACAATGTCATGATCACATTGGTTTACCCTTTTTTCTTTGGCCCCTCCAACAAGAAAAGGTAGAAATATGGAAACTTCTCTGCCATTTGGATCGGAGAATTTATGGAGGAAACCAAGTTTTAAATTTCCAGAAACCGCACGATTATATAGCTAAAGGGAATACACCGCGCCTAAAATCATCCCAAGCGCTGCTAATGTGGCTACTAAGCTATTTCTTTGGAAAGCTCCTACTGAGATGGGAAATTCCCTGATAAAGCTGCTAATACCAGGCGAACTCATATTGGACAAAGTGGAAGAGAAGGAAATGGTAGGGAGATTAGGCATGGTGCTCACTGAACCTCCATAATATCTAGTAAGTCGAGTCTTATGTCGGTCATATAGAACACCGACACAGAGAAAAAGGGCTGGAGGAACCGGTCCATGACTTGACATTGGTGGAATGCTACCTCCAATTCCTTGTATGTTCAATAGAGCCAAAGATTCCCCCCTCACTAAAAGGAGTACGCTGATTACCCCCCGAACCGTGCAAGATAGTTACCACCTATCATAGGGCTTTCTAACTCCACTTCTTTTTCTGGTCGTTCTGCTCTGTCGGATCTATTGTAGTATTAGAGATTTGTAACCCCCCAAAATTTTTAACATTATGGTTCCTGCTTCCTACCCGGGTTATACTTGAATATCACATTGTAAGATCCCCACCTCAACTCTATCTTCCTTATCAGTGAACCGGAACATAGTGCATAGGTACTCTTCGATGCAATGGGGACAAGACGATGTGACATACAGAAGTGCTGCCCTTTGGCTCGGCAATATGGAACCTCTCAGCAGCTGCCGTTCCTTTATGGGGTCCTATTGGGATAGGTAGGCCCAAGCTTTCTCCTCCCCCCCGGACCGAGCAGTAGTTCCCCACGGCTGACAAATAGGATTTTAGGCCATCAAAGAAAGGCACCGGCCCCCAGTCCCCCCCACTGGGATTTTGCTTTCCTTATCTACGCGCACACTGCGGTAACACTGGCGAAAAAGAGGTCAGCTTTACTGAAGAAGGGGCAGGACAGGTGCTTGTGGGCCCCCCTCTGTAGCAAGTGCTTGTTGGATCCCCACCCCCATTTCTCGAGAGGGGGACAGGTTGTGTTTCCCCAGCGGCCGGCCAGTGGCGGTAGAAAACGAACTCAGGTGGGCTCCATGCGGTTCGCATTTTCTTGCTCTTTGCTTCTTCGTTTTCTTGCTAGCTACCGCGCGACTTATATTTGAATGGTTCGCTTCGCTTTTGAAGCTCCGCTCACTGCCTCCCCACCCTTGCTTAGCATTCCACTTGTGATCCTGGATGCAGTGGAGAATTTTGAGAAATGCGCCCGAATGTTCCCCCCTCCCTCCATAAGACCCTACTTTTCTTTCCCCCCCTCAACTAAGAAAAAGAAAAGAAGAAAGGATTGATTCTCTTCTTTCATGTGAACGGCCCCATCTTGTATCGAAGGGTTTTTCGTGCTATACACCACGTTGAGAATCACTAATCTCCTATGTATTATACCATTTGGGTACCTCGAAAGGGAGGTGCTCCTTATGATGCTACGGATGGCTGTCCGAAGTGTAATGACTTGGTAAACTCGGACTCAGATAGGAAAGGATTATGCGTGTCGGGCACTTCGGGTGTCCATATTTTGACCGAGTTCCCCATACCGTAGGCCCCTATGTTAGGCGACAAGAATATTTTGTTATCTTCCACCGCTTTTATGCCAGAAATAAAAGGTTCCACGAGCTCCCGTTCTGCGACATGGTGGCAGGACCGCTAGGGGATTAGCTTCGGGTGTAGGTAGGGTCAAATCTGCAGGGGTCATGCCAATACATAGGCCCCTTCCCGTTCTACGGTCCCTCGAAGCAAAGGGTTAGGCAGGTAGTATGGGCCCTCTGACTTCCAGCTATGTGCTGTGCGACTCCTGCGAAGTGAATGAAGGGAAGCTCGAAGCTTTGCTTCTTATAGTCGGCCCGTAATGCCTCCCTTCATTTGCTTGCCTCTTTCCAGCCCAGAATGCTTGGCCTCTTGCGCCAAGCCAAGTCCATCTTTTAAGCTTGGCTTCATTCGGGAAGCGAAGCTTCTACGATGAGTCGCTTCTCCCCTTCTCCACTCTCTCTGGCGGAGAAAGCTCGAAGAGCTTCCGGGAGAGCTTACGCTTACTCTCAGCCTCTTTGATTGGTAGGGGGGTGGGCTAAGCCCCCTACTTAAGATTCAAAAGGTTCACCTTTGGATTATGTCTTCACGCTTTCTTTCTATATGGATGGATTCAGTCAGCTTCACTCCCGAGGTTAGAGATTTTCATAAAGTCTGGTCGAACAAGCAAGGCCCAGATCAGTTAGGGCAGTAAGAAAATGAAGAAGCATAAGCAATACTTAGTATTAATTAGTCATGCAATACTTAATATTACTTAGTAATGTAGGGCAGCAAGAAAATGAAGAAGCATAAGCCCATATCAGTTAGCGTGCGCAGGAGTTTTCTTGTTGCTCAGCTGATGCTTATTCCTTCCCTGATAGTGGCTTTCGCCTATTACTAAGTCAGACTCAGTATTGGTTCCATTATAAAGTATGACTTTGCTTCTTCATTTTCTTGCTCCCTCCAACTCAATCAATATCAACAACATGTCGTGACACTTTGGTTAGGCTGACTACTATACTATAGGCTACCTTCTAGACTATAGGCTAGAAGTAGCTTCTATAGTGGCCCTTCCGCTTTGGTGTAGTTGTAGTTTATTGGTACTGAATGAACATATCAAACAAAGGCGAGCAGTATAAGCCCTTCTCCGGCCTGGGAAAAGCAGCGAACTCTAGAAGCTAGGGCTTTGTTCACCTTTTGACATGAACACTATTCCGTTCTTAGCGAAAACCCACATTAGAGATTGAACATTGACTTATCTTATTGTCGTTCAATCTAAGACAACGCTGATAGCTTGTAGTGAACAGCCCCCCCTTATGTTATGAAACTGAAAGCAGCCTTTGGTACTTAAGTAGTTAAGGCGAATAACCCCCCTTGCAACTATGATAGAGAGCCGTCTGCTTGTTGCCAAACTAGGGCTTTGTTCGCCGTTCTTTTGAATCAAAGTAGGGCAAAAAGAGTGTACCCAAGGCTTTTTTTTTTAATCAAAGTAGGTCGCGACTGCTGTATTGTAGTCGGCTGGGGAAGCAACCGCTTCTATGACAGCTCCGCTTCGTCGTCTTGCTTCTTGCAAAGCTTCTACTTTGCTTGGCTTGCTTCTCTCGTGCTTGCTTGCGCGAAGGCATAGAGTCCTTTTCGCTAGGTCCAAAAGCTTCCGTCAAAGCGAAAGTTCTGATCCAATAGAAATCTTGCATATTGAGCACAACTGATATGCGGCTACGGCTAGGCAATCATATCATGCCATATAAGACTTCTATATGGATTGAGAGATCCCCTAGATATATAGATAGAATAGATGTTCATGGATAGACACCATTGATTCACGAAATGGCTCGTCGATCCAAATGAATCATTCTTCTGGTCTCTCTCCGTCCCCGCCCCAAAACTGACCCATGACACAATGCCCATTAGCTTCGTGTGCGGGAACGCAACGAAGTTCAATTCAAGAGACTACAGCGGAGTGGAGCAGCAGCAACACGAAGTTCCTTACCTTAGCTGGATCTCGCTGGTGCCACCTAAACGGTAGGTAGGCGACGAATGTGTGACATTTGGAGTTGTCGTTCGTGCACCTGTCCCCAATGGAAGAATAAGTGATCCATTCCCTTGCAGATCATGGCCTTACCACTCGGTCCCCGATGACCAGCGAGGGATTCAATATAGCAGCTCACGTTTGTTTACGCTGCTCGTTCCCATTGGACTGGACACGTGTTAGCTTTATGAAGTATGGTTTCGAAAGTGACTTCGATTTGCCAATTCAGGCTTAACTCCTCTCTTTACGTTAGCGGACCTACATGTCGGGTCGGGGCTCTACGCACTTTCTTTCTGTGTGGGACGATGCTAGGGAGAGAAGGGAATGCGTCGAGGTGGCGAACAACAACAACACAACTACATCTTTGACTTTTGCTTTCCCTCCATGAGATAAGCCCAATGCATTGACCGATGGATAAGAGAACTAAGCTGGCCCAACGCTTGGGCGCTCTACATACGATGTAGACTCTCCATAAGATACATATCTTCTTTCTGTTCTAATGGATCCAGAATAGATAGATATCTTGTCTCATCAATAAATAGAAATAGGAGATTTCCCCTTATTATTGATAGATTCCCTCTCTATCTATTCCTACTCTTTCGATCTATCAGAACAAATCAGGCCATCTATCAATCGATTTGAAAATAGCACATATCGCTTTTCATTCCATTCACCATGCCATAATAGCCACTTCCATAATAAGAAGCAGGCAAAGCATCTAGAAGTTAAAGCTTGATGCCCTTGAATTCTTATTCACTAATGATTCAAAAAGATTTGATTCTGACTTCGTAGAGCCGATCCTACTGTTGCCTGCGCGTAGGGTTGTCCCCCACTCCTGTCCCGGGGCACTAAGGGGCTTTTGTTTTTTGGAACAGACGGCATTGCTGACGCCTCGAATCAAGCTTTTGCTGCGACATGCTATGTTTTCTCCCCCATTGCTAGTAGGTTGATGGGTCGCACACCCGACACACATGTTTTGACTTTGTGTGTCCATAACTCAAAATAGGTGACCTAACGGCCGCCGCCCGACTAGACATACCAATAGTCACCAGATTCATATGGACTACTGGGGACCGGGCAATGATCTTCTTAAGATTAATCTGTCTTGAAGTGGTCGAGGGAGTATATATTATAGCAATCACGCTTGGAGTATAAATGAAAGAGTGGAATGAAGTGTCGCTTCGGGAAACATGGGAATTGAAAATCTTAAAAACCCGTGGGTTCCCAATTTTGAAGGAATTCCTGCCAAGATGACGGATCCTGCCGTAGGTGCCTCTACATGAGCTTCGGGTGACCAAATATGAACTGGTACCATAGGCACTTTGACGACGAAAGAGGCTAAAGAAGCAATCCATAGAAAGATTTGGAGCTGCTCACTAAATTCTGTGGTTAATGAGATTTGTGAATCAGTGGTTTCTGTTTGGAGAAGAATCAACGGAATAGCTAATAGCATAAAAACATATCCAAGTGAAGAACATAGGAAAAACTGATATGCTGCCTTGATCTTTCTTTATCTCGGACCTCATACCCCTATAATAATGGTAGAGTAAGGGGTGGCCCCAAAGTATAATGTACCGGTGGTGGTTGGTCAAAGCTCCAGTAGGTAACCACTCCCTTCTCAAGGAACCGTACGTGAGACTTCCGCATCATATGGCTCCGTCCCGAGCTTCCGTTGTTGGCCCTTGTCATTAGACCACTCCACTATCTATGCATGTATTTTCCACCTGGATTCTCGAATCTTTTGCTTCTCGGGTGGTGAACAATGCTGCTTGCATTGCTGGAGATGCCCGCCCGTAGGGCCCGGCCTACTTCCCGCCCGAAAGAACCGCTCGCTAGCTAACCGGCCTAGGGGGAGGGGAGCCCGACCGTAGAAAACCATGCCTTTCGAACTGAACGCAATGCCCATCTTCCAAATCCATAAAAATGGGCTCGTTGGGAAGAGGAGTATGGCCTATAGAGCACATGCAACGCATAGTCGGGTTGCTCACATAGCAGATATCTCTCTCTAGATATATCTAGAGAGAGATGTGAAAGTCATTGCCTTATGTTATGGCCGCCCCCTGACTTACGGCCTTTACGCTACTACTACTACTGTGATGTGAGCGGTTCAAATGGGTTTGATCTTTCCCAATCATCCTAGCCGGAACTTGTATATAGCACTTGTACAGAGGTGCATGCATAAAGGGACCCGCCCCTTTTCTTATCTGAATCTTAAGGACAGGAATAGGACCCTACCCTATTCTCGAGCACTCTGCCGAGCTCTACCCTGCCCACATTTCTTTTTAAGGGGGCCAAAGAAATGTCTCCACCTGCTGCCAACAGTCTTTCTTCGGAATTCTACTGAAGGGGTCGATCCTCCCCTCCTGTTTTTTTTAGCAACTTATCCTACGCTACGGTCTCATCGCCAAGAGCTCCCTAGCGACGGTAGAGGAACCAACCAGCCTGTTGTGGCAGGGCGGCTTTTTTCTTTTTTCACAATAAGACCTAGACAATTATCCCTACCCTCAGTAGCTTACGAGTTTACGTCCATCCCTGCTCGGGTACAGTTTCCTTTCTATTTCTCCCTTGTAGCCGTTACCCAAATTCACGCAAGTGTGTCCACACCCCCCAAACTGACTTGACGAGGATTCCATTCTCACGAACAAACACACCCCCTACACACACCTAGGAGCACCCCTTCTTGCATATCCATACAAGACCCGAGTAGGCAGGTTGAGGTCCTATGAGGTACCCACTACTCGGAGTACCCTCCCACCAAAAGAAGATGTATCTGTCAGGTTCAGTTTCTTCTTAGTTGGGGCGGGTTTGACCAGAAATGCTATGCTTACGCACAAGACTACCCCTCTTCCCGAAAGCTTTGCGGGGACTACTTTACGACGACGGACGACCGCCCGTAGGGGGTTTATTGCACAAGGCCCCTACAGAGGAAAAGCTTTATCCCAACGAATAGAAGATGCTCAACTCCGCACAACATAGGGATTAGCATGCTTTCGGGAAGAACATAGAATAGTAGAGGATCCAGCATGTGGGACACGACGATCATTAGAAATTCACGAATTAGAGATGCTATAATATACTCTTTCCCATAACTTCTCATACCAGACCAACCCACTGAAATGCAAATAGGGATAAGAAATGTGGTCAATATCACGAAGAATAAAGAGATACCATCTAATACCCATATACAAATTGATGTTTTCATAAGGAAGCCATCGAAGGCTTTCAACAAATTGAGATTTGGCTGTAGAAGGATCAAATTGTATCCGAGGAACAGGGGGATACAAAAAAGTAATAAGAGAGGCGCACAGACCAATCAATTGTATAGGTCATATTCTAGAATTTGGAATGAAAAGAGGAGTAATGCTTCCTAGCATGGGACAAGGAATAAAACCACTTAGATCGAAATAGCATTCAAAGAAATGTTCTAACATAGAGTAGAATCGAACATGGAAGAGATTAGTTGACAAAAGTCAAAAGATGGGGCGCCTAATTCCAATACAATAGGGGCCTATCGAGGCCTGGCTCCAATCAGGAATAGTGGAATAGTGGCGTTGAGTTTCTCGACCCTTTGCCTTAGGATTAGTCAGTTCTATTTCTCGATGGAGAAGGGATATAACTCAGCGATAGAATGTCAGCTTGATTAGGTGGGGATAGGGTTTGAACCTATAGTCTTCAGGTCATGATCCTGATGAGTCAACCAATTCCTCTACCCCGCTTGTTCCCCTTCTCTTTGTTGTTGAACTGAACTATTACTGCCTTCCTGCTTTGGTTGCTTGGCCGAGATAGAACCAGCGCGCGCTTAGTAGCTTCGTGATTGTTTGGTGTGTATGAGAGCAGAGCGAATAAAGTTAGGCCTAACTGCTTATATCCCTCTTCTCTTATAAGACATTAGTTAGAGCTGAGCTGCTCTTACTTTGAGTATCCCTTAGATAGTTCCTCCCTTGACTCACGGTGGTGGAGTAGCATTTATGGTTGAATGCTACTATACCGCACCACACCAAGGGAATGAAGCTACTCTCTTTAGCCGGGATAGGAGGGCAGTCCGTGAGTTATGGTTGGATGGCCAAGTGGGGATCGAACCCTAACTTCTCCTCATATTGGGTAGGAGGGGAAGAGAACCATTTGGCCGGGAGGCAAAGTGAACCCATATGTGTTTCCGTAGGTCTTACTGTAATGGGTTTGTCAGGAAATATACGTACCCATATTTTTCCACCACGATGCGCATATCGTGTCATTGCTTGTCGTCCTGCTTCTATTTTTCTAGAAGTGATCCAAGAGGGTTCAAGTGCTTGAAGAGCGTATCTACTAAAAGATATATGATTGCCTTGATAAGATATTCCCTTCATTCTTCCTCCGCTTGCTCGAAGAATTAGGTTGTCGATCAAGTATGAGAGATATTTATCACCTCACAATTGGACAAAAGATGCTGGGTTGGGCTTTTGCGTATACCATTAAATGAGTACTCGTCCATGCTGACTTATTATCTCCAAATCTCTGGTTCAATGTTTCGGTGGGGACTCCCCAATCAATTCATGAGGTGCTTTTCATGCACTCCCCTATATTAAGAGTTGGTGGAGATCTCGACCTGGTGAATGATCAGGAGTCGAATCACGCTCGCCCGAAGTAGAGTAAGAAGACTTCCCCCGGAGAGAGAGAGGAGCCGTTAGGCTGAAAGGTTGTCAATGTATATGTATATAGGTATAGTGAGTGTGCGTGCAGGGTGTAGGTGTACCACTTAAGAGAAAGAACCCCAAGTCAGTCAAGTAGTTAACCAAACACAAGTAAGTAGTTCGTCAGTCCTTCCTCCGACGCCTCCCGTTATTTCTTCTTCATTTCATCATGTTTGTTGTGCTATTCAGTTCATAGGTCCCAAGTCTGTCTCCTCCCTCTCCTTAAGTTAAGAAAAAGAAGAATGATGCTTGATTGAACGAACATTGCCAGAACCACCACAGGCCACCCTAGTCTATTTTTTGTTGTGAACAAAGCAATTATTATTCAAATAGGTATTACCTAAGTTTCCATTTAGTTTTCCTTTTGATTTGAGTCCATAATAACTGGAAGGTTTCATTAAAGAAAAAAAAAGCGGAGGCCCGCATCTGCTAGCATTGTGGTTTGGAATCTATTCTTTATCAATGGCCCACCCTTTCTTTGAACCTTGTCAATGATCGAACTTACAGATATGAACTAAGTGCCATTTGATGAGCCACTGAGAACAAGGGAGAGGGATATGGAAAGGATGAAGTAATGAATGAGGAAGTCATTGCTAGTACTAACGACTTGTCACTATCCATTGGTTCATATAGAATCCATGTCCTAGGTGTATAAAAAAACATTCATTTCGCTAAGCATATATAATAAAATAGAGTCAAAGGGTCCACCTCGAAATGAAGGGGGTACTAACTAATAGAAGAGTCCTCTCCGAACCGTAGGAGATAGTTGCCCATCATGCAGCTCACCAACTTCACTTGCCTCTCAGGGGGGACTTGCTCCGGGCAGGTTCTGATCACTTACAATACATGGCTCTATGAAGGAAGGGGTCGGGTTAGGAGCGTTTTCAAGATTCTTCTTTTCCTCTTTGTCGAGACGAAAAAGGTCTTTTCGACTGGGAAATTGGAGTCTGTTTTGTCCACTTTATCCATCCCCCCTCTATCAAATTGATCCAAAAGGAAGGCGAGCTTGCTTCTTATTCCCGTGTTCGATCTCTTCCATCTCTACCCCGCTTCCATGTGGGCAGAGACCCCTATAGAGAATGAAGAGGAGCCAATGGTCTTCCTCTCAACAGTGCTTCTCGAGGCTCCACTCTCCCACCTGAATAAGTAAGGCCTCGCTAGCCTGGGCTAAGATGGGGATAAGGAGTCAGGATTGAAGCCCTCGTTAGCTCTACCAAACATTGGATAGGGGTTAGCTCTGTAAATGTGTAGAGTCAAGTGTAATGTGGTGTAGTAGTAGGCACTTCTAGGCCCCTTCCCTATACTGGATCACTTCAGTGCTTTGGGTACTACAGACTCTCTGCCATCCATTGCAGCAAAGCCGTTTCGTGAGCGAGGGGGGGGGGGCTAAGCTCAGTTCTTTGAATCAAATGTTGAATGAAATCGATTCTTTTTTAGATAAGATATTTTGCGTAAATCGGATAGGATAGATGGATGGATCTATCTTTCTATTCATATAGATTACTACATATAACATAAAAAAAAAAGTATATGTAGCAAGAAGCCCCAAATCCTAGATTTGGCCAGGAAACACTGCTTTGGGCCCAGGAAGCGAAGGGAATGAGCTCGGCTGCTTCCCCTCCACTCTTTTTTCTCCGTGCCCGTTCGTATGCGCTTTGCGCGCCATTGGCGCTTTGCTCTCCTCTTATTCTTCATTGGAGGACTTCACCATTCTTTCCCAACAAAAATAGAAAGGGTTGTATCACATTGAGATGTCGATTCGTTTTCCGCCCCCAATGAGATGGGGAATTAGTAACCTCTTTCCCTTCATCTTTCTGAATCGAGGCTCGGCCCGACTCGCGTCGTTCCAAAAACCGGCGGGGAGCACCTCAGTATACGATCGTGCGCAGTAACTGGGAGTCCTATTACACCTAAGACCAACTTCCATTCACCAAACCGAGGTTCATCTCTTGTAGTGATTGTGGACTCGTACAAGGATATTGAGTAGACTGTTGATGTATCAGACTTGACCCTTTTTTTCGTAGCATGCATTCCCATCCGTGTCGCAACTGATTCGGTAAGCTACGTGTCCGGTGCACGGAGAACTGCCTTCGGTCCCCCAAACTGACTTACTAATGGCAACCTTCCAGTCGCCCAACAACCTATAATGCTAGTCACTACTCCCACTGGGGCTAGGAAGTAAGCCCCACAACCCATAGTGGCGAAGAACAAATAGAATTTGCTACAAAAGCTGGCTAACGGGGGTATTCCTGCGTATGAGAACATAGTAATGGAGAAGGTAATTGCCAAAATAGGATTCGTTTGGGCTAGAGCGCCCAAATCTGCTATATATTTGACACGGGTTTGCCGTAATGCTGGAACTATGGCGAATGCATCTATCGTCATTGATGCATAAATAAAGATACCAATTAGTAGTGATTGAATTCCTTCTATGGTTCCACATGAGAAACCAGTACGAATACAACCTACATGTCCAACTGAACTATGAGCTAGAGGTCTTTTTACTTTCGTTTGGGCCATGGTGGTCAGTGCTCCTAAGATCATAGAAAAAATGCTACAGAAAAAGAAGATTTGTTGCAATGTAGCTCCTTAGGAACCATTAATAGAAACATGTGACATATTTGTAGAAATAGAGATTTTAGGCGCAATAGAAAGGAATGCTGTAACCGGGGTGGGTGAACCCTCATAGATATCAGGTGCCCGCATATATAGAGTCAAAAGAGATATGGAGTCCGAAGGAGAGGGGGGTTTTCTTCGGGGCTCGAGAGATGGAATAGATAGGGCCCCACAAGTTGTTAATTCGCTGCTGGGAAATTCACATGAAAGGGAACAAGGAATTCTCAACGAGAAAAGTGCTCTCTGAATCGAACGTGAAAGTGGTTTTCCATCAGACGATTGTTCCTGTAACTCCACTCCCGACTTGGCTAGCTGGATAATATATCGAAAAAGGTCCGCTCTCGGCCATTCCACACACAGCCTAGTAGAGGCCTCGTTATCTGAAGTGGATTCTATTGTAGTAGATGCTGAACCTGCTGCAACTTATAAGGCAGGGGGCGGGTGCTGTAGCTCCATGGAAACCTTCCTTTCTGTTGTTACCAGTGCTTTCCCAGGCCGAGCTGGAATTCTTTATTAGAAAGGGTAGGCAAAGCCGGAAGGTTGCTATCCCAATAGGCCAGCGAGCGGAATGAGGAGAGGGCCCGACAATCTGACCACCGCGGTCAAAAAAGCGTGTTATCTTCGCCCTTTAGATAACACGCACCGTAGGCCATCCTCGGCCTTCTTCATTTTCGATGAAAAAGAAAGAAAATCTCGATCTCCGAAAGTGTTTTCCTTCCCCCGCCACATCTCCCTCCCTTAGTCGAGCCTTTCCTTTAGTGGTTGGGGGAAGCATTCCCTTATCTGAACTTGGCGGGCATTCTTTTGCTATGGGGTTTGATTTGAACATAGGCTCAAACATGATTGGAAGGGTCCTAGCTACGCCATGTGTTCAATACCAAAAAAGCCTCTGGGAAGCTGCAAGGATGACAAAAAGAGGGTGCTTTCCTGCACTGAAAAAAGGACCTAAGAGAAGAGCGTCTTCTCTTAGGTTTCTTCCTCCCATGCCCGCCACCGCCCGGCCCGCGTTAGAAGGGAAGATTAGCAAAGTGGGAAAAGACAGAGGGAGGGGGAGCAGCATATTATTCTCTTCGTGAGAACTTCCAGATTGGAGAAGCAAAGCATTCGGAACGGGCTCAGCTTTCATTTCGTTGGCAGAACCAATCCATTCGGGGCTTCGGGGAACCCCAAAATGAACTCTTTTTACTTGATTCATATATAGAATCAATGGATAGATAGACAAGAGATAGATGAATGAGATCTCTTTTTTCTTTTTCTCTCTCTAAAATCAAGAGGAAGAGAATATACATCCCTTTAGATGTCTATGTATCCTTTATCATCTCCCAATTGAATTTTAGATTGTTATATCTGCTCTCTCTAAATGAAAATTCAATAAAAAAAATTTTGAGAGAGAGAGCAGATGGATCCTATCCCCTATATCGAACACTCATTCCTATCTATTAATAGAAAGATCTTCGTAAAATACTGGACTTTGCCTTTTTTTTTAAGGAATTCCTCATATCCAAGCTTCCCACAAGCACCCCACCCCATACGACTAAAAAAGGGGGGGTCGTTCGCCTTTTGAATACAAGTAGTAAGGGCTTCATAGCGACTTTCATTCTAAAAAGGAAACTGAAGAACCTTTAGTCAATAGGAGCCCTACTTCCTTCAGTCGCAAACCAATTCATTAGTAACCGGGCGAAGCAAGAAAACGCTTTTATGAAACAAGCAACGCATTACTAAGACTAAGCATTGGCGCCATTACTTAGTAAGACTTAGTATTACCTTGCTTGTTGCCATTACTAAGTAATACTAAGTCTTAAGATTAATGACTTAAGCTTTCGCGGATTACTAAGTAAGACTAAGTATTGGCGCCATTACTTAGTAAGACTTAGTATTACCTTGCTTGTTACCAATACTTAGTATTACTGAGTCTTTCTTGCTTGTTCCTTCTATTATAGTGGCTTTCGCATATTACTAAGTAATACTAAGTATTGGCGCCATTACCTAGTAAGACTTAGTATTACCTTGCTTGTTGGGCAAGCAATTTGATAGTGCCTTCTTTCTTAGGGCGAAAAAGGCTACTTCAATCTAGGAAACAGCCGAAAACTCGAGAGGGTCGCCTTTGGTTCGTCGGTAACCAAAGTGTCACGACATAATCCAAAGGAAGGAGTAACGCTGACTGAATCCAATCCATAAACCAGGAAACGAAATGAAGTTCGTTCCTTTTTGTCAAGTAGGTAAGTTAGCGAACCAATGACTCTTTTCCTTAGACTCTATTGGAACAAAGCAAAGAAGGAGGGAGGCTGAATGGAGAAAGGAAAGGGACAAGGGTGGTGTTGCTTGGCGCGATGGCCGGGGGTAGGGTAGGGTACTACAGGTCCTCGGACTTCCAGGCGGTTTCTCTTTTGTGCAGCTGTTCACCATTGGATCTCGCCAATACAGCCCCCTATAGTTTTCGTTGCCGAGATATCTTTTTTTTTCATTGTTCTCAGGGATTTTTTGGGTAATCAGCTCATATGCTGCAAACAGTCAAATCTGAACTGGACCTTGTCGCTCTTCTTTCTTTCCACGTAGGCAAGAAGCACACCAGCAGCGTGCGTTGCGTGATTCCACTTTGTTTTTTGCTTGCGGGTGGATAGTTGACCGGAAGAGAACTTTGATTCGCCTGACCAACAGGTGGGCGGTGTGCTTATCTTGTGTGACAACAGTACAGAGCGAGTGGCTCTTCTAGGCGGGCAGCTGTGTGACAACACTCCAGAGAAAGCGATGCTTTTGTGTAACATGCTATGGTCTCAACGCCCTTATGAGGTAGTGATGAGTTCCACGCTCTCTAAGCCCCGCCCACGTGCGGTTAAGAAGATTGGCCACAATCTGAGCGGTACCACCCACCCTACCCTACCATCTATAGGCGGCCATCAGTCCTACGGCCGCCCGAAGAAGAACTGTAGTGATCTTGAATAGGGATCCTATAGCGATAGATAGAATCCCCATAAAAATACCACTACGTTGAGCACCAGTGATTTCGTATCCGGTCAAAATCTTGGCTAATTGATCGAAGTGGGTAGCTCCAGTAGACCCATAGATCATGGAACAAAAAGGGTGGGTAGGCCCAACCACCACACTACACGTATAGACGTGAACCCCCCTCGTTACCGTACGCGTGACTCTCACCACATGCGGCTTGCACAAAGACTCCTAAATCCATCCCGAGCCTTTTCTTCCACCTCTCCTCTCCAATCCTTGATCAAACTTGCGTTCCCAAGGTGCTATTAAATGGGGGGGCGCTTCCTTCGCCGCTTATCATATGTATCGGCTTGGCTTCATCCCGAACCAAGGAGGCATTCTGGCGGGCCCGTGCGTGTAGGAATGCCGACTACAGAGACTACAAGACTACAACTACAAGCCAAGCCGGAAGCGACTCACTTCTATTCTCATTGGGATTAGATATAGATGGGGAATCTGTATATCATAGTAGTTCGCCAACCTCTCTAACTAACATACGATACAATTTCACTTCACGGCACGGCCACAAAAAAGAAAGAGCTTCGCTCGCTTGGCCTTCCTACTCTGACGAATGCCTCCTTTCCCTTCTCTGAAGTCTACAACAAGTGGGAGAGGCAGGATTCGAACCTACGTAGAAAACCTTCAATAGATTTACGGTCTGTCGCTTTTGACCACTCGGCCACTCTCCCCTTCCCGAGCTGAGGCCCCCCTCAATGGTTCTTGAATAAGAAGGAGGGCGGCATTCATTCTTATTGATTTGATTGAAGGGAACTCATAATAAATACAAATTTAAGATAGACTATATTCTAATTATTAATAGTCTTATATAAGAAGACTATTAGCTTAGCCAGCGTTCCGGGATAATCTAGTCATTTAGTCAATTCATAACAATCTCTGTAAAGCAAGGGGCAAAGCTTCTACGACAGCTTCCCCCTCATGTAGTCGTCGGCCTTCCCCAGCGCCCGCCCCCCCCCCCTTCGTCGCTTTTGGCGAAGCATCTTTCGGCGGAGGAAAGGAGGCGACTAGTCGCTTCTGGCAAAGCAACGAGTTCATGAGCAAGTGAATGAACGAGCCATGTTCCTAAAAGAAAAGGAGTGACCATGTTTTCTTCCCTTCTACTTCTACTGACACTGAGTGAGCAGCAAGCAGCTTCAAAAGAATGCGCTAGCGCACTACGAGTTCTTTGAAGCCTCCGCTTGCTGAAAAACTACGAAAGAGCAGAGCAACTATCACAGCAAAGTAGCGCGCTAAAGCTAGCTATAGTAAACACGCCAAAGCGTAAGTACGCACACAGTTTTTGGCTGGGTCGGCCAAAGGGAACAGGACCTTGAGGTATGGGGAATATGCACCAGGCAGCTAGCCCTACCCTTTGGAGGGCGACGGTGTCCTTTATCATTCTTCTACATGTTACCTGAATTACAGGCAAGGGTGCTTACTGGAGGTCTCTTTTCCCATTTCCTTTGTTTCGGTAAAACCCCCTCAAAAAAAAGTCTCACATCCATCATCTCTTCAATCAATATATAATGAAATGTCCAGTCTACACTAAAACCTTCAAATAATCGACAAAAGAAATGACTTATATAAAGACACTGAATGCCAGGTCGCCTACTCACTCAATTAAGCCTAGTGGGCGAGGGCCGAGTCACAAAAGAAAATCGTTCCATTTCCTTCTTGTTCATCAATCAAAAATCCAGGCAAACCGGGCACTATGGTGAGATGTGAAAACAGCCGATCCCATTCCTAGCTCGATATGTGGAATCGTCTTGCGCCATATGTATTGAGATTGTTCGCGAGACATGGTCAAAGCCCGGTATGGCATAGGAATAGAAGAGTCATTTTTCAATTTATGTATTTTAATGAAAAAGAACACTACCATGTTAGGTTTGGTAGCTCAATACATATCTAAGTACATATGGCGGTTTGGAGAGTCGGTATTCCTCCGCCATATGTACTCAGACGGAGAATAAATAGTCACTCCTAACCGTCATTGTATCGACCAAATCGTTGGATATTATCGAGTTAGGTTCCCTCCATCCGATACGATATACATGTAAAATTTTATGGGCCTAACTCAATCTCATAAAATCGGCTTGTAAGGTGAGATTTGTGTTGGTTTATATATAGCCTAAGGCCATTGACCCAAGCGATGCGAGACTATCGTTCAATACACCCCCGATTCGATATGAGTGAGATCTAGGGTATAAGGTATCAAACATCGGCCTATATTGGGTTATATCAGTATATGCATCTGATAAGAACAAAAAAAAATACCAACAATGTCCTTTGGAAAAATATTTTTATTATTTTTAATATGTTCAAAATAAAAAAAGTTTAGTGGCAACCAAAAACTACCGCTATTAACAAAAAAACTGCCCCTAATATCCTTACGGCTAATAGTCTTAATAGTCTTTAATAGTTTTTTTGTTAATAGTGACAATTTTTGCTCTAAAAAATTACCGCTAATAGTCTTATTTTTTGTAGTGTTAATATTAGCCAGTTTGGCTGATGAGTATCTGATACAAATCGGATGGAACCTGGCTGATATGCATATATATAGATGGTCATGCAACAATCTTTTTAACGAGGTCATGAGAGTCACCCCCTTGTTATTAATATCAGCCATATTTGGTACATATTACCCCATACGTATCGGGTTAGGCCCAGATATGCACTTCGATTCTATATGAGGTTAAATATCGGCCCATATCACCCCATGTATAGGATATGAATCGGATAAAATACCAAAAATGCCCTTTTTGCCAAATTTTTTTACTTTTTCATATTATTTTTCTTTTATTTTTAAAATAAAAAAGTTACCTAAATATCGGCCAATTTGGCCGATAAATATAAGATACATCCACTACAAAAATTAAGACTATTAGCTACAGTTTTTTGTTGTAAAATATTGCCGCTATTAACAAAAAACTATTAAAGGCTATTAAGACTAGTAGCGGCAAGGGTATTAGCGGCAGTTTTTGGCTGCCGCTAATAGTCTTATTTTTTGTAGTGATCGGATACGTATCTGATTGGTACCTGCCCCATATGCTGATATATATATATATATATATATATATATATATATATGACCTTAAATCCCTGATCACCCCTTTATTGATTTATTTATTCTTCTAGCGCATGTATTAAGCAAAATAATCAGCTTAGGGCGAAAGGGAAACATAAGAATAAAAAATCAAATCTGATGTGAAACCAAAGGAGGGAAGAAATTAAACCAAAAGGCATAAGGTCCATCCATCAGTTTCTATGGGTTTTCTCTCTCAATAGAGCAAATTTTTAATCTGTTAACCAAAAACCAGCTCTTTTATTATTGCCAGCACTAGACAAAAAAAATGGAAAGATCCAGGGATCTATGTTACCTTTTATCTTGCCAAATCAACTCCCAAACAAATATTACTTATTTCACGGCTAATCACTTAGCAACAAAACAAAATTAAGTAGCTCTATTAGCACCTACCGGATTACTGAGAGCACCTATGCTGAAAACCATTTGACTACTTCGAATCAGACTATGGCTATCATTTTTCGTACCATTCTTGCACACAAAACATCCTAAGACCGTTGGGCAAAGACCCAAATTCTAACTGTAATTGAAGAGTTTCTAGAGAAATTTTCCGCCATATAGATAAATTTGAATCATTCCCTTTTGAGCCGTAGGAAGAGAAAACTACCTCCTATACATTTCTATGTCCTAAGTCTTGAGATCTATTGTGTAGAAGCTTGGTACAGAAAATGATCTCCATCGCCTGATTCAGGCGATTCAAAATATTCAATTGTTTTCAGTTTAGGTGCCTGTAATGATTTGGTAAGTACTAATAGAGATACGCAACAAAATAATACACTCTTTATACATTGGGAGCATGTGTGTGACCATAGGGGAGTGACCCTAGTTCACCCATGTGTACACAATGTACAAATCGTAAGAACGTATACCAAACATGGATACAAAAGCTAGACCGAATTAACCATACCAACTGGGCCTTAGTTGGCCCCCACTTTAAACTCTTAATATTATTGATCATATGTATTTTTAATTTTTTGGTAAATACTGGGGTTAATGGGACCCCACCCCTTTTTTCTAGCATCTAGCTAGAAAAAAATGAAGAGATTGTACTGTAGCTGAAAAAAGAGGTATGAAGAGATTTAAGATGATAAATATTTTGTTGCAGCTACTACAAATAACATGGGAAATAAGGTGATGATGTAACATGAAGTTTGGAAAAAAGGAAAAACTGAGATGCTGCGCCAGAGACAAATCATAAACGGCTGCTGAAAACAAAATGATGAAAAGGACATAAAGCTAACTGCTGGATGTTGATGACAGATGAGCATAAATAGATGGAGTCTTCCAGGGACGCCTTCTTAGATGGAGTCTTCCAAGGATGTTGATGACAGATGAGCTAATTAGATGAAAAAGAAATAAAGCTAACTGCTGGATTTGACGACAGTTCAGCTAATCCAATAGGGAACCAATGTGATGCCTTCTTAGATGGAGTCTTCCAAGGAGAGACTTCCAAATCCACCTATACTACGAACAGTTGAAAAATTGATGGTTCTGATCCTCTGAGTAAACCCAACATAGCACACATGAGAGGGGAAGGCTATACCTCTCTTATATAAGTTATCAATAGTCGTCGAGCTTATTTTGAATCACGAGCCAAAGCACCAAAACAATGATTAGGAATCTTTTTGGAATGCCATAAAATATATTTCCGCTCAACCATCTAAGAAGTTGGTCTAAAACAGTTCCATCCAGATTTCATAGAAAACGCACCATGAGATTCGACTAACAAACAATAGTCTCTTGATCCATCAGGCGGATTAGATGACATTTAGAGATAGTATACGCGAACATCAGATGACTAAAGTGATTTCTCAAATTTTTTATATCTTCAAGAGTGATAAGCATTTGCTTATGTTTTATTGTTAGCACATTGTCACGGGGTCACTCTCCTAGCAGTGTCAGCCCGTGCGGCACTTAACGCCAGCTGCGCTAAGTCAGCCTATTTCTCTCAAATGAGGCACGCGATGCGGATTCCCAGATGCTACGAAGGGTGGAAGGCTTGTCCTACTCATGCTTCACCTCAACCTCTACGTTCGGACTTCGCCTTGCGAAGCAACGCAGCAGGTTAGAGCCAGCAACGACGATTGTCAAGGCAACAAGCAACGATGAACGTAAGGCAACATGCGACGACAAGTGATATAGCGATAGGCAGCGACGAGCATTCATCAAGCCCCCCTTGGGCTAGAACCCGCACCTCGAAGGTGGTTGGGAACCACCAACGCGATGGCCCTAGTACACGACGTAGCTAGGACGACCACGCCCTAAGCGTGGCCCGGATGCACGCACATAAACCCGCGAGGCTAGTGCACGTGTAGGGTTGGGGGACCCCAACTCATGTCTCCCTATATATGGTTTAAACATCAACAGTGCCTAAATGGCAGGAGGACCTCAAACCTATTGGTTTGACATACCGTAACGCCCTCCCGCATCGCTAGGCCAACTTGGGTCAGTCGCGTCCATGTCGCGACCGTATCTTCACCCTCCACCCCAACATGCCTCGACGCCATCGTGGCTCAGCCCAGTACATACGGTGCCGCCCTCATGGCCTTGACGCACCAGTCATACTCAACACTTGGAGAGGAAAAGTGGCCCTACGCTGCCCCGGATGGCCACGCCGCGTGCCCCCGTCACATCCTCCTCCACTCAAAATCGTCAACGTCCTCGTTGACGCGAAGGCACCCATTCTGAAGTTCAGTCCTGTATGTCACTTGCCACGGTTCCTCGACAGCACCCTGCCTTCACTCTCTGTAGCAAAACTATACATGCCCAAAACTGCACACTTCAAAATTTTTGCACAGTTGGTGTCTGAGTCTTCCCACGGCCCACACCAACAAGACCGCGGTGTAATTCTTTCTCAACAGTCAATTAGTCGGAGCGCCCCAACTCTAGCAATGGGCGCCTCATCATCAACCTTTTTCTTCCCTTTTTCTGCGACCATCGCGTTCAACGCAGCTTTCTCTGGACAATCGCGCACCAAATGTGGCCCATTACATAGGAAGCAGCCCTTCTTGCTCGACCTTTCGTCTCTCTTCTTTTCGTACCTACTGCCTTTGTCCTGACCAAATCGCATATTAGCTGTATCATTCTGCTTCTTTCCCTGCTTGTCAGCATTGTCAGTTGATGCTGGGACTGTCTTCTCTTTTTCAAAGCGGTGTTCGATTAGCCGCTCCGCAACAGCCAAATTCTCATCTAGGGTCTTTAACCCTCTATAAGTCAACTCCCGCTATGCCCATGGCGCCAAGCCATCTATAAAGTAGATGATCCGATCCTTCTCACTCATTTCATCAATGTCTAACATCAGGCTCGTGAAAGTGTTAATGTACTCGTGCAATGGTCCCGTATGCTTCAACGTCGATAATGCCTTTCGTGCTGACCATCCGACGTTGGTAGGTAGAAATTGAGCCCGCAGCTCTTTCTTCAGATCGGCCCAAGAGTCAACTGCACCATTCTCCATGCGCACCTCTAACACTCGGTGCCTCCACCATAACTTTGCATCACCGACCAAGTATCTCGATGCAATTCTTAGCTTTACTTTAGCATTGAGGTCCCCCAGCGTTTCTAGGTACTCCTCCACGTCCCATATGAAGTTCTCGAGGTCCTTCGCCTCGCGGGAGCCCTTGAACGTCTCTGGCTCAGGGAACTTAAATCGAGGTGTCGGCGTCCCTGCTGGCACCCCTGCTGGCATTGCCAGGATGAGCTTTTTCAGCACGCTCATCTCGTCACGTACCTCCTCCAACGTGACCTTGATTTCTCGTACCTCTGCTGCCAATTGCTCTACCGTCTCAGCCACATCGGCATTGATCCTTTCATGCCTATTTAGTCGTTCCCCATGTAATGTCATTACTGATACCACCGACTCGAGCTGGTCTGATTGAGCTTCCAAACTATCTAGTCGTTCCCTTGTTGATCGTTCTCTTGTCCGTCGTCTTGCATCCTCGCTGGTCCCTTCCATCTCAGCCATCACCGTGGCTCTGATACCAAATGTCACGGGGTCACTCTCCTAGCAGTGTTAGCCCGTGCGGCACTTAACGCCTGCTGCGCTAAGTCAGCCTATTTCTCTCAAATGAGGCACGCGATGCGAATTTCCAGATGCTACGAAGGGTGGAAGGCTTGTCCTACTCAAGCTTCACCTCAACCTCTACATTTGGACTTCACCCTACGAAGCAACGCAGCAGGTTAAAGCCAGCAACGATGATTGTCAAGGCAACATGCAACGATGAACGTAAGGCAACATGCGACGACAAGTGATATAGCGATAGGCAGCGACGAGCATTCATCAAGCCCCCCTTGGGCTAGAACCCGCACCTCGAAGGTGGTTGGGAACCACCAACGCGATGGCCCTAGTACACGACGTAGCTAGGACGACCACGCCCTAAGCGTGGCCCGGATGCACGCACGTAAGCCCACGAGGCTAGTGCACGTGTAGGGTCGGGGGACCCCAACTCATGTCCCCCTATATATGGTTTAAACATCAACAGTGCCTAAATGGCAGGAGGACCTCAAACCTATTGGTTTGACATACCACAACGCCCTCCCGCATCGCTAGGCCAACTTGGGTCAGTCGCGTCCATGTCGCGACCGTGTCTTCACCCTCCACCCCAACATGCCTCGACGCCATCGTGGCTCAGCCCAGTACATACGGTGCCGCCCTTATGGCCTTGACGCACCAGTCATACTCAACACTTGGAGAGGAAAAGTGGCCCTACGGCTGCCCCGGATGGCCACACCGCGTGCCCCCGTCACAACATGCTCTCAAAAATATCAAGAATGACTCCAACATGATACCATTTGTTAGGAATTCACACTACTGAGCTCTCTATCGCGATGAATACGGCAAAATAAGAAGACGCAAAGAGCAATCACACACAACACAAGAGGATTTACGTGGTTCACACAATCTAGGGCTACGTCCACAGAGTGTATACACTATATTTATGAACATTTATAATGCACACACTCTCTTTTCTATGAGCACTCTCAATCAAGATCTGACATGATCTTCAACAGCCAACACGTCAAACCAAAGACGTAATCCATAAAAGAAGAGAGAAGAGATATGCTAGAATATAGTAACGATTCTAGCACAAGAATGACTTCAATCGGATGCTTCAATCCCCAAACCTTTCTTGAATACCTTGCCTCTCAATGTATTCTCTAGTTTTCTCACACCAGGAAACTCACACATGGAACCCTAGAATTACCTTTTGCTAATAGGCTCCAACATGCATTAGGATATTTTGACTAAAGAAATCTTCTAAATTAGCCAAGAGTTCCAAACTGCGAAACTAATTCTCCTAGATTCGATCGATCGATTTAACAGCTCGATCGATGGATTTCAACACGTGAGAAACCCAACAATATATATGCTCAGATCGATTGATCGACTTCCCAAGTTCGATCGATCGATTACAACCAATGAGCATACTGTTTATTTTCGTCAACGATCGATCGATCGATTGGAACCTGAGATCACTCCTCATAATGTCTCAATTAGCGCGTGGGATTAAACTTAAATCAACAATCTCCACCTAGCTTTCATCCCCAAACACATCATCGCCCCAACGGACATCAACATTTGCTACAAGTGTTGATCGGGTTTAGACAATGTCTAAACTTATTCTATGTAACCGGCTTGTTCAACATGTTCGTTGCGTTTTTTTTCGTATCAGTCTTCTCAACTGATATATCTCCATCTTCTATCATATCTCTGATAAAATTATACCGGACATCTATATTCTTTGGTCACGCATGCAAGACTTGATTCTATGTTAGGTGAATGACACTCTGACTATCGCAGAAGATATCGGTACTCTCATCAACTTTACCAAATTCACTGACCAAACCCATAAGCCATGAGGCTTACTTAGCAGCTTCTGTACCCGTCATATACTCAGTCTCTGTAGTTGACAATGCGACTATCCCTTGAAACATAGACTTCAAACTAATTGCTCTCCCTGCTAAGATAAACACGTACCCCATGGTAGACCTTCTTTTGTCAAGGTCACAAGTATAATCAGAATTAACAACCATAGAGATCCAACTCGCTTGTATCTCCACCTTCAAACATCAATCCATTTTTAGTTGTATCTTTCAGATATCTCAATATTCATTTAACTGTAAGCCAATGCTCTCTACCCAGATTAGACATATACTTGCAAACCACACTCAAGGCATGTGTTAAATATAGTCATGTACTCACCTTGGTATAAATCAAACTCCTAATAGCATTTACATGCAGAATATTCTTCATGTATTCCCTTTCGGCATATATGGATGGACTCATCTTCTTTGTGAGTTTAAAATATTCTGCTAAAGGACTTGATACAGGGTTGACATCAATATAGTATACTTCTCAAGGAGCTTTTGGCTGAAAGTTCTTTGAGTTAGCCAAAGCCTTATGTTCTCACAATCTCTCGTGATTTCCATACCTACGATCTTATTTGTAAAACCAAGATACTTCATCTCTTCTAGCTCAATGATCGCTTTAGCTTGTTGATTTCAACCTTACTTTCTTCTCCTATCAGCATACCATCTACATAAAGAATTAGAAAAATTCTCTTTCCTTCACAATACTCTTTCTAGTAGACACAACAATCATACTGCCCCTTGTGATACCCTATGCTCGGCATATATGAATCAAACTCATTGTACCACTGCCTGGGTACTTGTTTGAGGCCATATAAGGATTTATTCAATCTGCAAACGAATAATTTTAACCCTTCTGCTTCAAATTCTTTTGGTTGTTGCATATAAATCTCTTAATGAAGATCTCCATGGAGAAAAGTTATTTTCACATCCATCTATTCTAGTTTAAGATCTTTCTGAGCAATGATGACCAATAATATACGAATCAATGTGTGCTTCACAATCGGAGAGAATATCTCATTATAATCGATACCCTCTTTCTAAGAAAACTCCTTTGCAATTAGCCTTGCTTTGAACTTCAAAGTTTGTCTCTTATCACCTTCTTTCTTTCGGAAGACTCATTTACAATCTATGACTCTCTTCCGTTTAGGAAGTCCCATGAGATCCGAAGTCTCAATTTTCAAAAGTTATTGTCATTCCTCTTCTATAGCTAACTGCCACTTTACTGCATATGTATCTGCTCGAGCTTCTGAAACTGTGCTTGGTTCCTCATTCTCTATCATAAATACAAGTGTTAAAAAAATCATATCTTCAAACTTTTCAGGAAGTTTCTTTGTCCTTCTTGACCTTCTTAAGGTAGCCTAAACTGAAACTAGTACCTGAGACTATAAGTCTTGAGAAACTGTGCCATCATGCTCTATCTCAGAGTCTTTATTATCTTTCTCATCTTGCTTATGTCTTTCAGCATCAACTTGTATCTGAGGTTCATCAGATGACTGAGGTTTGTCTTCTGCCTTTTTATTAGAAACACATTTTCGTTGAAAGTAACATGTCTTTCAACTATCATTTTGTGAGATTGTGTATCTTATAAATGATAACCATGGACTCCTTCGCCATAGCCATGCAAGAAATACTTTTTAAATTTTGAATCCAACTTGGATTGTTCACTTTCCTGGAATAATACATGCGTCCCACATCCAAACACCTCAAGTGAGAGTAACTTTCATGTCTTCCATACCAAACCTCATCTGCAGTCATTGAGTTCAATACCGCTGAAGGCGACCAATTGACCAAGTAACATGTTGTGTTCACTATCTCTGCCCAAAACTCATGACTCAAGCCAGAATAATTCAACATATATCGCGCTTTTTCTAATAGTATTCTATTCATCCTCTCGGCCACGTCGTTTTATTAAGGATTTCCAGGAACTATTAAGTGCCTAACAATCCCTTAATTTTTACAGTAAGTCTTGAAATGCGATGACAAGTATTCCCCACCATTATCTGATCAGAGAATCTCCACCTTTCTATTTTTTTCCTTTTCAACCATACTATGTCACTGTCTGAATTTTTGAAACGCATCCGACTTGTTCTTAATCGGATACACCCAAACTTTTCTGAAAAAGTTATTTATGAATGACACAAAGTAGTTGGCTCCACCTACTAAAGTAACTTTACCCGGTCCCCATACATTTGAATGTCTGTAATCAATTAGATCTTTCAAAGTATATTTTCCTGTCAAGAAACTAACTTTCTTCTGCTTCCCGAAGATACAATCTTCACAAAATTTTATTCTACAAGTTAGAATATAAAAAATCTACTTATTCTTTATGGGCTCTGTTAGTCCACACTCACTCATATGATTAAGACTCTTGTACCACAAATCTGAGAGATCCTTGAAATCTTTCGTAGCTGCAACACCACTTTCGCTGATTGTGTTGCCTACTATAGTACAAAGATTCATCATCTTTTCACCTTTCGTCAAGGTCATAACACCATGTGTGACCTTCAGTTTTATGGATTCTAGGATGACTCTACAACCTATCTCATCCAATTCCCCCAACGATATCAGATTTTTTTTCAGATTAAGCACATGCCTAACCTTAGTAAGAGTGCAAATATAACCATCAAACATCTTTATTCTGATAAAATCGATACTCACTGCTACACATACTATCATTCCCCATCAAAATTGTTCCATCATTGGCTACCTTGTATATATCAAACCAATCTCTATACAGACACATGTTATACGATGCCCCTAAATCTAGGATCCATCTACCATCAAATTGATTGGAGCTTAGCAATACACACAATAGATCTTCACCAGAATTAGAGTTAGCAACACTAGCCTGTTGAGAAATCCCTTCATAACTCTTATCTTTATTCAATATTTGCGAATATGTCTAGATTGTTTACAAAAGTAACAAATAATATCCTTTCTGTCACCCCTAAATTTGGACCTATTGTTTCCTCTCGTTGATTTATTATCTCTTCTCGACTTGTCTCTTTTACGATCATGATTTTGACTCCTTTCGCTCGAGAGACTAATCCCTTCGGAGTTAGATTCGGATTATTTTCTCAATTTGTCTGAAAGAAGTGTAGCAGCACTTCTTCGACGGCAATCCTTACCATAAATTAATGTGGTAACAAGGTGTTCATAAGATGCATGCTGAGGTGAGAAAGAGAAGTGCAAGATCTTCTTCTTCAAGTTTTACCTCAATGCTCAATAGTTCACTAACTATTTTATTAAACAAATTCAAATAGCCATGAATATGCATACCAGCCTTCATACGAAGGGTGTAGAGTTATTCCTTCATGAAGAGCCTGTTTGAGAACGACTTTGTCATGTCGAGAGATTTTATCTTCTTTCACAGATCTACAGTCTTCTTTTCATGAAGAATTTTATACAAAACTTCATCGGACAAGCACAATCGGATAGTACTTACTACTCTCTTATCAAGAGATATCCACTCTTCACTGGACGTCTCTGCCTTCTTCTCTATCTCCTGTCCAAGTAGAGCATCATCAATGCCTTGTTAGATAAGGAGATCTATGACCTTGACTTGCCACAAAGAGAAGTTATTCCTTCTCGAAAACTTCTCCACATCTAATAGTACATTTGAGATCTTCATCGCCGTTGTAGCGTAATCCTCTCTCTGATATCACCTGTTAGGAATTCAACCCACACTACCGAACTCCCTATCGCGATGTATACGACAAAATAAGAAGACACAAAGAGCAATCACACACAACACAAAAGGATTTACATGGTTCACCCAATCTAGGGCTACGTTCACAGAGTATATGCACTATATTTATGAATGTTTACAATGCACACACTCTCTTCTCTCTTGTGTACTCTCAATCAAGATCTGATATGATCTTCAACAGACAACATGCTGTTAAACTAAGGACATAGTCCTTCAAAGAGCAGAGAAGATATCTGCTGGAATATAGTAATGATTCTAGCACATCTCACACCACAAAACTTACACCTGGAACCCTAGAATTACCTTCTGCTAATAAGCTCCAACATGCATAAGGAACTTTGACTAAAGAAATCTTCTAAATTAGCTAAGAGTTTAAAACTGGGGAACTAATCTGCCCAGAATCTATCAATCGGTTTAACACCTCAATCGATCAATTTCAACCCATGTGAAACCCAACAATATATGATCAGATCAATCGATCGACTTTCCAAGCTTGATCGATAGATTACAACTAGTGAGCATACTGTTTATTTTCGTTCAGAATTGATCGATCGCTCCCAGAGCTCAATCGATCAATTGGAACCCGAGACCAGTCCTCAGAATGACTCAATTAACTCATGGGATTAAATCTAAACCAACACTATTAGCTTCTGAAACAATGCCTCCTCTTGCCCAACTTGAATTTCCTTAGCAGCCCTCAAAGTACAATTTAAAAGAATTCGAAGCCAGAGGTCTCCATTACAACTCTTTTCTTTCCTTCTTAGGCCCTCCCAAACTAACAATTTTCCACTCCCTTATTCCATCCTAAAGTGAAAACAACATCAATATTTTGTGTGATTTATGCCACAACTCATTTAATCTCCTGAAGAATTTTAGGCCAGGGTCCGAAAAATGTATTGGTTTTTCTCCTTCCAAACAATGAATATCATTGCAAAGGGAAGTCCTGCTATGTCACTCTCCCCCAATTTCCAAAAGGAGCAAACTACTGTTCATCCATTATACCATTTCAAAACTTAGGCCAAACCCAATTTATATCAAACTCCTATAGTAAGTCACTCGACAACCTCGTAGCTACAACTTTGAGGTTATAGGTCGTAAAATCGTGACCACTACTCCTGATTCAAGAGTTGTGGTCACCGTTTTACTTAAAGTCAACCACAACTTACTTACCAAATAAAAGAGAAAAAAAAATTGTAACTTCCAGTGGTAATGTTAATTTATCTTTTACCAATTTGATTTATACAGGTATGCCTTTTGTGATTAGACTCCCATTATAGAAAGAGTAAAACTAGATTCTAGATTATAGATGGAAAACTCAATGCAGCAAAATATTAAAAATAACAATTATAAATAATATCAATAAAACCACATTAAGTATGTTCGATTAGGAAAACTAAAACCATTTTACTTTAATTTAAATAAATTCTTATTTTGACTTATGGAATGAAAAACAATAAAGGATGTTCGTGTTCAATGTAAAATCCTTGGTACACCACTAATGAATGCAGAGACGATTGGATTTACAACCAAGAAAGGTGTGACAGCCCGGATTTTCCCAACCTGAAATTTCCCGAGATAGTTTTTTTTTTTTTTTTTCTTTAAACCAAATCCAACTAGGAAAATCCTGAACCGTCAGATCGCAGATCACAACCTGATACACAGAATACTTGGTAGATCCACACACATGCGACAATCAAAGCAGACAATACACCTGACATAATTAAAATCTCTAGTTCTAATTTCCAACATGAACAGTAACTAAAACAACCTACCAGTGATCTACAATACATGTATAAAAATTGATATTGTCCTTACACAACCCACCTAGATGCACCAAGTCAGAAATCTACGATCCCCAAAGTCTTACCAATGTTCACAAACCTCAATCTATGGGTAAAATCATAAACGGAAGATCTACTTCTTCTGGTATGCAAACTAGACTCTCCTCAAGCCCCGCATCCTGATCAAGTAGTGCACCTGTGACGTATAGTTAGGGGGAGCTAACATCTTAAGCTCACTAGAAGAAATTCAAACACAATTCACATCTAATCATTGAAATGCATAGATTCAGTGATAGAATTTCAAAAAAATTTTGTATCATAAAGAGTTACAAATATTCCATTTTCATTTTCAAAACAAAGTGAAGCGGAAACAGAGCATATCAAAAGCAAAATATATCAAAATAGAAACATGTTAGAAACGGAGACGTATCCTGATAAGAACATAACAGAACGGAGTAAACATATCATCAAATCGAAGGATGCAAGGAACGAAACGTCTCAAGGAACAGAACATACATATCCGAAAGCTAAAGCATCCTATAGCGGGACCAAGATAGAAACCTCGGGGACTCAACCCCTCTTTGCACACAAAGTATAACCAAATCTTCCCGTATGCGGGTAATAGAAGCACATATATATATTAGAAGGCCAAAGCATCGCATAGCGGGAACAAGGTCATAACCTCGGGGATTCAACTCCTCTTTGCACATAAAGTATAATCAAGGAAAAATTATGTAGGCTTCCCGTATGCTGAAAACAAAACATATCGGGTCACAAAATCAACGAGGGGCCAAAGCAACCCATAAGCAGTAACAAAGCATCCCATAGAGGGAACAAAGTAAAAACCCCGAGGACTCAACCCCTCTTCGGAGGCTCAACTCCTCTCCGCCACTCATTTTTTAGATTCAAACAGTTCTCAATTCAACTTCCTTAGCGAAAAACATAAACAAATTTAGAAACGGAATGGAACACAAACAAATTCAAAATGGAAATCGATACATCAATGGGACAGACACACACATAACAAAAGAGACACACATGTGTTTAATTATGATTTCATACTTCAAACTTTCATTTTTTCAAAAAAAGTTACAAATCATTCATTTATATCACATTATCTATGAATAAAATCAAAAATGGAATTTGATAGTGAATTTCCCCTACCTTAACCTCAAAGTTGCGCAAAGCCAATAAAAATCCTATCGATAGTTTCCCGCCCCCAATCTACATCACAACATATGATGATGCATCAAGGATTGACTCTAACCACTAATTATGTGATGACCCGACTTTTCCAATCCCTCAGGTATAGGAAAGGCCGGTTCGCCAACCTATCGAATAAACGATAAGTCGGACAAACAGGGCACATATCAGAGTAAAGCGTAATAAATATCCATAGCTAAAATAAATGCGGAAGCAATTAAAAGTAAAGAACCACCGATGATGGCCAACCATCATCGAAACATGGCTCATAACAGAAATCAACGTCAAGTATAAAACTATGATATCCAACTAAAATGGGCCCACAAATTCAAGTCTAACTCTCACCACAAATAAGAAAATCAGTAAGTTCTATACTGGGAAAAACTCCTCAGGAGGAACCTCAAGCTCTTCCTCAGGCACGTAGTCAGGATCACCTCACACGAATAGCCACGCCAAGACTGAACACATGACGTATAGTCGGAGTGAGCTAACCAACAAAGCTCAGTAGAAGAAAGACATCTACGGCATTTTACTTTAAGTAATATGGTTTCAAAACAAATATCGGAATATAGCTTGTCAAACATATAAGCAGATAATAAACTGAATTTAGGTGTAGAAATCATATGTAAGATTTATTTCTAAATGTGTGAAAACAGTTTCAAGAACAGATACAGTGTTTCAGTGTCTTAGTTTCTCTAACTTCTATATGTAAAGTTCAGTAATTCATGACTTAATCCTCAACTTAAAATACCTCCCGAGTAAACTATATCTCGAGAGCAGGAATATAGCCGATGGGAACCCCTACCTACCATCGTCGTTCATGAACCCTTTTTCAGGATGCAACAAGCCCCTACTTAATGAGGGAAACTTGTGCCAGGAAATTATTCAGGAATTTTTGAGGGGTCGTTCAGGTCAATCATAAAACAAATGCAGATACTAATATAAATCAGATGCAAGTCTCTTATATATAGTTCAGGTTCTTGATTTCAGATTTTCAAAGCTTAGCGATTCGTGTTTGAGATTCGTAGATTTAGATTTTCAGTCATTCATATCAATTTCAGTTTACAGATGTGATTTCAATGGCATATGCAAGTTTAAAGATTTTAATTCAAAATATCCATGCGAATTAAAATAAAATACTGTAAAGATGAGATTCTCCTACCTAAAACTCGGAGTTATGCGAAGTCAAGCATGGTCCTATTGATGGCCTCTCACCCTCAATCTACATCACAATATACGTTCATGCATTAAGATAAACTCTAATTACTAATAATATAGACCTATTTAAGCGTTTCCTCAAAAACAAGTCAAAACAGGCAAGTTGCGCCAATCCTAGAATTTGACGTAACATTCTCATATATTTTTTACTATCAAGACGATTGATCCATGAGTTGGTCAAAACATAAAAGTTGTATATTTTTCTATTAGCTTTCCAACGCAAAAATAATCGTCTCAATCGGAGTTCGAAACAAAAAGTTATGACTAAAATACCAAGGCAATGTCGAAGTTCGACAATACCTCGCTCGAGCGACGATAATAGCTCGCTCGAGCGATTTGACGTAACATTCTCATATATTTTTTACCATCAAGACGATTGATCCATGAGTTGGTCAAAACATGAAAGTTGTAGATTTTTCTATTAGCTTTCCAAGACAAAATGAATCGTCTCAATCAGAGTTCGGGATAAAAAGTTATGACTAAAATACTAAGGAAATGTCGGAGTTCGGTGATACCTCGCTCGAGCGATGATAATAGCTCATTCGAGCGAGCTACAGCGACGCGATTTCACTGGTTTTCGCCTGAATCGAAACCCATACATCCCAAAGCAAAACCCATGGCTAATCTAATGATTTAATCAAAAAGTTTAATTAAAATGTACCTTTAATCTAAGGATTCCTAGATTAGAAATGAGTCACGCGAATGGAGCTTCGGAACGAAACTGACGGGTTTCCTCAACGATTCGCGCCGCGATCGATCCCACGAGTTCACAGAGACAACTCCAACACGCCCCCAATGATCTCAACCTCTCCCAATAGCCAACTACGAATCCAAGGTTGATTCAAGTTCTTTCTAAGGTTTAAGTGCTTTCAACAAAGAGGGTTCTAGAGAAGGAGGTTTTCTAAACCGATCTCCTACGATGATTGAAGAAGAGAGAAGACGGAGTTTCACACGGTTGGGTAACTATCCTCTCTTAACAAAACCTAGTATAATACGGGAATGCAATTCCTTCTTATAATAGGATTGCTCACAAAGTAAAACACACACACACATCTTATGTATTATACACTTCTAATTTTAAAACTCAAGTCCGGTGTTGAGCGGCTACACCGAGGTCGGTGCACAACTTTCGCACGAGGGTCCAAATGGGCTCTAAATTAAAATCTGTCCGCACAATCACATCTAGATAAAAATCCAAAACAAATGGTGACGTCGGTTGCCGAGCCGAATACACACACAGGGTCAGTCTAACTCGGGTTCAAAATACGGGTCTTTACAAATTAACTTGCGTATTTAAGTGTCTTATCAAAATTGAGGCAAAAATGGTTAAGATCGTGCTAACTCAGCACTTGACCAACTTTCTGCTCAATTTTGACCTTTAAAACATTTGATTCGTCAATTTATTAATTCATTAAAGTTATAGATCTTGTTTTCCTCTTTCCAACATCTCAAGAATTACACCAATCGAAGTTCAGAATAGAAAGTTACGACCAAAATGCCGAGACTGTGTCAGTTCATCAGTCACAGTCGTGCAAGCGACACTCCTAGCACACCCTCAGTCGCGCGAGTGAGTGTTACCTCTCAATTTTCCAGGCTATTCTGAAGCCTATCTCGCTCGAGCAAGCTTAAGGGTCGCGCGAGGGACTTTCAGGGTTGTGCTAGCGAGTTTCAGGGTTGTTAGAGTGGCTATCGGGATTTCTGCCATTTTTCTTGAATTCAGATATCCTTTTTCTTTCTTTTCTTTTCTCTCTTCAAACCCACATTAACTAACTAACATTTAGGAAGTAATTGCTTGATTTAAACTACAATTAATCCACAATAAATCAAAGATCTCACCTTATTAACTACTCACGAATTCACGATCGAATGAACACATCAATCGATGCTTCCTCCAAACAAATCAAAATGGTTTGAGACCCACCTTCTTGCGTTCGTATCAAACATTTTCAGAGTTCAAACTCCTCGCATACACGTGCAAACACTCCTTGCAAGATCCACGGACTTCGGGTCTCAAAATAACCTAAAACACAAAAGGGTTTGGAGAAGAATAAACCCCCGTTCTTCACGGATCAAGATCACGTCAAGGATCATGTGACGAGCCAACTTTTCCAATCCCTAAAGTATAGGAAAGGCCGGTTCATCAACTTATTTATTTCTCAATAACCCGTAACAAACAGAAGCCGACAACATAGCAATAATCTAAAGACAGAGGCAAATCATATATAAATCCAAAAACAAAAGATTTCTATAACAAAAATTATATCACTGTGAGAAACCAAGAAGAACCACCGGTGATGGCCAATCCAACACCTAAAATAGTGGTTCACAATAATGGTTCCTCGAGTGATATCAAAAGAACCAAAATAATGGCCTAGGCCCAATATTCAAAGTAATATTCTAACAAAAGTACCAAAACTAAGGGATCTAGGATCAAGGGAAAAACTCCTCAGCTGGTGTGTCCAATTCCTCCTCGGGAATGTAATCGGAGTCCTCCAGATCCTCTGACCCTAGGTCAGTCTCAGCACCTGTGACATATAGTCGAGGGTGAGCTAACAACAAAGCCCAATAGAGGAAACATATCTATTTGCATTTCATTATAAGTAAGGTTTTCAAAAGACAGAAATCGGATCAAATATAATTTTCAAATGATGCTTTGCAACTAAAATTCCAGTTCTAATCCTGAGTCAAAACTGATAACATAAATATGATGTGTTCAAAATCTTCTGAATTAGCATGCTTTTTGTCTTAAATTTATAACTTAATTTTATCTCCCAAATTTTCTATAGCATGAGAGCGGACTATGTGACCGATGGGAAACCCTACTGACCATCGTCATTCATGAACTCATTTTCTAAAGTGCAACAAGCCCCTACGCTATGAGGGAAACTTGCGCCAAAGTAATACCGTCAACACGGTTGGTAGAATCTAGGGCATCGTTCGTATGTACCTCAAATCGAATGCAAATGCTAACATATATCAAAGCTTATTATTCATAACTGATTATTGATGTTTTTCGAAGTTCTGATCCAAAGTTCTGATTCAAAAATTTACTAAGGTTCTGAGATTCAAATTACGAAGTTCTTAGTCATAACAAAGTTTCCAATTTTTCGAATTTGTGTCATATATTCAGAGTTTTATTCATGCTGTGTGCAACAGAATTCCAAAAATTATGCTTCTTAAATGAAACAGTCAAAAACAGTTTATACTTATAATTCAATGCAAATGAAATATAGGGTTCCCCTACCTCAACAAAGAAGGTTTGAAAGCAAGCAGAAGTAGTCCTTACCAAGGACTCCCAATATTTAAAACCTACATATATTAACACTCTCAGTGTTAATATAGAACCAAAAAAATCAAACCAAAAGTTTGCCGAGAAAAATTTGACAAAAATTTCAAAGGCCAGAAACAAGACAGAATTTGACCCTCGAATTCAAATTCATGGGTCGAATTTGAAATTCGATGGTCGAATTCAATTTCGACCCTCGAATTTAAAAAAACTCATCAATCACAAAAATCAGAAAATCGACCCTCGAATTTCAATTTCATGGTCGATTTCCAAATTCGACCCTCGAATTGGAAATCGACCCTCGATTTCAAAAAATTGCATCAGGCCCTTAAAAACACATTTCAACCCTCGATTTTCAAATCGATGGTCGAATTCCAAATTCGACCCTAGATTTGAAAATCGACCCTCGAATTTGGCTAGTTCTGTGGCTGTCAAAAATTCCATGTCCGGATTCTTTCTTTCTTTCCCAACCACTGCCTTCTTATTTAAAATAAACACCATAAACTTATTCTAAACAGAAATTGATTCATAAGACAGAAGGAGGTTTAAAAGCCTACCTCTTGTCGCTTAATCCGTTGATCCCGTTGCACCAATATTCACGCACGGGAATCACTCTCCAAAGCTTATAGGCTTAAAAACTTCAAATCAGTCCATTATAAACGTTCCTCCATTGCACAGATCCTATCGACACAGTGACATCCTCTCCCTTATCCTTCTCTTCCACTAGCTCAAATCGATCAGAATTTAAACACTAGGCTAATCAATGGTCGAGATGGGGAGAGGAGCTCTCAAGCTCACAAGATCTAAAGATCAAAGGCAAGTCAAATGGTTGCAAATTCTAATTCAAACGAGAGAGAGAGAAGTGTAACTTCTCTTGCAATTCTCTCTCTTATAATACAAAACAAAACATAATAAAAATCTAGATATTTCTAATTACAACTTATCCATTTATCTTGAAAAATTTTCTGTTGCTAAACACAAACACCAACCTTATTGTGTAAGTCATTGATTACATGACTTCCACTCATCTTTCGACAAAATCCTTTTGCCACAAGTCTTATCATAGCCTTAGCTTACCAAAAATCCAAAAATCCCTCAATAATTTCTGGTCACGCTTTCTGAGGTAAATGAAAAATAAGTCAAAATATCAGGGATATTACATTCTCCCCTCCTTAGGAATTTTCGTCCTCGAAAATGTAATGCAACACACACCATAGAACGAAACGAGAAGGAAAACATGGGCCACCATGTGCTGATCTCACAGGGCACGCAAGTCAAGGGATGGGATCCGTAGTAACCTGGATGTACTGCATGTGACACCAGAAAGGCCATAGTGGATTGCATCCGTACATGGATGCCCACACCCCAAGTGTCACGTGCCGGGAGACCATTGCACAGTGACGCATGAAAAGAAGAAAGAAAACCCAATCCCATCATAGCAGCAGAATATGAAAAACAAAACCACATAGCATGTAAAATCCACAGAGAGATCAAAACCAATACAAATATCAAAACCGACAATATAAGAAAGTAAAACCCACATAGCAAATATATATAAGACGAACCAAACATAGTATCCGATCCAAATGCCAAAACAGAAATATAAAAGATAACAAAAAGGAGGACCACCAGGTCCTAAATAATCCATGCAGTAAAAATAAATACAGGCCCCATAATATCAAAATAAATCACAGCCCCCTCCCCCAAAGTAACACTAAAAATCCCCCGCAGCAGATGGACCAGCCTGATCCTGATCGTCGTCCCCACCATCAGCGCCGTCACCTGAACCATCCTCTCCGGCCTCAGTAGGCATGCTGGTACCGGTGCCCAACGTCGAAGGGCGATAAATGGAGGCACGGATGTCAACCATATAATCGGCGGGGAACACGTGCTGCATCAGGTAAGAAAGAGCCCCGCCATGAACGTCCAACTCCTGACGCATAGAGCTGGTATGCTGGGTGAGCTCCTGGATCTGGTGGCTCATCGCAGTCATCTGGCGTGTAAACTCCGAGAGTGTAAGGATGTCGCTATGTGGGGGTCGTGTCAGGGGCTGACCCCAATTGACGAGGTTATACATTTTAAGACTGTCAGTAGATTTTGGTTCGGTAGGGGGGAAATCATACGCGGGGCCCGCTTGGTAATTCTTGATCATCATCGAAATCAAACAAGCATAGGGAATGCCCTTTTTCGGTTTCTTTACCTGCTTCCCCATTTTCTCGCGGGCTTTAATAATTCCTTTTAAAAGTATTTCAGGAGCACTAAACCAATGCTCCTTGTAAGCGGCAAATAAAATTTGTTGGAGGGGACCAGCACGCTCGGACTTGTGACCAAATGGGTAGAGGGTGGCCTTGAAATTTTTGTCCAACAACCACATAGAATCGGGCATGTGTGTGTGGACAATAGCCTTACCCGACCCATGACGACCCTGCGTCATTTGGGTAATCACATCTTGAAAGACGACTGGTTTGGGGAAAGGAGGACCCAATCCCATTGTTGTAGAGTGTTTCAACGGGCAACACAGTGCCACAGCCATGTCCTCGAGGTCAAAAGTGTAATCCCGTCCGTCAATTGATGTATAAATATTTTTACCATCCTCACGGCGCATATGTTGGTAAAACAGGCGCACTAAACGAGGGTAAAAGTGATCGCTGAAAGCGGTACAAAGCGAAGTCATCCAGGCTTTTTCGAGGTATTCTCCCACCCACTGAGTGGTTGTTTGCTGATCAAACAACTCAGGGTGAAAATTGTACTCAGTGGCGAAGCCCTTAATTCCCCAAAATTCGGTGGGCTGTTCGTTGATGGGAGGGGACACAGGTGGAGTTAGCTGAGGGGGTGGTGGAGCCGACTGAGTAGGCTGTTCAGCCTGTGGGGCTGAGTGGGGTTGGCGGCTTGAGGAACCAGCTTTCGAAGCCATGGAAACAACAATAAAAAGCTTGCTTCTTAGGCCCCATGGAAACAACAATAAAAAGCTTGCTTCTTGGAGGTAAAGTTGCATATAGGAGCTTGCTTCTTAGGCCCCATGGAAACAACAATAAAAAGCTAACAGAAAACAAGAAGAAAAACCCCAAAAGAGCTAGTTTGGTGAGGGTTTACCTTGAGAAGAGCCCCAAATCCGATTCCAAATGGTTGAAATCCAAGTCCTTTGCAATTTGTAGTTGATTTCCCCTCGGATTTCAGCCAAAAATATGATGAATAGCCCCAAAATCGTGAAAACCCCCAAAACCCTAAGCCCAAAACCCCTTAAATGCAAACACAAAAATGCCAAAAAGAAGACAGAACCCCCCACTTAATCGAGAAATTCGACCCTTGATTTCAAATTCGGGGGTCAAATTTCAAATCGACCCTCGATTTTGAAATCGACCCTCGATTTTGAAATCGACACTCGATTTCTGTAAATTTTTCTCCGGCTTGAATTTTTGCCTAAAATGCCTGGTTACTATTTATAGAAAATCGACCCTCGATTTGCAATTTCGACCCTCTATTTTCTCGATGTCTGTGTTCCTCTAAAAATTCAAATTTTTTGAAAATGAGGTCCATTCCTTAGGTCCAAAGTGACTTCCTTACAGCCTAATTTACTTCAATTATGGAATGCGACATGTTTGGCATCAAAATAGAACCGAGTTTAGCCTAGAAAATGAAGTAAATGGAGTATTAAATAAATGCGCTATTTATGTCAAAGACCATTATGAAGTAGCATTCCCGACTTTGGTCGAAGGTCTAAAATTCACCGGGTTTGCCATAAGGTAGGCACGTGTAAATTGTCACAAAAATGAATAGATACTCAAAGGTCGCCAAAATTACCCGTAAAATTTTTATTGGCCTTTATAAAATAGGTACACAAAATACAAAGTATGATACAATCAACACAAAAATTTCTCAAATTTAATCGAACAAGCTCGGAAACTAGTCTCGGAGCTCAACCTCTCGCTCCCAGGTGGCTTCCTCCGGTGTATGATTTCGCCATCGGACGAGAACCAAAGGAATCCTCTTAGTGTGTAGAATCTGCTCCTTGCAGTCCAAGATCTGAACCGGGTCCTCAATCACCGTCAAACCATCCTGTAGCTCGATGGGTTGGTAATCAAGTACGTGAGTCGGGTCACGAATGTATCGACGCAGCATCGACACATGGAAAACGTTGTGCATGCCTGACAATTGTGGTGGTAGTGCCACGCGGTATGCAACCTCTCTGACTCGGCCTAATATCTCAAAAGGCCCAACGTACCGAGGACTTAGTTTCCCTCATTTCCTGAATCGCATAACGCCCTTCGTAGGCAAAATTTGAACGAAAACATTCTTGGCGACCTGAAAAATCAAATATTAGTGCCAATGTTCACATGGAATATGTATCAAGTGATGAAGACACATTAGTGCAGTTAAACTACCTCAAAATCCACGTGTCTCCGCTTGAGATCGACGTAGCTCTTCTGACGACTCTGAGCTACTTGTAGTCGCTCGCGAATCAACCGAACCGTCTCGCTCATGCGCTCGACTATCTCAGGGCCAATAATGGGCTTCTCACCCACTTCTTTCTAGTTCAACGACGATCTGCACCGTCGTCCATATAAAGCCTCAAACGGAGCCATACCAATGCTAGCCTAAAAGCTATTGTTGTAGGCGAACTCGATCAGAGGTAAGTGTTGGTCCCATGACCCATGAAAATCCAACATGCAAGCTCTCAGCATGTCCTCTATGATGTGGTTCACTCGCTCAGTCTGGCCATCCGTCTGTGGGTGAAATGTCGAACTAAAGTCAAGACGAGAACCCATTCCCTCCTGAAATCGCTGCCAAAAGTGTGAAGTAAACAACGGGTCTCTGTCTAACACAATACTAGCCGGTATCCCATGCAGTCTAACAATCTCCTTCAGGTATAACTCTGCAAGTCTACTAGCTATATACGTGGTATTGTATGGCAGGAAATGAGCAGACTTGGTCAGCCGATCGATAATGACCCAAATGGCATTGTTCTTCCTCAGTGTTTTTGACAACCCGAGTATGAAATCCATTGAAATAGCTTCCCATTTCCACTCAGGCACAGGTAAAGGCTGCAATAGGCCTGCAGGATTCTGATGATTAACCTTAACCTGTTGACAAACCAAGCACCACGACACGTACTCAGCGACGTCGTGTTTCAAACCTCACCACTAGAAACTCTTCATCAAGTCCTGATACATCTTGGTGCTACCAGGATGTATGGCATACATGTATTTGTGAGCCTCTTCCAGAATGGTGTCCCGAAGCTCGGTACTCGACGATACACATACACGGTTGTGAAACAACAAGGTCCCATCTGCTCGTATGGAGAAATCCTTCTTGTTGCCATTCTCGACATCTTGTCTGATCGCCATCAGTGCAGCATCGATCATCTAAAGCTTCCTGATATTCTCGAAGAGCTTAGGGCATAATACAAGTGCAGCCATCAATCCTCCCGAGCCTTTTACATCGAACAGTGAGCTGCCCAAAGCCATATCCTCCAAAAGCTTCCATCTCTGAATCCGACTAACAAGATGTGACAACTGTGCTGAAGACCTCCTACTAAGAGCATCAGCAACGACGTTCGCCTTTCCCAAATGGTACTGAATAGAGCAATTGTAGTCCTTCAAGAACTCCATCCATCGTCGCTGCCTCATATTCAAGTCCTTTTGAGTGAATAGGTACTTGAGACTCTTGCGATCGGTGAATATATCGAATATCTCACCGTAGAGGTAATGTCTCCAGATCTTCAAGGCGAATATAACTGCTGCTAACTCTAAGTCATTCGTCGGATAGTTTCTTTCATGGTCCTTCAACTGCCTAGAACCATACGCAATGACCCGCTCGTGTTGATTAAGCATACTGCCTAATCCGCCATAAGAAGCATCACTATATACTGCGAAGCCTCCACTGTCGGAAGGTATAGCAAGTACTGGTGTCGTAGTCAATCGACGCTTCAGCTCCTGAAAGTTCTGCTCGCACTGCTCTGTCTAATCGAACTTCGCATTCTTTCTTGTGAGCTGTGTAAGTGGACCCGATATCTTCGAGAAACCCTCGACAAATCTCCAATAGTACCCTGCCAAACCAAGGAAACTTCGGACCTCGGTAACTGTCGTAGGTTGTTCCCAGTTCACCATAGAATCTATCTTTGTAGGATCCACTGAGATACCCGCTTCAGAGACTACGTGGCCCAAGAAACTGACCTGCTCAAGCCAAAACTCACACTTACTGAGTTTGGCATACAACTGATAGTCCCTGAGTGTTTGAAGAGCCATCTTCAGATGCTGCACATGCTCCTCTCTGGTTTTCGAAAAGATAAGGATGTCATCTACGAAAACTACCACAGATTTATCAAGATGTGGTTTGAACACTCTGTTCATCAGATCCATGAAAGATGCAGGCGCATTCGTCAATCCAAACGGCATCACTAAAAACTCATAGTGGCCATAACGCGTCCGAAACCCAGTCTAGGATATATCTTCCACCTTGATCTTGAGCTGGTGATAGCCTGACCTCAGATCAATCTTCGAAAAGAACTTTACACCGTGCAACTGATCAAATAAGTCATCTGTCCACAGAAGAGGATAACGATTCTTAATCGTCATCTTGTTTAGCTGCCTATAATCGATACACAGATGCATCGATCCATCATTCTTTTTCACAAAAAGAACCGGTGCACCCCAAGGAGAAACACTCGGTCGAATAAAGCCTTTATCTAACAACTCCTGAAGTTGTTCCTTGTGTTCCTTCAACTCAGCAGGCGCCATCCAATATGGAGCTTTAGATAACGGTTCGGTACTCGGCGCTAGCTCAATCGTGAACTCAATCTCTCGATCAGGTGGTAATCCAAGTAAGTCCTTTGGAAAGACATCAGGATATTCGCAGACCACCTTGATAAGAGCCAAGTCATTCTTCTTCTCTGTAGAATCTTGCAAATAGGCCAGACACCCACTGCAACAATTCTTCATCATGCGCTCGACCTTAATGGCTGAAATCAACGGCGCAACCTTTGATTTGACTCCACAGAATCGGAAGGATTTTCGCTTTGGCGATCGGAAGGTCACGATCTTCCGTAGACAATCCATGCTCGCGTGATAAGCTGCCAACCAATCCATTTCAAGAATGACGTCGAACCCTTCCATGCTCAACGTAATCATGTCGGTCACCGTCTCGTGCTCATCAATCATCACGATGACTGACTGACATGCTGTATCAGTGCATACCAAACTTTTCGTAGGAATCTTTAGTCTAAAATGAAAGCAAGGGGTTCAGGAGTGATACCCAACTTCTCTGAGAAGGAAGGAGTAATAAACGAGTGTGTAGACCCGGGGTCTATAAGTACTCGTGCTTCAATTTTTCTCAGGTCGTCTCGACGACTCATCATAAGGGTACCTTTAGTTAAAAAGTTTGTTAATTATATGCAATGATTCTAATGTGGTTTTAACATAATTTCTTGAATGAATTTAAACATTAAATAATAGAATCAATGCATAAGTGACATCTCAACTTTAATGATACCTTGGATTACGTCATTCGACGTTTGTGCATCTGTCGATCCTTTGCATAAGCTCGACCTTGAGCTGAGTCCGCCGACTTCGTGAGGCGATGTAGTCCGTCCTTCCTCAACAGTAGGACAATCCTTGATCATATGACCAATTTGTCCACACCTGAAGCATCCTCCAGTGTTCCGTCGGAAAGGTCGCCCTGGTGACAAACTCTGTGGTCTCTGATAGGAAGACGACACTGGTCCTAAAGCAACAACCGGTCTGGAATACGACAGGTGACTAGGATAGGGAGGAGGTTTAGAGAACCTCGGCTTTTTGTTCACCTGCTCTGAAGCACTTTGCTGTCCCTGGCCAAACCGATTTTTATTGCCCTGCTCTCGCCTCAAGTACTGTTTTTGAATATCTTCCTCTGCAATGAGAGCCTTTGACATGACGCCCGCATACATCTCCATTTCCCACATCGACACCCTCTCCTGAATGTTCGGCCTCAAACCACTCTGAAATTTCTAAGCCCTCATCAGCTCAGTGGCCACGTGTAAGGGTGCAAATTGGGAAAGTCTATCAAACTCTGTGCCATACTCGCACACCGACATCTCATTCTGCTTCAACTCAATAAATTGGACTTCCCACTGGTTACGTACAATCTTCGAAAAGTACTGATCATTGAACGTCTCCACGAACTCTGCCCAAGTCCATGGAGTATTGGGGTAGTCCTGCTCTCTCATCCTGGAAACAAACTTCCACCACGGGCTGGCCTCGCCCAAAAGTTTGAAGGATGCCCAGCGTACTTTCTCAATGTCTGTACACTATAACACCTCAAAAATCTTCTCGATCTCATCAAGCCATGCCTTGGCCTCCATCGGATCCGTCTGCCCTGAGAATGTAGGATGTCTCATCCTCCTAAACTTGCGAATCCTCCTGGCTGATGTCTGGATGTCAGCATTTCGGTCTGTCGATCTATGGCTGCAATCTATTGAGCCATGTTGTTGGCCAAGGCTGCCAATACCTGGTCAACACTTCCCCCTTCAGGCCTAGCAGCTCCCAAAGGATCTGCATTAGGGCCAGACGGCTCTCCCTCTGCCATATGAGGTGCCTATGCCCTCATCGATCTCTTCAATGCGAGCCGTACGAGGTCTCTCTATATCTCGGCCTCTGCCTCTAAACCGTGGAGGCATGCTGATCTGTCATTGTTGAAAAATAATAACAATAGATCAGTATTGATTGTTAAAAACAATCTAACCCTTACTCCTAAGACTCTGAACCTAGAGCCTTGCTCTGATACCAACTGTGACGACCCGACTTTTCCAATCCCTAAAGTATAGGAAAGGCCGGTTCATCAACTTATTGATTTCTCACTAAGTCGTAACAAATAGAAGCCGGCAACATAGCAATGACCAAGACAGAGGCAAAGCATATATAAATCCAAAAACAAAAGCTTTCTATAACAAAAATTATATCACTGTGAGGAACCAAGAAGAACCACCGGTGATGGCCAATCCAACACCTAAAATAGTGGTTCACAATAATGGTTCCTCAAGTGATATCAAAAGAACCAAAATAATGGCCTAGGCCCAATATTCAAAATAATATTCTAACAAAAGTACCAAAAATAAGGGATCTAGGATCAAGGGAAAAACTCCTCAATTGGTGTGTCCAATTCCTCCTCGGGAATGTAATCGGAGTCCTCCAGATCCTCTTACCCTAGGTCAGTCTCAGCACCTGTGACGTATAGTCGAGGGTGAGCTAACAACAAAGCCCAACAGAGGAAACATATCTATTTGCATTTCATTATAAGTAAGGTTTTCAAAAGATAGAAATTGGATTAAATATGATTTTCAAATGATGCTTTGCAACTAAAATTCCAGTTCTAATCCTGAGTCAAAACTGATAACATAAATCTAATGTGTTCGAAATCTTCTGAATTAGCATGCTTCTTGTCTTAAATTTATAACTTAATTTTATCTCCCAAATTTCCTATAGCATGAGAGCGGACTATGTAACCGATGGGAAACCCTACTGACCATCGTCGTTCATGAACTCATTTTCTAAAGTGCAACAAGCCCCTACGTTATGAGGGAAACTTGCGCCAAAGTAATACCGTCAACACGGTTGGTAGAATCTAGGGCATCGTTCGTATGTACCTCAAATCGAATGCAAATGCTAACATATATCAAAGCTTATTATTCATAACTGATTATTGATGTTTTTCGAAGTTCTGATCCAAAGTTCTGATTCAAAAATTTACTGAGGTTCTAAGGTTCAAATTACGAAGTTCTTAGTCATAACAAAGTTTCCAATTTTTCGAATTTGTGTCATATATTCAGAGTTTTATTCATGCTGTGTGCAACAGAATTCCAAAAATTATGCTTCTTAAATGAAACAGTCAAAAACAGTTTATACTTATAATTCAATGCAAATGAAATATAGGGTTCCCCTACCTCAACAAAGAAGGTTTGAAAGCAAGCAGAAGCAGTCCTCACCAAGGACTCCCAATATTCAAAACCTACATATATTAACACTCTCAGTGTTAATATAGAACCAAAAAAATCAAACCAAAAGTTTGCCGAGAAAAATTCGACAAAATTTTCAAAGGCCAGAAACAGGACAAAATTCGACCCTCGAATTCGAATTCGTGGGTCGAATTTGAAATTCGATGGTCAAATTCAATTTCGACCCTCGAATTGAAAAAAACTCATCAGTCACAAAAATCAGAAAATCGACCCTCGATTTTCAATTCGATGGTCGATTTCCAAATTCAACCCTCGAATTGGAAATCGACCCTCGATTTCAAAAAATCGCATCAGGCCCTTAAAAACACATTTCGACCCTCGATTTGAAAATCGACCCTCGAATTTAGCTAGTTCTGTGGCTGTCAAAAATTCCATGTCCGGATTCTTTCTTTCTTTCCCAACCACTGCCTTCTTATTTAAAATAAACACCATAAACTTATTCTAAACAGAAATTGATTCATAAGACAGAAGGAGGTTTAAAAGCCTACCTCTTGTCGCTTAATCCGTTGATCCCGTTGCACCAATATTCACGCACGGGAATCACTCTCCAAAGCTTATAGGCTTAAAAACTTCAAATCAGTCCATTATAAACGTTCCTCCATTGCACAGATCCTATCGACACAGTGACATCCTCTCCCTTATCCTTCTCTTCCACTAGCTCAAATCGATCAGAATTTAAACACTAGGCTAATCAATGGTCGAGATGGGGAGAGGAGCTCTCAAGCTCACAAGATCTAAAGATCAAAGGCAAGTCAAATGGTTGCAAATTCTAATTCAAACGAGAGAGAGAGAAGTGTAACTTCTCTTGCAATTCTCTCTCTTATAATACAAAACAAAACATAATAAAAATCTAGATATTTCTAATTACAACTTATCCATTTATCTTGAAAAATTTTCTGCTGCTAAACACAAACACCAATCTTATTGTGTAAGTCATTGATTACATGACTTCCACTCATCTTCCGACAAAATCCTTTTGCCAAAAGTCTTATCATAGCCTTAGCTTACCAAAAATCCAAAAATCCCTCAATAATTTCTGGACACGCTTATCGAGGTAAATGAAAAATAGGTCATAATACCAGGGATATTACAGATCAACAATTTCTTGCGGCACCCAAACACTAAGAAACTAAATGCGTCAGAGATTTATGGTGCCAATTCGGCATTCAAATGGTTCACGGTGGCGATTCTCCTCAAGCTCTTTCTCTCTCTCTCTCTCTCTCTCTAGAAACCTAAGCAAATGACTAACCTTCCTTGAGAAGCTTTACCTTTTTATATAAAGGCCCTTCGCTTTCGCGTGAAGTGCATACACTTTACTTGAGTGTAAATTCCTATTCAAAGGTTGGGTTTCGCATAAAACGTGTACACCTAAGCAAGGTATTAACACTTATACAAAATAAACTTTTGGCTCAGTGTAGGGCTCGTGCACCTGAACCACTTATTTATTGGATTAGGTGTTAAGCTTATACACTACGACTGTGTATAAGTTTTCGATCCAAAATCCCATACGAAGGGACCCATGATGATTTTATCTAGGAAATCCAAAATAGTGATGCTTTTCTCAATGGACACGCACGTAATCAGGGCCTAAGGTTTTTTTATTTTTTTGGGATGTTACATTCTTCCCACCTTAAAGAATTTTTGTTCTCGAAAATTGACATAAGTAATAACATGCTGGTCAAGGAAGCATGTCTAAAACTGATCGCACACACAAAAGTCCACTCACACACATAAACTGGAAGATGTCCATATCCTGATCCGAAAACTACAGAAAGCAAAAGTTCAAATACTCACATAAAAATCCATACATCTTCCTACTGAAAACTCATGCGTCTAAAATCCACTTAAATGAGTACAAATTCCATTCAATGATGACCCAAAGTCCTTCACATTCCATCATTTAGAATTATCTGAGACCAGCCATATTGAAAATTTTAACCATCTACATTTTTATGTGTTAATTCAAAACCATATACATCCAAAAGTTCCTATTATCCAAAAGTTATAATTAGTATCTCAAACTCAATCTAGGGTCCATAGCTAACTCTCGGCACCCCTATCTGGGTATTCTCATCAAGATTCAACGTCCTCGAAACCAGAGTTATCACAATCTCCCCTTCTTAAAGGAATTTTCGTCCTCGAAAATGCACGACGGAACTTTCGAATCCGACCTGATCCAAAATCACCAACCGCACAAAATGCCATACATCAACCATACGAGAGCCACACATTATTTATGGCAAAACAACCGCATTAAAAGGAAAAATCCACAGCGGAGCCACACTTTTCCTATGCGAAGGTCATTCATAGAATCAATCAAGTGTCATTGACAATGATTGACCAAATTCATCCACCCTACAAAATGTAGATCACATCCATAGCAAGGTAGCAATTCCACTTTCTATAACCATTTCAAACTAATAATCCATTGCTAACTCAAAATTAGCCACAATTAGTTGAATAATGATACCTGTAATCAATATATCCACAATTGGCATAACCATGCTAGCTGGAAAAGAATCATTCACACATTCCATAACTATTTATCTATGATCATTTCCACAAATAAATTACTGCACAACCATTCAAAGTACATAACCTTTCATATTTATATAATCCACTCACAACAAAACTATTTTTCATTAATTAATAGACTATTATTTGAGTAAATTACTCCACTCAACTTCTCAAAATTTACAGTTTTGTAGTCTCATAATAAGTTAACTTTCACAATATCTCGCTGATGTTATATATTTCAAAACGAAATATACCTTATATCACTGCTGACACGCAGGTTAAGAGGGTCTCTGAATAGTTGCCAAACTCGTTCACCCCTCTTAACCTCGAGACAGTCCTTTACTCGATGTCCTTTCAGCCCACACCTAAAGCATGCACCCGTGATCAGTCTACACTCCCCCGTCTTATGTTGCTTTCCGCATTTTGAGCACGCTTCAATTGGGACGGCTGAAGCGATGTGTGAAGTCAGTTGCACCCTTGATTGGGGGTTCGAAGGAGGAAAAGACCTCTCAGGCAAAGACATGGGTGGTCCACGAGTGAATAGTCTCAGCAGGCCGACTGGGTGATGGCATCAAGTGTCTCGATATCTCGGTTGCCTACTCATGGGCATATGTTTGCATTTGAGTTGCTCTGCCTCTACTCTGTTGGTCTCTTCTCTTATACATTTCTTCCACGTCTTGTTCCACCACAAGATCCTTTCTCATTACTTCACCATAAGTTTCCAACTCAAATGCTGAAATTCTATCTCTTATATTCAGCCTTAAGCCGCGTTGGAACTTCTTGGCCCTCATCAGATCTGAGGGCACATACTCTGGAGCAAACCTTGCGAGTCTCATGAATTCTACTCTATACTGTCTTACAAACATCTTTCCTTGTTCCAATTGAAGAAATTTCACTTCCATCTGGTTTCGTACTACCAGAGGAAAATACTGCTTGTTGAACTCTTCAACAAAGTCTCCTCATGTCCATAACATACCTGCTCCCTTGTTCTTGATACAAACTTCCACCATGGGCCTGCTTCTCCATCTAACATGAATGCAGCCCATCTGACTCTCTTATCTTCAGTGCATGCAAGCACACTAAATATCTTTTCCATCTCACTTAGCTAGTTCTCAGCTTCCATTGGATCTGCTTGTCCTGAGATATTTGGAGGACGCATCCTCCGAAATTCTATAAATATTGAGGGTGTAGGTGGTAGAGGTGGCTGAACCAGCTGAGATTGATGATTGTTGGCATTGTTAGCAGCCACCAATGCAGTCTATTATGCCATGCCATTGGCCACAGCTTCCATGGCCTGTGCCATTGGCCACAGCTTCATATCTTATCATTGAAATGCATAGATTCAGTGATAGAATTTTAAAATAATTTTGTATCATAAAGAGTTGCAAATATTCCATTTTCATTTCAAAACAAAGCGAAGCAGAAGCAGAGCATATCAAAAGCAAAATATATTAAAAATGAAACATGTTAGAAACGGAAATGTATCTTAATGAGAACGTAACAGAATAGAGTATACACATCATCAAATCGAAGCATACAATGAACGAAACGTCTCAAGGAATAGAACATACATATCCGAAAACTAAAGCATCCCACAGCAGGAACAAGGTAGAGACCTTGGGGACTCAACCCCTCTTTGCACACAAAGTATAACCAAATCATCTCTTATGCGGCGAACAGAAGCTCATATATATCAAAAGGCCAAAGCATCCCATAGCGGGAACAAGGTCGTAACCTTGGGGACTCAACCCCTCTTTGCACATAAAGTATAATCAAGGCACAATCACTTAGGCATCGCGTATGCCGGGAATAAAACATATCGGATTACAAAATCAACGAGGGGCCAAAGCATCCCATAAGCAGGAACAAAGCATCCCATAGCAAAAACAAAGTAAAAACTCTAGGGACTCAACCTCTCTTCGGGGACTCAACTCCTCTCCACCACTCGTTTTTCAAATTCAAAAAGTTCTTAATTTAACTTCCTTAGCGGAAAACATAAACGGATTCAAAAACAGAACGGAACACAAACGAATTCAGAACGTAAACCGATACATCAATGGAATGGACACACATAACAGAACGAACACACACATGCGTTTAATTACGATTTCATACTTCAAAGCTTTCATATTTTCAAAAACAGTTACAAATCATTCATTTATATCACATTATCTATGAATAAAATCAAAAATATAATTAGATGGTGAATTTCCCCTACCTTAATCTCAAAGTTGCACGAAGCCAAGCAAAATCCTATCGATAGTTTCCCGCCCTCAATCTACATCACAACATATGATGATGCATCAAGGATTGAATCTAATCACTAATTAACTTAGCGTATTTAAGTGTCTTATCAAAATCGAGGCGGAAATAGGCAAGATCGTGCTAACTCAAAACTTGACCAACTTCCCGCTCAATTTTGACCTTCAAATTATTTGATTCATCAATTTATTAATTCACTAAAGTTATAGAACTTGTTTTCTTCTTTCCAACGCCTAAAGAATCGCATCAATCCAAAGTCGCACGAGCGACACTCTTGGCACACCCTCAGCTGCACGAGCGAGTGTTACCTCTCAATTTTCAAGGCTATTCTTAAGCCTATCTCGTTCGAGTGAGCTTCAGGGTTGCGCGAGTGACTTTCAAGGTGGCGCGAGCAAGTTTCAGGGTTGCTCGAGCGAATGTCGAGATTTCTGCCATTTCTTGAATTCCGATTTCCTTTTTCTTTCTTTTCTTTTCTCTCTTCAAACCCACATTAATTAACTAACATTTAGGCAATAATTGCTTGATTTAAACTACAATTAATCCATAATAAATCAAAGATCTCACCTTATTAACTACTCACGGATTCACGATCGAATGAACGCATCAATCGATGCTTCCCCCAAACGAATTGAAAGGGGTTGAGACCCACCTTCTTGCATTCGTATCAAACATTTTCGGAGATCAAATTCCTCGCATACACGTGAAAACACTCCTTGTGAGATCCAGGGACTTCGGGTTTCAAAATAACCCAAAACACAAGAGGGTTTGGAGAAGAATAAACCCCCGTTCTTCGCATATCAAGATCACGTCAAGGATCAACAATTTCTTGCGGCACCAAAACACTAAGAAACTAAATGCGTCGGAGATTTATGGTGCCGATTCGGCATTCAAATGGTTCACGGTGGCGATTCTCCTCAAGCTCTTTCTCTCTCTCTAGAAACCTAAGCAAATGACCAAGCTTCCTTGAGAAGCTTTACCTTTTTATATAAAGGCTCTTCGCTTCCGTGTGAAGCGCATACACTTTACTTGAGTGTAAATTCCTATTCAAAGGTTGGGTTCGGCGTAAAGCGTATACACCTAAGCAAGGTGTTAACACTTATATAAAATAAACTTTTGGCTCGATGTTGGGCTCATGCACCTGGACCACTTATTTATTGGATTAGGTGCTAAGCTTATACACTATGACTGTGTATAAGTTTTTGATCCAAAATCCCATACGAAGTCCAAAAGAACCCATGATGATTTTATCTAGAAAATCCAAAATAGTGACGCATTTCTCAATGGACACGCACCTAATCAGGGCCTAAGGTTTTGGATTTTTCTGGGATGTTACAAAAGGCAATGGGTTCATTTCTTTTTGCCTCGATAACATGGAGCAACAAAAGCTCTAGAAAACCGTTATCTCTCTTAGATGTCTGATTGGTGGGACCTTAAAGTAAATTTTTAGAACCAACTTTAAAAAATTATAAATTGGATCCTAGGGTTTAGCATGTCCCATAACATCTAAATCCTGAATAGTTATATTAATTGGTAATTAATCCGATCCGACTTTTAAAAATTGTAATTCGGTCCCATCATATCTTACGTAACCTAAGCACCATAGATGATACACACTATCTCCTATGATTCATAAATTGTTCATCTCCTTCTATTGAATAAAATTCATGTCTTGGATGACCAACGCTAGATTTATATCTTCGGAATAATCCAATGGCCTTTGATTAGTCTACACGCAAATTCTTTGCAAGATGAATGATGCTCCAAAACTTTCATTACTTAACTTGTAATATATGTTCTTCTTATATGTCCAACTCCTTGATAAAATTTTGGCTTCTATAGTAGCAAAATACTTGGTTTATGTGTTGTGAAAATATTTTCGTATGTTTACAACAACGCACAATTCATTACTTCATTACCTAAAACAAATAATGTATTCATCCTACCATCAATGTCCCCTACCAAATCCACCTCAACATTTATAGGTCATCATCATCATCATCATCACAACTTAATCCCATTAATTTATGTGGGGTCAACATTGTGAGTCCTATTTCTCATCTTATTTCTGATTAGAGTTGAGTTCTCTCTAACTTCGCAATCATTCATGTCCCTTCTCACTACTTCCCTCCAGCTCTTCCTCTTTTCTTTCTTTCATGTAATTGTAGCACCTCGATCTTTTATATAGAATCTATTTTTGGTCTCCCATGGACATATCCAAACCATCTCAAGAAAATTGTATTATTTTTTATAGGTGTTATTCTCAAATTTTCTCTATGCACTCGTTTTGAATTTTACTGTCACTCATAACTCCACCCATCCATTTTAACATATGCATCTCAACCACATGTACTTACGTTATCATAGGCACTAGCACGTATACGTGGCATGGTGTAGTGTATCTAAAAATTTTGGGCCTAATCTCTCAATTTGTCGTTCTTCAAAATCTATCAAACCTTGCTCACAATGTGGAAGCAAGAATCTAAGCTCTATCAATTACTGGTACTGTTACATTAACAATGCTGATCAAACCTCTTACCCCCCAAAACATAATTTTTTTTTCTTTTCTTTTTATCTTTGATCTAAAGGTTCCTGGGCCCTCAATCCTTCCCCTTTCACAAAAATGAGTATAAATGGGTAAATATGCAAAGTACAATAAGCAAGAAAAGAGAGCTTCAACATCACTATCACCCCAATAACAATAGAACAATGATTATCCTAAATAAGAATAAAAATGAATTTATCTTGAAAGTTATTAGACCAACAAGTATGAAGCTGATCGTTCACTCTGAAAGTAAATAAGAAATCTATAGCCTCCAAAATAGCTAGGTACCCCGATATCTGTCAAGCGTGACATGCAGGTTCAAGGCTGGAGAGCAACCACTTTGTGTACAGAAAGGCAAAGGCTTGGTTTGTATCCCGTTCATCCCTTCCAACACCCTGTAAGTGCACACGGGAACAGAACTGGGCAAAGTCAAGTTCATCTACTTTGCCTTTGAAGGACTCGATGCTCCGATAGAATACTTCTACATGGGCGCCCAATAAAGGGGAGCTTTATTGTTTGAAGCGCTCTTGTGTTGTGGTGTCGGACTAGACCGAAATATCCTGAGAAGAAATCCCTCTCTCTGGCATCTGACAATGGACAAGATTACTCTCATCTCCCTCCCAATTTTGAAATTTCAAGAACATAACTAATTTGTTATAGTTAATATCTTATACATGAAATTCCATCAATCTACAAAATTTGAATGGCTATTCGATTAATTCTAATTTAATTTAAAGATTACAATAATGCCAACAAACACCACTACATGAGATGTACGTGGAAACCCAATCACTGGGGAAAAACCACGGGACCAAAGTTCACAAATCAAATCCACTATGAAAGAAATAATTACAAGGAGTTTCGAATGATATACCGACAAATGCACATGCCTGATGAGTAGTGAAATATGATGATATTTCACCCCTAAATACCTATATTTAGCCGTCTGATGAAGGCTATCTGATGAGATTTGCTAGATTTAAAGTGTTTCAGGTAAATACAGTCCAAGTTTCTAAAACAGCCCAAGAATCTCGAAAATAATGTCAAAACACTGCTATTTTGGGTCATTGAGAACTTAGTGCGACTTGCAGCTCAATTTGGACCTTCAAGACGTCAGATTCAGAAAATTTCTAAAACATAAAAGTTGTAGAGCTCGTCGTTAGCTTTCCAACGCCTCAAGAATCACCTCAATCCGAGTTCCGTACAGAAAATTATGAGCAAAATACCGAGGCAGTGTCTGATGCAGAGCTAGGCGGGAATTCACGAAAATTACTCTTAGATGTCAATCGAGAGAGGTATTAGGGTTAGGCTATTATAAAAAGGGAAGCCACGAGTTTCTTAGGAGGATTTTTGCAATTAGAATATTATTCATTCTTTATTTTTAGTTTTTAGGGCTCTTCACTTTGGGGGAATATTTTCTTCATCTTTTCAAGTCTTCTTCTCTCCTTCTTCTAGGGTTTATTCAGGGTAGATTGTACCTAGGATTTGCATTATTTTTCTCTGAGAAATTCATAGATTGTATTTAGGAAAAACAATTGCAAATATCTTTTGGAAGAAATAAAAGAGGAATGACTTTGAAAGAAAAAGGAGATCAAACACCAAAGATGAGCGGCTAAATCAGTAGATCGGGGAAGATGCGATCCCCAGATAAGTACCCATATTTATGATTAATATCGCAGTCTATTATTGTTATCATGGAATCGTTTTGCTCAAAGTTTGTGTGATTGAAAATATTTTGAATGCTTATTAATCGCTAGATCTGGACCTCGCAGTCGATCTAGGTCAGAGCGATTATGTCCGATTGTCGTGATCTAAATATCATGAGATACGCTATATGCTTTTACATGACTCATACCGCAATGTTGAGTCATTGTTTTTTAGATAGGGTATCTGGATTGATGATCATATTTTATTTCAAGTCATTTTTCTAGATGAATGATGGTGTGAATGATGATTTAATGAAACTGTGGGTTTTAATGATAGAAAAGGGGTACGAATCTGGGGTAGCATATTCCTTGATCTCATTTTAATATTGTTCGTAGATTTATCAGTAATTAATTGTTTAGATTAATTTATTTTTCTGCATTTAGGAAAAGTGTGTTAAGTTTTTGGTAAAATTGAATCTGCCCTTTGGTACTTCCTTAGGGACGTTTTTAAAATCTCTAAAAGAATTAATTAAAAATTCACGTTTCCCTGTGGGTTCGACACATTCTTGCCATACGCAATATAGATCTTGTGCACTTGCAAGGGTTACATTCTAAATCGCAAGTTTTTGGCTGTCGGGAAATCGGTGAAATTTTGATTAATTCGGATAGGGATTTTTCTGTTTTGAGTGTTTAAAATAAAAAAAAATAATAAAAAAAAAAAAAAAAATTTAATAATAATTATTTCCCTTATTTTTCTCTCTTTGATAAGATTATGTGGAGTCTTTTTAGGAAGTTTAGATTTTTAGGATACCTTCCTTAGGAAATTTAGGAAGTAGAGATTTTTAGGACTTCTTATTTTAGATTTGGTAGGACTTTTTTTTTTTTCCTTATTTTCCTCTTGTAGATATTTTTAGGATTTTCTAAATTTAGTCATTAACTTTTGTGGGACTTTTGTTTTAGGATTTTTAGGAATCTTTCATTCTTCTCCTTATTTTTCTCTTTTAGGAAAGATTTTATAGGATTTTCAATTTTAAGTTTTAATTTTCGAATTTAATTTATAAAAAAAAAAAAAAAAAAAATTAAAAAAAAATTTTAATTCGAATTTAAAAAAAAAAAAAAAAAAAAAAAAAAAAAAAATTTAATTAATTTAAATTCGAATTTTAATTTTAATTTGAATTTAAAAAAAAAAAAAAAAAAAAAAAAAAATTTTAAATTCGAATTTTAATTTTAATTTTAATTAAAAAAAAAAAAAAAAAGAAAAAAAAAAAGAAGAATATTACCGCTTTATCATCTTTGTTTAAATCGTTTGAAGCGAATTTTGTGGGTTTGTTGTGGATTCTTCAACCCTGCTTGTGAGTGTTGGTGTATGAGCTTTACTCGCTTCTCATCACCCACATCTCGCCATTTAATCTTGAGATCGAAAGAGCTTGTAGAGAGAATCAAGAGTCCGGAGGAATCAATATCAACACAACCGAGACCATGGCACCAAAGGCAAGAGAGATGAGAATAACAACAATGGGAATGTCAATAATGGAAATAATAGGAACAATAATTTTGATGAGGGCCCTAGAACACGGAGTATTATAACGATCCCGGTTTTACGAGGATCGTGAATGTATTATGCATGCTCCCATTCCAGGAACCACTATGAATTCAAATCAAGAATGATTCAAATGCTACCAATTTTCCATGGGTTAGCAAATGAAAATCACGCTCACTTAAATGAATTCACTGGGTATGCAAAATGTTCAGAGTCCACAATGTCAATCGATGAGATAGCTTCACTCTTCCGTTCTCTTTAAGAGATTAGGCAAAAACATGGTTCTATTCCTTAGAACCACAATCTATTCAGAGTTGGGCAGAGCTGCATCGTCAGTTCCTTAAAAAATATTTTCCCATGACTAAGGCCATTGAATTGCGTCAAAAGATCCAGTTCTTTTCCCAACAACCTCTGTAAACATTCCATGAATGTTGGGAACGCTTTTAAGGAATTGATCGAAGTTGCCCAAATCATCAAGTTCCAAGGTGGCAACAAGTCCAAAGTTTTTACAATGGACTGATTCCTGAAGAGAGACGCATGGTTGATGCATCTTGTGGTGGATCTTGTGCCACGAAAGAAGCTGACGAATTGTGGGCATTGTTTGAAAAGTTATATCAAACTTCGATACAAAGTGAGACACTGGGACGAACCAACTTGAACTGCACCTAAATCTCATGTGTTGACGAATGACGGATTGTACGATGTCAACAATAATTCCTCAGATCTCTCAACAAAGTTTGACAAGCTGTCCAAACAGATGAACATGTTGTTAGCTGCTACCAAGCAAGCTAAAGCTCTCACACCCCCACAGGTGTTCAATTTGTGACCACCGGTCATATGGCTAATGAGTGCCCTACTACCTTGTCATTCTTCCGATGAACCTAATCCTCAAGAGCGTAAATGTGACTCAATCTTATCACAAGGTAGAAACATGTACTCAATACCTACAATCCGGAATGGAAAAATCACCCCAACTTAGGATGGGGTGAATCGTACCAAACTGGCCTGGTAAACCAGCAACATAGAGCCAACACAATGGGAGGACAACAACCTTTTCTACCACATTTTCAGCAAAATTTTCGTCCACAATGTAATTTCCAATGAAATTCTAATTTCCAGAATTCCAATTTCCAACAGAATGCTCAGATTATCATCCAAATTCGACTACCGAAAAAATCAATTTCAATCAATCTTAATCAATCTCATGCGATGCCGAAAGATTCGATGCGGAAGAAAAGCTTACGAAGCAAGCAATCTTTACAGCAGATGATAATGGACCAAGTCAGTCAACTGGCCAATCCACTGAGGCAGCGAGAGGAAGGTAGGCACCCCAGCCAACCCATCAATAATCCTCGAGGCCAAGCACCATCTGAAGCAGGACCATCGAATAGTCAGAGTTGAAAGTCACATTAGACCGAGAAGTGGACGAGAGGTTGATAATCAAGTGGAAATGCCTCAGAAGTCGATGAAGAAAGAGAAGCGAGAGAGGAAAAGAATGAGAGAAAAGAAAGGAGAAAGGAAAAGGAAAAGAGAAAGGAAAAGGAAAAGAGAAAGAAAGAGACAAAGAGCCAGAGATAAGAAAAGTGCAAGAGCAAGGAAGAGAGAAAGGAAAAGAAAAAGTAATAGAGGAAGAGTTTCTTCAACCGTCCCAACAAGGACGTGAAAAAGAATCGAAATGGAATCGCACCTTATGTCCCAAAGGCACCATTCCTCAATGCCTAACTCCTCCATCTAGAATGGAAAGGACCGACAAAATGGAAGAAATTTTCAAACATTCAAGCAAGTAAAGATAAATCTTCCATTACTTGAAACAATCAAACAAGTTCTGACGCCCAAGTTTTTCAAAGATTTGTGCACTAAGAGAAAGGCACGTACTCACGCTTTCAAAGAAAGTGTTCCTAACAAATCAAGTCGATTCGATATTGCGATTGGAAACCCCACAAACCGAAAGACCACGAGTCCCAACTGCTTCCATGTGTCATTGGTGGGGAATCAATTGGAAACGCGCTATTGTATTTGGGACCAAGTGTTAATCTGATCCCATACTCAATGTACGAGACACTCGTATTGGGTGAATTGAAACCCACGACGGTCACCTCCAACCGCAGATAGATCGTAAAAGAAGACCGAGGGTGTTATCGAGGATGTTTTGGTTGGAATAGACAAGTTTGTCTTTCCAAAGGACTTCGTTGTCTTAGACATGGAACCACCGCGAAATCAATCAATCAAGTCCCAATTATTCTTGGACGTCTGCTTTCGCCACTGCCAACGCTTGCATTAATTGTCGCACGGGAGTCATGGACGTTTCTTTTGGAAACATGAAAGTCAGGCTTAACATATTCCATGCGATGAACCATTTCCCTAATGAGGATGAGGTCGAATGTTTTTACATCGATCGATGGAAAGTGGTGGATGAAGCATTACCATCAATGCTCACCAAAGAGGAATTTGAAAGCGCTGTTAGCCATCTATGAGGACAAAGGGCTTGAAAGGAAGCGGTCAAGAGAAAAGTCAAATTCACCATGTCAAGATGATAACTTTTGTGGAGTTGTGACAAAGGTAGAACCACTACCTACTGAGGTAAAGGATGTGCTGACTCCATCAATTGAGCAGCCACCAACTGTGGAATTGAAACAATTGCCTGAGTCCCTCAAATATGCTTTTCTGGGACCTCGAGAAACACTTCCAGTGATAATTTCATCCACATTATCGGAAGAACAAGAGAATGATTTGTTGAAGGTGCTGAAAGAGCACAAGGAGGCCATCGGATGGACCTTAGCTGATCTCAAGGGGATTGACCCATCAGTATGTATGCATAAAATACATCTGGAGGATGAGAGTAAACCATCGAGGGAACCACAGAGGCGACTTAATCCGAACATGCAAGAAGTCGTTTTAAAGGAAATCATTAAACTCCTCGATGCTGGAATCATCTATCCGATCTCTGATAGTGAATGGGTTAGTCCAGTACAAATCGTTCCGAAAAAGTCTGGAATTACAGTGAAAGAAACTACGGAGGGAGAATTGGTGCCCACTCGTGAAACTACTGGATGGCGTGTGTGCATTGATTATCGAAAATTGAACACAGCCACCAGAAAAGATCATTTTCCCGTGCCGTTGATTGGTCAAATTCTTGAGAAGGTAGCTGGGCAAGAGTTTTATTGCTTTCTTGATGGTTATTGGGATACAATCAAGTGCCCGCTTTTCCCGATCAAGAGAAGACAACATTCACGTGTCCATATGGTACGCTTTGCATATCGAAGGATGCCATTCGCTTATGTAATGCTCCGCCACGCTTTCAACGATGTATGTTGGCCATATTCTCGGACATGATCGACAAATTCATCAAGTCTTCATGGACGACTTCTCGGTTTTGGAAAAACATTTGATTCTTGTTTGAATCATCTTTCACGGTGTTGCAACGTTGTGTAGATTCCAAACTTGTTCTCACCGAAAAGAGCCATTTTATGGTTCAACAAGGAATTGTGTTGGGGCATATTGTTTCAACGAAAGGAATTGAAGTTGATAAGGCGTAAGGTCGACTTAATTGCAAATTTACCACCTAAAAGTGTTCACAAATTCGATCATTTTTGGGGCATCGATTTTATAGAAGATTCATTAAGGATTTTAGCAAGGTGGCTAAACCATTGTGCACTTTGCTTGGCAAAGATGTTCCTTTTGATTTTGATGAGGATTGCATAAAGGCATTCCTAAAATTGCGTGAACTCTTATCAAATGCACCAATAATCCAACCACGGATTATTCTTTACCATTCGAACTCATGTGTGATGCATCCGATTATGCGCGACGGATGTCTTAGGGCAAAGGGTGAATAAATTACCTCACGTAATTTATTATGCTAGCAAGACATTAATTGATGCCCAATCAGAATTACACCACCACCGAGAAGGAATTATTAGTGGTGTATGCTCCGGACAAATTCCGTTCCTATTTGCTTGATCGAAAATAGTGGTCTTTTCGGACCACTCGCTGAAATATCTTTTAGCAAAGAAGGATGCGAAACCAAGGCGATCCGTTGGATCCCGCTTCTCCGTGAATTCAACTTTGAGATTAAAGATAAAAGGGGTTGAGAACGTTGTTGATCATCATCTAGAATTTCACTCAAGAATCATCTATACCGAGACCATCCGTGACACATTTCCGGATGAACATTTGATGGCAATTGATGTAGCCGGTGCAAAAGTTCCGTGGTTTGCTAACATCGTGAATTATCCGGTCATCGGCGTAATTCCCACTGAGTGGGGTAAGTATGAAAAGAATCTCTTTTTCTCCCAAATAAAATACTATTTAAGGATGAACCATATTTGTTTAAATTCGCTCGGATCGGATCATTAGGAGATGCGGTGCGGAAGAGCAGCAACTAAGCGTCCTAAATTTTTGCCATCTTTGGGGCACATGGAGGCCATTTTGAGGACGAAGACCGCAGAAAATCCTTCAAAGCGGATTCTCGGCCTCAATCTTTCGTGACGTGCTCAATCGCAAGGAATGCCAGCGGTGTCATGACTTGGCAATATTTCTCGACGAAATATGATGCCCGTTAATCCAATTCTGAATGTTGAAATTTTCGATGTTTGGGGGATTGACTTTATGGGTCCTTTTCCACCATCCTTTGGGTATTCATATATTCTCGGTGGTCATGACTATCTCTCCAAATGGATTGAAGGTCTGGCAACCCGATCAAATGATCACAAGGTTGTGGTCAAATTTCTGAGAGAACATGTGTTTAACCGATTCGGGATCCCAAGAGCAATCATCAGTGATGGCGGTTCGCATTTTTGCAATAGCCATTTTGCCACTTTAATGAAGAAGTACGACGTCACTCACAAAGTCGCTACGCCGTACCATCCACAGACTAGTGGTCAGGTGGAAGTGTCTAACCGGGAAATCAAGCGAATTCTAGAAAAGACGGTACGACCGGATAGAAGAGATTGGTCAAACCGGCTATCTGATGCTTTGTGGGCCTATCGTACTGCATTCAAGACACCGATCGGAATGTCTCCCTTCAGAATTGTCTACGGGAAGGCATGTCATCTTCCTGTCGAATTGGAGCATAAGGCATTCTGGGCGATCAAACGATTTAATTTCGATATGCAAGCAGCAGGGTCGAATCGAAGGTTACAGTTGAGTGAATTAGAAGAGTTACGCTACGATGCGTATGAAAATTCAAAGATGTACAAGGAAAGGTACAAAAAGTTGCACGATCAATTAATTTCTCGGAAGGAGTTTCATGTTGGCCAAAAAGTTTGGTTATTCAATTCCCGACTTAAGCTTCATCCTGGGAAATTGAAATCTAGATGGGAAGGCCCGTTTCAGGTTGTTTCCATTAGTGAGCACGGTGCAATTGAAATTCAAAGCCTTGAGGACAATCGAGTTTTCAAAGTGAATGGGCAAAGACTCAAACCAATGTTTGAGCCGATGACCCGATTTAAGATTAGATTGGCGATGCACCTTAGTGATCCAGATTCTTGATCAATGAAGAGGTCGAATCGACACTTAAACTCGCTTCTGGAGGCAACCCGGTGTGTTTTATTTAGGAGTTGGACAGTTTAGTTTAGGATTTAGGATTTAGGTTTTCTCTTTTTATGTTTAGTTCTAGAATATTAGTTTTAGTTTAGTTTAGGTTATTTTTAATTTCCAAATTAGTGTAGCCACATTACCTTCAATCTATTTTTGGTCATGTTCTAATTTGATGCCCATATTCTCTGCACCTGATCTTTGTGTTGAGGTACTTTTCAACAGGTTTGGGGGTACCTACTTATTTCAAACAATGAGGACATTGTCATTTTTAGCTTTGGGTGTATGTATGATTATCTATCTTTCATCACTTATTTTTGATTTTCTTTGAAAAAAAAAAAAAAAAATTTATTTGGAACCATCATACATGATTTACTTTGCAATAGTTTTCAAACTTTAGTTGATGATGCATGTGAATTTAATTTTGAGAATATTGATGTCATATTTTGAATACTTGTATCTAGGATGATGAAGCTTAATGTGATAATTTGTGGATGACTCTGAAATTCATGCTTAGAATTTTTGCACTTATACAAAGCTAAGACTTAGAAATCGATGAACTATTTTGAACGTTGAATCTTAGGTTCTTAGTGGAGACTAAACCCGATAGCTTTAGAGCTAATTTCCGTCATTGATGAGTGAATATATAAACTCGAGTTTTCTTTGAATCTGAATTATTTTGCATAATCTCATACATTTTATTTTGGCTTGTGACTTTGCATGATATCAAATTCATATTATTGTGTTAGAACGTCAGATATCTACTCAAGACAAATAGGCAAGGTTACCATCTTTTAAGGAAATGATTGAAGGCCATCTTTGGCTCGTTTGTGCTTAAAATGCCCCACCTCATATAAATTTATCCTTCTAGTACCCTTTGAGCCTATAGAAAAATTTACCCTTATACATTCTTTGATAAGCCACGTTAACCTTTAACCCTTCACAATTTCGAAAATTTAGCTTTACCCTTCTTATTTTAGAAATTTAGGAACGAGGATGAAAATGAGCGAAAAGAGAGTAAGTGGAGAGATAATGAGTTATGGTGTTCTTGAGAGTGTATGGCAAATATAAAAAGAAAAAGGGAGAAAAGAAAAAAAAAAAAAAAAAAAAAAAGGAATGAAAATGAGGTGCTTCAAGAAAAGGAAATTCAAAAGAGAAGAAAGAATGAGAAAAGAAAATATTGAAAAGAAAAAAATGGTGAGAAATTAGAAAAGAAAAAAAAAGAAAGAGAAATAAAAAATAAAATAAAAAAAATCGAGTTAGTTCCTTTTCCAATTGCTCGTAAATTTTGAATCACAATTCCTTTCTTTCTTACCCTTACGAGCCCCATTACAACCCTACAAAAGACCTTCATGATCCGATCTTGCATTAGTAAGCTGTCTTGTGGAGTCAATATATAATACTTATGACACTTGATATGACATGCTTAGGATATACAAGTATCTGTTCTTATGAGATTTATTTTTGTTCATTGATTGCATCGTGTTTCATTTATCATGTGAGACCTTTTTATTTGCTTTGTATTGATCTCTCACATGTAAAGAAACTTACCAATCATCGGAGTGATTTTATTTTGAGAGTATACCTAAAGTGAGGATTGAGTCAAGACAACAGATCCGATGATTTCCGTTTGAACTAGTTACGAGATGGATGAATGTTGGTTTTGGTATGCACACTCTGCAGGTTTAAGCATGAATGGATGAGTTATCTAACGATTTGGAGCATTAGACTAATTTGAATGGATATTGGTATGATTAGTATAACATTGTTATTTAAAATTGAGAATTTGCATGTTGAATTGATTATTGATTTTGAGCTTTGAAGTTAAATATATGTTATAAAAATCAGATTTTGAAAACTCAATTTTACCGATGGTTTGAAATTTTTGGAAGTTTGTGGGTAACTTCACTGCAAACCCTCAGGAGACACAACTCCTCCACTAGGGATCACCTAGGGGTTTAAAGGCTTGTTGCACATGCTAAGTGCAATCGTGTTTCCTACGAAAGTGGCATTTAAATTTTAGGATGTTAGTTTGATTTGCTTTATATTTCTATCATTCTCTTTGCTCGAGGACTAGCAAAGTGTAGGTTTGGGGGTGTGATGAGTAGTGAAATATGATGATATTTCACCCCTAAATACCTATATTTAGCCGTCCGATGAAGGCTATCTGATGAGATTTGCTAGATTTGAAGTGTTTCAGGTAAATACAGTCCAAGTTTCTAAAACAGCCCAAGAATCCTGAAAATAATGTCAAAACACTGCTATTTTGGGTCATTGAGAACTTAGTGCGACTTGCAGCTCAATTTGGACCTTCAAGACGTTAGATTCAGGAAATTGCTAAAACATAAAAGTTGTAGAGCTCGTCGTCAGCTTTCCAACGCCTCAAGAATTACCTCAATCCGAGTTCCGTACAGAAAATTATGAGCAAAATACCGAGGCAGTGTCTGATGCAAAGCTAGGCGGGAATTCACGAAAATTACTCTTAGATGTCAATCGAGAGAGGTATTAGGGTTAGGCTATTATAAAAAGGGAAGCCACGAGTTTCTTAGGAGGATTTTTGCAATTAGAATATTATTCATTCTTTATTTTTAGTTTTTAGGGCTCTTCACTTTGGGGGAATATTTTCTTCATCTTTTCAAGTCTTCTTCTCTCCTTCTTCTAGGGTTTATTCAGGGTAGATTTGCATTATTTTTCTCGAGAAATTCATAGATTGTATTTAGGAAAACAATTGCAAATATCTTTTGGAAGAAATAAAGAGGAATGACTTTGAAAGAAAAAGGAGATCAAACACCAAAGATGAGCGCTAAATTAGTAGATCGGGAAGATGCGATCCCGGATAAGTACCCATGTTTATGATTAATACCGCAGTCTATTATTGTTATCATGGAATCGTTTTGCTCAAAGTTTGTGTGATTGAAAATATTTTGAATGCTTTGTTATGACCGTTGATTGCGCGTATCAACGACCGTAATCGCTAGATCTGGACTCGCATGATCTAGGTCAGAGAGCGATTATGTCTTGATTGTCGTGATCTAAATATCATGAGATACGCTATGCTTTTTACATGACTCATACCGCAATGTTAGACTGAGTCATTGTTTTTAGATAGGGTATGCCGGATTGATGATCATATTTTATTTCAAGTCATTTTTCTAGATGAATGATGGTGTGAATGATGATTTAATGAAACTGTGGGTTTTAATGATAGAAAAGGGGTACGAATCTGGGGTAGCATATTCCTTGATCTCATTTTAATATTGTTCGTAGATTTATCAGTAATTAATTGTTTAGATTAATTTATTTTTCTGCATTTAGGAAAAGTGTGTTAAGTTTTTGGTAAAATTGAATCTGCCCTTTGGTACTTCCTTAGGGACGTTTTTAAAATCTCTAAAAGAATTAATTAAAATTTCACGTTTCCCTGTGGGTTCGACACCCCTGTTCTTGCCATACTGCAATAGATCTTGTGCACTTGCAAGGGTTACATTCTAAATCGATCAATGCCCTATCAAACCTCCATGCTACCCAACTTCCCATCGCGGGTACCCTCCATAGCATTCTGATTTTACTGCTCTCCTCTATCGTTGATGAACACACAACAATCCACCTTGAGCTCCACAAGGCTATCAATCACATACCCTAATCTCTAGGGCACAACACACTCAACTCACTTAAGCTAATAGGAATAAAATGTTGAAGAAGAAAGGAACCCTTTTGAAAAAAATAGTTTTTACAAAATCAAGAGATTCAAATGGAAGAAGAAGATGATGTTAGGGTTTTCTCTCAAGGAGGAAGAAGCTTACACTAGCTTGCTTAACTTCCCTCCTATTTTCAAAAGGCTTTTATCAAAACCATAAAACCCCCAAAAGACCAAAAACCCGAAAAAGTCCCAAAAGCCTCTTTTTCAAAATAGTGAAGATGGATGTCTCGAGGAACCACAGCTCAATATGATCCTAGTGACAGTGAGTTGTGATCACAGCTTGCTATGAACAATTTCACAGCACACTGTGACCAAAGAGAAAGCCCTGCAGCTACAGCTTGCTATTGGAACACCCATAGCTCGCTATGGACATATCTTTAGGTTATTTAAAACATTTTAAAGGTCTTTTGATTGATACATACATAGGTAAAGGATGTGTGACTGATAACCTTGGTCAATCAAGGTAAAACTCATCCATCTTGGTACACACATATCTTAAAGGAGATCTACACAGTTTTTGGAGTAGAACGTGACAAACAAGATCTAACAATACAACTTATATACAAATAAATAAATCTATTATAAATAAATGTAATCTCCCACTATACCACTATGCTGAAGATATTATTCTCATTCTATGATGCTAAGCTTGTTTGTTAATAGTCTTAGCTCAATTGTAGAGTGACTTGTGCTTTCGGCCTAATGTTGAGATTTCTGTGAGAGTTCCAATCTCACCTACCAAAGTGATCAAGTGTCTTTATGGAAGTGTGTATCAGGTGACCAACCCGCGCCCCAAGTTACTTGGTTCACAAGTCACTCTTTGAGACATATGGCATGTGGTTTAATTCATCATGTGTGCCATGTGATTTGAATACCATGATCTAAATAGCTATGGTATAGAAGATTGGGATAAATAAAATGTCTCCATTGTGTGTGTGATTTAAATCGGTCAATGCCTTTTAAAATTAATGGCTACTATATAGATCTCCGACCTCATAGTCTTGAAACGTATTTGACCGCTTTGAATGACATGATAGAAATGTTTTGTTCCAATCTTTGACTCAATAGAATTCTATATATTGCTTTCAAATCAAATAGTATACTTGATGAAACCATGTCATGTGTATAAAAAAAGTGATCCGTGGGCCCGATAACTATTACCAACTCATTAATGAGTTGATATTAGATACTTGACTGAGGGCCATTCTTGGAACTTTGGTCAATTATCTCCCTCTGACAACCTTGGAGAATGGGCAAAAATTATTTAGAAACAAATCAGTGAATGGTCAAAAGTGTACTGATCGGCCTCAAAAGTGGTATAATTTATGCCCAAATCTTGACCTTGTTAGCCCTTGTTTAACTACTAATGGATGCTTTTAGTTCGTGTTGTGTTACAACAGGAACAAATGCCGAATAAATGTAAAATGAGTAAAAAGAGCAAAGTTAAGACAAAACCCAAGGCAATGGCAAGAATCTAAGAAGAACAACTGAAGAGATGAACTGAAAGGTCATTCTAACTGGTCAAAATTGAAGATTCAATCGGTCAAGATCGCACAACAGAGAGTAGTTCAAGAGAAAAGCAGAGGAAAAGAAGAGAGTCTAAATGGACCGATTGAAATATTAGTTTTGACCAGTCAGAACGTTCAGCAATTTCAAAAACCTCAAGACGGACTGGTCAGAACCTGTTGACCAGTCAAGAGTTGAGCAAGTTGAACACCTAAATGAACATATGTATTTTTGACCGGTCACAACCCATTCAACCGGTCAAAGATTCAAGTAAATCTGAAGCCTTGCGAAGCGTCTTCGACCTGGAGAAGAGATCTAAAGCCCAACCAGTCAAGAATGCAATTTCGACTGATCACAACAGAGTTTTTAAGAGATAAATCAGGTCCAGCTATGGATAGATTCCGGTGTCCGAGATCTTCTCCAAATTTCTCTTCTAAAAGCTGGATAACTCAAATCGGAGTGGATTTCCCGCTGGATTCTTCTTCTTTGGAGGATTTTTAGGAACCCCCTAGGGTTTCTTGCCGTGTATAGCGGTTCTCGGGCCTTACACTCTATAAATAAGGACCCTAAGTTTAGGTTTTAGGGGATTCACACGGCAGTTTAGGTTAGGTTAGGTTAGGTTAGGTTAGTTCTGAAATAGAGGGAGATTGACTGTAATCGTCAATCAGAGAACGATTCAGCAATGATGAAGTTCTTTAGGCTTCAGGCTGGGATCTCTTGTAAATTTTGGATAAGTATTTTAATAAATTTGTGTTTCTTTTTCTATTTATAAGTTCCATCTATGGTACGATTGCATGTTCGAGGTTTCGACTAGATCGAGAACGGGATGGTAACACTATAATATTATTTAGAATAAACTCAGTGGCCTTGAAGGGATTGGGGTTAGCCTAGATAGGATATTCACCGACGGACTAGGCCTTGTAGGGTAGTTTTTGTTGGTTCGTGCAATGGTTTTTTGATGATTAGATTTATCTAATTCATATACGATGCGACTGAGCTTGTGGCCTGGAGCAGGGGTACCTGGGATTCATTATAGAAAAGAAATAGGATTTTATTACTTTCGATCTAAAATCCAAGAGTGATTCCATACTGCCTTCTCCCTCTTATTTCAAAGCTCTTTAGGTTTTCTTTTATTGTTTTAGGATAATTTAGGAAATCTACTGTTACATTTTATTTTATAAAACTGAGGTTAAATAAAGGTAAACGGCAAATCCCTGTGGTTTGACACCCTTGTACTTGCCCTAATACATCTGAACTTGTGCACTTGCAAGGTCATATTTTAAGACAATCAAGTTTTTGGCGCCGTTGTCGGGGATTTTGTCTTTATCTTATTTGATTTCTATTTCATTAATTTTTGTGTCATTATACTAACCCTAGTTTATTTTTATTTTTAGGCTTGGAAGATCAAAGGCTTTAACATACCAAAGCCTTATCACGAGACGGTGCGAGAGGCTTAGGTACATGGTTCCGATTTTCATTAGATAGGATTAGAGCTATTTTTCTTTAGGTTATGTTTCTGCCAAGGTTGTGGTTGCACTTCTTCTCTCTTTGGTTGCAGTCAATGGGCTGACACCATGAGCATTTAGTCCACACTCTCATGCATTCCACAACCACGCTAGGGGCTCAAGTTGGGCAACTAGTTGCTGCCTTAAATAAAAGAGAGGAGGCCTAGTTGCTTGCGCAATCGATTAATAACCCAAAAGGCAAAGTAATGGCTAGGGAGAATTCATCTTCCTCTGACTTGCCAGCGCCTTGATGAGCACTTTGACCTTGTCGAGCTACCGACGCATCCGTAGCGCTTCTTGGGAGGCAACCCAAGCACCATGTAAATTATTAATTTTGGTTCAATTTTAGAGGTCTGTAGGTTTGTGTTAGCAAAATTCGGTCTAAGAATTTAATTCTCTAACAGATTTTGACCGATCAAAATAGATTTTTACCTGTCTATTTGCTCAAGAAAGAAGAAATACAATAGAGGCTAGAGCTTTTGCTGTGTTCTGACCGTTCGAAATAGATTTCGACCAGTAAAAACTAGGGATCTTTGCTTCAGAACCGAAGCACTGTCGAGATTCAATACCCTCTTATTTTACAACCGATCAAAAATGTTTCGACCGATCCAATCAGTAGGCGATGGGCTATTTAAAGCCCTTTTAACCAATCGAAATATAATTTTGACTGGTCTTGCCCAAGTTTTCCCCAATAGTCTTCTTCCTCCTTGAACCCTGTGCGTCATTTCTTTTTAATTTTGGTTCCCTTTCACCTTCGAACCTTCCACCATCCCCATTAAACACGACCCTTCTCCTTTACCATCCTCCATTATAAATCCCCTCCCCCCATTTTTCCCATTTCATCCAATCTCTTCATCTTCCACCCATTTCATGAAATCCTTTTTTCCATGGCAGATATACCAAATTGGTCAGCAATCAGGGAAGCCATCCATAACTGCATACTGAGGGAGGGATCCGTGATGCCCGTGGCTGCAAAAGAAATGAGGGCACTTCTACTCCTATTTATCCAGGATGCAGAGTTGCCAACTCCTCTGCCCTCTCCCCCACCATCTTCACCTCCGCTCCCTCTCAAACGCTATAAAACCAATCCTGACCACCCTCCTGTAGACACCCCAATTTTTTCCTCTCGGAGTATACAAACTTGTTCAGTCAACCTGTGACCATACTCACAATCTCCATAGAAGGGCTGGCCTTCTTCGAAGACTTTAAAACCCTAAAAATACAAGAACCATGTACTGAAACAATAGCACATAGCTGAGACCCAAGCTGAAATAATAGCTCTACGGCTTGTACCCGACTTGACCTAGGAAGACCCCAAATTCCACGCATATATAGACACGCGAAACTCAATTGCACACGTGGACACACGTGCGTAATTTCTCCCACTTAGACCAGGCCCACTCTTCCCGCAGTCCGCCTTAGGACCCAAATTATGCGCAAGAACCTATGCACTTAATTTGATTACACGCAAGCTCGACTGCACAGAATCAGTCCAGCTTGGACTAGAACCTACTTTCCACAGAGTGCCCAAAGACCTCGATCCTGCGCACACAAAGGTACGCGAAATCGATTCCACGTGATCCCATTCAAGCGAAATCAATCTATATGCGGTCTGGGATTCAAATTCCCAGGACTGCCCAAATCCCCCTATCCCACGCAGACTCCTCTGCATGGAATTGGATTCCACACATAACCTCTTGCACGAAATTAGTTTCAAAGTACAATGGAACTAGGACGCCTTGCCCCACCGGTCACTCCCCAGGTAGTGACCAACTCAAAGTGAATTAAGTGCCAATACACATGCGGTAAATTCAATTAAGGACCACCGGTCACGGGTGGAATTGGCCGATTCCGCACAAGGCCACACAAGCGAAATTAATCTAATACCTATAAACAGACCTCCCTGTCACACCCAAACAGTACAATTTCAATAGCAATCTCTCCACCCTCGAGCTCAGGCCTCTCCCAAGCTCGAGTCCTTTGTCTCTGCGGCCCTGGAAGGGGGAAGAAGCACATGGCTTCAGGTAATCTCGTTCTAGTTCTTAATTTCTAGTTCTAGCTCCTAGGTTTCAAGTTCTAGATCTTTAGGCTTTAATTTCTAGTTCTAGTTCTTAGTTTTGAAACTTAATTTCTAGTTCTAGTTCTTGGTTCTAGCTCATAGTTCTAGATCCAAGGTTTTAATTCTAAAATTATAAATTCTTAATCTTCAAATTCTTAATTTTGATCATTAAACTCTTAATTCTCAGTTCAAATTTAGTCTTTAATATTTACAAAATCACCTTAGCCAACTGATTTTCCCAGAGGAGCTTACGGAGGGAACTTGGGAATGGGGCCAATCCTCCTTAGCATAACAGGCCGCAACCCCCTTTTTCCTAGTTAGAGTAGTATTAGGAGACTAAGTTAATTGGAATTAGAGTAGTATTAGGAGATTAAATTAATTAGAATCAGAGTAGGATAGAAAGACCAAACTAGTTAGATCTTAGGCAGCACACAGCTGCTGAAGTTGGCAGGCTGACGTTCAATAAAAGAGTTTAACCTAGGCCCCGCAACATATTCACTTGTGATCAGCAACATGTTGCAGCGTCGATGAATATCTATAGCTGGCGATCACGTCAATCCAAGTACTTCTCCTTTAGAAGTTGCCTCTTTATTTTCAGCATTTAATATTTCTTAGTTTATTATTCCACCATCCCTAGCCAGAGTCCACAGGACCGAATTGGGCTACTTATTCCAGGGACCAAAAGGAACCCAGAAAAAGCGCATACCAATAGACTGGCGATCGCGATGGGACTCTTTTTTGTTAAAGTACTTTTTGCCTTGTTTAATTTTTTGCTTAGCTTAGTTTAGTTTTATTTCCTTTTTCACCTTATGACTTCACTGCACACGCTCACCTTCTCAAGAGCTCCCCGAGGGTTTATGAGTATCTACCAGAGGTTAGAAATATCAGGGATACGCAAAATAAACCTGACCAGCACCGGTAATCTGCCACTATGGGGATACCATGATAACCCTATATATGATGTTAACCAGTCCTATGACTCACCCCCATGCCACCCCAACGTTAATATGGTCAGTGACCAAGACCACCCTTTCACACCCCTAGCAGCACCAATAACCACGACGGGGTAGATAGTAGTACTGGACAAAATTTCACCACTCATTAAATCGTAGAGCTCAGTGTTCAGAGATTGCAAAAAGGAGGCGACGAAGCCGAAGAATTGCTCTGAGGCATGGCTGCCGCGTACAAAACTGTCAAAGAGCAGCAACACAAGGAAGAACGAGAACAATAAAAAGAGGAGAGGCCGCCACCCAAACCAAGCACGGTATCAGCCCATGCATCACCACTAAGGCGGACCACCCACACACTCTTCAATGATAATCGCCAAGACCGAGTTCACCTACGGACTACCCAAAAGACGCCACTGTAAAAATAGAGGACCTTCCCAAGATGGTCGACGAATACATGGCTAAGAGAAATTTCTTATCTTTTGGGTTTGATAGTTTATGTCGGGATCTCGAATTCAACTTACTTACTGGATTTAAACCACCAAAGTTCAGTAAGTACAATGGCACAGGAACTTTCACCATCTGGCATTGTTCTGCAATGACTGCCAAACTGTTCACGACAACCAAGGGTTCCTGATAGACTACTTCCAGAGATCATTAGAAGGAGAAGCTCTCAATTGGTTCGCTGGATGCCCTCTTTACAAGATTGACATGTTCGATGATCTGATCGGACAATTTTTGGACCAATATAAGCACCTGATACAAGAAGCGATTAGTCTCAGTGACCTGATGACAATGAAATAAGAACCCAAGGAGGACTTCACAGATTTCATAGCGCGCTGGAGGAAACTCACAGCCCTCACAAGAAGCCAGATGAAGGAGAAAGATGCAATCAACATTATCATAGACAACGTTAAAGAGCCGCTGCGAAGCGCTCTTATTATAAGCGATTGTCCTGACTTCGCTACACTTCACCTACACGCCAACCGCATCCAAAGACATTAAGGGAGGAGACCTCGCCTTTTCAATAATCACATCAAAAGTCGCTGCTTCCAGTAACTCAAAGTCAAAGAACTACAAGAAGGCCTATGGCTCTGAGTAGGTCAACATGGTTGTCAACCAGGGGCAGAACTTCAAAAATTGAAATTAGCAACCAAGAAATTATGGTAAGAATCAATACCAGAACTAGAATCAACAGCGGTACCTTAACCAGAACCAATACCAAAATCGGAACCAATACTCTAACCAAAATACCCACCAGAACTAGAATGCCACCCAAAATTGGTCAGCTAACCATCAGAGTTATAACAATGTACCCCGCCACAGAATTTTAACCAGCAACCCAGGGGCCCCTACCAACCTAAACGTGATCACTATCCTCCACTTCTTGATACCATCCCTAACATATTCTGCCTCCTTAGTAATTAAAATCTCATTCGATTCCCACCAGAACGACCCTAGCCCTGGCCCGCAAACTTAGACTACAATAAGTTCTATGCTTTCCATCGATTTACAGGACATAACTTAGAAGACTGTTGGGTTTTACGGGATATGATCTATGACATGAATGACCAAAAGTAAATCGGCTGAGAGTCTCTCTGAAATTTTAACCAGAATAACAATCAGCCCCCGTAAAACTTAGGGATCATCAATAATCCCATGCCCAATCACAACTAGGGGTCGGTCGCCCACATCACCGCTGTAGATCTCCCAGGTCGACACCCTTTCCAGCCTTCTACCTCCATCACCCGCATCAGTCCCTCGGAGTTGAACCCCTGAGGCCTCCCATCATTTGCCCACATCCTTCATCTCTGATTACTAGGATCCCTCCACCGAATCCTCCATCATATCTAGCCTTTACTCGGATTCGAGTCCAATCATTCAGAACTCAAAGATCAGACCTTTGACTCCCCCAAATTCTGAGCAAACGTCACCACCGCTTCCTCTATATGACTCTAAGCCTGATGACGAGATGTTCTTCAAACCGCAGACCAAATCTTGGCATGGGTAGATAGCCTCTCCCAAAATACTTTGAGTTGAGGACACGAGACTACGATTAAACATCAGCCAGATGAAGAAACGAGTCAACAAATAGGAGAACCCGATAAGGAGGAGGCACTGATCTCCACCTTCTTAGAAGAGGAAGACTACACACTGTATCTCCCACCATGGAATGGCATGGCTCCGGTGCGTATCCTGCCTTCGAAATTTACCCCCTTTATGACAAACACTTTGATGAGGTTGTCAACCCGAGTTACATCGTGGCTCAATGATCAAAAGTCGACAGGCCCAATCCTTAAATTAGGAACCAATTATCCACCACCGCGATTCCCTCGAGAGAAGTAGAATGTAGGCGCTCAGCCATCAAAAAGAATAACAAGACAAAGGGAAGCAAACTTGCCTCCCCCGCCTCCAGCTCCAACACCGGTGCCTCAGCCACCTCAGCCAGACATAAACAAAGCCCATCAACCCAGCAAGGAGCCAGCCCTGGAAACAGGCCAGGAATATGATCTCCTATGGCACCTTGGGAAAGTACCGACGTAGATATCGATACTTGAGCTCATCAAGAAATTGCCAAACCATCATCGATTGTTAATAAGAGCGTTGGACGAAGCACACGTGGATGAAGATACCACCCTAGACGAGCTGTATGAGATTGATTTAGTTATGGCTCAACCTCCAACACTTACCTTCACGGACACTGACATGGCTAAAGAGTCGTTGCGTAGAACCTTGGCCCCTACATAATTGACGGACATAATCCTAGGATTCTTAGTGCCTCATGCACTGGTTGACATCGGAGTGTGAATCAACATATGCCCAATAACGATGCTCAAAACACTCGATTATGCCAAGTAGAAGATAAGGCCTTCGTCCTTATCCCTCATTGCATATGATGGCTCTAGACATTTCATCAAAGGAACTATCAAACTACAAGTCTGCCTCGGGCCAGTCACCAGGGACGTTACATTCCACGTTTCTGACTCTTCTAGTACTTATAACCTAATACTAGGAAGGAAGTGGTTAGAATCTATGAAGGATGTGGCGTCTACATACCACTAGTGCGTCAAGTTACCCCACGAGGATTCTATCATTAGGATATATGCCGATGCACCCCTTCAGGAAATAGATACCAGCTACGCGGTGAGCATTCCAATAGTGAATGAATCAATGCTAAGTATCGATCACATTAAAAGGGTGGAGACTCTCAATGACGCATCGATAGCAGAAATCAGCCATCCCTCGTCCTCCTTAGCTTGCCGACAAAAATTAATATATAGAGCAACATGCCCCAACCTCGCGCGCCTGTAAGACATAAACTAGACCTCAACCAAGGGGTGGGACCTTATGTATCAACTAGGATATATCCCTCATACAGGACTCAAAAAAAGTTTGTAAGGATGCATAGGACCGATCGTTCCGAAGAAAGTTCGTTAGCACACCAGACTGGGCTACCGATATAGATAGATCGCTCGAGGGAGTTGGATTATTGTTCAAGACCGAGGAACCCTCCGCTACGGAAAGACAAGAGCCTCTGGAACCTAGGCCAAGTATGGAAGACTGGGAGTCAACCGATGAAGAAGACTTCCATATTGCATCCATAGGATAAGAATTAGACACTCCCCTGTCTCTACAGTTGACCCCGCCTCAATCCCCAGCGGAAGAGGACTTGTCGTCAATCTTAAGCGCGGAAGAAAACTATTGGGCAAACCTTCTGGCAATAGAACTGGAAGATCACTTGAGAGTAGATCGTCTGAAATGGTTCGGAAAGGGTAGTCATTCCCATTACGAGAGTTTAGATTTCGATAATGATTTCGGCTACCAACACATACTTGACATCTGGGGATGCCCGCATCGATGCCCTTATCCAGAAAATCCCTACTGCGGCCTGTGCATGACTATGATGCTACGATGCTAGAAGGCTGTCAATTGGCATGGAAGATGCTCATATTGCCACCATAGAAGTCGAAGAGGATATTAGAGCTAGACGTTCTGCAATCCCTAGAAGCACCTCAGCTGCAGATATTCTGGAAATCATTGGAAGAAGAATGGCAACCTCCGCCAAGCGATAATGAAGACTACTGGATAGTTCTCTCAGCGCTCGAGTTGGCAGAACAAGGCCTCCAAACGCTATCCGACAGAGAAGACGAGTCTGACTCTTACAATAGTGACCCTAGCCTCGATCCTGAAGGATGGGAATGCCCTCGAGGATATCCCTACATCTTATGACCATACCAAGCTCACTGTCGGGCTTTCATATTCATTCTAGCATACTACGAAGTCCAAGGGAGAGAGCTCACCAGCCCAAAACATCATCAGTCAGGCTCACCTGAGGAAGATGAGCCTCAGTAAGAAGAACAATTCCAGCCAAGTTTTAAGGACGAGAGCACAGTCGACTATGACCTCCAAAGTTTCTTCGAAGATGAAGCGATTAACATGATAGAAGAGTCTGGAACCTCGATCGCGCCACCACCATCATCACTCATCAGGAGGACCACACTAGACGAGGACTACAAAAAAAATGCCAAATTCTGAATGAGTCCATGTCATCTGAAAATTTACACGAGCGGCTCCACCAGCCGTCACACCTCCTCAACTGCGAGAAGCACCCCCATCAATTCCTCCCCAGGAAATCGACCCTGTACCATACATGTTATCAAAAATAAAAAAATTTGAAAATCCTAAAACCCCTAATAATCTAAAAATAGAAAACTCAAAAAAATTAGAAAACTTTGAAAAAGAGAGGGAGCCCTTCATCCCAGACCATTCAGCAGCCGACAAGGAGACCGTTCTCTCAAGACTGTAAGCAAAGGTTTTGTCCACAGAGTCAAGGAAGAACTAACCAAAATACCCGCAGAAGGTCGTGCTGTCACTTTTGACATCGCAGAGCCACACCTTAAGCCCGCTCGACGCTACCTTACTACTGTCACCTCACAAAAGCATAGGGCATCCTAATGAAGCAACAAGCCGGTTATCATACCCGACGAGATACTCTGCGATTTCGAGAGGACGATGAACCACCTCGATATACACCTCACCAAAGATGTCAAAGTTATTAATTGCACCGATGAAGGGTTACCACTCAGAAAATTAACCTCCCAGTGCAGTGATTTTATAGTTTATGAGCTTACAGACGATGAAGAAGGACAAGCTGCTGAGGAGACACAAGACTTCCAACGGGTAATCAAATGCTTCGACGAGGAGACCCAAGCTGTCGCAAAACCCACAGAAGAAATTAACTTCGACACCAAGGAGAAGCCTAAGAGCTATTGTTCAGTGTAACACTTAGCCCTAAAGAGCGACAACAGATTATCCACGTCCTCCGAGATCACCTCAGCTCCTTCGCATGGTCCTACGAAGACATGCTTGGTCTGGACCCGAGGTTATTAGAACATCATTTGGTCTTAGAGTCCAATGCAAAACCTGTCAAGCAGAAACTCAGAAGAATGCACCCGCAAATAACACTATAAGTCAAAGAGGAAGTTGGCAAGCTACACAAGGCAAAATTTATTTACGTCGTCCTCTACCCCAAGTGGGTCGCGAATATAGTACCTGTCGCTAAGAAGGGCGGTAGAGTACGGGTATGCATCGACTTCCGAAATCTCAACCAGGCATGCCCAAAAGATGACTTCTCGCTCCCACACATCGACACTCTTTTCGACAGTACCAGACATGAGATGATGTCCTTCATGGATGGCTTCTCCGGATATAACCATATTAGATTAGCAAAATCAGACCAAGAGAAGACTTTCTTCACCACACTATGGGGGACCTACTGCTACATCGTCATGCCTTTTGGCCTCAAGAATGCAGGAGCCACATATCAATGTGCTATGGTGGCTATATTCCATAGCATGATGCACACGTGTGTAGAAGTCTACATCGACGACATACTAGTGAAGTCTCAAACATGAGTAGGACATGCCGAAGCCCTTCGACTCCTTCTACAACGATCTGAAAAGTATCAACTGAACATGAATCCGAAGAAATGCGTGTTCGGAGTGACCCCCGAAAAACTACTGGGATTCATAGTTAGCAAGCAAGGAATCGAAATCAATCCAATGAAACTTAAAGTCATTCTCGAGATGTTGCCTCCCAGCAACATTAAAGAATTTTAAGACCTGATAAGAAGACTGTAATTCATCAGGAGATTCATCTCCCAGCACTCTAATAGATGCAACCCTTTCTACAGACTACTCAAAGGAGGAGCTGAATACATATGGGATGGCCAGTGTCAGCAAGCCTTCGACAGCATTAAGAAGTACCTCCTCAATCCCCCGATATTATCACCACCAATCCCTAGAAAGCCCTTGATTCTTTATGTCTGGTCTAACGAGCAAGCAATGGGTGTAATCCTGGGATAGTACAATGAAGACAGAAAGATGGAGAAGGCCATCTAGTACCTCAGCAGGATGATGGTCGAGTACGAACAATAGTACATTACGATGGAGAAGACCTGCCTAACACTAGTATGGGCTTCAATGAAGCTACGACACTACTTCGGAGCACACAAGATAATGGTACTAGCATGCATAGACTCTTTAAAGTATATCTTTGAGAAGCCCACTACATCTGGGAAGGTCGCTCGATGGCATATGCTTCTGTAAGAGTTCAACATCACCTACGTCACCCAGAAGTCAATCAAAGGACATGTGATCACCAACTACCTAACAAATCTTTTGCTCCCTAGCAATGAGCTAGTACGCACAGACTCCCCCGATGAAGATCTACTCTCGATTCATGTGGAAGAGCCCGATAAGACCTCATGGACCTTATACTTTGATCGCGATCTTAATCATAAAGGGAAAGGCATCGGGGGTAGTCTTACTAAGCACAGAGGGGATTATCATACTAAAAGCCTTTCAACTCGACTTTTCAGTCACCAGCAATGTCACAAAATATGAAACCTTCATTTTCGGGCTACGAGCAGCACTGTAGCTGAGCGTCAAACAATTGAAGGCGATCGGCAAATCCAAACTTGTGATATCATAGGTCATTCGAGAATGAAAGATGAAAGAAAGAAGACTGATGGTATACTTAGAAATAGCTCAGCTCCTAGTAAAGAAGTTTGAGAGAATTTCCTTCGCACATATCCCGAGATTAGAAAATGAGCTAGCAGGCTCCCTCGTCACGCTAGCATCAGTCATACATATACCAATCGAACAAAGTACCAAGTGCTTCTTCATCGAGAAATTGACCACACCGGTGCATGAAGTGGCATGGAAAGAAGAACTAGAACTACCAGTCCTCCTGAAGACCATGAAGTAAGAAGAAGCATCCACCGCAGAAAGTCCCAAGGGAAAAATAGCTGCAGTTGCCACTTTCTGATTCAAGAAGTCACCCACTGATGATGGACAATCATGGTACTTCGACATATGGAACTTCCTAAAACACTGACGCGCCCCTCCTTACGCTATGAAGATTGAAAGGAAGACCATAAGGAATTGGTGCATCAGATTTTGCATTCTAGGCGAGACATTATACAAGGAAGCCTTTACTTAAGGAGTAATGTTATGATGCATCACGGTGGCCGAAGGAAAATATATCATCCGAGAAGCACATGCTAGGGCCTGTGGCGCCCACACTGGTAGACAGACTCATTGACCAAATTATACGATAATGCTACTTCTGGCCAACAATGATAAGAGATTTCCACCTATACGTCCAATGTTGCTGACTTGGCTTTTTATTATGTATATATTTTATGTTAAATTCAAGTCTTAACCTATTGCAAGCGCACAATGGAAATTATAGTACTAGCATAGGATCATTCCCATGTGGAAGTTTGTTATCTAATTATTTCTTTAGTTTTATCTCTTATTCAAATCCTTATCTTTAAAAACTGTTATTTATCTTTAAGATCTAATCTACTAGAGAAATATGAATAAAAGAATGGTTTTTTTTTAATCTAAAGTGCATAAAATAAATCCTAATCCTCCTTCTTCATATTAAGGTCGTCAATCATAATCTTCAACTTTTGGATATTTATAAATTTAAACATTATCGTTACACTATATTTCCAGTCTCCTAGCTTTGGTTGTCAATCAAGTCTAAGATCCTATCAATACAGATTTAATATAATCAACAACTTCCTAAAATCTGAGTGTCAATAAAACCTTAAAAAACTGAAGATGAAAAAGTAAAACCGTTACACTAATATGCAAATTCTAACCCGAGTCGTCAATTCAAATCAAAACATGGAGATGTTTACAAATCAAATATATCTAAACTAAAAAGCAAAGTAAAATATATCCTTCACCCCTTAGCCGTAGTCCTCAATTGCTCCTGAGAAACTATAGATATCTACACTAATCTTCAGCACTCAATCGCAGTCATCAACTGCTCTTGAGAAACCTCTGATATCTAATTTATTCTAACTATTTTACACTACTTTGATCGAAAGAAAATCCAACCTCAACCGTCAATTGATGCTGAAATTCTTCGATGCTTATTCCTATGTCGAGCTCTCTTATTTATAGATCATAAGGAGTCGATTTACAAAGATTTAATTCTAATAAAATAAACTACTAACAATAAAGGATTCCTAATATAACTCTAATTCTAATTTCATTCTTTCTTGCTTCAGCGGTTGATATACATCTAGAACTTTCTTTATACTTCAGTAATAGAGTCCTTCAAAATCTTCTTCATCAATTTCCTCGGATTCATGATTCGCCAGACTTCTAATTCAAGAGATCTTTTATTTCTGGTTCATGGCGGTGTTCTATGAACGTGATCAACAGCAGTGAGCTAGCGTTCTGTAAAATTGCTATTAACGATTCTCTGTTCTTTCTTCTTTAGTGGAAAATCATAAATTATAATTTTCTACTTTCAATAGGGTTCATAAAGGGAAAATCGTGAAAGACAATTCTTTAGTTTTATCGTTTTCTACAAAATCATAAATGACAATTTTATTCTTCTTCATACTGCTCACTCTTATAACTTTGATAGACTTGGCAGATGATTCTCTGGAAAATCGTAAATACCTCTCTTCCTTGAGCGGCTTCTTCTGTAGAATCGTAAATTACGATTCTTTGGCTTTCATAGTCTCTCACTCTGGGAAAATTGTAAATAACAATTTTTTATTCTTTTCAATAGGTGGAGCTTTCGTCTTTCAATCTTTGTCATTCTTACTGCTTTTTGAGTTATTTTTGACAAATATTAATACTTGGACTCTATTTTACTATTTTTTCTTAATATCTGCATATCAACAACTTATTAGTAGCAAACTATGGTCTGGCATCACTAAGTTAAGGGTGATAAAATGGTAAATTATGTGACTGATCAGCTGCAAAGCAGTGTCAAGAGAAGCCCCGTCAGTTGCACTGAACCCTATAACCTCACCATGGCCATTCTCCATGTGGGCTTTTGACATTATTGGACCTTTCACAGACATAGTTGGGAACACTCACAAGAACCCGTTCATCCTCACTACAACTGAATACTACACCAAATGGACAGAAGCAGAGTCATATGTCAGAATTACTGCTTCGACGCTCGTGAAGTTTATTGATTGGAACATCATCACAAGGTTTAGAGTTCCCAGAATGTTCGTCACCGACAATGGACCATAATTCATCGCAAAATAGATGAAGAAACTGTACAAGAAGTACAACATTTATCTATACCACTCATCACCATTCTACCCTCAATGAAATGGACAAGCAAAGGCTACCAACAAATTGCTGATCTGAATTCTAAAACGAATAATGGAGACAAGAAATGGAGTCGACTGTTCTGATTGACTACCCGAAACACTCTGGGCTTACAGAACTTCTATTTGTACGACCACTGGCCAAACTCCTAATCTCCTCACATATGGGATGGCGACTGTCTTACCATACAAAATACAAGTACCGTCCTTGCGTATCAAGCTTGACGATCAGCTGTACATAGACAAGAGGAGAGTTTCTCTACTTGCCGAGCTAGAACAACTCGATGAGACGAGCCTAAGGGCAGCTGATCATGTGCAAGTATATCAAAGGAGAGTGGTCAGGGTCTATGATAAGAAATTTCTAGAGCGAACCTTCAAAATTGGAAAGTTAGTCTTGAAGAAGATCATGCCCTCCAAGCATGCCCACCCTAAAGGGAAGTTGAAGCCAAACTGGGAAGAGTTGTATGTTGTTGCGGCCGCGTACCCTGAAAATGCATATAAATTGGTAAACCAAGATGGGGAGGAACTTCCTAACCCGTGGAATGCCATATACCTGAGAAAATATTACCTTTAGCCCCGTGATTGTAGTATACCGTAGTCATACGTAGATATCTATAGTTACTCATCACAAGTCATTCACTAGTCATACATTGTTATTTCTAAGAATATCTCCTGAAAGCTTCCAACCCATTGCCCACCTGCTTATTCGGGCAATCTGATCGAAAGGATTAGACGAATACCCAACTCCTTTTAAAAGCATGAGCAACACCTGATTCTCACCTCCTTTCCCACCATTGGAGGAGATGTTAGAGCATAAAAAAAGGAAGATGTTAGGTTCAATCAAAACTCACTATTCTTGCGTCAGCAGGTTGCTTTCAAGATATATACGTGCTTCAAGAGAGAAACATAACTGAGTGAGAGCAATGCGGCGGGTGAACAAGTCAATGACCCTAGGGAAGCATAAGCAAAACGTGAGGACATTCCTAATAACCCTACCAAGAAAGTATAAGCAAACTTTGAGGGCATCCCTAGTGCCTTTACACTACTAGATATCGTCGTAAGGAGGCAGGTGGAGGAGAAACTCTTACTGACCAAAAAATATGAGACTTTGATGGTGTTGAAGCATGATGGAGGGCTCAACCATGGCACCACATACCACCTGAGGAAAAGACTATTGCCTATCTCTTTTAAAGTTGTCAAGTATAAAATTGTCCCTATATCATTGAGCCTTATCTATCGTTAGCCCTTAGTCATATTTTCGCAGCATGAGTTAGTACCTTTCGAAGGATATCTCCTGAAATAAAATCGAAAACTTGTGGATGATGACCGATGCAATCACCTATTACTTACCACCCGCTCCGCTCATACCAAGACTACGTGATATGAAGGCCACTATCAAGCATAAAACCTGGCACATGACTGATATAACATGAACACCTTCTTCCCAGTATGGCAAGGCACCACCAGAGGATTCTCTTCGAAACTAACTTGTCAAACCCATGTATCACTCTATGTAGACCCAAATATTCACGAATCTAGGAAAGCTCCATTACACCTCAACACTGGGGCATTTTTATTTCGGGGAAGGAATTACTTCAGGCCCCTTGCTTGTTCATAGATGGATGCAAAATGATGAGGTAACCACTCAAGGAGGACTCCTGCAGATATTGCACTGACTATCCTATCACGCTCCTAAACTGAAGCATTTTTTTTAGTTTGTTTTTAGATTTCCTTTCAACACTGTGCTTTCCCTATTGCATCATTTTCCCTTTGCATTTAATGAAAAGTAGATGAAAATAATAATAAATACAATGATACTTCTCTTATTACCAAACTCTGGTTTGAGATAACTCCCCCTTGACAATTAGCAAGGGGGAAAATAAAACTACTAATAAACATTGTTTCTCTATGCAGATACAAGCAACCTTCAACCATTACTGGGCCAACTTGAGGAGCATCCAAGTCCCAATAATAGGCGATGGAACCTAAGTAAGCAGCTAAAGCATGGACAGTAAACGAAAAGAGCAAAAAACCAGGTACTCCTAAACCAAAAATCCATCCATATACATCTTAAATTTCTTTCCTTTACATCTATCACCAGGGGCATACCCCCTATATATACAATAAATAAAAAGAGTACAAAAGTATACATGACCCTACTCCCTTCGTTGCCTCTGCGAGGAGCGCTCGCCACTCTACCCAGCGTCATCAACCTGCAAACCACAAGCCTGGTCCACTGAAGCATCAGTTGAAGCCTGGGGAGCAGATCGATGTCTCCTAGAAGAAGAAGGTCTGGCGACAGATCCCCCCTCACTCACCTGGCTCGAAGCTCACTGAGACTGTGAACGTAGAGGGTCAAATGCAAACAAAGGCCCAAGGGCTGAGTCCGCCTGAGCATAGGCCCTCATACTCTCACAAGTCGCGCGATGAATCTCTGCCAGTGAGCCACTAATCCTTGATCCCGACCCTGGAAGGTGATCGAGCAACCCTCGCACTCTCCCTCCTACTCTCACCAACTCGTGCTGTAAAAGATCTATCGTTGACTGCATCTCAGCACGAGCTATGGCTCGAGCAGCCTCCAACTCGACCGTTTAAGTCCTCCGTTCCACCATGAGCTCCGTGGTAAACTCCTGAAGATGATGCTCCATAAGATCAGAAGGAACCTCAGGCACTGCCTGGCGAGTCGTAACGCGCTGCGTCTCTAAGTGTCACTCCTCCAACTCACGCATCTGCACATAAGCACACGGCTAAACTAAGAAAATAGGGGTATATGACAAAATAAAAGGTCAGGAGTAACGAAGATATACCAGCTTGGCACACTCCTGAAGAAGGCACTCGACAGTCGCGACAGTCACCAGATCAGCATGCGACAAAGGAGGAATCCCAGACGTAGATGACTACAACACAAATAAGAAGCGCATAAGATAACATCATAACTACACTGACCAGATATACCTGAACAGTAGGAGTAGGATCTTGTAGGGGAGCCTCAGGGGCTGAGTCGTGGACCACCTGCATAAAATAAAACAAACAAAACACCAAAGTTCATCATATAACATCAACCAACGAGTAAACATCGAACACCCAAACAAAATACATACACATATTATACCTGACTCTTCGAGCGCAATGAAGTGGTTGTAGCCTCCCTCATGTGGAGATCCTCGACAAGTATGCGCTGGAAACATTCTAACATAGCATCAGGTCACTAAATGACTAAATATAATAAAATAAAGTAACTCAAGTACCAAGACTCACCCAACGGTCTAACTCGGCACGATGCTGGGTGATCACCGGGTCCTCCCAACTAGAGGATGCTACTTAAGATGAGTTAAAGGCTGGAGCATATACCCCCAGCAATGAAAATCTCCGCCCTCTGCAAATATAACAAACAATAAGCACCTCAGAAACAACAGAACATAAATCACTAATGATTAACTAAAAGTCAAACACAAAACACTCACTAGCCTATCAATCTCTGAGCGCAAGCTGGCCTCCACTTCACGACCAGCCTACTGCTGGCCCTGCAACAACCCAATGAGTTGCCCCTGGTGGCTCACCTCATCCTCCCTCGTTGCCTAAGATATACATAAACATGATTAGCCAACTGAAATAAGAATAGGCAAATACAACTGAAAGGAATAAATTAAACTCACCAAAATACGACGGGTTTCCTCCAACTGACCCCTCAACTGATCCTCCATGGACCTGGCATCGGCAATCGAGGTCACCAAGGACCTCAACATCTCCTCATCAGGGCGGGGGGCACTCCCCATCCACTCCTGTGCAAGATGCAGGGCCTTCAATGCCCCGCAAACTCCAGGGCTCAACTGACCCCGCTCTACCTCAACCACCCTCTCCCTCAACGCTCTGGCAGAATCAGGCCCGCAAATACTGAAGGAGCTCTATCCCTAGAAGGGGAACTAGGTAAAGAGCCGACCACGAATCCTCGAACCATCTAGTGAAGGCCCAAGCATCTACCTCATCGAGAGCTCCAGTGACTTCAGTCCCCCCAAACCTAAAATCCATATACTGATCCGACCTCTTCTTCTCAAAGAAGCGGCCAGGGGGACCAGTCTTTTTCTTCGACACCCGTGCATGAAGCTCCGAGGGGACTCCTTGGGGCAGTCCCAACTGTCGAGCCACTCAAGATAGGTGAATTTGTTCCACCATCTCAAAGCAGGGGACCCACATCTCGAGGCTAAAAAGTGGCTGACCAAACCGTATCACAGCCCGGTCGGTGCCCTCCCCATCCTCGTATGGTCTCCAAATAACCTATCCCAAAATAAGCCGATAAGAATGTTAGTAAAACCCAAAGTATAAAATAAACCAACATTAGCAAAACAAAACGAAGGACACACCTGACCGAGGTGCATATCCTCGAATAGCCACCTCATGATCTAGAGAGTCGTAATCCTCTGACGATCTCCCATCAACGTCCGCCACATATACATACACAAAAACATGGGCACCATCACTGGAGGGACCCTGGGGTGAAGGAATAAGAAATGGTCATATGCCTAGAACTGTATAAAGACGAAGCGGAATCGTGTCAGCCCGAAAGAGGACGCGTAGTCTTAAGAGCTTATAAAAGAAAAATTTAAACCTCACCTATAGGAAGGGAATGAAGCCGCCGATGGTAGCGACTCCCCTTGCCTGCCGAAACAAATGCCTATATAGGTGGGCTAGCGCCACCGCACCCCATGCTTATGAAAACACTCGCTCCAAGTCCACGAGCAATGGCAGGAATAACCCAGTGATATACTCCGGGTGGCAGATGAAAATATAACTCCTCCGAAAAAATGCATCAGGAAAGCCCTGATGATGGGATCTGTCTCTACCCCTACCTCAAATACGGGAGCACGAGCCACTATCACCCTACAACTCTCCTCATACACTGCCACAGACTCAGGGTGACGCCTCATAGGGGTGAACCCCGCTCCAAACGTATTAAGAAACCAAGTGGTCTGAATCAATCCCGGCCCAGACTTGCTAGAAGTGTACTCAGTCCTGAAACACTTGACGCTCGCCGCCTGATAGTCAGATAGCATCTGCCCAGTCATAGGATCACCCTCAAACCTCACTCCCGTAACATAGACCTAGTCCTTAGGAGTCAACAACATCATCCTTATAGGGAAAAGCAACGCCTGCTGCTCCTCCCTCGCTCCACCTCTCGAGTATAACCCTGGCCAAACCGACGTCAGGGTGGAAAGTCTTGAGCCCAAGGATGGGCCCTAAACCAAGGGATGCGAGCCTCTTCTACTGGAATGTAAGGAGAGCCTGATACCACGCATGGGACTCAGCCCACGCGAAATTAATGGACATGGAAAGGGGCTCCTAAATGGACAACAAAGAATAGAAGAAATGTAAGAAACACAAAAGATAATAGCTAAACAGGCGGTAATAGTATAAGTGGCAAATAACCATGAGAAGAAAATCTACGGTAACTAATTAACATAACATGCAAAACATGAGAAAAATAAAGCAATAAATAAACGTAACCTAAAGTTATATGCAATCATGATGCATGAATGCCCACGTACGCTAAAACTAAATGCAAGTTCTACGTAAAAGTAAAGAGGTTTCCATGTCCTAGATGATCTACATCATAGCCTAAATCCCTAGGAAAATAAAAGGGACTCTTATTTTCAAACACTTATCCGATTCGATGCAAAGGTGTCAGCTAATGGAATCCGTATCGGACGTTCGGCCCGAGGGGGGTTAGCACCCTCAGCAACGGGAGGATCCCCACCCTCATCATTGGGAGGAACCTCATCCCCCTCAGCTACTGCAGTCACCTCAACAAGACCCTCCTTAGCGACCGCGAGAACCTCCTCTATACCATCGACGGGAACCTCTAGAGCACCTATGCCATCCATCATCTCTACTAACTCTGAGACAGTCATGCTACCCTCGGGCTCCATCTCACAAGAAAGCACTTGGAAAATAAAGAGCAAAGCAAGAAACTGCATCAAAATTCGACGGACCGATCACGAGATATCGCACTCACACGGGAACTAGAGCACTCGAGAGCAGAGAAGCACATAAATCAAGAAAAGTCAGAATGTGCAAGCAAAATGAGAGGGATTTTCAACTTTTATAGACATCGGTCAATCCTGTGCTAACCCCATAACACGGAATCGAATCGAGCGTATTATACGATATGCGAATTCGGAGGTCCGCGCTACTCCACATGCGCAGAATTAACCCCCCATCAACACGGGCGAGCGACAAACCAAAACCACGGAACCCCATTTGCGCATGATTAAAATTTCACACATCCACCGATACGCAAAATCCAAAATGTCACCTTGACTCGGCCAGTCTGTTAGCCACTGACTTTTCGATCCCATGTAATTCCTGATGCGCGTAATCGGATTAAACACACACCCTTATGCATGGAATAAACCCGCCAACCGTTGGATCTCGCGCATCAGGTTATGCACGAAATTCTATTCAATGCCAATTAGTATGCACGGAATCACCAAATCCAAAAATATATATATACATACCAAGGTTGGAAGGCCTCTAAATGCAAACACAGGTGGAGATGGCCTCTTAACACACATGCACAGACGCTGATCAGATCAACAATCAATGGGATAAAACAAACAAAATTTCATTGATGATTAAAAATTTGTACAGGTGTCATCGGGGGCATCCCCCCATGAATTTATAACCCAAAATGAAAACCTTAAACCTAACCTACAACCTAAAACGAAAACCGAGGATCTCGAAATAAACGCACGATGCGTAGGAGCGTCCAATCGGAAGCAACAGAAAATGTCAGAAGAGGATTGGTTGGGTAACACCCTTTCCATCTATTTGGAGGACTTCCCTTCCGCGATCTTCACCTCCTCCGCTACCGCCTCCTACACTGCCTTCACTGCTTCGTGTAGACAGCAGCGGAGAAGGTGCCACCCCGCCGGCCAATCACCTAGACTACGGCGGTGCTTCTAACGACACCTTCCTTCAACTACAGCTACACTTCCAAGCAGCATCATTACCGAACATTATCATCTCAGGCCGAAGAACACGAGAAACCACGAAGAAAGTATGAAAAGACATCAAGTTTGGCCTTTCGAACTATAAGCAAAGAGAAACCAGAGAAAGGAATGAAGAAATTTGAAAAAGCCCCATAAATATATAGACATCCAGCCAATCTCACACATGTAGACTCATGCGCAATTAAATTAAGCGCCACTCCCATCACGCGGATTCAGAGTCACACACGAACTTCTCCATGTAGAATCTAACCATCGCCGACCCATGCATGCAATGATCCAATCTCACACATCACCCCTTGCGCAGAATACGAAAGATGCACCAACCCTATTGCGTAGAATCTGAACCGACGCCTGAGAGTCTGAGCCATGTAACGGCTGACCTCTCAATCCCATGCATACACAGACATGTGCAATCAGTTCACACACTGACCCTAACACACAGAATAAGTCCGCTGACACATCAATCCCACGCTATTCAACTTGCATGTAATTCGATTCCATGCATGGTCACAAGCGTGTAATTCCCCAGGTATAACAAAAAAAAAATATGCACAAACTAGTAGTGGCCAAAAATGGAGTTGTAGGCTTGTTGCCCACACATAAAACAATGCCTATGACACAGAACCCACGCATACGCTCACACTACCCTAGGAACACATCAAACTCAAGCACCCCACGCTCTAAAGACCGAAAGAAAGCACTTTTACACATGCTCTGGACTTAACCATTGATCACACCAAAGTTAACTAGACTAAACTAATCCACACCAGACTAATTCCAATCAAACCAAAATTTAAGAAACTCAAAATAAAGTCATAAAATGATAAATAAACACATTTCACTTTTTATAAATATGATAAAATTATTACAAATTTACACCGGGGTATACCCCCTGAATATACAAATCTAAAACGAAAGACGAGTTCGAACTTAGGACAAACACTCAAGGACACCCAAGCCAACGAGCGCTCGGGGAAAGTCGCCTTAGTAGTAGTCCCATAAGAGGGGGAGAGATGATGGAGATGCCTGAAGAGGAAGCATACCCTAAACAAGCTCCAACATAAATCTCATCTTCACATCCTTTTCTCCCTAAGATGCTGCTTATGATGCAATCTTCCAAGTCACATGACCCAGTGGCAACATCTTAGAACTCCGAGCCGGCGAAAAAGAAAGAGTGAATCAAAGAAAGCCACTCAGGATCTAAGGCATACACCTATGGAAAGCCGATTTGGAATGTTCCCAAAGGAGGGCTCGAAAAAGGTCAACCCACAGAGCCTACCAAGGAGCAATTGGGACCGATCACAAGAATTTTGACCCAGCTCTTTTCCTTGGTTTTCTTTCTGCCAACTTTAACTCTTCCATCTTTTCCCCCAACATAGTAGTACTTCAAGTGCTACCCCACATTCCCAATGCCGCTTATTCTCAAAATAAATAAATCACCATTACAAATCCCTTATGATTAAATACCCAAGATACAAAATAAAATGGAAGACAAGACATAAAGAAAATAAAAATACCAAATTCTCAAATGCCAAAATTACAAAACAAAACAAAATAACAAAATGATAAAACAAAGCCCAACCCCTAAACACCCATTTATAACCTAGGCCTCCTTCACCACAAAATGACAAGTGCCTCACTCACAAGCCCCCTTCATCTACCACAATTAAAACAAGACACCTAGCCCCTTAAAAGAAATAGCAATCCCTGACAAGCCAAGATAAACCAATAAACATGCCACACTTACCCCTAGAGCAAACACTAATCCATGACAAAATAGATAAGCCAATGGCATTAAAACACCCAACACACTAATCTAGAACCAAAATTCACACATCTCTAACAAGTATCATTCCAAACCAAACATAAGATCAAAACAAAATACCTTAAACACACATGGAATCTCCTCCTTCACCATGACAAAAGAAAAGCTCTCCAAACCCAAAATTAAAATACCCAATAATAAAACTAAATCCAAAAAATTAATGCCCCAAAATTAAACCAGTCACTTATACCAGAGCCTTAAAAAAGCAGACATAATCAAATAGACAAAACAAAATTGAATAAAATAAAATAAAACAAAAAAAGGGGAAAATCACCCCTACAATCCCTTCACAACTGCACTTGCCGCCCACTCGCCACGGTAAATAAACCAACAAAATAAAAGTGAAATAAAATAAAAACTCATACCTCATAGTCCCATCGCCACAACACCACCCAAAGATTTCAAAACACTCCCACGATCGGAACCTCAAAAAATAGAAAATAAATAATAAAAGCCCCATCGCACACCCGCTACCTGTCCCACCACGATAGGAATCACTTTCCCGTGTCCCATCGCATGACTCCACACATCGTCCAGAGAGAAGGCGGCTGACATCCCTTACATGCCCATGACAGTCCCATCGCGACACTACCCCACCGCGTGACCTCGCACACCACGTGACCAAAGGAAGACTCAACCAATGCCCCGTCGTGATAAACTTTACCAACCCACCACCAAACTCAGAAATTAACCAACTAGAAGGGGAGATCCACTAATGTCCCCTCACGAAGAAGCAGATAGTAAAGCCGAACTCCCCAAATATCCCATCATGACAATCACTAGGCCCCATCACTCCAGCAATCACCATACCCCGCCATTACAAAACCAGAAGACGAGAGGAACATCTCCAACATCCCATCGCACCTAATAAATATCAAATCCCATCCCGAGCCCCTCGTCATGCACCCCGATGTCCCATTGCGTAACCACCACGAAATAACAGCACCCATTGTAGACACCCCCATTTTTCCCTATCGGAATATACAAATTTATTCAGTCAACCTTGGACCTCACCCGTGACTTTTATGAAAGGACTTACCTTCTCTGAAAGTTTTACGACCCTAATGTGGGAACCATATGCTGAAACAATAGTATATGGCTGAATATAGGCTAAAATAATAGCTTTGTGGCTCAGGCCCCATGACCCTAACATGAGAACCATGCACTAAAACAATAGTAGATGGCTGAACACAAGCTGTAACAATAGCTCTATGACTCAGTTCCTGACGTAGGAAGACTATATACTAAAACAATAGTATATAGTCGAAATGCAGACTGAAATAGTAGTCTGGCATTTCAGACCCCTAACCCTAAATTGGGAACCATGAACTGAAACAATAGTACATGTTTGAATACAGGCTTAAGCAATAGCTCTGTGGTTCAAACCCAACATAGGGAGACTATATACTGAAATAATAGTATATAGTCAAAATGCAGGCTGAAATAATAGTTTGGCATTTCATACTCAACCCAGACCCGGACAACCCCGAATTACATGCCTAAAACAATTCGCGAAATTCAATTGTACGCAAACTCACAAACGTGCAATCAGTCCCCTTTCAAATCAAACTTCCTTTCTTCAAACCACCAAGAGACTCGATTACACGCTCCATATGACACGCATGATCGGATTGAGCGCCACATCATAGGCGCGCAATTGGCCTACGCCCGACCTAGTCTCACAGTCCTTGACCCCTAAAATTCCACGATTAAACACTTCGGATGAAATGCTTAATTAGATTGCGCATTTTAAATCAAGCGCGCAATTAGTCCTAACGTGATTAGAACTAGGGAACTCGGCTGAGCCAGTCAGTCGATCGCTCACTAAGTCGGTGATCAACTCAAAGCGAATAAGTGTCGAAATACCGGCGCGCAATTCAGTTAAACGCTTGAAACAGGATGCTTAATTAAGAAAAAACTTATAAAAGACTTTTTTTAATTCGACCCAAAGAGAGGACGGAAAAAATAGACACAGAGCAATGATTTCAAGATTCAAGCTTCAAGTTCTCTGCATCCAAGCTTCGAATTTCGAGATTCCTCTCTGTAGCTCCGGCCTTAGGTAAAAATCTAGTCTTTAGTTTCCGACCCAAGTTTTTAATTCTTAAATTTAGGTTTTTTTTAGTTTTAACTATTAGCATTAAATTTTCAATCTTAGACCATAGCACCCTTTTAGACCATAATTTTAATATCTAGTTCTAGTTCTCAGTTTCTAGAACCAGTCCTTAATCTAACTGCCTAATTCTCCGACCCTAAACTTTAATTTTGTTCTGAAATCTCAATTTCCAGTCCTATTATCAATCTTTAGTTTTAGTTCTTAGTTTCTAGAACCAGTCCTTAATCATACGGTCTGATTTTATTCAGTCCTTAGATTTTAAATTCTAGTTTTAATTACTCAATTTAAAATTTATAAAATCTCAATTTATAATTCAGTTCTTAGTTTCTACTTTCATAATTTAATTCATAATTATAACTCGAAATTATCAACTTTAAAAATCCAAAATTACTATATTATAATCCAAAGTTTAATTTGTTTTAATCTCAGCCACCCGATTTTCCCATGGGAGCTCACAGAGGGTACTCGAGAATGAGGCCAATCCTCCTTAGCATAGCGGGCCCAAAACCCTTTTTTTAAGAATTTCAGTAAAATCAGTTCCTTTATTTTAATTAGAATTTTAGTAAAATTAGTCTGTTTACTTTAATTATAATTTCAATACAATTAGTATAATTGCTTTAATTAGAATTTCAATACAATTAGTATAATTGCTTTAATTAGACTTTCAGTACAATTAGTATAATTGCTTTAATTAGAATTCCAGTAGAATCAGTCTATTTTACTTTAGTCAGAGTTTTAGTAAAATTAGTTCACCACCTTAATTACAATTTCAGTACAATTGGCATACTTGCTCTAATTAGAATTTCAGCAAAATTAGCATACTTTCTCTAATTAGAATTTCAGTAAAATTAGTTCCTTTAGTTTAATTAGAATTTCATTAAAATTAGTATATTTGCTTTACTTAGAATTTCAGTACAATTAGCATGCTTGCTTTAATTAGAGTTTCACCAGAATTAGCATATTTGCATTCCTAGTACAATTAGGAGATTAATATTAATTAGACTCCTAGTTGGATTAGAAAACTTAAATTAATTAGGTTTCTAATAAGATTATAACATTTGAATTAATTAGACTCCTAATGGGATTAGGAAACTTAATTAATTAGACTGCTAATACAATTAGGAAACTTAATTAATTAGACTTTCAATAGGATTAAAACACTAAATTAATTAAACTCCTAATAGCATTAGGACACCTAATCATAGTAGAATTTCAGTAAAAGTAGGACACTCAAAAGTAATTAGACTTCTAATAAGATTAGAACAGTTAAACCAAGTAGACTCACACTAGGATTAGGACATTAGAATATCAGATTAATTCACCACAAATTCATATAGTTAGACTCATAGTAGAACTAGGAAACTTAAACCAATTAGAATTACAGCAATAATAAGGAAAGAAAAACTAAGTTATCTGAATTAGAAGAAGAGCCAGTACTGCTGACGTTGGCAGGCTGACGATTCAGTAAAGAAGTAACCCACACCCGCTCCAAACCATGATCACTGACGTGTTATAGAGTCGTTAAATATCTGCAGCTGGTGATTACAACAAACTAAGAATCTTCCTAAAAATTCTCCCTTATTTTAAACATTCAAATCACTGCATTGCCAGAGTCCACTTAGGACGGAATTGGGCCACTGATTCACGGGGGCCGAAAGGAACCCAGAAAAAATGTGCACCAACAAACTCGCGATCGCGATGGGACACTTTTGCCAAACTCTTTCTTTCTCAGATAGTTAGTTTTATTTTACTTTTTTTCTTTCCATCGCATCATTTTGAATTTTCTTGAATATATGAGTCTTCGTTAAAGACTCGAGATGTCCGATATACAAAGAGTGAGTTTAGGAGACCCTCCATTGTGGGGATATCACGACAACCCTGTATATGAGAAAGAGTCACCTCACAATTCCAGCCTACGACAACCTGAGATTAACATGGCTGGCAACCAGAAAAATCCCTTTTTTACCCCGCACACTGGTAATAACTACAACGAGAGAGATAGTAACACTGGAAAAAAACCTCACTGCTAAAAAAATTATAGAACTCAGTTTTCAGAGAATACAAAGACGAGATGATGACACCAAGGAATTTCTTCAAGGACTGGTTGCTGCATATGAAACCATTAGGGCATGACAATATTCAGAAGAATAAAAATTACAGGAAAGGCCGCCGCCTACCTTGAGTACAGTGTTAACTTGCGCCTCACCATTAAGATAACCTACTCACACATTCTTCAACGATGATCCTTTAGATAAGGTTTGCTCGCGAGTTGCTCCAAAGGACAGCACCATCAAGATTGAAGATCTCCCCAAGATGCTTAATGAATACAGGGCCAAGAGAACGCCATGGTCACTCATTCGGGTTCGATAAGTTTTGTCGAGATGTCGAATTTAACTTACCAACGGGATTTAAACCGCCAAAATTTAAAAAGTACAATAGCACGGGAAATCCAAACCATCACTTGGCCCTCTTTTGAAATGATTGTCGATGCATACACGATTATCAAGGACTTCTCATCCACTATTTCAAACTATCATTAGAAGGAGAATCTCTAGATTGGTTTGCGAGACTCCTGCTATATAAGATAGGTACATTCAACGATTTAGTCGATCAATTCCTGAACCAATACAAGCACTTGATCCAAGAGACAGTTAGTCTCAGTGATCTAATGGTGACAAAGCAAGGACCCTATAAAGAGTTCGTCGACTTCTTCGCTTGATGGAGGAAGCTCGCTGCCAGGACCGGCACTTCAATGAAAGAGAAAGACTCGATTAACATTATCATTGATAACACTAGAGAACCATTAAAGAGAGTGCTCGCCATAAGCGACTGTCCTGATTTCACTGCACGCCACTCCCGGGCCTCCCGACTAGTGCAACACATCAAAGGTGGAGACCTCGCCCTATCCATAGTCACGTCGAGAGTAGGCACTTTTGGTGAATCAAAGTTAAAAAAATAACAAGAAAGCCTCAGGAACTGAGTAGGTTAACACCATTGTCAACCAAGGGCAGAACTCTGGGAACGGAAACTTCCAACTGGGAAACTTCGGGCAGAATCAAAATCAGCAATGGTACACAAACCAAAATCAAGGCGCAAATCAATAAAGATATGCAAACCAGAACCAAGGCCAGAACCAAAAATAGGGGAAATACCAGAATAGAAACCAATATCCCAACACTTAACAGAATCAGAATAAAACACATAATCGATCGGCTCTCACGCAGAGCTCCAATAATGTACCCCCACCATAAAACTTCAACCCAACTACCTACTAGCAGAGGCGGGAGCACTATCCCCCTTTACCTGATACAATCCCAAACATCTTCCATCTCCTTAACACTCAGAATCTCCTCCGATTCCTGCAAGAAAGACCACGACCATGGCCGATAAATCTAGACTATAGCAAATACTGTACATTCTATCGATATGCAGGACACACTCTAGAAGATTGCTGGGTCCTCTGAAATGTAATCTATGACATGAATGATCGAAATTAAATTGACTAGGAAGCGCTCAAGAATCCTAACCCTAATAATAATCAACCCCAACAGAACTTAGGAATTATTAATAACTCCATGCTCAACCACAGCCAAGGAACGCCAGCCCAGGTCACCACCGTGGATCTCCCTAGTCAATCCTCCTTCCACACTCCACCTTAATCACTCGCATCCAACCTTCCAATGCTTTTGCCACCCCTATGAGAGATCCATCACCCCCGCACCCCTCAGCCTTGATCACCCGAATCGCCCCGCCGAGCCCACCTCCTTACCTAAATTTCACCTAGATACGAGTCCACTCCTTTACGGTCCAAAGGCCATTCCTCCATAGTCACCCACCAGAACCTTCAATCCCTCCAAATCCTGAACCAACATCATTGTCACTCCCCTCGTCCGATTCAGAATTCGAATATGAAGATCATGTTCTTCAAACTACAACCCAAATCGCCGCATGGGTAGACAGTGTCACCCAATAGACTCCAAGCCAAGAAAATGAGAGAAGGACTAAGTGTTTGCTAAACGCATAAGAGAGTGAATAAGAAGGACATCCTGACCCGTGCGAGACACTGGTCGCTGCGTTCCTAGAAGAAGAGGATTATACACAGCACCTCTGACCTTGGAGCGGCACAGTGCAAGTACGCACTCCATCCTCAAATTTCACCCACTTCACAGACACATCAATGTCGAGGAACACCGAGTTTGGTCAACAATCGACTTGCTCGATTCTTAAGTTAGGAACCAATTATGCACCTCTACCTTTTCCTCAAAATAAGGATTTCACAAACGCACAACCACCAGAGGGGAACATGAGAGAAAGAGAAGTTAACTTGCCTCCCCCACCTCAAATTATCCCTCTACAAATCTCTGCACCTCAACTACTCCAACCACTCGCACCCAATGCTCATCGGCCAGGCAAAGAAATTGCACTTGAGCCAGGACAAGAATATGACCTTTTGCAGCATCTTCAAAAGATATCGGCCCAAATATCAATACTGGAACTCATTAAGAAATTACCTGACCATCACCGACTGTTGTTAAGGACGCTTGAAGACACACAAGTGGACGAGGATACAACATTAGATGAGCTATATCAAATTGCCTGGATCATGGCGCAACCTCTGACACTCACTTTCACAAATGCAGACATGCTTAAAGAGTCACTCCACGAAAGTTCAACTCCCATATACCTTACGGTCATAATTAGAGGATTCTCCATACCCCATCGTTGGTCAATACAGGAGTAGGACTTAATATTTATCCTATCACAATGTTAAAGATGCTCGAATACACAAAGCAAGATGTCAGGCCCTCAACACTATCTTTTATAGCTTATGTCGTTTCGTCAAAGGAACTATCAAATTCCAGGTTCGTGTAGGACTTGTAACAAAAGACGTCACTTTCCATAGCTCTGATTCCTCCAGTACTTACAATCTTATCTTAGGAAGAAAATGGTTAGAGTCAATAAAGGCCATCGCATCTGCATACCACTAGTGTCAAATTTCCGTACAAGGACTCCATTGTCCGTGTATACGCTAATGCACCCCTCCAGAAGATGGACATTGATTACGCAGCTAGTATTCTGATAGCTCATGATTCTATGTTAAACATGAGCCACATTCAGAAGACCCAAATCCCTGATGAGGCAACCGTTGCAGAAGTCCGTCCCCCTACCCCTCCTAGTTCTCTCCTAATGCGTCAATAAAAATTAATGAGAAGAGAGGTTGGCGCAGACCTCGCCAAACTCTACGACATCAACCCAACCGCGATAAAAAGTTGGGACCTTATTGTTGGTGCACGCTTTCTCTGGGTTCCTCTCGGTTCTCCTTGAATAAGTGGCTTCCAATTCTGTCCTGTTGGACTCTAGCGATGTGGTGTATGTGATAAGGTGGGGATAAATAGTAATAGGAGGAATTTCCTAGGATGATTCCTAGTTGATTTGCGATCGCCAGCTGCAGATATTTATCGACACTGTAACACGCCAATGATCACTCGTTTAAGCGGGTGTGGGTTACTTCTATACTGAATTGTTCGCCTGCGAACGTCAGCAGTAGTGTCCTCTTTTAATTAGACAGTTTCAGCTTTCTTTTTAGTTTCCCTTATTACTGTTATGGTCGGTTTAGATTCCTTTTTTTATTGTGAATTATGATTAGGTGAGCTTATTATGACAGGTCATTTTAGTGTCCTGATGCTATCAGGAGTCCAATCATTTTCAGTTTCTCAGTATTGTTAGGAGTCCAATTAATATCAAAGTCCTGGCTCTACTAAGAGTCCAATCAATTCCAGTCTCCTACTGGTACTAGGAGTGCATGTGCATCAGTTCGAATAATATTGCAATTAAATAAAAGAGTCCAATTGTATTGCAATTCTATATGAAGCAGGGATACTAATCGTATTGCAATTATAACTAAAGGAATTTAAGTAGTCCTACTAGAATTCTATTTAAAGAAGACACAAAAAACTAATTTTACTACGACTCTGATTAAAGCAATAAATTAACATACTAAAATATAAGTAAATAATTGATGCAATAATATTAATTTTTGTTATTTTTGAATCATAATCTATGGATTGGTTATGGCAAGAATCTAATGAATAATAAGTAAATTAACTTTCCTAAATTCTGATTTAAGATGATAGACTAACTAAACTTGAATACTAAATTGAATCAAAGCAAATAATGATATAGAGGCCTACTAGATGCGATTAATCGATTATACTGCAATAAAAACTAATTAAAATTAACTAAGTAATCCTAAGCAATCTAAAAAATGGGGGTTTGGCACGCTATGCTAAGGAGGATTGGCCTCGTTCCTGAGTACCCTCCGTAAGCTCCCGTGGGTAAATCGGATGGCTGAGATAAAAGATAGATTGATATTTGAATAATAAAAAAAAGGTATTTTTGGAATGGAATTTGAGATTATAATAGGAAGTTAAATTAAGAGACTAAAGTTATGAACTAAAATTTATAGTTTTAGAGTTTTTGATGGTATAAAAATAAAGAATTAAATTATAGATTAAAATTTAGGGCTGAATTCGGGTCCAAAATCAGAAAAATCAGGCCATATGATTAAGGACTGGTTCTGAACTCTGAGAGTTAGAACCAGAAATTAATGATAGGACTATAGATTAAGATTTTGGAGTAGAATCAAAGTATAAAGTCAGTGGATCGGACCGTTAAATTAAGGACAGGTTCTAGAAATAGGGAACTAGAACCAAATATAAAGAATTTCGATCCGAATAGGGTGCTATGGTCTAAAAATTAGAAATAGAATTGATAAATTAAACTAAGGAAAATCCTAAGTCTAAAATAAAAGTAAATTCGTACCTAGGTTCAGGGCTGCAGAGAGGAATCTCGGAGTTCGAATATTAAAATCATGGCTAATTTGCTCTAGGGATCCGTTCTCAGAGTTCTCTCGTTTTTGATTTACGGTCTCTCCTCTCTCAAAATTTGCAACCTCCTGTGTTGTGTGTTCGAAGAGGATGCTACGGTCTAAAAATTAGAATCGGGGCTGCGGTGAGAAATCTTAGAGTTCGAATATTAAAATCATGGCTAATTTGCTCTAGGGATCCATTCTCAGAGCTCGCTGGTTTCAGAATTTACGCTCTCGTTTCTTTGAATTTGCAACCTCTTCTCTCTCTTCGAAAAAAAAGCTTTTATAGGTTTTTATTCAATTACGCGCCAGTTTTCGGACGTTTAATCAAATTGTGCACCATTTTTCTGACGCTTAATCGCTTTGAGTTGGTCACCGACTCAGTGAGCGATGGGCTGAATTACTCAGCGGGTTTCCTAGTCCTAACGAAATCAAGAATAATTACACGTGTGGTGGGACGAGCATAATCAGATTAAGCGTGTTACCTGAAGCGCTTAATCGAGTAAATGTAAGGGTCAAGGGTAGGAGACTAGGTCGGGCATAGGCCAATTACGCGCTGGTGCTGTAGCGCTCAATCTGATCGTGCGACTGTTTCCAGGTGCGTAATCGAGTCTTGAAATGGTCTGTGAAAGAAAATTTGGTCTGAAGGGGGACTAATCGCGCGCTTGTAGTTCTGCGCGTGATCGAATTAGGCATGGGTTTTCAGGCGCTTAATTCAGGGTTGTCTAGGTATGGTCTCAAGAATGGAATGTAGGACTATTGTTTCAGTTTGCATCCCGACTATATACTATTGCTTAGCATATAGCCTCCCTACATTGGGATCTGAGCCACAAAGCTATTGTTTCAGCTTGTGTTCAGCCATGTATAGTTGCATGGTCCCATGTCGAGGGTTAAAAAGGTCAAGGGCTGACCAAACGAATTTGTGCACTTCGAGAGGGCGAAATGGGGGTGTCTACACGTATGTATCAGCTCGGGTACATCCTCCACACCGGACTCGATAAAAACAAGCAAGGTCGTGTAGGGCCTGTCGTACCAAGGAAAATACCTAAACACATAGGGTTAGGTTACTAATCGGACGGCCCACAAGCCGACTTATTCCCTACCTCACCAAAATGGTCTATATATGACCACTTCGTCTACGGGACCACGGAGAAAGCAAATATACCAAGGCAGAAGGAAGTGTCCTTCACTGCATCCTAAGAAGAAGAAATTGAACGAATGGCTAAAGCATTCAATGATTTAACGAGTCTAAATGACGGTATTGACAAACCACTCGAGGGAATCAAATCCTTGTTTGACACAAAGGAGTTTACTGAAGATTGATTGGAAGAACCTCTAGAACTTGAGTCGCAAGTAGGAGATTGGGAATCCACTGATGACGAAGATTTTCACATAGCAGTCTTGCAAAATGGTGAAGAGCACTTACACTCAACATGGGAAGAGGATGACACCCCACAAGAAGATCTTAGCTCACATAGCATCCGCCTCAGCCTTAGCCTTGAAGGATGGGAATGCCCGTGAGACTCCCCACCCATACCAACCCTGTGATAGCCTCACTTTTCCCCTTCTACTAAATGGGAAAGGTCGCACCGTTAGATCACCTAACATGATCCTGTCATACAAGGGCATCGTGTACAAAGTGTTACATATGCGGAAGCGAATTTAATTGACTCTGATACGTAGAAATATGGCAACAACTGATATTCATTCATTTATCTAAAGCAGTAAACTGAACAGGAATATAAACAAAAACCTATACCTGAAGTAGTAAACTATCTTAATCCATACTGCCATTATACATGTTTAAAATCACTACTCTCTCTCAAACTTTTCAAGGAAAGAAGTCTTCTGCAGAATCTTCCTCCTTGTCTCCCTTGTCCTCCTCCTGATGTTAGGTAGGATCAACCTCGTGCTGAGGGTCACGGTCAATATCTGCAGCTATGACATGAAGTTGTAGGATGAGCTATCATCGAAGCTCAGCAGGAAAATTTAAAGTGCTACTTTATATGTTCGATTTCCAATTCACTTCTAGATGCATAAATTACAAAACAAAACACATTATATCTTACCTTGTATCTATTCTAGCAACATTTAGCATTTATTCTAGCAGCATATAGTATAACAAGTAATAAATCATGTAAATATTATATCATGCTGATAGATTCATGCTGAACAAATACGAGGAATCATACTAACAAGGAATCATGCTGGACAATTACAGAAATCATACTGAAATAAGACATATTCAAGAAACAAGAAAATCAAGCTCCCGAGTTAGCGGGATCACTTGTCAAGCTCCTGAGTTAGCGGAATCACTTAGATCGAGAAAATCAAGCTCCTGAGTTAGCGGGATCACCTGGATGAGATATCAAGCTCCCGAGTTAGCGGGATCACTTGTTTCAAGACGAGAATAAAGACGTATACATGACATCAAGGATAACAACACACAAACAATGCATGCTAACATGTATGCAAGAATATCATATAGCAAAACTGATTTGAATAACTGAACTCACATGATCATATATGACTGCAACTATCATAATCATTGATATTCATGTATCCAAGCTGAACGAGCATCATAATCATGCAAAGCATACATCATGTGTGAAGCTCTCTAATTTGATCTAACACAATTAGTCATAGTCATAGATTGAAAACTAGCATGTGCATACATTATACTTCGTCTAAACTCATCTAGTATCATCATACATACACATTCATCTGCTGATCTATATCAAGTCATCTAAATTGGCTTGATAATATTCCTAACATAATAACATATGCCAAGCTGATCTTATGGAACTGATATGCTCATAATCATATATCATCTTTAAAACTGAATTAGCATACGTTCATACATCAAGCTGATCTGATGATCTTAAGCATTCATCACGGCAGATGCATATATTACTAGCATCCTTACAACAGAACATCAGACCTATAGCCTCACATGTATATCAATATGTCAAATTTAACATTTTCGTAAACGAAAATAAGTATATATATATATATATATATATATATATATATATATCATGTACTATCCAAGATGCGAAGAAGAAACTAACTATAGCATATCCATACAAAATCAGACGTCCAATCTGGACCTATCATGATCATAACTCAAAATTGACTTGAGTAGTCATGCAAAACATGCATAAAAACTGATATCTATTATCCTTAACGATTCATCAAGACTGAACTGGCAATTTCATCTATAACCACTTATTAACTAACCTCATAGTATACTATATCATATGACTAAAAGTGACATGAACTCGTAGTACACTATAAAAAACTGGCATGGGTAGAAAGTTATATAAGCATTCATGATCATATATGAGCATCCTCAATAACTTGCTATCAGACGAGAATGAGAAAACAACATATAGATTAGTAAGGTAAACTCCCTACCTTATACCAGGCTTACGTATAACTGGTTACCCGTGCACGCATGTCTTCAAGCAAACTCGTCATGTGCACTAAATACCTAGGATTTATGATCATAGTTTTAGTATTTTTAATAGTTTATTGGGTCAACATAGACCTCAAATATGAATCATTTATAGTCTCAAGTCTCATGATCAAACTCAGCAAGTCATCCCAGCATAAACCCCCGACAGAGGTGTCACCAAGTGTGTCAGATGCAGGGTTGCCACGGCAAGCTTTGCAGCTGAGCATGTTACCACGACTTGTCATCACTTTTTGACCTTTTAAAAATATATTCAGAACTTGGTTACTTCATAAACGTTGTAGGGCTCGTTGTCCGCTTTCCAACGCATCAAGAATCGTGCTAATCGGAGTTCGGAGTCAAACGTTATGACCAAAATACCGAATAGTAGTTTGAGCATAATGTTGCCGCGGCAAACTTGAGTACCTTGCCGTGGCAACTTGTAAAGTTGCCGCGGAAAGCCTGTCAGGCTTGGCTTGCCGGGGTGTTTTCTACTCCACTTTGGCTTCTTTTACTCAGGCAATTGGCTGGGTCTTTTATATACATATAGAGCTAATATATTGTATGTACATATATTGCACCTATAAGGTGTATATCTGAATTTTAATATAATCAAATGTAATATTGGGTCATCCGAGACCTGAAATATTTGTTTTATAATGTTAACAGGTCGTAGTATCAATGCACAGACTCATGTATCGATCAAACAAGCAGCACCCAAAATACATTGGCCAAAGATTTGCTTGCCTCGGCAAACCACAAGGGTTGCCGCGGCAAGCAGTTCAGCTGAGCACCTTGCCGCGGCAACCTTGTGAGGTTGCCGCAGCAAGCAATGCTTGCCGTGGTGGACCTCCCCTGCCTTCCTATTTTCTGTGTCTTTGATTATATATATATATATATATATATATATATATATATATATCCACTCTTCTTCTATTTATATATATTATATATATATAAATATCAGCATTAATTTTGGCATGAAATATCCGATGATGTACATGCCTATGTACATGTAATTCAGCATGGGCTGAATCGGAGTGTGTACCTTTTCGTGGACTTGCGATTTCGATGGAGCCAAAGGTGTATCGACGTCGCGTTCCCGAGCTTCTGAACGACGATGGATTCTTTACACACAATGGACTCACGGTTGTAAATTGAAAGTGGGAGGGTGTAAAACGTGAGTGGTCCTAAACATCAGCGATGACTTGTACTACTTGTGCCAGTGCAGGGGCAATGTGCATGAGAGATTCATAGTGAGGAGAAGAAAGGGAATGGTGAGTTTTATAAGGTTTCTAGTTACTTTGCGTGCTTAGAGTCAATTTATGACTCATGCACCCGTGGAGGTTCCTAAGTGACATAATCAGCTTATAAGATGATTTGAGTTGCCTTCCCCTATCAAGCCCACACAACTCAAATAGTGTATAATCAGATAAGTTAATTTAGGCTTACCTCATGTATTACTCTCATACATTATTTTGAAGTGTATATGTTAGTAAAAGCTAGAATCCCATGTCATCAGCACTTGGTGTTGTAGTGTATCTCAAATAAGACAAAAACAACTTGTCTTTGTATTTGAGCCTTCTATACAGTTAGAGGTTGTAAGTCATTTGGGCTGGGTTCCCATGTAATGCCCATATGGGCCTTTACCTGTATAGGCTAAAAAGCCATAATAGGCTTAACTTGCATGTAAACCTCATACACATGGTTTACATGTATGAGGTAATTCATGTACAGCTGTTTACACATGCCTTGAATTGGGTTGGGCTAGCTTAGTAGCTATAGACTTCAGCTAAATTCAACTGATAGCTAAATGAAACTGATATATATAATGTCATTCTTATATATTAGAAAATTTGTATGTATTATCTCATTCCTTCTATGGTTTAGTTTTACTATCGTTTTCGAGCCACAAAAAGGCTCACATATATGCATCAATTTATTTATTTATTTTTATTTTTTTTATATCCCATGGTAGGTACATGCCTGGCCTGACCCTTGTTTAGACCAAATAAGGAAACAAGCTGGCAAATGTTACATTCTCCCCTACTCAAGGGATTTTCGTCTGAAAATAAATCGAGACGATGATGTGACGCAGGTTATAGTGGAGAGATGTAATAAGTACATTTAAGATGCAGGGTTGATAGTAATGGCGCATCAATAGCAATCATCATTATGCGAGATCATACGACGTGTGTTAACTGAAAACAACCAATGTCTACTAGAAGAAACCAAATGAGTGAAAAACAAAATGTATATAAACTCATATACACTAATAGCAACTGACATGTATTATATACGTGATTATATATATGAAAGGAGAGACGTAAAAGTGATAGAAACATGAATTATATATTTACCTGGCTGTGAAATAGGCTGTTGCTGGTCAGTTGAGGATGGTCCAGCATCCTGCTGCTGAAACTCTGGCACTAATACAGCTGCGTTTCTAGTGTACGCAGATACATAATTTCATGCTCTTGTAAGGGCTTGCAGCAGTTTGAAAGGTATGCTCCATCATAATATTCGTGGCTTCCTCGATATAATTGACTCGCTGATGTAGCATATAGTGATTTCGATAAAGATTACCAAATTATTGCAAGGTTTGCTCATGGTTTTCTCTACTGCTAAATTATACATAATTATACGTGCAATGTATTCAAAAGCAAGAATTCAATAAATAATTTACCTCAGGAAAAATAAATGGGGATACTGAGCGCGAATATCAGCTTCGTGTTCCCAGGTAGCCTCATGTGAACCTGATTCGTCCATTGGACCAATACGAGTGAAATACATTTTGTTCTCAAGATGTGGTCTCTGGGATCCAAAATCTGAGCTGGCTCTTCAGTTACTATTAAATCCTTTTGAATATCCAGTGGCTGATAATCCAACACATGGGTTGGATTGCTGATATACTCTCTCATCATAGACACATGGAATACGTCGTATATGTTGGCTAAGTGTGGAGGTAAAGCAACTCGATATGCCACCTCACTAATTCTGCCCAAGACTTGAAATGGTCCGACATAGCGAGGACTTAACTTGCCTTGTTTGAGATCGGCATAACTCTTCTGCCGACTCTGACCACTCTTCAATCATTCCCGAATAACGTGAACAGCTGCATTGGTGCTTTCGATCAAATCAGGGCCTAAAATCAAACGCTCTCTAGCTTCTTCCTAGTTAATCGGATATTTACATCGGTGTCCATACAGTGCCTCAAATGGTGTCATGTCGATGATTGATTGGAAGTTGTTATTGTATGCAAAACTACAATCCAACTTGGAACGTATTCCTTCTTGAAAACTTTGCCAAAATCAGGAGGTCTATAACAAATTGCGATCTAACATGATACTCACTGGTATCCCGTGTAGTCTAACTATCTCTGAACCTTCAGATAGACATCGGCCAATTTTGACATTGTATATTGCGTGCTATAGGGTAAGAAATGCGCTGATGTGGTGAGACAATCAGCAATCACTCAAATCGCATTGTAACCCTTCTGCCTGAATACAACAAAGCCTCCACTGCCTGATGGTATTGCGAGGACTGATGCAGAAGTGAGTCTTCGCTTCAATTCTTGGAAACTTTGCTCACATGCCTCATTCCACTAGAATTTAACATTCTTTCTAGTGAGCTGCGTGAGTGGTTCAGCAAGTCGTGAAAACCCTTCTACAAAGCGTTGGTAATAACCCGTAAGACCTAGAAAACTTCGAATCTTGGTTACTGTCTATGGCTGCTTCTATTGTACTACAGTCTCTATCTTTGTAGAATCTACAGTAATACCGTCTTTGGAAATGTTAGGGCCCAGAAAACTGACTTATTCGACCATAAGTCACTTTTACTGACCTTGACATATAACTGAGAATCTCGTAATGTTTGTAAAGCAAACCACACCTGACGAGAAACTCATAATGACCCTATCATATCCGGAGGGTTGTCTTTGCACTATCGTCGGCTATTACTTCATCTGGTGATACCCCGATCATAATTCAATCATTGAAAATCACCTTGCTCCTTGTAACTGATCAAAGAGATCATCGATTTTGGAGAGCGGATAATGATTCTTGATCGTCAGCTTATTTAATTGATGGTAGTCAATGCAAAGATGCATTGGCCCATCTTTCTTCTTCATGAATAATACCGGTGCGCCCTACGGAGACACACTCAGTCTGATAACCCTTTGTCAATCCTTGCATATTGAGTATATCGAGTAAGATCAATCGGCTACTGCGTCATAGTTGTGGTGACCTTAGAGTACGACGATGATTAATCGATGTACCATGTCAGTAGTGACCAACTGTCTAGTCGGGACTGACATGTCTAAAAGAAAGTCAAGACGTTCTAGGGTGGCTCCCAACTGTCCCAACTTTTCAGTAACCTAAGGCATGACTTAGATAATATCGTTGCTGGTTTGGGCATCTAGTGCCGTCTTTGATGTCGTTCCCACCATCTCTGGGCAATCCTTAATCCGATGTACCATCATACCACAATGAAAGCATGCCCCAGACGCTCTACGACATTCATCCATGTTATGTGTCTTCCCACATTTTTCACAGAATGCTAACGGAATGGATGAAGAGGTGCGTAGAGTTTGTGGAACTCCGAACGCTCCCATTATAGTAGGGTTTGAGTGATGGAATGACCCCAAAGGTATAGATATAGTCAGTTTCTGATAAACACCTTAAGCAGGTTGCTGAGAGTCGGGTGTCATCTTTTTCATTTTCGTCGTAGGCCAATCTTCAATCAGATGTCCTAGTCTGCCACATCTGAAACACTCACCTGTGGCCCACCTACATTTCCCCGTCTTGTGCTGTATTCTGCACCGTGAGCATGACCCAACGAGTGTGAGCGAAGAAGTGTGTGCAGTGGGCTGTACTAGTGTCATAAGTAACTCAGTCTGCTAGGCCATGGTTCTGACCATTGTCTCCAGTAGTTGCCGAGTTTGTTCATGATCATCCCTCCAAGCATGCGCGCTCCTAGATCTTTTGTGAGGTGCCATAGTGATCTGTTAAAGTGAAACAAATGTTCCAATTAACAGTAATCGTGATCCTCATAATCCCATGACTTGAAAACATTTACATCCTAACTTGGATCCTAAGGGCATACTTTGATCCCTATTGACCGAGTACTTCAATCAAACGTGGTCATAAAGATTCACAATCTATGCTCTACCGGAACCTACTGCCTAGCCTTGAGTCCCTAGAAGACCTAAAGCCTAGGCTCTAACACTGAAAGAACATCAGAAGTCTTACCATATATCCGTGCCAGAGTTAAGTCTCCAAAGACTAAACGTCGAGCTTTGATACCACCTGTGACAGCCCGACTTTTCCCCTTCTCCTAAATGGAAAAGGTCGCACCGTCGGATCACCTAACATGATCCTGTCATACAAGGGCATCATGTACAAAGTGTTACATATGTGGAAGCGAATTTAATTAACTCTGATATGTAGAAATATGGCAACAACTGATATTCATTCATTTATCTAAAGCAGCAAACTAGACAGGAATATAAACAGAAACCTATACCTGAAGTAGTAAACTATCTTAATCCATATTGCTGTTATACATGTTTAAAATACTACTCTCTCTCTCTCAAACTTTTCAAGGAAAGAAGTCCTCTACAGAACCTTCCTCCTTATCTCCCTCGTCCTCCTCCTGATGGTAGGTAGGATCAGCCTCGTGTTGAGGGTCACGGTCAATATCTGCAGCTAAGATATGAAGTCATAGGATGAGCTATCATCGAAGCTTAGCAGAGAAATTTAAAGTGCTACTTTATATGTTAGATTTCCAATTCACTTCTAGATATATAAATTACAAAACTAAACACATTATATCTTACCTTGTATCTATTCTAGCAACATTTAGCATTTATTCTAGCAACATAAACTATAACAAGTAATAAATCATGCAAATATTATATCATGCTGACAGATTCATGTTGAACAAATACGAGGAATCATACTGACAAGGAACCATGCTGGACAATTACAGAAATCATACTGAAACAACACATATTCAAGAAACAAGAAAATCAAGCTCCCGAGTTAGCGGGATCACTTGGACCAAGAAAATCAAGCTCTCGAGTTAGCGAGATCACTTGTCAAGCTCCCGAGTTAGCGTGATCACTTGGATTGAGAAAATCAAGCTCCCGAGTTAGCGGGATCACTTATTTCAAGACGAGAATAAAGACGTGTACATGACATCAAAGATAATAGTACATTAACAATGCATGCTAACATGTATACAAGAATATCATATAGCAAAATTGATTTGAATAATTGAACTCACATGATCATATATGACTGCAACTATCATAATCATTGATATTCATGTATCCAAGCTGAACAAGCATCATAATCATGCAAAGCATACATCAAGTGTGAAGCTCTCTAAATTTATCTAACACCATCAGTCATAGTCATACATTGAAAATTAGCATGTGCATACATTATACTTCGTCCAAACTCATCTAGTATCATCATACATACACATTCATCTGCTGATCTATATCAAGTCATCTAAATTGGTTTGACAATATTCCTAACATAATAATATATGTCAAGCTGATCTTATGAAACTGATATGCTCACAATCATATATCATCTTTAAAACTGAATTAGCATACGTTCATAAATCAAGCTGATCTGATGATCATAAGCATGCATCACGGCAGACGCATATATTACTAGCATCCTTACAACAGAACATCAGATGTATAGCCTCACATGTATATCAATATGTCAAATTTAACATTTTCTCAAACAAAAAATAAGTATATATATATATCATGTACTATGCAAGATATGAAGAAGAAACTAACTATAGCATATCTATACAAAATCAGACGTCCAATTTGGACCTATCATGATCATAACTCAAAACTGACTTGAGTAGTCATGCAAAACATACATCAAAACTAATATCTATTATCCTTAACAATTCATCAAGACTGAGCTAGCAATGTCATCTGTAACCACTTATTAACTAACCTCATAGTAAACTATATCATATGACTAAAAGTGGCATGAACTAGTAGTACACTACATAAAACTGGCATGGGTATAAAGTTATACAAGCATTCATGATCATATATGGGCATCCTCAAGAACTTGCTATCAGACGAGAATGAGAAAACAACATATAGATTAGTAAGGTAGACTCCCTATCTGATACCAGGCATACGTGTAACTGGTTACTCGTGCACACATGTCTTCAAGCAAACTCGTCATGTGCACCAAATACTTAGGATTTATGATCATAATTTTAGTATTTTTAATGGTTTATTGGGTCAACATAGCCCCCAAATATGGATCATTTATGGTCCCAAGTCTCATGGTCAAACTCAGCAAGTCATCCCAGCACAAACCCCTGACAGAGGTGTCACCAAGTGTGTCAAATGCAGGGTTGCCGCGGCAAGCAACATAGGTTGCCACGGCAAACTTTACAGCTGAGCATATTTCTGTGACTTGTCACTAATTTTTTATCCTTTAAACGTCAGATTCAGAATTTTATTACTTTCTAAAAGTTGTAGGGCTCGTTATCCCCTTTCCAACGCATCAAGAATCGTGCCAATCAAAGTTCAAGGTCAAAAGTTATGACCAAAATACCGAATAATAGTTTGAATATAATGTTGCTGCGGCAAGCCTGAGTACCTTGCCGCGGCAAGCCTGTAAAGTTGTCGTGGCAAGCCTGTAAAGTTTCTGCGGCAAGCCTATCAGGCTTGGCTTGCCAGGGTATTTTCTGCTCTACTTTGACTTCTTTTACTCAGGCAATTGGCTGGGTCTTTTATATACATATAGAGCTAATATATTATATGTATATATATTGCACCTATAAGGTATATATCTAAATTTTAATATAATCAAATGCAATATTGGGTCATCCGAGACCTAAAATATTTGTTTTATAATGTTAACGGGTCGTAGTATCAATGCATAGACTCATGTATTGATCAAACAAGCAGCACCCAAAATACATTGGCCAAAGATCTGCTTGCCTCAGCAAGCCACAAGGGTTGCCGCAGCAAGCAGCTCAGCTGAGCACTTTGCCGTGGTGGACCTCCCCTGCCTTCCTATTTTCTGTGTCTTTGGTTATATATATATATATATATATATATATATATATATATATATATATCAGCATTAATTTTGGTATGAAATTTCCGATGATGTACATGCCTATGTACATGTAATTCAGCATGGGCTGAATCGGAGTGTGTACCTTTTCGTGGACTTGCGATTCCGACGGAGCCAAAGGTGTATCGACTTCGCATTCCCGAGCTTCTAAATGACGATGGATTCTTTACACTCAATGGACTCACGGTTGTAAATTGAAAGTGGGAGGGTGTAAAACGTGAGTGGAGCTAAACATCAGTGATGACTTGTACTAGTTGTGCCGGTGTAGGGGCAATGTGCATCAGAGATTCATAGTGAGGAGAAGAAAGGGAATGGTGAGGTTTATAAGGGTTTCTAGTTACTTTGCGTGCATGGAGTCAATTTATGACTCATGCACCCGTGGAGGTTCCTGAGCGACATAATCAGCTTATAAGCTGATTTGAGTTGCCTTCCCCTATCAAGCCCACACAACTCAAATAGTGTATAAGCCAAATAGTTAATTTAGGCTTACCTCATGTATTACTCTCATACATTATTTTGAAGTGTATATGTTAGTAAAAGCTAGAATCCCATGCCGTCGGCACTTGGTGTTGTAGTGTATCTCATATAAGACAAAAACAACTTGTCTTTGTAAATGAGCCTTCTATATAGTTAGAGGTTATAAGTCATTTGGGTTGGGTTCCCATGTAATGCCCGTATGGGCCTTTACTTGTATAGGCTAAAAAGCCATAATAGGCTTAACTGGCATGTAAACTTCATACACATGGTTTACATGTATGCGGTAATTCATGTACAGTTGTTTACACATGCCTTGAATTGGGTTGGGCTAGCTTAGTAGCTATAGACTTCAGCTAAATTAAACTGATAGCTAAATGAAACTGATATATATATAATGTCATTCTTATATATTAGAAAATTTGTATGTATTATCTCATTCCTTCTATAGTTTAGTTTTACTAACATTTTCGGGGCCACCAAAAAGCTCACATATATGCATCAGTTTTTTTTTTTTTTTTAATATCCCGTGGTAGGTACATGCCTAACCAGATGTAGGGCATGCATCAGTATATTAGAATGTTACGCTTGCTGGGTCTAACAATCAGCAATAGTAAGATCGAATGACTTTGACCTCGTAATGATAGAAGCGAGTAATGGCATACCAACTCGACTACTGACACAAGAAGAAGAAAATTCTGATGGCCATCTGGTTGACCCAGAAGAAAACACTCACATCGATCTTATTGAGTTTGAAGAGGAATGCAAACTAGACACTCCTCCATCCTCAGATGCGCCACAACTCCAAATATTCTAGAAATCTCTCAAGGAAGAGTGGCAACTCCCTCCGAACAATGACGAAGACTACTGGATAGATCTCCTTGCACTCGAGTTAGCGGAGTAAGCCAATCAAGGACTTCAGGCATTGTAAGATCAAGAAGATGAGTTCAATACCAGCCTTGACTCCAGCTTGGAAGGATGGGAATGCCTTTGGGAATCTCCTTCCATTCCTCACCATTACTAGCCCCACTCTAGAACGTGCATGATCATCATAACATACTATGAAGTTCAAGGGAATTAGCTCACTACCCTTGAGGATCCCGTAGGAGGTCACCCTTGAAAGGAAGAGCAATGGCATTATAACTCAGAAGATGATAGTTCGACCGATTACAATCTCTAGAGCTTCTTCGAAGAAGAGGCAATCAATGTGATAGAGGAGATCCGAATGTCAATAACGTTGTCATCGGCATCGCTTATTCTAAAGATCTCATCACATGAGGACTCCAAAAAAAAATGTCAAATTCAGAACAAGTCTACATTTCTCGAAGAATTACCTGAACGGCTCCAGCAGCCGTCTCGCTCCCTCAGTTAGAGGAAGCAACCCTCCCGGCACCTCTTGAGGCGACCTACCTTATACCATATCTACTATCAAAAATCAAAAAGATAGAAAAAGTAGAAAACCCTAAAATTCAGAAATACAAAATCCAAAAAAAAATAGAAAACCACCTCAGAAAAGAAAGGGAACCCGTCATCCTGAATCAATTTTGTGACCAACAAGGAGACTTCTCTCCTATGACTTTTGTCCCCTCTCCTGCACGAAGATGCAAGGCATCCAGGCTAAACAACAAGCCAATGATCATACCAGACGAGATACTTCGCGACTTTGAGAAAAGAATCAATAGCCTTGACCTTCACCTTACCAAAGATCTCTCAATCATAAATTATGTCAATGAAGGGTTACCTTTCGTAAAATTGAATCCCTAGTGTAATAATTTTGTAGTATATGAACTTACCGAGGATGAAGAAGGAACACCAGTCACCGAGGAGGCGTAAAACTTCCAACAGGTCATCAAGCATTTCAAAGAGCAAACCCAAGCCGCCGTGGAACCTACAGAAGAAATCAACTTTGGCACTTAAGAGAAACCCAAGAAGCTACTAATTAGCGCAACGCTTAACTCCAAGGAACGTCAACAAATCGTACAAGTCCTACAAGATCACCTCGACTCCTTTGCATGGTCCTATGAAGATACGCCTGGTTTAGACTCAAGTTTAGTAGAACATCGTCTTATCTTGGAACCCGATGCAAAGCCTGTTAAGCAGAAACTTTGAAAGATGCACCCACAAACAACCCTTCAAGTTAAAGAGGAAGTTGACAAGTTACACAAAGCCAAATTCATTCGAGTCGTCCTCTACCCCAAATGGGTCGCTAATATAGTACTTGTCGTTAAGAAAGATGGTAGAGTACGAGTTTGCATTGACTTCCAAAACCTCAACCAGGCATGCCCAAAAGACGACATCCCACTTCCGCACATTGATACTCTAGTCGATAACACCTCTGGGCATGAGATGTTATCCTTTATGGATGGTTTATCTGGGTATAATTAGATCAAATTAGCGGAGTCTGACCAAGAGAAAACTTCTTTCACCACACCATAGGGAACGTACTGCTATACCGTCATACCTTTTAGGCTCAAGAGCGCAGGAGCCACGTATCAACGTGCCATGATGGCTATTTTTTATGATATGATGTATAAATGTGTAGAATTCTATGTCGATGATATGTTAGTGAAGTCCCAAACGCAAGTAGGACATGTTGAAGCACTCTGACTAGTGCTATAAAGGGCTAAGAAGTATCAGCTGAAAATGAACCCAAATAAATGTGTCTTTGAAGTCACCTCTAGAAAATTACTCGATTTCATAGTCAACAAGCAAGGGGTCGAAGTCGACCCTGTAAAAGTCAGAGCTATCTTTGAGATGCCACCTCCCAGTAATATTAAAGAATTACGAGGCCTGATAGGAAGATTGCAATTCATCAGGAGATTTATCTCTCAGCATTCAGACAAATGCGATCCTTTCTACAAACTACTTAAAGGTGAAACTGAGTACAAATGAGATGACTAGTGTCAGCAAGCCTTCGACAATATCAAGAAGTACCTCCTTAACCAACCAATACTATCGTCACCAATCCCCGAAAGACCCCTAATCCTCTACCTCTCAGTGAACAACAAAGCAATGGGAGTAATTCTGAGATAATATGAAGAAGATGACAAGAGAGAAGGCTATCTACTACCTTAGTAGGAAGATGGTCAAGTACGAACGAAAATATACTTCAATGGAGAAGACCTGCCTCACATTGGTGTGGGCCTCAATCAAATTACGGCACTACTTCAGAGCACATAAGCACTAGTACTACCCTGGATGGACCCTCTAAAGTACGTATTCGAAAAGCCCGTGACATAAAAAAAGATCGCACTTTGGCATATGCTATTGCAAGAATTCGATATTAATTACGTCACGCAGAAGTAGATCTAAGGACAAGCAATCGCCGATTACCTCACAGATATCCCACTCCCGTTCAATGAGCCCATATGGGTGGATTTTCCCGATGAAGACCTACACATGATTTATAACGAAGAGCTTGATTTCAACGATGCTTTAAATCACAAAGGAGAAGGCATCGGGATAGTCCTGCTAAACCCAGAAGGAGTTGTCATACCTAAGGATTTTCAAATAGACTTCCCTATCACTAATAATGTCATGGAATACAAAGCTTTTATAGCTAGACAATGAGCAACACTGCAATTAGGCATTAAATAGTTGAAAACCATCGGTGATTCCAAGCTCATAATCTCGCAAGTTATAGGAGAATGGAAAACCAAGGAAGGGAGAGTGGTGACATATCTAGAAACCGCTCAATACTTGGTAAAGAAATTTGAAAGAATCTCTTTCACGCACATCCCTTGATTAGAAAACGAGCTCGCGAACTCCCTTGCCACGTTAGCCTCGATCATCCAAATTTCCATCAGACAAAGTACCAAGACCTTCTTTATCGAAAAGTTGATAGTACCGGCCCACGAGGTAGCATGGACCGTCAAGAGAGAATTACCAATCCTCCCCACAAGTACGAGGCCAAATGAAGTAATCACTCTGAAAAATCATGTCAAGGCAGAAATTGAAGTCGCTATGTTCAGGTTTGAAAAATCATCAACCGATGACGGACAACTATGGTATTTCGACATCTAGAACTTTCTGAAGCATCAACACGTTCCTCCATATACCATGAAGATTGAACGAAAGACTATAAGGAACCGATGCGCCCGATTCTGCATACTCGGCGAAATATTATACAAAGAAGCCTTCACCAAAGGAGTACTGCTACGATGCATCACAACCGCCAAGGATAATACATCATCCGAGAGGCACACACCAGCGCTTGTGGCGCCCACACCGGTAGACAGAGACTCGCCGACCAAATCATACGACAGGGCTACTTCTGGACGACAATGATAAGAGATTACCACCTCTACGTTCAATTCTGCAAACAATGCCAAAACACACCGCACTCATCAAAGCTCCATCAGTTGCATTGAACACTATGACCTCACTATGGCCATTTTTGATGTGAGCCTTCGATGTCATCGGACCTTTCACAGATACAGTTGGGAAAACTCACAAGCATGCGTTCATACTTACGGCAACCGAATACTACACCAAATGGGTAGAAGTTGAATCCTACGTCAGAATCACCACTTCGACGCTTGTGAGGTTTATCGTTTGAAATATCATCACTAGGTTTGAAGTACTTAGGATGTTTGTCACCGACAACAGACTGTAGTTCATCACCGAGAAGACAAAAAAGTTATGTAAGAAGTTCGACATCGATCTACGCCACTCATTACCGTTCTACCCCCAAGGAAATAGACAATCATAAGCTACAAATAAAATGTTGATTCAAATTTAGAAACGCTTGTGAGGTTTATCGATGCTTGTGAGGTTTATCGTTTGAAATATCATCACTAGGTTTGGAGTACTTAGGATGTTTGTCACCGACAACGGACCGTAGTTCATCGCAGAGAAGACAAAAAAGTTATGTAAGAAGTTTGGCATCGATCTACACCACTCATTACCGTTCTACCCTCAAGGAAATAGACAATCAGAAGCTACAAATAAAATGTTGATTCAAATTTAGAAACGCACAGTAGAGACGAGCAATGGAGCTGACTGGCCCAAAATGACTACCAGAAGCACTCTGGGCCTATAGGACATCTATTCGTACGACCACTGGCTAAACACCCTACCTCCTTACCTACGGGATGGAGGCAGTCCTACCATATGAGATATAAGTATCATCCTTAAGGATTTAACTCGGTGATGAGCTATCCTTAGATGAGAAAAGAATTGCCCTACTCATACAGCTAGAGCAGCTTGATGAAATACGTCTAAGGGCAGCTGATCACGCTCAGGTATATCAGAGGAGAGTGGTCAGGGCTTATGAAAAGAAAGTCCTCGAACAAACCTTTAATATTGGAGAATTAGTCTTGAAGAAAATCATGCCTTCCAAGCACGCTCATCCGAAAGAAAAATTGAAACCGAACTGGGAAGGCCCTTACGTTATAACAGTCGCATACCCTGGGAATGCATACAAATTGGCGAACCAAGACGGGGAAGAACTCCCTAGCCCTTGGAATGCCATGTAGCTTAGAAAATATTACCCTTAGCGCTGTGATCGTCACATCTCGTGCTTAAATACTTATACTTATCACCCCCGTAGTTGTCACGACTCATTCATTGGTCGCACGTCTAGAATATCCTTAAGACCTCCACTTTTCCCACTTTCTTATTCGGGCAATCTGATCAAAGGACTAGTGACATACCTAACCTCTTTCAAAACCACAAGTAATACCCGATCCTCATTTCCCTTCCCCCGCCATTGGAGGAGACGTTAGAATAAAAAAAAAATGAAGATGTCAGGTTCAATCAAAACTCATTATTCTTGCGTTGGCAGGATGCTTTCAAAAAAATATATCTATATATAAAAAAAAAATTTCAGTGAGCAGAATGACGAATGAACAAGTCAATGAGGCTAGGGAAGCATAAGCAAGTCGTGAGGACATCTCTAATAACTTTACTAGAAATGTATAAGCAAGTTGCGAGGGCCTCCCTGATGTCCCCATACTACAAGATATCATCGTAAGGTAGCGGGAGGAGGACAAACTCCTGCTAACCATAAAATGTGAGATTTTGATGGTACCGAAACATGACAAAGAGCTCAATGATGGCACCCCTTATCTCTTTGAGAAAAATATTGTTACTCATCCCTTTTGCAAAGCGTTAGATACAAACTATTCCTACATCACTAAGCCTTATCCCCTCTTCTATTTTTTTATTATTTCGGATGATAAATCAGGAACCCTTCAGGATACTCCTAGGAATGAAATCAAAAACCGATGAATGATGACTGATGCAAGCACCTACTATACCTACCATACTTCTCCCTGATAATGACCATGATATAGGATGACCATCACCCAAAGATAGACCCTGATATATAACTGACATAATCAAAATGACCTCCCTCGATTCGATGACAGTACTGGTGAACTTCACTTCAAAACTAACTCACCAAATACCCATGACTTCTTATAGACCCAAAGTGCTGACCTAAAATCCAAAAAAGCTCCATTACATCTAGACACTGGGGCATTTTTTTAGTCAGAAGGAGAATCACCTTAGAAGCGCTGACTCGTCCATAAAGAAGATGCAAAATAACAAAGTCACCATTCAGAGAATGCTACCGAAGATACTATACTGTCGATCCTACCACGCTCCTACACTGGGGCATTTTTATTTTTTATTTATTTTAGTTATTTGCTTTCCCTGTTGCATTATTTTTATTTCCTTAAAAAAAAAAGAGAGAAAAAAAAGAGAAGAGGAAACAAGATAAAAAAAAAGAGAAAAAAAAAAGAGAAGAGAAAAACAAAAAAAAGAGCATATATCCATCTTTTACTACCAGGCCTCAGTCTGAGATACTTACCCCCCTTGGCAACTAGCAAGGGGGAGAATAAAAATTATTGATAGCCTTACCTTTACATGTACAGATACAAAGCAACCTTAACCACCACCAGGCCAGCTCAGGAAGCATCCAAGTCCCGATGACAACTGGCGGCACTAAAAGTGAAAGGCAAATGCAAGAGGTAACTAAAAGAAAATGAGCCAATCAGGTACATCTAAACCAAAAAAATCTTTGTATATATATATATCAAAATTTTCTTTTTGATTCTGTCACTGGGGGGGCATACCCCGTACATATACAATAGACACGCACAATGAACACAAAAAAAATACACATGCACCCCTACTCCCTATGCTGCCGTTGGGATGGTCGATCACCACTGTCCCTAGTATCATCAGCCCGAAGGTCCGTAGATTGATCTTCTAAAAACACAAACCCAGCACCCGAAGTCCGCGAAACCTCTAGACAATGAGGACCCACTATTGAACCCCCCTCACTAGCCTAACTAATAGACCGCCTCGATCGAGAGCGAGGAAGATACCCAACAAGAAACTCCTGAATAACTGAATCCTCATGAACATAATCCCTGGCATGATCACATATCGTACGACGAGGCTGCCCGACCAAGGAACCCATAGCCCTCGACTCCAATCCAGCAAGCTGACTGACCATCTCGCACACTCCCCGCTCACTCCTCAATAGAGGATACTGCAACCGATCTAGAGTCGCCTGCATCTCTGCCCACACAGACCGACACGCTGCCTCTAATGCCTCAGTCTGAATCCTCTACGCAACCATCATCTCGACGAATAGGTCCTTACGGCTCTGCGTGTCCCCAAGGATCCGTCTCGCCTCAGGAGTGGCACGTGCTCGCACCGCCTCTAGACGCGCCTCCTCAAGCTCACGTACCTGCGTTACCACACCAAGTCAAAGAAGACTAATATATATATACACGAGCATTTGTAAGAAATTTTTTTTGAAAAGGAGAGAATCATACCAGATCAACCCTCTCCTCAAGAAGGCGCTCAACTGTCGCACCGGTCACTGGATCAGCAAGCGGCATGGAAGGAACAACAAATGTGGGCAATTGCAACGAGAACAAACAAATATTTATCAGATAACACTATGATGATGAATAAACTATGAACACAATAACTAAAACATACCTGAGAAGGAATAGGGGCAGACCCCTGAGGGGGAGCCTCAAGAGCAGAGTCCGGAATAGCCTGCACAAAAGCCAAACAAGCCAACACAAGATATGTTAGAACAAAATAAATGAAATAACCTAAACTGAATTACACCAAACTAGAAACTATACCTTACTCTCGGGGCATAGAGAGGTAGCAGTCGCCTCCCTTATCTGAAAATCCTCAGCGACCCGACGCTGAAATGCCACATGATGTTAGTAAACCATTAAGAAAAGTGAAACAATAACACCCAACAAATTACTACATTCATACGAACGAGTCAAAAGATTGAAGAAACTTATCCAGTGCTCTAGCTTGGCCCGAAGCTGAGCCATCACTGGATCCTCCCAACTAGAAAAAGCAACTGAAGAAGGATCGAATGCCTGAGCGAAAGCCCCTGCGGCGGAAAGCTCTGCCCTTTGCAAACATCGACAAAGGCATCAAAACTAATCAGAATCCACAAAATACTAACAATTAATAAACCAAGGAAGATACATACCAATTGATCAATCTTTGATCGCAGACTGGCTTCCACCTCCCAGTCAGCCTACTGCTGACCGCGTAATAACTTGACCATCGCCACATGACTGGCGACCTCAGCCTCCCTCTTGGACTAGCCAAAGGAAAACGAGACACCACAACTATATCAAAATGATTGGAAAACTAAGTCAACATAAGATATAAACAACTAGACCAATCAACCAACTTACCAGGAGTCGTCAAGTCTCCGCTAGCTGAACCCTCATCAGGACGAGGAGTGCACCCCGTCTACTCCATCGCCCTATGAAGGGCATCCAATGCTCCCCGTACACCCGCTGTGAGATGGCCTTGCTCTAACACAGCCAATCTCTCCCTCAATGCCGACGCCAACTCAGGCCTGCCGACCACGAAAGAACCACTCCCATGGAAGGGACGTGTAAAGAGGAGCCCACCACCCAATGCCTCGAACCATCTCACAAACTCTCGCACATCCGCCTCATCATGCACCCCTGTCACCCTGGTCCCCCTAGCTCTAAAAACAACCATTTGAAGCGTCATCCGACTCATAAAATCCCGATCAGGGGGACCGACCATCCTCTTCGCCACCCTATGGCAAATCTTCATAGGGACCCCCTGAGCGAGTCCCCGCTGTCAAACCACTCAAGGTAGGTGGATCCTCACCACCTTCTGAAAACAATGGACCCATATGTCCACATCGAAGAAAGGCTCGCCAGATTGAATCACTGGCACACCAGCATCCTACTCGGCCGTGTATGGCCTCCAAATCACCTACAATCAAGTAAGAAAGCAAACCCATCAGTGAAGCCTTAGAGCATAAAATCCCAAAACAAATTATACATGTCCTCCAAATACCCGTCCCTCATGCATGTCCTCAAAATGACCTCGCGCGATTTGAAGATCCAAAGACCAACGGTGACCCCGCAGCGCTATCCTCCACACATGCTCCACGGAAACGTGAATGTAATATCCGACGGAACCCATGGATGAAGAAAGGCAAAGTGATCATATGCCCAAAACTAGAAAACACAAAAAAGAAGTACTAAATAGTTGCTACGACCAAAAGAAGAAAACGAAAAAAAACTAAAGACACTATGACACCAATTAACTAAAACTCACCTGGAGGAAGGGAAGGAAACCTTCGATCAATGTAATGCCTCGTCCCCGACGATAAAGCTGCTCATAGAAATGCGCCAATGCGGCTGCACCCTAAGCATAGGTAGGGACCCGATCCAAGTCCCTGAGAACCATAACAAACAACCTGGTGACGCATCCCCGAGTCGAAGAAGAAAAGAGTACCGCACTAAGAAAATGCATCAAGAACGCCCGAAGCACCCTATCTACAACCAACCCTGGCTCAACCACGGGATCTCGACCCGCCATCGCCACGCAACGCGCCTCGTAATACATCCTTAGCTCCGAATGACACCTTGGAGGGATGAAACCACTGGCGAATGTGTCAAAGTACCAAGTGACTCGAACTACCCTTGGCCCTAATCCACTAGATCTATACGATATGCCCAAAATCTCCTCACTGACCCCCAGATAATCTCCTGCCATCCGCCCCGTGATCGGCTCACCCTCAAAATAAAGACTAGTGATGAGGACCCAGTCCTTTTGAGTCAATAGCAACATACCAACCAAAAAGAGAAGCGCCTGATGCTCCTCCCTCCACCTCTCCATAATAGCCGCAATCAGACCACGATCGACCTGAAAGGGTTTCAGTTCTAGAATTGGCCCAAAGCCAAAAGGCACCAACCGTGCCCGTTGGAACTCCGACAAGGTACGATACCAAGTGTGAGACTTAATCCATGCCAAGCTGATAGCCAGGTGCGGAGGCTCCTACCGAACGAAAAATAAGCAAAACAAAAAATGATAAGACTAACACACATACCTAAGACAAGAGACAGGTAGATCTACCAAGAAGTAAATAAAGTATATCAGGACATACAATAATAATTCATAACAAGCACACAAAACATGATAAGAATAACAAAACAGAAACATGACCTATCCCTATACACCGTCATGATGCATGAGTGAGCACACAATCAATAATCGATGCAGGTTTGACATAAATTAAAAAGGATTTTCAGATCCTAATAAGTCTATGTCATGACCTAAATGCCTAGAAAAGTGAAGGAATTCTCGCTCATGGGTACCTACCTGGCCTTGAGCGAAGAAATCCTCCAGTGGGAAGTGTGTGCGAGCCCACGCTCCTCACCTTAACACTCCTCATCCCCGACTCTCTCAACCTCATCCTCAGCTCTCTCACCCTCATCCTCAGTCACACCCTGATCAATCTCGGGTACCTCCTCCCTAACCACTACCTAGTCACCCTGTGGTACCTCCTCTCTTACCATCACCCCAATATCCTCCTCCACGACAACAACACCGGTCCGAGCCTCAGAAGCCTCACCGATCTCTGCCGCTAGCATCCCCTCCATGTCTGATACTTACGAGTAGAACTGATCACTACCTCTGGACTCCATCTTAGAAGAAAGAGCTTGAAAAACTAGAAAGAACGAAAGAAACAGTGCCTGAAACGGATGACTGGATTGCAAGATATCGCAAAAACATGAAAACTAGAGCGCAAGCAAACAAGGAAACGAAGAATCGAAGATAAAAACGGATAGCACGGGAAGCATGAAGAATTTTGAAGTATATATAGAGCACGGCCAAATCATGCGCTTAAACTGACACGCTCAATAAAATTATGCACCATACTCCCCACACTTAATCCGGGTTACACGCCCAACCTTTAACGTGTAAACAGATCATCGCCCTCTCAAACTAACCCAACGCCCCGGTTGCACACAGCTTACCAGACGCATAATTATCTCGAGTGTCTGCGCCGCGGAGCGTGAATGCCAAAGGTCACCTGTACAGTGACTAGGCGCCACCCTAATCCCACGGCCCTTGAAATGCATTTAATTTGGTTAAACAACCAATCACTGAAGTGTAATAATCCTCTGAACCCCTAAAACGCGAGTGCCCATTCCGGCACGCAATTTGGTTATGCGCTCGGAGTGAAGCACGTAATTCCCCAGAAAAAAATATACATGCCCAGATTATACATGCCCAGAATAGCAAGCCCAAGGGTTAAAATTAGAAGATTTCTGACACTAATTACCAACCCAAACTACGCCCTTGCTAAGACCAGTCTAAAAACACTCCTAACTTAGAAATATACGCTCCAAAGAAAAAGAAAAAAAAATGCCCCCCATCACTTACGCACTTGAACTTAGACCAAACTAAACAAAACAAAAAATGTCCCCACCACACCCCAAAACAAAAATAATAAATAAACTGATTCGAACCAAGCTCGAAGAGATGTATAATGAATAAAGATCACACTCAAAGCAAATAAAGTAAGCTACAAAGTAAACCAAACCAAAATTTACTAAATATAAGTAACCACAAATGTGTGCAACCGTGGGAATCGAGACGATCCTGTCGCGACGATGCGCTCTCTAACAAAAATATAGAGTCGCCACCCGGAGCTTTCAGTGTCCCGGGATACCTATTTCATTTTTATGAGCACCAAAGTGCTAAAAATATGACTCTGAATCCGGTCCACACCAAAGGCTCTTGGGTAGGGGCTTCGGTTATCGATCGGGAAGGTGTTAGGCACCCGATCAACCCGCTTGACGCGATCTCTACTAATGGCCAAAAATAAAATGTTATAAAAGCAAAGAAAATAGCTTCCTCTTGCCCAAATGGGCTTGGAATCCTATTTGTGCTCCTCCATTCCTACCGAAAAATTGGCAGCGTAACGGCACAAATGAGAGGATGGAGGAAACTAGAAAGAGATAGGAGAAAAAAGGGGAGAGCCGGAGCCCTCGGGCCCTTGTAGCACCGTAGAGGAGCCTTGCGTGGCTTGCTTTGATGAGCTTTTGAAGGCTTGAATGGTAGAGAAATGGGTTCTAACCACTTAGGACTTAAAGCTAAGAGGTAGGAGATGGAGGCTAGGGGGTCACACACACCTAGGCTAAGGGTTTTGGATGCAAGAACAAGCTTGAAATGATGTTTTGGAATTCTGGAATTTGGATAAAAATAGTGCACAAAAGGGAGGAAGAACTTCTCACTTTGAGCTCTTTCCCTCTTAAGCAAATTTCTCAACCCTTAAACCAAGGGGAGGGGGGCTCTATTTATAGGAAAAGGGTAGATTAGGAGGCTACTTAGATGCTAAACAAGTTTAAGAATTAGGTAATGGGCCATCTAAGGTTTCCTAAGATTTTAAGGGTTTGGAAAGGTGTGAAGGTGGTTTTAATGGTGGATGATAGGTTAGTGTTTCAAATCACTTAAGGGTTGCAAATAGGTATTAAAAGGGTGCAACAAAGTTATCAAAACACACCCCAAGGACTGAGGTGGTCAACAAGTCAAACCCCAATCACGAATTTCGAGGTAAAAACCCATAGTCACTGTTCATATGCCCGGCGCAACTATTAGTTGCACCAGGCAAAAGCATAGTAATATAGTGAGGAACAGTAGCTTGGAAGTTCGCTTCGCGAGGGGTGGGGGGACCCATTTATACCTGGCGCAATTATTAGTTGCGCCAAGCAAAAAACCTAAAATTATGCCCGATATTCGAATCGTCATAACTTTTGATATATAACTCCGATTGATGCAATTCTAAGCTCGTTGGAAAGCTGGAGAAGTCCTCTTTCCAATGGTATATGATTTAATATCAGTAGAAGACCTCAGTCAATCTTGGTACACCACTCTTCATCCATTGCCCGAGAAGGTTAGGTTTAGGGTTCGAAATGGGTTCTAAGGGTCGGGATTGGTTTCTAAAGGTTTAGGGTAAGTTCCTAAAGGATCTAGGGTGACTCCTAAGGGTTTGGGGTGATTCCTAAGGGTTCCATATATGCTATCAAAAGCTCAAAATTGCACCTCTCTCGAAAGGTGTTTCGATCGGGCCTTGGGCCAAATTTGGGTGTCTACAGATGCCCCTCTTTAGTATCCGATCACTAGTGATCATATGCCAAAGAAAAGAGACATCCGAAGAGGCCCAAGGCATTACTGATGGGTCCGCTGTATTCAGAACAAACTTCAAATATCAGGTGAGTAACACGGTGAGAAAACGAAAGCCCTGGAGTGCCAGGCTAATCATTCGTTTCTCGAGGTCATCGGTTCCCAAGCGCTTAGCGACAATACTGGGCATAACCAAGGTGGCATGAGTTGCGAACTCCCTATAGTCGGGAAAGACGTTCACTTCTCGAGATGATTTTGAAGGTATTTGATGTTAAAGATTTATTATGAATTCAACAGTATCATAAGTAGGAGGGGTGATCGAACCACATTCAAAGATAGGCGCGAAGTAAACATACGCAAGGCTTCACAGTTTGCGTCCAATCCTACAAGGAATTTGATGACCTCATTGGATTATTTGCGGGTGGCCCTGCAGAAAGCAGAGTTCGAGATCTTTGGGCGAACCTATCAATCCCAAAGTTTATTTAGCATAACCACCTGAGCGAAGTGAATAGACGTCACAATGCTTTTTAGGAGTGCGTGCCATTTTTCAAGCGTGCCCCAGATCCTCATGACCCAGAGTATCCAGTTTCGACTTCGTTGAACAGATCCAGCCAAACATTAGGCACCTCCCAAAAGGAGGCATCCAATCCTGACCTCTGTTGATAATGATCATAATCATCAATTAACTATGCATAATCATGCACCCATCAGGGGCAATAAGCAACAACAAAGGTGATGGAAGCCCCGACCCGGACCCGCCCGGGTATAATTTACGGGGACAAACAACCATCATACGGATACCTAGACACATGGCGTACACTTTATAGGGATACCGCTGCCCATACAGGTTTTAAGCCTGCAGAAAACAAAAGGGAAATGAACCCTTCTGAATGCATGGTTGCACATAGTTTGATTGACACATAATCTCATTCTCATCAGGTTGGTCTCAACCAACGACTGACCTTTTTCAACGGAGAATCCGAAGCTAAAGACAACTCAAGCTCACACGAATCCAAAACAGAGCGCTCATCGCTCAAAAGATTTAGCAGTGGAGTTGACCCAATCGAAGCATTGACTGTTTGACCGAGACTAACACCGTTGCTCCTACTTTGAAGTAGGATCCATGGATCCAAGGCGAACCTTTGACCTAGGACATTAATTTTGCACATCTGCATTGTCGATAAAATATTGACATTTTACCGCATCGAAGCACGCATGTGCGTCTCTATGCGTAGCATGAAAACATAGATTTCTTTTTCTTTTCAAAATGATTTTCATTTTTTTGTTAAACCTGACGTCGGTGGTGAGATGCTTTATCTGATTTGTCCATTCTTTGAAGTTGCCCGCTTCAAGCTTTGGACTGTGATGTTCCCCGCACATTTTTTGAAAACGCTACCCTTTTTGTTTATACATATAAAGAAAATGCATCTTAAACAATAAAAGAAAAAGTAGATTTCTACCTACATTTTTTATTTTCAAGATATTTTTTTTGGATTTTTGATTTTTGGAGATTTTTTGTTATTTTTCTTTATTTTTGAGATTGAAATATGATGATGAAAATATATACATGAAAATAAGTAGAAATATATACACAGTTTTTGGTGTTTGGATTTTTCTTGATTTTTTGTTTTTGGCTTCTTTTTTTTTCTCTTCCTTTTTTTTTGATGCCTTGATAATGAGACGGAGTAACGGGTCTCATTTTGAGCATAGTCGAACTCTTTCATGCAATCGAACCTGAGTGAGTTTCCAGATTTTACCAAGGCTAGAACGTTGATCCCTTTGGATTGAGTCAAACCTTTCTCCTTGCCTCGGGTCATGCGTTTGACGATGTGATTTCACAAAGACAATTCTGGCCGGGACCCGATTTGAACTAGCATGAGCGGCCCAGTCAGCTAAGAGGGGACAAGAAGAGTAACAAAAGGTTTCCTCAAGCATCAATCTTCTCAATTAGTCCAAACCTTTCTTTTTCAATCAATTTTTTTCTCTTCTTCTGTTTTTCTTTTCTTTTTTTATCTCCCTCTTTTTACCCGTGGCGCCCTTTCGGGTTTTCACCATGTCCATAGGTTTAGCTTTCTTACCCCAAGCGCCCTTTCGGGTTTTCACCTGGTCCGCACAAGCTCGCTGTTTTTACCCGTAATGCCCTTTCGGGTTTTCACCACGTCCATCTTGCTTTGAGCTTGTATTTTTATTTTATTTTATTTTTTCTTTTTATTTTCTTTTCTTTTTTCAACAACCACGACATAGACCTTGATTTCGTCATAGCCGGCTGGATGGGGTTCTGGTGTTGTCTCACAACTCGGCTCATATTGGCTTAACAGATATTATGACTGCTTGCGAACCTACAAAGAGGGCTTCCTTCAGGGTGTAGCTTGGCCATGGGTTAGGTTAGGATTTGAAGGTACACTGGGTTAAAAGGATTTCCTTGATACGGCTTCAGTTTTTTCAACATACTTTCTTCCTTGGGGGTTTTACTGTACATGCCTCGTGATTCTTCTAGATTTTTTTATTCTTTTTGCTTCATTTCAGGCAATCTCCTTTTGAGTTTTTGCTTTTCGATTTTTTAGATTTTGATGGTAACTCTACTTCATCTTTTCTCTCTTTTTTTTTGGTATATGTACACACACATATATATATATATATATTATTTTTTTTTGGGGAATGGGTTTATTGAAAGAAAGGCCCAAGCTCAAATAGGGTAGCAAAGGATATCATCATTTTTAGGGATGCTTGCTTTTTTTTTTTTGGCTACTATATTTGGAATGATGGCCTCTTTTGGGTGGTTCTTAAGCAGTCGCGTGTCTGTTTCATCAATACTTACCTTGTCGTGATGGACTAAGAGTAGAACTGTCGGACGTATCTAGCGTTGATAGGCTCAGGAAAATGATCTCCGTCCATGGTGGCGAGGCGGATGGCATATCCTGGCAGCACTTCTCGAATGACGTATGATCCTTCCCAGTTCGGCTTAAACTTTCCTCTTGGATCGGCGTGGAGGGATAGGAAGATCTTCTTTAGCACAGTGTCTCCTACCTTTAGATCTCGACCACGAACACGTTTATTGTAAGCACGTGCGATTCGTCCTTGGTAAACTTGAGTGTGGCATAAGGCTAGTAGTCTCTTTTCGTCCAATAAGTTCAACTGATCAAAGCGTGATCTCTCTCTTTCTACTTCGGGTATGCTTGATTCCATGAGGATTCGGAGCGAGGGTACTTCAACCTCCACCGGGAGGACGGCCTCGGTTCCATACACAAGGGAGAATGGTGTTGCCCCTATAGCGGTACGGATCGACGTTCGATAGGCCCACAAAGCAAATGGCAGTATTTCGCTCCAATCTCGGTAAGTGACGACCATTTTCTCAAGGATGCGGACGACTGTCTTATTCGTGGCTTCCACGGCTCCATTGGTTTGAGGTCGATAAGGGGATGAGCGATGGTGCTTGATCTTGTATTACTCGCAGAAGTCTCGAATGTGCTTATTCGTAAAGTTTGTGTCGTTGTCTGTGATGATATCTTTGGGTACTCCAAATCGGCACACAATATTATTCTTGAGAAACTTCTCGACATGACTGGCAGTGATGTTGGCATATGACGCTGCTTCTACCCACTTGGTGAAGTATTCAATGGCGACGAGGATGAATCGATGTCCGTTTGATGCTTTTGGATTAATCATTCCGACAACGTCAAGGCCCTAGGTAGCAAATGGCCAAGGAGTGGTCATGCAATGAAGATCAATGGCAGGAGCATGTATCAGACTGGAGTGTTCTTGACACTTGTAGCATTTTTGAACATGTTTGCAGCAATCCGATTCCATAGTGGTCCAAAAGTATCCTTGCCGCAGAATTTTCTTAGCGAGCATGTGACCGCTCATGTGGGCTCCGCATACTCCTTCATGGATTTCTTTCATAATGTCGACCGCTTCACTTTCAGTAAGGCACCTGAGTAAGATGTTATTGTATGATCACTTGTAGAGGCATTCCCGACAAATGACGTAACCTACCGCTAAACGTTGAATGGTTCTTCGGTCAGTCTTGGATGTACCCTCTAGGAAAGTTAGGGTCTTGAGGAAATTCTTGATATCTGAGAACCAAGGTGGCTCATCATCAGGCTTTGTAGGTTCCTCAATCTGGAGGTAGAAGGCCAGCTCATTCCTTTGCTCGATCATTATCGGCTTCATCTTAACACCACAGGGGATTTCTATCATTGACGCCAAGGTTGCTAATGCGTCAGCAAAGCGATTCCTTATCCGAGGGACATATGAGAAGGTCACGTCTTGGAAGCAAGCTATCAGATCATCGAGGTGTTCATGATAGGGGATCAATTTCGCATCTTTTCTAGTCACCATTCGTCTGGCATATAATTAACTGTGAATCGCCAAATACTCAAAGGTGAGTTACATTCAGATCGAGAGCCGCCTGCAGACCAGCGGCACAAGCTTCATATTCAGCCATGTTGTTAGTGCAAGGGAAGTTGAGCTTGATAGAGACCAGTATATGGGATCCTTTTGGTGAAATCAGGATGGCGCCAACTCCTTGGCCCTCGGCATTGGCAGCCCCGTCAAAGTACATTACCCATGATTCTTCTGCTTCTTCAGTATCGTCCTCCGTCAGGAACAAGATATCTTCATCTGGGAATTCAGTTCTTAACGGCTCATAGTTAGATAAAGGATTATCAGCAAGATGATCGCAGCTACCGCCTTGATCAATTTCTAAGTACGACGTAATGTCAAATTCGATAATAACAACGCCATCGATTCCGCCCAAAGAAGAGCGCTTCTCAACAAGTATTTTAATGATCCATTCGCCAAAAGCTAAACCGCCTCGAGATAGCAAGTAGTGGCGGAGCCTCTAAGTAGCCCATACAAGAGCTAGGCATGCTTTCTCCAGATGAGAATAGCGTGTCTCGTAATCAGTAAACTTCTTGCTCAGATAGTAAATGGCCTGCTCTCTTCTTCTCGTCTTGTCGTGCTGCCCCAAGACACATCCCATAGAAACTTTCGTCGTAGAGAGATACATCAAGAGTGGTCTCCCTGGCTCAGGTGGTACCAAAATAGGTGGATTCAGGAGGTAGCTTTTGATTTTATCGAACGCTGCCTAACAATCATCATTCCATTCAACGGGAGAATTTTTCCTTAGCAGCTTGCAGATCGACGTGCAGATAGGTGTTAGTTGTGCAATGAACTGACTGATATACTGTATTCTGCCCAGAAACCCTCTAACCTCTTTTTGGTAGACGGCGGTGGCATTTCAATGATGGCTTTAACTTTGATTGGGTCGACCTCGATCCCCCTTCTACTGACGATGAACCCTAGCAGTTTCCCTGACATGGCGCCAAATGCGTACTTTTGTGGATTCAGTTGTAGTCGATACTTCCTCAGCCTTTCAAACAGTTTTTGGAGGTTTACCAGATGGTCGCTTCGCTCCGGTGATTTGGCTATCATGTCATCGACATATACTTCAATCTCTCGATGCATCATGTCATGAAATAGTGCAGTCATAGCTCTCTGGTACGTTGCACCGGCATTCTTCAGCCCGAATGGCATGACTCGATAGCAAAAGGTTCCCTAGGGGGTAATGAACGTTGTCTTCTCGTGATCAACCTCTACCATCTTTATCTAATTATATCCTGAGAATCCATCCATGAAAGAGAGCATCCCGTGCTTAGCTGTGTTATCGACCAAGATGTCGATGTGTGGTAATGGGAAATCATCCTTTGGGCTCGCTCTGTTCAAATTACAGAAATCGATGCACATGCGGACCTTTCCATCCTTCTTTGGCACAGTTACGATATTGGCTAGCCACTGCGGGTACTTGGATACCATGAGAAACCCTGCATCATATTGCTTGATGACCTCATCTTTGACTTTCAGCATCCATTCGGGTCGGAGACGTCTCAGCTTCTGCTTGACTGGCTTCATATCAGGGTAAAGAGGCAACTCATGTTCGACCAAATCAGTATCCAGACCAGGCATGTCCTCATACGACCAGGCAAAAATGTTTTGGTATGATTGAAGGAAGTCGATCATGCTCTTTCTTTCCTCAGGGGACAGTGATGTTCCGATTTTGGTTATCCTGGGAACCTCCTCAGTTCTTAGATTGACTTCTTCGGTCTCTTCGACAATGGGGGTAGGGCCATGCTCAAAGTCGGCAAATCGGTCAAGGAGCTCATTGGGGAGCTCCTCGAGGGGGACATCCTCGTCCAGACTCGTGATCCCTACCTCTTCTTGTATTTCTATAGGGAAGGGGTTGATTTCACATGGGACGGGTATTTTGATTAAGGCATCCTTTTGTGGGATATTTTCTGAAATTTTAAATGACAATATTTTTAGACTTTGGATTTTTTCAATATTTTTAAGATTTTGTGTTTTTTCCATGTTTTTGGGATTTTGTATTTTTTCCATATTTTTGGGATTTTTATTTTCTTCGGAGACGGGCCCTTGGTAAGGCGGTTTTTCATATATACAAGGTATTGCCTGCCAAGGGCTTATCTCACTTTTTATAGGTTGTTTTTTTTTGGGAAACATGCACCAAACTTTAGGCCACTTCCTGCTTCCAGAGTTTGGGGCAAAGATGCCGAGTTGCGTACTTGAGGGGCCGCTTCTTTACCTGTTGGGATGGAGGGTGCTGACTGGTATGGCTCATTGGAGTCAGCCTCCATCATGTTAATCCCCATTTCATCTGAAATGATATCCTCAAATGTTAAAACGGCTTTGTGATGATTCACCACAGGGGGAGTTTGTTCAGGTACCGACCGTCGTTCCTCGAAAAGGGATAACGCGGCCAAATCTATCTCCAAGCTAGGAAGGGAGATCTGGGGATTGGTGGGATGGACTGGGGCTATGGGTTTGTGGGGGGTTAAGTGGGTTGCCCCATTTTGATCGATTTTTACAACCCCCGCGCTAACAAAGGAATCCCTGATGTGTGGCCTAGGGCGGGGTTTCTCTTCTATATTGATTCCTCGAGCTTTTGCAGCCGCAGCGACCCTAGCTTTTTCTTTGGCCTCTCGGACCTCTTGCTCTATGGGATTGTATCCTAACCCGAATCTTACTTTTTGTCCTTTAGCCACAACTGGCTCTCTTCTACCTTGTAATTTGGGTCCCAGACACCTTCCTTTCTGATAACCCCACTTTTGGAGCATTGCCACTGCCGCTACCATACCGCCTCCCGTCTTAGACATGATGCCCTCCATGGGCTCTGGGAGTATTGTCTACACCTCATACTCAAAACTGTGGAGGTCGACGTCCTCAGTGGTGTGTGGTACATCCAGCATATTGGATTTTTCAACCCTATTGGCGACTTTATCTTTCTCGCTGTGCCCCTCCCCAATGATTGTAACAATTTTGTGCCCAAACACGAATTTGAGCTTCTGGTGCAAAGTGGAAGGTATGGCTCCGACCTCGTGCAGCCATGGGCGCCCCAATAATAAATTAAAGGAAGATTTAATATCCATGACTTGAAACAAGATGGAAAAGGTCATTGGCCCTATCAATAGCTCAAGATCAACTTCTCCCATTATTTCTCTTCTGGTATTATCAAATCCTCTAGCGCTAGTTTTGGTGGGCCTTAACATGCATGGGTGAACCCCGATCTTGGTGGCGGTTCTTAACAGGCATATATTCAATGCAGACCCGTTGTCAATTAGTACTAAGGGAATGACCATGTTTCCGGATTCAACAGTTAGTTATATTCAACGACTTGGAGTGGCTACATCCTTCCTCCGGCAAATCAGTGTCAGAAAATGAAATGGCATTTGGAGCCATCACTTGCCCAATTATCTGCTCAACTTCATCTGGGCTAACCTGGAGCGATACATGCGCATTCTTTAATGCCCCCATTAATACTTAGAAATGGAGTGTGGATGTCATTAGCAATTCTCATACAGTGATATGGGCAGGCATCCTTCTCAGCTGAGTCTCCAATATATGTTCTCGACTCATCTTCTCGAAGGGGTTCACCGCGCCGTATTTCTTTCCTTCGGGTTGGGCTGTCTTCTTCTGGTGCTTGGTCGCTGATATTCTCCGACACTGGTAACAAAATCTATCGCCTTCTTCTTCTGCTGCCAGCATTGGCATCTGTTTGTTCATAGCTCAGTGGGACCTGATGAGGATCATAGGTTGGTCCCGAGAGCTGGAAAGGTATGACTGCTGGTACTTGAGATACTTGTACTGTCGGCTCAGGAGGTGTGGGAAACACCTTATCTATTTCGGTGGTAGATGGTTGGGTGGAAAGATTGGGCCAAATGGGGGTGGTGAAGCTTGAGGGTGGTGGCATTGGAGGGAAGGAGGTAAAGGTAGGCCATTGATAGTTGGCGGGTGCTGGCGGTAGATGGGGGGTTTGATGGGCCGTTAGGTAATTGACCGGGGTGGTGGAGTTTATCGATGGCTGAATTGGGGGTGATGGGGTGGGTGCTGGCCATTGATAACTGATGGTGTGGGTATTAGATTGGGGGCCTGGTGGCTTAAAGGGTAATCGATGGGGGTTGTGGTATATGGAGGTAGTTGGAATGGGACTGGTGCCGGCCGTTGGTAACTGGCAGGTGCGGGTGTGGGATTGGGGGCCTGGTGGCTTATCGGATAATTTGTGGTATATGGTTGGTATGCATTTATATTCACATAATTAACAGGTGTGGTGGATGGAAAATATGCCCTGAGATCCAAAGGTTCCAATTGCGGAGTCGAGTTGGGAAAATAATCTGACAAATTCAGGGGTTCAACAACCCCGACATTCCTTTCCTCAATATTTTTTAATAGTGGTGCTACATAACTCTCCCGATCACTGATATAATTGGACGGGTCAAACTCAAACTCTTCCTCATCCTCTATCATTCCAATGGTGGGTCTGGGACCTGCTCCTCCGGTGGGATGTGGGGGTAGTGGCACCTGATGAATATTAGTGTGCTGAGAGGGTGCAGGGGGGATGATTTTCCCGGCATCGATCAAATCTTGGATAGCATGCTTCAATGGGAAGCAGCGATCAGTAGGGTGACCCAGACCCTAATGAAAATTGCAGTCGCTATTTGGGTCATAGTTCTTTGGGATCGGGTGAGGAGGAGGTTGCGATTGGCGGATAGCCACTAATCCCTTTTCTACTAATAGGGGCAAAAGTACACTCAAAGATTGCCCCAGAGGTGTGAAGACTCGGTCGTAGCGGGCTCTCCTCTGTTCCGGGGTCATTTACATTCCTTGCCCATTCCCCATTCTTTGCATTTGCTCAGGCCTAACAGGTGCTGGTGGGGCTGCCTGAAATTGAAATGGGGTAGTGTTATTATTGGTCCTGGTATTGACTATGTTCTGGACATCGCCCCCTGTTCTCTTCTCGTTCCTCTGCTCTGAAAATCTTCTAACCCCACTTGGTACGTTCTTATTTAGGCGGCCCTCTCTGATGGCATCTTCACATCGGTTGGCGTTTCTCACTAGATCAGTAAAGCTGGTTTGCTGCTGATATACCAAAAAGTCTGAGATTACTGGCAGAGTGTTCTTTGAAATCATTTCTATCTGTTCATCATCAGGTATTCTATTCCTAACCCGAGCTGCCAATGCTCTCCATCGCCCCAAGAAGTCGCTGAAGGTCTCATTCTGGTTCTGCTTTAAACGGGCCAAATCAAACTTGCGCGGTTCAATATCAATATTATAGACATACTGTTCCTGGAATAAATGCGTCAAATCCTTCCATGTCTTCATCATGGATGGTTCAAGAGATGTGAACCACCTTAGGGTTGGTCCGGTCAAACTTTTCTGAAAGAATTTTATTAGCAGTCTCTTGTCCCCCCCGTACTGGCACATGTCCCCACAATAGGACTTGGGGTGTGCAATAGGATTGCCCGTGCCATTATATTTGTCGAAGGTAGGCATTTTAAATTTGGGGGGCAGGGGGACCTCAGCGAACAGGCATAGGTCTGTGAAGTCCGTGGCGTGGATCTCAGCACCACCCATTTTCATTAGCTGCTTCTGTATTTTATCCAACTGTTCTTTCAGCTGTTCTGACTCTTTGGACACGGGAGCTGCTTTCTCGACAGTTGGCTGGACTTCACTCTGGGCTATAGGGGATGGGCAATTATGGGAGGAGGGTGGAGGCTGGTCAATGCCTCAGCATAGGCCCCGCTATTTCTAATCTCGTCCTCTTCATATTGCTGGTCGGCATAATGTGCAGCGAGGGCGGGATTCTCCTGTTGTTGTTGCATGGGCTGGATGGGAATGATATGAATGGGGGTTGGGTGAGCCCATTGGGGGTGAGGAAAGGTCTGTTGGGTGATGGGGATTTGGTTTTGAGGTGGGGCCTGATGGGGCCATGGGGTATGGGGGAAGGTTTGGAAATGACCTTGGGGTGTGGGACCATGGGAAACTTGGGTTTGGCCCGGGTGTGGAGGTTGGGTTAGAAGTTGGGGGTATTGTGGAAGGTATGGGTGTGGAGTTTGGTTTTGGGCCATGAACCCTTGGCCATTTTGGGTCATGGGCCACTGATGGGTTTGGGCCACGGGCCCTGGGTAGGCTTGGGCCAATGGACCTGGGTAGATTTGGTCCATGGGCCCTTGGTGGGTTTGGCCCAATGGGCCTTGCTGGGTCTGGGCCATGGGCCCTTGATGGGTCTGGCCCAATGGACCTTGCTGGGTCTGGGCCATGAGCCATTGGTGGATTTGGGCCATGGGCCCCTGGTGGGTTTGGATTTGATGGGTTTGGCCCAATGGGCCCTGGGGAGCATGGGTGATGGGGTGTTGGGCCATTGGGCCCTGGGACATGTGGGAAAAGGGAGTTTGGGCCAATGGGCCTTGGGATTGGGCAATTTGGCCTTGGGGTGTATGGAAAAAGGGGGTTTGGGCCATGGGGCCTTGGGGCATGTGGGAAAAGGGGGTTTGGATGGTGTGGATTATGGGGGGTTGATGGGGGTCATGGGGGAGTGAGGCATGGAGATTGGCTAAGGTATGGGATGGGTTCATGGATGTGGGATGTGGAGGAGAGGTATTTTGGAAAGCCTTCCATGCGGAGTAGGCTTGAAACATCTCCTCCATCATGGCCATGGAGGAAGGATCGGAAGTGGATGGTGGATTTAATGGATGGTTAGGTATGGATGGGGTGGATGTGAGGGGAAAATTGGGCATGGCCCCGGTAGGTGATGCGATATGGGAGGGGTTAAAGGAATGGGGTGGAGAATTGGTAAAGGGGGATGGGTTGGAGATGTTTAAAGATGATGGAGGGTAAAGGGTGGGTGCTTGGGAAAAATTGGGCATGGCCTTGGTAAAAATGGGCATGACCCGTGTAGATGGGGGGATTTGTGGGGGATTGGTTAGGGCGGATGTGACATAGGTGAATGAGGGCGGATCGGGTCTATAGGAGGATGATGGGAATTGGGGCATGGATGTGGATTGGGAAAATGGGTTAGGGTTTTGCATGGACATGGTTTGGGCAAAATATGGAGAATGGGGGGTTGGACTTTGGATATTTTGGGGGTAGTGGTTGGGAATATGGGGGCGCCAAATGGGCCGGTAACGGTAAAAGAGGGTTGGGTGAGGGGGATGGTGGAAAAGACTTCTCCCGAATGGGAGTGGGTTGGAGAATGTGGTGGGGATGAGTCGGGATCGGCGTAAACCGGGTCCACTACCCACGACATTCTACGAGAGCGGGTCGGGTAAGGGTGCCTTGGATAAGGCCCAAAAATCCTCCTCCTTCCCCTACGGGACGACGGAGGACAAGATGATGTCGTTGTGCCGGCACCACAAAACTATCTATTTCTTTTTGGGTTTTAAATTATTTATTATTTTGTGAATTTTATGAAGATTTTTTGAAAAACAGAGGTTCTGAGGCCTTGGAATTCCCTTTCGGGTGGCCTTCGTACCTGAATTCAAGACTCGCGGGGACGGTTCCGATGCACTTCGAAAGAATCGAAGGAGAACCTTCGATCTATTGAAGGCACGGAAATCGAGGCAAACGACCCGATCCCCCGAAATGAGCTAAAAAGAAGTTGCCTTCTCTTGACCGGCGGGGGCATATTGGGTGTTGGAGATGGCGGGGCCTAAACAAGGCACTAAGCACACTGATCGGGCAATTCGGGAGGTGGAAAGGCCACAGATTCAGGCTGGAGGGCTGTCAACCAGACCTGGTGCAACTAATACTTGTGCCAAGGTTGCAGGGGATAAATTTTACACTGGCGCAACTATTAGTTGCACCAAGGAAAAATTTTGGGATTTAAAGCTGGCGCAACTATTAGTTGCGCCAGTTATAAATGCCAGATTTTTTTGTCAAGAACTAATACATGCGCCACCAAAAATGAACTTCCAGTTGTTTGACAAAGAACTACCAAAGACCAAATGAGTCTCTTTTTGGCTCTTGTGGAAGCTAGGCTTCCAGGAACTGAGTAGTTTTCTTAATGATCGATTCTCTCCTCACCGCACCTAAATGGTTTGAGTCCGGTATAACTCGCTAGCGCTCTCCCCAAGGGTTTTAAGCTTCGGAATGGGAACCCACCCGATATACTTCCAGCGCAAGCACTTTCTCAGATACTAGGTGGGCTGGGACTTTTCTGGATCATCACCACTAGGGGCTACCGCCATACTAGGACCCAGGTGTTTGTATGTGTGCCTAACCCAACCCCTTTGAAAAATCTACCCCGCAAAACAAATTAATTAAGCTCCCTAACTTGGTTCAATTTTAATTTTTTTTTTCAAAGCTTTTCTTTTTTTTGAAAGTTTTCTTTAGTTCAAAGACCGAGGGTGATTATCCCGTGCCGCCACTACCGGCCGGCGTCCACTGATGGAATATGAGTGCGCAAGTAGGCCTGCCAATCGGCTAAGGCACTTTAAATGACAGAAATTTAAAGGAAATTAAAAGACAATGCACAAGTAGGCCTGCCAATCGGCTAAGGCACTAAAATGACGAAAAAGTAAGGAATTTTAAAAGACAATGCGCATGTAGGCCCGCCAATCTGCTAAGGCATGTAAATGACATAAAAGTAGGGGTAAGTAAAACGACTTAATCGGAGGGGTGAGTAAAAAAACAGAAAAAATACACTAAAAAAATAGCAATAAAAGGGTTAGTAAAATAAAAATAAATGGGCCAATTTCAAGGGGAAGCTCTACTAGCTACTCCCCAGCAGAGTCCCCATCTGTGCAACCGTGGGAATCGAGACGATCCCATCGCAACGATGCGCTCTCTAACAAAAATATAGAGTCGCCACCCAGAGCTTTCGGTGTCCCGAGATACCTATTTCATTTTTATGAACACCGAAGTGCTAAAAATATGACTCTGAATCCGGTCTACACCAAAGGCTCTTGGGTAGGGGCTTCGGTTATCGATCGGGAAGGTGTTAGGCACCCGATCAACCCGCTTAATGCGGTCTCTACTAATGGCCAAAAATAAAATAATATAAAAGCAAAGAAAATAGCTTCCTCTTGCCCAAATGGGCTTGGAATCCTATTTGTGCCCCTCTGTTCCTACCGAAAAATCGGCGGCATAACGGCACAAATGAGAGGATGGAGGGAGCTAGAAAGAGATAGGAGAAGAAAGGGGAGAGCCGGAGCCCTCGGGCCCTTGTAGCACCGTAGAGGAGCCTTGCGTGGCTTACTTTGATGAGCTTTAGAAGGCTTGAATGGTAGAGAAATAGGTTCTAACCACTTAGGACTTAAAGCTAAGAGGTAGGGGATGGAGGCTAGGGGGTCACACACACCTAGGCTAAGGGTTTTGGATGCAAGAACAAGCTTGAAATGATGTTTTGGAATTTTGGAATTTGGATAAAAATAGTGCACAAAAGGGAGGAAGAACTTCTCACTTTGAGCTCTTTCTCTTTTAAGCAAATTTCTCAACCCTTAAACCAAGGGGAGGGGGGCCCTATTTATAGGAAAAGGGTAGATTAGGAGGCTACTTAGAGACTAAACAAGTTTAAGAATTAGGTAATGGGCCATCTAAGGTTTCCTAGGATTTTAAGGGTTTGGAAAGGTGTGAAGGTGGTTTTAATAGTGAATGATAGGTTAGTGTTTCAAATCACTTAAGGGTTGCAAATAGGTATTAAAAGGGTACAACAAAGTTATCAAAACACACCCCAAGTACTGAGGTGGTCAACAAGTCAAACCCCAATCACGAATTTCGGGGTAAAAACCCACAGTCACTGTTCATATGTCTGGCGCAACTATTAGTTGTGCCAGGCAAAAGCATAGTAATACAGTGAGGAATAGTAGCTTGGAAGTTGGCTTCGCGAGGGGTGGGGGGACCCATTTATACCTGGCGCAACTATTAGTTGCGCCAAGCAAAAAACTTGAAATTCTACCCGATATTCGAATTGTCGTAACTTTTGATATATAACTTCGATTGAGGCGATTCTTGGCTCGTTAGAAAGCTGGAGAAGTCCTCTTTCCAATGGTATATGATTTGATATTAGTAGAAGACTTCATTCGGTCCTGTTGCACCACTCTTCATCCATTGCCCGGGAAGGTTAGGTTTAGGGTTCAGAATGGGTTCTAATGGTTGGGATTGGTTTCTAAAGGTTTGTGGTAAGTTCCTAAAAGATCTAGGGTGACTCCTAAGGGTTTGGGGTGATTCCTAAGGGTTCCATACATGCTATCAAAAGCTCAAAATTGCACCTCTCTCGAAAGGTGTTTCGATCGGGCCTTGGGCCAAATTTGGGTGTCTATAAAATGGAATTGAAAACGTCATGGCTTCATAAATAGATAAAATAATTACAAAATACACCCAGGGCATACCCTCTGAATATACAACTTAAAACAAGAAATTTAAAATCCGCACGTTCAGGCAATACCCGAATCCAGATTTATTCGGGAATCAATAAATTTTGGAGAAGCCCAGAGAAAGAACGCATCCATAATGGATTCTAACAATGACAACCTTTTCCCACCCCAAGCCGACAAAAAAGAAAGAGCGGCTCACAGAAAGCCACCCAGGACCTGCGAGATCCACCTATGGAAGCTCACCTTGGAAAGCATAACAAGGAGGAGCAACTAACACTGAATCCGTAGAGCCTACCAAGGAAAAATAGGAGTGAGTCACGAGAACTCTTACCCAGCCTTATCCTTGGATTTCCTTTCTACCACCTTCTCTTCCATCTCCTCTCCCAATGGGGTGACACTTCGAGTTGGATTGATAGCACCAACCCTAGCGTCACCCCGGATTCCCAATCCCGTCCATTCCCAATAATCTACTCAATAAACACAACTCTTCAGGTTCAATACCCATGATATAAAATAAAAAGGAAGAAAAGACATTAATGAACAAAAAATAATGCCCAAGATCAAAAACAAAGAATATGCCCCAAAACATTTATTCCTAAACTTGAAATAAAATTCAAAATCCAAACCCAAAGCCTTTGGCTCACACTTATAAAAAAAAATTATACCTCCTAAGCCACAAAATGATAAGTGTCACATCTTTAAACCCTTCCAATCTAATTAAATCTAAACCAGACGCATACCCCCTGAAAGACCACAATCCATGATAAACCTAGGTGAACCAATAATCACACAGCACTTACCCCTAGGAAACACAAATTCACCACAAGTCTAGATAAACCAATAGGATTAAGGCACCAACACCCGTCCAAAATCTCTTAAATTAAATCTTAAATTCACATAACTGTCATGTTGAATCAAACAAAAGAACAAAACAAAATACCTTAAACAGGAGACTCATCCTCTCACCATGACAAAGAAAAAATTTAAATCCTAAAGCTTAAAGTACATAAAAAATAATAATACTAAATACATAAATGAATACAATAAACATCTTTTATTTATATAACAAATTCTTTTACAAGTGTCACTGTAGGCATACTTCCTGAACTTACAACCTAAAACGAAAACCTAGAACCTAATCTACAACCCAAAATGAAAACTGGAGACCTGAAACGGACACAAAGCGAGGAGCAGAGCATCCAATTGGAGGCTTCAGAAGGAGCAGCGCCCGACTTGGAGTGTCCAATCGGAGGCTTTAGGAAGGATTGGTTGGGAAACACATCCCTCCACTCGTAACACCTTCTCTTCCGCCATCTTCACCTCCTCTGCCGCCACCTCCTCAACACTGCCTTCATTGCTCCCAAAAATGGACGGATGTGAAGGTTAGCCTCCTCTTTTCCAACACCACCCATTCCAATAATAATGCCACCCCCGAGCATCACCTCAGGACGAAGATCATGCGAAATCATAAACGTAAGAAGATCACGCAAAATCAGACAATTAGATTGCCCAATATCACTGAAACATGGATTTCAAAGTATAAAATATTCAAAAAAAAGTAAAACTCGAGACTAAACCGAGGGATGCAAAATAAATGAAGACTCCCTTACTTATATAGAGTACGGACTCAATCACGCGCCAGGAAATGGGCGCTCAACTCAGTAACGCATAGAGAAAATTGTGCGCAACTTAAATCACATGCCCTAAATGGAGTGCGTAATAAAACCTTTGCCCGTACAGACGGCGAGACACTCCGATCACGCGCCCAGTATAGCCCGCGCAATCCTATCACACGACCCACTTACACCGCGCAATCCAAAAGGTCGCCCGCACAGTGACCTGGTGACGTTTGAATTATGCGCTTATGAAACTATGGGTGATCCAATCACACGCTGACATCCAAACGCGCAAATACTCCATCAAACTTACAATCGCACACCCAAAAATAGGCGCGCAATTCAATTAAACGCCCAGTACCAGGTGCGTAATACCCAAATTCATCCACCCTCACACCTTTTATCCCATCTCGGTCAAGATTATTCTCCCATATCTCATCGTTTAGCCTTACAGGAAACATTGATCGTGCCTCTGGTCCCATTGCAGCAAGACATACATGCCTTATTGTGACACCGCCACCTTCCCTTATCCCATCATGATCTGATCGAAGAGGGAGAATTCCATCACATATCCCATCATGATAAGATGCACACATGCAACGCCATCTCAATACCTAAGCTCACTGACCTAAATCAGCTACGTCACCACGCATCCCATCATGAAAAGCTAAAAGCAAACCTTCCAAAACCTCAGGCACATGATCCAAGCCAAAAGATGAGTTCAATCACAGTGCAACCATAATGTGGTCTCATATAACCCAAGATCAGCCAAAGAAAGGATCACACAAGTATCCCATCAACACCCCATCGCAAACATCACTACCTGAAACATCCGGACACAACCCCGCTACTCATGCATTTGTCCCCTCGCGATGCAACTACGACTTGATCTCATCACGAACATGTCCCATCGCAAACATCTCACCAAGCACTGGAAATCTTACGCGCGGATTCCCTAGCAAAGCCCTAGCATATCCCATCACGACATCACCACTCAACACATCCAGATGCAACCCCGATACACATGCACAAATATGCATCATCATGCCTGCAATCACTAGGACTCATCTCCAGTACACCCCCATAAAGGAAGAACCTAACCAATGTCCCATCGCAAAAATAAGCCAAACCTTCCAAATCATATCACGAATCTCACCCTCTAAGACCTTTCACCATACTGGCAGCAGCCAGGCCTCACCATAGCATAAATGAAGCAAGAGGAAACCCTCTGACACCCATCACATCGCTACACCATAATCGAGTCCCATCGCAACATCACTACCCAAAAAGCTCAGATAACACCTGCCACGCCATATGATGAAAAGGGAGAAAGCTCAATCGTGTCCCATTGCTAAAGCAAAAAGCCCTCTTCCCAAATTTCTCACTACGTAACAGTCGCCAAACACCGCTGCAGTAAAAATGCACGAAGATTTGGGACTCCTCCCATGTCCCATCGCATCCAATTAATGCCAAGTCCCAGCACGAAATCCCGTCAGAACCCCCACGTCCCATCGGACTCGTCCCCAGCACACAACTATTGGTGCGCGCTTTTTCTGGGTTCCTCCCGGTCCCCGTTGAATTGGTGGCCCAATTCTATCCAAGTGGATTCTAGCAATGTGGTGTTTAGAATATTGGGAATAAAAAAAAAGGGATTCTAGGAAGATTCCTAGTTTGTTGCGATCGCTAACTGCAGATATTTATCAATGCTGCAACACGTCAGTGATCACTTTAGAGCGGGTGTGGGTTACTTCTTTACTGAATCGTCCGCCTACGAACGTCAGCAGCTGTAGCTCTTCCTTATAATTTAGATAGTTTAGTTCTCTTTTTTCTTTCCTTGTGATTGTGGTAATTCTAATTGGTTTTAGTTTTGTGATCTTGTTAGAATTCTAATTAATTTAGTTTCCTAATGATATTAGTCTCCTAATTGTACTAGGAATGCAAATATATCAATTCCAATAAAACTCTAATTAAGTCAAGCATGCTAATTATACTGAAATTCTAAGCAGAGTAAATATACTAATTCTACTGCGATTCTAATTAAAGCAAATACACTAGTTTGGCTAAAATTCTAATTAAAATAGAGAACTAATTTTACTAATACTCTAATTAAAGTAATGAATTAATTTTATTAAAATTCTAATTAAAGCAAATAAACTAATTTTACTAAAAAGATTAAAATTATAAACTAACTATGCTCAAAATCTAATTAAAGCAATGAATTATTTATGCTAAAATTTAATTGAAATAAAGGGACTAATTCTACGAGAATTATGATCAAAGCTATAAATTAATTATAGTAAAATTCTACTCAAAATAAAGGAACTAACTTTTACTAATTCTAATTAAATCGAGGAATTAATTCTACTAAAATTCTAAAAAAATAGGGTTTTGGGCCCGCTATGCTAAGGAGGATCAGCCTCATTCCCGAGTATCAACCTCATTCCCAAGTACCCTCCATAAGCTCCCTTGGGCAAATCAGGTGGCTGAGGTTAAAGCGAATTGGATTTTAGATTATAATATGGTAATTTTGAATTTTTGGAGTTGATTTTGAATTATAATTATGAATTAAATTATGGAACTAGAAATTAGAAGACTAAATTATAAATTGGGGTTTTAAAAAAATATTAAATTAAGGAATTAAAACTAGAATTAAAATCAAAGGATTAAATTCGGGTCCGAAATCAGAAAATCAGGCCGTATGATTAAGGACTGATTCTAGAAACTAAGGACTAGAACCAGAGATTAATAATAGGACTGGAGATTAGGATTTTAGAATGAAATTAAAGTCTAAGGTCGGTGGATTTGACCGTCAGATTAAGGACTGGTTCTAGATTCGAAGAACTAGAGCCAGGGATTGAAAATTAAGGTCTAAAAAAAAAGGGTGCTACGGTCTTAGACTGAAAATTTAATATTAATAATTAAAACTAAGAAAAATCCTAGAATTAAGAACTAAAACTAAGGTCGAAAACTAAAGACTAAATTTTTACCTAAGGTTGGGGTTATGGAGGGGAATCTCATAAATTCGAAGCTTGAATCCCAAAATTATGGCTCTGTTTCTCTGTGTTCGCTCTCGGAATTTTCTATATTTTCCATTCTCTCTCTATGAAATTTTCAGCCTCTTGTCCAACCTCTCTGGTCAAATTAAAAATCAGGCTTTTATAGGTTTTTTTCTAATTAATCACTTTTGGTCTGTCACCGACTCAGTGAGCGACCGACTGACTTGCTCAGCGAGTGTCCTATTTCTAACAATGTTAGGATTAATTGTGCGCCTAGTGTGGAATGTGTAATCCAATTAAGCGTCTCTTTCGAAGCGCATAATAGAGGAAGCTTGGGGGTTAAGGACTGTAAGACTAGGTCGGGCGTAGGCCAATTGCGCTTCAGTGGTGGGGTGCTCAATCTGATCTCGGGTACCATGGTGGGCATGTGATCGAGTCTCGAGGCGGTTTGGGGAAAGGGAGTCTAGTCTGAGAGGGGACTAATTGCACGTTTGTGGTTTAGCATGCGATCGAATTGCGCGCGTGGTTTTAGGTGCGTGATTCGGGGCTATCTGGGTCCGGGTCGAGTCTGAAATGCCAAACTATTATTTCAGCCTCCATTTCGACTATATACTATTGTTTTAGTATATAGTCTCCCTACGTTGGGGCCTGAGCCACAGAGCTATTATTTCAGCCTGTGTTCAATCATGTACTATTGTTTCAGTGTATGGTTCCCAATTTAGGGTTAGGGGCCTAAGCCACAGAGCTATTGTTTCAGCCTGTGTCTAGCCATATACTATTGTTTCAGCATATGGCCCCACATTAGGGTAAATGGGTATGAAATGCTAGACTATTATTTCAGCCTGTATTTCGACTATATACTATTATTTTAGTATATAGTCTCCCTATGTCAGGATCTGAGCCACAGAGCTATTGTTTCAGCCTGTGTTCAGTTATGTACTATTATTTCAATGCATGATTTCAAATTTAGGGTTAGGGGCCTAAGCCATAGAGCTATTGTTTCAGTCTGTGTCCAGCCATATATTATTGTTTCAACATATGGCCCCACAATAGGATAAATGGGTCTAAAATGCTAGACTATTATTTTAGCCTGCATTTCGACTATATACTATTATTTAAGTATATAGTCTCCCTACGTCGGGATCTAAGCCACTGAGCTATTGTTTCTGCCTGTGTTCAGCCATGTACTATTGTTTCAGTGCATGGTTCCCAAGTTAGGGTCATGGGGCCTGAGGCACAAAGCTATTGTTTCAGCTTGTGTCCAGTCATATACTATTGTTTCAGCATATGGTCCCACATTAGGGTAAAGGGGTCTGAAATGCTAGACTATTGTTTCAGTCTGCATTCCGACTATATACTATTGTTTCAGTATATAGTCTCCCTACGTCGGGATCTGAGCCACAGAATTATTATTTCAGCCTGTGTTCAGCCATATACTATTGTTTCAGTGCATGGTTCCCAAGTTAGGGTCATGGGGCCTAAGCTACAAAGCTATTGTTTCAGCCTGTGTCCAGCCATATACTATTATTTCAGTAGATGGTCGCACGTTAGGGTTATGAAACTTCCAGAGAAGGTGAGTCCTTTCCGAAAAGTCACGGGTGAGGTCAAAGGTTGACCAAATAGATTTATATATTCTGAGAGGGCAAAATGGGAGTGTCTACAATAACTGACGAAAGAAAAAAAAAATCACCAATATCCCATCGCGACATCACCTCCTCAAGACGTTTCATCACATTGGCAACCGCCAAGCCCTGCCACAGCATACATGAAGAAGAGAGAAGAAATCTTTTAAAAGGTTCCATCACGTATTACTGCAGCAACCCGTCACAAGCTACACGCAATTCAGGTAAGTATCATCCCTAGGTAAGTACTACCGTCTTCTCTTTTCTCGATATTTCTTCTAAAAATATAGTTAGCTATGATTAAGTCAAAATATTTTCAAAATCCATCTCTCTCGACTCGCGAATCACTGTAGTCCTCCCATAAGAGACAATCATCAGTATTCGTCGAGAAGGTTAGACGGAGTATCCAGCATGCCAAGTGTTGTCTTGACAACCACATAAATGGTCAGGTCCACAAATCCCGTACCGATGGATCTACTTAGCGACGTCTCGGAAGCCACATTTTCCAAAGATTTACCACCGAATTGATCTTAATTTAAAAATCCTAAAATTTCAAAAATCTCTTACTTCCAAAACCAAAAGAAAACAATAAAAAAATAGAAAAACAAAATCAAAAAAGAAAAGAAACCAAAATAAAAATAAACAAAGAGACTTTACCTACCCAAATTTCACTTCAGTTACCATCCCAAACCAGCCATTCCCCTTGAGAAACCGAGCAATGAGTATATTTAATCTAAGAACTTACAAACGCCTATTGGAAAAAGATTGCCTAGCGCATTAGTGTGAGCAATGATGCGCCTGGTCTGACATGACTTGTGAAAGCCTTCGACATTATACAATTTAACCTTCGGTCTCTGGACTTTACTTATAAACATTTATATGACACCCCTCGGTACCTCGACTGCGTCATATCCCTCTTTTTGACTGCCCCTTGCAGTAGGTCGTGACATACGGCGGGATGCCCCTTGCACCCATAAATTAGGATATGGTGATTCTCCTTTACGTTTGACTATCACTCGTAGCAGGTCGCGCCACGCGACGGGATGTCCCTTGCATCCATGGATTAGGATACGCTGACTTCCCCCATCGACTGTCTATGGATTAGGATACGCTGAAATAATAGATCTGTGGCTCAGATCCCAATATAGGGAGACTATATACTGAAAAAATAGTATATAGTCGAGATACAGGCTGAAATAATAGTCTGGCATTTCAGACTCGACTCGGACCCAAACCCCGAATTACATACCTAAAACCATGAGCGCAACTCAATGTCACGTCACAAATGTGCAATCACTCCCTTTCAGACCAGACTTCCTTTCTTCAGACCACCTCGAGACTCGATTACAGGCACGCACGATCGGATTGAGCGCCATATCACAGGTGCACAATTGGCCTACGCTCGACCTAGTCTCACAGTCCTTGACCCCTAAAATTCCACGATTAAACACTTCGAATGAAATGCTTAATTGGATTGCGCATTCCAAACCAAGCACGTAATTAGTCTTAACATTATTAGAACTAGGGAACTCGACTGAGCTAGTCAGTCGATTGCTCACTGAGTCGATGAGTGACTCAAAGCGAATAAGCGTCGAAAAACTAGCGCGCAATTCAATTAAATGCATGAAACAGGGCACTTAATTAGTAAAAAACCTATAAAAGAATTTTTTGAATTCGACCCAAAGAGAGGACGGAAAAAATAGGCACAGAGCAGAGCGAATACAGAGAGAAATAGAGCAATGACTTTGAGATTCGAGCTTCAAGTCCTCCACATCCAAGCTTCGAATTTCGAGATTCCTCTCACAGCCCCGGCCATAGGTAAAAATCTAGTCTTTAGTTTCCAACCCTAGTTTTTAGTTCTTAAATTTAGGTTTTTTTTAGTTTTCACTATTAGTATTAAATTTTCAGTCTTAGGCCGTAGCACCTTTTTAGACCATAATTTTAATATTTTGTTCTAGTTCTTAGTTTCTAGAACCAGTCCTTAATCTAACTGCCTAATTTCCCGACTCTAAACTTTAATTTTGTTCTGAAATCTCAATCTCTAGTCCTATTATTAATCTCTGGTTCTAGTTCTTAGTTTCTAGAACCAGTCCTTAATCATATGGTCTAATTTTCTGATTTCGGTCCTGAATTCAGCCCTTAGATTTTAAATTCTAGTTTTAATTCCTCAATTTAAGATTTCTAAAATCCCAATTTATGATTCATCTCTTAGTTTCTAGTTTCATAATTTAATTCATAATTATAACTTAAAATTATCAACTTTAAAAATCCAAAAATACTATATTATAATCCAAAATTTAATTTACTTTAATCTCAGCCACTCGATTTTCCCAAGGGAGCTCACGGAGGGTACTCGGGAACAAGACCAATCCTCTTTAACATAGCGGGCCCAAAACCCTTTTCTTTTAGAATTTTAGTAAAATCAATTCCTTTATTTTAATTAGAATTTTAGTAAAATTAGTCCGTTTACTTTAATTAAAATTTCAATACAATTAGTATAATTGCTTTAATTAGAATTTTAATAAAATTAGTATAATTGCTTTAATTAGAATTTCACTAAAATTAGTATAATTGCTTTAATTAGAATTCCAGTAGAATTAATCTATATTACTTTAATCAGAGTTTTAGTAAAATTAGCTCACCACCTTAATTAGAATTTCAGTACAATTGGCATACTTGCTCTAATTAGAATTTCAGTAAAATTAGCATACTTGCTCTAATTAGAAATTCAATAAAATTAATTCATTGCTTTAATTAGAATTCCAGTAAAATTAGTTCCTTTACTTGAATTAGAATTTCAGTAAAATTACTATATTTGCTTTATTTAGAATTTCAGTACAATTAGCATGCTTGCTTTGATTAGAGTTTCACCAGAATTAGCATATTTGAATTCCTAGTACAATTAGGAGACTAATATTAATTAGACTCCTAGTAGGATTAGGAAACTTAAATTAATTAGGTTTCTAATAAGATTAGAACATTTGAATTAATTAGACTCCTAATAGGATTAGAAAAGTTAATTAATTAGACTGTTAATACGATTAGGAAACTTAATGAATTAGACTTTCAATAGGATTAAAACACTAAATTAATTAGACTCCTAATAGCATTAGGGCACCTAATCATTATAGAATTCCAATAAAGGTAGGACACTCAAAAATAATTAGATTCTAAACTAATTAGACTTCTAATAAGATTAGAACACTAAAACCAAGTAGACTCACACTAGGATTAGGACATTAGAATATCAGGTTAATTCACTACAACAAATTTATATAGTTAGACTCATAGTAGAACTAGAAAACTTAAACCAATTAGAATTACAATAATAATAAGGAAAGAAAAACTAAGCTATTTGAATTACAAGAAGAGCTAGTGCTGCGAACATTTGCAGACCGACGATTCAGTAAAGAAGTCCCGCTCCAAAGCATGGTCACTGACGTGTTACAACATCGTTAAATATCAGTAGAGGACGATCGCAACAAACTAGGAATCTTTTTAGAAATTCTCCCTTATTTTCAGCATTTAAATCACCGCATTGTCAGAGTCCGCTCAGGACAGAATTGGGCCACTAATTCACAGGGATCAAAAGGAACCCAGAAAAAGCTCGCACCAACACCCATCATTACCAAGTCCCATCGCGAGACTCAAGCGATCCGGACATCCCATCATGAGATAAATCAGGTAAGTATCACTTTCTCCCCCCACTTGATTTTCTTACAAAGAAAAATATAGTTAGCTAATATTAAGTCAAATATTTTTAAAATTCGTCTCTCCCAAATCGCGAATTACCATAGTCCTCCCCCAAGAGAATCATCAACATCCGTGAGAAGGTTAGATGGAGCACATGCATACCAAGTGTCGTCCTGATAACCAAACAAAGGTCGAGTCCACAAATCTCGTACCGATGGATCTGCATAGGGACGCCTCGGAAGCCACATTTTTTGAAGTTTTACTACTGAATTGATCTTAAGTTAAAAACCCTAAAATTTCAAAAAAAAAAAAACTCCCATCTATCAAAACTTTTATCTCTCATCATCCCAATCCGTTCTTTCCCCTAAGAAACTAAACACTAAGTATACTCAATCCTGAGAAATCACAAATGTCTACTAGAAAGGGACTCTTGACGCATTGTTGTTGTGAGAAACGACGCCCTCGGTCTGACATGACTTGCGAAAGCCTCCGCCATCATACTACTTCATATTATCTAGTCACTTGACCTTCTCTCTGGACATTCGTATGACGCCTCCCGATACCTCGATTGCATCGATTTCCCTCTATTTGACTACCTCTTACAGTAGTTCACGATATGGGCATGATGCCACTTGCACCCACAGATGATGATATACCTCTCGACAGCTACCACTGAGCCCCCAAACGTTCCCTTTTAGCTTGCGCTGATAGATAAGAAAGCCAAACACTTCATGTCAGCGCCCCAGTTTACACTTGTGAGTTCCCAAATAAACAAGAAGGCACCTCGGAGGAGGGGTGTCTACTTCTTCAACGCATTCTTATTATATAAGAACGCATCGAAGAGGAGCATCTGTAGACACCCCAATTTTTCCCTCTAGGAGTATACAAACCTATTCGGTCAACCTTTGACCCTGCCCACGATCTCCAGAGAAGGACTGACCTTCTTCGAAGACATTAAAACCCTAAAAATATGGAAAACATGTACTGAAATAATAGCACATGGCTGAGACCCAGGCTTAAACAATAGCTCTGTCGCTTGGACCCGACCTGACCCGATTAGACCTCAAATTCTGTGCATATACAGACGTTTGAAACATGATTGCACATATAGACACACGCGCACAATTGGTCCCACTTAGACCAAGCCCACTCTTCCCGTGAACCGCCTTAGGACCCGAATTATGCGCAAGTACCTATGCACTTAATTTGATTACACGTAGGCCCGATTGCTTGGAATCAGTTCCACTTGGACTGGAACCTACCTACACACACAAAGGTAAGCGGAATCGATTCGACTTGATCCCATTCATGCAGAATCAATCCAGATGCGGACTGGGACTCTAATTCCCAGGACCATCGAAATTCCTTGATCTCACGCAGATGCGTCTGCACAGAATTAGATTCCACGCATAACCTCTTGCGTGGAATTAGTTCCAAAGTACACTAGAACTAGGATGCCGCGCCCGACCGGTCACACCCTAGGTAGTGATCGACTCAAAGTGAATTAAGCACCAATACACATACGCGGAATTCACTTCAGGAGAATTGGCCTATTCTGCACATGGCCACACACGCGAAATTAACCCGTTACCTATAAAAAGGTCCCCCCTTCCACACCCAAACAAAACACATTCAATAACAATCTCTCCCCCCTCGAGCTTAGGCCTCTCCCAAGCTCGAGTCCTGTCTCTCTGCGGCCCGGAAGGAGGAAGAAGCACATGACTTCAGGTAATCTCTTTCTAGTTCTAGCTCCTAGGTTTCAAGTTCAAGATCTTTAGGTTCTAACTTCTAGTTCTAGTTCTTAGTTTTCAAACTTAATTTCTAGTTCTTGTTCTTGGTTCTAGCTCAAAGATCTAGATCCAAGGTTTTAATTCTAAAATTCTTAATTCTTAATCTTCAATTTCTTAATTTCAATCCTTAAACTCTTAATTCTCAATTTAAATTCAGTCTTTAATATTTATAAAATCGTCTTAGTCAATTGATTTGCCCAAAGGAGCTTACGGAGGGTAACTAGGAATGGGGCCGATCTTCCTTAGCATAACGGACCACAACCTCCTTTTTCCTAGTTAGAGTAGTATTAGGAGACTAAGCTAATTAGAATTAGAGTAGTATTAGGAAATTAAATTAATTAGAATCAGAGTAGGATAGGAAGACCAAACTAGTTAGATCTTAAGCAACCCATAGCTGTTAAAGTTGGCATGTCGACATTTAGTAAAGGAGTTTAACCCATGCCCCGTAACATATCCGCGCGTGATCAGTGACGTGTTGCAGTGTCGATAAATATCTACAACTAGTGATCGCATCAACCCAGGTACTTCTTCTTTAGAATTTGCCTCTTTATTATCAGCATTTAATATTTCTTAGTTTATTATTCCATCGTCCCTAGCCAGAGTCCATAGGATCGAATTGGGCTACTTATTCCGGGGACCAAAAGGAACCTAGAAAAGGCACGTACCAATACCTCCGCCTTTGCCATAATTCCTTATTTTAGCCTGGGTTATTTTTCCTGTTATATTGGATGTACCCCTCGGGCTGGGAGGAGCGAACCCTTTTTGTCGGATCAATTTTTCGAAGACCAAGGGACCATTTCAACGTCGATCCTGCTATGTCTTATGGGTCGCTGCCAGTCTTTGGGTATGTCTAGATTTTTCCTAGGTTTTCACTTTTTGTGCATAGGTGTCTATCAATTGTAGATTGTAAATAGATATTTAATAGTTCTTTTGTTTATATTTTCTTTTTTTTCTATTGTGGTTGCTTAATTTCTATAGTGGTGTTGGTAATAGTTCTTGAGAGGTTTGGGGGAGGCCCATTGCGCCTCTTTGACCCTTGTATTGCGTGACCATATTTTTTTGTTCATAACTCTGGCCTATTCAGACAGGTTATCTGCTGCATCCTTGGGGTGTTTTAGGTTTAGCGGTGTTGTGCCAAATGCGAGGTCCATGATCCTTACTTTTTATATTATATACTGAATCATTGTTTAAAATACACCCATAATACCACGTTTACGTAGTTTTTCAAACCATCACATGTTATTTTTGTCATAGTTTTCAATTGTAATCGATGATGCATGAAGATTTTAATATTAATGCCATGATGAAACTGCTATTGTTTAGGATAATTACTTCCATTGTGAATATTTAAGGATCGGTCTGAATTTCTTGCCTAGAATATTTTTTTCACGTTTTCCACGCTCAAGTTTGGATATCAAAGGACTAGTTCAAATATGGAATTATTGGATCTAACGAAAAGACTAAACCCGAAAAGCTTTAGAACTTTATCTCGTTCTTGATGAGTGCTAAAATAAATTAGGAGTATCTTTGGAATTCATGCTTAGTTTAATCTCATATATTTTATCTCAGTTTATTGATTATGAATTGTTTGTATTATTGTACTAGAACACATTGTGTTTGAACTCAAAACAAATAGACATCATTAACAGCTTGAAAAGAAATGATCAAAGGCCATCTTTGTCTAGTTTGTGCCTAAAATGCCCCACCTTATACTGATTTACCTATTTGAACCCTTTGGGCCTTATTGAGAAATTTTGCCATAATTGTTCCTTTATAAGCTACATCAACCATATCCCACACTAGTGTTATTAATGTAAAACCTTACCCTTCAATCTCTAAGAAATTAGGAAAGAGGGATGAGAGCAGGAAAATGGGGAGTCATGACAATAATGCTTGCAAGAAGCATATGGCAGGAATATATTTGAAACAAAAAGGGAGAGAAAAAGAAAAAGGGAAAGAAAATATATATAAATATGTGTCTGTGTGTGTGTGTAAGAGGTAAAAAAATGAGAAAAAAAAAAGGGGAATGAAAAGAAGGAAAAGTAGGGAAAAAGAAAAAGAAAGTTCTGAAAATTTTGGAAAAAGAGAATATGAAAAATGAGAAAATCAAATATCTCCTTTTTCGATTTCTCAGAGAAATTTGAATCCAAGTTCCCTTTCTTTCATAACCTTCACCCGAGCCCCATTACAATCCTGAAAAAGACCTTTGTGATCCAATCTTAGTTGGTAAATGCTTTGTGGAGAGTGATGATGCAATGTTTAAGGTACTTAATATAACATTCTTAAGATGCAAACACCATTTTTTATGAGATTATTCTTGTTAATTCGTGTTGTAATTCTATCTAACATGTCAACGAAAAAGTAAATCATTCATCAGAGCGAATTTGTTATGAGTGTATACCTAAGGTGAGGATTGAGTCGAGACTTGGGATCCGACAATTCCTTGTTTGGATTAATTCAGCGATAGAACGATTTAAGCATTGGCACATGCACACACGACACTCTGAGCACGGTTAAAAGATTTTTCAAGGATCAAAACATTGGATTAGTTGGAATAAGCAATAGTGGGATTGCCATAGCATCAGTATTTGAGAATAAAATTTTGCATGCTAAAGTGATTACAGTTTTTTATTTTAAATGTATATATCATATGAAAATTGATTTTTGAAAACTCTTTTACCGATGGTTTTAAAAAATGTTTTGGAAGTTTGTGGGCGTCTTCATTAAAAACCCTTAGGAGACAACTCCTCCACTAAGGATCACCTAGGGGTTTAAATGCTTGTTGCATGCGCCAAATGCAATTGTGCTCCCTACTAAAGTGGATTTTATTTTCATAGATTAGCTTGTATGTTATTAGACTAGTTAGCTTTTGGGTATGGTTTAATGTTGTCTTTGCTCGAGGATTGGAAAAGTTGAGGTTTGGGGGTATGATCGGCCTCAAAAGTGGTATAATTTATGCCCAAATCTCGACCTTGTTAACCCTTGTTCAACTACTAATGATGTTTTTAGTTTGTGTTGTGTTACGATAGGTACAAAAGCTGGATAAATGCAAAATGAGTTAAAAGAGCAAATTTAAGACAAAACCAAAGGCAATGGCAAGAATTTAAGAGGAACTATTGAAGAGATGAACTTAAAGGTCATTCTGACTGGTCAAAATCGAAGATTCGACTGGTCAGGATCGCGTAGCAGAGACTAGTCCAAGAGAGAAGCATAGGAAAAGAAGAGAGTCCAAATGGACTAGTCAAAATATTAGTTTCAACCGATCAGAACGTTCAGCAGCTTCAGAAACTTCAAGACGGACCGGTCAGAACCCGTCAATCGGTTGAGATTTGATTAAGCAGAACACTTAAATGAACATATATATTTTCGACCGGTCACAATTTGTTTAACCAATCAGAGATTCAAGTAAATCTGGAGCCTTGCGAAGCATCTTCGACCTGGAGAAGAGATCTAAAACCCGACCGTTTCGACCGGTCACAGAAGAGTTTTCAAGCGAAAAATCAGGTCCAGCTGTGGATAGTTTCCGGGGTCCGAGATCTCCGAATTTCTCTTCTAAAAGCTGGTTAACTCAAAGTCGTGTGGATTTCCTACCAGATTCTTCTTCTTTGGAGGATTTTTAGGGATCCCCTAGGGTTTCTTGTCATGTATAGCTGTGTTAGGGCCTGATACTCTATAAAAAAGGACCCTAGGTTTAGGTTTTAGGGGATTCACATGGCAGACTTTTCTAGAGGGTTTTTGGCTTGAGTCTCCGTGGCTTAGGTTAGGTTAGTTCTGAAATAGAGGGAGATTGTTTGTAATCGTCGATCAGAAGCCGATTCAGCAATGATGAAGGTCTCTGGATTGTTGCATGCTTAAAGCTTTAGGCTGGGATCTCTTGTAAATTTCATATAAGTATTTTAATAAATTTCTGTTTCTTTTTCTATTTATGAGTTCCTTTTATGGTACAATTGCATGTTCGAGGTTCCGGCTAGATCGAGAATGGGATGGTAACACTGTGATCTTATTTAGAATAATCAGTGGCCTTGTAGGGATTGGGGTTAGCCTAGATAGGATATTCACCGATGGACAACGCCTTGTAGGGTAGTTTTTGTTCGTTCGTGCAATAGTTTTTTGGCAATTAGATTTATCTAATTCATATACGATACGACTAAGGTTGTAGCCTGGAGCGGGGGTACCTGGGATTCATTATAGAAAAGAAGTAGGACTTTGTTACTTACGAATCTGAAATCCAAGAGAGATTCTAGACGGCCTTCTCCTCTCTTATTTCAAAGCTATTTAGGTTTTCTTTTATTGTTTTAGGATAATTTAGGAAATCTAATGTTACATTTTATATTATAAAAAAATGGTTAAATAAGGGTAAACGATAAATCCCTATGGTTTGACACCCTTGTACTTGCGCTGGTACATCTAAACTTGTGCACTTACAAGATCATATTTTAAGACAATCATGTACTTTCACTGAGTTGTGTGCTTATAAATATATAACTGGGCAATTCTCAAGGATTGATCATTTGATAAGCAAGATGAATTGCTAATGGTTTAGTATGATAGCTATCCACATATGCTACTCTTAACAAAACTGAAAACAGATGTATAATTCACAATCGAATGGTTATGGGGTGTGGATGATCACATCGATGAACCACTTACTTAAATTAGGGATGACCCATGGACTTTATAGTTTGAAATAGAGTATAACTATATTCAACTTTAAAAGAGTACCACTCTCCCTATGGATCTCAACATTGAACAAACTTTGGACATAATATATCTTTCTTAGAATATAGGAATGCTCTAATAAATATATATACAACAATTCATCTATATATCTTGCATAGAGATACAATATATGTATACTTACGGTGTGTTGTCGCTCCTATACACAAATTTATTATCATTAGCAATCATTTGAATGGTTGATCAATGACATACAATTGTACACAAGTTTGATTTTTAAAAAAAATAGTGAGCCTATACTCCAATGGTCAACCATTTAAATAGACTAATTGAAATGATTTGTTTACAAAGTCGAGTACACTTATAACACTCATTTGAAATGGTTGGTAATTGGAGTTTAGGTATGCTGAATTATTTCAATCACACGTGAGTATAGTTATATCTTCACCAGTTTAGGCTACGTAAGATAGATCTTTGAGCATTTTAACAGATTCACTCAGATGACCATAGTCATCTCCTATACTATACTCAACCAAAAAATCATGCATATCAGAGAATTCGAACCATTTGAACAAAGAACTTTATTATGGATTATTATGTAGATATGTACAACAGTCCATATTAAAGCACTCTGATTGGATGATTAGAGTTCTCTGATATACGTGATATTTGGGCTGAGTGTGTTACAATCATTCTAGTAATGACAATCTACATGAGATAGTTAAATGATAATAAATACATATCATGCGGCCTAAAATGGATGCTTCTCATTAAAAATATGTATGAATACTTTCCATCCCTTTATTATTCTAAAATTATCACAATCATCATCATTATAGCCTTATGCTATCTATTTAAGATCGGCTTTGTAAGTCTTATTCCTCCGTTCATTTCTACTAGTAGCAATATGATGACCCGACTTTCCCGTACCCGAAATACTGGGAAAGTCAGCTTGCCATCAGATCAGTTTGTTCCCAACTTAAATGGAAACTAAAACAGATACAAATATATGGCCAAAAAGAGACCTCCTATCTCTATTCACACACATGACCAATAGGGAACCAAAAAGAACCAGCGGTGATGGCCTACCATCACCTAAACAATGGTTCCCAATAGTGGTTCCCCAAGCAGCATATATAAAATACTTCAAGTGCTGGGCCCGGAGCCCACAATCCAAAAGGTATCGAATTCAAAATAATTCAAGCAAAAACTATACCAAGTTCAAGATCCCACGTAACTCGTCAGGTGGAATCTCTATGTCTTCCTCCGGATTGTAATTCGGATCTCTCTCAAATCCTTGATCTTGGGATGTGTCTACACTTGTGATATATAGTCAGGGTGAGCAAACAGTCTAAGCTCAGCAGAAGAAACTCAATTTCAATTATATCTCATTCGAACAAACATGATTTCAAAGTCATGATTCGAAGCATATGATTTTCAACGCAGATTAAATAACTAAATTGTAAAGTCTAAAATCAGATGCAGTTTCTCATGCAAATATCATTCAAATTCTATAAAGTGAATTCAAATAAATCAAATTTTCAAATAGTTTCAGATTCTTATTTGTTCTTAACTTGCACATGCAATGCTTCTCTTATTAGTGACTTAAATCATTACTTAAATAGTCTTCCAAGAAATTATAGCTTGGAAGACGGAGATTTTCGATGCCCCTACCTAACCATTGTCGTTTAATGAACAATTTTCAGAATTGCTTCAAGCCCCTATGTTATTAGGGTAACTTGCACTATTTAAATTCATCGTCAGCACAATTCAAAGAATGAGGGGTTCATTCATAAGAACCTTAAATCAAATGCGTATTCTAATACATAATTTAGTGTATTTAAATAAATAGCTATATTCAGAGTTCTGAGTTCAGAGTTCATGTACGATTCAATTTCAAGGCGAATTCAAAAGCAATTTCAGAGTTCATGATCAAGCTCAAAAGAAAATTCAGATTTATCATATTTCACATTGATCATATCATGTTATTCATGTAAATTAAGATAAAAATACAATTGGTATTGAGGTTTCCTTAACATAACTTCGGAGTCATTAAAACGATACGAAAATCCCTATTTACGTCTCCTGTTCTTAACCTAGTTCATACAAAGATCAAACTACGCGTTAACAGTGCTGGAAAAGGGATTGGATTGAAATCTCCCAAAGTTTTTCCAAGAAAAACTGATCCAAACAAAACAGAGTAAATCGATCGATCGATTTCTAAAGGAAGAGAAAATCGATCGATCAATTTCCCCAGAAATTTTTTTACACTTCTCTGTTCTATACAAGTCAATCTATTGATTTCCAAATCGGTCGATCAATTGGTTTCCAAATTGATCGATCGATTCTTTCAGAATTTCAAATCTGATCGATCGATTTCAATTGGTTTCCTTCAGAAAAATTGCATATCCCTGTCCTGTCAAAATCGATCGATTGGTTAACAAACCGATCGATCGATTTTGACAGATTCTGTAGCCCTTCGGGCTTCCTCTTAGTTTATTTTTCCACAAAACTCATTCAACACACCTGAAATCTCATCCATTCATCTACCTAGGCTTAGAATAGTAATTTAATACATAAAAACACAACATTGCTCACCTTTCCTTAGCCAATTACGTGGCTTTCGAGAAGGTTTGCCAAAAAGGGTTTCGGAGTGAACTTGAGGATTCTCCCGATGATCGAATCAGAACAAAGCTCAATGAAGCTCCTCAATTAGTACAATTGTTCTTCACCTCCTCAACTCGCGAGTAACTTATCTACAACGAGCGATTCACACTCGTTCGTAACTACACTCCTTCACGCTCTTAGCTCTAAGGGATGTCGGAGCTCAAAGGTCTCAAATGGTCAAAATTCACTAGGCGGAATTCTCATGAAGTTTGGCGCGTTCTTGCAACGGAGAAAAAGATTGCGGGGCAATCTCCCCAAGGAATTCTCAAGAGTGGTTTGAGGAGCGGGGTTTCTCTTCTCTCTTCTCCCTTACCAGGCAAAAACAAAAGAAAAGAACTAATATCTAACCTTTTGATATCTATTTCCCTAACCTTATCCACAACTTAACAAGCCTAACTTCAATGTTAAGATGGTACACTACACATCGGTGCACGGTCTTCCCATTTGAGGTCAAACTGTCCTCAACCTCACTTTTCACACACATCACACTTCCATTAATTATTTATTCTAAAAGTTTAAGACGACATGGGTCGCTGTGCTGAACTCGTACATGTGTCGGAACGTTCAAGTTTCCAAAATTTTTGAGACGTTACATTCTCCCCTCCTTTTGAAATTTTCGTCCTCGAAAATTCAGTGTCTTTTGGGTTGATAAACAACACCCATCCTAGACCTAGTCATATGCTCATCAAGCGAAAAGACACCTAAGGAGATCGAAATTCTCTGCCTAAAGAGAACCCAATACTTTAACTGAATTAAAATTCAATAACATTATTCAATAAAAGACAGTCGAGCACACTAGGATTTTTGAGGACATCAGTGTCTCTGTCAGTTAACCATGCATTCATTTAAAAACACCAATTCATTCCAAAATAGATCAAAAACAAAACATGCATCCCTAAAGCAATCCTAGAACATCCACAACTAGTATGCCTAGTTCCAATATAATTTCCTGTTATCCATCATACACAACAGACACCTGCAGCAATCCTAGATATCAACAACTAAGCATGAAGTATCCACAACTAATTTAGTCACATCGTAACATGAAACATCCAACACGAAATTATGCACAACTAAGCATCTAATATTCACCACTAACTATTTATTTTGCACCACAACATTGCCACACAACACACCAATAGTCCAGAACTAAACATCTAAACATAAAGCATCTAACCAACGAAATTATCCACAACTGAAACTAAAACATTCACAATTTACCATGTCCATCAAGTACACATAACTAATTATAACATTATAAACTCAAAATAGAAGTAGACCTCCAAGGCCCAATAGTTTTCAAAATCAGCTGAAAATATTTAGATTCTCAAAAATTACCCAAATGTTAACCAATACTCTGCTCACTGACCTGCCTGGTCATCCGATTGTCCTTCTCCCTTATCCGATACACCTCTCTGGCTTTGGAAGTAGATGCGCCAGTCGTATAGTTGCGTGGATCAGCAACGTAGGTGCATGCTTCGATGACATATGGCCTATAGGTGGTAGGGTAGTCATGCCGCATCATGTGCATCAGTAAACCCTCATTGAAATCTAATCGACAGTTCATCTGACGATTGTTTTCTGCCATCAGAGCAAGTACATCGTCTATTTTCACAGTCTGTGCCTACTGAGATGGAGGCATCTGAGCTGGGGTGTCCTGCTGAGGTGGATGTTTATGAGGTGGAGTAGCTTGATGAGTTTGTGGTGCGGGTTCTGGTTGTTCTTGGTCTTGCTCGGCGTGCTCAAGCTCCTCTTTATTATCTCTTCCTTGAGCACTCTTCTCAAATTGTTTGTAACTCTTCTTCCATTCCTTCATCCTATACCTTCTGACGTTATCGGTGCACTGCGGCTCATTCTCTGCTATCACGTAATTATCTCTGCCATCATAATCCTCTGTCATGCGGGCGATAAGGCATAAGGCATTGTCTTCAAAGGTGCCTTTCTCCCGTTTGACATATTCTCACGAGCATATTCCATGCCCTCTTTTACCACTGATGGGGCAATGAACCATTGTCCTCTGAAGGCCGAGAAAAGGGCATGCGGAATGATTCCCACTCTTTTCGATTTATGTCTCAGTGGGTATAAATTATACTTGAAAACAGCATCCAACATCCACATTGTGTCTGGTAATTGGGGTCGCATCACTGACTGCCTAGATCCTTGTGCACCATGAGTCATCTTCGCAATAATAACATGGAATGGTACCAATATGGGGTTCGGTGCCTACAAGCCCATGTCTTGTGCGAATTGCGTGGGGCTCTCCATCGCATCGGCGTTGTGGTCAATGGTTAACTCGTAGACCCTATTGTCTATTTTGGTGTATATGTTATCCCTGTTCTGACCCCGGTACAAGTTTTGGTAAAAGAGTGTTACCATCCACGGGTAATAGTAATCATGGAAGGGTTGAAGAAAAAGTTCCAACCTGGCCTTTTCTAGGTACTCGGATGCCCACTCAGTAGTTTCTTGTTCTTCAAAGAGCCCGTGGTCAAAGGACCACTCGACTTCGAACCCTTTCACTCCCCAGCATTCATTCGGTAGTTCTCATGGTGGTGGTGGTGGGGGTCGCTTCGAAGAACCGGGCTTAGAAGCGGGCCTCTTCGTTGTGGGAGTCTTAACGGCAGGTTTCACCTTGGGTGCCATGATATTTCAAGGGAAATCCACAAAATCTAGGGTTTCGAACTTGAAATTAACCAAAATCAATTCAAAGGAAAGGTAGGGTTTACCTTTTTAGAGAGTTAGAATTCGATTCCCACAGAAGAATTGAAGCTTTTGCGATCTTGAAGGAGAAGCGCGGTGAGTTCTCATGCAAAAAGGGAAGTAAAGCCCTAAAACTTTCTTGTTGGATTCGTACAATTGTAAAATGAACTCATGACTCCCTTTTATACTATCAGAATCGAACGATCGGTTTCCAAAATCGGTCAATCGATTTTCTTAAAGAGAAAAATCAATCGTTCGATTTTCTCCAAAAATTTTAGGCTTAAAATTTTGAATGAAACTCTGTTTTTTGGACTATAGGTCCTAATTTCACCATGGTACCTGCACCCTACACTTGGTATACCCACACACATCCATTTACAGCACATTAAGCAATTGTTTAGGTCGCCAAGTTCTAAGTGTCATAATATTATCGAATTTAAAAAAATTTCATAATTTCCTAGAGCAATGGTCTTAACACCTATTCTCCTGAATGTCTCAAAGAGGTCATAATACGCAACAAGTAACAAGTATTACAAAATGAAACAACAAGTACATATATTGAAGGAACTCGTATTGAGACGAGATCACATAGAATTTTGAAATTTTCTATCGAATTGTTACTCACTGAATTGACAAGTTTCACTCAAATAATTGTGGGTATTGATCGCGGATCTCCGCTTCACATTCCCAAGTGGCTTCCTCGGAAGAATGGTTTCACCACTTCACAAGTACTAAAGGAATCTGTTTGGTTCGCAAGGTCTTCTCCTTACGGTCAAAATTTTGAATCGGTTCCTTTGCGACAGTCAGATCCTCTTGAAGTTCTATGGGTTGGTAATCTAAGATATGAGTCGGGTCCTTCACGTATTTCCGCAACATTGACACGTGGAATACAGTGTGCATACTTGATAGTTGCGGTGGCAAGGCAAGGCAATATGCGACTTCATCAACCTGACCTAGTATCTCAAGGGCTCAACATAATGCAGGCTCAACTTTCCACACTTTTCGAGATGCATTATACCCTTAGTAGGTGAGATCTTTACGAAGGTGTTGTCCCCTATTTGAAAATGTGGGGTGTTAATAGTACATAAGATGAAGGGAACTAAAGGTTACTAATTCCATCATGCTCACCTGAAACTCGAAAAGTGTTCTTTTGAGGTCGACATAACTCTTTTGGTGACTCTGTGCAGCTCACAACCTCTTGGAATCCAATCGTGAACCCATTCCTTCTTCGAATCACTACCAAAATTGTGAAGTATATAATGGATTCCTGTCTAAAACGATGTTGATCGATATACCATGTAGTCTGACAATCTCTTTGAGATACAGTTTTACAAGCTTGCTGGTTGTATACTTTGTGTTGTATGGTAAGAAATGGGCAGACTTAGTCAAGCGATCAACTATAACCCAGATGGCATTATGCTCTTTTATTGTTCTTGGCAGTCAAAGAATGAAGTCCATAGAGATGTCTTCCCATTTCCACTCTGCCACCTACAATGGCTGTAATAATTTGCTACATCCTTCTTCAAGCCTCTCCACCAGAAACTCTTCTTCAGATCCTGGTACATCTTAGTACATCCAGGATGGATGGGGTACATCGACTTGTGAACTTCCTCCAGTATTGTCTCTCGAAGCTCGGTATTTATTGGTATGCAGATTCGACCTCGAAATAGTAGTAAGTCGTCCTCCTTAATGGAGAAATCAGGTTAGTTTCCACTAATCACATTCTGTCTAATGGTCATGAGATCATCATCTATCATCTCTAGTTTGTGAATGTTCTCAAAAAGTGTAGATCAGATCACAATAGTAGCCATCAAGGCTCCCGATCCTTTAACATCAAACCTTGTGTTGCATAGGGCCATATCTTCAAGTAACCACCATCTATGCACTCTTGCGATGAGGCATGAAAACTGAGCAGAAGACTTTTGGTTCAATGCATTTGCTACAACATTAGCCTTCTCAGGGTGGTACTGGATGGAACAATCATAGTTCTTAAGGAACTCCATCCATCTACGTTGCCTCGTGTTCAAGTCCTTCTGGGTAAAAAGGTACTTGAGGCTCTTGTGAACGACGAACATATCGAAGGTCTCTCCATAAAGGTAATGCCTATAGATCTTCAGAGAAAAGATGACTGCTGCTAACTCGAGGTCATGAGTCGGATATTTCTTTTTCTGATCCTTGAGTTACCGAGAGTCGTAAGTAAGGACTCTCTCATTTTGATTAAGCACACAACCCAATTCACTGTATGACTCATCACTGTATACTACAAAGCCCCCACTGCCTGACGGTATGATAAGCATTGGAGCGGTGGTTAATCTCTTCTTGAGCTCTTGAAAACTCTGCTCACACTGTTCAGTCCACTCAAACTTAGCGTTCTTCCTTGTAAGTTGCGTGAGGGGACCTGAAATCTTGGAGAAACCTTCTACAAATCTCCTATAGTAACCAGTAAAACCAAGGAAACTATGTACTTTTGTTACTGTCTTCGGCTGCTCCCACTTCACAATAACTTCAATCTTGGCAGGTTTAATGGTTATGCTAGTCTCAGAGACGACATGTCCAAAGAAACTGACCTGCTCAAGCCAAAACTCACACTTGCTTAGCTTTGCATATAATTGATGGTCTCTAAGTGTCTAAAGAATCACTCGTAAATGTTGCTCGGGCTCCTCTCTCACTTTTGAATAGATGAGAATATCATCTACGAACATAACCACTGATTTGTATACCCGATTCATCAAATCCATAAATGACAATGGTGCATTCGTCAGTGCAAATGGCATCACTAGAAACTCGTAATGTTTGTATCTACTGTGGAAAGCGGTCTTCGAAATATTCTCGACTTTGATCTTCAACTAATGGTAACCTGACCTCAAATCAATCATTGAGAAGAATTTTGTGCTTTATAGTTGATCAAAGAGGTCATCGATCCGCGAAAGTGGGAAACGATTATTAATCGTCAACTTGTTTAACTGGAAGTAATCGATGCAGAGTCACATGGAACCGACATCTTTCTCACAAACAATACTGGTGCTCCCCAAGGAGACACACTAGTTCTGATATATCCCTTATTTAAAATCTCTTGAAGTTCCTCCTTCAATTCTTTCAACTCTACTAGCGCCATGCAATACGGAGCTTTTGATAACAGCTACGTACCTGAAGTCAATTCAATCATGAACTCGATCTCCCTATCAGGTGGTAATCTAGGGAGATCCTCAGGAAGTACATCTGGGAAATCGAATACAACGGGAACATTGTTACGTTGATTTCCTATTCTCATTGGTTCTTTATGAACGCGAGGTACCCATAGCACCCATTGCTCATCATACGCTTTGCTCGGATGGCGGAGATGAATGGTACGATGTTGGACTTGACTCCACAAAATCGGAAGGATTTTCCCTTTATAGGGGGGAAAGTTACCACTTTTCGGAGATAATCTACACTACCATGGTATACGGATAGCCAATCCATCCCAAGGATTACATCAAATCCTTTCATATCTAATAGAATTAACTCGACGATTGTCTCGTGACCCTCAACTGCAACAATCACCGATTGACATACTGTATCTATGCTCACCGAGCTTCCCGTAGGAACTGACACCGCTAATATGTTGTCTAGGGGCTCAGGAGTGATGCTCAATTTTGTCGCAAACTGATGTGTGACAAAGGAGTGCATAGACCCTGATTCTATCAAAATACATGCTTTATGATGACAGATATCGCTACGCTGGTATGGAGGTAATGTATCTAAATTTCATCAAACGTGGTATATTGGTAGTGTCATAGCATGAACGAAATATCCTAATTGAAAGCACATCTCAAGAACATTGCACAACTAAAAATAAGGTAATACTTTAACCATCAGTGGTGACGTCATACCTTGGATGATATCGTTTGATGTTAATGCATCTTGGGCGATAACAGCGTAGGCTCGATCCTGAACGGTAGGTCGAGAAGATCTTTGAGTAGAAACTGAAGTGGTCATTTCCTTGCCTTTCTCAGGATAATCCTTGATCAAGTGTCCTATCTTACCACATCTGAAGCAAGTTTCAGAGTTTCATTTGCAGTCTTCAGTCTTGTGCGGTTTCCCACACCTTGTACACAATGGAGCCGGAGAGAAAAATGCGGCACGTGAAGATCCTTGTGCCACTAATGCCCCACTTGCAGTAGTGCATGAAGGACGGAAGGGTCGTGTAGGTGACGACACAGGCGGCATTTGATAGGATATCGGTCTTCAGTAGGTAGTTGGTCTCGAGTTAGATGGCTGAGTAGGATATTGCGGCGGTCTTGAAAACCTCAGCCTCTTATTTGCCTGCTCACAGGCACTTGACTGCCCTTGACCAAATCTATCCTGATTCTATTGGTCTCTCCTCTCGAACATCTTCTCGATGTCCTCGGCGATAAGGGCCTTAGCCATTACCCCCGCGTACGTATCTAGCTCAAGGATGGAGACTCTTTCTTGAATGTCAGGCCTTAGGCCACGTTAGAACTTTCTGGCCCTCATCAACTTTGTGGCCACGTGTTGAGGTGAAAACCTCGACAATCTAGTAAACTCTGCCCCGTACTCGTGCATGGTCCTTCTGTCATGTTTCAACCCTATGAATTATACTTCCCACTGACTCCTCACCATGTTGAGAAAGTACTTGTCGCTAAATGTTTCTAGAAACTAGGCCCGAGTCCATGGAGTGTTGGAATCACCTGCTCTTTAAACCTGGATACCGATTTCCACCACGGGTCAGCTTCTCCATCCAACTTGAAGGCTGCCCACCTAACCTTTTCATATTCGGTGCAAGGAAGCATACTAAAGATTTTCTCCATTTCATTTAGCCACCTCTCGGCTCCAAGCAGGTCATTCTGACCCGAAAAGTTCGGAGGACGCATCCTCCTAAACTCTGCAAAACCGAAATGTTGGTTTCTAGCTGCAAGTAACTCTGTTTGTTGAGCCATTGACGTCGTCTGTTTCACCATATTGTTGGCCAACGCTTCAACACTTGCTTAACACGTCCCTCATTTCCTCTTCCACCTAGAGGAGTGGCATTAGGACCGATAGCGATCCTAGCACCCGTAGATGTACCTACACCCTCTGGACCGATAACGTTCTCGGGTCGGCTTTCCCATACCTGAAATACAGGGAAAGCCGGCTCGCCATCGGATCGGTTTGTTCACAACTTAAATGGAAACTAAAACAGATACAAATATATGGCCAAAAAGAGACCTTCTATCTCTATTCACACACATGACCAACAGGGAACCGAAAAGAACCACCGATGATGGCCTGCCATCACCTAAACAATGGTTCCCAATAGTGGTTCCCCAAACAACATATACAAAATACTCAAAGTATCGGGACCAAAGCCCAAAATCTGAAAGGTATCGAATTCAAAATAATTCAAGCAAAAACTATACCGAGTTCAAGATCCCACGTCTATGGGTAGAACTCGTCAGGTGGAATCTTTGTGTCTTCCTCCGAATTGTAATCCAGATCGCTCTCAAATCCTTGATCCTCGGCGGTGTCTACACCTGTGACATATAGTCAGGGTGAGCTAACAGTCTAAATTCACCAGAAGATACTCAATTTCAATTATATCTCATCCGAACAAACAGGATTTCAAAGGCATGATTCGAAGCAGATGATTTTCAAAGCAGATATTCAAAGAGAATTAAATAACTGAATTTCAAAGACTAAAATCAGATGCAGTTTCTCATTCAAATATCATTTCAAATTCTATAAATTGAATTCAAATAAATCAAAATTTCATATAGTTTCAAATTCTTATTTGTTCTTAACATATACATGCAATGTTTCTCTTATTAGTGACTTAAATCATAACTTAAATAGTCTTCCAAACAATTATAGCTTGGAAGCGAGATTTCTGATGGGAACCCCTACCTAACCATCGTCGTTTAATGAACAATTTTTGAAAATGCTACAAACCCCTACGTTATGAGGGTAACTTGCGCTATTCAAATTCACCGTCAGCACGGTCCAAAGAATGAGAGGTTCGTTCGTATGAACCTTAAATTAAATGCGGATTCTAATACTTGATTCAGTGTATTTAAATACATACCTAGATTCGAAGTTCTGAGTTCTGAGTTCATATACGATTCAATTTCAAGGCGGATTCAAAAGCAATTTCAAAGTTCAGGATCAAGTTCAAAAGCAAATTAAAATTTATCATATTTTACATTGATCATATCATGTTATTCATGTAAATTAAGACAAAAATACAATTGGAATTGAGGTTCCCCTACCTTAACTTCGGAGTCATTCAAACGATACAAAAATCCCTATTTACGTCTCCCGTTCTTAACCTAATTCATACAAAGATCACACTACGCATCAGTAGTGTCGGAAAACGGATTGGCTCAAAGTCTCCCAAAGTTTTTCCAAGAAAAATTGAACCAAACAAAATAGAGTAAATCGATCGATTGATTTCCAAAGGCAGGGAAAATCGATCGATCGATTTCCCTAGAAATTTTTTTACACTTCTCTATTTTATACAAGTCAATTGATCGATTTCCAAATCGATCGATCAATTCCCTTCGAATTTCAAATCCGATCGATCGATTTCCTTCAGAACAATTGCATATCCCTATCCTGTCAAAATCGATCGATCGATTTTGACAAATTATGTAACCCTACGGGCTTCCTCTTCCTTGGTTTATTTTTCCCCAAAACTCATTCAACACATCTCAAATCTCATCCATTCATCCACCAAAGCTTAGAATAGTAATTTAATACATAAAAACACAACATTGCTCACATTTCCTTGGCCAATTACGTGGCTTTCGAGAAGGTTTGCCAAAGAGGGTTATAGAGTGAACTTGAGGATTCTCCCGGTGATTGAATCGGAACAAAACTCAAGGAAGCTCCTCAATTAGTACAATTGTTCTTCACCTCCTCAATTCACGAGTAACTTATCTATAACGAGCGATTCAAACTCATTCGCAACTACACTCCTTCACGTTCTTAGATCTAAGGGATGTCGGAGCTCAAAAGTCTCTAATGGTCGAAATTCACTAGGCAGAATTCTCACGAAGTTCGACACATTCTTGCAACAGAGCCAGAGCTTGCGGGGCAATCCCCCCAAAGAATTCTCAAGAGTGGATTGAGGAGAGGGGTTAAACCGGTGCACCGCACATCCGTGCACGGTCTTCCCATTAGAGATCAAATTGGCCTCAGCCTCACTTTTCACACACATTACACTTCCATTAATTATTTATTCTAAAAGTTTAAGATGACATGGGTCGCCGTGCCAAACTTGCACACATGTCGGCGCATTCGAGTTTCAGAAATTTTTGGGACGTTACAAGCTAAACTCTATGTTACTGCATAATCTATCATATCACTTGTCATTGTTTTGCTTCAAGTATTTACCATCCTTCATCTTCTCTCATTTTCTTGTGTTTGTATCGTCACAATTCTTCATCTATGGGCTATTTCTGGCCTCCAATGGACATATTGAAACCATTTGAAATGGAATTCGATAATTTTTTCATTATAGAAACTACCTCTAAATTTTTCTCATGTACATTAATCCTAAATAATATTATGAATAATTTTTTACTAACTTTCATGATTCCGACAATCAATTTGGATTGCCAACTCTCAACCGAATATGATGGTGCGCCCATCTTTTCTTTTTCAAGCAATAAGCATAAAAACTTTATTAAAACATGATGAAACCAAACCTGAAGGAGCTAGGTGAGCTGGCCAGGTACCTGCTTCCAAAAGTAGGAAATCTAAGTTCGAATCCCCTCCCCACCTTGAGGCCACCCTAGGAATTTATATCCTGTGCTGACCCGACATGTGCTGAATTTGGAGTGCGCATGTACCCCTGGGATTAGGCAGGTGCTCTAAGAGGCCCCGATACCCAGGTTATCCAAAAAAAAGATGATGAAACCTCACAATGAACAAGGTGCTCAAAGTAGAGAACATGAAAACAAACAATGAAAGAATGGGCTAGTCGGCCTCCTTACATTATCCCGTAAGATGTATGCTTAAAAGTAAAATATTAACCAATAATAACTTGGGGGATGTTGTTGGAATTTGGCCGTGAATGCCATCCAATGAATATGATTTTGTGTTTAATTGATAAAGAATTAATATTGCTTTCATTACACATAAGATGATTAAGAGGGTGATTAAGACCTCTTTATGAGAAATCAATCGATTACATTAGCTGCTTGTTACTTGATTACATTAGTTGCTTCTATAAGTAACAATTCAGGTGGAGGAATCATCAGAGATATTGCGGGTAAGTTTATAAGAGCCTTTTCTAGCTACTATGGTCCGGGTACTAATAATGAAGTTGAGGCTAGGGCCCTAGAGCGTTGGTAGATGTTATTCCGATGGCTCGGTTGTCGGATGTCACCAGATTCTAGGTAAGGGAATGCATATCTATTCTCCAAGGCATGGATTGGAAGGCCAAATATATTTTTTGTGAAACTAGTACGATAACCGATGCCCTAAATGGATATGCTAATTTGGTTGGGGCGTACAATTTTTATTCTAGTCCTTCAAATTGCTGCTTCAAAGTTAAGCTGGAAATTCATAATAACAGTTTGGGTTTTCCTAATGTAGCTAGTTACCATTTAATATGTTTCCTTTTCTTGGGGGTTGGGGTTGGGGTTTACAATGTGAAAGCTTGGTTTTATTTTTCCCATCTCTTTTTTAATATTCCTTGGTGTGTGAAAACGGGAGAAACACAAACACCTGCCCGCAACACCGTCGTCCTCTTAATCGCATCAAATATGAGTTGCACGGATTTCAATACCCATCAATATGAGGTGCAACCATGAATTACGACAATTTTACTACTATGCTCAGGTCATGTAATAGGTTGAACTTTGTTGGAATATGTGATGTGATGAAGCTTAAAGCGGCAGGAGGTGCATGAACCTTGAGCTAGAGTTTAACATTGGCTCAAGGCAGAGATGCTTTTTGTGGTAAGAGAATCTCCCTCACTTTATCACTTTGTTTTATATATGTGTCCTAACTCATAACAGAGAACGTTACCCTTTTTCATGTAAAGATAAAAGAAAAGAGAGAGATGGATGAATAAGATATAGGGTATCTTAATTTGCACTCATCAAATCTTTAAGGGTACCTATGCTGAAAAATCACTGACTGTTTCGAATCAAACGATAAAGTTTGTTTTTTATCCTAATCTTTCATAGTACAATGGATATTTACATCATGGGTGTTTCATCAAATGGTGACTTTTTGATTCCACAAGGTACACATCACAACAAAATTATTAGACGATCACATTAAAACCTGATTTCAGTTGATATTTCCATGCATGATTGCAAGATCTATTTTATTGAAGTTCGGAACAATCAATAAATTTTATTTTAGGCTCCCCTAAAGATTCTATGGGTACCCTAAGATCTAGACGACTCAATACTCACGAGTGCATCAGTAGCTTAAAAAGAAATAAGTTGAAAACAAAGAAACTTTATGAATATGTCTCACTTTCTTTCTCTTTTAATTGCAGAGAAATCATTGTCGGCTTTAAAGGTCGGTAACGGCCCACATAATCATTTTCTAATTGGGCACGGGTATTAACAGCTGAAGATTTTATCTTCGCAGCCGATGGGTTTTCTCTGTTAAAACAGCTGATTGTCTTACATCTGAGATGGAGATTTTTTTTTGGTCTCAATCTTTCGCATAATAAATCTTAAGATCATGTACCCTCTATCACATGATCAAATATTGATTCTAGTTGAAACATGGTCCCAAAAGTGCCTTGAGAACCATTTCATACTACACATGGTCACCGTCACCTTTTGGGATGTGTGTCACATGATGTCCACATCTAACTGTTTGATAAGTGGGCCATGATCTCAACATGTATTTTGTGTAAATTGAAAGTAAAAGTTTTTCTCCCTCCTCCGATCTCCATCTTATGATTCAAGTCGGTCACCGACGGAAGCCCTTGTCTGTGTAGGCTGAATCTTCGGCTGCAAATACCGATAATCCTCCAAAAGTGGAATTAATTCAACGTTTATGATCAAACCTACATTGTCTGATAAAGATTGAATGTTGACAAGTTTGGGTGACGTCGATGTGATACGGATGGGATGTATGGCCAATATTTGTTTAGTGATCTAAATACATGGTCGTCATTCTGTCCCATCTGAAACTAAAGCTGGTTTTGGGTTAGCTCTTTAGGGGCAAAGGGAGGATCTTTTGTTATTTGGCACAGGCAAAAAATTACTCGTACATTTGGTAATTAAACTCCTCGCCTCATATGTTTTAGCGGCGAGGTAATTTAAGTAATAAAACTGCTTTTGCTAAAGCAGATTTTATTTTGTGTGAGGGAGTGTTGGCTGAGAGCTGCATATGCAATTAGAAGAGTTAATACAAACACAGCCATAAGTGTACATGTTAGTCACCATACAATAATAGCTACCTTTTACGTTTTGTGTGGGGTGCGGGGTTGGTCCATTAGCCACTTAAACAACCAAAATCATTAATTATTTAAGATGCTCGTACCATCAAAATAATAAAGCATAGATTGATAAGTAATATGCCGAAAAATAATATTTTAGCGAGATTTAAATCATCAAATTTGTAGACTTTAATATCAATCGTTATCATTAATTTTTATGGCCGATATTAAAATTCATCAATCGATGATACAAACCCTCTCACACCATCATTGAAAGGGTTAAGTGGCCATTATCTCTTTCTTTTTGAATTAAGTGTTATCACATTCTTTCAATAATTTTGGGAGGGCACCCGATGCAAATATGGTACCCATGCTCATCTTTAAGGAAAAAAAGTCAACACACACCGGCATACATATACGGAAGGCATCGTAGTGATGTACTTTATTGATGTGGCAGCCACATCATTCTCCTTCAAGTTCTCCTTAAAATTCAGCCATCCTTTACGATCGAAATGTCCGAAATTTTGGTCATATTTTGTATGGGATTTAAATTTTCGATTGAAATTTCGGCCAAATTATTGGCCTTCGGCCGAAATTTCAGGCCAAATTTTGGTTTGGGTCCCCCCCCCCAAAACCGAAACAAAACCCAAAATTTTAATCCTTGAATATACACTACTTTAATGTAATAGTGTAAAAATTAAGAGTAATTTTCAAGATAACCTTTTAATTATTATTAACCATTATGACATGTCATAAGAGGTGTTCTTTGGTCACCTCGGGGGATGTATTTCACGTGAAATCAACATCTTCTTATCATTTTTTGGGATGTGTGTGTTATATGGGATCAAAATCTAATTGCGGACTTGTGATCTCAAGATTTATTAATATTGAAGATTGGGATTAAAAGCGATATCCATCATCTCTTTAGAAGCGACGAATGGATTCAATTGATTAAGCAGGTGAAACTTGGGTTGAGAAAGAAGATTCTTGAGATTGTATATCACGGTACCCTCTACGATATTTACATGCCCAATGGATCCAAGTTTGAGGACATGATTTGATATGTTAGTTTGTCTGACTTATTTGGAAGGGCACCAATTGTAACATCCTCACCCATACACGTGGCATATTATCAGATGTAAGGAAACCGCTGAGTTAAAAACCGGCGGTTCATTGTCGGTTTTTCTTGCATGGGCCGTGCAGTGTGTCACATGGGAGTCTTGGGGACAGCAAAGAACAGAGGACAATGATGGTTATTAGAAAATGCCGCCGGGAGAGCATAGTGAGGTCAAAATATTCCCTAATAAAAACACATGTTTTATGTTGACCCATTACACCTAGGGCTGTGCAGAAACCGAACCGAACCAATCAAACCGACCGAAACCGTCCTGAAATTCGGTTCGGTTTCGATTTTGGGACATATTGATTCAGTTTCGATTTTGAAAAATAGAAATCGATAGTTATCGATTCAGTTTCGGTTCTAATGTTAAAAAATCAAAACCGAACCGATAAGAAACCGATAGTGGTGCTATACGACTGCATAAGTGCGTAGTGCATACAAAACTTAAGTTGCAAACAAAGAAATTTGTTTTTCCCGTTTAAAATCTTAAATTCTCATGTGTTTTTCTATTGTTGGAAGAACCATTTAAGTTAAAGGCTTTAGAGAGTGGTAATGGGTTTAAAGGATGCATATTTATGAGGTTTTAAGACCCCATTTTGCTTAATTATAATTTCTGTATAGTATATTTGAATGTGTCATTTTGGGTTTTCTTAGGACTCCCTTTGTAGTTTGTATTTGTATTGATTTGAGTTTTGAGATTTTGCATTTTGTATTTTGGTTTCCTGAATTGTTTTCATATATTTGTCATTTTTTATTTAAAATAAAATTATATAAAAAATACCAATCGATCTGGACTGTCCGATTGGTGCATTAATTTATGGGATATGTTCTTAGCCATCTGATCAATCACCTACTTTTGGATGGTTAATAAAAAATTAGCGATATAGGCAACAACCTACAGAGTCAATTGACAATGGCTTCCTAATAAAAAAAATTAAAAATTGAGGTTTTGAAACCGAAAACCGACCGAGCCGATAATTATCGGTTCGGTTTCGATTTTGAACCTTATCGATTCGGTTTCGATTTCATAAAATAGAAACCGATAGTTATCGGTTCGATTTTAGTTTTGCCCTAAAACCGACCCGAACCGACCCGATAACACCCCTAATTACACCTATCGAACGGTTATATTTTGATTCTACCTTCCCAAAAGTGAGCATGTTCCCAATTCACTTTCGGAGAGGTTTTCCATATAATCTCAAGATCTGCTGTGCGAAAGATTGGGAAGACAAATGATCTCCATCATCTGATTCGAAGTAGTTAATAATTTTAACACTAGAAACATCTATGTTTTGGAGACCCAATCTTCGATTGACAATGCCCTCTTCCTCTTATGTATCTTCATTTTATTATTTTATTTATCAACAGTGGGTATCGAGTCTAGAAGTAACTCATTCCAGCTGCTCAACTTGTCGAGATTTTGGGCCCATTAGAGACTTATTTTCGGTTGGGATGATACGGCCATGGTTTGAAACTAGGGGTAGCAATGGATCGAGTTTCGATGGGCTTATGATTTATGATCTTAAGCTTAAGCCCAGCCCGCAATAAACTTTCATGATCCAAGCTTGGACGATGGCTGCCTGATTCTTCATAAATTTCCGATTGATTTAGATAAATTAGTTTTATATTCATAAAAGAGGCTCGGGGATGTACATATGGGTGCAGTCATATGGGCTGCTATCAGACTAGTTAGGTGCTCAACGGCGTCCAATCCAAGAATTGGGTGCTGAAGTGCACATACACATGATCGGTCATTGATATTTTTCGAAAAATAAATAAAAGTTTGTTTTTACACCGTTGATTTTAGGCATATTTACAGAATAGGATTGGGAAGAAAAAGTTTCTCACTATTATACTGCATCCGAAAGTTTCTCACCATCAGGATGCACCTTATTTTGGTGTCCTTGAAAATCGTGAAAGCTGATTTATACATATTAGTGAAATGACTCATATACCCTGCTTTCACAGATTTCAAGGACCCCAAAAATCGGTGCATCCTGATTCTGAGAAACTTTATGTTTCAGTATAATAGTGAGATGAGTCCTCTTTTTAAAAAGTGCCCATGATTGTTTGGTCAAAAGTGAAATTTCTCAATTAACTACAAGATTTTTAAGGAAAATCCTTGTCTTCGGTCCATGAAATGAAGGCAAAAGTTTTTTTTTTTTTCTTTTAAAACCGTAGTGGGATAGGTGAACTGCGGATGTGGTACAACTTACAATCACTTGTTACGTTATCTAGCATTTGGGTTTGTAACGTTTGTGGATTGCAAACCAATGTAGTTTCTCGTTTCCCTTCAATTTTTTTTAAAAAAACCACTAAATATTTCAAATGCCTATTTCTACAAAAGCCTAAGGAGCTTAAAATAAAAATTCTACAGTAAGAGATGGATATATTTTTAGAGTATTTGCAAACGAATGCATTTGCTCAACGGGCGTAGGAGCATAAGGCTGAGCCTGATTCCTTTAATTTCCGGACTTAAACAGGTAGCCCACACAAGATTTAAGGTTAAGATTGAACCCCCCTTAAATCGAGTCTGGCCTAACGGGCTGGGCTAGGCTACCGAGTCCATTGCCACTCTTATTTGTAACTTCCTATAGTAGGATAAAGTTTTAGAGAACCCCATCTAAGGGGAAATTACGAAAATGGGCTCCGTTTGTGAATATTTTAGGCTATTACACTAGAAAAAAAAAAGTTTTAGTAAAATGACACTACACAAAATAAGCCTATTAGCGATAGCCAAAAATTGTTGCTATTAGTCCTGTTGCTACCAAAAGCTGTCGTTATTCATCTTATCGCTACCAAAAGTTGCCTTAACAACAAGTGCCGCTAAAACACATTGTTTCTGTAGTGAGGGTTTCATGAAAATTAAGAGTTCGGAGATATGTGAGATCCCAATATGTAGCACATGTGAGATTTGAAAAGGTTCTTAGCAAATTATATCTTTACCCCTCTTTCTTAGAAAAAGGGAAGAACCCGTCACCCATCGCCTAATACCATCATCTTAGAATCGCTCCATCTCTAGCCGCCTATGAACAGAGAAGGGTATCTGTAGTTATCCCTAAACGTTGTCTTCTCCAATTTGCTGGAATCGCTCCATGTCACGCCCTCAACCCTTGGCCTCGCACGCCGGACGGCTCTCGCGCCCCCACATTCCAATCCATGAGCCGGGTCGACACAACACACCTCGATTATCGGTGTTCAATATTAATATTTTCTTCCAAATTAGAGAAAATATATATAATTTATTTATTACGAAAAATCTCATTTTCTTAACTTGATCAATTTTCAAATTCGATTATTCATTTATTAGGAAAATACGAGTTGCTTCAAAATTTCTACTTGTTGCGGAAGAAAAAGTTAAAACAAAAGTATGCACTGTATTGATTAAAACAATTTCGAAGTCTGATATTTATAATGAGACCAATGATTTTATGAAATAATAAATCAAACTAGTCTTAGCAAAAGTAAAACAACTGTACAAAGTTAAAATCTAGTGTAACCGTCACGTGGTTTCTTCCACATATGTGTTGTCCTTAGATAAGTTGAGTTAAGCACTTTCAGCTCACTGGGTCCTTCTAAATCTTTACTCGGTCGCTCCATCTAGCTCTGATTCGGCGACTTTTATCCTGGCTTTAGAATTTTTGTCCTGAAACAACGTAAGCAGTGAAACTTAATAAAGTATTAGCTAGATTTATCAATGCAATTTCAGTAAGTTCTTATAATTCAGCGAGTGTTTTTAGTCAAATTTCATCGATTGTATATCCAATCAATAACATTATATCCATATATCTCAGTTCCAAATTTATCAATCTATCCAACAATGACTCATTAAACACTAATGAGACAATGACAATAATGTTCAAAGATCCATTCAATATAAAGTGATCATTCAAATTATCATTTTCAGGACATGATCAATCATAATTTCCAATTATCAGTATCAATAAAGCAATGTCAAGTTCGATTTTTAACAGTACAAATTCTACAAATATTAACAGTAGCATATCAAATTCAATTACCAATCTACCATTCAAACAATGTCATCAAGAAGTATCATTCTGTTGGAATTGCTCCATCTCTGGCCGCCTATGAACAAAGAAGGGGCATTCTTGAATGTCATCTTCTCCAATTTCCTGGAATCACTCCATGTCACGCCCTCAACCCTTGGCCTTGCACACCAGGTGGCTCTCCACCCTACACATTTTGATATATGAGTTGGGTCGACACAACACACCTCGATTATCGGTGTTCAATAACTATATTTTCTCCCAAATTGGAGAAAATATATAAAATTTATTTATTACAAAAAATCTCATTTTCTTAATCTGATTATTTTTCAAATTTGATTATTCATTTATTAGGAAAATACTAGTTCCTTCGAAATTTCTACTTGTTACGGAAAGACAAGTTAAAACAAAAGTATGCACTGTATTGATCAAAATAATTTCGAAATCTAACATTTACAATGAGACCAATGACTTTATGAAATAATAAACCAAACTAGTCTTAACAAAAGTAATGCAACTATTCAAAGTCAAAATCTAGTGTAAGTGTCATGTGGTCTGTCCACGTATGTGTTGATAACTCCATATGTAAATTGAGTTAAACGCTTTTAAATCACTGGGCTTTCTAAATCTTTACTCGGCCGCTCCGTCTAGCTATGACTGGGTTACGTCTATCTTATCTCCGGATTTTTTTTCATAAAACGAGGTAAGCGATGAAGCTTAATAAAATATTAGATGGATTTATTAATGTAATTTCAGAAAGTTCTTATAATTCAGCCAGTGTTTTTAGTCAAAGTTCATCGGTTGTATATCCGATCAATAACATTATATCAATATATCTCAGTTTCAAATCTATCAATCTATCCAACAATGACTAATGAGACAATGACGATAATGTTTCAGGATCCATTCGATACCAAGTGATCATTCAAATTCCCATTTTCAGGACATAATCAATCATAATTTCCAATTATCAACATCAATAAAGCAATGCCAAGTTTGATTTATTAACAGCAACATATCAAATTAATTTACCAATCCACCATTCAAATAATGTCATCAAGAAGTATCAAGTTGCTTCATTGAAATTTAATCATGGTTATTCATTAAAATCATTATTTAGATATATCTCCAAAAAAATAACAATATTAGGTAATTAACTTAATACAGTTGGTTTGATAATTTATTAATATATTTTATTTATTTCGATGTGATACTAAACACCAATCATGGTCCGATATCAATATCAATTTCCATTGTGGCGCAAATCAAGGCTGTCACTCTTCGTCAAGACAAGGATCAATGACTCTGTTGGTCTCCTCAGCTGACATTTCAAACTCTTTTGAATATGAGTCGCTCATAGTGCCCGTATGCAAGAACAATGGCCAACTTTGCGAGTTTCAATAATCAACACAGTTGCATCTTACCATTTTCGAGTTTTCAATATTTGTTAACAATAAATCATATTAAGGGTTCAATAGTTCATTCAATGTTCAAGATTCATGGTTAAATATTCAATAATTCCATGTTCAATGTTCGATAATCAAACCGATATTCGGTATATAATGTTCAATATTCATTACTCGATTCATTGTTCAATATCCGATTCAATAATTGGTATTATATGTCCAATATTCAATATTCAAAATACATAAGACATTTAACAATTCAAGCAATCTTCGGATTCAATCTCAATCTATATAAAAAATTAATAATTCAATCGGTGTTCGGGTTCAAATACAACCTTCAATCAATATCGGGTTTTGATTCAAATATGAGTTTCATCAAATATTGGTTTCAAATCAAATACAGGCTTCAATCAAAATCGAGTTCGGATTCAAATACGAATTTCATCAAATATTGGTTTCAAATCAAATACGAGCTTCAATCAATATCAAGTTCTGATTCAAATACAAGTTTTATCAATATATCGGTTTTAAATCAAATATGGGCTTCAATTAATATCGGGTTCGGATTCAAGTACGAGTTTCATCAAATATCAGTTTTATATCAAATACGAGCTTATCGGGTTCGCATTCAAATACTATAATTCAACAATTTAGTCAAGTTCCAGGTCCAATTGAATCAATCTAAATCCTCGGATCTATCACATTAATCACGGTAAATGTTTTGATCCCACATATTCATAATAGGATCACTAGGCATACTAGTTTCCTAAATCCGTTTACACTATACTTAGTGTTGCCATAATTTAGAGTCCACCGAGGACTTATATTTCATAAATAATTCAGTAGGGTTATAGAAGAAGTCTATCACTCCAATTATTTCGAATAAAATAATTAAGGCACAGTCTATGTCAGTCACTAGTTGCACACATATAGTGTGTAACTATGTCTTCCACCAACATGAGTTATTGGTGGTCTATCTAGGGTCATCTATCTTATAATTAGTTAAACTTTGACCGAGACTTTGATATTACAAATTTCATTCTCTTATCTCATATTTAGTAATTTCCCTTAACTTGTCAAATTAAGGTACTAATTCAAGTGGGTGTCCACTTAATTTGACTGGGTGTCATTGGTTGGGGCATAACAGTTTAATAATCTGGGGCAGTAAATCCCAATAGTTCATTACTTATGTCGGGCCCCTTGTTTGGTCCATTGGATGGGTCAATTGTGGATCTTAAGTCCAATTAATACTAAGATTTCAAGGGATTATGGTATAAAAGTCCTATATTTTTACAGGTGTCCATAACAAATGAACCTTAACGAGGATATCGTATCCTTATTTGATTCATCATCGTCCATTTGGGACTCATAAGTTGGGCCAAATAGGAAATGCTTTACAATTAGTTTAGGCCATTAAGATGTCTCCACATTTTCGATGTGGGTGCTTTTTAGTTTTCAGTGGGTGCCATTATTAATGAATCACAAGGCTTTCAAATAGGGACATCAGGTCCTAACAATTTCGTTAATTGCTTTAGACCACATATGTCAGGTCACTCCGGGTCCTACATCGGAAGGGGTCCGATTTCCTAGGAAAATTCATATTTTAAGTGTAGGTGCTTCCAAATCTTGTAGGGAGCCACTAGTAGTGACCCACTCAATTTCTAAACAAGGACATCAAGTCCTATAAGTTATCTTCAACCATTTGTTTAGGCCCGTGGGTCAGGTCGTATCGGGCTTCTAAACCCTAATTGGTCTAATTTCAAGAAATCGAGTTTTTAGGCCTTTAAGGGTCCCAACTCGATTAGTCAAACTTGTGGTCAGCCATCTGATATTTTAACCAAGGGTCATTAGTAGTTACTGAGACCAAAAAAGTGATCATACGTGATCTCCGTGCCATGGGACTCGAGGTAAAGTCAAGATTTTGACTCTATCCCTTCAATACTAGTTATTTCACTGACTCTTGGTCGGTAATCGAATCACCATTTTCAACTCCGATTGATTTTTCCAGTGATTCAAAAACTCAGTGAAAGGGGGCTAAGAGCCTTATCTTTCACAAGTAATGGTACTCAAAAATACCATCAGACGTGATCATGGTCATCGATTTATAGAACATTTTTTTTTATCAATTCGTATATCAGGCCAGATTTCAAAGTCTCCAATAATCCGGTCATAACTTTCATTTTCGATATCAAAATGACGCGAATTAGAACTTGTTAAAAAGAGCTTCAAGTTATCTATGATATCTTTATATAATTCGAATACTAAAAATGTCATAATCATGATGGAATCAGGGCCATCTGATCGGATGTCTGACAATGGTTATAGTATGTGCCACTTGACATAGTTCCATACCCTCGTTTTGGGGTTTTTCTCTCTGTCAAAACCGATCGAGTCGGTGGCTGATATTTTAGATGAAGTTAATAAATTTAAAGCTTCATTTTTCCCAAAATTTTATAGAATTTGTGGGGTCACTTTGGACCATGAGGGGATAGCTCTAAACTGGGTCATTTTCTTGCCATATCGGCCTTTAGGCCTTCTAAGAGTCAATCTTTGACTTGGTCAACTAAGGTCAACCATCTCGATTGCAGGTCATCGGGGACCATAAAACCTTATTTGTGCTCTTGAATAGTAGCAATATCACGAGATTTAGGAAGAAAGTCAAGATTTTGACTTAACTCGTTTACTTTATAAATTTCAGGTAAGAGAATCGGACCCTTGCCAATAATTGGGCTACCATTTTCCATCCCGATTGAATTTCAGAGTGATTCCAAAACCCAATGAAAGATAACTGATAGTATCATCTTTCACAAGTGATGACATTCAAAATTTAGATTATATTTTATCAGAGCCATTGATTTACAGAACGTGTTATTAATCCAATTGATCATTAGACCAGATTTTAAGGCCTCTGATAATCGGCCACAACTTTTATTATCGATATGGAAATCGAATGGGTGAGAGCTTGTTGGAAACCTCTCAAAGTCCTATACGATGTTTCTATATATTTGTAGTGCTAAAAATCACCACAAAAAATAAGACTATTAGCGGCAGTTGCAAAAAACTACCGCTATTAACAGAAAAACTATTAAAGCCTATTAGGACTATTGGCGGCAAGGGTATTAGCGACAATTTTTTTGTTAATAGCGGTAATTTTGGTTGTTGCTAATAATCTTAATTGTTATAGTGAATAATTGGATCACGATTGACACAGAGTCATTTGATCAGCTGTCTATAGGTAGTTACTATATGTGCCACATAAAACTGATTTATCCGTCCTCAAATTCCAGATTTTCTACCAGTCAAACGAAATTGAATCATGATCTGAAATTTAATAAAGTGTTGATATACTAATAAATCTCCATCCTCAATTTTTACATAATTTTTAAGTAATTTTATATCAAGTTTCACAAGTTCAATCTCAGCCAGATTTCTGATTCACTGTATAAGGCAGATCTGCATAGTTCTACCTCAAAATTTGTGCCGATCAAATCACTGTGAATCAATGCCTAAAATTTTATAGAGATTATCTACACTTATGTATGCACGTCTATGAAATTTTCTATAATTTTTCTAAGCCTAGAATGTGGTCAAATCATGGCCATTAGATCAATCAAAATCACAGTTATTGTAGACTTAAAACAGTGACCATATTCATCATGTAACATCTATCAACATTCAAATCAATCATAAAAGGAACATCAAATACACTATGATTTACATAATTTAAATGACCTTTAACTCATGCAAAAGATTTACTCATAATATTTCCAAAGAATATTAAAAAAGAAATCAAAAGAATAGGACTAGCTAATTGCAAAAATTCACTAGGATTTGCAAAAATAATTCTAAACTAATGCTTTAAATTGATCTCCAAGCTATCCATTGCTGGTTTGATGGAATTTATGGGGTGGAAAGAGTTGGGATGAGGTTAAATCTAACATATGTGGTTCTAGAGGTGATGGGGATTCTTTTAGTTGTCTTAGATGTCAAGTTTAATAGTTGGAATGGGAGGGTAAATTCAAGACAAGAAGTAGGAGCTCTAATAGAGAAAATGGAGGAAGAAGAAGATGGAATGAAGAGGGAGTCTAGGGAATTCGATTTTTGCAAGGAGTGGGGAGACAAGGCTTTCAATAATCTTGCAAGTGTCCATTTTTTTCTTTCCAAGCATCTCTCTCTCCTCTCTCTTCCTTGTAACATGCGCATAGAATAAATGTGACCTGCTTGGGTTCCATTTTTCACCACCCAATTTGTCTAATCTTGTCATTTTTTCTTCTACCCTCAATTTATGTGTTTGTACTCTTTCAACCCAATCTTGTGGCGCATGCACTCACCCAAATCTTGTGCACCTTAGATTTTCCCAAAGTTTTTCACTGGTCTAAGATGGGGTCAAAGTTGGTCAAATAGATGTGTGGCTAGGATGTGCTGAACTTTGCAAAATTTTAATTTCAAATTAAAATAAATTAGAAAAATTAAGTAGAATAGCCGTTAGGCTTTATAACTATTTACGAGAATTGTCACTATTCCATATGAGACACACACATGATGTTTTAAGTGTTAGTGCATCTAGTCTTCTAGGATTTAGGGGTCTATGTTTGACCTAAATTATCGATCATCAGCGAGATGATTATCAAAATCTAAACCAATGATGATGATCTCCACATCATCACCAAGGCTCAATCCCAATTCGAGTCAAATCTCGAGTAAGGGTTAATCAATAGCCAATCTGAGTTTCTCATGTGATGTGAGATGTGGTATGCATTTTAATTAATTATTAGTATAGCCAATTTAATAAAAGGGGTGCCCTATGGGTGTCATTATAAATGGTACTATCCTATCAATCTATAGGTGGGTGCTTAACATTTTTGGATGGACCTGGCCTCAGGCAATCACCTGGCACAGTCAGGTCTTATCAGGCCTCAGTTAATTGGTTGGCTGACATAAAATTTGAGGGGCAGGTATTACACTCTATCTCTGGCTGCCTAAGAACATAGAAGGGTATCTGCAAATATATCCTCAACGTCGTCTTTGTTTATGCAATTGTTGGAAATCAGGTTCATTGCATTTAATACTCTGGTTCTATGAGTTAGGAAAAATGACCATCCAAAAATATCCCATCGAAAGATAGTTGTAAGCAACATGTTCTAATTATTAAGATCATGAGATTTACTTTGTATTCAGCCTTATATCTCAGTAATGCAAATGCAAATTATGAACGTTTAATTCATCTGAATTCAATATAGGGAAAATTAGGAAAAGGGGCTCTGTTCTGCAAATATATCATCAACGTCGTCTTATCCAATTTTCTTCCTCTCTTCTTCCCGACGTGCCCTGCTAGCGACGTCGCCCATCGCCCAACGCTCATCTCCCTATTTTTCATATCTCTTCTACAAAAGAATGTCTAAACCTTGAGAGAGCATCAATTGATTCATTAACTGGTAAGATTTCTTGTCAAAAATCGATCGTGAACTGGTCAAATTTCTCCGTGAGATCCGCACTTTCTAGAGGTCTCGATGTTCCTCTGTAGAAGAGATTTAAAAAATAGAGTGATGGGCGATGTCGCTAGCAGGGTACGTCGGGAAGAAGAGAGGAAGAAAATTGGAGAAGACGACGTTGAGCAAATGAGTTCTTCCCTTTCTCTAAGAAAGAGGGGAAGTAATATAATTCCTAAGAACCTTTTCAAGCCTCACATGTGCCACATATTGGGATCTCACATATCTCAAAACTCCAAATTTTCGTGAAACCCTTTTTAGCTAAAACTTTTTTTTCTAGCATAAGCTTAAATCGTTTGCAAACGGGGCCCTTTTTCTCAAGTCCCCCCTATCTAATGTAGTTCTCCCTTTTTTTTTTGACAGTTCAACTTTTAGGTAGAGATAGATTTTAAGAGATTTAGTAAATGAGGGGCATTCATGTGGTCAAATATCTATGACTTGAATTGTTAACTATATGCTTTATCTAGAGGATCCTTTCCTAGCGCTAGCTCTCCTTGATAGATTTCTTGTGTCTCCTAATTTCTTACAATGGAACCATCCTTCACAAGCCCACCTCTAATCGTAAATCGATTTTCCTATGTACAAGATCTCCGTTTCTTTGTCTTAGACCTTTTCGATTCCAAGTTATATGGCTCGAGGGGTGTCACGACCCAGAATCCTAGTCGATCTCAAGGGCTTAGAATCCCGTGTTATAACACCACACACTTGTTAAGGCGATAAGTAGACATACATATCTTATAAGATCTTATATATAACTGAGCTCTCAAAAATCGTGAACCAAATCTTCTTCTCATTAAAAATTTCCTCCATTAAGTTTACATTTAATTTGGAGTCCACGATAGAAAACGACCATAAATAAAAGTACAATCAACTACTAGAAAGTCTTTCAAAAAATTTAATATATACCTGAAGTCGTCTAACTGGTCCTCCATGTCATCACCCTCATAAACCGCATAGTCTACCAACGCATCAAGTCCTTCGGGTAGTGTAGTCCATATCTTCACCTGCAGCTGTTAGTTTTTGAAAGAGGGGTGAGTTTACTCAGTCACGTAAGCTCAGTAGGTTGTAAAATCGATCCACTACAATCTACTCAGGTAATCGTGGGTGCAACTTTGTGAGTGAAAGTGAATCTTTTATAATTTTATATAAACAATATAATAACTATTCTCAAAAATATTTCATAACTATAAAGTTATAAAACTTAAAGAATATAACATATTTCAGTGCAAAATATGCTTCTAATGCCTATTACTTTTCTTAGTTGTCTTGTCAACTTAACTTACGTGTCATATCGGAAGTCTTATTTTTACTTCATACACCTATATAACGTACTTCGTATCTTACTTATCTTATTTAAACGATCTGTGCCAGAATCGCTGTTCAAGCCTATCATAACCTCCATATCATAACATAAATTAAACCACCATCCAACCTAATGAGGTTACGCGCATAAAAATTAGTATCCCCTTAAGTCGAGACACTATCGTATCATATTGTCCTTAAGACCCGTCTTGGCTGCAGGCGTTGGATCTTGCGGTGGCGCACAAAACATAACACGTGTAGGAACTTTATTTCATATTCAACTGGCCTTCATAGCGTGTCTTAACGTATCATAATATTATTCGATTCTGGGCTTACGTCTCCGCCCTGATTTCATATTTGTGTGGGCTTAAGTCCCAACTTTCTTAACATCTGTAGCTTTACATATTCATATTCTATCTTCTCTTAAATTTAATTAGAATGGGCCACAATGCTATAGGCTTCACTAACCACGCTTTCCAAGGGATGCATTCCGTAGTAACATGCATGTACTTCGTGTGACATCCCATACTACCATAGGAGGGTTGCATCAGTGCATGGATGTCAACATTCCAAGTTTCACGTGACCGTGAAATAAATCACACCGTGACGAAGGCTTGAAAGCCGTGTGTTGTATCTTATTCATTTTTCTTGTCATATATATGCCCTAATATATTTTTAAGGGATGAATGTCACACAATACAAATGAAGCATAAAATAAGAAAATAATAACCATAAGGGAACTAATATTATACGTAACTCGGGCGCCTCGTCTATCATTAAAAGAGAGAAAAAGGTGACTTATAATGAAGGTACATGAGTACTATAATACGTATCATAAGGTAATGTTCGACTAATCTCATCGGATAAAAATCGACTGATCATTTGCGCGATTTTGATAAGATTTAGTTTCGATATGACTCAATCACTTATAAACCATCGCATATTCGATGCACGCATCTTAAGGTAAACATGATCAAGTTTAGAATAATCTTATCCTATCGACGTCATCAATGTAATGGATGTTTAGACATTATAAGATTGCTGCCACTATTGGTTTGATCATTTAGACCATTAACTGAATGGTTCGGATTTTGATTAAGAACGTATCATCATACGATCGTCGAGTGGTGTACACCATCTTGGCATGATTTTAAGATCTATCTAGAAGATTCTCCTAATCTTAAAAGGTGGGTTTCCATTCGGACCCCTCACTAGTTTGATTATTTTCGAGGTCAGGTAGGGAGTCAAACATGTCCTTTGACGTTGGGTGTCTAAGGGTATAAAGCCCTTTATTAGTTTTGAGAAACTTGTACAACGACCTAAATCAGCTAGATCTGTTTTCAGACAAAACTATCCGTCGGATAAGAAAAGATTTAAAATTTATGAAATCCTTCTTGGTTTCTCCTGTCCCAGTTCGGCCTAAAACTTGAGGTCTAGAAGGGTCACACCAGACCCTAGACTATGGTTCCACAAGCATAATGTGCAAGAATTTCTGTAATTATGTGCACCACTTTAGGTGGTGCAAAGACCGAGGAGTATTAGTCTTGATTAAAATCTACCCCTCGATTTATCAGATGCCCAAATGATCTTTATTTCGATCTATGGGTTTCGTTCCATAGGTTTGTTGTTCGTTTAATTTAATGGGTCAAATTGGGCCCTTTAACCAGTGTATATACAGATTTACATAAATAAACGCAGGAAATATTCTACGTGTAAATAAATTTATTCACATATTTGGGGTAGTAAAATTTATAAAGATAAAGACATGCGGATCAATGTGAACCGTTAGATATATAAAGCATATGATTTTATGGGGAGTCCACGGTTTGACCGAGGTCAGGAACCGATCGGATCCTCGAGATTGAAATGGTCAAACAAAGACCTCCACATCGAGTGCGCAATCAAAAACAGAACGGGGCAGCAGCCCATCCTTGACATGGGGCTTTCTTTGTGCTCAATTTATAGTCCTCATGATCTATTTTACCGGCACACTTGTGTGTCATGTGGAAGGGTATAATATTTTCTAGTTCTCAGCCGATGGGTTCAACCATGGGGTCAACCATTTGACCATAACCATCTTGTGAATCTACACAAAACATAATATTGAGAAATTTTAGTTTTTATAAATTCATCATATATTTATCACATATAAAAAATGTAAATGTATAGATTTGGATCGATAGGAGGGCACTCACCTAATCGGAGCTTTTGATCAGTTGGATTGGCAGGATCCAGCTTTAGCGTCTGACCACGTTCGATGATTGCACACGTGTCCGGGTTGGCTCGCTTTGACAGGTTTAATTTCCAAAGAGTGGTGCTTTGTTTTGGAGTGTATGTGTAGCACTTGTTATTGTGGGTAGGGAGAGCGGCTAGTGCTCGAAGTTGTCCCTTGTCTAACGCGCGGGAAGAGAAGGGTCTAATGGTGGTAGTGTAGTGGGGTTGCCATGCTTGCTGCAATCAAACATAGGAAGAGAAGGTTGGGGGGCCAGTTTGGTGGCTGTACAAATTAATGAAAATGATGGTGGATGTGGTGTTTTGATAAGGAGCTAACGTTTAAAAGGTGGTATAGAAGGAGTACCGGCGGTGGTTGGAGAAGGAGGGCGGCTGCTTGGGACGTATGCAGGAGATACGATAGCTTGGGATATATATATATATATATATATATATATAGAGAGAGAGAGAGAGAGAGAGAGAGAGAGAGAGAGAGAGAGACGATAGATAGAGAGATGGGTCTCTGATTTGCTAAAAAAAAAAGAGTAAAGAGACTCAATTGGGCCCAGAGAGATGGGCCTTTTAGAGAGGGAGAGATTTAACTGGGAGAGAAGGAGGGGGATATAGAATGGGGCATGGCCTGTTGGTTGGTGTTTGCTCGTCCACGGTGAGAGAGAGAGAAGGAATGTAGATAGAGGGAGAGAAAATGGTTTTGAGAGAAAGAGCGTTGCACAACTTGGGACTCTGGTGGATTTGAATCCATTGATGGCTGCTTGGCTTGCAAGAGAAGAGAGCGAGAAAGTGGATGCAAATGAGAGCTTGAGAATATCAGAGGGTTGCTGCTGCTAGAAGAACTATTGGCGCACTTCATCTTCTACATTGTTTTATTTCGGGGAAAGTGAAGATGAAGATAGCAAAGAGGATTCGGTGTGATTGCTGCAAGAAGAAGAGGCTGCGTTTTTTGGGGAGTTTCTCTAATGGACCATCCTCAAGGATACAATAACAAGGGGAGCGATATCTATATGAGATACGTGGGCTCATGGGATTATAGAGAGAAAAAAAGAAAGACAGAAAGAAGAGGACGTGTACACATCAAAGAATAAAAGGAGTAGAAGTGGGTGATGGGGTTGACAAATAAAGAGTCCTAAATGGACTCTTCTTTCCCAAGTTTCTTAATCAAGAGGGCATGCTTAATGGGATGTGTAAAAGTCACCTGAGAGGAGGGAGCTTTAACGTATTCACATATAGAGAAGGGCTTGATTCAAGTGTTAAGCTCATACACTTACACACATATGGATGGTCTAACCCATTTATAATTCCATTCAAGTGTATCCAGTTTATACACAAAGAGATGAAGGTAGAGTCAGAGGGGTACCTATTATTGTGTACTTAGAATAGGAGCTGGTGGCACAAGGAGCTAAATTGGATGGATGGATGAGATTAATGGTGATAGGATTGTTTTCAATCCGTAAGATATGCTTGGCTGGTATCCATAGAGAGAAGGGGGTCGGGTTGGGCAAGTTTGACTTGCTCGGTTTGGCTAGAGTCTAATAATTAAGAGCTCTAATTGCTGGCAATCAATCCCAAGATTCATGAGGTTTGATTGAATCTAATTGGGGAAAGAGGAATCACATGAGGATTTGGTGCCAACTAAGGTGTCCGATTCCAATCCAGATTTTTTTCTCTTCTTTGTTATGTGTGTGGGTTGAGTTAGAGTGTGGAGAACTCACAAGGAGTTTGGTGCTCCACTGCATCTAACGTCATCGAATGGACCTTCTAAGATCAGGGTCATAACATTCTTCCCTATTTGAAAAAAACTTTGTCCCCAAAAATTACGTACTTATTAATTCAAAGATCGATTCAGATTTCGTACTTGTACACACTCCCTAAAAAAATAAAGGTGGGTCCAATGGCCACATCAAATGGGTCACAAAAGTTTGACTAAGTTCAAATTAGTTAAACAAATATCGTATTCTTACTCGCTAAAAGTCAATGATTCAACATTAACAAAAATCAAGGTCGTTACAAGGGCCATAAGTGGTGTGGAAAGCTAACAATGAGCTTTCTTGGGCTAGCCTACAATTCACCGATGAAGTAAAAAAGAGTTGAGGAGGCTTTGAAAAGTTTGAATTCAAAAACAATTTGGCAATGTATTCAGTTCGAAGTGAAAAATCTATAGGTTTAAATGATGACATGCACTTAGAGGAGTACGAGACAACCCTCCAACAAAAGGAGACTAAGGCTGCATATGGCATTGTTCTTTGGTAGTCCCTGTCATAGTAGAGCTCACCTGCTTTAGCAGGTTACTATCCTCTTTGTTAACATCCTGATACCTGCTTTAGCAAGTACCCCTTCTCCTTGATAACTCCTTGCATAGCAAAATTTTATGCATGATATACCTGTTTAGTAGTTCTCCCCTCCTCTCTACTCACTCCTTGTCAGAGGTGATTCTATTTGCTCTGATAAGGAGCTAGTAGAGAGGAGGGTAGAACTACTAGTGCAGGTAAATCATGCATAAAATATTACTATGCAAAGAGTTATCAAGGAGAAGGGGTACCTACTAAAGTAGGTACCGAGATGTTAACAAAGAGGATGGTAACCTGCTAAAGCAGGTGAGCCTGCTATGGCAGAGGCTACCAAAGAGCGATGCCAAACGTAGCCTTATTGGCGCCAAAACACTAGGCATAAATTGCTGAAAGACGGGGATCACAATACTAAGTATATTTTCACACTCTCGCTAGTATTAATTGAAGCACCAACCTCATCCACAAGTTAAATTTTTTGAGGCGAAATATGTTTCGGATTCGCCATGCATCATTTGTTAGGTATTTTGGTCAATTTAAAAAAAAAAACCACTTAAACATATCATTTTTGGATTGTCTTGAATTCCTTGATGGATCTATTGATTCGACCACCCAAATATTCGCCTTAGGATCTAGGCATATGATTAATCAAAACGATAGATCAACAGTCCATAAATTGAAATATATGTGCGTACCTTATTGTGAAGATCGTAATGGTTATGATTTTTATCAAAGGCTTTAAATAAACAATCTTTAACTCACTTTGAGTGTGAGCCATGAAAGATGAGTTGCCGCTTGGATCTTCAACGATCTCTTCGTTTTCAGTACCTCCGAGCACAATGAAGATGCTTTTCCTAATAAGGAGGGTTGAAGTGTGTCAAGCAATCGTTGGGAACAAACATCCCTTATATTTATAGTTAATGAGTCATTCCCATTAAGGACTTAAATTAATAATTATATTGTGATTAGAAATTACAATCATACCCTAACTAAAAACTTAATTATTAGTTGCTTACTCTCTCAAATTCATCGAATTAGCAATTATTACATCTCAAGATTGATCTTACACCATTCATCGATCAACGGATTGTACATAATGACGACCACCAAAAATAGAAACTCCTAACATTCCCATCTCTCTCAAGAGTAAGCTGGCAGTTTCCTTTGGAGTTCACGAGCGAGGAAATCATGGATGTGTTGTTGAATATCCCAGGGAATAAAGATCCTTAACGATTTTCTGCTGAAATTTTACCAATCCTTGTTGAGCTTTATATGTGGTGATCATTCGGAAGTCATTAACGAGAAACGAGTTATTTTGTTGCTCGCTAATGCGTCTTTTGTCTCTTATTCCATAAAGTAAAAATGAGTTGCGCGAGTATTAAAGTTTCTTACGGATAAAAAAATATATATATATTAATGGTTCGTCCTATTACTCTTGTTGGTGACCTATATACGATCATTGCTAAATTATTAGCTAAGATGGCGGTCATTATGGATAAGCCCATCTCAACCAATCAAGGCGTCTTTTTTAAAAGGCATGGAAATTTTGCACATCTTGGCCTGCATAAGATCATTGCTCACTTCTTCGCTAAAATGATGGCGGTCTTCATGGATAAGCTCATCTCAGTCAATCAAAGTACCTCTCTAAAAGGCATGCTAGATTTCGGACAGTCCTTTGATTGCTCATGTGATGATGGAGTGAATTGGGGATTCCGCTTGTACTTGTTGGGTTCGTTTTGGGGTTTGGATCTATACGGATCAATTGGTTTAGCCAATGCATATCTATGACACAATCTTCATCCATGCGGCAGCTTGTAAAGTGAGGAGTGCCCAGATTCTACTTGAAATGTGTCTGATATTGATTCTACCTGGAACATGTCCCGAAAAGGTCCTTAAGAACCCTTTTCGTATTACACATGGTCACCGTCACTTTTTGGGATGTGTGCCACATGATGTCAATATCTAACAATTTCATAGGTGGGCCATGATCTCAAGATCTATTTTGTGAAGATTGAAACTAAATTTTTTTCTTCCTCTTCCGATCTCCATCTTGTGAAGATTGAAACGAAAATGTAATGCCCCGTAAAATTTGACCTTTGAACAATTCGCCTTGATGCACGTGCCTGACTGTTCGTACGTCGGAGATTGTGCAAAACATTGAGTAATGTTTGTGAATTTAGATCTTGTGTGAAGAGATAGAATTAGAAGGTATTTAGACACTAAGAGGAATGACATATACTTATGTTTGGTATAGTAGCTTAGCACCTAAGCCTGGGGCTTAGTTATAAGTGAAGTAAATGCAATTGAATGCTTTGCATTCAATTCCTTTTCTTATAATTAGAAAATTTATGAAGAGAGAGGAGAGTGAAGGTTCTGTAATTCGAAATTTCTTGGATGTGATTACGCGAGCCATGCTCAAAGCAAGGATTGAGAATTAAAACCAATCCTCATGTGTTCTACACAAACCCTAGATTGGAGTCGAGCTTATAGAAACAGGGGATCGATAAATTTGAGGTATGTAATTCGTATGAAGTTGAGAATTAACATTTACGTAGGTTTTTCATTTATTTGTGATTGAAAAATTATAAGGAAAGATGATAGATTTGAGCATTAATGGAGTAAGATTTGATGAAATCTGTAAATTTTGATTGATCGAAATTGGATTCGATTAATCGAAATTGACTTTAGATAGTGGAATGCAAATTCTGGAGAAATTCGTTCGTTTGAAATATAATCCGATCGAACAAATTGTGTTTCGACCGAATGAGTCACACACTCGATCGATTGAAACGTATATAACAGGGATTTTGAATTTTTGCTGTCAAGAATTGATCGATCGAAATATAATACGATTGATCAAATTTGAGATCTAATCTATTGAATTATAAATCGTTCGATCGAGATTGTAGTGCCAGACTTTAGATTTTGAGGGATTCGATCGATCGAAAATGTTTCGACCGATCGAATTTGGATTTCGATCGATCGAAATAGGGGATCGATCGATCAAATTTGTCAGACTCAGAATTTTATTGTATTTTTTTTTAGGGATTGTAAGGAGATCTTATATCTTCCTGTTTCGCGTTATTTCTGATGTGTGAATTGTGAATTTATGTGTTAGGTTGACCTTGTGCTTGTGAGAGGTTGAGGCTAGATCGTCTTGAGAGACTTCGCTTGTGACTGTGTCGAAATAGGGAAATCCCTATACCATGTATATTAGATACCAATGGCATGTGTGTTATGATATGATAAGTTTTGTCAACATTTAAGCATAAATTTGTTTTAAGATACAAATGTGAATGTGTTAGTGTGCGTGTGTGATTTGGAGAATGAATTTGTGATGAGAAAACCTCTCAAGCTTTGTTTTAGCAATGTGCTATCATGTGGAATCCTTCGTGATTCATTTCGATAAGTGTGTGAAAGATTGGAGTTTTAGTTTTAAACATTCAAACCTAATTATACTTGGTACACCACACGGTGAGAAACTATAAGTTATGCACGATTATTTGATGTCTATATGTGAATAACCGACCAACACGACGGTATATCCACGACCGATGCGGCAGGATATCTGTGACCGATACAACAAGATATCCGTGCAACCTTTGTGTGAATTGTGAAATCATACCGGCCAATGATAAAATTTATGTTTGACACAAGCATCCATCTTTGTTGGGACCATGGGCACCATATGCGAATGATTCATATGAACGACGATGGTAGGTATTCTATCGGGGACTCGATGCTATACATGCTCGAGTAATTACTTAAGTAAAACACTTTAAGTTTTTCCTTGTGTCACATGAATCAGTAGATGTGCATATGATAAGCTTCCTTCAATATGAAAAATGTTTGTTTCATTTAATCATCTTGGCATGTGTACCAATAATTTTCTTCGCTCAGTCTATTACTTTTGAAATTGGATTACCAGTAAGGAAAAATCATGTTTTCATTTATGTCATGAGATATATGTGCTTTGATAAGAAATGTATGCTATTAGTTCTTCCCTACTGAGCTTAGAAGAAGCTCATTCCTTGACTATACGTCATAGGTATAGGTGAAGACTTGGGTACGGAAGACCAAGACAAGAAAGATTTTGATTACTCCCCGGGGAAGGAGGATCAAGAACCTCATCCGGAGATTTATTTTATTTGTGCAAGGCCTGAGTAGGACCGGCCTTGGAAAGTTGATTTAGAGTATGGTTTAGTAGTGTTTTCTAAAGAATATTAGTTTTTGGAGATTTTTTTTTGTATAATTGTTTTGTGAATCATGTTTCAGTAAGGGATAGCCCTTACCGATGGTTCTTTTCGGTTCTTTTGTCCATGTGCACTCGCATGGAACTAGAACCGTTATTTTTGAGCGCTACTTTGATAAATTAGAATTGAAACTTTCTTTTGTTAGTTACATTGTGCTTTGCTTCCATTCTGTAATATGGATGTGCCAGGTGTTCTGTTCGGGAATCGGCCTTAGCGTCGATCTGACGGTATGAGTTTCACCATTAGGAAATCCAGGCTGTCACAGAAAAGTTGTCCAATGTGTAATTCATGATGTTTCCCCTTATGGTGCAATCACTTTTCTTGACCCTAGAGATAATAGGGTGTTGAAGGTCAATGGGAAACGATTGAAACCTGTGATCAAAACTGAGCAACTTATTGAGGCCGAGAGCATCACCCTTGATGCTCCGACGCCGATGCTTTGACTGAGCTCGTGACCTTGTCAAGCTACCGACTCATCCGTAGCGCTCTTTGAGTGGAAACCCAAGCCCTATATATCTTTGTTTTTTATTTTTGTTAAATTTAGAACTAAACCACTGAATCTGGATAAGAGTGTTGAGCTCTCTGTCCAGATTCGACCGGTCGAAATGTGATTTTGACCGGTCGGTTTGTGATGAGAGTTAGAGAGCTATGCTCTCTACCCTTTTCGACTAGTCGAGATGGATCTAGACCGGGCGAAATTATTTCCATGACAAAGAATCCCATTCTCTATTTAGTTTCGACCGGTCGAGTCTGGATCTCGATCGATCGAGGTGTTTTTTAAAATAAATAAAGAAATGTTGAGAAATTTTGTTTCTCGACTAGTCGAAATGGATTTTCAACCGGTCGAGAGGGGGCTTCCTACTGAGTTCACTGTATATTTTTGCCCAGTTTCGACCGGTCGACACTGCATACTTTTCTGATTGCCCTCTTACTATTTTATTGTTTATTATTTTCTGCAATGAGGGCACTGTAGCACTCAGGTTTGGGGGTGTTTGTGGTTAATTTTTTCATTTTTGTTTCTATATATTTGCATCATTTATTGACCACTATTTTATCTTGCCATACCACTATTTTGACACCATCAAAACCCCATTTTTGAACCATCATATGCTTATTTTTTGTTTATTTCAAACTTTAATTGTTGATGCATGTGAGTTCTAGTTTGAGAATATTTATGCCATATTAGAACTGTTGTTGTCTACAACTACAAAATTCAATGTGAACATTTCAAGATAGGTCTAAAATTCATGCTTAGAAAATCTTTTTGCACCTTTTACCATGCTTGAGTCCGTTAATCAAGGAACTAGTTCGAACTTTGAACCTTAGGATCTTAGTTGAGAATAAACCTAGTGAGCTTAAGATCCACCTATCCATCTTTAATGAGTGAATACATAAACTCGGAGAATCCTTGAATATGAACTTTCTTGTTTAATCTCATACATTTCACTTTGGTATGTTACTTTGCATGACATCACTTTCATATCATTGTGCTAAAACATATTTTATTTTTTTGCTGAAGACAAATAGGCATAATTACCATCTTGTGAGGAAATGATTGAAGACCATCCTTAGCTCGTTTGTGGTTAAAATGCCCCACCTTATACAATTTTACCTTTTTGTACCTCTTTTGAGCTTCTCTTAAAATTTTACCTTTATTTTCCCTCTGATAAGCCACGTTACCCGTACACCTACACCATTTCTAAAAGCTTAAGCTTTGCCCTTTTATCTCTAAGAAATTGGGAACGAGGGATGAGAGTGAATGATAAGAGAGTAAGTAGAGATGAATGGGTTGTGGTGTTTACTGAGAACTTATAGTGGAATATTCAGTAAAATTCGAAGAAAAAAAAGTTAAAAAAAGAATGAAAAATTATGAGATGTTTCCAAAAAGAAAAGAAAAGAAAGTTAAGAAAAGGAAAAAGAAAAGCTTAGAGAGATTAGAAAAAAAAAGTGAAAAAATAAAAAATATATATAAATTAGTCACTTTTCCAGTGTCTAAGAAATTTTGATCTCCAATTTCCCTTTCTTTCTTAGCCCTTACATGAGCCTCGTTACAACCCTTTAAAAATACGTTCTTAATCTAATCTTTATATGGTAAATGTCTTGTGGTGTAAAGACCCGTATTTTGAACCCGAGTTAGACTGACCCTGTGTGTGTATTCGGCTCGGCAACCGACGTCACCATTTGTTTTGGATTTTTATCTAGATGTGATTGTGCGGACAGATTTTAATTTAGAGCCCATTTGGACCCTCGTGCGAAAGTTGTGCACTGACCTTAGTGTAGCCGCTCAACACCGGACTTGAGTTTTAAAATTAGAAGTGTATAATACATAAGATGTGTGTGTGTGTTTTACTTTGTGAGCAATCTTATTATAAGAAGGAATTACATTCCCGTATTATACTAGGTTTTGTTAAGAGAGGATAGTTACCCAACCGTGTGAAACTCCGTCTTTTCTCTCCTTCAATCATCGTAGGAGATCGGTTTAGAAAACCTCCTTCTCTAGAACCCTCTTTGTTGAAAACATTTAAACCTTAGAAAGAACTTGAATCAACCTTGGATTTGTAGTTGGCTATTGAGAGAGGTTGAGATCATTGGGGGCGTGTTGGAGTTGTCTCTGTGAACTCGTGGGATCGATCGCGGCGCGAATCGTTGAGGAAACCCGTCGGTTTCGTTCCGAAGCTCCATTCGCGTGACTCATTTCTAATCTAGGAATCCTTAGATTAAAGGTACGTTTTAATTAAACTTTTTGATTAAATCATTAGATTAGCCATGAGTTTTACTTTGGGATGTATGGGTTTCGATTCGGGTGAAAACCAGCGAAATCGCGTCGCTGTAGCTCGCTCGAACGAGCTATTATCATCGCTCGAGTGAGGTATCACCGAACTCCGACATTGCCTTAGTATTTTAGTCATAACTCTTTATCCCGAACTCCGATTGAGACGATTCTTTTTGCGTTGGAAAGCTAATAGAAAAATCTACAATGTTCATGTTTTGACCAACTCATGGGTCAATCGTCTTAATGGTCAAAAATATATGAGAATGTTACGTCAAATCGCTCGAGCGAGCTATTATCATCGCTCGAGCGAGGTATTATCGAACTTCGACATTGCCTTGGTATTTTAGTCATAACATTTTGTCTCGAACTCCGATTGAGACGATTCTTTTTACGTTGGAAAGCTAATAGCAAAATCTACAACTTATATGTTTTGACCAACTCATGGATCAATCGTCTTGATAGTCAAAAATATATGAGAATGTTACGTCAAATTCTAGGATTGGTGCAACTTGCCTGTTTTGACTTGTTTTTGAGGAAACGCTTAAATAGGTCTATATTATTAGTAATTAGAGTTTATCTTAATGCATGAACGTATATTGTGATGTAGATTGAGGGCGAGAGGCCATCAATAGGACCTTGACTCCGCATAACTCAGTTTTAGGTAGGAGAATCTCATCTTCTGATATTTTATTTATGGATATTTTGAATTAAAATCTTTAAACTTTCATATGCCATTGAAATCACATCGTAAACTAAAATTGATATGAATGATTTGAAAATCTAAATCTACGAATCAGAAACACAATACATGCTTAAGCTACGAAAATTTGAAATCAAGAACACGAACTATGTATAAGAGACTTGCATCGATTTATATTAGTATCTGCATTTGTTTTATGATTGACTGAGCGACCCTCAAAATTCTGAACAATTTCACGGCACAAGTTTCCCTCATTACGTGAGGGGCTTGTTGCATCTGAAAAAGGGTTCATGAGCGGCGATGGTAGGTAGGGGTTCCCATCGGCTATATTCTGCTCTCGAGATATAGTTTACTCGGGAGGTATTTTAAGTTGAGGATTAAGTCATGAATTCTTGAACTTTGCATATAGAAGTTAGAGAAACTAAGACCTTTGAAACCTTTGCATCATTCTTGGTTTTCACACATTTAGAAATAAATCTTACATATGATTTCGCACCTAAATTGAGTTTATTATCTTATATGTTTGACAAGCTATATTAGATATTTGTTTTGAAACCATGTTAGTTAAAGTAAAATCGTAGATGTCTTTCTTCTCGAGCTTTGTTGGTTAGCTCACTCGACTATCGTCACGGGTTGAGTCTTGGCGTGGCTATTCGAAATTTGTGGTGATCGATCGACTCGTGCTGAGGAAGAGCTTGAGGTTCCTCTGAGGAGTTTTTCGATATAGAACTTCTTGATTTTCTTATTTGTGGTGAGAGTTAGACTTGAATTTGTGGGCCCATTTTAGTTGGATATCATAGTTTTATACTTGGCGTTGATTTACTGTTATGAGCCATGTTTGATGATGGTCGCCATCATCGGTGGTTCTTACTTTTAATTGCTTCGCATTTATTTTAGCTATGGATATTTATTACGCTTTACTACGATATGTACCTGTTTGTCCATTTTATTCGATGGGTTGGCGAACCGGCCTTTCCTATACGAGGATTGGAAAAGTCGGGTCGTCACGGTTAATATCGAGCCATGGTTTTAGATTCTCTAAGGACCCATGAGAACCAACCGTGACCGATGCAGATTCGCATCGAGTCATGTCGTTAGGTCGAGAATCACTAATCTTGTTGTGATTGTCTTTACAATCAATGTTGGTGATGTTGTGGTGTTCAATATGAGATCGATGGCCCCAAGATTTAGAGGCGAGAGCGGTAGGGCGGTGCCTTTAGAGGACATTCTGAAGGTGTCGGTACATCAAGGGAGTTGCCTTCGCATCCGGTTCTAATCAGGTCCTTATAGGGCGGAGTTGATAGAGGTCGGTGAAAAGAATGGAACAAGTGTTGGAAAGTCGGCCACCAACATTGCTCGTGACCGCATCTATGGCTCGTGATTCTGCAATCGCCCGACAAGCGAGTTGATTTCTCTTTGGACAACAACAACAATCATCGAGTTTGCGAATTGGGAGGATGAGACCTCCAAATTTTTACGAACGGGACCACGATGGAAGCGAAGGTTGGTTGGATGAGATGGAAAAAGATCTTGAGGTGCTTGATTGCACCGATGTCGAGAAAGGTTAGATGGGCAACCTTCAAGCTGGATGAACATTTGGACCATGGTGGAAGTCCGTGGCTGAACAAGGGCGAGTTTCCCAATACTCCTTGGACATGGGCTGAGTTTATCGAGCGTTCAACGATCGATACTTTCCTAAGATCGTTAGGCATCGGATGGAAGTTCAGTTCATCGGTGAAGCGAGGACAATGTCGGTCGTGAGTATGGAGATGAGTTCACGCGACTTTCAAGGTTTGCACCTCAACATGTGGCCCCGATATGATGAAGGCGAGAAAATTTCAAATTTGGATCTTAGGCAGAGTATCTGAGGAGGCGTGGCTATGTGGAAATGGAAACATATGGAGAATCTTGTTCAAAGGCCCTCATAGCAGAGGAAGAAATTCAAAAGCGGTTTTTGAGAAGCAGTCAGCCGAACAAGGACCGGGGTGGACAAGGGCAGTCAGGTACTTATGAAAATAAAAGGGCCAAGTTTACAAAGCCGCCAGAGAACCTTACTCAACCTTTGCATTTTCTAGACCAACATTTTCTTACGGACCGACCCTTATCGAGATTGGCATCATCACAGTGTAATCCGTACGACCGTTCTAATGCTAGTGGAGCTTGATTAGGGATCCTCTCGCACCATCTTTTGTTTGGTCACTATGTGCCTAAGGTGTGGGAAACCACACAAGACCGAGGATTGTAGGAGGAACACTTTGGGCGTGTTTTCGTGTGGCGCAAGCGGACACATGGTTGAGGATTGTCCACAGGAGGACAAGGGAAGAACTAGTTCGGCTTCTACTCAAAGAACGACCCGACCTACTGTTCAAGGGCGAGCTTATGCCGTGATGGCTCAAGATGCCAAAACTTCGAACGACGTGATCCAAGGTATTATTAAAAGTTGAGATGTCTTCTTATTTTATGTTATATATAATTGCTTGATATTTAATAAATTTTGTTAATAAGTTATGGATGAACACATGCTTAGAAACTTTTAATTGAAGCTTTTCTAAACTAAGGTACCCTTTTTATGCATCGGGGGCGATGTAAGCAAAAGCGACGCAGTGTTGATAGACCTTGGGTCTACACATTCTTTGTTACTCCATTGTTATTTGAGAAGTTGGGAATCATTCCCAAGGCCCTTGATTTCATCTTGGCAATGTCAATTCCTCACGCAACTCGAGCATTGATACCATGTGTCAATCGTGATTGTGATGATCGAAGACCACGAGCGATTTTTGATCATTTTGAGCATGGAAGGGTTCGACGTGATACTAGGGATGGATTGGTTATCTACTTACCATGCGGCGTGGATTGTCTTGAAAGATTGTAACATTCGCAGAAGAGAAAATCTTTTCGATTTTTGCGAGTCAAATCTTGTGTGATACCGTTTATCTCGCCATTCGAAGCGGGCCGTATGATGAGGAATCGTGTTGTGGTTATCGGCCTACTAGCAAGATCATAAGGAGGAGAAGAAAAATATTGCAGATATTATGATTGCTTGGGAGTATTCAGATGTTTTTCCTGAAGATCTAGCGTGATTACCACCTGACAGGGAGATTAAGTTTGCAATTGAGTTATCGCCGATCGAACCCGATTATCAAAGCTCCGTGTCGAATGGCGCTGCGAAATTGAAAGAGTTGAAGGAGCGAGAACTGCTAGATAAGGGCTTTATTAGACCGAGTGTGTCACCACAGGAGCACGGTTCTATTTGTAAAGAAGAAAGACGGTTCAATGCGGCTTTGCATCGATTACATGACTAAATAAGTTGACAATTAAGAACCGTTATCCACTTCCAACAATTGATGATCTGTTCGATCAGTTACAAGGAGCAAGGTTCTTCTCGAAGATCGATTTGAGGTCAGGCTACCATCAGTTGAAAGTTAAGTCTGAAGACATTCAGAAGACAGCGTTCAGAACCCGATATGGGCACTCACGGTTCTTGGTCATGCCATTTGGGTTGACAAACGCGCTTTATGGACTTGATGAACCGGATATTCAAGTCACATTTGGACAAGTCTATAGTAGTTTTGTAGATGACATCCACATCTATTCAAAGACGCGAGAAGAACATGAGCAACATCTGCGAGTGGCTCTAAACCCTTAGAGACCATCAGTTATCATAAAAACTTAGTAAGTGTGAGTTTTGGCTTGAGTCGATTTCTAGGCCATGTTATCTCGAGACCGGTATTACAGTTGACCCAGCAAAGTTTGAGTCAGTGATGATTTGGGAACAGCCAAAGGCCGTTACGGAGGTTCGTAGTTTCCTCGGTTTGGCAGGATACTACAGAAGGTTTGTGGAGGGCTTCTCCAAGATATCAGGTCCTCTTACACAACTTACGAAGAAGAATACTAAATTTGATTGGACAGAGCAGTGTGAGCAAAGTTTTCAGGAACTCAAGAAGCGATTGACTATCTGCCGATTTGCTATACCATTAGGCGGGAGGCTTTGCGGTATACAAAGGATGCATCATATGGGGGTTTAAGTGTGCTTAACGAATGAGAGAGTCATTGCTTATGGGTCTAGACAGCTAAAAGACCATGAGAAGAATTACCCGACGCATGATCTTGAGTTGGCAGCAGTAATTTTTGCTCTGAAGATCTGGAGGCATTACCTTTATGGGGAGACCTTCGATATATTTACCGATCATAAGAGCCTCAAGTATCTCTTCTCACAAAAGGAGTTGAATATGAGATAGCGTCGATGGATGGAGTTCTTGAAAGATTATGATTGTACCATCCAGTACCACCTCGGGAAAGCAAACGTAGTGGCAGATGCGTTAAGTCGGAAGTTCTCTGCTCAGTTATCACATCTCACCGCAAGGGTGCGAAGATGGCATCTATTGGAAGATATGGCTCTAAGTAGCATGAGATTTGACGTAAAAGGTTCATGTCGTTAATGGCTACCGGTGATTCGTTCCACCCTCTATGAGAACATTCGCAGACTTCAGATGACGGATGATGAACTTATGGCTATCAGACGGGATGTGATTGGGGGAAGCAAAATAGATTTTTCTATCAAAGATGATGACACTTTCTTGTTTAGAAACCGGGTATGCGTACCAACTAGTACTGAGCTTCGGGACACTATTTTGGAAGAGGCTCATAAGTCTATGTACGCTATTCACCTGGCGATTACCAAGATGTACCAGACTTAAAGAAAAGCTTACGGTGGAGAGGTTTAAAGAAAGATGTCAGTGTATGTCTCGAGATGTCTTGTGTGTCGCAAGTAAAGGTGGATCATCGAAATCCGCAGGATCAAACCACTACCGATACCTGAGTGGAAATGGGAGGCCATTTCTATGGACTTTATTTTGGGATTGCCAAGAACATTAAGAAAATACAATGCCATCTGGGTCATTGTGGATCGATTGACTAAGTCCGCACACTTCCTTATAATACGTCGTATACCGCCAACAAGCTCGTAGAATTATACATTAAGGAGATAGTTAGGCTGCATGGTATACCGGTCAGTATCGTATCCGATAGAGACCCGATGTACACATCTCAGTTTTGGCAACGATTTCAAGAAGGAATGGGCTCTAGGCTCGATTATAGTACAACATTCCATCCTCAGACCGATGGGCAGACTGAGAGGGTGAATCAGATTATAAAAGATATGTTACGTGCTTGCATGTTGGATTTTCAGGGGTCATGGGACCAACATTTGTCGCTGATCGAGTTCGCCTACAATAACAGTTACCAGGCTATCATCGGCTGGCACCCTTCGAAGCTTTGTATGGACGACGGTGCAGGTCTCCGCTTAATTGGGAAGAAGTGGGTGAGAAACTCATTTTAGGTCCCGAGATCATGGAGAATACAACCGAGACAGTTCGGTTAATCCGTGAGAGACTACGCATTGCTCAAAGTCGTCAGAAGAGCTACGCTGATCTGAAAAGAAACCATGTTGAGTTTAAGGTGGGAGATAACGTATTTGTCAAAATCTCTCCTACAAAAGGCGTGATGCATTTTGGGAAGCGTGGGAAGCTGAGTCTGCGCTATGTTGGACCTTTCGAGGTATTGGGCCGAGTCGGCGAGGTTGCCTATCGAGTAGCCTTGCCATGACTATCGGAAATGCACAACGTGTTTCATGTGTCCATGTTACGAAGATATGTTAAGGACCCGACACACGTATTGGACTACCAGCCCATTGAGCTCCAAGAAGACCTATCCTTGGTTGAGGAACCGATACGAATCTTGGATCGTAAAGAACAAATCTTACGGACAAAGAGCATTCCCTTAGTACTCGTGAAGTGGCGGAACCATTCTTCAGAGGAAGCCACATGGGAGCGTGAAGCGGAGATTCGCGAGCAATTTCCATAACTTTTCGAGTGAAGGTATATTGTAAACTATAGTTATGTAAGAAAACCATACGTACCTTTAAATTCTTGAATTTGCTTCTTTAAAAAAAAAAAAAAAAAGGGGAGAATTTCTTCAAAATCTTCAATGTTAAATTGGTTCATAACATCGATGCTTTACATATATATCTATAACGATCACACAATAAAATCTTAAATGTCATATTTATTCATTCTCGGTTAGAACCGTATGTCTGTTGGAACCCGTGTCATCAGTTAGAACATGTTACCAGGCACGTGATCATGCTTTTGAATAAGTGTTCGATTCTGACATCTGAAATTTCTGCTCAAATAATTACCAAAAGGGTGAGGTAGGTGTGTGTGCTAGGTTTGTGTCATGGTAAAGTATATTTCCAGGCACGTGACACTTGGGAAGGTATGCACCCATGTACGGATGCAATCCTCTATGGCAGTATGGGATGCCACACGCAGTACATCCAGGTTACTACGGATCCCGACCCTTGAAAGCGTGCTTAGTGAAGCCTACCGCATCGCGACCAAAGTTCTTTGACTTTAGACTGTTTCGATTTTGCTTTATACTGGTGTTAGGATAAGGACTTACTGCAGTTCGGTTTAGCTATCCGTACATTTTCGAGGACGAAAATTCCTAAGGAGGGTAGAATGTAAAGACCCGTATTTTGAACCCGAGTTAGAAGGACCGGTGTGTATTCGCTCGACAGCAAGCGTCACCATTTGTTTTGGATTTTTATCTAGATGTGATTGTGCGGACAGATTTTAATTTAGAACCCATTTGGACCCTCGTGCGAAAGTTGTGCACCGACCTCGGTGTAGCCGCTCAACACCGGACTTGAGTTTTAAAATTAGAAGTGTATAATACATAAGATGTGTGTGTGTGTTTTACTTTGTGAGCAATCCTATTATAAGAAGGAATTGCATTCCCGTATTATACTAGGTTTTGTTAAGAGAGGATAGTTACCCAACCGTGTGAAACTCCGTCTTCTCTCTTCTTCAATCATCGTAGGAGATCGGTTTAGAAAACCTCCTTCTCTAGAACCCTCTTTGTTGAAAACATTTAAACCTTAGAAAGAACTTGAATCAACCTTGGATTCGTAGTTGGCTATTGAGAGAGGTTGAGATCATTGGGGGCATGTTGGAGTTGTCTCTGTGAACTCGTGGGATCGATCGCGGCGCGAATCATTGAGGAAACCCGTCGGTTTCGTTCTGAAGCTCCATTCGCGTGACTCATTTCTAATCTAGGAATCCTTAGATTAAAGGTACGTTTTAATTAAACTTTTTGATTAAATCATTAGATTAGCCATGGGTTTTGCTTTGGGATGTATGGGTTTCGATTCGGATGAAAACCAGCGAAATCGCGTCGCTGTAGCTCGCTCGAACGAGCTATTATCATCGCTCGAGCGAGGTATCACCGAACTCCGACATTGCCTTAGTATTTTAGTCATAACTTTTTATCCCGAACTCCGATTGAGACGATTCTTTTTGCGTTGGAAAGCTAATAGAAAAATCTACAACTGTATATTTTGACCAACGCATGGATCAATCGTCTTGATAGTCAAAAATATATGAGAATGTTACGTCAAATTCTAGGATTGGCGCAACTTGCCTGTTTTGACTTGTTTTTGAGGAAACGCTTAAATAGGTCTATATTATTAGTAATTAGAGTTTATCTTAATGCATGAACGTATATTGTGATGTAGATTGAGGGCGAGAGGCCATCAATAGGACCTTGCTTGACTTCGTATAACTCCGAGTTTTAGGTAGGAGAATCTCATCTTTACAGTATTTTATTTTAATTCGCATGGATATTTTGAATTAAAATCTTTAAACTTGCATATGCCATTGAAATCACATCTGTAAACTGAAATTGATATGAATGACTGAAAATCTAAATCTACGCAATCTCAAAACGAATCGCTTAAGCTCAAAATCAAATCAAGAACACGAACTATGTATAAGAGACTTGCATCTGATTGATATTAGTATCTGCATTTGTTTTATGATTGTCCAGAACGACCCCTCAAAAATTCCTGAACAATTACCTGGCACAAGTTACCATCATTACGTAGGGGCTTGTTGCAGCCTGAAAAAGGGTTAATGAGCAGCGATGGTAGGTAGGGTTCCCATCGGCTATATTCCCTCTCGAGATATAGTTTACTATTTTAAGTTGAGGATTAAGTCATGAATTCTTGAACTTTGCATATAGAAGTTAGAGAAACTAAGACAACCTTTGAAACACTGCATACATTCTTGAAATTTTCACACATTTAGAAATAAATCTTACATATGACTTTCGCACCTAAATTCATTTATTATCGCTTATATGTTTGACAAGCTATATTCATATTTGTTTTGAAACCATGTTAGTTAAAGTAAAATGCCGTAGATGTCTTTCTTCTCGAGCTTTGTTGGTTAGCTCACTCGACTATCGTCACGAGTTCAGTCTTGACGTGGCTATTCATTTGTGAGGTGATCCACGACTACGTGCCTGAGGAAGAGCTTGAGGTTCCTCCTGAGGAGTTTTTCCCAGTATAGAACTTACTGATTTTCTTATTTGTGGTGAGAGTTAGACTTGAATTTGTGGGCCCATTTTAGTTGGATATCATAGTTTTATACTTGACGTTAATTTCTGTTATGAGCCATGTTTCGATGATGGTCGGCCATCATCGGTGGTTATTTACTTTTAATTGCTTCCGCATTTATTTTAGCTATGGATTTTTATTACGCTTTACTCTGATATGTGCCCTGTTTGTCCGGCTTATCGTTTATTCGATAGGTTGGCGAACCGGCCTTTCCTATACCTGAGGGATTGGAAAAGTCGGGTCGTCACATGTGGAGAGTGAGAATGTGATGCCTATGGCGTTTGATATGACATGCTTAGGATACAAACATCTTTCTTTATGAGATTCATTCTATTCTTTGATGCACCGTGTGTCTTTTATCATGTGACCTTTTATTTGTGTTGTATTTCCCTCTCACATGTATGTAAAAACTTAGCCATTCATTGGAGAGATTGTATTTTGAGAGTATACATAAGGTGAGGATTGAGTCGAGACATGGGATCCGACGATTCATTATTTGGACTGGTCGAAATTGATTTCAACTGGTTGAGACCAGACAAAGATTATATATCTGTTTTGTATATAATTTCGACCAGTCGAAAGGCAGCTTCGACCGATCGAGTCAGAAGAAGCATTTTGAAAGAATTTGAAGCTAAACCGGTCGAAAGCCAGTTTCGACCGGTCTAAATCCAGAGACAGAGAGAGCAGTGTTCCTGAGGAGTAAATTAATAGCTCAACCGGTCGAGATTCATTTCTCCACCGGTCAAAACAAGTTTTCCTTGCGAAAACTTAGGCTTGACAACCTGTGATCTTGGGCTGCTAAGAGTCCAACTTCAAACAATCTTCTTCAATGTGATTTTTGGGATTCTTGGAGATTGCCTGCCGTGTTTGAACTTATATTAGGGCCTTATGTTCTATAAATAAGAACCCCAGGGTTAAGATTAAGGGAGTCCTTCGACAGAATGTTTTCCCAACCGTGAGTCTTCCTAGGTTTAGTTTTAGGTTTAGTTTTCCAATTTTAGAGAGTTGTGAGATTGTAATTTGTTATCATTGTTAGATGATCGAATTAGAGATGATGAAGATCAGTTTGTCGATGCATGACTAACTTTTCCAAGGATGGGATCCTTTGTAAATCACAGATGAGTATTTAATATAATTTCTATTTCTTTTATATTTTGAGTTCCTTGTGGTACGACTGCATGTTTGAGGTCTGTGATTGTTATTGTGGACGTGACAATAGCGTTTTATTTCAGTTTTATTTTATCCTAATGGCCTAGTAGGGATTAGGGTGGTTAGATCTAATAGGATAGAAAGTCTCGGATTAGAGTTTGTAGCCTAGTTTTGGCGGTAACGTGCAATGATGTTTACTGTTTAGGTCGCTAGTGATTAGACTGGCCCGTGATTATGAATAGGACCTGATTTTTATACCTTGCTTTAGCTTGTAGGGAAGAACAGGACAGTACCCAGTATTCATAATAGGATAGGAATAGGAGTTAAGTTACTTACGAGTCTGTTATCTAAGAGGGATCCCAGGTTACCTTCTCATAACTTTTCCAAATTTGTTTTATTTGCTTTCAGTTAATTAAATTAGAAAGATTCTTTTAAACTCCCTTTCGATTAAGACGGTAGTTATAAGTTAAACGACAAGTTTCTGTGGTTCGACACCCTTGTATTCACCCTCGTACATTTGGACTTGTGCACTTGCAAGATTCAAATTATAAATGATCAAAGATCTGTGACCTTGACTTACCAAAGAGCGAAGTTATTCTCTCCCGAAAATTTCTCCACTTCGAATCATGCATTCAAGACCTTTATCGCCATTATAGCCTAAGCATGACTTTGATACCACTTGTTAGAATTCAAGACACCAAACTCTTTCACGATGAATATGGAAAAATATGAAGACGCCAAAAGCAATCACACTCAACACAAAGGAATTTACATGGCTTACCCAATCTAGGGTACGTCCACTGTAACAACCCGAGATTTTCATAAATGTTGAATCATTGACTTTTGACGAGAATGCGACCTTTTAACTGATTTGACCCGAGTCAAATCATTTAACTTGGGTAACGTGGCCTTAAACTCTATTTGTTATAATTAGGGGTACACGCCAAACACATTAAAGCCCAACCCATACCCTATGTAGTGTGTATGCATGTTTGTGCATATTGCATACGAAATCGGGCCCAATTTTTGAACTTGGGCCTCTAACCGAATACACCGACTATTTGGGCCGACTATTTAGGTCGACTAGTTGGGTCGACTAATTTGACCAACTATATGGGCCGACTTTGAGTCTCAACTAGAACCTTTGAAGAAGTGAAAAATATCCAAATTTTGGAACCCATTGGTCCTGATCGAGTGCGTGTTCGTTAAGAAACGCATCTCCGTTTCAGATTTTTTAAACGAGATCGTTTCGGGTCCGTTTGAGCCTCGTGTAAGACTTTTAGACCAAAGCTCATACACCGTGGGGGTGTATGTGCTTAACACCAAACTAAACCAATATGCCATTTTGGGTGTGCGAGCTTCACACCAAGTCAAAATACATTTGGATAATAGGCAACCACCATACATACACACAAGAATATGTGTAGGGGCTTCACAAAGAAAATAAGTCAATTGGCAAACACACAAGACAAGTGTGTGTGCTTCACAAGGAAGCAAGACTCGATATAAAAGGCAATGGCTTACGTGAGAAGCCATTGCTCTGTTTTGCTTTACATAGAAATTGAAGGAGAGAAGAAAAGAGAGCTGCTCTTCATGTGAGCTTTTGTGCATCGAAACCCCGGGTTCGTGGATGATCTTCCGCACAATTTGTTCTGTCACTTTGATCGCCAACGCAAGGGACATCTTTTATGCGGTCGATTTCAGTTCGAAGGAGACGTGCAAACCCCGATCAATGAAACCCTCTTGTTAGAAACACTCTTTTATAGAGAACTTCATTTCGTAATCGCCTCCGCATGAGAGTCATCGGATAAGCATGGGTGTGTTCGGAAGGTTGGATTGTGTGGTGTGAGTTCGATACGATTGGGAAAGGATTGGGTTTCGAAACTTTGGATTTGCGATAAGCGTGGGTTTTGGTGTGATCGGTGCCGTCCATCGTGTGCTCCAATTTCATGACTTGTAGACGGTAAAATTTATGTTTAATAGTGTGAATATTAGTTAGATTTGATGTATGTGTGATTTAGAGTATATATAATGGGTTGGTTTAGGGTGTTTTGGATTGAAGAAAAACAAGCCCGAATGAGTTTTGTGTCTGTCAAAATCAATTGATCGATTTTAGAATCGATAGATTGAATTTGACAAAGCAGAAAAGTAAAAATATTCTGGAGAAATTGATTGATCGGATTTGAAATCGATCGTTCGATTTTGAATGAGCTTTCTGACACTGCCTCGGTATTTTGGCCGTAATTTTCTGCTCCGAACTTTGATTGACGAGATTCTTATGGAGTTGAAAAGAGGACAAGAAGATCTATAACTTTTATGAATTAACAATTTTGTGAATCTAAAGTTTTAAAGGTCAAAATTGAGCGAGAAATTGGGTCAAATTCTAAGTTAGCATGAACTTACTCATTTTCGCCTCGGGTTTGAGAAAACATTTAAATATGTCTAAGTTATTAGTGATTAGAGTCAATCTATGATGCATTATCATTTTCTTGTGATGTAGATTGAGGGCGGGAAGCCATCGATAGGACATCACTTGGCTTCGCGCAACTTCGAGGTTAAGGTAGGAGAACTTCAATGCAAATTTATATGTTTGACTTTGATTCATAGTTCTTTGATATGATTGAATAAAAATGATATGTTTGACCGTCTTTGAACTAGTGTTTGAATTCTTTGAAACTAGAACTGAAATTTTATGAATTTGAATAAGAACTCTGACAATCTATAGGAGAAATTCAATGCACAATTTTATTTTGACTTTGATTTATAGACTCGTACGATCTTGGTCTAATTTTGAAATAGTATTAGAATTAGACATTTGACTGCATTTGAATAGTTGGAAGTTTTCAACTATTCTAACTCGCGTTTGAACTGGTATTATCTCATATTTGAATTTTATGAACTTGGAATCTTTTGAAACTGAATATGAAATCTGAATTTTGACCATCGAATATGAATTTTGAACTATGAACCTGAATTTAGAACTTTAACTATTGTATATTGAACCTTGAACACGATCTTTAAACATAAACTCTGAATTGGTTTTGATATAAATTTTGAAAAATGAAATCTTTGAATTTGAAACATGAGTCTAAAATTAGAATTTCGACCCTTAAATTGAACATTTAGCTTCGAACATGATCTTCGCACTTGAATTTTCGAATCTGAACTTCATACTCTGAATCCTTTGAACTCGGTACATGAACCTTGAATTCGTTGAACCCTGAATATGAACTTTGGACTTGATTCGAAAATCTAAACTTGAATTCGATTTATGAACCCTTTGAGTCTTTTGAACTTGTGCGACGGCACACCCTTGAACCACTTTGGCGGGATATATGTACACCCTTGGACTGCTCTAGTGGGATTTACGTACACATTTAGACACCTTTGTATTTGTGTACGCCCTTGGACCGCTCTAGCGGGATTTACGTATACTTTTGGACACCATTATATTTGTGTACTCCCTTGGACCACTCTAACGAGATTTATGTATACCTTTGTACACCTTTGTATTTATGTACGCCCTTAAACCCCTCTTGCGGGAATTACGTACACCTTTGGACATCTTTGTATTTATGTACGCCCTTAGACCGGTCTGACGGGATTTTTGTATACTTCATAACATCTTTGTATACCCTTGGACTGCTTTGGCGGGTTATCTGTACGCCCTTGGACCGCTCTGACAGGAATTACGTACATCTTTGAAACATGAATTTTGAATCCGAACACTGAACTTTGGCACCTTGACCACTTTGATTGCAAATTTAATATTGTTTGCAAATTTGTTCTTGAATCTGAATTTTGAATCCTTTGAACTCTGAACTCTGAATTGTGGACAATCTTTGGATAATCTTAATCAGTAACTGAAGCCTTGGACAATTGCATATGTTACGATGAAAATGCCTTTGAAATTAGTTTCTGTTTGAATATGAAAATGTCTTCAGTTTTAATATGAAACTTTTTCATTATTGTCATTGAATCTATGCTTCGTTATGATAAAATGTGAAATTGTATTAAGCTTTCCTCAACTGAGCTTAGACTGTTAGCTCACCTCGACTATACATCACAGGTGCAGATCTGGATCAGGCTTGAAGAGGATCCTACACATCGTTGATTTTGGACTTGGCATTTTGAACTTGGTCCAGTGGCCTTTGGACTTTAGACTTGGTATATATACGAAACTTAGTAGAATTAAAATTTGTATTGTATATACATTTTGTACTCTACTGTTTAGGTGATGGTCGACCATTATTGGTAGTTTTAAATTTGTTAGGCTATTGTTCAGTAGAGAAAAAAAATTTAGTTCTGTCATTTATGATATGATATCTGCTTTGATTTCCGCACTGTATGGATGCACCAAGTAAATTCTGTATTCGGATTGTGATATGCGATCTGGCGGTCCAGGCTTTCCCATTTGGTTTAAAGTTGAAAAAATATATATATCTTAGAAAATTATGTTGGGAAAATCCAGGCTGTCACATCCACAGATTATATGCACTATATGTCAGAACGTTTACAACGCGCATACTCTCTTCTCTCAAGTGCACTCTCAATCAAGATCTCACACAATCTTCAATAGCCAATATGTTGAATAAATAAGGGCGTAGTCCTTTGATACAGAGAAGAGATCTGTTGGAATATAATAACGATTCCAACACAAGAATGGCTTCAATCAGATGCTTCAATCCTCAATTTATTCTTTAATACCTTGTCTCCTAAAGTATTCCCCAGTTTTCACTCTCTAGAGAAACTCTCTTGGAATTCAAGAAAAACCGTCTATTGATAGGTTTGCATTAGGAAGCTTTTTCAAAAGACTTCTCTAAATAGCCAAAGCGTCAAAATTCGCCGAACTTGTCCACCCAGAATCAATTGATCGATTTCCAATCTTGATTGATCAAACCCAAGAGATGCCAAACAATTGTCGCCTATAATCAATCGATCGATCGATTTGGACCCGAGACCAATCTTGAAAGTGTCTCAATTTACACGTTTGGGATTAAACGTAACCAACAGTGTGTTGGGTAAAGTTTCTCTGGCATAAGAATGTCCTAGCGGAACATTATGCCTTCGTGTGGACTGCTTGCCAGGACAAGATACTTACAGTGGATAAGCGTTTAATTTAAAAAAACTGTCGCTATTAGGCCCGTCGCTACCAAAAATTGTCGCTACAAAAAAATGTCTTAATAGCAAGTGCCGTTAAAACACCTTATTTTTGTAGTGTCTTCCCATACGCAACACAAGATAGTTAAAGGAATGAGGATAAAGGAATGAGGATAGCCATCTTAAAGACGGTCATGAGCAGGAAATCGTCCTTTATCGAACGATCTGTTAGAGACGGTCATGAGCTATCTTATTTATTATATCAGACAGCTGGAAACCGTTCTACTTGAATGATGGTTGAAATAAGATGGTCTTAGGCGGCCCATTTTTAAAAATCATAATAAAAAAATATTAATTATTCTAGGAAGAGCCTGTTCCCCAATATACCTTTCTCATTCATCACAAAATTACAAATGAACATAAAAAAAATGCTTCATAGTAAAACAACAAATTTACTTTGCTTATCCAACAAAAATTTACGCTACTTAGCTAGCAGAAAATCACAAATGAGTATAATAAATATTTTGAACTAAACCACAAATTTACCTTGCTTTTCCAATATAAGAAAAAAATGAGACTAATATAACAACATATTGGTTTGAGTACATGAAAAATATGTGAGAAAAGTGCAAACTATCCTTTTGTAAACCATTTTCAAGTTTAGTAAGGGAAACTTGTGACTCTATTTCCCCATAGCTAGCAATATAAGTTTAATCACTAGCTATGCTTTGGAGTAAAATGAAATATAGGATATTATTCATCTATAATACACAATCAAGTACTAAGTATACATTTCTTCTTTATCCGATTAATTTTTACAGCAGTAACAATGCGTCCTTTTATCTACTGCTACAAAGAATAAAAAGGTCCACGAGTACATATTCAACACCCTGGACTACAAAAAGTGTGTTCCATGGGCTGGGTTTCACATTTAAGACTGGACTGACCAAGCAAACATATAGACTAATGCCCTTCAAACCAACTCAGAAAACACATCTCTATATATTGTGTCAAAAATAAAATATGAAAAACTGCCCCTTGTACCCTCTAACGTCCTACTTCGACTGAATCAACATCATCTGTTCGAGTTCCCAATTTGACAATGTCTTCGACAAGAATCTTGCCCTCTATTGGAAGGACGATGGAAAATAATAAGTTAAAATTTGTGGCTTGGGAATTTATCAAGTGTAAGTAAATGTGTAACATCCCAAAATTTTTTACCTTTGAATAGTGCACCTCGGTGTGCGTGCCCAACTGGTCACGTACCTGACCCTGTGAAAATAATTGATAAGTCATATTAGGTCATATGTTAAGTAAAAATCAGAAGGATTAAAGTTATGCGTAAAGCTTTGAATGAGTTTCGATACACCTAGTTGTGGTATATGTACTTAACACCGAAACCAAAGACTTAATATAAGTGTACGAAGCCTAAGAGAATTTATATCTCTTATGATTTTTGGGTTCTAGAGAGGGAATGAAAGTTTATTAATTATTAAACAACTTATTTGATTAATTGGGTCAACTATATTTGCTGACTAGTTGGGCCAACTGATTGGGCTGACTATTCCAGCCGACTATAGGTCCTGATTGGGTGCATGTTTGTTAAGAAACACGTCACTGTTCGGATTTTTCAAACGGGATCATTTTGGGTTCATTTGAGCTCGTGCGAGATTTTTAGTACCAAGTTCATACACTATGGTTGTGTGTATTGGCTCAACACTGAGTCTGATTGATAAGTGGTTTGAGTGTACAGGCCCCACACCAAACCAAAAGATTAAACCTATAATAGGTAACACCTCGATTAGGTGTATTTGCTTCGCGTGGAGTCTAGTTTCTTAGATAGGGCTAACACCCAAAAGGGATGTATGTGTTGCATAGGGGAACTAGCCCCTTTAAGTTATAAAAAAGGCGAAGCTTCTTTGAGAAGCCTTTACCGGTTGCAATATTGGGCTTTCTTGGGTTTCTAGAGAGAGAAAGAGAGAAGGAGCTTGAAGAGATCGCCTGTGGATGTCCGAAACTCGGATCGATCCGTTGGACTTGAAGGTATTAACCTCGTGTTAGTGTGTGTGCCGCGAGAAGCCGTTAGGTTTCGACATCGGGAGTTTTTAGAGATTTTGGGTGTGGGTTGACAATAGAGAGACGACCGTTGTGATCGCAATATACGCAATAGGAAGAGTGAAGAGTAGTGCACGTTAGAGCGGAGCTTCATCGTGGGCTTCATTTCGATCCAATCGATGGAAGGATCGTCAAAAATCACTCCAAAACTCTAGCTTGGGCATGAGCTCGTGGATCGAGAAATTGATCAATTTGAGATATGGAAATTTTGCTAAATTATCATTTAAAGTTGAGTTAATTTGATTTGTGTTTGATTTATGTTTATGGGTGAGAAATTAGGAGAAGAAATATGAGTTTTGAGAGAAAATGGGTTGGAGAAACTCAAACCCGAATTTGGGTGAAATCTGTCAAAAATCGACCGATTGATTTAGAAATCGACCAGTTGATTTTCACCAAATAACAGGTAATATGGGTTTTGGAGAAATCGACCGGTCGATTTGGAAATCGATTGGTCAAATTTAAAAACCGACCGGTCGAATTTGGAAACCGACCGGTCAATTTTCACAAAACAGTATATAACTTGGCATCTGGAGAAATCGATCGGTCGATTTGGAAATCGACCGGTCAAATTTTAAAACCGACCGGTTGAAATTGAAATCGACTAGTCGATTTTGTCTAAGCATGCCGACATTGCTTTAGTATTTTGATCGTAGCTTTCTGCTCTGATCTCCGATTGCCATAATTTTTATTGCGTTGGAAAGAGAATAAAAAGTTATACAACTTTTGTGAATTGACCAACTTATGAATCAATTATTTTAAAAGTAAAAATTGAGTGAGAAGTTGGGTCAAGTTCCGAGTTGGCATGTTTTAACTGAGCTTGCCGATACTGCTTTGGTATTTTGGGCATAACTATTTATCCCAAACTCAGAATCATATGATTCTTAAGGCATTGGAAAGAGAACGGCGATGTCTACAATTGTTGTGATTTGACCAACTCTTAAATCTAAAGTTTTAAAGATCAAAATTTGGGAGAAAAGTTGTATCAAATTTTAAGTTAGCACAAACTTGTCCGTTTCCGCTTCATTTTGAGAAAACACTTATATATGTCTAAGTTATTAGTGATTAGAGTGATCCTTGATACATCATCATATGTTATGATGTAGATTGAGGGTGGGAATCCATCGATAAGGCTTAGCTTAGCTTAGCGCAACTTCAAGGTTAAGGTGAGGAAATTTTAATACATGATTGCATTTTTATTTGATTTCATAGATGCTTGATATGATCGAATGAAATGTGATTTGAATTATGATTTGAATTTTAAATTCTGAATTCTGTCAGTTTTCAATATGATTTTTGAGCTTTGACTTTTGAACTCCGAATGTCATGAAGAACTTCGAATCTTTCGAATCTATGCTTTTAGAAATAGAAATTTGATGTTTGCTGAATCTATTTACATTTGAAATGCTTTCGATCATGAAGAATTTGTTTTCGTCGAAGTTTTTCAATGCATTGGACAGTTAAATATGTATATGAACCTAAAAGTCATGTAAGAAAAAAATTGAATATGTAAGCTATATAAGTAAATCGAATGTGTAAGTCTTGTCATAATGTGGATTGCTATGGGCGGATTACAAGTGTGTTGTGGATTGCACGGGCGAATTATATGTTATTGTGGATCGCTACGGGCGGATTATATGTGCATGTGTGGACCGCTATGGGCGGATTATATGGTACCTTATAGGCCGCTAGGGCGGAATCGAATCGCCATGGCGGCTTACCGTGAATCGAACTGATATGACGATTAAACCCATGAATCGAACTGGCATGGCGGCTAATTGTGAATCGAATCGGCATGATGATTAAACACATGAATCGAACGAGCACGTCGGGATATCTGTGAATCAAACCAGTACGGCGGCTAACCGTGAATCGAACTGGCATAGCGGTTAAACCCATGAGTCGAACTGGCACGGCGGGATATCCATGAATCAAACCGACACGGCTGCTAACCGTGAATCGAACTGGTACGACAGTCTCCGTGAATCGAACTGGCACGACAGTCTTCGTGAATTAAACCGGCACGGTGGGATATCCGTGAATCGAACCATATAAACTATGCAACAATGTGTAAGTAAGACAAGTAAATCTGTGTGAATCGAACTGGCACGGCAGTCTCCGTGAATCGAACCGACACGGTGGGATATCTGTGAATCAAATTGTCTAAGCTAAGTAAGAATGTGTGAAATAAATAAGTAAGCTAAATAAGAATTGTGTAAGACATGTAAGTAAGCCAAGTAAGAGTGTGTAAGACATGTGAGTAAGCCACGTAAGAATATGTAAGATATATAAGTGAATGTGTAAATGCGTAAGCAACGTAAGAAATATATGAGGTGTGAGAGAATGTGGTTCGAACTCAGTAAATCAAAGATAAGAAATATGTTTTTGATAAGAGATCAGTTTCGATTTTGTTAAGAACATGTCTTTGAAATTAGTTTCGGCTTTGATAAGAAAACTTCTTCGAAATCAGTTTCGATTTTGTTAAGAAAATGCCTTTGAACTCAGTTTCAGTTTTGATAAGAAAATGCCTTTGAACTCAGTTTCAGTTTTGATAAGAATTGCCTTGGAAATTAATTTTAGTTTTGATAAGAAAATATTTTGATCTTGTCTTTAAATCTATGCATGTGATGAGATGTATATTAGTATTAGTTTTCTCCACTAAGCTTAGATGTTGGCTCACCCAGACTATACGTCACAGGTGTTGGTTTGAGGAGGGCCCAAACTACATACTTGAAGAAAAGGAGCTTCCGCATAAGGTATTGTACTCTATTATGGGATCGTAAAATTAGTGCCTTGTGAATTTGGTGAGTTAAGGTTTGGTACATTGGTACTGTTGTACACCACTGTTGGTGATGGTTGGTCATCACTGATTTTTGTTTAGTTCGGTACATATTAGATATTAGAACTGAAGATTCTTAATCATGACATATGCAACTTTACTAGGATTTCCGTATGTATATGGATGTGACAAGTTTTTTGTATCAGATTGTGATCTAAGATCTGACGGTCCGAGTTTTCCCATTTGGTTTAAGTTGAAAAAAAAAATATCTCAAAAAAAATTCAGGTTGAGAAAATCCGGGCTATCACAAAAGGCAAGAGACACATAACCGCTAAAAGAAAATATTAATTATTAACCTTTATCTTTGGAAAGCTTGCTAATAAGTTCTTGGATTCCATCTTTGCCTAAGGTGTCCTTGAGATACATGGCTGCAGCTGCTGCCTCATCTAAGGTCACTTTCCCATCATAATCCCTGCACAAAGATGGGGTGAGAATGATTTCTTTGGCTGAAAAGTTTTAGATGGAAGTGGATGCCATGAATTACTAAAGACACACACAAACACACACAAAAAAGGAATAAAAGAGAATCCATGCCTAATAAACTGCTGAAAGAAAGCCTAAAGTCAGCTGTTAGGGGGTGTCATTTCAAGGGTGTTTTTTATAAGTCCAAAATACAACGATTAAAGGCCAGTTAAGGAAGAGCCTGGTTGCTGCAAGGGAGACTTAATTGCTGCTGGTAAAAGATGTGTTCCTGGGCTGTTTAGCAGTCCAGATGAAGGCACTAACACTCCTGTAAAATATATTTTAGTTTCTGGAAAGTGGTCTTACAAGGCTGATACTGAAACGTATTGTCTGTATTAGCCAATATCTCTACTGATACTAGTAGGTATCAGCCGATACCTGGGCAGGTATTAGTACTGGCCAATACTTTGAACGATGGTCCTAAATATCAAAATGGTACTTCCCCTTTTGCTGGAACAATAGCCTCAATCTTTCCTTGCAACAAAGCACTCTGGTCCTTATCGAGCCATTTTTATTAGGAATAATTTAAACCAGAAAAGAGCAGAAGCTACTAATATTTCGCATGAAGATTCACACTACGTAATAATTACAAATGCTGATTTGCAAGGTTATTATTAAAATAAATAATTTGAATAACACCATATAATCAGATGCACAAACAGTTTCGATTTCACCCAATGTGATATGATGAGGTACAAATACAAATTTTCTTAACTATTACCTGTCAAGTAGTCGCCAACGGTCACCCATTTTGGCGTCTACGTCATCAATTTCTTTTTCGAGGTTTTGAATCATAGCATCAACCTGAAGTGTAGCGACAGAGCACAAAAATAAACAACACCTTACAGCATACTCGGAAATGTATTCCCATATATAAGAACAGATAAAATATAAAGAGTCCATGAAAGAAAGTAACAGAACAATCAAATTCGAAAATAAGTTGTAATAGTGGTTCAAACCATTAAAAACTCCCGCAAATGAAGGTTTTCTTTGCTTCAAACAGTTACCAGATGAGCATAGATCATGGAAGGCAAATATCGGGAAATTTCTCATGATCCTATCAAATTGTATTCATTGACTAAAATGATCAGATAAGCAAATGGACACCATTATTTCTGTTCATGTATCAAACTGATTACAGTGACCATGATCATACGAACCAAAAGGACATCATTATACTGAATCCATGATAACCTGTCATTAACCCTCTTTTAATTGTAAAAAAGTCAGTAAGATGGTATGCCCTTGGATAGTTGGATTGCTGAAAAATGTATGCTACGTGGGAAGGTGTTAAATCGGGTATCACCCTATGAAAGACCGATACAATTCAGCCAATACGAATTGGCCGATACCAATACATATAGGCATTTGAAAAAATACAAATCGATTCTGCATGGCGATGATATCTCGTTGACATCATTCCTCTCCAATTTATTTAATAAAAGGTAAGTACTTATTTGTGTTTCTTAGTATCCTAAAGGTTCCTAAAAACTTTAAGCAACCTCCAAGGGAGGTCTAAAACTTTGAAAACAGAGTAGTATGCTGGATTCTATGACATTCCATAGAACCTTTAAGGTTACAAATGAGTACAAAAGAATTAAAATGATGTAGTGTAGCGACCTTAAGCACTATAAAATACCTGCCATATAATCTAAAACTTTCAATAGAAAGAACAAGTATTTTGCTGATTTTTTTTTTGACAATTTCTAACATAATTACTGTCAACATGAAAACCTTTTATTTTGACCATTTCTAACATTTTGCTGATTTTTAATTGACACTTTCTAACATGAAAATCTTTTTTTTTTTGACAATTTCTAAATTATTGCTGATTTTTTTTTAACAACTTCTAACATTTTGCTGATTTTTTTTGACAATTTCTAACATTATTACTGTCACATTTACAAAACCACTTTCCTTTATGCTTAAAACTATAAGTTACATTTACAAAACCATATCTAAAAATTTATCCTCATTCAAACCCATCTCTAAATTTAAAAATCTGAACCAATCACTCAAATTCAAATCAAACCCACTAATCAATGCTTACACAAAAATTAATAAGGATTAACAAAAAGGCAAGCATGAAAGAATTTTATAGTAGACCTTTTCCCCTTTCATCTCAAAAGTACTACTAAGTACTCAAATTAATCCAAAAAAAAAACACAAAATTAATATTTTTTCCTTTAATCTGCACACCATTACTTACTGAATCATCTCTTAAATTCAAATCTAAATAAAACCAATCAACCAAAACACACCAAAAACACAACAAAATCACATAATTTTCAATCTTAGCTTCCATTTCAATTTTCAAAAAAATACGAAAAAAATCATACCATTTCAATAGCTTCAAACAAAGAAGTATTGAAAGAAGTTGCAGTTGTAATCACTTGTCAGAAACAAGTAGCACCTGGAACCACACTAGAAAAAATAATGCATGAATTAGAAAAAAATTATAAAATCAACAAATTTAACAACAAGAAACACATATCATATCAACACAGATCCATCAAGATGAGTTTAGATCTATAAATAATAATAATTAAAAGATTAAATAACAAAAAGAAGATTATCTTTCAATGGGTAACAACAATGTTGATCGAAGTAGAGGCGGCGAAAATGGAGAGTGGTCAAAGCAGAGACAACGACAATGGAAAGTCGACGCGATGGACGTAGATAGGATATCCGGATGTCTTATTACTAAATTTAAGACGGTTACAGACTGTCTTATTTAAAGACCAAAAAAAAGTCTTATTTTATGTCTTTTTTAGACGTTTTTGACGTAGTGCCTGTCGCTATTGAAACAAGTTTTTTCATTAATAGCGGCAGTTTTTGGTGCCGCTAATAATCTTATTTTTTGTAGTGGATTGAGTGGTAGCTCAGTTGACATCCTCCCTCCTTTGTGAGGCTTGAGGATGTGGGTTCTATACTCCACGTTTGGTGCTTATATTAACAAGGTGAGGTGAGGGTTGTTGGGTGAGATTTATGCTCCTATGTATCACTCAGTGTGAGTGCTTTGTTGTGTGAGATTTATTCTCAAGTGTTGCTCCTGAACTATCATACTCTTTACAATATGTAAGGCACATTCAGATTATCTATACTGTATGGCATAAAAAAAATATGTTTAAAATATGAATTGAAAGGTATATTGAAGAACTTGTACCATAATTAATTCTATTTTCTTTATTGACCAAAACGCCTTTATATTATAAATTTTTAAAGTGATTGAGTTAATGACGAGTGTGTATATTTATACCTATTAGGGGTAGGTAAGGGATATTAGAATAACCTTTACGTTGTTTACTATGTATCTTTTTTTTGATGGGTAAGCTTGAGGTTGTAGGGTTCTCACCCATAGTATTAAAATCAAGGAAGTAACATAGTACTAAGAGATCAAAAAGAAATATCAAAGATCACAGGAGCTTTGACAACACAATCACCCCAAAAGATCTCCGGAATCACCCTATGGTAAACTCCACAGTATCCCAATACAATCATCATCTTTCGGAAGCTTTAGAGCCTCCACTCGAAAAGGGACTTCTCTAATGATATTGTGAAGAATCTTTTTCTTTTGAGTAATCACATTATTAAAGATACAGTCATTCCACTCTCTCCAAATGAAAGAAATGCTAGTACAAAATGCATTTCGAATGATATGATCTGTGACAGCCCAGATTTCGGCACCCCGAAACCCGTGCCATCAGCACGATCTTGACTGTGCCCCTTAGCTAAGAATGGAACATTGGTATATCAAGCACAGAATTGAAATAGTAAATGAAACTGTGAAATTTAAATCTATATAAAAACATTTCTCAAAAGACAGTTCTACCCTCATGCCTCTACATGAATGGAGAACCGATCCGAACCATCGATGATAGCAAATCATCACGGATGGTTCGCCCCAAAAGAATAATCCCAATTTATACATGTACATTGTTTAGCCAAAACAAGGCTTGACATACCAAGCCGTACAAATCTCTATCCAAAAGCCCTCAAAGCGGCACAACGGAGTCCTCTAGAAGAAGTCCTCCGGAGGTGGCTCCAACTCTTCACCGGCCGCAAGGTCCGACTCACCGGGGTCAGTGTCTCCTGAAGCCTCGGCACCTGCTAGTAGTGGACCTGCGACGTATAGTCTATAGGGTGAGCTACATCCTAGCTCAATAGGGAACAAAACATAGTTGAATATATAAATTATTACTCACATATATTTTATGATATGCCATGCATGATGGGTCTATACAGTTACTGATGAAAACAGTTAAAAAGTATTTCATTTTTACTGGTAGTTTACTTATGTCTTTATTTATTCATGAATGATGCTGAAAAGGCCTAAAGCAAAACTTAAACTTTCAACTTAAGTAATCCCCGAGCAATATAGCATCGAGCCCCGATGAGATACCCATCATCGTCATCTATATAGACACTTTTAACGTATTCCCTGGGAATACAATTAGTACCCAAGCCCCTTTCCCCTGGGGATTGGTGGCGGGGTTTCACTAGTCTCAATCAACACCCCTGGGGTGTGCTTACTGTGTACGGATAAGCCTCCGCACTGGCCTACGGTTTTGCCGCAGTATCGGTCACAGATATCCTGCCGTGTCAGTCGTGGATATCCCGCCACGTCGGTGGGATACCCTATCAAACCTCAAATAACAAAAGTATCAGGTGCTTACATATAGTTATTCACCGTGTAAATGTGCTATCTTATATCAGTTAGGCCCTATAAAACATGATCCAATCTTGGATACATCCCTAGGATGTATCCATTCACTTGCATCACACCTGATGCACTTATCTCTTTACTTCCTCATCCCCTGGGGATGGTTCATTAAAATTACTCTTATGGATGTCACGCATACACACTTTTCACAATCTTTAAACAATAAAAACATTTTGACTTGAATTCTATATCACTGCATACATACTCTTGCAAAATAAAGTACATGTTCAATGTGTTCCCTACCTCAAGTCTTCGTTCGATCAATGCATCAAGGTCCCACGTGGCTCCTTGTGCACTAGCTCACACGTACCACCTATGGTACCACATAACATATGAAACATATCACTAAAGATGCAATAAAGGAGGTCCAAGACCCCCCAAGAATCTCAAAGTCAAACTCAGAAGTCAACATAAACTGGCCCAGTCGATTAATCGATTTCCAAAATCGATTAATCGATTCACATTCGATTAATCGATTTCCAAAATCGATTAATCGAAAGTCAATATCGATTAATCGATTCTCAAATCGATTAATCGAGATTTCCATTCGATTAATCGAAACCCAATTCGATTAATCGAAATTCTCTGCTCAATCAAGTCGATTCTCAATTCGAGTAATCGAGTTTCCAAAATTGATTAATCGATCCCAAATCGATTAATCGAAATTACAAATCTATTGATCAAATTTTTATTTCGATTAGTCGATTTCATCAAGCCCAGTTCTCTTCTTCACTGGAGTCCACTGTAGGCTCCCAGTCGATTAATCGATTCTCAATTCGATTAATCAAAATCCAAAGTCGATTAATTGAAACTGAATTCGATTAATTGAGATCGGGGTCCTCTGACTTTTCAACTTCTTGGCCAATTTCGATTAATCGAAACCCAATTTCGATTAATCGAAATTGCCAGATTCACCCCCCCTTTGGCTGTTCTTCTCAATTTCTTTCCTTACTTTTTCCTCTATTTTTCTAAGCTTTTACCCTACATTTTACACCATTTCTAACTACAACTTAACCCTTTAATCCATGTGTTTAAACTACAAAATCTTACCTTCAATCAATCTCAAATTGATTTCAAATCGAGTGGTTGGAAAGGCTAGGGTTCCAGCTTTGGCTTAAACGGATTCTCCGCGTCGAATCGGTCCCTTTAATGCTAGAATCTCCCTTCCAATCACCCACAATAACTCCTTGCTCAACCACCTTCTTTACTCCTCTCTCTCTTCTTTACTTCTCTCAACAACCTAAAATAGAGATTTAGGGTTATTAAACCCTTTTATCTCTCTTCACACTTGTGTGTTGAGCACATGCACCGCGATAGGTGTATGCGACTTCACATTCACATCACACACCACATAGTCACTCAACTATCACATCTCATCCGTTCATCACACTCTATGCTAACTATTGAACTCCTAATTGGTCAAACCTGTGACCAATCGGGCACGGATCCTGAGGTCACTGTTTAACGTGATTTTTTGGGATATTACATGATCCTTCCTTTTCTTCCCCTTAGACTTATCTAGACACTGCTTCAATTCTTCAAGAAAAGGAAGTTTATTGTTGTCTTTTATTCCCATTCTGAATTTAATGGATCACCAAATCCATTGAGAATAACCACAACCAAAATATTAATGTTCAGTGTCTTCCGAATTTGCCCAACATAAAACACATCTAGATGGAATACTAATACCCCTTTTGCACATATTGTCCATGGTCATGAGCTTAAAGTTTATTGCTTGCCATGCGCAGAAGGAATATTTAGGAATATTTCCCGAATTTCAAATGAAGCCTTTCCAGTCAACCACCATACCATGAGATCTAATAGTATTCCAAGTAGACCAAAGGGAAAATTTACCATTCCTAGAAGGTTTCCAAATCCATCTATCTTGCTCATCCGAGTTTGGCGCATCAATATTACGAACATCCTTCCAAGCTTCTTTCATACGAATCGTTGAGGGAGTTGGCAGTATACATCTTCCATCTTGTACCACATCACTCGCCATAATGTTATCATCAAGACCAGACTGATGAAGGAGTCTTTTGCTATAAGTAGGGATAAGGGAATTTCCATTAATCCAAGGGTCAAACCAGAAGCTATTAGTAGCCCCATTTCCCAAAACTAATCGGCAACTGCGTAAAATATCTCTGGCTACAAGAATTCCTCTCCACGACCAAAACGGATCATAAGCTGGAGAACAGTTCCAAATGCTTTGTCTCCCAACATATTTTACGCGCATAGCATTAGCCCAAAGACAATCATTTTGAATAACAGACAAAAAAAGTTTTGCCATTCCTACTTGATTCCAATCCGCAAGACTTCGAATGCCAAGACCTCCTACCTCTTTCGGTTTGCAAAGTTTCTTCCAACTGATAGGATGCATAGAGTGAGCCAACGATAGTCCTCTCTAAAGAAAGCAATAAAAGATATTCTCAATCTCCTTAAGAGTTCTCTTTGATATGACAAAGGCCACTGTCCTGTATACTTGAAAGTTGATCAAAACTAAAGAAATCAAAATTAGTCTGCCAGTATGAGAAAGAAAATGTCCCTTCCAACTTTCCAATCTATTTTAGAGTTTTTTAATAAGAGGGCTGCACATAGAGTGAGTCATTCTAGAAGAGGGTAATGAAATGCCCAAATACCTAATGGGCAGAGAACCTTGCTTGAAATTTAGGCCATCCAATATGTCATTCGTGACTTGGCAAGCTTCATTAAAAATAACCTCATTTTTGTTATCATTAGCCATAAGACCGGAGAAACTATGAAAGAACTCCAGAGTTTCTTTAACCACTTTTGTGGACTCAACGTCTTCTTCCAAAAATAGGAGGAGATCATCTGCAAACATGAGATGAGATATACTAGACCCACCTAGGAAGTTAGGAACAAAAATTCTCCCTTCATCAATCTTTTGCTCAAAAACATAAGTAAATGCTTCCTTTGCAAGAGTAGATAATAAGGGAGAAAGAGGATCTCACTGTCTAATTCCACATGTTCCATGAAAAAAACCATGAGGGGACCCATTATACAATTGTAATGAGATAAAATCTAATATCACAACTATCTTTCATTTTTAAAAACAATAAAATACTTTACATTTAAGAAAATATTAAAGTGCCACCTATTAGTACAAACTAATGGGAATACAAGTAAAATAAATATATCAAGGAAAGAAAACAAGAGTGGATGAACCCTTCCTTTGCCACGAATGTTGGGAAAGGTATTAATCAATGAAAAATATTATTTTTCACCTCTTAACCTGACCTTTGAGCTGATTAATAACATGTTTTAAGAGTTGTTTTGTAGTTAGCAAGAAATTGTAGCCATAGTGTAAAAATCCATCTAAAAGTTTCAAGAAGAGAGGATTGGTAGTCAGCTTCATACCTGTTGGAGAGTTGCAGCAGAGAGGAATCAAAACAGCAACAACACCTTCAATTGTGTGCACACACAATAGCTGCACATTAAAGAACTAGAACTTCAATAGCAATATATGGGAGTAACTGCACACATGAGCACTATAGCAGTTGCACACAGCCATAAACAACTCCAGCACCATCTCGAGCTATTGAGCTGAAACTAGAAGCTGTCGAGCAGCTCACAGATGAGCTCGAGCAGTTCAAAACTGTAGCAGCCAACCTGTCTACCACTAGAAGCCATCCTCTTGAGGTTGTACTTCTGAAGCTCATAACCTATCGAGTAGTTGCTGAAGCTACTCTAAACTTCTCGAGCAGTTAGAAGAGTGCAGCCATCCTCTCGAGTTTCAATCTGCGACCTCTCTAGTTCTTTTTGAGAGGATCAGGATACAATGGTTTTCAATTACGGAACCTGTTGAGCAATATAGGTTAACCTGTCGACTACATACCTGAAGCCTCGGTGATTCTCGAGCAGTTGAGTGAACCTGTCAAGAGGTGTGCTGAAGCAAATGAAGAAATCGAGCAGTCTAAACTAACCTATCGAGCTGAGCTTTGAACCTGTCGAGAGATACAATTAACCTATCGAATTGATTACATTTGCAGCGGGAACCTCTCGAATGGTGTTCTGAACCTCTCGAGGTGCGACTTCTGAGACTTTAACCTATTGACTGAGAGACTTGGGGTTTCAATGATTTGATGCACATGACCAGAGGCATACTGAGAGCTTTGGAGGGTACTTTTGGAATTTCATGACCACAAAGGAGAACTACCCTAACGGCCTCACGTGTGCTTAGTTGATTCTAATAGATTTGTAGGAAATTAGTGGAGGAAAGGCAGCCACCTCATGAGATCTTCTAACAGAATTGATTCCCTTTTATCTGATTGGCTAAAACAGATATGATGCACTTGGGAATTTGTATAAATAGGGGGGAATACAACAGATCAAGATCATACAAAGTTTTAGGAAATTTGAATTGCTTTCTCGCTTTTTCTATTCTTCTTCTTCTCCCCTATTCTCTCCTTAGCCTAGCCATCACTACGTCAAAATGAGGAAAAAACGACCATAGCAACAGAAAATAAACCATTGCTTAAAAGAGCGGTGTAATATTCCACTACTTAAAATAGTGGTTTAAGTTATAAAACAAAGGTTTTATAACTGAAAATAGTGTCACGTGCAACTCGATCCCCTCGTCACGTGCAAATCTATCGGGCTAACCTAATTTCGAACTCTTTCCTCTCTTTTATCTTTCCTACAAAACTGCCGCCTCCCTTGGCAACTTCATTTCAAACCATAGCCTCTCTCTCCTCTTCCTCTCTCTTGACAAACCCTAGATTTTGCCCTATTTTATCTCAGATCGAAGCTCTCAACTTATTTTTAAGCCCTATTTCAGCTCAGATCGAAGCTCTGAACTTCCCCTATTTCAGATCAGATCGAAGCTCTTAACTTCCCCTATTTCAGATAAGATCGAGGGCTAGATTTCCATATCAATGAAGCAATTTTCATATATGGTCCAATGCTAGGTATGAGATCTTCTCGTCATCCTTATTTTTGAACTCACTCAGATCTGAGTTGCGAATCAAATATGCTAGTCAGATCCGATCTTAGCCCTATTTTAGGTTAGAACGAAGCCCTCATGTTCCCCTATTGTATATCAAATCGAGCGCAAGATTTCCATATCAATCAGGCAATTTTTAAATCGGATACCGTGCTAGGTATGTGATCCTCTTGTCATCCTCCTTGAACTCATTCCGATCTGAGAGCCTTCATTCGATTGGGTTTGTGCATCTAATTAATATTCTGAGAAAAGATTACAGGTAAAACACATATAGTATAGTTTGATTTATGCGTTTTACAAATTCTTTTGTAAAACATATTATATATTTTTATTTTTATTTTCTTTCATGTAGGATTTTTTTGTATGATTTCAACTTTAATTTTCTGAGAAGCGATCACATCTCAAAGGTATCTAGTATTTTGATTTATGTATTTTACAAATTTATTTTGTAAAATATTGAACTTCTCTTTTTAATTTTTCAAATAAAAATTTATTTATTATCATCTAGGGTTTTTTCCTATCTAATTTCAACTTTTATTTTATTTTTGCTTGCAAATATTGAAGAGCTGTTGTAGACCATAGTGTCGGGCAAGAGCTTCCTTACATCTCTGCTGAAAGCTTTGTGTCTCTTTCCGGTAGAGGTCATTTTGCAACATTGACTGGTATCGAGGTAGTGTACTCTGTCACCATCGCAATCATTTCTCACTAGCTTTTTTTGTTATGTACTGGACTTTCTTCATATTAAAAAAAATTTATGTTCTATAAGCTCCTTTTCTATTCTACGTATAATTTAGTTGTAAACACATTTCTTTCTTTACACATGTAAACAACTTGTTAGAAGGCGTTAATTTTGGGATGCTGAGAACTAAACCTTAAAAAATGATCAAATTATAATTACCACTTGGAGCATTGTATTCCTAAAATAAATATTTATGTCACCCCAGGCCAATCAATCAGTGGCATGTCCTGAACACCACATGGCACATGACTTAAAACATGTGGAAACTGATTCTTGCCAACCGTGCCATTCCAGCTAGCTGATTAGCTTCCAACCAAATCAACTATGGTGCATCAGTATATAGCTGATTTAACTGTAGTGCAACATTGTTAATGTGGCCTCAATTAGGTTATAGACAACCTTGCCACTATTTAGTCACTTGCTTGATTCCAAAACACTCTTTGAAATGATCAATTGAAAGTAAATGTCGTGTCTCATGTTGTCCTTAAAAGTTTGCACTTGACAAATATAGAGATCAACTAACAGCCACTTACCCAACTAAGCCTAAAGGAGATGGATCCAATTGATGTTGAAACAGAGTTTTGCTTGGTTGAGCAAGCCTTCTCGTTAGTTTAATAACTCTATTGCTAGCCGGGCTATCTTTCTTTGCTTCCTTGTGCTTAGTGGATTAGAATGTGATCATTTTCTTTCTATCCTTCAATGCATAAAGACTTTACAGATCAGTTAAGTAATCAATCAGTCTCATGGTAGTAGTTATATATATGAAGTTCCATAAAGCCAAGAGGCTGTGAGAAGTGCTTCTAAACTAATCTATCATTGTCATGACACTTCTAAAAACATGAGGGTTGGAATAGGCATACCTGGGATTTATGGTTTTGGTCTGTTGAGTACTGAATGAATCAGAGTGGTGATCTATGTCATTTTATTGATGCTGATTTCCTTTTTAGGGATACAAATTTTAAAAAATGAAGTAATAAAACCATAGAGAAAATTTGATTATGGTTTTAAAGTGATCTGACCACCTTTATGAAAGATTGGACTGACAACTTTTATTTTTTTGATCGCATTATAGCCATACTTTCTTAGGAATAACAAAGTAACAGAAAATCCAACAAGGTGCAGCGAGATGATTTGCCAAAGGAAAAAAAAAAGTAAAATAAAAACTGAAAAACAAAAAAGACAAAAAACTTTACAAAGCTGCCGGCCTGCCTGCCATGGGATTAGAATAGATCATAAACTAAAAACCCTAGGGAGATCATAATGGCAAATATCTATTGCAAGTGTTTTGTTGTCTTCATGTCTTTTCCCCTGGGAATTTAAGTTGTCAGAAGAGCTGCTACAGACCATCTTCAGATTGTTTCAGGCAACTCGGTCGGGTTTTTAAACCATGGTTTTAACCAAGAAGAAGAACCCGTGCTTCTACCTAATCACAAAAAACAATTAATATTAGATTAAATGGTGTGAAGTGACATAATTAAAGACACTTGAAGCTTAAGTCTCACATGGGTCTTTAATTTACACAACCTTTGAAAAAGACCAATAAATAATAGACTCAATAGCTCTGTTATTAAGATAATACTATCATTCTAGCTCTGTTATAAAAATAACAGGCCAGATTTCAGTCTTTACACAAGAACAACAGTTATCCATTGACTTTCCCTTCCCTTTCTTCTTTTTCCTTCCTTTTTTTATTGCATTCTCATTCCTTGGTCTAATAATGGCTGCATCATTATGTAGAGAATTTGGAATCAAACCCTTGGTGTTTTATATTGCACAAAGTTTCTCTTTTTGAGGTCGAGCGAAAATTATTCTATGTCAGTTTCAGAGATGATTTGGAGTGTTATGATTAATTCGGTTTGGTTGGTATTGATTCTTCTGATTGGATTTTAGATAATTTATTCAATGCCCCTGATTCTAAATTTATTATTTAAATTATAAATGCAAGCATGCATATCTTTTGTTGTCTAGCTAATTTATGTGTTTGTGCAGAGTGAGAGATCAGCAGACATGTTCTGTGATGACATATTTGGCGAATCACCCAACAGGCTTAAAACCTGAATCAGGCACATAAACTTGACAAATAAGGTCAGGTAAGGCTTGAAGCATCCCACTTGACCTTTAGGTCAATATTTTATATATAATTGTTAAGGGTTTAACGCCACCGGTGACCCAGTTTTTCAGCTTGGGCCAGGATACCCTTGACCCATGGGATCACATTGTGTTGGGCATAGACCTTTGACGAGTAGGGAAGCCAAAATTTTGGCCCAACCAATTGACTGGGGGTAGATTACAGCATTAGTTACTACTAGAATCATGGGTACCGAAATTTTCTAGTACTAATCAATCTGTGTATATCCAACAACCTGAATGTTGCCAATATACTGTCAATTGCAATTTTAGAATCAGATTGAACTGCAATTATGGTAATTTGGTACTCAATTTGCCAATATACCTGCCTTACCATCTTGCATTGAAGCATCGATATTCAATTTGATGCAGCCATCATTGGGGGGTTGCCATCGACACCATGAGAACTTTATTTTCCTTTTCTCTCGAAGATCCCAATGCTTAGTTATGTTAATAGGATCATCAAGATAGTACACCCATCTATCCTCATCACCACATCCTCAACAACTTTGTTGAGAACTATCTTTTATGTGTGCTAATATCATCAAAGATTCTCTTATTTCTCTCAATCCAGACATGGTAAATGGTGGCACAATAACCTAGTTTCATGATGATCGTTCCCACTTGATTTTTAGCTTTTGCAATATCAACTTTTAAATTCAGCTCTTGTACAGCATTACCAATCTACTCTTTCCGCATTCCTAAACATTGCTGATGGGGATGCCATATACATGGACATTGGATTCGGACCGCATCGTTTCTACCGGAATAGAAAGAAGCAGCGTAATGGAAGTCAAAGCTAAGGAAAGATGGAAATTATGAAGAAAGAGGATGAGGAAGAACTAAAAGAATGGCAAAATTTCGATTTGAAATTTTGATTGATCGAAAATTTTGAACGATCGAAAGTTAATTTCAATCGATCGAATGTCGATGAGGATTTTCATAGAACTATGAAATTTCGATCGATCGATTTTCAATTCGATCGATCAAAATTTCAATTCGATCGATTGAATTCCAATTTCGATCGATCGAAATCGCGCCTGGTTATTTTAGTTGTTTTAGGAGTTGAGTTTCAAACTTTTATTTTAAGGGTTTATTTGTCTTTATTTAATATTCATCTTAGAGTTTTCTTTTATTGTAAGACCTCCTATATAAGGTCTTTAAACAATATAATTAAGGGAGTTGATTGATTATTGAATGCTTTTATGCTTAAGTAATCTTTGCCTTAGATGGGTATAGATACCCAAATTTGGCCCAAGGCCCGATCGAAACACCTTTCGAGAGAGGTGTAATTCTGAGCTTTTGATGACATGTATGAAACCCTTAGGAATCACCCTAAACCTTTAAGAATTATCCTAGATCTCTTAGGAACCTACCCTAAACCTTTAGAAACCAATCCCGAACCCTTAGGAATTAACCATACCCTTCCAAGACCTATTAGAACACTTCCCGGGCACGATTCAAACCCCCCTGAGCAGCGATTAGAAAGAGGAGTGCTAAAATTTTTGTGGATATTTTCCCAACCTAAGGCCTATATCATTGGAAAGAAGACTTTTCTAGTTTTCCAACGAGCTAAGAATCGCCTAATTTGGAGTTGTACATCAAAAGATATGACAGAATGAAGATCGTAAATTTGTACAAGATATTGTAAAACCGGACTCATAGAGTCAATTTCGAACTAACCAAAACAGCTGATGAAAAGAGGAGTGCCAATGTTAGCATATATCGTTTCCCAACCTAAGGCCTATACCATTGGAAAATATACTTTCCCAGCTTTCCAACGAGCCAAGAATCGCCTAATTTAGAGTTGTACATAAAAAGTTATGGCAATTTGAAAAATGCAGATTTGTGCAGGAAATTGCAAACCGGGTCGGGTCCCTGCGAGTCTTCAACTTCCAATAGTTTGGACCTGGTTTTCCTTCAAAAAATGGCTAAAATTGACATTGGGGGTTTGACTTGTGGACCATCCCAAAGTCTAGGATGTGTTTCTTTAGGACCCTAGTGACCCTATTAGCTTAAGTTATCACCCTTTTGCCATTCAAGTCACCACCCTATCATCTACCATTAAACTCAAATCCCTCTTCTCCAAGCTCTAGAAATCCATAAAAACCTTAGATTGCCCATTACCTAATTGCTAATCCAATTAGGATTTTAACCCCTCACTAATCCTCCCTTTCTCTATAAATAGAGAGTCACCCCTCTTGCTTAAGGGTTGAGAGTTTTTACCTAAGAGAGAAAGAGCTTAAGTGAGAAGATCTTTCTCCCTTTGGTGCACCATCCCCATACAAATTCCAGAATTGAAAAAGCCCCTTTAGACCTTAGTATTTTACTAAAAACCTCTAGGTTAGGTGTGTGTTACCCCCTTTAGACCTCAGAGTCATATTTTTAGCACTTCGGTGCTCATAAAAATGAACTAGGTATCCCGAGACACCGAAAGCTCCGGGTGGCGACTCTATTTTTTTTTTTATCGTTAGAGAGCGCATCGTTGCGACGTGATCATCTCGATTCCTACGGTTGTACAATGGGTTTGGTGTGAGACCAATGGAGTGATTCTCCTATAGTTTCCTTATTATTGTTATTGATTTGCGCATTTTGCTTATATTTGATATCTCTAAATTTCTGCGTGCTTCTCTAGCCATAGCCTAAATCCTTCCTTGTGATCCCCGAAACCCTAAACCCGTTTTGAAGCCTAAATCACACAAGCTCATACCCTTTCTAAATCATAAATCGATCTCAAAGTCATAAATCTTTTACAAACCCTAATTCTCTTTTATAACCTAATTTGGAATCCGTGTACCTACATCGGACCGAAGATGAGCGCCTAATCCTAGAAAAGCTAGAGTCCTATCTCTATGCCGATCTTGCCCCAACTTTAAAAGTACTTGCGCATCGAACTGGACCTTACATGGATCTCGTGTGATCTACCCATCAAAATTTTGTAAACCCTAACTGTATCAAAGATAATTTTGTGATTAAACTTGATTTAATTTTATTAATTTCGGGAAATCTATATAAAAAAATCATATTTCGCATTTTAGGGTCATTGTCCCGCATCAGTTTTGGTATCAGAGCCCTAGGTTTTCTAGGTTAGGGCATCTTTGCTTGTCATATTTATTTTATTGCATTATTTTTGTGAGTCCATATTGCATTCCATATTAGAACCCTAATAGACTTTGTGATCACCATGACTTCGGATGAGGTTCTTAATACTCTGAGAGCTATGCGAGAAGAATTGGGTGTGATTAGTGCACGTCTGAATACCATTGAGCAAGCTCAAACATCTCTAGGAGTTGGTAATGATAGATTGCGTGATCGAATCAACCAACTGAAAGCGATGGGTGGACTTAAAAATCAACACCAAGAGCATGAGTTTCCACACTTTGAACATAATGGTCGCCAAGACAACCGGAACCATAGGGATCATCGTAGAAATGACTAACCCCGAAGTTCAACTCCTTAAGAACGTCTGAGTTGAGATTCCAACTTTCGATGGAAGAATGGACCCTACTGTCTTCCTCGATTGGCTTTCTGACATGGACCAACACTTTGATTTGTATGCCATGAATGACGACCATCTCGAGGCACTGAACCTTTTAGGATTTTGGCTAAGAGTGGTCCTAATGCATATGTAGTTGAGCTTCCTCTAGGTACGGGGGTTAGTTCAATGTTCAATGTGGAGGACTTGGTTCCTTATTGGGGTTTCACCTCACCTCCTAAAAACCCACTCCAACCACCTCCTAGTCTCAGCCCCAATCCAACCTTGCAACCCATACCTCTTCCTTCCCCAAGCAGACAGAGATCAGATGATATAGAAGATATAATCAACGATCATGCCGTCTCTACACATGACGAGGGATTCCATAAATACTTGGTTAAATGGGTTGGCAAACCAGAGTCCAAAAATACTTGGGTCTATGAGAATGAAGTTCGCCGCTTGAACCCTGACCTGCTAGATATCTACCACGAGTATGTTTCATCGGTGATGAAACCTTTTTGGTCCAGGGGAATTGACGGGGACGCTACATACATGGACATTGGATTCGGACGACATCGTTTCTACCGGCATAGAAAGAAGCAGTGTAATGAAAGTCAAAGCTAAGGAAAGATAGAAATTCTGAAGAAAGAGGATGAGGAAGAACTAAAAGAATGGTGAAATTTCGATTTGAAATATTGATCGATCGAATTGACATTTCAATCAATCGAAAGTTAATTTCGATCGATCGAATGTCTACGACAATTTTCATAGAATTATGAAATTTTGATTGATCGATTTTCAATTCGATCGATAGAAATTTTAATTTGATCGATCGAATTCTAATTTCGATTGATTGAAATCGCGCTGGATTATTTTAGTTGTTTCAGGAGTTGAGTTTCAAACTTTTGTTTCAAAGGTTTATTTGTCTTTATTTAATATTCATTTTAGAGTTTTCTTTTGTTGTAAGACCTCCTATATAAGGTCTTTAAATAATATAATTAAGGGAGTTGATTGATTATTGAATGCTTTTATGCTTGAGTAATCTTTGCCTGAGATGGGTTTGGTGTGAGACCAAGGGAGTGATTCCCCTATATTTTCCTTATTGTTGTTATTGATTTACATGGTTTGCTTATATTCGATATCTCTGAATCTCTGCGTGCTTTTCTAGCCATAGCCTAAATCCTTCCTTGTGATCCCCGAAACCTTAAACCTATTTTGAAGCCTAAATCACACAAGCCCATACCCTTTCTAAATCATAAACCGATCTCAAAGTCATAAATCTTTTACAAACCCTAATTCCCTTTTACAACCCAATTTGGAATTCGTGAACCTACATCGGACCGAAGACAAGCGCCTAATCCTGGAAAAGCTAGAGTCCTATCTCTAGGCCGATCTTGCCCCAACTTTAAAAGTACTTGCACATCGGACTAGACCCTACCTGGATCTCGTGTGATCTACCTATCAAAATTCTGTAAATTCTAAAGGTATCAAAGATAATTTTACGATTAAACTTGATTCAATTTCATTAATTTCGGCAAATCTGCATAAAAAATCATATTCCGCATTTTAGGGTCGTTGCCCTGCGTCACTTGCTCTAACTGATCTCCAAATCTAATTTGAAAAATTGCAGTCAAATAATATATAGCCATTATTTTCTGCAGCCTCCCAACACAAAACACATTGCGATGGAAGAAAGAAACCCCTCTTATTGAGATTTCAACAGTCATTAGTTTGCTATTGATAGCAAGCCATAAAATAAAACTATGTTTTGGTATATTCCACTTAGGCCAAAGCACTTGATGCCAACCTACTCTTTTGAGTTTTATCTCTTGTCTCCATCCAAGCATATTTGAACGAGAATCTACCATTACTAGTAGGCACCCAAATCAGCCTGTCTTCGAATAGATTTTCCAGAATCTTGTTATTCTCAATAAGATTCCAAATGTGGGTCATTTTCCTAGTGGATGGTATAGGTAAATTCCATACCCCGTCTGGAATGACAAAAGAAATCTTAGCTTCAATGTTGATTTCGGACTGCAGTACTGCACCATTAGTCTTCTTCGAATTTTTCAATGATGTTATAGATATCGATCCAAGGATCTTTGCAAATTTTGGTCTTTTCACCATTGCCTAAAATCCCTTTCATTGCTTTGAGCGCCATAGCTCTTACATTTAGGATACCCTCCAAACCCAAGATGAGTTCCTTGGTGGACGAATTGGCCATATGTCACTGATTCCGATATATTTCGCACTAATCGAACATGCCCACAATGATTCAGGATTCGTAGCAATCATTCAAATAAGGTTCATTAGGCCTACCTCATTCCAATGCTTTATACGCCTTACTCCTAAACCTCCTTCAACTGGTTTACACACTTTATTCCAGTTAGCTGGATGCATCGAGTCGGGTAAAGAATTACCTTTCCAAATGAAATTACAAAGCAGAGATTCCACCTTTTTCCCTACTGTTTAGGGAAGTTCAAAGACGGATGACCAAAAAACTTGATTAGTGCTTAGTATAGCTAATAGTAACTCCAATCTTCCTGCATTAGGATAGATGAGAAGCATTCCAAGTTGTTTCCAGTTTTTGCTGAATTTTCTCAAAAATAGGAAGGCATATACTATAGTTTAACCTTGAAGAGAATAGAAGATGCCCAAGATACTTCACAGGCAGGCCCCTGCTTCAAAGCCCAATATATTATGAATATTTTCCCTCTCTCTACAACTTAAACTGAAAAAAATTTACTTCTTTGAAAGTTATATTGAGACACATGTCATGCGTTATTGCCAAGTACGCCCTGACATGTAAACAACAACACTCCAGTTTCATACTCCTTATTTATTTATTTTTTGCAGAGATTCACCACTGATCTCAATTATTGCACTTATAATTGAATGGACCTTTTATAGGGGGCAGTTTCTGTGGATTACGAATCTGAAGTAGAAGATGATATCCTTCTTATTTTTCGGAGAGGAGAGGTTAGTCAGCAATATATTTATCAAACCTGCAGAGTTTTCATTTGTACTGATTTCACAACTGATGTTTGATACAATTGGTAGCCAAAATGATTTGAATTTGATTGCTGTGGTGTTGTTTATTTAGATTTGTGTTTTTGATTTCATGGTTCATAGATCTACTCTATAAACTTGTACAAATTGTCGGTATCAGTGTTCGAATCGTTGATACTGATTGTCATTACTGATACTTGTTGTATGATCTGTATATCTACAAAGCTGCAAAGCTCATTCATATACCAAACGTTATTGTGTCAGGTAATGCTAAAATCTGCTACAATTTGAGGATTTTTCCTACTCATCAAGAAAGACTAACATAGTTTCTTCAGATTTTTTGGTTAGTAGTAAGGAATAATCCTATTTGACAGCATGCAAGGTTGGCCCAAGTGAGTTCACCAAAACTACTAATTTTAGAAATAGATGGTACACCATATGCTGCTAATTTACTAACTTTAAAAAGCCATCATTTCAAATGATACACATCAGGTGCTCGGAAGCCACATTGTCTCTAAATTTGGGCCTATAACACAGCTAGGCAGCTGAGTGGTTCAAGCAAGATTACAAATTTTCCAAACTTGATGATGAAGATGAAGACATCTACATAGATAACCATGCATTTTCAATACACTAGCTACTATTCTACAATTACCGATGGAGAAAAATAAAATAAGTAAACATTATAAGAGGAACGATTGAAATCGTTGGCAAATCATTCATGCTTCTATAATATCTCAGTGTTGAAAACCTGATTGGGTAAACTCTATAGTAAATCTATTTTTATTGAAAATGTCTCTTAAACCTTTATCACTGTGTTTGAAACTATTCATTACTTACCTTTTTCAGATTTTGAATATTAACTCCTCCTAGGTCATATCCTTCTATATGGAATCTTTTATGCCTATGCAATATTGCTATCCAATTGATGTAACAACATCACGAAAACAGTTGGTTTGTTGACTGATAATAGAGAATGCTTTGGTGGTCTAATTTGAAATCTGAAGGCATTTTCTGTTGAGGATATTATGAGCAGGGATCTTGCACAGATATAATATTGATGATGGAGCTCATAGCAAAATTAAAGTGGAATTAGATTCCCAGATTGCAATCACCCATATAGAAGAAAGAGGTAATAGACCTTAGAGATATACTGTGGTCTAGCATGAGGCATCATCAAATCTATTCATGAGTTTGTAGAGCTATGATAATCAAATGACTTTTAACATGAAAAGATATGTTGTAGAGGACCAATGAGATCCTTACCTCAATGAGGTTCTATGGATCCTTGCCCTCTATTAAATGAAAAAACAGGGAAAATACAATAGATTGTAGAATAATGACTTTTTTCAGCATCAATGTTCAAGTTCAATTGGAATAGGTCTAAATTTTCACGGTTCTTGAGGTTCTTAAAGCTTGAACTCAATCCGACTTACCCAAGGGCGGGCATTTTATGGCCCGCCTAGAGGCTACAGTTGGCCCGTTGACCGTTCTTGTAAGGTTGTCAACAAGCCAAGTCGGGCTAGAGCTTTGCATGACCCTGGAAATTTAAGAAATTACCGAAATCCATATCAGAAGATGAAGTATGGCCTTCTTCAAAATCTGCATCATGAGCATTGCTTTCCTATCCTATATTCCCCTTCCCCATTACCGATTCCATGTCTTTAATAAAGCGGTCTACATCGAGTTCCACCGCTTTTGTGTCCCTTCAATATCAATAAACAAAAAACGAGATGAAAAAAATCAGATCAGGTGCTCCAGCATATACCCATTCATGATACTATAATCTGACACAATATGACCAATTTTCAATCTGCATCAAAGTCACTGGATACAAACTTTAATTAGAATATCAACTAACATTAGGCAAAAGCAAAAGATAGCATATATCTGAGGGAAAACAAACTCTATCCACCAAAGAAATGTATGCTAAATAACTAGTGGGGAAACCAAACTGCCATAGACCAACAAGCAAGCTAACTTAACTACAACATAGCTCTAAATCCCGTTTCAGAAGATAAAAAGGATCTAATATTACAGATGCACCTTTTACATGAGTATGCAAACCTATGTAACTCTTAAAGCCAGATTATTACAAGATTAAATTTTTTTTACTTTTTTTATAGCTAACCAAGGATTGGACTTGTCTTCAAGTTGGCATCATCATGGTATTAAAACTTGGCCGATAACGATATGTATCTGTTTCGTCGAGAACTGTTACCGCTACCACCCTGACACAGGTTTCGGGGTGGTATCCGTATGGTATCGGTAAAGGACCAGTACTGGTCAATATTGGCCGATAATGCCATACTAGCCGATAATGACCGATAAAACTAGTTTTATTTTATTTTTTATATTTTTTTCAAACAAAAAACAATTAACCAATATGGAATCGGCGATACCATATCTGTATCAGCTGATATGTATAGGTCCAAGATGGGCCAACACGTATCGGCTCAAGATGGACCGATACGTATCGGTCCAAGATGGACCGATACGTATCGGTCCAAGATGGACCTATACCCGATATTGACACGTATCGGTCCAAGATTTTAAGCACAACCTTTTGGGTAATCGGTAAACTGGTATTCATGATTCAATATAGGTGGCACTAACTCTAATCAACCCATGAACCCTCTTAAGACCCTTTCACTGCATCAGAATTCAGTTAACAAATTGGACCATGGCAATTAAAATAAACACCAAAAAATTATATAAAGCATTTGCTTACAGATTAAGAACTAAGAAATCGATGACTTGTAATTTCAAAATAGAAACAAAACTCAAAAAGAATCATGAGTATGTAAAACTAAATGCCATTTATGACGGCTTACAGCTTGAGCACTTGTGAGCAATGCTTTTACGAGAACACAGAGACTACTTTCAACAAAACTGACCGACATTAAGGATGCCAAAATGCATGTCTGATGTGCCAAATTCTTCACTCAAAGTCAGTTCACTTTCTTTTCATCAACAAACCAAGTCAGGCTAGAGCTTTTGCCCGTTGCCTAACACCTTCCTGATCGATAACCGAAGCCCCTACCCAAGATCCTTTGGTGTGGACCGGATTCAGAGTCATATTTTTAGCACTTAGGTGCTCATAAAAATGAACTAGGTATCCCGAGACACCGAAAGCTCCGGGTGGCGACTCTATATTTTTCGTTAGAGAGCGCATCGTCGCAACTGGATCGTCCCGATTCCCATGGTTGCACAAATGGCGACTCTGTTGGGGACTAGCTTATAGAGCTTCCCCTTAAACTTGGCCTTGTTTTTTTTATTTTTACTAACATGTTATTGCTGTTTTCTTAGTTTATTTTTGCTATTTTCTTTACTCACCCCTCCGATTAAGTCATTTTACTTACCCCTACTTTTCCGTCATTTATGAGCCTTAGCCGATTAGCGGGCCTACATGCGCATTGTCTTTTAAAATTCCTTACTTTTCCGTTATTTTAGTGCTTTAGCCGATTGGCGGACCTACTTGAGCTTTGTCTTTCAATTCCTTTAAATTTCCGTTATTTAAAGTGCCTTAGCCGATTGGCGGGCCTACTTGTGCGCTCATATTCCATCAGTGGACCCCAGCCCGTAGTGGCGGCACGGGATTATCACCCCCGGTCTTTGAACTAAAGAAAACTTCTCAAAAAAATGAGAAAAGCTTTGAAAAAATAAAAATTGAACCAATTTAGGGAGCTTAATTAATTTGTTTTACGGGATAGATTTTCAAAGGGTTGGGTTTAGGCACACATACAACTACCCGGGTCTTAGTATGGTGGCAGCCCCTAGTGGTGATGATCAAGAAAAGTCCCAGCCCACCTAGTCTCTGAGAAGGCGCTTGCGCTAGAGGTATATCGGGTGGGTTCCCATTCCGAAGCTTAAAACCCTTGGGGAGCGTGTTAGCAAGTTACACCGGACTCACACCCTTTAGGTGCGGTGAGGAGAGAATCGATTATCAAAAAATAGCTCAGTTCCTGGAAGCCTAGCTTCCACAAAAAAACCAAAAACGAGACTCATTTCGGGTGTTGGTGGCTACTGTCAAACATTCTGGAGCAGCAGATTTTGTCTGACGCATGTATTAGTTGTGCCAGTGCAAAATACTTGAAATTATAACTGGCGCAACTAATAGTTGCCCCAACTTTAAAATTCACCTTTTTCACCTTGGCCCAACTAATAGTTGTGCCAGTGTAAAAATAGTGTCCTGTAACCTGGGCGCAGGTATTAGTTGCGCCAGGTCTGTGTAACAGTACCTCAGCCCTAATCTGTGGCCTTCTTCACATCCCAAGTTCCCCAATTAGTTTGCTTAGTGCCTTATTTGGGCCCCGCCATCTCCGACACCCAATACGCCCCCGCCGGCCAAAAGAGGGCAACTTCTTTTTGGCTCATTCCGGGGGATCGGGTTTTTTGCCTCGATTTCTGTGCCTTCAATTGATCGAAGGTTCTCCTTCGATTCTTTCGAAGTGCGTCAGAATCATCGCTGCGGGTCTTGAATTAAGGTACGAGAGCCACCCAAGAAGGGAATTCCAAGGCCTCGGAACCTTTGTTTTTCAAAAATTTTTCAAAAAATTCAAAAAAATATATATAATCAAAACCCAAAATATATATAGTTTGTGGTGCCGGCACAACGACATCATCTTGCCCTCCGCCGTCCCATAGGGGAAGGAGGAGGATTTTTGGGCCTTACCCAAGGCACCCTTACCCGACCCACTCTCGAAGAATGTCGTGGGTAGTGAACCCGACTTACGTCGATCCCAACTCATCCCCGCCACATTCTCCAACCCACTCCCATTCGGGAGAAGTTTTTTCTACCATCCCCCTCACCCAACCTCCTTTTACCGTTACCGGCCCATTCGGCGCCCCCATATTCCCAACCATTACCCTCCCAAAATATCAAAAATCCAACCCCCCATTTTCCATCTTTTGCCCAAGCCATGCCAAGTCCAACTCATCTCCCATCCACATCCATACAAAACCCAAACCCATTTTCCCAATCCACATCCATGCCCCAATTCCCATCATCCCCTTATAAACCCGATCCACCCACATTCACATACACCACTTCCGCCCTATCCGATCCCCCACCAATCCCCCCATTTACCCGGGTCATGCCCAATTTCACAGAGGCCATGCCCAATTTATCCTCACATCCATCCCACCCATACCCAATCATCCCTTGAACCCACCATCCACATCCCATCCTCCTTCCATGACCATTATGGAGGAGATGTTTCAAGCCTACTCCATGTGGAAGGCTTCCTAAAATACCTCCTCTCCTCCACACCCCATATCCATGAACCCGTCTCACACCTTAGTCAATCTCCATACTTCACTCCCCATGACCCCCATCAACCCCCCATAATCCACACCACCCAAACCCCCATTACTCACTTACCCCAAGGCCCATTGGCCCAAACCCCCTTTTCTCACATATCCCAGGGGCCCATGGCCCAAATCCCCACCACCCAAACCTACCCATGGCCCAGACCCATCAAGCCCCATTGGGCCAGACCCATTAAGGGCCAATGGCCCAGACCCATCAAGGCCCATTGGGCCATACTCACCAAGGGCCATGGTCTAGACCCATCAAGGTCATTGGGCCAGACCCACCAAGGGCCCATGGTCCATACCCATCAAGGCCCATTGGGCCATACCCATCAAAGGCCCATGGCCCATTGGGCCAAACCCCTCAAGGGCCCTTGGCCCATACCTACCCAGGCCCGCTGGCCCACACCCACCAAGGGCCCATGACCCAAACCTACCAAGGGTCCATGGCCCAACCCTATCAATGGCCTGTGGCCCAAAATGGCCAAGGGTTCATGGCCCAAACCCAAACCCCACACTCATACCTTCCACAATACCCCCAACATTTAACCCAACCTTCACAGCCGGGTCAAACCCATGCCATATCTCAAACCCAATTCTCCCATGGCCCCACACCCCAAGGCCATCACCAAACATCCCCCCATACCCAATGGCCCTATCAGGCCCCACCTCAAAACCAAATTTCCATCACCCAACAAATCTTTCCTCACCCCCAATGGGCTCACCCAACCCCCACTCATGTCATTCCCATCCAACCAATGCAACAACAATAGGAGAATCCCACCCTCGCTACACACTATACCGACCAGCAGTATGAAAAGGACGAGATTAGGAATAGCAGAGCCTATGCTGGGGCTTTGACCGGCCTCGACCCTCCTCCCATAATTGCCCATCCCCTGGTGGCCCAGAGTGAAGTCCAACCAATTGCCAAAAAAGCAGCTCCTGTGTCAAAAGAGTCGGAATGGTTGAAAGAACAGTTAGACAAAATACAAAAGCAGCTGATGAAAATGGATGGTGCTGAAATCCATGCCACGGACTTCACAGACTTATGTCTGTTTGCTGAGGTCCCCTTACCCTCCAAATTTAAAATGTCAGCCTTCGACAAATATAATGGCACTGGCAATCCTATTGCACACCTAAAGTCCTACTGTGGGGACATGTACCAATACGAGGAGGACGAAAGACTACTAATAAAAGTCTTTGAAAAGAGTCTTACCAGTCCGGCTCTAAGATGGTTCACATCTTTAGAACCGTCTATGATGAAAATGTGGAGGGACTTGACGCATCTCTTTCAAGAACAGTATGTCTACAATATAGACATCGAGCCACGAAAGTCCGACTTGGCCCGTTTAAAACAGAATCCCAACGAAACCTTCAGCGACTATTTGGGGTGATGGAGAGCACTGGCAGCTCAAGTCAGAAACAGAATACCAGACGATGAGCAGATAGAGATGATTTCAAAGAACACTCTGCCAGTAATCTCAAGCTTTTTGGTGTACCAGCAGCAGTCTAGTTTTGCTGATCTGGTGAAAAATGCTAACCGATGTGAGGATGCCATCAGGGAGGGCCGTCTGAATAAGAACGTGCCATGTGGACCCAGTGGGGTTAGAAGATTTTCAGAGCAAAGGAACGAGAAGAGAACAGGGGGCGATGTCCAGAACATAGTCAATACCAGGCCCAACAACAATACTATCCCGTTTCAATTTCAGGCAGCCCCACCAGCACCCGTTAGGCCTGAGCAGACACAAAGAATGGGGAATGGGCAAGGAATGCAAATGACCCCAGAATAGAGGAGAGCCCACTACGACCGAGTCTTCACACCTCTGGAGTTATCATTGAGTGTACTTTTGCCCCTGTTAGTAGAAAATAGATTAGTGGCTATTCGCCAATCACAACCTCCTCCTCACTCGATCCCAAAGAACTATGACCCAAATACCCACTGTAATTTTCATCAGGGTTCGGGTCACCCTACTGATCGCTGCTTCCCATTAAAGCACGCCATCCAAGATTTGATCGATACTGAGAAAATTATTCCCCCTGCACCCTCTCAGCATGCTAATATCCACCAAGTGCCACTACCCTCACATCCCACCGGAGGAGCCGGTCCCAGACCCACCGTCAGAATGATAGAAGATGAGGAGGAGTTTGAATTTGACCCATCCAATTATATCAGTGATTGGGAGAATTATGTGGCACCATTGCTGAGGAATGATGAAGAAAGGAATGTTGGGGTAATTGAAACCCTAAATTTGTCTAAATATTTCCCTAACCCAACCTCGTAATTTGAACCCTTGGATCTCCAGGCATACTTTCCATCAACCACACCCGTTAATTATGTAAATATCAATGCATACCAACCATACACCACAACCACCATCAATTACCCTATAAGCCCCCAGGCCCCCAATCCTGCACCCGCACCCGCCAGTTATTAATGGCCTGCGCTCGCCCCATTTCAACTACCACCATATACCACAACCCCCATCGATTACCACCAGGCATCCAATCCAACACCCACGCCCATCAGTTATCAATGGCTTGCGCCCACCCCATCACCCCCAATTCAGCCACCAGCAAACTCCACCACCCCAGTCAATTACTTAACGGCCCATCAGACCCCCCATCTGCCGCCATCACCCACCAGCTATCAATGGCCTACTTTTACCTCCTTCCCTCCAATGCCACCACCCTCAAGCTTCACCACCCCCATTTGGCCCAATCTTTCCACCCAACCCGCTGCCACCGAGGTGAATCAAGTATTGCCCACACCTCCTGAGCTGACAGCACAAGTGCCTCAAGAATCGGCAGGCATACCTTTTCAGCTCTTAGAACCAACCTATGATCCTCATCAGGTCCCGTTGAGCTACGAACAAACAGATGTCAATGCTGACAGCCACAGCAAGGAAGGGGCAGTAGATTTTATTACTAGGTCAGGGAGGATTTCAAAGCAGCCAGAAGCACCAGTTGCAGCACAGGCCCAACCCGAAGGAAAGAAAGACAGCGCGGTGAACCCCTTCGAGAAGATGAGTCGAGAACATATACTGGAGACTCAGCTAAGAAGAATGCTTGCCCATATCACTGTATGGGATCTGTTGATGACGTCCCCGCTCTATTTTCAAACATTAATGAGGGCGTTAAAAAATACGCATGTATCACTTCAAGTTAGCCCGGATGAAGTCGGGCAGATAATTGGTCAAGTGATGGCTCTAAATGTCATTTCATTTTCTGATGCCGATTTCCCTGAGGAAGGAGGTAGTCACTCAAAATCTTTGAATATAATCGTTGATTCCAAAAATATGATTATCCCCTTGGTACTAATTGATAATGGGTTTGCATTGAATATATGCCCGTTAAGAACCGCCACCAATATCGGGGTTAATCCGTGCATGTTAAGGCCCACCAGAACCAGCGCTAGAGGGTTTGACAATACCAGGAGAGAAATAATGGGAGAAGTTGATCTTGAGCTGTTGATAGGGCCAATGACCTTTTCCATCTTGTTTCAAGTCATGTATATCAAATCCTCATTTAATCTGTTACTGGGGAGCCCATGGCTACATGAAGTCGGAGCCATACCTTCCACATTGCACCAGAAACTCAAATTTGCATCTGGACATAAGATTATCACAATCATCGGAGAGGGGCACAGTGAGAAAGAAAAGGCTGCCAATAGAATTGAAAAACCCAATATGTTGGATATACCACACACCGCTGAGGACGAAGACTTCCACAGTTTCGAGTACGAGGTGTCGGCAATACTCCCGGAGCCCATCGAGGGCATCATGCCTAAAACAGGAGGCGGTATGGTAGCGACAGTGGTAATGCTCCAAAAGTGGAGCTATCAGAAAGGAAGGGGTCTGGGACCCAAATTACAAGACAGAAGAGAGCCAGTTGTGGATAAGGGACAGAAAGTAAGATTCAGGCTAGAATACAAGCCCACAGAGTAAGAGGTCTGAGAGGCCAAAGAGAAAGATAAGATCGCTGCAGCAGCAAGAGCTCGAGGAATCGACATAGAAGAGAAACCTCGCCCTAGGCCGCACATTAGGGATTCCATTGTAAGCGCAGGGGTCGTAAAGATCGATCGAAATGGGGTAACCCGTTTGACCCCACACAAACCCACAGCCCCAATCCATCCCACCAATCCCCAGGTCTCCCTTCCTAGCCTGGAGATAGATTTGGCCGCATTGTCCCTTTTCGAGGAACGACGGTCGGTACCTGAACAGACCCCCCCTATGGTAAATCACCACAAAACTAAGTTATTATTTGAGGACATGATCTTAGACGAAATGGGATCAATATGATGGGGGCTGACTCCAATGAGCCATATTAGTCAGCACCCTCCATCCCAACAGGTAAAGAAGCGGCCCCTCAGGTACGCAACTGGGCATCCTTGCCCCAAACCATGGAAGCGGGGAGTGGCCTAACATTTAGCACCCGTTTCCCCAAAAAAAAATAACCTATAAAAAGTGAGAGAAGCTCTTGGCAAATAATACCTTGTGTATATAGCAACTCGCCTTGCCAAGGGTCCGTCTCCGAAGAAAACAAAAATCTCAAAAACATGGAAAAAATACAAAATTTCAAAAACATGGAAAAAACAAAAAATCCCAAAAATATTGAAAAAATCCAAAATAAAAAAATATTGTCATTTAAAATTCCAGAAAATGATCCACAAAAGGATGCCTTAATCAAAATACCCGTCCCACGTGAAATCGACCCCTTCCCTGTAGAAATACAAGAAGAGGTAGGGATCACGAGTCTAGACGAGGATGTCCCCTTCGAGGAGCTCCCCAATGAACTCCTTGACCGATTTGCCGACTTTGAGTATGGCCCCACCCTGATTGTCGAAGAGATCGAAGATGTCAATCTAGGAACTGAGGAGGTTCCCAGGATAACCAAAATCGGCACGTCACTGTCTCCTGAGGAAAGAAAAAGCATGATCGACTTCCTTGGGTCATACCAAGACGTTTTTGCCTGGTCGTACGAGGACATGCCTGGTCTAGATACTGATTTGGTTGGGCATTAGTTGCCCTCTACCCTGATATGAAGCCAGTCAAGCAGAAGCTGAGACATCTTCGACCCGAATGGATGCTGAAAGTCAAAGATGAGGTCATCAAGCAGTATGATGCAGGGGTTCTCATGGTATCCAAATACCTGCAGTGGTTAGCCAATATCGTACCTGTGTCAAAAAAGGACGGAAAGGTCCGCATGTGCATTGATTTTTGCAATTTGAATAGAGCGAGTCCAAAGGACGATTTCCCATTGCCACACATTGACATCTTGGTTGATAATACAGCTAAACACGGGATGCTTTCTTTTATGGATGGATTTTCAGGTTACAATCAAATCAAAATGGCAGAGGTTGATCATGAGAAGACTGCGTTCATTACCCCATGGGGAACCTTTTGCTATCGAGTCATGCCATTCGGGCTGAAGAATATCGGTGCAACGTACCAGAGAGCTATGACTGCACTATTTCATGACATGATGCACCGAGAGATTGAAGTGTATGTCGACGACATGATAGCCAAATCACTGGAGTGAAGCGACCATCTGGTAAACCTTCAGAAGCTGTTTGAAAGGCTGAGGAAGTATCGACTATGACTGAATCCACGAAAGTGCGTGTTTGGCGCCATGTCAGGGAAACTATTAGGATTCATCGTCAGCAGGAGGGGGATCGAGGTCGACCCAATCAAAGTCAAAATCTTCACTAAAATGCCACCGCCGTCTATCGAGAAAGAGGTTAGAGGGTTTCTGGGCAAAATAAAGTATATTAGTCAGTTCATTGCACAACTAACTCAAATTTGCACGTCGATCTTCAAGTTACTAAGGAAGAATTCGCCCATGGAATGGAACGATGATTGTCAGGCAGCGTTCGAAAAAATCAAAGGCTACCTTCTTAATCCACCTGAGCCAGGGAGACCACTCTTGATGTATCTCTCCACGATAGGAGTTTCGATGGGATGTGTCTTAGGGCATCATGATGAAACGGGAGGAAGAGAGCAGGCCATTTACTATCTGAGCAAGAAGTTTACTGATTACGAGACACGCTACTCATCTGGAGAAAGCATGCCTAGCTCTTGTATGGGCTACTCAAAGGCTCCACCACTACTTGCTATCTCAGGCCGTTCTGCTCTTAGCCTGAATGGATCCGTTAAAATACCAGTTCGAGAAGCCGGCTCTCACTAGGCGAACTGCACGATGGCAGCTTTTAGTATCTGAATTCGACATCACATACGTCACTCAGAAATCGATCAAGGAGCAGGCGCTTGCTAATCATCTTGTCGATAATCCTTTACCTGATTATGAGCCTTTGAGAACTTAGTTCCCCGATGAGGACATCCTATTCATGACAGAAGATGATACAGAAGAAGCAGAAGAATCATGGGTAATGCACTTTGACGGGGCAGCAAATGCCGAGGGTCAAGGAGTTGGCGCCATCCTAATTTCACCAAAAGGATCCCATGTACCGGTCTCTATCAAACTCAACTTCCCTTGCACTAACAATATGGCTGAATACGAAGATTGCGCCGCTGGTCTGCAGGCGGCTCTCGATCTAAATGTAACTCACCTTCGAGTATTTGGTGATTCACAGTTAATCATATGCCAGACGAATGGTGACTGGAAGACGAAAGACGGGAAACTGATCCCCTATCATGAACACCTCAAGGATCTGATAGCTTGCTTCCAAGATGTGACTTTCTCATACGTCCCCCAGATAAGGAATCACTTTACTGATGCATTAGCAACTTTGGCGTCAATGATTGAAATCCCCTATGGTGTTGAGATGAAGCCGATCATGATCGAGCAGAGGAATGAGCTGGCCTTCTGCCTCCAGATTGAGGAACCTACAAAGCATGATGATGAGCCACCTTGGTTCTCAGATATCAAGAATTTCCTCGAGACCCTAACTTTCCCAGAGGGTACATCCAAGACAGACCGACGAACCATTCAACATTTAGTGGCAGGTTACATCATTTGTGGAGGATGCCTGTACAAGTGATTATACAATAACATCTTACTTAGGTGCCTCACTGAAAGTGAAGTGGTCAATATTATGAAGGAAATCCATGAGGGAGTATGCAGAGCCCACGTCAGCGGTCACATGCTCGCTAAGAAAATCCTACGGCAGGGATACTTTTGGACCACCATGGAATCGGATTGCTGCAAACATGTTCAAAAATGCTACAAGTGTCAAGAATACTCCAGTCTGATACACGCTCCTGCCATTGATCTTCACTGCATGACCACTCCTTGGCCATTTGCTACCTGGGGCCTTGACGTTGTCGGAATGATTAATCCAAAAGCATCAAATGGATATCGCTTCATCCTCGTCGCCATTGAATACTTTACCATGTGGGTAGAAGCGGCATCATATGCCAACATCACGGCCAGTCACGTTGAGAAGTTTCTCAAGGACAATATTGTGTGCCGATTTGGAGTACGCAAAGATATCATCATGGACAATGGCACAAACTTTACAAATAAGCGCATCAAGACTTCTGCGAGGAATACAAGATCAAGCACCATCGCTCATCCCCTTATCGGCCTCAAACTAATGGAGCCGTGGAAGCCGCGAACAAGACAGTCGTCCGCATCCTTGAAAAAATGGTTGTCACTTATCAAGATTGGAGCGAAATGCTGCCATTTGCTTTGTGGGCCTACAAAATGTCGATCTGTACCGCTATAGGGGCAACACCATTCTCCCTTATGTATGGAACCGAGGCCATCCTCCCGATAAAGGTTGAAGTACCCTCGCTTTGAATCCTCATGGAATCAGGCTTACCCGAAGCAGACAGAGAGAGATCCCGCTTTGAACAATTAAACTTATTGGACAAGAAGAGACTCCTAGCCTTGTGTCACACTCAAGTTTACCAGGGGAGAATCGCACGTGCTTATAATAAACGTGTCCACGGTCGAGATCTAAAGGTAGGAGACACTGTGCTGAAGAAGATCTTCCCATCCCTTCATGCCGATCCAAGAGAAAAGTTTAAGCCAAACTGGGAAGGACCATATGTCATTTGAGAGGTGCTGCTGGGATACGCCATCCGCCTCGCCACCATGGACGGAGATCATCTTCCTAAGCCCATCAACGCTGGATACGTCCGATGGTTCTACTCTTAGTCCATCATGACAAGGTAAGTGTTGATGAAACAGATACATGACTGCTTAAGAACCACCAGAGAGAAGCCATCATTCCAAGCACAATAGCCTGAAAGCATTCCCAAAAATGATGATATCCTTTGCTACCCCATATGAGCCTGGGCCTTTCTTTCAATAAACCCATTCCCCAAAAAAATATATACATGTACATATACCAAAAAAAGAGAGAAAAGATAAAGTACAGTTACTATTAAAATAAAAAAAATCGAAAAATCAAAACCTCAAAAAGAGATTGCCTGAAATGAAGCAAAAAGAACAAAAAATATAGAAGAATCACGGGGCATGTACAGTAAAACCCCCAAGGAAGAAAGTATGTTGAGAAAACTGAAGTCGTATCAAGGAAACCCTTTTAGCCCAGCACACCTTCAAATCCTAACCTAGCCCATGGCCAAGCTATACCTTGAAGGAAGCCCTCTTTGTAGGTTCACAAGTGGTCATAATATCTGTTAAATCTACATGAGCCGAGTCGTGAGGTGACACCAGAACCCCATCCAGCCAGCTATGACGGAATCGACGTCTATGTCGTGGCTCTTAAAATTTTTTTTAAAAATAATTAAAAAAAAGAAAAATACAAGCTCAAAGAAAGATGGACGTAGTGAAAATCCGAAAGGGCATTACGGGTAAAAACAGTGAGCTTGTGCGAACCAAGTGAAAACTCGAAAGGGCGCTTGGGGTAAGAGAGCTAAACCCATGGACGTGGTGAAAACCTGAAAGGGCGCCACGGGTAAAAAAAGGAGATAAATAAAGAAACTTTGAAAAAGAAAGGTTAGGACTAATGGAAAAGATTGATGTTTGAGGAGCCTTCTTAGTTACTCTCCTTGATCCCTTTTTGGGGGCCGCTCATGCTAGTTCGAATTAGGTCCCGACCAGAATTGTCCTTGTGAAACCACACCGTGAAACGTATGACTCGAGGCAAGGAGAAAGGTTCGACTCAATCCGAAGGGATCGTTGTGTCGGCCTTGGCAGAAAACCAGAAACCCACCCAGGTTCGACTCCAAAGAAAGGGTTTGACCATGCTCAAAAGTGGACCTTGGGTTTCCCAAAGTATCACCCAATGATTAAGACACCAAAAAAAATATATAAATAAAAAATAGACTTGTATAGATGTATATAAACTGCCTTTTGCATCACTTACACCACATCCCAAAAAATAGTCAGTGTGATGACTAACGTGTTTTCCTTTTTACAAGTATAAAACAAAAACAACCAAAACATAAAGAAAATATGTATACCAAAAATGTGTGTATCTGTAAAGGGGTTTTCTATGCCCCTTTTGTGTATATCTGATATGTGCAAAAGTTCTGTGTGCAGGAAGGAGTTAGTGACCCAGCTCGCGCTTCAAAGAACTAATCTCAGCATGAAGGTCATCTTCCCGGACATTCTTTTCCGTCAGCCAATGACCATGCAACCTCTTGAATCTCTTCCGAGAAGAGTCAGCGGCTCCAAAAGCGATCCTTAGCGATCCATTCAAATGGAGGACCTCACTCTTTTCTATTTCTGCTTTAACCTTTTCATGTGTCAAAAGTTCATGGAGGATCCTTTTCTTGTCCACCAGTAACTCGATGCGGGCTCGGAGGGCAGTCTCTTTCTTTGGCCAGGGACCTCCAGTGTCAATAATCCCTGACAAATCTGGACCATCAACAGCAGGCCGCCCAGTTAATAGCTGATCGATTTTAAGTGTAACCCTTGCAAGTGCACAAGATCTATTGCAGTATGGCAAGAACAAAGGTGTCGAACCCACAGGGAAATCTTGAATTTTAATTAATTCTTTCAGAGATTTAAAAACGTCCCTAAGGAAGTACCAAAGGGTAGATTCAATTTTACCAAAATTTATCACACTTTTCCTAAATGCAAGAAAAATAAATTAATCTAAACAACTAATTACCGATGAATCTAAAATAATAATTAAATGAGATCAAGGAATATGCTACACCAGATTTGTACCCCTTTTCTATCATTAAAACCTACAGTTTTATTAAAGCATCATTCACACCATCATTCGTCTATAAAAAATGATTCGAAATAAAATATAATCATCAATCCGGCATACCCTATCTAAAAACAATGACTCAGCCTATCATTGCGGTATGAGTCATGTAAGAAGCATAGCGTATCTCATGATGTTTAGATCACAGATGAGTACTAATAAACTGCGACCTAGATTCTGAGGTCCAGATCTAGCGATTATAGCAGTTGATATGCGCAATCAACGGTCATAACAAGCATTCAATATATTTTCAATAACACAAACTTTTAGCAAAACGATTCCATGATGACAATAAATAGACTATGGTATTAATCATAGATATGGGTACTTATCTGGGGATCGCATCTTCCCCGATCTACTGATTTAGCCGCTCATCTTTGATGTATGATCTCCTTGTTCATTCAAAGTCATTCCTCTTTTCATTTCTTTCAAAAGATCTTTGTTTACAATGCCTTTTCCTAAATACAATCTATGCTTTCATTAACGTAAAGGAAAAATAATGCAAATCCTAGGTACAATCTACCCAGATGGAACCCTAGAAGAAGGAGAAAGAAGAACTCTTGAAAAGATGCCAAGAGGAGCCTAAAACCAAAAATAATAATAATGAATAATAATCTTCTAAAAAATTCTCTCCAAAAACTCTAAAAAAAAAAAAACTAAAACTAACTCTCTAATTCTCTATCTCTAATTCCTCTCTAATTCCTATCTCTTATTCTTCTATCTCTAATTCCTATCTCTAATTTCTATCTCTAATCTCCTTTCTCTAATCCCTCTTTCCGAAGTGTTTGATCCGCTTTAAATAGAGCCGAAGTTTCCCAGCTACAGAGGTGTTCCAACTCGAAAATTTAGGGTCGATTAATCGACCCAATAGGGTCGATGCATCGACCTCCCAGATTTTCGTGAATTTCCGCCGAACTTTGTATCAGACACTGCTTTGGTATTTTGGCCATAACTCTTTGTCTCGAACTCGGATTGACGCGATTCTTGATCCGTTGGAAAGCAAACAGAAAGATCTACAACTTTTGGGTTTTAACAATTTCATAATTGGGCCGTATTGAATGTCCAAAGTGAGCTACAAGTCGCACTAAGTTCTCGATGACCCAAAGTTACAGTGTTTTGACATTATTTTCAGAATTCTTGGGCTGTTTTCTGCACTTGGCTTGTATTTACCTGAAACACTTTAAATCTAATAATTCTTATCAGATAGCCTTCATCGGATAGCTAAATGTAGGTATCTAGGGGTGAAATATCATCATATTTCACTACTCATCACACCCCCAAACCTACACTTTGCTAGTCCTCGAGCAAAGCAAACTAAAGGAAATAAATGCCACTTTCGTAGGGAACACGATTGCACTTAGCGTGTGCAACAAGCCTTTAAACCCCCAAGTGATCCCTAGTGGAGGAGTTGTGTCTCCTGAGGGTTTACAGTGAAGTTACCCACAAACTTCAATAAATTCAAAACCATCGGCAAAATTGAGTTTTTAAAATATGATTTTGATAACATATATATCATTCAAAACTCAAAATCATTAATCAATTCAACATGTGAATCCTCAATTTTAAATAACAATGTTATACTAATCATACTAGCATCCATTCAAATTAGTCTAATGCTCAAATCGTTAGGTAACTCATCCATTCATGCTTACTCGTGAAGTGTGTGCATACCCAAACTAAAATTCATTCATCTCAGAACTAGTTCAAACGGGAAACCGTCGGACCTGTTGTTTAGACTCAATCCTCACTTTAGGTATACTCTTGAAATAAAATCACTCCGATGATGGGTAAGTTTTCGCACACATGTGAGAGATCAATAGAAAGCAAATAAAAAGGTCTCACATGATAAATGAAACACGATGCAATCAATGAACAAAAATATATCTCATAAGAAGATACTTGTATATCCTAAGCATATCATATCAAGTGTCATAAGTATCACATATTCACTCTCCACAAGGCAGTTACCAATGCAAGATCAGATCATGAAGGTCTCTTTATAGGTTTGTAATGGGGCTCAGGAAAGGGTAAGAAAGAAAGGGAAGTTGGGATTCAAAGTTTCTGAGAAATCGAAAAGGAAACACTTTTTTGATTTTTCTATTTCTCTTATTTTTCTTTTCTAATCTCTCACTATTTGTCTCAATATTTTTCTCAACTTTCTTTTTCTTTTGAATTTCCTTTTCTTGAAGCACCTCATATTGTTCATTATTTTTCACATTTTTCTTTTTCTTTTTCTCCTCCCTTTTTCTTTTATATTTTTGCCATACACTCTTAGTAAACACCACAACTTAGTAACTCTCCACTTACTCTCTTTTCGTTCACTCTCATCCCTCGTTCCTAATTTCTCAGAAATAAGACGGGTAAAGCTGAATTTTCAGAAATTTTGAAGGGTTAAAGGTTAACGTGGCTTATCAAAGAATGTATAAAGGTAAATTTTTCAATAGGCTCAAAGGGATACTAGAAGGATAAATTTATATGAGGTGGGGCATTTAAGCACAAACGAGCCAAAGATGGCCTTCAATCATTTTCTTAAAAGATGGTAACCTTGCCTATTTGTCTTGAGTAGATATACAGTACGTTCTAACACAATAATATGAATTTGATATCATACAAAGTCACAAGTCAAAATAAAATGTATGAGATTATTCAAAATAATTCGTATTCAAAGAAAACTCCGAGTTTATGTATTCACTCATCAATGACGGGAAATTAGCTCTAAAGCTTACCGGGTTTAGTCTCCACTAAGAACCTAAGATTCACCGTTCAAAACAGTTCATCGATTTCTGAGTCTTAGCTTAGTATAAGTGTAAAAATTCTAACCATGAATCTCAAAATTACCCACAAAATATCACATTAAGCTTCATTATCCTAGATACAAGCATTCAAAATCTGACATCGATATTATCAAAATTAAATTCACATGCATCATCAACTAAAGTTTGAAAACTATCGAAAAATAATTCATGTATGATGGTTCAAATTTTTTTATTTTTTATTTTTTTATTTTTTTATTTTTAAAAATTTTTTTTTTTATATGAAGAAAAATAAGAAAGTGACGCAAGATAGAGAATCATACCCCCAAACCTAAAAATGACAATGTCCTCATTGATTGAAGTAAGTAGCACACCCCCAAACCTGTTGAAAAGTACCTCAACACAAAGATCAGGTGCAGAGAATATGTGCATCAAATTAAAACATGACCAAAAATAGATTGAAGGTAATGCGGCTACACTAATTTGGAAATTAAAAACAACTTAAACTAAACTAAAAACTAATATTCTAAAACTAAACATACGAAAAGAGAAATCCTAAATCCTAAACTAAACCTGAGTCCAACTCCTTTAATCTAGGTCAGCAGGCGCATCGCCTCAATTCAAGCAGGTCATCGGCTCAAACATTGGTTTAAGGCGTTGCCCATTGACTTTGAAGACTTGATTGTCCTTGAGCGGATCTCAATCGCACCATGCACACTAATGGAAACAACTAAAGCAGGCCTTCCCATCTAGATTTTTTTCCGGGTGGAGCTTAAGTGCAGGTTGAGCACCAAACCTTTTGTCCAATGTGGAACTCTTTCCGAGAAATGGACTCATCATGTAGCTTTTTATACCTTTCTTTGTACATCTTTGAGTTTTCATACGCATCATAGCGTAGCTCTTCCAATTCACTTAGCTGTAGCCTTCGATTTGATCCTGCTGCTTGCATATCGAAATTTAATCTTTTGATGGCCCAAAATGCTTTATGCTCCAATTCAACAGGAAGATGGCATGCTTTCCCGTAGACAATTCTGAACGGAGACATTCCAATTGGTGTCTTGAAGGCGGTACGATAGGCCCACAGAGCATCAGAGAGCCGGTTTGACCAGTCTCTTCTATCCGATTGTACCGTCTTTTCTAAAATTCGTTTAATCTCTCGGTTCAACACTTCCACCTGACCACTAGTTTGTGGGTGATACGGCGTTGCAACCTTGTGGGTGATGCCGTATTTCTTCATTAAAGTAGCAAAATGGCAGTTGCAGAAGTGTGAACCGCCATCACTAATGATCGAACGTGGAAACCCGAATCTTTTAAAGACATTTTCCTTCAGAAATTTGACCACCACTTTGTGGTCATTTGTACGGGTTGCCACAACTTCAATCCATTTGAAAACATAGTCAACAGCTACGAGAATGTATGAATACCCAAAAGATGGGGGAAAAGGACCCATGAAGTCAATCCCCCAAACATAAAAAATTTCAACAATCAAAATCGGGTTAAGGGGCATCATATTCCGTTTTGAAATATTTCCAAGCTGCTGACATCTTTGGCATTCTTTGCAAAATTGAGCAGCGTCACGAAAGATGGAGGGCCAGTAGAATCCGCTTTGAAGAATTTTCTGTGCAGTCTTCTGTCCTCCAAAATGGCCTCCACATGCTCCAGCATGGCAGAAATCGAGAACGCTTAGTTGCTCTTCTGCTGGTACACATCTCCTGATGATTTGATCTGAACAGATCTTGAACAAATGTGGTTCATCCCAAAAATAGTATTTGATCTGGGAGAAAAAGAGGTTCTTATCATTCTTTCCCCATTCAGTAGGGATTTTGCCCGTGACCAAATAATTCACGATATTGGCAAACCAAGGAACTTTCGTAGCGATCGCGTCAATTGCCATTAATTTCTCATCCGGAAAAGTGTCTCGGAGGGTTGAGTGTAACCAATTCTTCAAGAAAAAATGCGAGACAAGTGATCACCACAACATTTTCGACTCCTTTTTATCCTTGATTTCGAAATTAAACTCTTGAAGTAGCAGAATCCAGCGGATCAATCGTGGTTTGGCATCCTTCTTTGCCAACAAATATTTCAATGCAGAGTGGTCTGAAAAGACCACTATTTTTTATCCAAGCAGATAAGAACGAAATTTATCCAGAGCATACACCACAGCTAATAGTTCTTTCTCAGTGGTGGTGTAGTTAAGTTGTGCATCGATCAACGTCTTACTGGCATAATAAATTACGTGAGGTAATTTGTTCACCCTTTGCTCTAAAACAGTCCGATAAGCGTAATCGGATGCATCACACATGAGTTCGAATGGGAGAGAATAATCCGTGGTTGGATTATTGGTGCGATTGATAAGAGTTCACGACTTGAATAAATGATTTCATGCAATGCTCATCAAATTCAAAAGGGACATCTTTACCAAGCAAGGTACATAAAGGTTTAGCCACCTTGCTGAAATCCTTAATGAATCGCCTATAAAATCTAGCATGCCCCAAAAATGATCGAATTTGGCGAACACTCTTTGGTGGGGGCAAATTGGCAATTAGGTCGACTTTGGCCTTATCCACTTCAATTCCTTTCTTGGAAACAATATGCCCCAGAACAATTCCTTGTTGAACCATGAAATGGCTCTTCTCCCAGCTAAGAACAAGTTTAGAATCCACACAACGTTGTAAAACTTGTGCGAGGTGATTCAAACAAGAACCAAACGTTTTCCCAAAAATAGAGAAGTCGTCCATGAACACCTCGATAAACTTGTCAATCATATCCGAAAATATGGCCAACATACATCGTTGGAAAGTAGCAGGTGCATTACATAAGCCGATCGGCATCCTTCGATATGCAAAAGTACCGTACGGGCATGTGAATGTCATTTTCTCTTGATCAAGTGGAAAAACGGGCACTTGATTGCATCCCGAATAACCATCAAGAAAGTAATAAAACTCTTGCCCTGCTAACTTCTTGAGAATTTGATCGATGAACGGAAGGGGAAAATGATCCTTTCTGGTAGCTGTGTTTAATTTTCTATAATCAATGCAGACACGCCACCCAGTAGTTTCACGAGTAGGCAACAATTCTCCTTTCGCAGTTTCTTTCACAGTGATTCCGGACTTTTTTGGGACAATTTGGACTGGACTAATCCATTCACTATCAGAAATCGGATAGATGATTCCAGCATCGAGTAATTTAATGATTTCCTTTAAAACGATTTCTTGCATGTTCGGATTAAGTCGCCTCTGTGGTTCTCTCAATGGTTTACTCTCATCTTTCAGATGTATTTTGTGCATACATACTGGTCAATCCCTTTTAAATCAGCTAGAGTCCATCCGATAGCCTGCTTGTGATCTAGAAGCACTTTCAACAGGTCATGCTCTTGTTCTTCAGACAACGTGGATGAAATTATCACCGGAAACGTTTCTCGTGGCCCCAGAAAAGCGTATTTGAGCGATTCAGGCAACTGTTTCAATTCCACAGTTGGTGGCTCCTCAATTGATGGAGTCGGTTCAGCTTTTACTTCAATGGGTAACGGTTCTATCTTAGTCACAACTTCACATAAGTTATCATATGGACATGATAAACTCAACCTCGTCTCTTCGGACTGCTTCCTTTCAGATCCTTTTTCTTCATAGATGGCCAACAAAGCGGTTTCAAATTCTTCTTTGGTGAGCATTGATGGTAATGCTTCATCCACCACTTCGTCCATCTGATCGATGTAAAAACATTCGACCTCATCCTCGTTAGGGAAATGGTTCATCGCATGAAATATGTTCAATCTGACCTTCATGTTCCCAAAAGAAACGTCCATGACTCCCGTTCGACAATTAATGCAAGCGTTTGCAGTGGCGAGAAACGGACGTCCAAGGATGATGGGGACTTGATTAATTGATTTAACAGGTGGTTCCATGTCTAAAACAACAAAGTCCACTGGAAAGACAAACTTGTCTATTCCAACCAAAAAATCCTCGATAATTCCCCTAGGTCTTCTTCCGACCTATCGGCCCGATTGTAGTGTGACCGTGTGGTTGCTATTCACCCAATCCCAGTTTCACGTATATTGAGTATGGGATTAGATTCACACTTGCTCCCAAATCCAATAGCACTTTTCCAATTGGTTGCCCACCAATGACACATGGAACAGTTGGAACTCCAGGGTCTTTCAGTTTCCGTGGGGTTTCCAATTGTAATATTGAACTGACTTGATTAGTCAGGAACACTTTCTTGGAAATATGAGTACGCGCCTTTCGCTTACGAGTGCATAAATCTTTGAAAAATTTTGCATACTCAGGCACTTGTTTGATTGTTTCAAGCAATGGAAGATTTATCTTTACTTGCTTGAATGTTTCGAAAATTTCTTCCATTTTTGCTGGTCCCTTTCCCATTCTAGATGGAGGAGTTAGGCATTGAGGGAATGGTGCCCTTGGGACATAAGGTGCAGGTTTCATTTTTGATTCTTGTTCATGTCCTAGTTGGACAGTTGAGGGAGACTCATCCTCGATTACTTTTTCTTTTCCCTTCTCTCTTCTTTGCTCTTTCTCTTTCTCTTTTCTTTTCTCTTTCTCTGTTCTTTTCTCTGATTTGTTTTCTTTCTCTTTTGCTGCTTCTCTTGCTTCCTCTTTTTCCTGATCAGATTCCACAGGCATTTCCACTTGATTATCAACTTCTCTTCCACTTCTCAGCACCGTAATAGCTTTCAACTATTGACTATTCGATGGTCCTGCATCGGTGTGCTTGACCTCGAGGATTGTTGGAGTTTGCTAGAGCCTACCTTCCTTCGTTGACTCGGTGATTTGTCGAGTTGGTGAATTGATCTATCATCATCTGTTGGAAGCATGCATGCTTAGCATCACCTTTTCCTCCAAATCGGAATCTCTAGAAAGCAGCGAGGTTGATTAAAATTATGATTTTTTGATTAATCGGAATTGGATGGTAATAAGGAGGTTACGATGGAAATTAGAATTCTCTTTGGGTAGTGGGATTACATTGTTGGGCGGAAATTTTTGTTGTCCGCCCATTGTGTTGGTTCTGTACTGCTGGTTTACCTGACCAGTTTGGTTCGAACCACCCCGTCCTAAGTTGGGGTGATTTTTCCATTTCGGGTTATAGGTATTGGAGTATATGTTTCTACCACCTTGTTGATAAGATTGAGTTAGATTCACCTCCTCTTGAGGAGTAGGTTCATCAGGGAATAATGACAAGGTAGTGGGGCACTCATTAGCCATGTGACCTGGGTGGTCACAAATTGAACACACAGTGGGGGTGACAGGAGCTTTAGCTTGCTTGGTCGTGACTAACAACATATTCATTTGCTTGGACAACATATCAACCTTTGTCGATAGATCAGAGGTATTATTTTTGACATTATACAATCCATCTCTTGTCAACACATGAGATTTAGATGCCAAATTCAAGTTAGTTCGCCCCAATGTTTCACTTTGTATCGAAGTTTGGTATAACTTCTCAAACAATGCCCACAATTCATCAGCTTCTTTTGTGGCACATGATCCACCACGATGCATCAACCGTCTCTCTTCAAGAATCACCCATTATAAAAACTTTGGACTGTTGCCATCTTGGAACGATGATTTGGACAACTCTTAATCAATTCCTTAAAGCGTTCCCAACATTCATGGAATGTTTGATGAGTTGTTGGGAAAGAATTGAATCTTCGGCGCAACTCAATGGCTTTGGTCATGGGAAAATATTTTTAAGCGGCGGTGTAGCTCTGCCCAACTCTAAATAGATTGCGGTTCTAAGGAATAAAACCCCGTTTTTGCCTTGTCCCTTAAAGAGAAAGGAAAGAGTCGGAGTTTAGCTATCTCATCAGTGACATTGTGGACTCTAAACATTTTGCATACCCCAGTGAATTCATTTAGATGAACGTGCGGATTTTCATTTGCTAACCCATGGAAAATTGGTAGCATTTGGATCATCGCTGATTTGAATTCATAGTGGTTTCCTAGAATGGGATCATGCATTATACATTCGATCCTCGTAAAACCGGGATCATTATAATATTCGAGTGTTCTAGGGCCCTCATTGTAATTGTTATTCCATCATTTCCATTATTTCCATTATTGCCATTATTGATATTTTGTTCCCATTCATTTCTTGCCTTTGATCGCCATGGTATCGATGATGATGATCTTTGATTCCTTTGAATTTTATGATTCTCTCTACAAGATCGTTCGATCTCAAGATTAAATGGTAGCAGATGTGGGTGATGAGAACGAGTAAAGCTCATACACCACGCTCACAAACAGGGATTGAAGAATCCAAAACAAATCCACAAAATAGGCTCAATCGATTTAAAGAAAGATCTCAATCGATTGTGAGCTATAAAATTTCACGAAATGACTTTATCGATCAATCGATTGAAGAACTGTTCTCAATCGATTGAGGTTCAAGTCAAAGCAAGTAACACGAATTTCGGTGAAATGGCAAGCACAAAATTTTTGTCAATCGATTGACAGAGGAATGTCAATCGATTGAAAGAAAAGCAAAGATCACGACAGAGAATATTTCAGTCTCAATCGATTGAACCTGAAGCTTCAATCGATTGAGCTCTAATATGAACAGTGGCCAAAATAAGAAGAAAAGAAAAGCAAAACAAGATAACTTAATTAAATTTTTTTTTTTTTTTTTAAATCCGAATTTCAAAAAAAAAAAAAAAAAAAAATAATTAAATTTTAAACCTAATGGCAATCCTACAAAATCTTATCTAAAAGAGAAAAATAAGGGAAAGAATAAAAGATTCCTAAATTTTCTAAGGAAGGTATCCTAAAAATCAATACTTCCTAAAAAGACTCCTACAAAATCTAAAATAAAAAGCCTAAAAATCTCAACTTCCTAAAAGACTCCTAAAAAAAATACTTACCTAAGAGAGAAAAATAAGGGAAAGAAGATTCTGCAAAGCAAAAATCCAAAAATTGATTTTTTTTTTTTTAAATTCAAATTTCAAAAATTAAAATTAAAATTTCAATATTAAAATTAGAAATTAAAATTTTAAATCTAAGGGCAATCCTAAGAATCTTATCTAGAAGAGAAAAATAAGGGAAAGAATAAAAGATTCCTAAATTTCCTAAGGAAGGTATCCTAAATTTATAAACTTCCTAAAAAAAAAAATTAATAACTAATTTTAGAAAATCCTAGAATATCTAAAAGAGGAAAATAAGAAAAAAGAATCCTACTAAAATAAGAAGTCTTAAAAACCTAAACTTCCTAAAAGAGTCCTACAAAAACTTACCTAAGAGAGAAAAATAAGGGAAAGAAGATTTTACAAATCAAAAATCTAAATATTAGAAATTTTTTTTTTATTATTATTTTTAAAAAAAATCAAAATACAAAAATTCCTAACCAAATTAATCAAAATTTCGCCGATCTCCCCGGCAACGGCGCCAAAAACTTGATCGATTGTAAGTGTAACCCTTGCAAGTGCACAAGATCTATTGCAGTATGGCAAGAACAAAGGTGTCGAACCCACAGGGAAATCTTGAATTTTAATTAATTCTTTCAGAGATTTAAAAACGTCCCTAAGGAAGTATCAAAGGGCAGATTCAATTTTATCAAAATTTATCACACTTTTCCTCAATGTAAGAAAAATAAATTAATCTAAACAACTAATTACCGATGAATCTAAAATAATAATTAAATGAGATCAAGGAATATGCTATACCAGATTTGTACCCCTTTTCTATCATTAAAACCTACAGTTTCATTAAAGCATCATTCACACCATCATTCGTCTATAAAAAATGATTCGAAATAAAATATGATCATTAATCCGGCATACCCTATCTAAAAACAATGACTCAGCCTATCATTGCGGTATGAGTCATGTAAGAAGCATAGCGTATCTCATGATGTTTAGATCACAACAGTAAGTACATAATCGCTTTGCAGCCTAGATCAGTCTACAGGTCCAGATCTAGCGATTATAGCCGTTGATACGCGCAATCAACGGTCATAACAAGCATTCAATATATTTTCAATAACACAAACTTTTAGCAAAACGATTCCATAATGATAATAAATAGACTATGGTATTAATCATAGATATGGGTACTTATCTGGGGATCGCATCTTCCCCGATCTACTGATTTAGCCGCTCATCTTTGGTGTATGATCTCCTTGTTCATTCAAAGTCATTCCTCTTTTCATTTCTTCCAAAAGATCTTTGTTTACAATGCCTTTTCCTAAATACAATCTATGCTTTCATTAACGTAAAGGAAAAATAATGCAAATCCTAGGTACAATCTACCCAGATGGAACCCTAGAAGAAGGAGAAAGAAGAACTCTTGAAAAGATGCCAAGAGGAGCCTAAAACTAAAAATAATAATAATGAATAATAATCTTCTAAAAAATTCTCTCCAAAAACTCTAAAAAAGAAAAAACTAAAACTAACTCTCTAATTCTCTATCTCTAATTCCTATCTCTAATTCTTCTATCTCTAATTCCTATCTCTAATATCTATCTCTAATCTCCTTTCTCTAATCCCTCTTTCCGAAGTGTTTGATCCGCTTTAAATAGAGCCGAAGTTTCCCAGCCACAGAGGTGTTTCAACTCGAAAATTTAGGTTTATTAATCGACCCAATAGGGTCGATGCATCGACCTCCCAGATTTTCATGAATTTTCGCTGAACTTTGCATCAGACACTGCTTTGGTATTTTGGCCATAACTCTCTCTGTCCCGAACTCGGATTGAGGTGATTCTTGATCCGTTGGAAAGCTGACAGAAAGATCTACAACTTTTATGTTTTAACAATTTCATAATTTGGCCGTCTTGAATGTCCATTTTGAGCTACAAGTCGCACCAAGTTCTCGATGACCCAAAGTTACAGTGTTTTGATATTATTTTCAGAATTCTTGGGCTATTTTCTGCACTTGGCTTGTATTTACCTGAAACACTTCAAATCTAATAATTCTTATCAGATAGCCTTCATCGGATAGCTAAATGTAGGTATCTAGGGGTGAAATATCATCATATTTCACTACTCATCAATAGCCAGGCCTCGTACTCAAGAGAAGTCCTAATTGAGTCCCCCTGCTCCATATCACACATCAGCGTCGACTGACACGTCTCCTAAAGAGCAGCAATCCGATCTATGTCCCTAGAGGACCCCCTAGAAAAGGTCAAATCATATAAAGGGGGCCTGGCCTCATAAGGCACCTGCTGAGGGCAGCCGAACTGACGCAACACTCGGAATGGGAAGTAAAAGGTGCTGCCCATTAGTCCTAGGAGGGTGATGCCCTCGTGATCTCTACTACGAATTATCAGGACGGTCCGGTCCAGCCAAGGGAGATTCCATGTCAGCTCGGCATCGATCAACCAAAGTTTCAAGGCTGACATATTGCCCTGCGAGAGCAGGTGGCATCGATCGAGAAAACATTGGACCACCTCTCCTCGGGCAATATAAAAGCGGGGCATGGGCCCTAAAACAGCAAATTGCTCACTCAACCAAACCTGAAGCAACAAGGGGCATCCCCGAAGGTCCTCCACCTTACCCAAAGCAAAGGAATCAAGGCATCGATACAGCTCGGCAAGCACTAAATGCATCATGGACTGGCCCACCTCCAGCTCTGCCAGAATATCACAAACTGCCAGTGAGAAGCTCTCTCCCTCGGTGAAGAAAAGGATTTCAGAGATGAGACCGAGTGCTAGGGCGTTCACTTAAAAACATTCCTAACCGGCAATTTTCGGAGACTTTCGTCACCAAAAAGTTCTTTGAGGAATTTTAGCGAACACCTTGTAGGTCCCCCAATGAGACTTTTCTCATACTCAGATTTCTTCAAACCGAGGGTAAGGTGAACGGATTTGGAATAATCTGGCCGAGGCATGACTCTTGCAAGGCCCCTGTGAAGCTTCAGGCCAGACAGATTAGATAGCTCCCACTTCCCAAAACGAAATATGTGGATGTTCACATCCCAAAATGAAGTGGCAGCATGAAGAAGTTCCCACCAAAGGGGAACCTCTAGGAAGGAAGAAAGGCGAGATAGCCCATGGCACTCCAAGTCGGCGAGCTCTCTCTCATTCAAGCTCCCAAACCAAGCCGTTAAAAATTTGGGCCCCAAACCCAACAAGGGGGGCAAATTGGCTCCGGGCCCTCCGCGTAAGGGAGGGCTAGAAAGCGGGTCCATGAACGTACATGGCTCTTTTGGGGAGATAAGAATCGATGGATGATGATGGACCCGCCTTGAAAAAGTAAGGGCAAAAAGAACCAGTCAAAAAGACCAAGTCAAAACAAAAAGAGCTAACTTTTGGGTTGACTCAGGTATATAAGGATCCATTGCCCCCCAGGTTAAGCCGGGCGCAACTAATAGTTGTGCCAGTGCTTTTCGGCCCCCTGTCTTGCTTGACGCAACTATTAGTTGTGCCAGCACAAATTTCCCCTTTTTCTTGCTTGACACAACTATTAGTTGCTTCAGCACAAATCAACCAAGTTTTGACCTGGCACAATTATTAGTTGCGCCACACTCCGAGCTCCCCCTCCTCAATAATTGCGCCACACTCCGAGCTCCCCCTCCTCAGCCATTTCGGGACCTAACTTGGGGGACTTACACCCCTTTTGTTTGTTTGCTTCACACACCCTGTTCATTTAATAACTAAACATTTGTTCTGTTTATTTATATGCAGGACCAATCCTACATCAAGGCATGCAACCCAAAGGGGGTCACTTTCCAAAGATATTTTGGGCCAATACATCCTGCAGAGAAACGGATTTGATACCAAGAAATCGGGGCATAAAATCAAAGCAAGACTATCTCCCAAATGATAATAAAAATAAAATTTGTTTCCAAAGTACCACATCGACCATTCCCCAAATTGTTAAAACAGATCCAAATCAGATTCCAGAAAATACTGAGTTTTCCAAAAAAAAAACTAATAGCCTATTCCTGGTTGGCGCCCTTTGACTTCTTGCAAAGACGAGAAGAACTCTGAAAAGTCCGCATGTCCCCCACCCTAGACCACGCCTGTGAGATCCTGCTGAGCAAGGAGTGCGATTCCTTAGCACGAGCACGCTGCAAAGTAGAAACCAAAGTCAGGAGTCAGAATCAGTTAAAGGGCAAATGATGACAAAATGAATAAAGAGGAATAGAACAGCAAGGCACTCACCGTCTTGACCTCCCTAAGCTCCACCAGGTGACGATGGTATGATGCATACTCCATGGCCAAATTGAAGTCCTATTCAGAACAATGCAATATCAAAGGTTAGGACAACCCTGAAAGCGTGTGCAGAAAGAAACCAAAATGAAAGGATATTGGGCCATCAAAGGACTTACCCCTGGGACCACCTCAGGAGGAGGAATGCGAGCCGCTTCGGCAGAGAGTCGTGCTTGTCGATCTACATCAGCGCAGAGGCTCGAAAGGAAGCTATCATCACTGTGTCGGAAGGTCCCATAGACTATGGATGGATCACCAGCAGGGATACCAGCGTGAGAAGTCCCTGAAGGACCAACACCCGACGAGCCCTCACCCAAGGGACCCACAACAAAGGGACTGGCACTAGAGGGATCCACCCCCGACATATCAACCGCACTAGGTTCTCCTTCACCGTCCGAATCATCCTCTGGGGTGAATTGTGAACAAGATAAAGATACACTTAGAGGGGGGAAAAAGCCAAATAAAAGCAGAAAGGGAACTAATCCAAGCCAGGAAAAATTACCTGACCAAGCGGATCGCCAAATGTCAGAAAATTGGCGTTGGGAACAAAGCGCGGTAGAATGAACCGATGGGGCAAGCACTCGTACCAAAGGTGATAGTCCCTGGGCACGTGAAGGGCATGAATAGGGAACCCATTAATGAAGAAGGCCGCTGTGAGCTCCTCGATACTGCCGACAGGATACCGGGCATCCGCCGAAGGGTCCACAGGTATGGCATAATAGCCCTGAAACTGATGCACCACTCGCTCTCCCAAATAATAAAACTTGGCCCACGCTCCGTAGAAGAACACGACACGACAATTATTGAATAAACGGGAGGCGCCTACAGCTGCTCAGTCCTAGAAGGGGGATGCAAGGTACAGATCAGGGCAGATCTGTTCAAGTCAAAAAGAGAAGGAGAGAAACCAAGCAAGCAACACCTCAGTCCAGAAAATTTCCAAGCTAAAAATGAACAAAGGTCGAGAAAAGTGGGGAGAGTTGTTACCTGCTCGGGGACCATCAAATCAAGCTGGGATCGTAGGCCCATTTCTAGGTGCTTTAGGCCCACGTCACGGCGTCGGGCCTGATGCTAGTTGCTGAGAAGAGGATAGGTGAGTGCCTCCGAGAAAAGGAGCGGGCGACTCGGGTGGAAGTGGTGATATCCCCATACATAAAGAGACAAGCACAATAAGAATAGGTCAATAGTGCATAAAGGACATACAAAAAATATACATGATGTGGGCGAGGGCAAAGGGATGCAAAATTACCTCTAGGATGACCCAAAAACCCACGGCAGACTTTGAGTCCCTGGTTGTAACCCGAGACAAATTATACATCAACCACACGTACCCTGCTCCTCCCCAGTCATGCCTAGGGGCGTCACCCCAATTGTCCATCACGCTCAATAGGGCCAAGCTGACTCGGCCCCCGCTGGCATTTGTGAAGAGGGTCTTGCCCAGCAAGAGTAGGAGCGTGATGCGAGCTAAGACGATCGCCCGCTCTGGCATGATGTAGAGTACCCTATCTGGCTGACCCATGTCCACCAACTCATCAGCAGAAAAAAGGGAGGTCAGCCAGGACATCTTGACCTCTGTGCCATGGGTCTGCTCGTGAGGAGGATAGGCCCTAATCAGTCGAATATTGTCCTCCCTGCTTGGTACCGCCAGATCGGATATTGGTATCCCCCCAATCCTGATACCAGTAATCATGGCCCAATCAACGGGCGTCAACGTCATCTCGGTGTACGACAGGTGGAATGTTATGGTTTCAGGGCAGAACCTCTCGATCAGGGCCTTCAAATATGCGGCGTTAGTCCTCATAGCGGGCAAGACATGAACTCCCCAAAGCTCACCTGCTCCAACAAGACCTTCACCACGGGAAGGACGTTGAGGTAGAACTCGTGAAAGTCGAGCCACCTCCCGCGGAATAGGGTAGGTCCTGCACCCAAAGAAAATGCACATCAGATCAAAGAAACAAAAAAAAAAAGAGGAGAGAGTGCATAATGGAAATAAATTGCTTACCTTGCCCGCTATCCCAAAGTTTGAAATGCGAGTATGCTGCTGGTGAAGGAGGCCGACCCGGGCAGCCTCACCCTGCATCTCGAGCCATGGGCCCGCTCTCCGTTCTACCCAGACAAACTCCTCCCCCCGCGGGCTGCGAATGACCTCGGGTCCCTCCTTGGGGCCCTCCTCGGAAATATGCTCATCACCGCCTGACATACTGGGGCAACAAGGCGATTACAACTGGTCAGGCACAAAGATACATATGCAACCTTGTTCTTTCAACAAAAAAAGCAAAAAAGAACTCTCGTTTTGTTCTTTCAAAAACAAAAAAAAACAACAAAAAAGCAACAAAAAAACAAACCTTTCACTGTGTTCTTTCAGAAAAACAAAACAACAAAAAATAAAAAAAAACCTTTTGTTTTGTTCTTTCAAAAAACAAAAACAACAACAAAAACCTTTCGTTTTATTCTTTCAAAAAACAAAAACAACAAAAACCTTTCATTTTGTTCTTTCAAAAAACAAAAACAACAAAAAAAAACCTTTCGTTTTGTTCTTTAAAAAAAAAACTTTTGCTTTTGCCCTTTCAAAACAAAATAATAATAATAACACAAAAAGCAAAAAAAACCTTATGCCTCAAAAAAAAAAAAAAAACCCCTTTCTTCTATACTCCTAAAAATCAAAAAAGAAAAAGAAAAAAGAGAGAAGCCTTTCTTTCCTTAGATCGTAACTATCAAAACACAACAACCAAAAAAATATAATAATAAAAATGCCTTAGTTGGTTTTCCCAAACCAATAAAATCTCTTGTTCTCTCAATTTCAAGGGAAGTCAAAAATCATTTCATTAATTTGCAAAAAAAAAAAAAAAAGGGAGACCAAAAATCCAATATGCAAAATAAATAAATAAAAAAAAACAAAAATAAAGTCCATTCTATATACACCAATAAAAACAAACAAAAAATATATTAGGCACCAACAAATTCCACAAAATAACAAAAATAGGGCACCATTCATGGAAAATTGCCAACATATCATCAATAAACAAGCATGCAATGAACATAAACCATTATTCACCAAACGATGCAAGATCATAGCAATATTTATAAGAAAAAGCAAGAGAAATCAAAAGAAGTAAGTTTTAATGATTACCTTTTGAAAGAGGATGGGTCTCTGATCTAGCGTAAGCCGGCACTCGATCCGCACAAGCGGGGGAACGTCAATGAGGCACGCAAGGAGGCAATGAAAGAAAACCCTAGGAAGAGGCAGTTTTCGGTTTTAAAGGAGGGGGAGAAAAATTTGAAATAAAGCCTCCCGGAGCTCGAATTGTTTAAATTCAGCAAGCACTGGCGCAACTATTAGTTCTTGAGACTAACCCTCCTTTTGCTTGGCGCAACTAATAGTTGCACCAGGCTATTTTGAGGCCCCTAGTGGCCTGGCGCAACTATTAGTTGCACCAGGTACTTAGGCCAGATCTTGGGCCTGGTGCGAGCCAGATAGGAGGGTCGGTTCCCCACTTCCTCCTTATTTGTTTGTTTTATCACCCCCCGCAGATGCGCACACTCCCGGAAGGGCATTTCGATCATCCACCGACTTGCCAAGAAAGCCGTGCTAAAATAAAGGCGGACCGAGGTAGATGAGCACCTCGGTCCTACACCGAAAATATAAAAAATCCAAAAAAGAGAGAGAATTCAAATAAAATAATAGCTTCCAAATCCCAACAAATTCACATAAAATGATAGCTTCAAAATCCTAAAAAATTCACATAAAATAATAGCTTCAAAATCCCAAAAAATTCACATAAAATGATAGCTTCAAAATTCCAAAAAAATCACATAAAATAGTTTGAAAATCTAAAAAAATAGATCGAAAATAGATCTGTATCCCCCGCAGAGACGCACATGCATGTTCTGATGCAGTAAAATGTCGATATTTTATCAGCAACACCACTGTGTTATAATAACGTCCTAAGTCTAAGGCATGCCTTGGATTCTGGATCCTTCTTCAAGGAAGGAGCAACGGTGTCAGTCCCGGTCAAACAATTAATGTTTCGATCAGGTCAACTCCACTGCTAAATCTTTTGAGCGATGAGTGCTCTATTTTGGATTCGTGTGAACTTAAGTTGTCTTAGGGTTCAGATTCTCTGTTGGAAAAGGTCAATCGTTGGTTAAGACCAACCTATTGAGAATGAGATTATGTGTCAATCAAACGATGTGCAACCATGCATTCAGAATGAATCATTTTCCTTTTTATTTTCTGTAAGCTTAAAACCTGTATAGGCAGCGGTTTCCTTGTAAAGTGTATACCATGCGTCTGGGTATCCGTATAATAGTCATTTGTCTCCGTAAATTATACCCGGGTGGGTCCGGGTATGGGCTTCCATCGCCTTTGTTGTTGCCTATCGCCTCTGATGGGTGCATGATTATGCATAGTTAATTGATGTTTATGATCATTATCGATGGAAGCCAGGATTAGATGCCCCTTTTTGGAAGACACCCAATGTTTGGTTAGATCTGTTCAAGGTAGTTGAAGCTAGATGCTCTAGGTCATGTTGATCCAGGGCACTTTTTTGAAAAAAGGAACGTACTCCCAAAAAGCGTTGTGACATCTATTCACTTCACTCGGGTGTTCATGCTAAATAAACTTTGGGATCGATGGGTTCGCCCAAAGATCTCGAACCCTGATTTCAGCAGGGGTACCCGCGAATAATCCAATGAGGTCATCAAATGCCTTGTAGGATTGAATGCAAACTGTGGATCCTTGCATATGTTTACTTCGCGCCTATCTTTGAATGTGGGTCGATCACCCCTCTTACATACGAAACTGTCGTATTCAGAATAAATCTCGAACATCAATCACCTTCAAATCATCTCGAGAATCAGACATTTTTTCTGACTAACGGGCTTTCGCAACTTGAGAGGCAAAGGTTTTTCCTAGGTATTAGGCTTTCGCAACTCATTCCACCTCGGTTATGCCCAGTAATGTCGCTAAGCGCTTGGGAACTGATTACCTCGAGAAACGAATGATTAGTCTGACACTCCAGGGCTTTCATTTTCAAACCGTGTTACTCACCTGATGTTTGAAGTTTGTTCTAAATACAGCAGACCCGTCTGTAATGCCTTGGGCCTCTTCAGATGTCTCTTTTCTTTAGCATATGATCACTAGTAATCGGATACCAAAGAGGGGCATCTATAGACACCCAAATTTGGCCCAAGGCCTGATTGAAACACCTTTCGAGAGAGTTGCAATTCTGAAGTTTTGATGGGGTGAATGGAACCCCTAGGAACCACCCCAAAGCCTTAGGAATCACCCTAGATCCCTTAGGAATCAATCTCGAACCTTTTGAAACCAATCCCAACCCTTAGAACCCATTTTAAACCCTAAACCTAACCTTACCAGGCTATGGATAAAGAGTGGTGCACCAGAACCAGCTACGGCCCTCTACTGCGATCGAGTCTCATACCTTTGAGGAGTAGAGCTCGTCAGCTTTCCAACGGTCCGAGGATCACCCCAATCGGAGGTATACGTCCAAAGATATGACAAACCGAGTCCGGAGGGCATGAATGTAAAGTCATGTGGGCCCCTCAGGGAATAAAATTTGCCTGGCACAACTAATAGTTGCGCCAGGCCAATTTTCCCTCATTTTAAGCCTGGCGCAACTAATAGTTGCACCAGATTCAAAAGTGGGCCCCATCCTCGCGAGCTGACTTCCAGGCACTATACATTACTGTTTTACTGTACATTTGCCTGGCGTAACTAATAGTTGCACCAGGCATATGAACAGTAACTGTTGGAATTTTCTCCGAAAATTGTGATTAGGGTTTGACTTGTTGACTACCTCGACCTTTGGGGTGTGTTTTGCTAGTTCTGTTGTACCCTTTTGAAGTCTATTGGCACCCATCTAAGTGGCTTAAGGCCTCACCCCATCATCCACCATTGGAGAACCTTCTCACACATTTCAAGGCTCCAAAAACCCTAGGAATCCTTAGATGTGAGATTACCTAATTGCTAAATCCATTTAGCTCTTAAGTGGTCTCCTAATCCACTCATTTCCTATAAATAGAAGCCCTCTCCCCTTGGTTTAAGGGTTGAGAATTTTGGCCTAAGAGAGAAAAAGCTTAAAGTGAGAAGATCTTTCTCCCTTTGGTGCACACTTTTCATACAAATTCAAGAATTCTAAAACCTCCTTTGAGTGATATTTTTCACCTTAGGTCCCTTAGTTTAGGTATATGCTACCCATTCACCTTCCCTCTCTACCTCTTAGTTAGCAAGCCTTAGAGGTTAGAACCCCACTTTCTACCATACAAAGCCTTCAAGAGCTCATCAAAACAAGCTACACAAGGCTCTCCTATGGTGCTACAAGGGCCCGAGGGCTCCGGCTCTCCCCTTTCTTCTCCTATCTCTTTTTAGCTCCCTCCATCCTCCCATTTGTGCCATTATGCTGCCGATTTTCCGGTAGGAATGGAGGGGCACAAATAGGATTCTAAGCCCTTTTGGGCAAGAGGAAGCTATTTTCTTTTCTTTTATTTCATTTTATTTTTGGCCATTAGTAGAGATCGCGTTAAGCTGGTTGATCGGGTGCCTAACACCTTCCCGATCGATAACAGAAGCCCCTACCCAAGAGCCTTTGGTGTGAACCAGATTCAGAGTCATATTTTTAGCACTTAGGTGCTCATAAAAATGAACTAGGTATCCCGGAACACCTAAAGCTCCGGGTGGCGACTCTATATTTTTTGTTAGAGAGCGCATCGTCACGACGGGATCGTCCCGATTCCTACGGTTGCACACCTGGCCTTAGCCCTAGTAGCCTTAAACATTGTTCGCAGTCTGCACTATTTCTACTCTTAACAGGCTATAGTCGGCCATCCATCTTCATCAATGATCAAATTGGCATTGAATGATATCCACCATCGTTCCTATCTATCAACAACTCCTATATTATCTCTTATCAAAAATAAAAAAGTATATATCTAGAGATGTGTCCCACAAATAATCCACTTCATTGACCCACCATCCACCTAATACCAGCTATATTGTTGAGGAGTTTGTAAGGCAACTGTCCAATTCACTCTCAAGAGTGAACGGCTGATTCTCCATTTGTTAAGATCACCATACTCGTTAGAATTTGGGTGGAAAACCTATAAGTATTGTGCCCTTTTAGTTTTCAAAGCCCTAGTTGTATTTTGTAACTTACTTTTTTGTGCATTTAGAAATATAAAATTACTGGGCTGGTTACACCAAACTATATATATTGATCAGCTCAACCATTTTGAGCTTGCTGTTACAAACTTAAGAATATCTAAATAGGGTAATGGAAATCATCTTAAAAGAGTGCAACTGATTAATGTCTCTAGCCTAAAAACATCTTTCAATGCATTCCATTTGTATATCATCCCTATTTATCACTCCCATCTGTATTTTGGACCACTAAATTTCAACAAGACCTTGGCAAGTGCACTACTATCTATGATTACACACACACAAATCCGTGAAAGTATACATTTGACTATTTTTTGCATGAGTCAGTTACCCTATACCAGCCGCTCATTAGCAAACACTTCAATGTAGTGCAGAGAAAACCAATGATTACGTTGATCAAGTCAGATGAGTCACGCACGAGACAAGCAGATTAGGGTCATGAAAACCCACTTTCATGTTATGTAACATACATCTTTTGTCCATCCAAGTAAACTAATTAGCAACTCATCATTGGCATATGTATCAATAAAAGCATAAAGCTTATAAGAGCTTTAAAATCATCCAATCATTACACTTAATATGAGCTACCATTTTGATGAATTAGATTATAGATGGCCTAAGGCTGTGATGATGATGATGATTTGGTGGAATTAGATTGTTAAATAGATATACCAATTAACCTAAAGTTGAGGCGATCACACCCCGATCTATAATGGGACATTCATACCCCCATTAATAATCACCACCATCATAACATTTACGCACTCTATTTGGGGTCAAGTTATGAGTCCTCTTTCTCCACTTATTTCTAATCAATATGAGGTTGTGTGTCCTCTTTCTCCACTCATTTCTAATCAACATGAAGCTCTTTGTAACTTCATGATCTAGTAATCCATCACAATATATAAATTTTCTATGACTTGCTATCAGATACTTTACCTGTGCGGTAAGGGTGGCGTGCAGGCATCTCCTCCCACCAAACTGGACAAACTTTAAGAGATGCATGGATACTTCTGAGCGGTAAGGGTGGCGTGCAGGCCAATCTCCTCTGACCAAACTGGACAAACTTTAAGAGATGCATAGATACTTCGGAGCAATAAATCGATGAAAGCATGATTCATAAATAGAAAATTTACACTTTCCGACCCCATAGTTTCACCTTTCGTGAGAGTGGACTCATAGTGTCCCCTTTTGTAACAAAGGCCGGCTCCGAGCTTAACCACTCCCAAATGACCAAAATTTCCACAAGGGGAAATTTTAAATTATCTTGAGAGTTTTGAAATTATATGGCCATTATTGCAAAAGGTGAAAATTACATGGCCAAAAGTGCAAATTTCCTTCTGTAAATATATGTATGTCTTATATGGTCCTGTAAATATATGGCCAAAAGTGCAAACCTTTTTTTATCCAAAAATAATGATGATGATAATAATAATAATAATGGCTTATATGGTCTACAACAAGTACTTTGTCATCTAACAGGGCCTCAACTCCAAATGGTCTAGTTTACTTCGATGGGTGAGAATATCCTTATCACTGGATAAATAGAGTGATTGATTGAGTGACAGGTAAATCATTGGGATGTTTTGATTGTGGAATATAAATTTCTCAGATCAGTTGATTGATGATCTTGGTTCCCTATGAAGCTTGGTTGATTGCTATGGTAGGATTTGTTAAATTCAGCTGATAACTTATCTTAGAAGAAGATTTTGATCTGGTTGTTTGTTTCTATTGGTCAAATTTAGTAACATTAGAATGCTGCACTTACAAATTTATATCGTCTCACACAAATTTAGTGCATTTCTTTATTCCTTCAAGCTTTTAAATCCTGCTAGGTAGGTAGCATAGTACAAGTATGACTAGTATTTTTCCACTGATCAGAAAAAGAACCACTGAATTCTGCAAAACTTTTAAAAGAATATTCACATAAACATGCGACTCTTTTTTTGTTTAGTACCAATATTCATCTTATACTAAATGATCATTAATCCTTGAGTTTCTTTTGGCAACAACAGAATGTTATTGAGATGTTTTGGGAAGTTCTTAAGAACTTCTCCTTGGATCATCAGAAGAAATTTTTGAAGTGAGTCCTGTGGTCTATTTTAGCATTTTCATTTAGTTCCCCATTTCATGTACCTGTTATTACTGTTGTGTTGTATCTTTTTATCATCTATAGTGTGCCTTGTCATTTTCTCTGGTGTTTAATAGTATCACACATAGATGTGTGCCCCTTCCTCCCCCCCCCCCCCCCCCCCCCTCCCCCTAATTAGTATTGAGTCGGGTAATGAGTTTTTCTTAAAGCTCGATTAAAAATCAGCCCGTTGAAGCCCAGCCCAGCCCAACCCAGTCATTTAAGCAAATTTCTATATAAACTACATAGAAATTGTCGGCCGGCCCATTTCTTATCCCGAAATAGGCCTATTATGCACTGAGGTATCTATGTCTGAATAAAAAATAGGCCTTGCCTATTACTCGGGCCGGGTATGGCCTAGTTCCAAAAGCCCGATTGAAAATCAAAATTTTTAAGACCTGACATGTCCCCGCCCATTGAGACCCCTAAGTATTAGGTACGTGATTAGACAGCTGAAGCTCTTAGGTTAAATTTGGAATTTGTGTCATGTGAAACTATTATGTGTTTTATAAAACTTATTCAAAGTTGATTAAATCACAGTAAACTAATCAAATGGCCATATTACTTATGGGTGGCATATCTATAAAGTACTTTTTCCATAATTCTATTCCTAACATTTTTTTTTCTATGCTGCAGGGCTTGGGTTTGTCAAGCGAATGCCCTTTGTAAGGCACATATATTCAGCCTTTAAGCAAATTAGGACTGCCATTTCACCAGGTACTCCCCTGATTGTCATTGATACACCATTAGTATCTAGCCTCTAAGCATGTTAACCATTTCACTAGGTACTCTCCAAGCAAATTAGTAGCTTGGAAAGCTTTCCAAAGGCTCTTGCCTTTTGAAAAAGTCTTCTTTGTATCTTGACCTTTGACAAAAATTAATGGTTTTAGATCTCTTTTGCTTTTGACTTAGTCAAATTTTATGGACTTAGGCTTGAAATAGTTTGATTTTGATGGAAAAATTGTAGGAATATTAGTACATATGTTTGCATGGTTTAGATTAACTAAATATTTCCATCTTGATTTACCCATCTATGTGGACTAAGATATTGGCATGTGAATGTGAGCTGCCCTAACAATTATGACTCACCCTTCACTTATATTGTCCTCGGTCTTTTGTGTACAGCTATACTGCAAGTGAGCTAGACATAAGTTCGGAAAAAACTCTTGAACAACGTGCCCTTTTGGTAGAATCTAGAAGGTGAGCTATTTTTTTTACTCACATGTCTACTATTTTGACTCACGTGTATACTATTTTGATATAATCTTAGGTTGTATTCAATCTTTATAATGACCCCATGAATGGTTAACATACTTCATCTAAATTTGTGCACTCTAGTATCTACCATTATTTTTAGTTTTTAATGCCTAATATTGTTGATACTTGTGTTTTCCCTCAATTCTCCTACTTGAGTTTTTTTTTTATTTTTTTTTTCTGTAGAAGATGCTCTAGCAATCCCAAACAAAAAATGGATGACAATAGTAGAATGTCTGTCTTCTGAATTTCTCGATGGCGTTGCATCATTTATTTTGTTTGCAAAACAAAATGTAGAGGATGTTAATTGGTGTTATTGTCCGTGTGTTAAATGTCAAAAATTTCAAAAGCATAACCTTGAAACCATTATGGAACATTTTATTTGTAATGGCATGGATAGTTCGTATACGACATAGACGTATCATGGGGAGTCGTCCTCTACAAATCATGTCAATGTTGGGGTTTCTAGTAGTTCAATTAGTAACCAAAATGATGATATATTTCCAAGAATGGAAGAAATATTGAACAACACATTTGGACATATTCATCTTGAAGAATTACCTGAGGATGAAGATGATGATCAGGATGAAGGTGACGATCAGAATCCACATGATTTACCTGAGGATATGGACTACAGTAACTTGAAGAAACATGCATTAGAACCACCATATCCTTCATGTAAGGGTGAGCATACGAAATTGTCAACTACAGTTGAGTTGTTAAGTATGAAGGTTAGACATCAGTAGTCTAATAAAAGTTTCACGGAGTTGTTAAAAATGCTAAAAGAAATTTTGCCTGCGTCAAATACTTTACCTGATAGCACCTACGATACAAAGAAGTTAATTAAGTCTTTGTGCATGAAGCATGAGATTATTCATGCTTGTCGCAATGACTGCATATTATATTGGAGAGGTCATACAGATAAAAATGAGTGTCCTACATGTGGTGAGGGTAAATGGAGACCCGTGGAAGCTTCAAAGCTAAATTTTAAACAATTACCGTGGAAGAAGTTAAGATACTTTCCACTAACCCAAAGACTTCAAAGATTATAAAGTGTACCATGGATTACAGAGACAATGACATGGCATGCAAATGCAATTGAAAATGAAAGTTGCATGGGTCATCCAGTGGATTCTTCAAGTTGGAAATCAATCAATGCTCATTGGAGTGACTTTTCTCTTAAGACACGTAATGTTCGTTTAGGACTTGCAACAGACGGATTTAATCCTTTCGGAAACAAGAGTAATTCTTATAGTTGCTGGCCTGTTATGATTGTTCCATTTAATCTTCCTCCATCTATGTGTATGCGAAAAGAGTTTACAATGCTAACTCTATTAATTCTAGGCCCAAAAGATCTAGAGCACGACATTGATGTCTACTTACAGCCACTGATTGCAGAGTTAAATGAATTATGGTCCGCTGGTGTTACAACATATGACTCTTATAAAAAATCTATGTTCAACATGAAAGTAATTCTATTATGGGCTATACATGATTTTCCAGCATATGGCCATCTTTCAGGATGTAGGACAGCGGCAAAGTATGGTTGTCCTATTTATAGTGAAGAGGCTGATTTGACATGGTTATCACATGGAAAGAAATATACATACATGGGCTACAAAAAATTTCTTACTGATATGAGTCATCCTTTCAGAACTCAAAAGTCACAATTTAATGGGAAGGAAGAACATAGAAAGCATCCCCACTGGTTGAGTGGTTCTAAAGTACTATGCAAAATGAGATGTATTAAAACAAAATTTGAAAAGGTAGCAAGCAAGAAGAGGAAGAGATCCAAGACTGAGCATGAAAAGAGCAGTGCATGGTCAAAGAGATCAATCCTATATGATTTACCATATTGGAAGGTGGATAATTAGTATATTTTATTTTTCTAACATGAAATTTGTACTTCACTTCACTCAAATATTAACGCATGTCTTTTATGTTTGTAGGATATTCTTATTCGTCATAATTTGGATGTAATGCATATCGAAAAAAATGTCACCGAAAACCTAATTGCTATAATTATGGACACAAAGGGTAAAACCAAAGATGGTTTTGAAGCACATTATGATCTCAAAGATATGAATATAAGGAAAAATTCATGGCCCGTGGAAGAAAATAACAAGTTGTATTGTCCTAAAGCTCCATTTTTCTTGTCACGGGCAGAAAAAGAAATAATTTGTAAAACCTTGCACAATTTGAAGGTTTCTATTGGATACAGTGGAAATTGGAAGGACAAGGTATGTTTGAAGGAATTCCAACTCAAAGGCTTGAAGTCACATGATTATCATATCCTCATGCAACAGTTACTGCCAGTCTTGCTGATGCATGCATTCAAGAAAGAGAAACCATTGAGAGCTGCTATTCGATAATTGTCAATATTTTTTAATGTCCTATGTTCCAAGGTTATCTCCCGTATTGACCTTTTGAACACGAGAAGGCATATAGTCGAAATACTATGTGTATTTGAAAAGTACTTCCCGCCGTCATTTTTTGTTTCTATGATACACCTTGTTGTTTACTTAGCAGAGGAAGTGCTTGTTTGCGGACCTGTCCGATATCGATGGATGTATCCTTTCGAGAGGTAAATTCTCATAGTAAAATTAATAACTTCTTTTAGTTAATAACATTAGCATTGATATCTAATTGAAAAAAATGTGCAGGATGATGAAGACATATAAGCATTATGTGAAAAATCAAACATATCCAGAGGGGTGTATTATTGAGCAATATCGCATGAAAGAATGTATGAGATATTGCATGAAATATATGCCAGAATCTAGCAGAGGAAGCCAAATTCTTGTAGAGGAAGCCATAAGAAACGAGAAAATGCATTCATAGAATAAGATGTTACTTTTGGGTACCCTATCGATGGAAGTGGAAAAACTTATCTTCTTCAACACGTGCAGTATGAACAAATACGTAGATGGGTTCTAAAGCATTATCCAGAAAATATTGAGTGGGAGAAGTAAGTAATTTATTTTATATTTTTAAATTATATATTTTATTTTCAAAATGATATAATATAATTAAGAGTTAATATTTACAGAAAGTACCAGGCTTATCTTTAAGATCACAAATCAAGCAATAAGCATCAGAGGGATAACTACATTCCTTGGTTAAGACAAGAATTAGAAAATGAAGAAAATTCTATCATAAAGAGCTTTACTGATGGTCCAGACTTTAATGCCATATCATATAATGCTTACATGATCAATGATTATCAGCTTTATACCGCACAATCAGAAATTAATAAATGCACACAAAATAGTAGAGTATCCATGAAGGCTTTAACTAGCTTTAGGTCAAGTTCCAAAGATAAGAATCATGTAGAAGAAGTTACTTATTATGGTATTATCAAACAAATACTTGAGTTGGATTATGATTATTTTAAAAAAATAATCTTCTACTGCGACTGAGCTCGTATAGAAGATAAAAAAAATGGTTGTGTGATTGATCTAAAAACTGGGTTAGTATTTGTTAATCTTAGGAGATTTATGAGGATTTCTCATGAAGATGATGAGCCATTTATTCTTGCCTCTTAACCCACTCAAGTCTTCTATTGCAAAGATCAAACTAGGGATGATTGGTATGTCGTGTTGGATGCTCCAAAGAGATTGACTCAGGATGTGGATGCCTATGAAGATCCCTTAGCACTTGAAGGAAGACCAAAAGCAGATGCTTTAGCACTGGCATTAGCAACTGATGTTGTGGGTGAGGACGAGGACGAAGATTAATCTAGTTATTTCATATTGTTCACTTGAACCTTATTTCTTCTATCCAATAATTGTAACAAAAGAATTACTTACATTTCTTGTTGTTGATTTCCCCATTTTAATGTTTTTATAAGTTAGTTACAATTTTCAATTATCTTATTAATGCATTTTATATCCTTAAATGATAGTTTGATCAACAACTAGAGTTTTCCAATGTTTTCAGCAAAGGATAATGGCACAGTCTGGATCAGAACCGAGTGGATTTGAATCAGTTGAAACTCAAGAGAGTGGTTAGTCTATTATTTGGTAAATGTTATTTACAAATTATTAACAATATTTTATTTATCCAGGTAAGCGTTTGAAAATTTAGGTGAATGAACATGGGCAGCCTATTGGAGATGCTTCAACTCAATTTGCCACATTTGTTGATCGGATGACGATGACTCATTGTCCACCTGCATGAGTCTTGGAAAATTGTACCTATTTCTATAAAGGAGAAAATATGACGCTTTGTCTCAGTGAGTGGATATTGTTCATGCCATTTTCATTTAGTTATTCTATAAATAATTTTGATATCATTTTATTTTCGTTATTGGATAAATATAATGTTCCAATTAGTCAAAAAAAGATGGTCTTAACGAAAGCGAATTTAGCTTGGAAGCAATGGAAACATGACCTTCGCACCGTTTATGATAAATATAAAACGGACGCGAGTGGATGAAGTATCGACCAAAGAATATGAAGGGAGATGATTGGAAAGCGTTTATTAAAATATGCTCGATAGAGGAAAATAAAGCACGCCGAGAAAAGGGAAAGACTTATAGGAAAATGATGATGAACCCACACACCACTGGTAGATGAGGATCAGCTAAGATGGCAGAAGAGATGGTAAAATCTACCACATAAATTTTTAAAATAAATTTGTTAGAATATTCACAATTGCTTATGACCTTATTGTACATATTCGACTGGTATAGTGACGAGGACACAAATATTTTTAGCCTCTCATACTAAGAAGGATGGGACGTCCTTGGGCACACAAATAGTAAGATTATTTTAATTATTCATTTGCTATTGATAAATAATTAATATTGATCTTTAGTATCACTATATTTAATCATTATTTATTTTATTCATGATGAAATTAGGAGGCTTGCCTTATCTGATCCATTCCTCGAGGAAAAAGATTTAGATAATGACCCTGTTACTACGGTTTGTGGGCGTGATGGAAGGGGCAACATACGAGGTATAGGTACGGGTGTATCTAAGACCTCCATTCAAGCGTCCGCTCAGGCTAGGGAGATTGCTCACCAGAAAAAGATAGCACATAAGAGCATTCAATCACAGGTTGATATGCTTAGGCATGAGCTTGATGAGGAGCGTAGGGCACACAAGATCCTTGAGGAGAAAGTGAATTTACTATCACCTCTAGCTCCTTCTAAAGGAACATCTATATCGACATTAGTTGACCAATTTGATTCTTATTAGATATAAATTCAATGTTATGAAATGATAATCAATGGAGTTGTCATTGTCATATCTTATTGAAAGTAATTTTGCATTGTTGTTTTAGTCTCTCTAAAACTCTACAGTTTAAAAGCTATAATTTTTGTAGGGAACTCGACTGTCATCGGTTCAGCCTGAGATACTTGTGAACCAACCATCCATACGCTGTCTATTGAAAAACTTAAAGAATAAAGTCATTGCACTAGGGCGAATGCATAGAGAGGCGACAATGTCAAGAGATTCATACGCCATCATAATTGATAATATTTTTGATGTCAATACAGAATTATATGCGAGCGAATGAACATTTGGCGATGTTACAATTGGTGATATTATTACTTGGCCCAAGGGACTTGTAGATTTTATTTGATCTTTTTTAGGGATAAATTTGATTCTATTTTAATGAGTGATTTTATTTTCATAAATATGTTTATATTTCCATCTAGCCTACTCACGTCATGCCCGATCCAACCCGATTGCGCAATCAATATTGTTCTTGCTTTTGAATATTGTTTCATTGTTTTCATATAGAAAGTGATGTATTAGAGCATACTTTGTTATTATATATATATATATATATATATATATAAAATAAAGCAGAAGTTGAAGTTCTCACTTTTCTTGTTGCAGCCCAAGCCATAAAATGAAAAGGAGGAACAATAAAGATCAAATGAAGAACTGCGATTAAATGAGATGATTTAAGAACATCTGCGAATGGTTGGCTTTTAACATGCCATAGCTTTTGAGAGGATTTTTTTTTTTTTTTTGTATTTGGAGAAAATTGAGAAGAAAAAAATCAGAACTCTGCACTTTCATTTCTTTTTTCAGACTTTTAAAAAAAGAAGCAATACATGAAATGAACTAGCCAACAATCTTTGTTTTTAGAATGTCTTGTTCATCTCCTACTTTAGGGCTGAAAAATTGGCCGCTGAAAAGGTATGCATGGGTTTATTCCCTGATCCAATATTGACTTTTCTTGTATTGAGTCGGAGGTAATTCTACCTATTTGAACACTATTCTGAAATCTCCTCTAATCCTTGCATAAATTTCGTCTGAGATTTTCTAGGCTTTTACGAAATTACAGGAGAAAGAGGAGCGGCATGGTTTTAACCTGCCTTCTTTTACTGCCGGGCCACAAATAGCACTAACAAAAGCTGTTGGATTGCAGCCTCATCAGCAGGTACAATGTTATTTACAAAAATGGTTACGAAAAGACAAAATGGCAAAATAGTAAAAAAGTGGTTTCAGGTTGGGTACCTTATTCTAAATATGTACATTAAAATGGTTTCGATTACTTGGGAAAACTCTATGCATGTTGAACTCATTTGAAGAGTATTTCTTTTTAATGATAAGAATCCGTTTGCTTATGTTTAATTATATCAAATCATGGGAATTTAATTTGACACCAAGTTGTTGGAACTTAATGATAAAATAGCAAACATTGCATAACTTGTGATTTGTCTAGTTCCTATGTAGGACAACTCCTTCCACCCTCTTAGACTCATAAATAGGCTGCCACATGAACACTCATTTACACATCCCAAGTAATTCCCTAGATCCATGGTTTTAGCTGAGTTCTCTCTAATTAAACTTTCTTTAATCCACATTGTCTCCTTATGTTGCCCTAATCCCAAAGCTCTTGTTTGGTGTCTTCCCCTTGATTCAAGCCAATGTGTCCGATTGTTATAGACAATATGGGTTGGATTGGCTATCGCACCCACACACCATCCCTCTAATTTAAGGCCATTTGCTTTGCTACCTACTTATCTGTCTCCTTGTTTGGTTCATCCAACTTGCAATTTGATTACCCCGCCATCTAAGTGTGCTTAGTTGTCTTAGTTCAACTAATTTATTGATCTTTTGAATCAGACGTTCTCGATCATTTTTGCACATTCTTAGAACACCAATCATCAGTTTCTAATAAGACAAACTTAACTGATATGCTACCCCAATCACATAAATAAATGTACAACTCATCCTCCATACTTTACTAACTAACTATACACACACACACGCACACACACACACACACACACACACAAGCTCTCCCTGTTGTTCTCAGGTTGGGTACCTTATTCTAAATAAGTACATTAAAATTGTTTCAATCACTTGGGAAAACTCTATGCATGTTGAACTCATTTGAAGAGTGTTTCTTTTTAATGATAAGAATCTGTTTGCTTTTGCTTAATTACATCAAATCATGGGAATTTAATTTGACACCAAGTTGTTGGAACTTAATGAGCGTCTTTATAGTTTTGTAACATTAAAATTTACATAGAGCTGATATTTCTTGCTTCATGTTCCTAATAAATTAGAGTCTTTCATGTTACACTGTCGAAGTGATCATGTGGCGCACGTTTGTAAACTTCGATTTGTTATTAGAATTTGATACTCATCTTTTATTACTACCTAGTTAATTTTTCTTTATGCAATTCTATTTATTTACCTATAAGCTTACCGTATGAGTTGATGAATCACAGTAAAGGAAAGGACAAGAGTATATATTTCTGATGTTCTGTTTTGGATGTATATATTTCTGACGTTCTGCAACCATGGAACCAGCATATATATTTACTGCCCTTTTTTGGCCAATCCAAATTTTCCATGTAGCTGAACTTTATGTGAAGATCACTCAACCAAAAAAGCATGCTCATCCGAGGGTTCAATATTTGATTTGTGAAGTTTAATATGGACCATTGTTTAGTTCGAAAATAGGGTTCATATTGAAGTGTTTGGATTCCAAAGGTATGGATCCTCCAACAGACATATTTTCTGGGTTGCACAAAAGGTCGTGAGATGTCTGCCAACTCGATAATTTGGATCAGTAAAGACTGCCGTATGGCTTAAAAGTGAGAAGGTGGGGGTCTTATCTGAGGCCTAAGGCAAAGAGAGTCGATCCCATAGTGTATATAGCTGTGAGTACTACCCTTGTTTTTTTAAGGCTATGTAAATGTTGTGGAGTTCATTTAGGTCTGTCCAAACAATGTTCAATCGCAAATTTTAATGGTGATGATTCAATTACATCTAGCTTTGATATAAATTATTAACTGTTTTAGAACCTATGAAAGCCAAGAGCATGGTTACCATTTGTTTAATCAAATGCAAATTCCATCATATAAAGTGACACAAATGTTTCTGTTCATCGACAGATTGGAGGTATCTACTTTGATAAAAAGAAAGTGAACTGACTTTGAGTGAGGAATTTGGCACATCAGACATGCATTTTGGCATCCTTAATGTCGGTCAATTTTGTTGAAAGCAGTCTCTGCGTTCTAGTAAAAGCATTGCTCACAAGTGCTCAAGCTGTAAGCCGTCATAAATGGCATTTAGTTTTACATACTCATGATTCTTTTTGAGTTTTGTTTCTATTTTGAAATTACAAGTCATCGATTTCTTAGTTATTAATCTGTAAGAAAATTTTTTATATAATTTTATGGTGTTTATTTTAATTGCCATGGCCCAATTTGTTAACTGGATTCTGATGCAGTGAAAGGGTCTTAAGAGGGTTCATGTAACAACCCTGAAATCTAGAACACGAAACTAACTGTTTCGATCTACGTGCCCAGCACGGAAATCGAGACCGATTAAAAAAATTTAAGAATTAATATTAGTTGAGATAAGGTTGCACCGTGGTTAGATGAGTTTGCCTGTGTGTTTTCGTTTAAGTCTGAGTTGTGTAAGGGGTCAATGTAGCACGTTGCATCGTAGCGACCGTGTTCGTGCTCCACACCGGAACATAAACTAGGGGAAAACAGAAGTATCTGTTTTCTTAGCTTATAAGAGAAGGAAGGGAGACCTAGAGAGAGTTCTTCTTCTTCTCTTTCTCCCCTTGCTCTAGATTTGAGAAATTTGCAGTTAGGTTGGTCTGTGAGAGTGTTCTTTGAGAAAACGGGGTTAGCGGTACCCGGGGTCCTACATTGTCCGAGATAGAGGATGGAAGGATGAAATAGGACACTTCACAACTAGTCTAAGAGTGTGTACGGTCTTAAGGATTGAAAGGGAACTGGGCATCGACCTATCCGAGTCAGAACTGACGACAAACTCCGAGAGCTAGATCCGAAACCCTCATTCGAGTCAATTTGCCGAAACCCCGTAAGGGCCCGAACAAAGGTGAGTTTGTGTGTTTAAATAGGGGCAAATGAGATGCCCAAGTAGGTGCATAGATGTGGTGTTAATGGTTGATGAGAACCATTAATGAAAAATAGGTTAAAATAGGGTTGGAGATGAACTCCATTAATGACAGAGTTTCTGTCATTATTGATCGATCAATGAGTGTATTGATCGATCAATGACAGTGGTGATCGATCAATGAAGACCATTGATCAATATAGATGTATGGGGAAATGGGGGAACAGAGGCCCCAAAATGCTGGAAGTTCAATGCCCGAAGGGCATTGATCGATCAATTTGGGCATTGATCGATCAATTTGGGCATTGATCGATCAATGAGGGCATTGATCGATCAACAAGAGAGTGATCGATCAATGACATTTGGTGATCGATCAACATAGGTATTGATCGATCACTGTAGAGTGTTGATCGATCAATGAAGGCATTGATCGATCAATCTGTATAAATAATTAATGAGAACAGAAGGTGGGAATTTTGAAAAAGGGTTGGTGATCGATCAATGAGGGCATTGATCGATCAACAGGAGGCATTGATCGATCAACCCAAGTGGTGATCGATCAATTTAAGCTGTGTTAAATGTGAATAGAAGAGAGGTTATTGATCGATCAATGAGTGTATTGATCGATCAATAATGATAGGTGATCGATCAATAAGGTGTATTGATCGATCAATTGGCTATTGCAGTGAGAGCTAAGAGGGTGGTGATCGATCAATGAGAGGTATTGATCGATCAACAAAAATTGATCGATCAATAAGAGTGGTGATCGATCAATCACCCCTGTTTTGTTCTGTTTTGGTTTGTGGGTTAAACACCACCGGACATGGTGCCGGTTAACTTTCTGACATCCCTAACACTTAAAGGACTATGTTTATGATCTAGGATCAAACCCTGATACCTTGAAAAAGCTTTGGATTTGCTTAGAAGATAAAGTGACCTGAGGTAGGGGAAAACCAACCTAAACTGTTTTTGAGTATGATTTCATGTTTATTTTATATCTGTGATTTCTGTTTTTAACAAGCATGTATGCATATCATAAATTCCTGCTATCTTTGATTTCTGTTTCCTGATTCGTATCCTGAAATCTGCTTCTGATTTCTGCTATCTGATCTGTGAGGTATATATGTATGTGATTTGATGATTTAAACCAGATGATCCCCACCGACCCGGCGGTATATCCGATGCCTGGCACACTTGTGCACCTGCTTTCAATCCTCGGCACAATTGCACTCCATAGATGAGGCATTGTTGCACTTTCAAAATTGTTCATGTGAACGACGATTGGTTGGGGTTTCCTATCGGACATTCCTGTTTACTCCGTGCTATATAGTCACGGGAGTTTCTTAAGTTAAATATACACAATTTAAGCTCTCTGATAATATACTTGCATAACATCTGATTTCTTGTCTAAAAGCTCAGTATTTGATTTGATTCGTCATGATTGTACGTTTCTGATTTGATTTCTGTTATGAGATAGCATGATCTGTATATTCAATTCATTTAGTTGGAATTCTTCTATTGAGCTATGATGTAGCTCACCCTGTTTTTCTAAATCAATTTTAGGTCCTGAGGCAGTAGCTCCCGGAACAGAGAGTGACCCAGACTACCAGCCTGACCCAGAGGCTGAGGCAGAGGACGAGGAGACATTCGGTGACGAGTTTTATCCGTAGCACAGATGTGTGTCCGATATCGTATTTTTGTCCTTTTGGATTATTGTGTGCCTGGTGGCCACTTTTGTATATATTTTTGTAGGATTACTTATTGTGTTATTTATGCATTCTATTCGGAACCACTATCGGGAACCATTGTTTGGGTGATGGATGTCCATCACCAATGGTTCTTCTTGGTTCCTTTTTGAGAATGCATTTTCTTTGGTTAATATAGAATTAATTGTTTTATAATTATTGTTCTTTATGATTAAATGCGTTGACAAATGACTGACTCGATCTACCACTGCTGGGTGGTGTCTGCTTGGCTTCCGCTTTACGGGCAGACACTTATGATTTGTCCCGGGGATCATCCAGAGTATGATCCTAATGGCACGGATTTCTGGGTGCAAAAATTCGGGCTGTTACAGTTCATGGGTTGATTAGAGTTAGTGCCACCTATATTGAATCATGAATACCAGTTTACCGATTACCCAAAAGGTTGTGCTTAAAATCTTGGACCGATACGTGTTGGCCCATCTTGGACCTATACATATCGGCCGATACAGATATGGTATCGCCGATTCCATATTGGTTAATTGTTTTTAGTTTGAAAAAAATGTAAAAAATAAAATAAAACTAGTTTTATCGATCATTATCGGCTAGTATCGGCATTATCGGCCAATATTGACCAGTATTGGTCCTATACCGATACCACCCCGAAACTTGTTTCAGGGTGGTATCGGTATCGGTTCTCAACGAAATAGATACATATCCTTATCGGCCGAGTTTTAATACCATGATGATGCCAATATGAAGACAAGTCCAATCCTTGCTTAGCTATAAAAAAAGTAAAAAAAATTTAGTCTTGTAATAATCTGGCTTTAAGAGTTACATAGGTTTGCATACTCATGTAAAAGGTGCATCTGTAATATTAGATCCCTTTTATCTTCTGAAACGGGATTTAGAGCTATGTTGTAGTTAAGTTAGCTTGCTTGTTGGTCTATGGCAGTTTGGTTTCCCCACTAGTTATTTAGCATACATTTCTTTGGTGGATAGAGTTTGTTCCTCAGATATATGCTATCTTTTGCTTTTGCCTAATGTTAGTTGATATTCTAATTAAAGTTTGTATCCAGTGACTTTGATGCAGATTGAAAATTGGTCATATTGTGTCAGATTATAGTATTATGAATGGGTATATGCTGGAGCACCTGATCTGATTTTTTTCACCTCGTTTTTTGTTTATTGATATTGAAGGGACACAAAAGCGGTGGAGCTTGATGTAGACCACTTTATTAAAGACATGGAATCGGTAATGGGGAAGGGGAGTATAGGGTAGGAAAGCAATGCTCATGATGCAGATTTTGAAGAAGGCCATACTTCATCTTCTGGTATGGATTTCGGTAACTTCTTAAATTTCCATATAGTTGTTCTGGCCCACATGTTTTTCCCATGAAAAATGCAAGGGCTAAGGGGATGTGAAATTGTTCTCTCTTTGGAGGGTTCAAATCATCCATTTCATTCACTTCTTTAAGTTATATTGTTAAGTTTCGTTATGTAAAACATGATGAACTTGTTATATACCCTTGGTTTCCCTATCACTTCTTGAGAATTTACTAAAGCTGGTGTTACTACCACACCGATGGAGAATTTACTAAAGCTTTTTGGATTTAACTAATATAGATTTCTTGGCAGTGTTGTGGCCATCTCTGACTTCTGGATGAGTCTTTGCAAACATCGCTCACCAAAGGTCGTCCAGAGGTCGAGTATTTTTTCTATTTCTATAATTTAAACGGCAGTTGAGCATCTTATATTATACATTTTGCAGGTGCTTGTGGTCTATTATGTGATTACTTGGCATTAGTGTTGTTTTAATTTCTTGATTTCTTGAATTGCAGTTCTTGAGTTTGGTGATGGAGTTTTTGAGGTGCTTTCTACTTCTGGGGACACACATTTCGGTGGTGACGAGTTTTGATAAGGTTGGATCATATTTTCATCTCTGCAGCAGCCATTTAAGAGCTTAGTGTTGTGGATTTTGTATGATGATATTGTCATTCTTTTCCTTTGCTTATTTATTGTTATCTTATAAATCAAACAGAGAATCGTCGATTGGCACTACCCCATGCACATATGAACTCGTTGGCATGTTTGGAGGAGCGTGATGAATGGCAGGGTCGAGTGCCCACATTTGTACACCATAAGTATGATGATAAAATTTATATTTCTTTTTATATTTATGCTTTCTATTGGTATTTATATAAGTTTGTACTTCTTTTTATACTTATCATTACCGTAAAATTGAAAATTTCAGTATTTTCTATAAGTCTATGTTTTATCAGATGTATTTATCAGGATCATGTACTTTTTCTGTACTCATTCTTGATTCATAGGTTTAATTGCATTTCCAGTTTTAGACCCTGACCTGTTATCCACTTTTGGACCTGACCTGGATCTGTTAAAAGAATGATATACCTATATATTGTGTAGCAAATAGGTACCAGGTTGGGTTTGGATCGGGTTTGGGTTAACTTGAATACAACCTATTTATATAACATGTCAATATTTTCAACCTGACCTATTAGATGCGGACTCCTTAGATAGAAGTCATCAATATCTCAACTTAATGATGTTCTCCTTTTGATTTCAGGCGAAGCTTTTCGATTTGAAGCTCACCTCAAACTGATCACTATCGGATGGGGATACTTGGCAGGAGAGGCGAAGCAAATTTTTTTTATTATTTTTTTTTATTTTGAAAATGGGTCATGGGGTCCTTAGTTTTTTAACTCTCTTTCTTTTCTTCTTTTTGTTTGAATAAAGGGATTGGGCATGTGAATGTAATATCCCTGATATTTTTTGACGTATTTTTCATGTACCTCGGTAAGCGTGTCCGGAAAATATTGTGAAATATTTTATTTTGATAAGCTAGGGCTATAATACGACTAATGGTCAAAGGAATTAGCCTAGAGAGGTGTGCAAGTCAAGTAAACGATAACTTACACAATAGGATAGGTGTATGTGTTCAACATGAAATATTTTGCAAATTTAGAGGATAAGTTGTAAACAAAAATATCTAGATTTTTGTTAGGAATTGTTTTATCTTATAAGAAAGAGAATTGCAAGAGAAGTTACACTTCTCCCTCTCGTTTGAATTAGAATTAGCAACTTTTGTTTTGCCTTGCCTTTGATCTTTAGATCTTGAGAGCTTAAAAGTTCCTCTCTCCATCTCAACCATTGATTAGATTAGTGCTTGAATTCTGATCAGTTTGAATTATTGAAAGAGAAGAGTGATGTGGAGAGTGAGAAAATCTGTGTGATCTTGTTGATTGATGAGGCTGTAGCCACCCCTTTTGATGGACTGATTTGAAGATCTAAACCTTTGAGCTTGGAGATTCGTTCTGGACGTGAATCGGTGCAACGGAAGCAATGAATTAAGCTACAAGAGGTAGGCTGTTAAAACCTTCTTGTGTCCTTTAAATTTTTATTTTGCTTAGAATAGTATGTAGTATGTTTAAAGGAGATCTGAGGGCTGTGTTTGGAAATGAAGAAAAGAATCCGGATATGAAAGGTTAATAGCCACAGAACCTGAGGAATTCGACTGTCGATTTGGAAATCGACAGTCGAAATGAGTTTTTTGGCCTGAGACAGATTTTTGAAAATCGACAGTCGAAATATGTTTTTGTGTGCCTGAAGGAAAGTTTTGAAATTCGTTGGTCGAAATTGAATTCGACCATCGAATTCTGTCCTGTTTCAGGCTTTTGAAAGTTTGTTGGATTTTTATTCTGCAAGCTTTTGGTTTGATTTTTGGGTTCTATATTAACACTGAGAGTGTTAATATATGTAGGTTTTGACTATTGGGAGTCCTTGGAGAGGACTGCTTGTACATGTTTTTGGAACTCCCTTGTTAAGGTAGGGGAACCTTGTTCTCTAATTTGCATTAAATTATAAGTATAGCTTGTTTGACTATTTAAATTAAGAAGGGTAAATTTTAGAAATTCTGTTGCACACAGCATAATAAAATTATGAATATATGATACAATCTGAAAATTTGGAAACCTTGTTATAACTAAGCATCTTTGTAATTCGAACCTCAGAACCTCAGTTAAGCTTTGAATCAGAACTTCGAATCAGAACTTTGAAAAATCAGAATTATGTTATGAATAACAAGCTTGATATGTGTTAGCATTTGCATTTGATTTAGGGTTCATACGGACGATGCCCTAGATTTTACCAACCGTGTTGACGATTTTACTTTGGCGCAAGTTTTCCTCATAGCGTAGGGGCTTGTTGCACTTTCGAAATGGGTTCATGAACGACGATGGTCAGTAGGGTTTTCCCATCGGTCACGTAGTCCGCTCTCATGCTATAGGAAATTTGGGAGATAAAATTAAGTTATAAATTTAAGACAAGAAGCATGCTAAATCAGAACTTTTTCGAACACATTAGAGTATATTATCAGTTTTGACTTAGGATTAGTACTGGAGATTTACTTTGGAAAGCATCATTTGAAAAACCATAATTGATCCGATTCTGTCTTTTGAAAACCTTTACTTATAAAGAAATGCAAATAGATCTGTTTCCTCTATTGAGCTTGGCTGTTAGCTCACCCTCGACTATACGTCACAGGTGCTGAGGTTGACCTTGGGTCAGAGGATCCGGAGGACTCCGATTATATTCCCGAGGAGGATTTGGACATACCAGCTGAGGAGTTCTTTCCGTGATCTTAGATCCTGTGTTTTCTTTTTGGTATTTTTGTTTGGATATTATTGTGGAATATTGGGCCCTAGGCCTTTATTTTGGTTCTTTTGATATCACTCGAGGAACCATTATTGTGAACCACTATTTTAGGTGATCGGATTGGCCATCACCGGTGGTTCTTTTTGGTTCCTCACAGTGATATATTTAATTTTGTTATATGAAGCTTTTGTTTTTGGATTAATAATGTTGCCTCTATCTTTAGATCTTTGTTTATGTTGCCGGCTTCTGTTTGTTATGGCTTATTGAGAAATCAATAAGTTGATGAACTAGCCTTTCCTATACCTTAGGGATTGGAAAAGTCGGGTCGTCACAGTTGGTATCAGAGCAAGGCTCTAGGTTCAGAGTCTTAGGACTAGGGGTTAGATTATTCCTAACAATTCATTACTGATCAATTGTTATTGTTTTTTTTAACAATGACAGATCAGCATGCCACCACGGTTTAGAGGCAGAGGTTGAGGTATAGAGGGACCTCGTACAGCTCGCATTGAGGAGATAGATGAGGGCGTAGGTACCTCATATGGCAGAGGGCGAGTTGCTTCTAGCCCTAATGCAGATCCTTTAGGAGCTGCTAGGCAAGACAGAGGAAATGTGGACGAGGTGTTGGCAGCCTTGGCTACTAACATGGCTCAGCAGACTGTAGCCATTGACCGACAGACCGAGATCTTTGGCACTAGACATCACCAGAGGATTCGCGAGTTTAGGAGGATGAGACCTCCTACATTCTCGAAGCATGATCCTATGGAAGCCGAAGCATGGCTGGATGAGATAGAGAAAATATTTGAAGTGTTGCAGTATACCGATGTCGAGAAAGTACGCTGGGCATCTTTCAAACTTTTGGGCGAGGCTAGCCCGTGGTGGAAGTCTGTTTCCAGGATGAGAGAGTAGGACTACCCCAATACTTCATGGACTTGGGCAGAGTTTGTGGAGACGTTCAACGATCGATTTTCAAGATCATACGTGTCGATTATTTATTGAATTGAAACGAATGAGATGTCGTGAGTATGGCGCAGATTTGATAGACTTTCCCAATTTGCACCCTACATGTGGCCCGGTGATGAGAGCTCAGAAATTTCAGAGAGGTTTGAGGCCGAACATTCAGGAGAGGGTGTCGATGTGGGAAATGGAGACGTATGCGGGTGTCATGTCCAAGGCCCTCATTGCAGAGGAAGATATCCAGAAACAGTACTTGAGGCGAGAGCAGGGTAATAAAAATAGGTTTGGCCAGGGATAGCAGAGTGCTTCAGAGTAGGTGAACAAAAAGCCGAGGTTCTCTAAACCTCCTCCCTACCCTAGTCAGCCATCATATTCTAGACCGGCTGTTGCTTTAGGACCAGTGACGTCTTCCTATCAGAGACCGCATAGTTCGTCACCAGGACGACCTTTCAGAGCCGTGAGCACTACTGCAAGTGGAGCTTCTGTGGCTCAGGGTTCGACGAGAGGATCAGCTGTTACTCCTGTTTCTACCCATGATGCAAGATGTAGGAAACCACATAAGATGAGGATTGCGAAGACGGAACCAGGATGCTTCATGTGTGGACAAAGTTGGTCACATGATCAAGGATTGTCTGTTGTTGAGAAAGGATGGACTACTGACGGTCTCTCTGAAGTCGACGCGACCTACAGTTCAAGGTCGGGCTTATGCGGTGACTGCACAGGATGCCCAAACGTCGAATGACGCCATCCAAGGTATCATTAAAGTTGAGATGTCATTTATGCATTGATTCAATTATTATTGTTTAAATTTAAATTCAAGTCAACTATGTTAAACCACATAGGAATCATTGCATATAATTAACAAACTTTTTAACTAAAGGTACACTTATGATGAGTAGTCGAGACGACGTGGATAAAATTGAAGTGCGAGTACTTATAGACCCTGGGTCTACACACTCGTTTATTACTCCTTCCTTCTTAGAGAAGTTGGGTATTATTCTCGAACCCCTTGCCTTTATTTTGGATGTCAAGATTCCTACGGGAAGTTTGGTATGCACTGATACAGCATGTCAGTCAGTCATCGTGATGATTGATGAGCACAAGACATTGATCGACATGATTACGTTGAGCATGGAAGGGTTTGACGTCATTCTCGGAATGGATTGGTTGGCAGCTTATCACGCGAGCATGGACTGTCTGCGGAAGATAGTGACCTTCCGACCGCCAAAGCGAAAATCCTTCCGATTCTGTGGAGTCAAATCCAAGGTTGCGTCGTTGATTTCAGCCATTAAAGCTGAGCGCATGATGAAGAATGGTTGTAGTGGGTATTTGGCCTATTTGCAAGATTCTACAGAGAAGAAGAATGACTTGGCTCTTATCAAGGTGGTCTGTGATTATCCGGATGTCTTTCCAGAGGACTTGCCTGGATTACCACCTGACCGAGAGATTGAGTTTGCGATTGAGCTGGTGCCGGGTACATAACCGTTATCTAAAGCTCCATATCGGATGGCGCCTGCTGAGTTGAAAGAGCTCAAGGAACAGCTTCAGGAGCTGTTAGACAAAGGCTTTATTCGACCGAGTGTTTCTCCTTGGGGTGCACCGGTTCTTTTTGTGAAAAAGAAGGATGGATCGATGCGTCTGTTTATCGATTATAGGCAGCTCAACAAGATGGTGATTGAGAATCGTTATCCTCTTCCGCGAATAGACGACTTGTTTGATCAATTGCAGGGTGCAAGGTTCTTTTCAAAGATTGATCTGAGGTCAGGCTATCACCAGCTCAAGATCAAGGCGAAAGATATATCCAAGACTGCATTTTAGACGCGTTATGGCCACTATGAGTTTTTAGTGATGCCATTTGGATTGACAAATGCGCCTGCATCTTTCATGGACTTGATGAACAGGGTGTTCAAACCACATCTTGATAAATCTGTGGTAGTTTTCGTAGATGACATCCTCATCTATTCGAAAACCAGAGAGGAGCATGTGCAGCATCTGAGGATGGGTCTTCAAACACTCAGGGACCATCAATTGTATGCCAAACTCAGTAAGTGTGAGTTTTGGCTTGATCAGGTCAGTTTCTTGGGCCACGTAGTCTCTGAAGCGGGTATCTTAGTGGATCCTACAAAGATAGATTCTGTGGTGACATGGGAACAACCTACGACAGTTACAGAGGTCAGAAGTTTCCTTGGTTTGGCAGGGTACTATCGGCAATTTGTCGAGGGTTTCTCGAAGATATCGGGTCCACTTACACAGCTCATGAGAAAGAATGCTAAGTTCGATTGGACAGAGCAGTGTGAGCAGAGCTTTCAGGAGCTAAAGCGTCGTTTGACTACGGCACCAGTGCTTGCTATTGATCGGTTTTAAAGTGTACCCTTGCAAGTGCACAAGTTCGATTGTAGCACGGCGAAATTAAGGGTGTCGAACCCACAGGGAAGCGCAAAATTAGATTAATTTTAAAGAGATTTCAAAGACCCAAGGAAGTACCAAGGGTGAGAGATTTCATTGTCAAGATTTACCACTACACAATGCAATAATCAAAAGAACTAAATCAAGCTATGCACGGATGAACTATGATTAAGAAATTAACAATGATGAAATGATCAAGGAGTTGCTAACCCTAGATTTATAACTTTTCTACAATCAACCACACAATTTCAAGTTAAATCATTATACCATCATTTAACTACAAGAAAAACGAATCGATGAAAATGCAATTATTGATTCGGCATACCCTATCCGAACACTATGACGCATCCAATCACGGCATGCATCATGCGAAAGGCATAGCGTATCTCAAATTCGAAATCACAACCATAAGAATCAACCGCACGGCATCCTATATCGATCTACAAGATCGATCTAGGTGGAATAATTTGTTTATTGTCGCCGATCACACTACGGTCGTATTTGATGATAACACAATGAAGCACACACTAAAAGCCGTACGATTCAATAATTCTAACAAGAAATTATAAGCTTAAAAGTAAGTTAGTTACTCATCTAGGGGTCGCTTCCTCCTTGAACGAGGGGTTTAGCCGCTCATCCTTGATCCACACGCACAATGTAAATCGAAAGCCATCACAAAAATTGCTCTTTTATTTATCAACCGCTTGATCTTTTTGGAGAAGATCACAACCTTACACAACTTTTTATCTAAATACAAAACTAAAAATAACAAAGAAAAAAAATTGCTAAAGGCCCTAAGAAAATCTACCGAGCAAAAGTCCCCCTTGAACCCTAAACATCCTGTTGTTTAAATAGGGCCCGGGCTAAAATTATTCCATATCCAAATCAATAGATTGAATTTTGAAATCAATCGATTGAATTTTGAATTCAATCGATTGAATTCAAAATTCGAATTTTGGAGGCTCATTTGCATTCCCAAAATCAAACTATTGAATTTAAGGAATTCAATCGATTGACTTTCGAAAATCAATCTATTGAATTCCAAATTCAATCTATTGATTTTGGAAATCAATCTATTAAATTCCAAATTCAATCTATTGATTTTGGAAATCAATCTATTGATTTTTGGAAATCAATCTATTGATTTTGGGCAATCTTTAAACTCAATCATTGAGTTTCAAATCTCAATCGATTGAAATGGGCATGTGACATATTTAACTCTCGAAACTATGGCTAGACCAATCTTTTTCACGGATTTCAAGCTTCACCGCTCCATGGTCCAAAGTTCATATAGTCCCTTAATTTTATTCACTTAAGCTCTTTCAACATCCCAACACAAAACCACTAAAACTATCGTTGTTAGAATGCCTTCATCGGATAGCTAAATGTTAGTATTTAGGGTGCGAAATATAGTCATATTTCGACATAGATCACACCCCCAAACCTATACTTTGCTAGTCCTCGAGCAAAGAGAATGATAAATATGTCAAGGCAATTTAAACTAACATCCTAACAAAAATTAAATGCCACTTTCGTAGGGAGCACGATTGCATTTAGCATATGCAATAAGCCTTTAAACCTCTAGGTGATCCCTAGGGGAGGAGTTGTGTCTCCTGAAGGTTTTCAGTGAAGATACCTACAAACTTAAAAAAAAACAGTTTTCAAAATCATCGATAGAAGAGTTTTCAAAAATCGGTTTATATAATATATATACCTTTAAAATCAAAAACCAATAATTATTTCAGCATGCAAAAGTTCATTCTCAAATACCAATGGCATGATAATTCCACTGTTGTTTATTCCAATTAACCCAATGCTCTGATTTTTAGACCAATTTTTTTATTTATGCCTAGAATGTCGTGTGCACATGTGCCAATGCTTAAATCATTTCATTGCTGGATTAATCCAAATCGGGAATCACCGGATCCAAAGTTTTGACTCAATCCTCACCTTAGGTATACACTTAAAACAAAATCATCGATAAATGATTTACTTTTCGCACACATGTGAGAGAGTTATAATACAAACAAAAAGGTCTCACATGATATAAGAAAGACGGTGCATCAAAGAATTAAAAGAAATCTCATGGTGAAAGATATTTGTATCTTAAGCACGCTATACCAACCACCATAGTCATTGCATCATCACTCTCCACAAGGCATTTACCAACCGAGATCAGATCACGAAGGTCTTTTCTATGGTTGTAATGGGGCTCGGGTGAAGGTTATGAAAGAAAGGGCAAATTGGATTCAAATTTCTCTGAGAAACTAGAAAAAGAAATACAATTTAATTTTCTAACTTTCCACTCGTTCTTTCTCGGATTTTTCAGAAATTCTCTTTCTTTTCAACCTTTTTTTCATCTTTTCATTCCTTTTTTTTTTTTTTTTTTTTTATGCACATATTTTTCTGCCATATGCTCCTTGCAAGTATTATCGTCATGACTTTCCACTTTCTCTCTTGTTCTTGTCCCTCTTTCCTAATTTCTCAGAGATTGAAAGGTAAAGTTTTGTATTTTTTTTTCAAACTAGTGTGGGGTATGATTAATATAGCTTCACAAGAAATATTTATGACAAAAATTTCCAATCAAGGCTCAAAAGGGGGTGCAACAAGGAAAATTAATATAAGGTGGGGCATTTTAGGCAGAAACGAGCCAATGATGGCCTTTGATCATATCCTTTCATGATGGTAATGATGCCTATTTGTCTTGAGTTTAAATGCAATGAGTTCTAGCGCAATGATATAAAATATGCGAAATAAACAAACCGAGATAAAATGTATGAGATTTCAACAATTAAGCACGAATTTCAAAGATACTTCGAATTTATTTTAGCACTCATCAAAAATGAGGAAAAAGTTCTAAATCTCACGGGTTTAGTCTTTCTTAGGATCCTAGAATTCCAAATTTAAACTAATCTTTTGATTTCCAGATTCAAGCATGGCGAAGTGCAAAAAAAAATTTCTAGGCATAAAATTCAAATTAATCTTTAAATGTTCACAATGGAATTAATTATCCTAAACAACAACAGTTTTATCATGGCATAAATATTTGAAAATTAAAATTTTATATGCATCAGTGATTAAAGTTTGAAAACTACGCCAAAAATAAATAACGATGATTTTTTTATTTATTTATTTTATTTATTTATTTATTATTTTTTATTTTTTATTTTTTATTTTATTTTTATTTTTTTTAGTATTGAAGGTGCATATAAAATGTGGTCAAACATATACTGCAAAAGTTAAAAATCATGAACCACGCATTTGAGCACACCACCCCCAAACCTGATGTTTCCAATGTCCTCGTTGGATTGTTGCAGGACCCCCAAACCTGTTTTTTTAAATTTATTTATTTATTTTTTTAAACTAACCTAATGCAACAATTAACGAAAAATAAAAACAAAGTTACGAGAACAAACAAAGTTAAACCCTAACACCGTTCTAGAGACGAAACTAAAATCCTAAAGCTAAAATAGAAATCAATCCCTCATTCCTCGTTGCTTGTCATTCCGGGTTTCGGTTTCGGACATGCATAACGCCACATCTCCTCAGTGAGTCCGACCGCGCCGGGTGGTGGTATTGGGGCTTGAGGCGGTGATGTTGGTGGGATAGGAGGCGACGTTACGAGTGGTGGTTGCGGATTCAATTCCGCCCATAAATAGGTCGGAATCAAGTTCATTGTCGGGTCATTTTCAACTTCGATGGAGCAAGTAAAATGTGGACGTGGTGAGTTTATGATCATGTATTCCAATGCTGAAATCGGCGAAGTCGATTGTGTAGATACCAAGTCAAGATCAATGATTTCCTGATTTGATAAATCGAGCAATTGGTGTGGCGAATCCCGACGCGACTTTTTCCTTGCTGGTTCAGCAAGGCGTTTGGTTGCGGAACGTGTGCGGTATCGGATTGAGTCCATGGATCGAAGCTGGGGATAACAAATTCTAAGAAACCGAGGGATTGTTTTCAAAAAGTAGAGGTACGTACTTATTAAATAAGTGAAAACCAAAAACTATCCTAAAAATAACGAAGCTAAGATTGGAAATTTTGGGACTGATTTTCGGATGGTTCAGAAATAGCATCAGTCAATCGATTGGAATGTGAAAATCAATCGATTGACTGAGTGCAGAAGGAAATTTTTGCTGGATTAGAAAATAATTTTCCTTTTAAAGGTCATATCGAAATTTGGGCCAAATCATCAAATCGGAGGAAACCTTCAATAGTTAAATCGATTAAAACCAATTTGTGTACTGGGTGACTTTCCAATTGAGTGGTCACTTTCCAATTGAGTTGCCAACTCAATCGATTGAAGATAGCCTAAAAGACCAGCCTTTTTGAATTAAAAAAATTGTCAATCGATTGAATAATCAATTAACTAACAATTAAAAAAAAAAAGGTCATATTTTCCATTAAGCTAGAACATATGATTACACCCACACGATCTTTCAAACTATCACAAAAACATGATTATATTATCCATCAAATCAAAGGAAGTAAAATCCTACGATCATTTAAAATGCATCTACCACAGTCATCACAAAACAGAAATAGAAGAAAATAATATCATCAACCTCACATCATCACAAAATCCACATAAATCAGATCCAACAGATCAATCTTCATCATTGTCGTCGTCGTTACCCTCTCTTTCCATTGCCGCTCACGCTCGTGCAATGAAGTCATCCGCTTCTCTCGGGAATGATTCCCGAGCAATTTGGGTTAAGAGAGAGCCATGATATCGCAACATCCGATCCACACCATCGATAGTCAAATAGAACCTATCCATGCGCGCCTCGAGGCGTGTGATTGTTGCCACGGTATTGAACTCACGGGCTTCATCAGGACGAGGTCTACGAATACCGCCATGCTGGCGTTGCCCAGGGTTTGGAGCTTGAGATGGACCCTCGACTAGGACGTTTCGCCCGAAAAGAGCATTCATACTCTTGGTCCATACGTTTCTTCCATATTGATAAAATTGCATGTCGCCAATATCTTCATCACAGTAGATCGGGCATTGCAGGTGGTCGAGAAGATGCATTACGAAGTGGGGAAAGTACAACAAGAGGGACTCACGTCGACATATCAACGTTCTGATGTCATTATGGCATCGATACATTGCCTCAAGCATCAATTTCGGGGCATTTAACCAGGTATTTGTGTAAACGGCGTACAATGCCGCCACCCGGTCGCCGGTTCTCTCGCTCTTAGTCCCGTGAGGCAATAAATTTGTGGACATGACAATATCCCAGAATAGAACATCACGAGGCAAAGCCGAACGCTTTGTAGCTTGGCCCGACCCTCGCCTACCCCCACACATGTTAGCAATAATCTCGTCTTGACAGAGGTTTAATTGAGGCCCAATTTGATGATTTGGAGGTCGGTTCATGAGGAAGTGAAAGGCCTCGGCTAGATCTGATGCTTGAATCCGATAGTACCAGTTATCGATCCTTACTTTAATCCAATCAACTCCCGATGGCGATCGTCCTGCCGGAATCCATTCCATGTTCTGATAAAATAATCGGACAATGCGAGTTGATACATCGATGGGAGGCGGTGCTAATAACATTTCAAGATGAACCGCTTCGATGTATGCAATGGAATGTGCGACTTAGGATACGTGAACTCCGTGAGATCGAAAAAATTTTCAATCAAAATTTCACGATCAACATATTCTTCAGTTGGTACATCTTTTGGAACATTGACTGGGCGCGGAGGGCGCTGGTACACGAGTCTTGCCTGATCAGCCATTCACTGGCTTAGATGGAGAGAACAAGAACGGTGAAAGCTTTTGGAAAGCTGCACAGAAGGAGTCTCCGAAATCCCTTAAAAAGATAATTTTGGAGCCGGGTTGTTACAAAAAAATGAATTCGATCGGTTGAACATGAAAGTTCAATCGATTGAAGTGATTGTGGCACAAAGGGAGAGACCCATGCATAAATGTGTCACCATTTTCCAATGTGAAGGAGTTAATTGATAAGACCAAAAAGCATTTGTTTAATCCAATTTTCAATCGATTGAAAATTTCAATCGATTGAACAATATGTGAGGTCATTCATTCCTTCACTCATTTAATGCATGGCTATTTCCAAGGAGTCTCATGCCTATTTTCAATCGATTGAAATAAGCCTTGCATTGATTTCTCCCGCAGCACATTAATGCATTTGACAAGGGTTTTGACTAATTGCCCTTTATCTCAACCGATTGAATTTTTAAGAAGAGAATTCAATCGATTGAAACCAAAAAGGAAAATGAAGTGGGTGATTTGAAAAGTCATGTGATATGACTTTGAATTAACCTGTGGCAGCAAGAGTACTTTGCGATCATCTCAATCGATTGAATTTTATTTTCATTCAATCAATTGAGCAGAATTTCACCATTATGCTAAAAGTATCCCGACTCAATCAATTGCCTCAGATCTTTTAACACAACAATCAAGGACCATACAACTAAAATCTATCCCACTGGGTTGCCTCCCAGGAAGCGCTGAGTTTACGTGTCGACAGCTCGACCGATTCTTCATCACATTGGCGGCTCAATGAGATCTGTTTCTTCAGCCATCATTTGAAACTTTGACTCCAATAGCGGTTTAAGCCGTTGACCATTTACTTTCAGAATTCGATTATCTTTGATGTCTCTAATCTCGACAGCACCAAATTCAGATGTGGAAATGACCTGAAAAGGTCCCTCCCATCTTGATCGTAATTTTCCCGGATGAAATTTTAACTTTGAATTGAACAGCCAAACTTTTTGCCCCGGATGAAATTCCTTTCTGGAGATTAACTCATCGTGAAGCCTTTTGGATCTTTCCTTGTAAAGTCTAGCATTCTCATATGCATCATAACGTAACTCATCGAGTTCATTTAGTTGCAGACGGTTTGATCCAATGATTGCATGTCAAATTAAACCATTTGATTGCCCAAAAGGCTTTGTGTTCAATTTCAACTGGAAGGTGACACGCCTTCCCAAACACAAGCCGAAATGGAGACATTCCAATTGGTGTCTTGAATGCCGTCCTGTATGCCCAAAGAGCATCCGATAGGCGAAGAGACCAATCCTTTCTATCTGTTCTGACAGTCTTTTCTAAAATCCGCTTGATTTCACGATTCGACACCTCAACTTGACCACTAGTTTGCGGATGGTAAGGTGTTGCCACTTTGTGAGTGACTCCATATTTCTTCATTAAAGTTGCAAACTGGCGATTGCAAAAGTGTGAACCACCATCACTGATGATAGCTCGGGGTATTCCGAATCGGTTGAACACGTTCTCCTTAAGAAACTTTACCACCACCTTGTGGTCATTCAATCGAGTGGCTATAGCTTCCACCCATTTTGAGACATAATCTACAGCCACCAAAATGTAGAGAAACCCAAATGATGGGGGAAATGGTCCCATAAAGTCGATTCCCCAAACGTCAAAAATTTCGACAACTAAAATCGGGTTCAACGGCATCATGTCTCATTTAGAAATATTTCCCAATTTTTGACATTTTACACATCCCTTGCAATAATCCATTGCATCGCGAAAGATAGTGGGCCAGTAGAATCCACTTTGTAAAATTTTGAATGCGATCTTTCGTCCCCAAAGTGACCTCCACAAGCTCCATTATGAGAAATTCATCACGCTTGATTGTTCTTCTTTGGGCACACATCGTCGGATTATCTCGATCGAGCAGAATTTAAACAAGTGTGGTTCATCCAAGTAGTGTTTCACTTGGGAGAAGAACAAATTTTTATCATTTTACCCCTTTGCAATGGGATTTGACGTAACGGGTAATTGACAATGTTTGCATACCACGGAGTTCCATTTAGAGCGGATAACCATCAATTGCTCATCGGGAAAGGTATCTCGAATAGGTTACGCAAAGATGTTGCTTCGTGAAGTATACGAGAGATGGTACGCAACCACATTTTCGACTCCCTTTTTGTCTCGTATCTCAAAATTGAAATCTTGCAGCAATAGAATCCATCTGATCAGTCTTGGCTTTGTATCCTTCTTTGCCAATAAGTACTTAAGTGCGGAATGATCAGAAAAAACTACGATCTTGGACCCGAGCAAGTATGAGAAACTTGTCCAGCATAAACTTCTGACCAATAATTCTTTCTGTGGTGGTGTAGTTTATTTGTGCGTCGATCGATATTTTACTTGCATTGTAAATTACATGAGGTAATTTATCTACTCTTGGCCTAAAACCGCTCCAATTGCATAATCGTCGTCGCACATTAGTTCAAAGGGAAGCGAGTAATCCGGAGGTTGAATTATGGGAGCATTGGATAACAGTTCTCTTACTTTCAAAAATGCCTTCATGCAATCATCATCAAAGATGAAAGGAACATCCTTCCCAAGCAAGGTACATAATGGTTTAGCCACCTTGCTAAAATCTTTGATAAATCTTCTGTAAAATCCCGCATGTCCCAAAAATGATCGGATTTGTCTAACACTCCTTGGTGGTGGCAAATTAGCAATTAAGTCGACTTTTGCCTTGTCGACTTCAATTCCTTTCTTGGAAACGATATGCCTTAACACAATTCCCTGTTGAACCATAAAATGACTCTTTTCCCAGCTTAAAATAAGATTAGATTCTACACAATGTTGTAATACCTGTGTCAAATGGTTCAGACACATTTCAAAGGTCCTCCCAAAAACCGAGAAGTCGTCCATGAATACTTCGATAAATTTATCAACCATATCCGAGAATATTGCTAACATACAACGTTGAAAAGTGGCCGGCGCATTACAAAGTCCGAAAGGCATCCTTCGATATGCAAAGGTTCCATAAGGGCAAGTAAACGTTGTCTTTTCTTGGTCTGATGGAAATACAAGCACTTGATTGTATCCCGAGTAACCATCAAGAAAATAATAATATTCTTGTCCTGCCAACTTTTCTAGAATCTAATCAATAAATGGCAGGGGAAAATGGTCCTTTCTCGTAGCAGTGTTCAATTTCCGATAATCAATACATACACGCCATCCAGTGGTCTCACGTGTAGGCACCAATTCCCCCTCGGTGGTCTCCTTCACTGTTATTCCCGATTTCTTTGGAACAATCTGAATTGGACTTACCCATTCACTATCTGAAATCGCATAAATGATTCCTGCATCAAGTAATTTGATAATCTCTTTCAAAACAACTTCTTTCATGTTGGGATTCAGCCGTCTTTGTGCCTCTCTTGATGGTGTGCTACCTTCTTCAAGGTGGATCTTGTGCATACACACCGACGGATCTATCCCTTTTAGATCGGCTAATGTCCATCCGATTGCTCTTTTGTAGTCCTTGAGTACTCCAATTAGTTCTCCTTCTTGCTTTTCTGACAAAGTTGCAGAGATTATCACCGGAAGTGTTTCAGATGGTCCCAGGAAAACATACTTAAGTGAATCAGGTAACTGTTTCAACTCAAGATTTGGTGGTTGCTCAATTGAAGGCATCAATTTGGGTTTTTTCACCACGGGTAATGGTTCAATTCTCACCTTCCATGGCTTCTTCTCCTGAGACATTGAGATGGTGTTCATTTCCTCGAAATTTTGCTCAACACTTCCTCCCTCATCATAGATTGCCAGCAAGGCGGTTTCGAATTCCTCCTTAGTGAGCATCGAGGGAAGCGCTTCTTCAACCACTTCATCAACCTGGTCAATATAAAAGCAATCAACCTCTTCTTCGTTGGAAAAATGGTTCATAGCATTGAACACATTCAATCTCACTTTCATATTTCCAAAGGAGACATCCATCACTCTGTCGGCGATTAATACGAGCATTTGCGAGTAAGGAAGGGACGTCCCAAGGATAATGGGGATTTGGTTTCGATTTGACTCGTTGTTCCATATCCAAAACAATAAAGTCCACAGGAAAGACAAATTTATCGATTCCTACCAAGACGTCCTCGATGATACCCCTAGGTCGTCTTTCAGACCTATCTGCTAATTGAAGTGTTACCGCAGTCGGTTGCAATTCACCCAGGCCTAATTTTTCAGACAGAGAATGGGATCAAGTTCACACTTGCTCCCAGATCTAAGAGTGCTCTTTCAATTGTTTGTCCACCAATAACACATGTAACAGTTGGGACTCCAGGGTCCTTAAGCTTTGGTGGCGCATTCAACTTTAGGATGGAACTGACATGATTAGTCAGGAACACTTTCTTGGACACATGTGTACGTGTCTTCCTCTTTCGGGTGCATAAATCCTTGAAGAACTTGGCGTACGCAGGAACTTGGTTAATGGCATCGAGCAAGGGAAGATTAATCTTTACTTGCTTAAACGTTTCGAGAATATCGTCCATTTTTGAAGGACCCTTCCCCAATCTGGATGGAGGTGTAAGGCACTCAGGGAATGGTGCCTTAGGTGTATGGGGATTTATTTCCATTGCTGGATCCACTTCAAGTTCCTGTCGAATATTTTTGGGATTTTCGCTCTTCTTCTCTTTCTCTGCTTCTTCTTCCTTTTCAGCTTTTTTTTCTATTTCTTCAACTTTAGATGGAATTTCAACTTGGTTGTCGACCACTTGACCACTTCTCAAGACCGTTACAGCCTTCAGCTGATGGCTGGTTGATGGCCCTTCACCAGATGGTGCGTGGCCTCGCGGGTTGTCGATAGGTTGGCTAGGAAGCCTTCCCTCTTCTCTTTGACTCATTTGGTTAGCCAATTGACCGATTTGATCTTGCATTTTAGCCATGGATTGCTGGTACGCTTGCATAGTTTGTTGTTGAGCTTGCAGAGTTTGCATCAATTTTTCTTCAAAATCAGAATTCCTTGAACTTGAAGCATTGGTTTGGTTGAAATTCTGATGTTGACGATGCTCAGAATTTGGGTGCTGATAATTCAAATTTTGTTGGAAATTCGAATTTCGTTGGAAGTTAGAATTCTGGTGTGGATGAAGACCTTGTTGTCCACTTGATGTATTTGCTTTATACTGCTGGTTTCCTTGTCCAGTTTGACTTGATCCTCCCCACCCTAGGTTAGGATGGTTTTTCCACTCAGGATTGTAGGTGTTTGAATAAGGATTCCTATCTTGCCGTTGATATGACTGAGTCACATTAACTTGCTCTGGGATTTGATTCTTGGAAAAATCATCGAGTGGTTGGACACTTTCGTTAGATGTGTGACCTTGATTCTCACAAATTGCGCAAACAGTAGGGGCATTGAGGGTTTTAGCTTGCTGAGTTGCGGCAAGCAACATATTCATTTGTTTTGACAACATATCCACTTTTATTGACAACTCAGAGGTATTGTTGTTAACGTCAAACAACCCTCTTTTGTCAACACATGAGACTTTCTTTGATAAATCACGGTTAACACGTCCCAAAGTTTCGCTTTGCATTGAGGTTTGACTCAACCTTCGAATAGAGTCCAAATTTCGTCACGCTCTTTTATGGAATAGGATCCTCCACACGATGCATTGACCATACGTCTTTCTTCTGGGATCAGCCCATTGTAAAAACTCTGAACTTGTTGCCATCTTGGAATATGATGATTAGGGCGCTTCTAAGCAATTCCTTAAACGCTCCCAACATTCGTGAAATGTTTCAAAGAGTTCTTTGAGCATAAACCAGAATTTTCGTAACTCGTTGGTTTTACTCATGGGAAAATATTTCTTTAAGAATTCACATTGCAACTCGGTCCAACTCGTGATGGATCTTGGTTCTAACGAATTAAACCACGATCTCGCCTTATCTACGCAAAGAGAAAGGAAAAAGTCGCAATTTAGCTATTTAAATGGTCACACATTATGAACTCTAAACATTTTGCATACCCCAGCGAATTGGTCGGATGAGCATACGGATTCTCATTACTCAATCCGTTAAAGATGGGCAACATTTGAATCATTGTCGATTTGAATTCAAAGTGATTCCCTGGAATGGGAGCATGAACAATACTATCTTGATCCTCGTAAGGACCAGGATCATAGTATTGTTCCAACGTTCGGGGTCCTTCTGGTGGTTCATAATGGTTTTCACCATTATTGTTGTTGTGTACATTCCTTTCTCCTTCTCTTTGTCTTTGATCGGCCAAAACTTCGGAGTTATTACGAAATCCGATTGCTCTTCGATTTGTTTTACAAGCTCGCTCGATTTCTCGATCCAACGGTTGAAGAGTTGGGCGATGAGATCGGGTAAAGCTCATACACCAATGAACCAAAACAAAATAGACTCAAAATGCCACAGTTCAGAATTAATCAATTGATTTTTTTTTATTTTTTTTTTTTTACAATCAATCGATTGAAACAGAGTGGAAAAAAAAAAAATCAAATAATTCAATAGATTGAATTCCTAAAATCAATAGATTGATTTTATCAATTCAATAGATTGAATTCCCAAATTCAATAGATTGAATTTATAAATTCAATCGATTGAACTCCCAAAATCAATAGATTGAATTCTGGAAATCAATGGATTGAATATATCAATTCAATCGATTGAGAATGGGAACAACCAATAATTTCAATCGATTGAGACAAAAGTACTCAATCGATTGAACTTATAAATTCAATTAATTGATAGGACATTCAAATGCAAAAAATCTGACTGACAAGCACAGTCAATCGATTGAAATTGAGAAGTCAATCGATTGACTAACAAACAGTGATGTATTTTATATTTCCACTAGAAATTTTGCAATCAACTCAGAACAGAAAAAATTGGGTTTTTATTTTTTTTAATTTTTTTAATTTTTTAATTTTTTAATAAAAAAAAAATGAAACAAGGAAATGTGCACAGTTGAAAATCGATCGATTGATTTTTATAAATCAATCGATTGATTATCAACAAAGAATTTAATGAGATGCAATCTCCGCTTCTCAGTCAATCGATTGAATATGAAAAATCAATCGGTTGACTGGCAACTACAGAATAAAAATCTCCTTAAAAAAAAAATAATAAAATTTCGTCGCAATCCCCGGCAGCGGCGCCAAAAACTTGATCGGTTTTAAAGTGTACCCTTGCAAGTGCACAAGTTCGATTGTAGCACGGCGAAATTAAGGGTGTCGAACCCACAGGGAAGCGCAAAATTAGATTAATTTTAAAGAGATTTCAAAGACCCAAGGAAGTACCAAGGGTGAGAGATTTCATTGTCAAGATTTACCACTACACAATGCAATAATCAAAAGAACTAAATCAAGCTATGCACGGATGAACTATGATTAAGAAATTAACAATGATGAAATGATCAAGGAGTTGCTAACCCTAGATTTATAACTTTTCTACAATCAACCACACAATTTCATGTTAAATCATTATACCATCATTTAACTACAAGAAAAACGAATCGATGAAAATGCAATTATTGATTCGGCATACCCTATCCGAACACTATGACGCATCCAATCACGGCATGCATCATGCGAAAGGCATAGCGTATCTCAAATTTGAAATCACAACCATAAGAATCAACCGCACGGCATCCTATATCAATCTACAAGATCGATCTAGGTGGAATAATTCGTTTATTGTCGCCGATCACACGGTCGACGGCTATAAACGAGTATTCGATGATAACACAATGAAGCACACACTAAAAGTCGTACAATTTAATAATTCTAACAAGAAATTATAAGCTTAAAAGTAAGTTAGTTACTCATCTAGGGGTCGCTTCCTCCTTGAACGAGGGGTTTAGCCGCTCATCCTTGATCCACACGCACAATGTAAATCGAAAGCCATCACAAAAATTGCTCTTTTATTTATCAACCGCTTGATCTTTTTGGAGAAGATCACAACCTTACACAGCTTTTTATCTAAATACAAAACTAAAAATAACAAAGAAAAAAAATTGCTAAAGGCCCTAAGAAAATCTACCGAGCAAAAGTCCCCCTTGAACCCTAAACATCCTGTTGTTTAAATAGGGCCCGGGCTAAAATTATTCCATATCCGAATCAATAGATTGAATTTTGAAATCAATCGATTTAATTTTGAATTCAATCGATTGAATTCAAAATTCGAATTTTGGAGGCTCATTTGCATTCCCAAAATCAATCTATTGAATTTAAGGAATTCAATCGATTGATTTTCGAAAATCAATCTATTGAATTCCAAATTCAATCTATTGATTTTGGAAATCAATCTATTGAATTCCAAATTCAATCTATTGATTTTTGGGCAACTTTTTAAACTCAATCGATTGAGTTTCAAATCTCAATCGATTGAAATGGGCATGTGACATATTTAACTCTCGAAACTGTGGCTAGACCAATCAGTCTTTTTCACGGATTTCAGTGCTTCCGCTGGCTCCATGGTCCAAAGTTCATATAGTCCCTTAATTTTATTCACTTAAGCTCTTTCAACATCCCACGGTCCGTAACACCTGAAACCACTAAAACTATACAGCAGCCGTTAGAATGCCTTCATTGGATAGCTAAATGTTAGTATTTAGGGTGCGAAATATAGTCATATTTCGACATAGATCAGCTATACGTTCCGGTAGTGGAGGTTTCGCAGTATATAGTGATGCTTCTTATGGCGGATTAGGCTGTGTGCTTAATCAACACGAGCGGGTCATTGTGTATGGTTCTAGACAGTTGAAGGACCATGAAAGAAACTATCCGACGCATGACTTAGAGCTAGTAGCAGTTATATTCGCCTTGAAGATCTGGCGACATTACCTCTACGGTGAAATCTTTGATATATTCACCGATCACAAAAGTCTCAAGTACCTCTTCACTCAAAAGGACTTGAATATGCGGCAACAACGATGGATGGAGTTCTTGAAGGACTACGATTGCTCGATTCAGTACCATTCAGGAAAGGCAAATGTCGTTGTTGATGCCCTTAGTAGGAGGTCTTCAGCACAATTGTCACATCTTGTTAGCCGGATTCAGAGATGGAAGCTTTTGGAGGATATGGCTTTGGGCAGCTCACGGTTCGATGTAAAAGGCTCGGGAGCATTGATGGCTACACTTGTATTACGTCCTACGCTCTTCGAGAACATTCGGAAGCTTCAGATGACCGATGATGAGCTGATGGCAATCAGACGAGATGTCGAGAATGGCAGCAAGAAGGATTTCTCCATCCGAGCAGATGGGACCTTATTGTTTCACGACCGTGTATGCGTACTGTCGAGTACCGAGCTTCGGGACACCATTCTGGAAGAGGCTCACAAATCCATGTATGCCATACATCCTAGTAGCACCAAGATGTATCAGGACTTGATGAAGAGTTTCTGGTGGCGAGGTTTGAAACGCGACGTCGCTGAGTACGTATCGCGGTGCTTGGTTTGTCAACAGGTTAAGGTTGATCATCAGAATCCTGCAGGCCTATTGCAGCCTTTACCTGTGCCTGAGTGGAAATGGGAAGCCATTTCGATGGATTTTATACTCGGGTTGCCGAAGACACTGAGGAAGAACAATGCCATCTGGGTTATTGTAGATCGGCTAACCAAGTCTGCTCATTTCTTGCCATACAATACCACGTATCTGACCGATGAACTTGCAGAGTTATACCTGAAGGAGATTGTTAGACTGCATGGGATACCGGCTAGTATTGTGTCTGATCGAGACCCGTTGTTTACTTCACATTTTTGGCAGAGATTTCAAGAAGGCATGGGTTCTCGTCTTGATTTTAGTTCGACATTTCACCCACAGACGGATGGCCAGACCGAGCACGTGAACTAGATCATTGAGGACATGTTGAGACCATGTATGTTGAATTTTCATGGGTCATGGGACCAACACTTGCCTCTGATCGAGTTCGCCTACAACAATAGCTTTCAGGCTAGCATTGGTATGGCTCCGTTCGAGGCTTTATATGAACGACGGTGTCGATCACCGTTGAACTGGGAAGAAGTGGGTGAGAAACTCATTATTGGACCTGAGATAGTTGAGCGCACTACCGAGACGGTTCGGTTGATACGCGAGCGACTACGAGTAGCTCAGAGTCGTCAAAAGAGCTATGCCGATCTCAAACGGAGACACGTGGATTTTCAGGTAGTTTTTGGATATGTCAATGTGTATATCTCCAATTGGTATAAATTCCATGTGAATCGGACACTCATAATTGATTTTTTAGGTCGGCGAGAATGTCTTTGTTCGGATTTCGCCTACGAAGGGCGTTATGCGATTCGGAAAATGAGGGAAGCTGAGTCCCCGATACGTTGGGTCTTTTGAGATATTAGGCCGAGTCGGAGAGGTTGCATATCGTGTGGCGCTACCACCGCAATTATCTAGCATGCACAACGTCTTCCATGTGTCAATTCTGCGTCGATACATCCGTGAGCCGACTCACGTGCTTGATTACCAACCCATCGAGCTTCAGGATGGTTTGAAGGTGGTCGAGGACCAGATTCGTATTTTGGATCGCAAGGAGCAGATCCTACGCACTAAAAGCATTCCTTTAGTTCTCGTGCAATGGCGGAATCATACACCGGAGGAAGCCACTTGGGAGCGTGAAGCTGAGCGCCGAGACCAATTTTCGACCCTTTTTGATTGAATTTTGAGACATTATGTGTTGAATGTATGATTCCCTGAATTTTGATGTAATTACTGATTTTATACAGATAATTTGGCGAGTAAATTTTGGTGGTCCAATATACAAATTAGTTTGTGCATGTTTAGAGGACTCTACATTATGGAAAATTCGATAATATTGGGCCTAAACCTGGTATGTTCCACACTACTGGCCATGTGAAATAAAATTGGGCCTATAGTTAGCTATTTCCTTACATTTCACCAAGTAATTTTGGCCTTGATATTGATGTCATGGCCCTCTATATATATCTATATATATTATATTTTTTACATGTTTAACTGTTGTTTTGTTTTTATGTTACGTTATGGAAAAAAAAAAAAAAACCAAAACTTTTGAGAGCCCGACTAGACCCGGACTTGTTATTTTCAAATGGCTATATGAAATAGTTTAGCCAAAAGTTCTTAACTTATTCTTAACTTTTCTACGCCAATTTCGGTTGTGATATTGCGGTCATGGTCAGATAAGGTGATGGGAATGAAATGGGATCAAAGTAGGTCCATTTAGACCCAATGATGTGGAATTTTAACAATTTTTGAAAATTTTTAAGGGCCACAGGTGTCACAAAATTCGACTGTCGAAAATGGAATTCGATGGTCGAATTTGCATAAAATCATCGTGATTTTAAGCCCAAAAGCAGGACTGGTGTTCTGAGAAAATCGACTGTCGATTTTCAAATCGACCATCGATTTGCAAATCGACCATCGAAATTGAAATCGATGGTCGAATTTATCGATTTAAGTATGGGGTCTAACTTTCTTTTGGCATTTCGGGTTCCAACTTTGAGGGTTTTGAGCATAGGGTTTTGAGGGTTTTTGGCGATTTTGGGGTGTATCATCAATTTTGGCCGAATTCAGAGGGGGGAATCCACTGATCATTGCAAAAGGGGCTTCGATTTTACCTTTGGGAAACCGGATTTGGGGCTTTTTACAGGTAAATCCTACCACAGCTAGATTATTTGGGGATTTTTCATACTATTTTTCTGTTAGTTTTTTTTTTGTTTCTTATTGTTGTTCAATGGGGCCTAAGAAGCAAACCCCCATTCGAAATCCAACCTCCAAGAGACCAGCTTCTAAAGCTGCGTCTACTAGCCGATCTAAACAGCCCGAGGAGCCACCTCAGTCGGTTCCACCACCTACTCAGCCCACACCACCTATGTCTCCTCCCATGCCTGAGCACCCAAAAGACTTTTGGAGCATCAAAGGCTTTACCACAGAATATATTTTTCACCCCGAGTTGTTTGATCAGTAAACAACCACTCAATGGGCGGGTGAATACCTCGAAAAAGCCCAGATAACCTCCCTGTGCACCTTATTTAGTGACCACTTTTATCCCCGTCTTGTGCGCCTGTTTTACCAGCATATGCGCCGCGAGGACGGGAAGAAAATTTACACGGAAATTGATGGCCGAGATTATACATTTGATCTCGACGACATGGTCGTGCAATCACACGCCTTTAAATCACTCCAAAACCATGGGGTTAGGTCCTCCTTTCCCCAAACCAGTCCGCTTTGAGGACGTGATTACCCAAATGACGCATGGTCATCATGGGTCCGGTAAATCCATAGTCACGGTCCATATGCCGGAGTCCATGTGGATATTGGACAAAATTTTAAAGGCCACCCTTTACCCTTTTGGTCATCAGTCCGAGCGCACAGGTCCCCTACAACAAATTCTATTTGCGGCTTATAAGGAGCATTGGTTTAGTGCTCCTGACGTCCTTTTCAAAGGGATTATCAAGGCACGGGAGAAAATGAGTAAACATGTGAAGAAACCACTGAAGAGTATCCCATATGCTAGATTAATTTCTGTGATGATTGAGAACTACCGAGCGGGCCCCGCCTATGATATCCCTCCTACTGAACCCAAATCCACCGCAGGTCGAAAAATGTATAACCTGGTCAATTGGGGTCAAACTTACAGTCGACTTGTGAAGACTCCAAAAGATGCAGCGGTACCTGATGCAACTAGCGATGATGATGAGGACCCTACTCATTACGCTTTGACGACTGCCCTCCTCCTCCTCACCGGCGACATCCTTACGCTCTCGGAGTTCACCCGACAGATGACCACCATGAGCCATCAGATTCAGGAGCTCACCTAGCATACCAGCTCTATGCGTTAGGAGTTGGATGCCCATGGCGGTGCTCTCTCTTATCTGATGCAGCACACGTTTCCCGAGGATTACACTACATATATGGCCGACATACGTGCTTCAGTATATCACCCTTCGACATCGGACGCTGGTACTAGCATGCCTCCTGCGGCCAGAGCGGATGCGAGTGATGATGATGCTGCTGAGAGCGATGGTGATTCGAATCAGGCGGGTCCATCTACTGCCGAGGATTTTTAGCATGCTTGGGGGAGGGGGGTACTAGTTTATTCTGGATGTTATGGGTCTGTATTTATTTTACATCATGGATTATTTAGGACCTGGTGGTCCTTCTTTTGTTATCTTTTATATTTCTGTTTCTGATTTGCTTTGGATACTCTGTTTATTTTCGTTTTGTATATGGTTACTTTGGATACTTGTTGTTATCTTCTCTATGTGGGTTTTTGGATATCCGTGTGGGTTTTGATTGTTGTCCATTTTTTTTCGATCCTTATGGCTTGAATTTTTGTTTTCTTTTGTGGACGTGTACTCTGTGTATATAGTGTTGTTTACTCTCGCCATTTTTCCTGTGGTGTGGGTTTGCTCTCTATGTCGCTTTTGTTCTTTACGTTGCTTTGGTAGGTTTTTGTTCTATTTATGGCTTTCATGCGTTACTGTGCATCGGTCTCCCGGCACGTGACACTTGGGGTGTGGGCATCCATGTACGGATGCAATCCCCTATGGCTTTTTGATTCCACATGCAGTACATCCATGTTACTACGGATCCCATCCCTTGGCTTGCGTGCCCTGTGGGATCGAAACACGGTGGCCCATGTTTTTCTTTTCTTTTGTTGTATGGTGTGTGTTGCCTTCAATTTTCGCGGACGAAAATTCCTAAGGAGGGGTGAATGTAATATCCCTGATATTTTTTGACGTATTTTTCATGTACCTCGGTAAGTGTGTCCGAAAAATATTGTGAAATATTTTATTTTGATAAGCTAGGGCTATAATACGACTAATGGTCAAAGGAATTAGCCTAGAGAGGTGTGCAAGTCAAGTAAACGATAACTTACACAATAGGATAGGTGTATGTGTTCAACATGAAATATTTTGCAAATTCAGAGGATAAGTTGTAAACAAAAATATCTAGATTTTTGTTAGGAATTGTTTTATCTTATAAGAAAGAGAATTGCAAGAGAAGTTACACTTCTCCCTCTCGTTTGAATTAGAATTAGCAACTTTTGTTTTGCCTTGCCTTTGATCTTTAGATCTTGAGAGCTTAAAAGTTCCTCTCTCCATCTCAACCATTGATTAGATTAGTGCTTGAATTCTGATCAGTTTGAATTATTGAAAGAGAAGAGTGATGTGGAGAGTGAGAAAATCTGTGTGATCTTGTTGATTGATGAGGCTGTAGCCACCCCTTTTGATGGACTAATTTTGTGACAGCCCGGATTTCTGCACCCAAAAATCCGTGCCATCAGGATCATACTCTGGATAAAGTATAAGTGTCTGCCCATAAAGCGGAAGCCAAGCAGACACAATCCAGCAGTGGTAGATCGAGTCAGTCATCTATTAATGCATTTAACATAAAGAACAATAATTATAAAGCAATTAATTCTATATAAACCAAAAGAATACGCATTCTCAAAAAGGAACCAAGAAGAACCATTGGTGATGGACATCCATCACCCAAACAATGGTTCCCGATAGTGGTTCCGAATAGAATGCATAATTACTACAATAAGTAATTCTACTAAAAATATATACAAAAGTGGCCACCAGGCACACAATAATCCAAAAGGTCAAAATACAGGATATCGAACTCAAGTACCCAGGCTACGGATAAAACTCGTCCGCCTGTATGTCTGTCTCCTCGTCCTCGGCCTCAGCCTCTGGGTCAGGCTGGTAGTCTGGGTCACTCTCTGTGCCGGGAGCTACAGCCTCAGAACCTAAAATTGATTTAGAAAGCAGGGTGAGCTACATCATAGCTCAATAGAAGAATTCCAACTAAACTAATTGAATATGCAGATCATGCTATCTCATAACAGAAATCAAATCAGGAACGTATAATCATGACGAATCAAACTAAAAGCTGAGATTTTATGCAAGAAATCAGATGTTATGCAAGTATATTATCAGAGTACTTAAATTGTGTGTATTTAACTTAAGAAACTCCCGTGACTATATAGCACGGAGTAAACAGGAATGTCCGATAGGAAACCCCAACCAATCGTCGTTCACATGAACAATTTTGAAAGTGCAACAATGCCTCATCTATGGAGTGCCGAGGATTGAAAGCAGGTGCACAAGTGTGCCAGGCATCGGATATACCGCCGGGTCGGTGGGGATCATCTGGTTTAAATCATCAAATCATATACATATATACCTCACAATCAGATAATAGACATCAGAAGCAGGTTTCAAAATACGAATCAGGAACAGAAATTAGAATAGCAAGAATTATGATATGCATACATGCTTGGTAAAAATAGAAATCAGGGCATAGATATGAAATAAACATGGAATCATACTCAAAAGCAGTTTAAGTTGGTTTTCTCCTACCTCAGGTCGATTTATCTTCTAAGCAAATCCAAAGCCTTTTCAATGTGTCAGGTTTTGATCCTAGACCATAAACATAGCACTTTAAGTGTTAGGGATATCAGAAAGTTAACCGGCACAATGCCCGGTGGTGTTTAACCCATAAAACCAGAACTCAACAAAACAGGGGTGATTGATCGATCACCACTCTTATTGATCGATCACCTATCATCATTGATCGATCAATACACTCATTGATCGATCAATAACCTCTCTTCTACTTACATTTAACACAGCTCAAATTGATCGATCACCACTTGGGTTGATCGATCAATGCCCTCATTGATCGATCACTAACCTATTTTCAAATTTTCCCTTCTTCTGTTCACATTATTTGCCTATACAGATTGATCGATCAATGCCTTCATTGATCGATCAATACCCTACAGCGATCGATCAATACCTATGTTGATCAATCACCAACTGTCATTGATCGATCACTCTCTTGTTGATCGATCAATGCCCAGGATTGATCGATCAATGCCCAAATTGATCGATCAATGCCCAAATTGATTGATCAATGCCCTTAGGGCATTGAACTTCCAGAATTTTGGGGCTTCTGTTCCCCTTTCTGTCTTATACAGATTGATCGATCAATGGTTGTCATTGATCGATCACCACTTGTCATTGATCGATCAATGCCTTCATTGATCGATCAATAATGACAGAAACTCTGTCATTAATGGAGTTCATCTCCAACCCTATTTTAACCCATTTTTCATTAATGGTTCTCAACAACCATTAACACAACATCAATGCACATACTTGGGCTTCTCATTTGCCCCTATTTACACACACAGACTCACCTTTTTTTGGGCCCTCGCGGGGTTTCGGCAATCGATTCGAATGAGGGTTTTCGGATCTAGCTCTCGGAGTTCATCACCAATCTGAGTCCGACGAGCAACCCTTTAGCTCCGGTTCAGCATGCAGAGACTTCACACACATACCTTAGACCATACCTAAGCTCGTTTCATTAAACTCTACCTACCCTAGCTTAGGAAACTCATCTTCTCACTCTTGCTAACCCTGTTTTCTCTCCAAAAACCCTCTTGAAAACCCACCTAGCTACAGATCCTTTAGCTACTGGAGCAAATAGGGCAAGAGAAGGAGAAGAAGAAGAAGTGGATCTCTCCCTAAGTCTCCCTTCCTTCTCTTATAAGTTACTAAACAGATATTTCTATTTTGCCCCTAGTTCACGTTCCGGTATGGAGCACGAACACGGTTGCTACGGCGCAATGTGTCACATTGCTCCTCTACACAACTCAGACTTAAACGAAAATGTACATGTGAACTCATCTGATCACCGTGAAACTTTATCTTAACTAATATTAATTCTAAAGTTTTAAGTCAGCCTTGATTTCCGTGCCGGGCACGTAGATCGAAACAGTCAGGTTCGTGTCTTAAATTTTAGGGTCGTTACAGATTTGAAGATCTAAACCTTTGAGCTTGGAGATTTGTTCCGGACGTGAATCGGTGCAACGGAAGCAATGAATTAAGCTACAAGAGGTAGGCTGTTAAAACCTTCTTGTGTCCTTTAAATTTTTATTTTGCTTAGAATAATATGTAGTATGTTTAAAGGAGATCTGAGAGCTGTGTTTGGAAATGAAGAAAAGAATCCGAATATGAAAGGTTATGACCACGTAACACGAGGAATTATTGTCGATTTGAATCATTGTCAATTTGGAATCGATCGATTTGGAATTCGACTGTCGATTTGGAAATCGACAGTCGAAATGAGTTTTTTGGCCTGAGACAGATTTTTGAAAATCGAAGGTCGATTTCCAATTCGATGGTCGAATTGGGAATTCGACCATCGATTTGAAAATCGACAGTCGAAATATGTTTTTGTGTGCCTGAAGGAAAGTTTTGAAATTCGTTGGTCGAAATTGAATTCGACCATCGAATTTCAAATTCGACCATTGAATTTCAATTCGACCATCGAATTCTGTCCTGTTTCAGGCTTTTGAAAGTTTGTTGGATTTTTATTCTGCAAGCTTCTGGTTTGATTTTTGGGTTCTATATTAACACTGAGAGTGTTAATATATGTAGGTTTTGACTATTGGGAGTCCTTGGAGAGGACTGCTTGTACATGTTTTTGGAACTCCCTTGTTAAGGTAGGGGAACCTTGTTCTCTAATTTGCATTAAATTATAAGTATAGCTTGTTTGACTATTTAAATTAAGAAGGGTAAATTTTAGAAATTCTGTTGCACACAGCATAAATAAAATTATGAATATATGATACAATTTAAAAATTTGGAAACCTTGTTATAACTAAGCATCTTTGTAATTCGAACCTCAGAACCTCAGTTAAGCTTTGAATCAGAACTTCGAATCAGAACTTTAAAAAATCAGAATTATGTTATGAATAACAAGCTTGATATGTGTTAGCATTTGCATTTGATTTAGGGTTCATACGGACGATGCCCTAGATTTTACCAACCGTGTTGACGGTTTTACTTTACGCATAAGTTTTCCTCATAGCGTAGGGCTTGTTGCACTTTGAAATGGGTTCATGAACGACGATGGTGGTGAGGGTTTTCCCATCGGTCACGTGAGTCCGCTCTCATGCTATAGGAAATTTGGGAGATAAAATTAAGTTATAAATTTAAGACAAGAAGCATGCTAAATCGAACATTTTGAACACATTAGAGTATATTATCGCTTTGACGTGATTAATCGAGATTTACTTTGGAAAGCATCATTTGAAAAACCATAATTGATTCGATTCTGTCTTTTGAAAACCTTTACTTATATAGAAATGCAAATAGATCTGTTTCCTCTATTGAGCTTGGCTGTTAGCTGACCCTCGACTATACGTCACAGGAGCTGAGACTGACCTTGGGTCAGAGGATCCGGAGGACTCCGATTATATTCCCGAGGAGGATTTGGAAATACCAGCTGAGGAGTTCTTTCCGTGATCTTAGATCCTGTGTTTTCTTTTTGGTATTTTTGTCTGGATATTATTTTGGAATATTGGGCCCTAGGCCTTCATTTTGGTTCTTTTGATATCACTCGAGGAACCATTATTGTGAACCACTATTTTAGGTGATCGGATTGGCCATCACCGGTGGTTCTTCTTGGTTCCTCACAGTGATATATTTAATTTTGTTATATGAAGCTTTTATTTTTGGATTAATAATGTTGCCTCTGTCTTTAGATCTTTGTTTATGTTGTCGGCTTCTGCTTGTTACGGCTTATTGAGAAATCAATAAGTTGATGAACCGGCCTTTCCTATACCTTAGGGATTGGAAAAGTCCGGTCGTCACATGTAAAGTTTAAAATATTTGGTTGATTTGAAAGGTTGGATCATAGGTTGAGATGCAACCTTTTGTTTGAATAAAAGAATTGGGCATCATTTTTTTTTTATTAATGGCATTGAATGATTTGCATTTGAGTTAAATGGATGTATTTAAATATGAGATTAATAGCTTTTTTTCTTTATATAATTTTTTTTAAAGCATTAAAAAAAAAGTATTACAAAGAGCATAAAAAAATTTGCATTAAAAAAAGCATAAAAAATATATTATTTTAAGAAAATTGCATAAAAAATCATCGACGTAATTTTTTTTTTTTTAAATAATATTTAAAAAAAATAATAATATGTTTTTTAAAAAATTTGCATAAAAAAATCACTGCCAAAAGCAGTGATTTTTTCTATGACTATTAAGAGCAGTCATTGTTGAAGTTCATAAACCACTGTCTTGTATAGTGGTAAAAAAAAACTACTCATTTTTTTACAACTGTTTAGGGTAGTGGTTTTTTGAAAAAACCACTGTTTAAGGCAGTGGTTTTTTTGGCTTTTTCATGTAGTGCATGTTTGGTTAAATCTTTGTAACAGCTGGATAGCTGATCTGCAATTCAATTTGTAAGGCATTGTATAAAGAGTAAATGTTGCAGAGACAACAGATCTAAGAGTAATTTGTTGTAAGTATTGTTTAATTCAATGAATTACTGATTTTCTTGTTCATTAAATTTATAAGATCTGGTGATCTTCATCTGATCTTCATAGATTTATAGACCTATAGATGCCTGATCTTGTAGCCTTGCATCCATAGCATCTGTTGTGGCTTTATTGTTCTTTTTCTTTCCCCCATGATCGGATCATATCCATGGGATAATTTGTGACCATTCAAGTGGACAAAGTATAACCCTAGGACTAATCCATATCTCAGGGAAGATCTGGATCCTTCTTCCTTGCATTTGTATTTGTAGCCAAATGAAGGAATGTTGTAGATCTATCTTCTACTCTGTGTTGTAAATCAGTTTTACAGTGAAAACTATTCTCTAAGTTATTCATTCTCCATATTTGCAGTTTTATTCTATCAAAACATAAAGTCTCATTCTCAATTCTCTGTTCCATCATTTTAAATCCAATTTTAAGTAGATTTAGCTTAATTTTGTGTGTAGTTTAAGTGACAACCATGAAACTTCTCCTTCTTTTTCTTTCTTAGTCTTAAGTTAGAATAGGAATAGAATGTCAGATCTGCAACGGATCTGGAGATTTGCTAATTTTTAGGTCACATTTATCTGTGGACAACCCTTACTTTCTTTTAAAACTTGCTACAACAGCCCTATATCTTGCAAGTTGTGCTTTGTACTTTAATACATCTTCATTCACCTTTTATTTTCTGTTGTGTTTAACCATTCATTTTTACAATAAAATTATATCAGTACAAAGTGAACAACAAGTTTTTAGCACTGCTGTCGGGGATCTATAGATCTAGAATTGGTAGATCTAAGTTTTTTTTATGTTAGGTTTTAGATCTGTTAGTTGTCCGTGTTGTATTTGAATTATTGCTGCTGTAATTTTTGTTTGTAGTTGTCTAATTTTTTTTGCAGATATGGAGTTGTAGTTTGGAGAGGAGCTACTTGCCTGTAGCTGGAGCATATCTTGCTTGAGTTTGCATTTCCTATTCCTTTTATTGCAGTTTCAGTTCTGTCATTTGTTGTTTTTTCTTCAAAAGTATTTTGTGTGCTGTGAGTGTTTGTCTTGTCTTTGTTGTTTTGTGTATGCTAGGTCGAAGGTCTCTCAACCCTGACTTAGAACCTCTAAATTTAGAGTTAGAGAGAGACCTTAGAGCTAGAAAGACCATACACACCCCTGCTATTGTTATTGAGCCAGCTGAGATGGGTGAATAATAATGAACCTTGAAGGAATTCAATGCACCAGGGGTATATACATCCCCTTTCTGCATTCAATTCCCTACTGTTCAAGGTAATTATGAGATCAAATCATCAATCATCCAAATGTTGCCTTCATTTCATGGACTAAGTAAAGAGGACCCCTATAAGCATATTGATGAGTTCATTGCCTTATGCACAACATTGAATATTGTTGGCTTGGGAGAAGAAGCCATCAAACTGAGGCTCTTTCCTTTTTCATTAAAGGACAGAGCCAGAACTTGGCTCTCCATGCTCCCAGCAAACAACAAACAGTCTTGGAATGATATCCAATGCCAATTTTTGGCCAAATTTTTCCCTATGTCTAAAACCAGTCAATTGAGGAAGAGCATAATTTGATTTGCTCAATCTCCAACTGAGGATTTCCATCAGGCATGGGAGAGGTTTAAGAAATTGTTAAAGCAATGTCCCCACTACGAAATTCTTGAGTGGCAGCTTATCCAAAGCTTCTACCAAGGAATTGATCCCAAGAGCAGAGATATGGTGGATGTCTTATGTGGGGGTACTTATCTCCACAAGACTGCTGAGGAGGCTTGGGAGCCTTTTGATGTAATCAGTGAAAATTTCATACAACAAGAGTTTCTATCTCGCAATGATATTGAGACTCCAACTAAAATGGTAAGGGAAGCCACCTCTAGAGGAATGATATATGAGGTCAATATGTCCAATGACCTGAAAAGGAAGGTGGATAGTTTAAGCATGAAATTTGATAAGTTGATGAGTGTGATGCAGCCTAAAATGGTTAGACAAATTGAGGAGGCATGTCTACTATACCAATCCCCCACACACTCTATTCAAGACTGTCCTTCTGTTGGTCAGTACCCAGAGCTTGTCATGGAGCATGCAAATGCTGCTCAGTCTTTTGGGCAGCAACAGCCTGCTGGGTATGCTTGGAGGAACCACCCCACTATGAGGTGGAGGCAAGATAATTTTCAATCCCAGCAGTAGCAGGCAATGCCCTACGGACCTTCCCAGCCATATCAACACAATTACTTCCCAAGGCATCAATTCCAACAGCCAATGGCTTAGCCAAGTCCCCAGAGTCCACTAGCACCACCACCACAAGTGTAACAATTGCACTAATACACACTACTTGATGGACACACGAGTCTGGATAGGCATGTGCCTACCATGAGACAGGAAGTGTAGTTGGGTGGCTCAAATTGATACAATTATCTGAGTGTTTTGATTACTAAGATAACTAGTGAACAAAATTAGACCATGGAACACAATGTTGTATTTTAATTAAAATTATATATAGCTACCTAGCTGAAATATATGGGTACTAAGATAGCTTAGCCAATTCCCTTTAAGTGTAACCATGTGTATGCTTAGTAGGGAGATTAAACTATTTTTGATGCACTTGCTTATATAAGCAATAGCCTGTATGAGTTTTGTATTGTAGGTAAGCCTATTTTTGGCTTACCTGCCTATACACTAAACTATACCTAGGGGATTTGCATGAGATCCCATCCTAAAAGGATTATACATCTAAATAGGAAAGGTGTTGGACATCCAAGGAATGCCTGATTTGTTTTATATGCGATACAATTAACCACCAAGTATTGACTTGACAAAGGATACCAGCCCTTAATAGCCTACATGACAAAAGGGAAAATGGACGCATAAACTTTTATTGTATCTGCTGATAGAGTTATGCCTACATGCTAGTCTTACAACTGATACTACCCTTGACTATCTTATAAGTTGCTTGCATCATAAATAAGCTACACAACTCAATGAGTCATTCTCCATCTCCATGCACGCAAAGTACTGCTAGGGTATTATAAAACAAAGCAAGGGAATGTCTTTCATCTTCCCGTTTCCAATTCTTGGCAAGCCGACCCTGCACCTAAGAAATTACAACGATAATTCTAGTTTCATTAACCATAGAACTTCCTTCCTGTTATGCTTCCGATGCTCAAGATCACAAAGTAACCCGACAAATACGGTTATGTGATTGCGCTTCTCAATTGTTGAGCCCGGTGATCTTGATATCAGGTCGGCTGTATCATAACCTCGCATCCACCAAAAAGGTATGTTGTCAATGTATATTAAAAATATAGGGTCATAGATTACACAGTTGAACTTGAAGCAACAACTCTGAACTCAACATGAATACATGAAGCCTGAGTGCAGATTGTTGCACTCTGGATTCTTCGTTGAAGACCTGCTGAACTGAAAACTATGTACATCTATAAATGCTACAACTTTATATAAATATATATAGATAGAATAATATATAGATCTATATCTATATAACATACATATATATACATATATATATATATATATATATATAGATATCTCAGCAAGATTACAAAGACACCAAAACCAGAGAAGTCAGGTAGAAACCACAGCAAGCCTTGCTTGCCGCGGCAACCTCAAAGGTTTGCCGTGGCAACCTCAAAGGTTTGCCGTGGCAAGATCCCCTACTGAGTGGCTTGCCGCGGTAACCTCATAGGGTTGCCGCGACAACCTCTATTAGCTAACGTTTTGGGCTGTGCTTTGTGCATACCAAACTTTGGGTCCATTAAGGCTCCATATGAGTATGTATTTGGGTCTCAGTTAAACCATGAGCCCATCTGTTGTATATAAAACTACTCTTTTAATATAGATCTATTCTATTTATCATAGATTGGTGCAACATGGTGCACTTGGTGCACGTAGGCAGTTTTAAGAACATATGTGAGAGTGATGTTCTTAGATGCCTGAATGTACATCGACTACAATACACGTAAGAATCTACGGACAGGTAGGAAATTTACTTTGTTTCTGTATCATTTGTTTTGTCTTATTCTCATCAAAGATTGCTAAGTAGTACTAATAATATGTAGAAAATTATAAAACTTCTTAAACTAATGTGTGAATTACATGCATGTAATCTTGTTACCACGTGAACCCAGAGCAGTTTGCTAATATATGTAAATATTAGTGCTAATGTGGTAATGTGCTAATGTGGATATCAATGTTATAAATATCAATGTTATCAATATAGACTATAGTAAGACACTTTCATGAAAAAGAGATCAGTTATACCTACTCAATTATCCTCAGTTATATCTACATTGAAAAGTCTTGATATTTTTACATATGGAGGTAGTTTAGAAGATTAAATAACTTCAGATATGCTAAATGTAGTTCAAGCTTCAATATGCAAGTTCGTTCATACCAATGCATCAGTCATATTGCATCTTTCAAATTTTTGCTGTCTGTGATATTGTTCAAATGTTATTACTTTTTCATGAGCCAAGTGATCCCGCTAACTCGGGAGCTTGATTTCTTTAGTCCAAGTGATCCCGCTAACTCGGGAGCTTGACAAGTGAACCCGCTAACTCGGGAGCTTGACTTTGTTGTTCTCCTGTTTTCACCTGCATGTATATCTTGTTTCAGCTTGATTCCTCATATCTGTTGCATCATGCGTTAATCCAGTATATTAGCATATTATATGAGTCATATAATACTAAATTCATATTACTTATGCTTTCCGATGAGAATGTGATAAATTGTTAATATATGCTAACAATGTAATATTCTCTACTGAGCTTTGATGATAGCTCATTCCATGACTTAAATGTCTTAGCTGCAGAGCCTGATCCGGAGCACGCTGCAGATCCTACGTATGTGCCCGATGAGGAAGAGGAAAAAGACAACGAAGAGGAAGAACAATTCGCCGAAGAGTTCTTCCCAAAATAGGTTTGTAGCTTGGGGATTTGAGAGAGATAGAGAGAGAGGTAGAGATAGATAAAGTTGAAAGACTTGCAAAACTTATATACGGTAGTTTCAGATATTTTGTGTTTAGATGTATAGGTTTTCTTTCCATTATTTAGATGACGGATGGGCGCATCAGTGGAAAGCTATACATCAAATCTTTTGTGCTTGTTTATATCGTTGCTAGTACTGCATAGATAAGTAAAACTCAGTTATTTTGCCATATTATAAACTGTCAGGGTAACTACATTGCTTTCGCATTTGCAAAACTTTGTCCAAGAAATGACCCCTTAGATGAAAGGATCATGTTAGGTGATTCGACGACGCGACGTTTCCAATATTGAAAGAAGGGAAACGGCAGGTTGTCACAACAAGCAAGAGCACCCTCCTTTGAGGAACAGGTTCTGTCCTCATTACATAACCTCAGCTCCTTGTCCCAAATTGTAAATTCTCATAGCCAAAGTATTAAAAAGATAAAGGACCATCTTGGTCAGTTATCTAATACTTTGAATAGGAGAGAGGAGGACAGACTGCCAAGTCAGCCAATGAACAATCCTAAGGGACAGTATATGTGACGACCCGACTTTTCCAATCCCTCAGGTATAGGAAAGGCCGGTTCGCCAACCTATCGAATAAACGATAAGCCGGACAAACAGGGCACATATCAGAGTAAAGCGCAATAAATATCCATAGCTAAAATAAATGCGGAAGCAATTAAAAGTAAAGAACCACCGATGATGGCCGACCATCATCGAAACATGGCTCATAACAGAAATCAACGTCAAATATAAAACTATGGTATCCAACTAAAATGGGCCCACAAATTCAAGTCTAACTCTCACCACAAATAAGAAAATCAGTAAGTTCTATACTGGGAAAAACTCCTCAGGAGGAACCTCAAGCTCTTCCTCGCGTAGTCGGATCAGTCTCCTCATACGAATAGCCACGTCAATACCTGAACCTGTGACGTATAGTCAGAGTGAGATAACCAACAAAGCTCAGTAGAAGAAAGACATCTACGGCATTTTACTTTAACTAACATGGTTTCAAAACAAATATCGGAATATAGCTTGTCAAACATATAAGCAGATAATAAACTGAATTTAGGTGCGGAAATCATATGTAAGATTTATTTCTAAATATGTGAAAACAGTTTCAAGAACAGATGCAGTGTTTCAGTGTCTTAGTTTCTCTAACTTCTATATGCAAAGTTCAGTAATTCATGACTTAATCCTCAACTTAAAATACCTCCCGAGTAAACTATATCTCGAGAGCAGGAATATAGCCGATGGGAACCCCTACCTACCATCGTCGTTCATGAACCCTTTTTCAGGATGCAACAAGCCCCTGCGTAATGAGGGAAACTTGTGCCAGGAAGTTGTTCAGGAATTTTTGAGGGTCGTCAGTCAATCAATCATAAACAAATGCGATACTAATATAATCGATGGAAGTCTCTTATACATAGTTCGGGTTCTTGATTTGAGATCTTGAGCTTAAGCGATTGAGTTTGAGATTCGTAGATTTAGATTTTTAGTCATTCATATCAATTTCAATTTACAGATGTGATTTCAATGGCATATGCAAGTTCAAAGATTTTAATTCAAAATATCCATGCGAATTAAAATAAAATACTGTAAAGATGAGATTCTCCTACCTAAAACTCAGAGTAATGCGAAGTCAAGCAAGGTCCTATTGATGGCCTCTCGCCCTCAATCTACATCACAATATACGTTCATGCATTAAGATAAACTCTAATTACTAATAATATAGACCTATTTAAGCGTTTCCTCAAAAACAAGTCAAAACAGGCAAGTTGCGCCAATCCTAGAATTTGATGTAACATTCTCATATTATTTTGACTATCACGACGATTGATTCATGTGTTGGTCAAAACATGAAAGTTGTAGAGTTTTATATTAGCTTTCCAACGCAAAATGAATCGTCTCAATCGGAGTTCGAGATAAAAAGTTATGACTAAAATACTAAGGCAATGCTAGAGTTCGGTGATACCTCGCTCGAGCGATGATAATAGCTCGCTCGAGCGATTTGACGTAACATTCTAATATTTTTTTGACCATCAAGACGATTGATTCATGAGTTCGTCAAAACATGAAAGTTGTATATGTTTCTATTAGCTTTCCAACGCAAAAAGAATCGTCTTAATCGGAGTTCGGTGATACCTTGCTCGAGCGATGATAAAAACCGACGGGTTTCCTCAACGATTCGCGCCGCGATCGATCCCACGAGTTCACAGAGACAACTCCAACACGCCCCCAATGATCTCAACCTCTCCCAATAGCCAACTACGAATCCAAGGTTGATTCAAGTTCTTTCTAAGGTTTAAGTGTTTTCAACAAAGAGGGTTCTAGAGAAGGAGGTTTTCTAAACCGATCTCCTACGATGATTGAAGAAGAGAGAAGAAGGAGTTTCACACAGTTGGGTAACTATCCTCTCTTAACAAAACCTAGTATAATACGGGAATGCAATTCCTTCTTATAATAGGATTGCTCACAAAGTAAAACACACACACACATCTTATGTATTATACACTTCTAATTTTAAAACTCAAGTCCGGTGTTGAGCGGCTACACCGAGGTCGGTGCACAACTTTCGCACGAGGGTCCAAATGGGCTCTAAATTAAAATCTGTCCGCACAATCACATCTAGATAAAAATCCAAAACAAATGGTGACGTCGGTTGCCGAGCCGAATACACACACAGGGTCAGTCTAAGTCGGGTTCAAAATACGGGTCTTTACATTCTACCCTCCTTAGGAATTTTCGTCCTCGAAAATATACGGATAGCTAAACCGAATCATGTAAGTCCTTATCCTAACACCAGTATAAAGCAAAATCGAAACAGTCTAAAGTCAAAGAACTTTGGTCGCGATGCGGTAGGCTTCACCAAGCACGCTTTCAAGGATCGGGATCCGTAGTAACCTGGATGTACTGCGTGTGGCATCCCATACTGCCATAGAGGATTGCATCCGTACATGGATGCATACCTTCCCAAGTGTCACGTGCCTGGAAATATACTTCACCATGACACAAACCTAGCACACCTACCTCACCCTTTTGGTAATTATTTGAGCAGAAATTTCAGGATGTCGAATCGAACACTTATTCAAAAGCATGATCACATGCACGGTAACATGTTCTAGCGATGACACGGGTTCCAACGGACATACGGTTCTAGCAGAATGAATAAATATGACATTTAAGATTTTATTGTGTGATCGTTATAGATATATATGTAAAGCATCGATGTTATGAACCAATTTAACATTGAAGAATTTGAAAAAATTCTCCTTTTTTTTTTTTTAGAGGCAAATTCAAGAATTTAAAGCGACGTATGGTTTTCTTACATAACTATAGTTTACAAAATACCTTCACTCGAAAAGTTATGGAAATTGCTCGCGAATCTCTGCTTCACGCTCCCATGTGGCTTCCTCTGAAGAATGGTTCCGCCACTTCACGAGTACTAAGGGAATGTTCTTTGTCCGTAAGATTTGTTCTTTACGATCCAAGATTCGTATCGGTTCCTCAACCAAGGATAGGTCTTCTTGGAGCTCAATGGGCTGGTAGTCCAATACGTGAGTCGGGTCCTTAACATATCTTACGTAACATGGACACATGAAACACGTTGTGCATTTCCGATAGTGCGGTGGCAAGGCTGCTCGATAGGCAACCTCACCGACTCGGCCCAATACCTCGAAAGGTCCAACATAAGCGCGGACTCGACTTCCATGCTTCCCAAAACGCATCACGCCTTTTGGAGGAGAGATTTTGACAAATACGTTATCTCCCACCTTAAACTCAACATGGTTTCTTTTCAGATCAGCGTAGCTCTTCTGACGACTTTGAGCAATTCGTAGTCTCTCACGGATTAACGTGTCTTGGTTGTATTCCCCACGCTCACGGGACCTAAAATGAGTTTCTCACCCACTTCTTCCCAATTAAGCGGAGACCTGCACCGTCGTCCATACAAAGCTTCGTAGGGTGCCATGTCGATGCTAGCCTGGTAACTGTTATTGTAGGCGAACTCGATCAGCGGTAAATGTTGGTCCCATGACCCCTGAAAATCCAACATGCAAGCACGTAACATATCTTCTATAATCTGATTCACCCTCTCAGTCTACCCATCGGTCTGAGGATAGAATGCTGTACTATAATCGAGCCTAGAGCCCATTCCTTCTTGAAATCGTTGCCAAAACTGAGATGTGTACATCGGGTCTCTATCGGAGACGATACTGACCGGTATACCATGCAACCTAACTATCTCCTTGATGTATAATTCTGCGAGCTTGTTGGCGGTATACGACGTATTATAAGGAAGGAAGTGTGCAGACTTAGTCAATCGATCCACAATGACCCAAATGGCATTGTATTTTCTTGGCAATCCTAAAATAAAGTCCATAGAAATAGCCTCCCATTTCCACTCAGGTATCGATAGTGGTTGCAACAGTCCTGCCGGATTTCGATGATCCACCTTTACTTGTTGACACACAAGACATCTCGAGACATACACAGCGACATCTTACTTTGTATACAGTTCCTTTCTGTGCTTTTCTCAAATCTGTAAATTTTCAGTTTGTTTCTTACTTTGTATACAGTTCTTATTTATGCAATTTTCTTTTGGTGTGCCAATTTGCAAATATCTGTATTTTCTTTTAATTTTTTGTCCTATCTTTATTACCCTGCTGTTCCTACATGTTTTATCTTTGAAACAGTGAGGATATTGTTCCTCATAGGTTTGGGGGTATGGCAGGATACATTTATGAGATGGTTAAGCTAAGTGCATTAGTGTTAGTAGGATTAAAACAAATACAGCAAAATTTCAACTTAGCAATTTTGAAAGAGGGAGATTTAAAATGTATAGTAGACTGTTTAATGATAGGATCTTTTAAATTCAACACTTCCATGAAGGAGTTCATCTAGAAATTTTTGTTATAATCAGTTTTTAGTGAACCAGGAAGGAGAGAAATAGGGAACAACATGCTTTATGAGTTCAAAGGAAGACCATACCCAGTGAGATTTGGGCTTATCAAAAAAATTTCTTTTGAAGAGGGTTTTTGGCAATCTTTATGCTCTAAGAATTGGCTAACTCAAATTTTTTCACTAGAAATTGTGCACTCCAAGTTAAAATAGCTTGACAGAAGTCATGACATTAAAGACATGATGTAAGGCCTTCATTTGGAAAATTTGAGCTTTAAAAAAAATCTTTACCCTTTGAACTGTCCTTGATACACACCATTTGAGCCTTAAAATTCTTGTTTTATTTTACAAAAAACCAGAATACTTGAACTAAACCCCATTAGCTTAATTCAGCCTGACCCTCACTCTGAGGTTTCATAAGGTAAAGGAGAAGATTCTGAAGAAAAAAGAGTTGATTTTACAGCTTGGTGAATGGAAAAGAGAATGCATTGGAAAACAGTTGTGTGTTAGTTGTAGAATTGTGGCATTTCAACCCATAAAAAAATGAGAAAAATACAAAGAAAAGCATAAAATAAAAAATAAATAAAAATAAAACAAAACAAAAAGAGAGAGAAATCAAGAAAGTACTTCATTGGAGAATTTGAAAAGAAGAGAAGTTGGCCACTTTGGCTCTGAAAATTCAAAAAGAAGATGAAGTTGTGCTGAAATGAAGAAGGTGAAGTCATGAATCATCTCCTTACCTTGGTTGGTTTCTAAATTTTGAATCCCTTTTTACCCTTTTATTCTCTATAAACCTCACCCATAAGCCACATTATAACCAAATAAAAAGATCTCACTGATCTAAAGTTGATTGAGCTGTCATGTGGAGATGAGGAGCTGTCTAATCTATGGTGAAATTACTTGAGGATGTCAAAGAATTAGAGCAAATGCCTATGCTTATGCTTGCAGGCTTATTTGAGGTCTGTAACTGCTCTTGAGCTAGAGTGAAATTGAACACCTTTAAATTCATTTGTGAGAGTAGGCCTTTGAGAGAATTGGGTCTGAGATTGGATTTATTGGGATACTGTTTGAACCTAATTCTCAAATTAATGGTGAACTCTATACTGATTTGCACATACTACACTCTTGATGATTAAAGATTGGTTGTGATGAGTATGCATAAGGACTTAGGTATTAAATTGTTTACATTTACTATTTTAAAACTTTTGAATTTGAAAAAGCAAGGTGTGAAATGAAGCTGAGTTTGTTGAAATCTAACTTATCACTGTTTGCACTTGATTTAACTATGTTCATAATGAAGTTTGTGGGTAACTTCACTGAAAACCCTCAGGAGACTTCACTCCTCCACTAGGGATCACATAGGGGTTTAATTGATGCATATGCTAAATGCATTTGTGCCTCCTACAAAAGTGACATTTTCTGTTTTGAATAATTGTTTTTAATGGTTACTTTGCTCGAGGACTAGCAAAGATTAGATTTGGGGGTGTATTAATAATTGAAAAATACCATTTTTTACCACCTAACCTGACCTTTGATGGACCTTTAAGCTGATTAATAATGTGTTTTAAGAGTTATTTTGTAGTTACCAAGAAATTGCAGCCATAGTGCCAAAATCCATCTAAAAGTGCCAAGAAGAGAGGATTGGTATTCACCTTCATTCCTGTTGGAGAGTTACAGCAGAGACGAATCAAAACGGTAGCAACACCTTCAGTTGTGTGCACACACAATAGCTGCACATTAAAGAAGTATTGTTTCAACAATAATACATGGGGGTAGCTGCACACATGAACACTTTAGCAGTTGCACACAGCCATAAACAACTCCAGCACCCATCTCGAGCTGTTGAGCTGAAACTAGAAGTTGTCGAGCAGCTCACAGATGAGCTCGAGCAGTTCAAGGCTACTCCTCCAACCTATCGAGAAGTTCAAAACTACAGAAACCAACCTGTCGACCACCAGAAGCCATCCTCTCGAGATTGTACTTCTGAAGCTCAGAACCTGTCAAGTAGTTGATGAAGCTAGTTTGAACTTCTCGAGCAATTAGAAGAGTGCAACCATCCTCTTGAGTTTCAATCAGCAACCTCTCGAGTTCCTTTTAAGAGGATCGGGATACAATGGCTTTCAATTGCGGAACCTGTCGAGTAGTACAGGTTAACCTGTCGACTACATACCTGAAGCTTTGGTGATTCTTGAGCAGTTGAGTGAACCTGTCGAGAGGTGTGCTGAAGCAAATGAAGAAGTCTAGCAGTCCAAACTAACCTATCGAGCTGAGATTTGAACCTGTCAAGGGATACAATTAACCTATCAAATTGATTACATTTGTAGCTGGAACCTCTCGAATGGTGTTCTGAACCTCTCGAGGTGCGACTTCTGAGACTTTAACCTATTGACTGAGAGACTTGGGGCTTCAATGATTTGATGCACATGACCAAAAGCGTGTTGATAGCTTTGGAGGGTACTTTTGGAACTTCATGAGCACAAAAGAGAACTACCCTAGCTACCTCACATGTGCTTAACTGATTCTAATAGATTTGCGGCAAATTAGTGGAGGAATTGCAGCCACCTCATCAGATCTTCTAACATAATTGATTCCCTTTTATCTAATTGGCTAAAACAGATCTGAGGCACTTGGGAATTTGTACAAATAGGGGGGAATACAACAAATCAAGATCATCCAGAGTTTTAGGAAATTTGAATTGCTTTCTCGCCTTTTCTATTCTTCTTCTCCCCCTATTCTCTCCTTAGCCTAGCCATGCTTGGCTAAATCTTTGTAACAGCTGGAGATAGCTGATCTGTAATTCAATTTGTAAGGCATTGTATGAAGAGTAAATGTTGCAGAGACAAGATCTGAGAGTAATTTGTTGTAAGTGTTGTTTAATTCAATGAATTACTGGTTTTCTTGTTCATTAAATCTATAAGATTTAGTGATCTTCATCTGATCTTCATAGATTTATAGACCTATGAATGCCTAATCTTGTAGCCTTGCATCCATAGCATCTGTTGTGGTTTAATTGTTCTTTTTCTTTCCCCCATGACTGGATCATATCCATGGGATACTTTGTGACTATTCAAGTGGACAAAGTATAACCCTAGGACTAATCCATATCTCAGGGAAGATTTGGATCCTTCTACCATACATTTGTGCTTGTAGCCAAATGAAGGAATGCTGCAGATCTATCTTCTACTCTGTGTTGCAAATCAGTTTTACAGTGAAAACTATTCTCTAAGTTGTTCATTCTCCATATTTACATTTTTATTCTATCAAAACATAGAATCTCATTCTCAATTCTCTGTTCCATCATTTTAAATCCAATTTTAAGTAGAATTAGCTTAATTTTGTGTGTAGTTTAAGTGACAACCATGAAACTTCTCCTTCTTCTTTTGCTTTCTTAGTCTTAAGTTAGAATAGGAATAGAATGCCAGATCTACAACCGATCTAGAGATTTGCTAATTTTAGGTCCCTTACTTTCTTTTAAAACTTGCTACAACAGCCTTTTATCTTGCAAGTTGTGCTTTGTGCTTTTATCCATCTTCATTTACCTTTTATTTTCTGTTGTGTTTAACCATTCATTTTTACAATAAAATTCTGTCAGTACAAAGTGAACAACAAAAAGTCTCTCTTAAGGTGCCATATATGTGACAGCGAGGGCATCGCTTAGGAATTAGTCTAAGCGTAAGCTTGGGATTTCCCTAAGTTATAAAAAGAAAAAGCCATGTGACATCCAAATGCCCATGTGGCACCCATATTCCTTAAGGTTCACCTCTCATCAGAAGATTTTTTTTCCTCTATATATATATATATATATATATTTATTTTTTTTTGAAAGATTAAAATTTTATTAAAAATGGGATATACCCCATCAACTCTCACGAGGAGTGAGAGAGACAGGATACAACTCTCACAAATGAACACGGAAATTCAAACCTCCCGGAGAAAACCGAGCATGAAGTGAGAGCAGCAAGGGAGACCTCAAAATGACAAAGGCAAACCCTCACCAAAGAGGAAACTAGATAATCCTAGAAAAAACATCTTGGGGAAGAGACAAACCCCCAGTCCCCCAAAAACTAGAAAAAAATTACAAAGATTCTTAGGGACGAAATGGAACTAAGGAGCAAATTAGTATGAAACTCTTGAAAGTTGAAAATGTTGACCTCCGCATGTTTTTTCTTAAAAAGTTAGGTACTTTGCAATCTTAGGGTGAAAAGATTATTGGTAAAATGATATTTTATTTCACTATTTTTGTTTAACTATTGGCCACCTTTGATATTATTGTGGCCAATCTTCGTTTTTCAAAATATTACTTGATTGGCCATACCTATATTTCTGTCTTGCATCTAGTGGCGGACCTACATAGGGGTGAGATGGGCCAACTGACACCTCACGACTTGAAAGAATATATATATATATATATATATAGAGAGAGAGAGAGGCCCGGGTCTATGGGTTCAAACCCAAGCCGAGGTGCTGGGTTAGAGTCAGTTGGAGGCCATGTGGCATCCATTCGACGGATCTGGTTCTAGAATATTTTCCCAAGGACAATCAGACTCAACCCAATAAAATTGGGCATGATTCAATACATATACACTATCCAAATTGTGGTAAAAAAGAGGGAACAATTTCATGCACCAGGATGTGTGAGTGGTCGATTTTAAGTTTAACCCTTGCAAGTGCACAAGATCTATTGTAGCACAGTAAGAACAGGGGTGTCGAACCCACGGGGAAACGTTAAATTTATCTAATTCTTTCAAAGACTTTAAAACACCCAAGGAAGTACCAAGGGAGAAATTCAATTTACCACACAAGTACCAAACGATTTTTAATGCAATAAAAGAAAACTAATCAAACTAGGACGGAACAAATTATGATAAAGGAGAAAAATGACAGTTTATGAATTGATCAAGGAGTTAGCTAATCATCAATTCGTAACTTTTCTACCATTCAATCTCACAAATTCATTTTAAATCAAAACACCATCATTTATTAGGAAAACAAATGAATCGAGAAGAACGCGACTATAGATCCGGCATATCCTATCAAAACACTAGGACTCAGCCTATCATTTCGGTATGAGTCATGTAAAAAGGATAGCATATCTCAAGATCCTAAGTTACGACAATGATAAATCAATCATTTTACAGCCTAGATCGGCCTGCAGGAACAGATCTAGATGGAGTGCTTCTTTTACGGTCGTTGATAACCACGATCAATGACTATAAACAAAGACTCGATAATATTCAACTAAGTACACACTTATAACAGAATGATTCAATGACAAAGCTATGAAATTGTAGAGACAATAATAAAATAGTTACTTATCTCCGATTTGCTTCCTCCCTGAGCAATGACTTTAGCCGCTCATCTTTGGTGTACAAACCCGTTATAGATCCGAAGATATTATTTTAACAATGCTCTTTTATTTATCACAAAATCTCCTTATAATGCTTTTGTTCCTAGGTACAATCTAAGCTCTCACAATTATAAAAGAGAATTAAAAATAAACCCTAATGCAACTACTGAGAAGAAGAAGAAGAACTAAGAAAAACCCTCAATAATTCAACCTCCCCCCAATGATATATATTAAAAAAAAACAATTAAAGAAAAGTCCTATTCAATGAGTCGTAGCTTTCTTTTTATAGGGCCGAGCAAACCCTATCCCCAATAGCCTCAATCGATTGAGAGTTAAATCTCAATCAATTGAATTTTGATTTGGAGTAAGTGGGGATAATGCTATCTTCTCTTGTCAATCGATCTACACTTTGTCCTCAAGCGATTGACATCCAGGGGTAGATTCTCCATTCTCTTGGTGGATGTTGAGCTGCTTCGCGGATTTCGATGCTTCTTTTGACCTTTTTCTCCATAACCCTTATATATCCTTTAATTACCCTCTTTTATGCTCTTTTACGATCTAATGGTCAGAAACACCTGTAATCATTAAAACCTTTCAACAACCATCAGATGCTTTCATTGGACAGCTAAGTGTAGGGATTAAGATGTGAAATATAGTCACATTTCGGCACCGATCACACCCCCAAACCTACACTTTGTTAGTCCTCGAGCAAAGAGAATGAAAAATATGTTAAAGCAAATAAGACTAACATCCTAAAAATTAAATGTCACTTTCGTAGGAAACATGATTGCATTTAGCCTATGCAACAAGCCTTTAAACCCCTAGGTGATCCCTAGTGGAGGAGTTGTGTCTCCTGAAGGTTTCCAGCGAAGATACCTACAAACTTCAAAGCTAATGAATTTCAGAATTTTTTAGTCATGCCCTTAAGTAGTTAAATGCTTATGGAAAATCCTTTAGATTGCTTCTTACCATGTTCAATTTATTAGTGCTCACTCAATTCATTGTTTTTTCGATACTCATGAGTCATTGCCTAAAAGTGTTATGCTACTACCACTGCTGAAATTCTTTTCTCTGAGAATGAGTTTGAATTAGGAACCTCTAGATCACATGTCTCGACTCAATCCTTACCATGGGTATACACTCAGAATGAACTTACTTCGATGAATAGTTTTATTTTTTTATTTTTTTTTCTCACATGTAATATAAAATTTTAATACAAATTAAAAAAATCTCACATGTTATAGGAAAGACGGTTCATCAAAGAATTTTAAGAGAAGTCTCATTTGAGAAAGATATTTGTATCTTAAGCATGCATATACCAAGCACCATAGACATTGTATAATCACTCTCCGCAAGGGCATTTACCGCTCATAATTGGATAAAAAAGGTCTTTAAAGGTTGTAATGGGGCTCGGGTAAATGGTTAAGAAAGAAAGGGAAGATTGGATTCTAATTTCTCTGAGAAATCGGGACAAGAAACACACTTGATCTTCTGATTTTTCAACTTCCTTTTTCACAGTTTCTAGGACCTTTTTCTTTTCATAAACACTTTTCTCCTTCTTTTCTTTTTGTTTTTAACACCACAGCTCTCAATTTCCTTCATTGGTCTCATCCCTAATTTCTTGGAGATAACGGGGTAAGGCTTTTTCACCTTAGTGTGGGGTATGGCTAATATAGCTAACAAGGAATAATTAAGGCAAACTCTTTCAGTTGAGGCTCAAAGGGGGTGCAACAAGATAAATTCAATAAGGTGGGGCCTTTCGGTCACAAACGAGCCAATAATGGCCTTAGATCATTTCCTTTTAAGATGGTAACAATGCCTATTTGCCTTAAGTTTTTACACACTGGTTTCTAGTGTAATGGTATAACACATGTAAAGTAAACAAATCAAAGATAGAGTATACGAGATTTCAACAAATTAAACAAGAGATTCAAAGATACTCCGACTTTATTTTAGCACTCATCAAAAACGAGGATAAAGAATTTTAAAGCTCACTAGGTTTTGGTCTTTCTTTGTGATCTTAGGATTCTAAGTCATATACTTATTTCTCAGATTTGGAATTAAAGTAGAGTGATAGTAAAAAAATTTTCAGGCATAGATCATGAACATCATTATTCAATTTTTAATCCTTATGAGCATTCATAAAACAATCATGGTATGATAACAATTTTTTAAGGAATTTTCGATCATCAACAATTGAAGATTATAAATAAAATTCGAGATTCATAAGTTTAATGGTCATCAGTCGATCGATTGAGACAATGGTCTTAATCGATTGACTAATACAAATTTCCAATAGGCTAATGGGCATCAGTCGATTGATTGAGACAGTGATCTCAATCGATTGACTGATAAACTTTAAAGATCCGAAAAAACAGCCTCTTAATATAAATAAAAAATTCGAAAATACCCCCCCCCCAAAACCTGAACTGACCGATGTCCTCATTGGCGTTGATGGTTAGAAAGAATGGGAGACCCCCCCAAACTTGTTTAATGCAATTGAGGACCATGAAAGCAGACCAAGTGAAAGGTATTGTGATCAAAAGTTCAAAACACAAATATATAACTAACTAAACTTCATTTAAACTGAGCAAATTATTACACTTATTGAAAATTTAGAGAAAAATAACCTAGTCTAAAACAAATTTAATGATAACCTAAACTAAAACATGAAAATCAAATAACAATAAAAAGGACTTCTAAAACTAGACACTAAAGCTGACAGTCTTAATCCCCTCAATCATCCATGATGGATCTCTCTTCCTTCAGCTTCGGAAACGCGTAATTCCACATCTTCTCCGAGATGCCGCCCTTGCGTGATGGAGGAATAAGTGGATGGTGCGGAGTTGGTGGTGGGGTCGGAGATGGCAGCTCTAAATCAATCACGTCATGCTTTGCCAAATCGAATGGTGGTCGAGGTGCATGAAGGCGGGGACGTTTCCTCGCCGGTTCCATTAATTTCTTCACGGCAGATCGGGTGCGGTACTTGATAGGCGCCATAACGAAAGCGTGGGGATAAGGAATAAAAATTTTGACTATTGGAAGGGACTACCCTAAGAGGAGTATATATAGAGAAAACGTTCTAAGTACAAACTCCTAGGACTCATAGAAGGACTCAAATCTCGAATTCCGGAATGAAAGAGGTATTATTCCGAAAATATAACTCTGTCAATCGATTGACATTTCAATGTCAATTGATTGATACGAGATGCAAAGGTGCCATTGTGTGCACGGTTCAAATTCGATTTTTGTCAAAGCAGTAACTATTAGAAACTTTCTGTTACTGATAGATTTAGACAGTTTTGCCCACGTAGCAGTCAATCGATTGAGAATTGTTCCTCAATTGATCAACTATTGAAGTTTAATTTATGAGAATTTGAGAATTTAATGCTCAATCGATTGAGAGAGATATCTCAATCGATTGACTGATGCACAAATGCACCAATCCGAGAATACGGAGAAAAATATACCATGCTAAAAATACTCCAATTGCTTTGATTGAAATGATTTGAGTACACCATTTAGCCCATCATCAAATAAAAGATCATCTAAACAAACTACAATTGACCCTACCTAAAAAAAAAACAAATCTAAAGACACATCAAACCAAATAAAAACAACAAACACCCATGCTAACAAACAAAAACACTGAACAAAAACACTAAGCATCATCATCATCATCAAATTCAGGGTCTCCCTCCTCATTCATCGCCGCTCGCGCTCCTACGATGAATCCGTCGGCATGCCCGGAGAATGATTCCTGGGCCATCCGCATGAGGAGAGAAGTCTGAAACCTAGAACGTCATGCAATACCTCCCACAGTGGTACTTAGCCCATCCATCCGCGCCTCGAGGCGTGCAACTGCTGCCTCGGCTTAAAACCAGGGACCTCTTCGGGACGAGGTCGTCTAACACCGCAACGTTGGCGTTGTACGGGGTTTGGTCGGGGAGGAGGAGGTATTCCATCGACTTCAATAGGAGGTGGCGTCACACGCAGAATAGCCTTGATGCTCTTGTCCCAAATGTTGGTGCCATAGTGTAACGACCCCAAATTTATCACTGTAGCACTGTAGTGATAAGAGACTGGTCAGGTCATGTGCACGTTGTTAGACCTTCAATCTTAGAAAGTTAGACTTCAAGCTAGACACAGCCATATTAAATTAAAATATTAAACTACTTTAGCAAGCAATCAGTTTTAGATATACCAACAGTGGTATATATTTTTTCACTAAAGCCAAAACCATTTGGCTTTACCTATACACAGCCAAAATCGGGTGGGTATTTTATAAATACCCCAGCCCAAGATTTAATTGTAAAATAAACCTAGGTTATTGGATAAGCCTTTTGCTGGTTATTCTGGGTTTTGATTTTTGTTTTATCTATCATATACACAGCTACCAAGTGTGAGTCTTACATGCAAGCTAACACTTGCTTTGTTTTTTTATGAGATACCTTCTATGGGTACTATGCTTAACACAACAAGTTAATCTCAAACAACATATAAGCTGCTTGTATCTCAAATGCAATACACGACTCACATGAGTCATTTTATGTTTACATGCACGCAAAGTGCAGCTGCGACCTCTATAACCTTCAATGGCACCTCCTCCATCTTCTTCGCCTGAAATCTCTTGTAGAATTATTCAAAACAAATTTTGTAGAGAAAACCAAAGCCAATCTGTTTACGACCTCTATTAAGTATAAAACAATCCTTGTAGTTCGCTGGCTCGGCAAGCGCAGCGTCACTAGATGATCGGCACCGCACCGATGCGACTATAATAAACACAAAAAAGGTTAGTGATCTATTGTTCTTATACAGAAAATATGATCCTAAGAACTTGCAGCTCAGAAATTAGCCTGAGTATGCATTTGAGTGCAAACTGTTGCACTCTGAATCTCCATTAAAGATCTGTAAATGAAAAATAAGAAATCTATACATATATATATATATATAGAAAAATACTACAGAAATAGAAGGATATAGCTATATATATATATATATATCTATCTATGTGTGAGAATAAATATATAGGAAACATATATATATATACATATATATAAGCAAAAAGGAGAGAAACAGCAAATCAAAAGGCCAAGAAGAAGACCAGCTAAAGCCCGGCAAGCCAGGCTTGCCGCGACAACCTCAAGGGGTTGCCGCGGCAACCTCAAAGGGTTGCGGCGACAAGGTGCTTGCCACGGCAAGCCTTATGTGTTGCCGCGGCAACCCTATGCTCAGACCACTGTGTGGTATTTCGGCATAACTTTTGACTCTGAACTCCAAATGGTACGATTCGTGATGCGTTGGAAAGGGAACAATGAGATCTACAACTTTTATGAAGTAACTAACTTCTAAATCTAACATATAAAGGGTCAAAAAGTAGTGACAAGTGGTGGAAACATGCAACTGCAAAGCTTGCCGCGGCAATAATATACTCAGACCACTGTGTGGTATGTTAATCATATCTTTTGATCCCTAACTCTGATGGACATGATTCTTGATGCATTGGAAAGGGAACAACGAGCCCTACAACTTACATGAAAGAACCAATTTCTGAATCTAACATTTAAGGGGTCAAAAAGTAGTGACAGGGCACGGAAACATGCAACTGCAAAGCTTGGCGCGGCAACCCTGCATCTGACACACTTGGTGACACCTCTGGCAGGGGTTTGTGCTGTGATGAATTGCTAAGTTTGACTATGAGACTTGGGACCATAAATGGTCCATATTTGGGGTCTATGTTGACCCAATAAACCATTAAAAATACTAAACCTATGAACAATATTCCTAGGTGCCACTTGGTGCACATGGCGCGTTTGCTTGAAGACGTGCGTGCATGGGAAACCAGTTACACGTAAACCTGGTATCAGGTAGGGAGTTTACCTTACAAATTTATATGTTGTTTTCTCATTCTCATCTGATAGCAAGTTAGTGAGAATGCCCATTTATGATCATGAATGCCTATATAATTTTATACTCATGCCAATTTTATAGTGTACTACGAGTTCATGTCAGTAAAAGTCATGTGACATAATTTATGCTCATGCCAAGTTTTAGAAGTCATGTGATACAGTTACTATGAGGACGGTTAATAAGTGGTTATAGATGACTATGCCAGTTCAGTCTTGATGGATCATCGAGAATAATAGATATCAACGTTGATGTATATTTTGTATGACTACTCAAGTCGGTTGTGAGTTATGATCATGATAGATTCAAATTTGACGTCTGATTTTGTATGGATATGCCATAGTTAGTCTCTTCTTTTCATCTTGGATCGTACATGAAATATATATACTTGTTTTCGTTTAAGTAAATGTTAAATTTGATATATTGATATACATGTGAGGCTATACGTCTGAGGTTCTATTGTAAGGATGCTAGTAATATATGTGTCTGCCGTGATTGCATGCTTATGATCAAATCAGCTCGGGTTTGTTAGTTCAGTTAAATTTGATGCATGTTTATGATCATCAAATCAGCTTGATGTATGAGCGTATGCTAATTCAGTTTTAAAGATGATATATGATAGCTCATATCAATTCAATAAGATTAGCTTGACATATATTATTATGTTAGGAATATTGTCAAACCAATTTAAATGCCTTGATATAGATCAGTAGATGAATGTGTATGTATGATGATACTAGATGAGTTTAGAGAAAGTATAATTTATGCACATGCTAGTTTTGAATGTATGATCATGACTGATGGTGTTAGATCAGCTTAGGAAGCTACAGACTTGATGTAGGCTTTGTAATGATTATGATGCTAGCTCAGCTTGGATACATGAATATCAATGATTATGATAGTTGCAGTCATATATGATCATGTGGGTTCAATTATTCAAATCAGTTTTGCTATATGATATATGTTCACGATGTGCTCGCATCTCGCATATATACCATGCATTGTTCATGTTCTATTATCCTTGATGTGATATACACGTCTTTAATTCATCTTGAAACAAGTGATCCCGCAAACTCGGGAGCTTGATATCCCGTCCAAGTGATCCCGCTAACTCGGGAGCTTGATATCTCGTCCAAGTGATCCCGATAACTCGGGAGCTTGATTTTCTCAGTCAAAGTGATCCCACTAACTCGGGAGCTTGACAAGTGATCTCGCTAACTCGGGAGCTTGATTTTCTTGTTTTTTGTTCTTGTACATGTCTTGTTTCAGCATGATTCATTGATCTCGCCTGATTATTTGTCAACATGAATATGTCAGCATGAATAAGTCAGCATGCATATGGTAGCATGATAAAATAATTGCATGTTTTAGTGTTTGTTCTGTTAAGGGCTGCTAGAATAGATTAATGCTAGACTAAACTTAAGATAAGATAACAAGTGTTTTATTTTATTTGCTTCTAGACATGAATGAAAAATCTAACATATAAATTAGTTGTGTAATTATCCCTACTGAGCTTCGATGATAGCTCATCCTATGCCTTTATGTCTTAGCTGCAGATATTGCTCAAGACCCTGAGCACGAAGCTGATCCTACCTACCAGTCTGAGGAGGAGGACGAGGAGGAAGGTTCTACTGAGTACTTCTTACCTTGAAAGGTTTGGGAGAGAGAGAGAGATTTGTTTTTAAACATTAAATATGTATAAACATCAATGTGATTTAAGATAGTTTACTACTTCAGGTATAGGTTTCTGTTTATATTTCCTATTCAATTTACTGTTTTAGATAAAGGAATGGATATCAGTTGTTGCCATATTTCTTCGTATCAGAGTTAATTAAATTTGCTTCCATATATGTAACATTTTGTACACGAGGCCCTTGTATGACAGGATCATGTTAGGTGATCCGACGGCGCGACCTTTCCTATTTACGAGAGGGGGAAAAATCAAGTTGTCACACATAATGATAAAATTGCATATCACCCATCTCTTCATCATCGTAAATCAGGCACCCAAGCTGGTCCAAGAGATGCATCACATAGTGCGGGAAGTGAAGAAGGATAGCCTCTTGCTTCTTCGGTGCAGTGGTGGTAGCGATGCCCTGGTGACACCGATACATCTCCTCTAGCATTAACCTCGGAGAATCAAATCATGTATTCGTGCGTGCCGCATATAGTGCCAGCACCCTCTTCTTCGTCCGCTCACTTTTTGTGCCATGCGGTAGCAAATTAGTTGACATAACGATGTCCCAAAATAAGATGTCCATTAGTAGGACTGCTCTTTTAGTTGTCAAACCGGTCCCGCGCCGTCCTCCACACATATCATTGATCATGTCATTCTGACTAAGATCAATAGCCGGATTGATATGGTGGTTCAATGGGCGAACCACAAAGAAGTTGAAAGCCCATGCGAGATCGGCTGCATGCAGGTTATATCACCAATTATCGATCTCGAGGCTAATAAATGGCAATCCTGTTGGCGATAGTGGTGCAGGTTCCCACTCCATTTTCTAGTAAAACAGACGAATGATACGCAAAGAGACATCAATAGGTGGAGGGGCGAGCAACATTTCTAAGTGCAGAGCTTTGATGAATTCAATCGAATGGGCTCATTCCGCAAATGCGACGGTATTTAGCAAGATCGAAGAAATTCTCCGTTTGAAATTGGCGATCATCATACTCGTCATTGGGAATGCACATAGGGTTGTTTGCGGGACGAGGTGGTCGGTAGATCGGTGGTCCAGGTGCTGCCATTTCGATCGGATGAAGAGAATGAGAATGTGGAAGTGCGGCTCGGATTGGAGGGGAATTGAGATGAAGGGGACCATGGGTGTCCCCATTATATAATCTGAATGTCAATCGATTGAGGATGGATCCTCAATTGATTGAAAACGGTTGGTCTCCACACGTTGCGGGTATTTGAAAAGACACCAGGCATGCTGATGCGACGCGGTACATTCCACTCATCCACGCTTAATGTCAATCGATTGACATTTCAATGTCAATCGATTGAGAATGACCTTTTAGCAAAAAGTCATAACGGTTGGGTGCCTCGGGAACCGGCGGAGTAAATAGGCAATCAAGTCGATCGAACGAGAGGTTGGTCTCAATCGATTGACATAGACATGCCCCAAAAGTTAGCTGTTACGACAAGATGTGTCGATTGACACTCCAATTTCTAAAAACTGGCCAGAACTTCAGAGTGATGTCAATCGATTGAAATTGGAATATCAATCGATTGACAAACCAGGGGAGTGAATGATAATGATGATGAACATCAATCGATTGACAGGGTAAGTGTCAATCGATTGAATACAGAAGGTCAATTGATTGACTGTTAGACAATCAATCGATTGAAAAAGCCCCTTCTTAATTAAAAATGCATTCGAAAAAGAAAACACACTGGGTTGCCTCCCAGGAAGCGTTGAGTTTAAATGTCGACAGCTCGACCACATTGTCATTCAATAGCTAGGGTCACTGAGGTACATTGCCTCAATTCTCATCTGGGTCATTGGCTCGATCATCGACTTGAGTCTTTGCCCATTGACTTTGAGAATTTGATTGTCCGTAAGGCTTCTAATTTCAATCGCCCCATGCACGGAAGTGGAGACGACTTGAAATGGTCCTTCCCACCACAATTTCAATTTCCCCGGATGAAGCTTAAGTCTGGAGTTGAACAGCCAAACTTTTTGCCCAATGTAAAAATCTTTCCACAAATTGACTGATCGTGCAACTTTTTGTATCTTTTCTTATACATCTTCGGATTCTCATACGCATCGTAGCGTAGCTCTTCTAATTCATTCAGCTAAAGGCGTCGATGGGACCCTGCCTCTTTCATATCAAAATTAAATCATTTTATGGCCCAGAATACCTTATGCTCCAATTCCACTGGGAGGTGACAGGCCTTCCCATAGACAATCCGAAATGGTGACATTCCAATCGGAGTCTTGAATGTCGTGCAATATGCCCAAAGAGCATCAGATAGGCGATTCGACCAAGTCATTCAAGCGGGTTGCCACAGCTTCTATCCATTTGGAAATATAGTCAACAGCTACAAGAATATATGAATACCCGAACGACAGGGAGAAAGGACCCATGAAGTCGATCCCCCGTACATCAAAAATTTCAACAATCAGAATCGGGTTCAGTGGCATCATATTTCGTCTTGAAATATTTTCAAGTTGTTGACATCTTTGGCATTCTTTACAGAATTTGGCAGTGTCCCGAAAGATGGTGGGCCAATAAAATCCGCTTTGAAGAATCTTGTGTGCGGTCTTTTGTCCTCCAAAATGGCCTCCATAGGCCCCAGCATGGCAAAAGTTAATAACACTCAATTGTTCTTCTTCAGGCACACATCTCCTGATAACGTGATCTAAACAGAATTTGAACAATTATGGCTCATCCCAAAAATAATATTTTATTTGAGAGAAAAATAGATTTTTATCATTTTTACCCCATTGCGTAGGGATTCTGCTAGTTACCAGATAATTCACTATATTAGAGAACCAAGGAAATTTTGTAGAGGGTGCACCAATTGCCATCAATTGTTCATCTGGGAAAGAGTCACAGATAGTCTCAGAGACCAATGGTTCTTCAGGCAGAATTCTTGACAGATGATCAGCCACAATATTTTCGACACCCTTTTTATCTTTGATCTCAAAATTGAACTCTTGTAGAAGTAAGATCCATCGGATCAACCTTGGTTTGGTGTCCTTTTTTGCTAGTAGGTATTTCAACGCAGAGTGGTCTGAAAAGACCACTATTTTCGATCCGAGCAAATAGGAGCGGAATTTATCCAAAGCATACACCACGGCTAATAACTCCTTCTCAGTGGTGGTGTAATTTAGCTGGGCATCAATCAGCGTCTTATTAGTGTAATAAATCACATGAGGCATTTTGTTTATCCTTTGGCCTAAGATTGCGCCAATAGCATAATCAGATGCATCACACATGAGTTCAAAAGATAGAGAATAATCCGGTGGTTGGATTATTGGTGAATTTGATAACAGCTCACGCAATTTCAGAAATGCTTTCATGAAATCCTCATCAAAGTCAAAAGGAACATCTTTTCCAAGCAAGTTGCAAAATGGCTTGGCGACCTTGCTAAAATCTTTGATGAATCTTCTATAAAATCCTGCATGGCCAAGAAATGATCGAATTTGTCGAACACTCTTCGGTGGTGGCAAATTAGCAATTAAATCAACTTTTGCCTTGTCAACTTCGATTCCTTTCTTTGAAACAATATGTCCCAACACAATTCCTTGTTGCACCATGAAATGGCCTTTCTCCCAGCTAAGAACAAGTTTGGATTCGACACATCGTTGCAACACTTGTGCCAGATGATTTAAACATGATTCAAACGTCTTCCCGAAAATAGAGAAATCCTCCATGAATACTTCGATGAACTTGTCAATCATATCCGAAAATATGGCCAACATACATCGTTGAAAAGTGGTCGGAGCATTACATAGGCCGAATGGCATTCTGCGATATGCAAAAGTACCATAAGGGCACGTGAATGTTGTCTTCTCTTGATCTACAGGAAATACGGGCACTTGATTGTAGCTCGAATATCCATCGAGAAAATAATAAAACTCCTGCCCCGCTAACTTCTTGAGAATTTGATCAATAAATGGCAGAGGAAATTGATCTTTTTTGGTAGCCGTGTTCAATTTTTGATAATCGATGCACACGCGCCACCCTGTAGTTTCATGGCTGGGTACCAATTCTCCTTCAGTAGTCTCTTTTATAGTGATCCCAGACTTTTTCGAAACAATTTGAACTGGACTTACCCATTCACTATCAGAGATTGGATAGATGATTCCAACATCAAGTAGTTTTATAATTTCCTTTAAAACAACTTCTTTCATGTTCGGGTTAAGTCGCCGCTGTGGTTCTCTCGATGGTGTACTATCATCTTCCAGATGTATCTTGTGCATACAAACTGATAGATCAATCCCTTTCAGATCAGCCAAGGTCCATCCGATGGCCTTTTTATGATTTTTGAGCACTTTTAACAATTCATTCTCTTGTTTTTCCAATAATGTCGATGAGATAATTACCGAAAGCGTTTCCTTAGGTCCCAGAAAAGCATACTTGAGTGACTCAGGTAGCTGCTTTAACTCGACGGTTGTTTGCTGCTCGATTGATGAAGTCAGATCATCCTTCACCTAAACAGGAAATGGTTCCTCCGTAGTTTCCCTTTCACATGACGTATCACCTTCAGTTGATGAAATCGTCCTCTTCTCTTCTGACTGTTTCCTCACAGATTCTGGCTCCTCATAGATGGATAACAAAGCAATTTTGAATTCTTCTTTGGTAAGCATTGATGGTAAAGCTTCATCCACTACTTCGTCCACCTGATCGATGTAGAGGCAATCAACCTCATCCTCATTAGGAAAATGATTTATTGCATGAAAGATATTGAGTCTAACTTTCATGTTTCCAAAGGAAACATCCATGACTCCTGTTCGACAATTGATGCAGGCATTTGCGGTCGCGAGAAACGAATGCCCAAAAATGATTGGGACTTGATTGCTGGATTTAACTAGAGGTTCCATGTCCAACACAACAAAGTTCACTGGGAAAATAAAATTTGTCTATTCCAACCAAAACGTCCTTGATAATACCCCTAGGTCTTCTTTCTGACCTATCAGCAAGTTTTAGTGTAACGGTCGCGGGTTTCAATTCGCCTAGACCTAATTTCTCGTATACTGAGAAGGGGATCAGATTGACACTTGCTCCCAAATCCAATAACGCCTTTCCAATTGGTTGCCCACCAATGACACATGGAACAATTGGGACTCCAGGGTCCTTAAGTTTTCATGGGGCATCCAATTGTAGTATCGAGCTGACTTGATTTGTCAGAAACACTTTCTTTGAAATATGAGTACGTGTTTTTCTTTTTCGAGTGCATAGATCTTTGAAAAATTTTACGTACTCTGGGACTTGCTTGATCGTTTCAAGTAATGAAAGATTTATCTTCACTTGTTTGAATGTTTTGAAGATATCTTCCATTTTTTATGCTCCTTTCTCCATTCTAGATGGAGGTGTTAGGCACTCTGGGAATGGTGCCTTTGGGGTATAGGAACGATGTTCATTCTCTGATTCTTCTTCAGGTACTAGTTGGACAATTTGAGGACCTTCTTTTTCTTTTCCTTTATCTAGTCCTTTGCCTTTTCTCGCTTCTTCTTCTCCTTCCGTGTGAGGTTCCACTGGCATCTCCACTTGATTATCAACAGCTCTCCCACTTCTCAGCATCGTAACAGCTTTCAACTGTTAACTGTTTGATGGTCCTTCATCAGATGATGCTTGGCCTCGAGGATTGTTGATGGGTTGGCTAGGAAGCCTACCTTTCTCTCGTTGACTTAACTGATTTGTCAATTGGCTAAATTGGTTGATCATCATTTGCTGAAAAGCTTGCATGTTTTGCATAATCTTTTCCTCCAAATTAGAATCTTTCGAGGTGGTGGTCTGAGATTGATTAAAATTCTGATTAAAATTCTGATTTTTTCGGTATTTAGAATTTGGATGATAATAAGGAGGGTTCTGTTGAAAATTAGAATTCTGCAGGAAATTAGAATTCTGTTATGGACGAAAGTTCTACTGTCCACTCATTACGTTGGAGCTGTACTGCTGGTTCACTTGTCCAGTTTGGTTGGACCCTCCCCATCCTAAGTTGGGGTGATTTTTTCATTCCAGATTGTAGGTGTTTGAGTACATGTTCTGTGACAGCCCGAATTTCGGCACCCCAAAACCTGTGCCATCAGCACGATCGTCCAGATCATGCCCCAAAACTATGCACAGAACATTGGTATATCAAGCACAAACTAAATAATTAAAGCAATGAATCTCATAAAGCGGAAACAGTTAATATGCCCAACTGGCATATGCAAAAGACAGTTCTACTTTCATACCATGGCATGAATAGAGAATCGACTCAAACCATCAATGATATACAGATCACCCCAGATGGTTCGCCAAAGAATAATTCAATTTAATTACATGTTCAACAAAAATAAAGGCTTGACATACCAAGCCATACAACTAGCTCTCAAAACTACTCTCTGTCAAAGTACACAGCAGAGTCACCTAGAAGAAGTCCTCGGGTGGAGGCTCCAATTGGTCTCCCGGCACGTAATTCGAGTCACCCGAATCTACGTCTCCCGAAGCCTCAACTGCTGCTATCAGTGCACCTGCGACGTATAGTCTAAAGGGGTGAGCTACATCCTAGCTCAATAGGGAACTAACACAATGAACATATAAGTTAAAACTCACATATATTCCATGATACTCTAAGCATGATGAGTTTATGCTTTTGAAAGAAAAATAGTTTAAATTTGATGAATTTCATTCAAGTTTACTGGTAGTTAGCATGTCTTACTTTACTATTGATTTATCATGAATGACACTGAGCAGGCCTAAAGCAAAACTTAAATCTTCAACTTAAGTAATCCCCGAGCAATATAGCATCGAGCCCCAATGAGATACCCTTCATCGTCATCTAATTAGACAGTTGTAAAAAAGTATTCCCTGAGAATATGACCCAAGCCTCTTTCTCACTAGGCGGCGGGGTTAAATATCACACAACATCCTTGGGATGTACTTACGGTTATGGATAAACCTCCGTACTGGTGAACGGATTTGCCGCCGTACCGGTCACGGATATCCTGCCGCGTCAGTCATGGGTATCATGTCACGTCGGTGGGGTATCCTATCAAACCTCAAATAACAAAAATAACATGTGCTTTACATATAGTTGTTCACCGTATAAGTGCGCTATCTTATATCAGTTAGGCCTCAACAGTAATTATTCAATCGTATATACATATACATCCCTGGGATGTATATATAACCGCATCACACCTGATGCCTTTATTACTTTCTCATTCCCTGGGGATGTCTCAATCTCATTAGAATACTTGTTCTTAATTTCTTGCATCACACCGATGCCTTTATCACATTCTTGGTGTCACACACGCACCCATTTTCACAAAGCTTTTCATAGTTAAAATAATTTCAAGTCTGATAATTATATCACTACATACATGCTCTTAAAATTAAAATACATGTTCAAGGTGTTCCCTACCACAATTCTCTAATGGTCCAAGCATCAAGGTTCCATGCGGCTCCTTGTGCTCGCTTTCACACGTACCACCTATGGTACATCATAACACATGTAATACATCACTAAAGATGTAATGAAGAAGGTCTTGGACTCTCAATGAACCTCAAAGAAACTTAGAAAGTTAAGCAAAACTGTCAAAGTCGATTAATCGATTTCCAAAATCGATTAATCGAAATGCAATTCGATTAATCGATTCCCAAAATCGATTAATTGAAACCCAAATCGATTAATCGATTCTCAAAATCGATTAATCAAAATTCCAATTCGATTAATCGATCCCAAATCGATTAATCGAAGTCTCTAACATAATGAAGTCGATTCTCAAATCGAGTAGTCGAAATCTGAAATCGATTAGTCAATCCCAAATCGATTAATCGAAATCCAAAATCGATTAATCGATTTTCAAACTCGATTAGTCGATTTCTCTAGGTCTCTTTTCTTCAGCCACTGGAGATGCTTAGTTGATTAGTCGATTTCTAAATCGACTAATCGAAATTTAAATCGATTAATCGAAATCAATTTCGATTAATCGAAATCGAACTTACTTGACTTTTCAACTTATGGGCCAAAATCGATTAATCGAAATCCAATTTCGATTAATCGATTGGGCCAGATTCAGCCCCCTTTCGGGCTGTTCTTCCAAATCTTTCTCCTTTCTTTTTCTATGCCTTTAATCTACCCTTTTAAGCATATTTGACTGAATTTAAACGTCTACAATCTATGCATGAACTTTAATTTAAAACTCACCTCAAGAATCCCTTCAAGGAATTTATTTGTTGGGTATGATGGCTAGGGTTCCATCATTTGCTCTAACGGATCCAAGTTGCGTCGAATCCGGCATTTGTTGCTCGAATCTCCCCTCCCCTAGCTTGCATTTACTCCTTGTTCAACAACCCTCTTTACTCCTCTCTCTCTCTCTCTCCTTTTAACTCTCTCTTCAATAATCAAAGCAAAAAGAAACTAGGGTTATTAAAACCCTTTTATTCTCTCTCCTGCTTGTGTGTTAAACACATACACCAGAGATAGGTGTATGTGACTGTAAGTTAGCGCAATACTCTACACTTAGGTCACACTAGTCTCACATTAGTACATAACTTCATGACTTTCAATGTTTGACCATCACTTGGTCAAACCCATGACCAATCAGGCACAGATCTCGAGGTCAAAGTTAAACGGTCAATTTTTTAGGATATTACATGTTCCTACCCTATCGCTGATATGATTGAGTCAGATTCACCTGCTCTTAAGGAGTAGGTTCATCAGAAAAGAATGATAAGGTAGTTGGACAATCGTTAGCCATGTGACCTGGGTGGTCACAAATTGAATAGGCAGTGGGGTTGCTTGAACTTTTAGCTTGCTTAGTTGCAGCTAACAGCATGTTCATTTGCTTGGACAACATGTCAACCTTTGTTGAAAGATCTGAGGTGTTGTTATTGACATCAAATAGTCCATCTCTGGTCAACACATGTGATTTTGCTGCCACATCCAAATTAGTTCGCTCCATTGTCGCATTTTGGATTGAAGTTTGATATAACTTCTCAAACAATGCCCACAACTCATCTGCTTCCTTCGTGGCACACGATCCTCCACAAGATGCATCAACCATGCGTCTCTCTTCGGGAATTAGTCCATTGTAAAAACTTTAGACCTGTTGCCACCTTGGCAGTTGATGATTTGGACAACTCTTAATCAATTCCTTAAAGCGTTCCCAACATTCATGAAATGTTTCTGTAGGTTGTTGGGAAAAGAACTGGATCTTCTGATGCAACTCGATGGTTTCGGTCATGGGAAACTATTTTTTAAGAAATTGACGGTGTAACTCTGCCCAACTCTGAATAGATTGCGGTTCTAAAGAGTAGAACCAAGTTTTTGCCTTATCTCTTAAAGAGAAAGGAAAGAGTTGTAGCTTAGCTATCTCGTCAGTTACATTATGCACTCGGAACATTTTACACACTGCAATGAACTCATTCAAATGAACATGTGGATTCTCATTTGACAATCCATGATAAATTAGTAACATTTGAATCATTGCGGATTTGAATTCATAATGGTTCCCTGGGATGGCGGCATGCATGATACTATCTTGATCCTCGTAAAAACCAGGATCATTATAATATTTTAATGTTCTTGGGCCCTCATCATGATTATTGTTCCCATTATTTCCATTATTAATGTTCTGATTGTTCCCGTTCCTTTGATCTGTCATAGTCTCAGTATGATGATACTGATTCCTTTGGATTCTGCGATTCTCTCTACAAGATCGTTTGATCTCAAGATTAAACAGTTGCAGATGTGGGTGATGAGAACGAGTAAAGCTCATACACCAACACTCACAAAAAGGGTTGATGATTCCACAACAAACCACAAGTATCAACTTCAATCGATTGAAGTAATGCACACAACAAAATTTCCCAACAAGGACTTTATTCGTCAATCGATTGAAATAGTGGTCTCATTCGATTGATATTCAAAAGTCAAACGGAGTCAGCACATATTTTTCAGCTTACAAGGTAAGTAGCCGTGTTCAGGTCAATCGATTGACAGAGAAATGTCAATCAATTGATAGAGTTTCAACAATTTCCACAGCAGAAAGTATTCCAGTCTCAATCGATTGATAGAGAATTTTCAATTGATTGAGTTCTATGATGAACAATAGCCAGTATTAGAAGAAAAGAATTTATTTATTTATTATATATATATATGTATATTTTTTATTTACTTTTTTTTTTAAAATTAAAATTCGAATTTAAACTGTATTTTTTTTTTTTTTTTTTTTAACAATTAAAAATTAAATTCGAAAATTGAAAGTTTAAAACTTAAAGTAATTCACACAATCCTACAAAATCTTACCTAAAAGCGAAAGATAAGGAAAAGAATAAAAGATTCCTATAAATCCTAAAGCAAGAGTCCAACAAAAGTTACTAACTAGAATTTAGAAAATCCTATAGTATTTTCTAAAAGAGGAAGATAATAAAAGAGTCTCCTAAAAAAAAAATAAGAACTCCTAAAAATGTCAACTTCCTAAAAGAACTCCACAAAATCTTACCCAATGATAACAAAATAATAAGAAATTAGATTTTGCAATTTATAGATCAAAAATGTTAATTCCAAATTTCAAAAGTCAAAATTTAAACCTTAAAATTCAATATTCGAAATTAACAATTCTGATTTCACAGAAAACAGTCGATCGATTGATGTTTTTTTCTCAATCGATTGACAATTCAACACTGAAATCTCACAGAACACAGTCGATAGATTGAGGAACAGATCTCAATCGATTGACTGTCAAATAAATGCACAAATTTCTTTTCGAATTAATCAAAATTTTGCCGATTTTCTCCGGCAGCGGCGCCAAAAACTTGGTCAATTTTAAGTTTAACCCTTACAAGTGTACAAGATCTATTGCAGTACGGTAAGAACAGGGGTGTCAAACCCATGGGGAAATGTGAAATTTATCTAATTCTTTCAGAGACTTTAAAACACCCAAGGAAGTACCAAGGGAGAAATTCAATTTACCACACAAGTACCAAACGATTTTTAATGCAATAAAAGAAAACTAATCAAACTAGGACGGGACAAATTATGATAAAGGAGAAAAATGACAGTTTATGAATTGATCAAAGAGTTAGCTAACCATCGATTCGTAACTTTCTACCATTCAATCTCACAAATTCACTTTAAATCAAAACACCATCATTTATTAGGAAAACAAATGAATCAAGAAGAACGCGACTATAGATTTGGCATATCCTATTTAAAAACTATGACTCAGCCTATCATTTCGGTATGAGTCATGTAAAAAGGATAGCATATCTTAAGATCCTAAGTTACGACAATGATAAATCAATCATTCTGCAGCCTAGATCGGCCTGCAGGAACAGATCTAGATGGAGTGCTTCTTTTACGATCGTTGATAACCACGATCAATGACTGTAAACGAAGACTCGATAATATTCAACTAAGCACACTTATAATAAAATTATTCAATGACAAAGCCATGAAATTGTAGAGACAATAATAAAACAGTTACTTATCTCCGGTTCGCTTCCTCCTTGAGCAATGACTTTAGCCGCTCATCTTCGGCGTACAAACCCGTTGTAGATCAGAAGACATCATTTTAACAATGCTCTTTTATTTATCACAAAATCTCCTTACAATCCTTTTGTTCCTAGGTATAATCTAAGCTTTCACAATTATAAAAGAGAATTAAAAATAAACCCTAATGCAACTACTGAGAAGAAGAAGAAGAACCAAGAAGAACCCTCAATAATTCAACCTCCCCCCAATGATATATATTAAAAAAAAATAATTAAAGAAAAGTCCTATTCAATGAGTCATAGCTTTCTTTATATAGGGCCGAGCAAACCCTATCCCTAATAGCCTCAATCGATTGAGAGTTAAATCTCAATCGATTGAATTTTGATTCGGAGTAAGTGGCGATAATGCTATCTTCTCTTGTCAATCGATCTACACTTTGTCCTCAATCGATTGACATCCAGGGGTAGATTCTCCATTCTCTTGGTGGATGTTGAGCTATTTCACGGATTTTGATGCTTCTTTTGACCTTTTTGTCTATAGCCCTTGTGTATCCTTTAATTACCCTCTTTTATGCTCTTTTACGATCCAATGGTCAGAAACACCTGTAATCATTTAAACCTTTCAACAACATCAGATGCTTTCATTGGATAGTTAAGTGTAGGGATTAAGGTGCGAAATATAGTCACATTTCGACACCGATTAGTGAGCGATACCAAAACATTGAGCGTAATCACTACAATAAATAAGACTATTAGCGGTAGTTTTTGGCAGCCAAAAACTGCCGCAATTAACAAAAAAACTATTAAGGGCTATTAAGACTATTAGTGACCAAGGTATTGCCAGTAGTTTTTGGTTGGGTAATAGCCTTATTTTTTGTGGAGAATTTTAAACACCAAAAACACTTTTTTTTGAAATTTTTTTTATAGATCACAAGCCCCATGCCATATGATCCCAAAATGGGTGTTGTTTTGGAATCACATGTCACGGCATATGATCTATAAAAAAAATTTCAAAAAAAAGCGTTTATGGTGCTCAAAATTATGGTCAAAGTTTGGGTACCGCCCATACATCTTCTTGCATTAAATTTTTCCTTCTCTGACTGACATGTGATCCAAAGTTCTAACTCATCGCAACCAATATGGGTTCAAACTCATCATCGCATTTACCATATATATATATATATATGAGGGTTGGGGATAATATGCGCCCGGGCATAGAGATATCTCTACACCAATTGATATGAGCGAGACACGTAGCTCCCTTTTTGTGAAGTGATGGGTGACATGGGTTCCACTTTACTAACTAGGGTTACACTTTTAAAATATTTAAAAATTTAAATATCCTTCCAGCCATCATTCTTAACTTTTTTAAAGTCTCTTTCTTTTATCTATTTTTTCAAGTGTCAGACTTGCCTTTTCAAGCATATTTTACTCAAAATATGTGGCGCCCGGTAGTGAAGCGCTAGCACCTTAGGAGTGAAATGTCGACACCTCAAGACATGGCAGGCTACTGCACCGGGTGGCGTAAGCATTGACACCTGGTAGTTAGGGGTGGCACACTGCTTTAGAGCGCTGACGCCACTTCGATATAGAGGTGCCGACGGCTTTATAGGTGATGCCTCTTTTTAGGGCCGTCGGTGCGTCGTGTTAGGGGTGCCGGCATTTCGATAAAATATATATTTTTTTTTATCGAAGCGCCTAACACCATGGTACCAGCGCCTTGCTGTTAGGGTGTCAGTGCTTCGTTACTGAGGTGCTAACGCATCTCTACTGGACGCTCATATTTTTTGAGTAAAATATACTTGAAAAGTAAGTCTGACACTTTCTTAGAAAAAGAGAAAGAAGAGAGAAAAGAAAAACACTTTAAAAGACTTCTAAAAAAGTCAAGAATGGCAACTTAAAAGGAATATAACTTTGAAAATATTTTAAAAGTTTAACCATAATTATTAAAGAGGGCCCCAGACCACCCATTATTACTTCACAAAAGAGGCACTACGTGTTGAGCCCATATCAATTGGCATAGAGATATCTCTACACCTGGGCGTATTTTCCCATTTCCATATATATATATATATATATATATATATATATATATATATATTTAAGAGAGTGTGGAGTGTTTGAAAACTGAAAGCTTCTAATAGAAAAGAATTGGTATTAGGTACCTAACTTCAGTGCTAATTGTCTTGGTATCTTGCCATACCTTTTGGGAGGTGTGCCATGCGAAACCACCATTGCTCCAACTACAAAAAAAAGGTGTTTTAGCGGCACTTGCTGTTGACAGTTTTTGATAGCGGTAAGACTAATAGTGTAAAGACCCGTATTTTGAACCCGAGTTAGACTAACCATGTGTGCGTATTCGGCTCGGCGACCGACGTCGTCATGTGTTTTGGGTTATCATTTAAATGTATTTGTGCGGACGGATTATGATTTAGAGTCCATTTTGACCCTCGCTTGAAAGTCATACACTGACCTTGGTATGACCGCTCAATACCAGACCTAAGTTGAAGTTATGGAATTAGAAGTTTCACACACAATAGATGTGAGCGTATGCTTAACACATTATGCAACCCATTATAAGAGAGAAGTTACCTCCCGTATTACACTAGGTTTTGATTTCTTAAGAAAGAGGAGACGAGAGCCACCTGGTGGAAATCTTTGCCGAGTTGTGCCGTGCGACCCAGCGTAAACTCCATTTGCTTGGCCACCAATCATCGTAGGGGATCGGCTTAGAAACCTCCTTTCTCTAGAACCCTCTTTTGTTGGAACCCTTGAACCTAAAGCGAACTTGAATCGACCTTGGATTCGTTTTGGACGTTTGGAGGAAGTTGAAATTATTGGAAATAAGTAAAAGTCATCCTTGTAAACTCTTGGGAATGATCACAACGTGAATCGTTGAGGAGATTCGACAGTTTCATTCTGAAACCCCGTTTGTGCGGCTCGTTTCAACTCAAAAAATATTCGGTTAAAGGTACGATTTTCATTAAGATTAATGATTATAATCAATAGATTAGATGTGGGTTTTATATTTAGGAATGTGTGGGAATCGATTCGGGTGAAAACGAGATAAAAATCACATCGTTATTTGAATTCTAAAATTCAAGTCGTGCAGGCACTGTAGCTCTCTCGCACAAGGAATATCATCGCTCGTGTGAGGATTATCATCGCTCGCGTGAGGACAGAACACGGGTTGTCTTCGTTTTTCATTTTTTTCTCAAATATTATGCTACTAGACTCATAATATATGGTCTGTATTGGTGTTAGGTTATATTGTGGATCTTGATACAGTTCGTTAAGCATAGTTGGACTCCGGTTTGTGTGAAACATCCCGAGGGAGGAGAATCTCATCACTACCGTATTTTATTTTAATTCGCATGGATATTTGAATTAGGATCTTTGAACTTGCATATGCCATTAAAATCATGTTTGTAAACTAAAAATCTAATATAAACTCTGAAATCTGAAATCTGAACTATGTATAAGAAACTTGCATTTGAACTATATTAGTATCTGCATCTGTTTTAGGATTCACCTGAATGACCCCTCAAAAAGTTTCTAAACAACTTCATGGTGTAAGTTACCCTCCTGAGTGTAGGGGCTTGTTGCATTCTGAAAAAGGGATTATGAACGACGATAGTAGGTAGGGGTTCCCATCAGCAATATTCCTGCTCTCGAGATATAGTTTACTCGGGAGGTATTTTAAGTTGAGGATTAAGTTATAAATTATTAAACTTTGCATATAGAAGTTAAAGAAACTAAGACACTGAAACCTTGCATCTATTATTGAATCTGTTTTCACCTATTTAGAAATTGATTCTACATATGATTTTTCGCACTTAAATTTCGTCTTTTATCTACATATCTGTTTTGACATACTATATTCTGATATATGTTTTAAAACCATGCTAGTTAAAATACAATGTTGTTGATGTCTTTCTTCTACTGAGCTTTGTTGGTTAGCTCACTCTGACTATACATCACAGGTCCAGGTATTGACGTGGCACTTCGGGGCTACGAGGTTGATCCTGATTACGCACTTGAGGAAGAGCCTAAGGTTCCTCCTGAGGAGTTTTTCCCAACTTAGGACTTATTTTATTTTCCTGTGTTTGGTGAGAGTTAGACTTGGATTTGTGGGCCCACCTTTGGTTGGATATTTTTTTGGTTTAATACTTATTGATTTATTACTGTTGTGAAACATGTTTCGATGATGGTTGGCCATCATTGGTGGTTCTTTAATTTTATTTGCTTCCTTATTTTATTTTTTTTTACATTGGATGTCTTTTGCGCTTCACTTTGATATATGTTTTGTTGTTTGGCTTATCGTTTAACCAATAGGTTAGCGAACTGGCTTTTCCTATACGTAAGGGATTGGAAAAGTCGGGTCATCACAGTTGGTATCAGAGCCGTGACTTTAGATTATCTAGGGACCCATGAGAACTCAATCGTGACCCCGGTACAGTCGCATTAGAGTTATGTCATTAGGTTCAGAACCACTAGGACTGTGTGCATGATTGTGTTTTCAATCTGATTTCTAACCGATGTTGTTATTTTCACAATTACAGATCAGCATGGCTCCAAGATTCAGAGGCAGAAGCAGAGGTCGGATAGTTCCATTAGAGAATATTCCTGAAGATGTCGGGACATCTAGGGAAGTTGAGTTTGCTACCGGTTCTAATGCAATTTCGATGGGAGTTGGAGTTGGAAGATGTCAGGATGAAAGAATGGAGCAAGTGTTGGAAAATTTGGCCACCAATATAGCTCAGCAGACCCCATCTATGGCTCAGCAGATTGCTGCCATTGCCCAGCAAGCAGAGCTAATTTCTGCTTGACAGCAATAATAATCCTTCGGATTTGCCGAATTAAGGAGGATGAGACCTCCAAATTTTTTTGGACAGACCGATCTGATGGAGGCCGAAGGTTGGTTGGATGAGATGGAAAAGATCTCTGAAGTACTTTAGTGCACCGATGTCGAGAAGGTTTGTTGGGTAACTTTCAAACTGGACGGACAGGCTAGACCATGGTGGAAGTCTATGGCTAGACACAGGGAGCAGAAGTTTCCCAATAGTCCTTGGGCATGGGCTGAGTTTATCTAAGCGTTCAACGATCAGTACTTTCCCAAGATCGTCAGGCATTAGATGGAAGTTCAGTTCATCAAGCTGGAGCAGGGGACAATGTCAGTGCGTGAGTATGGAGATGAGTTCACACGACTTTCGAGGTTTATACCTCAGCATGTGGCCACCGATATGATGAAACTCAGAATATTTCAGCTGGGTCTTAGGCCGAATATACAAGAGAGAGTAGCTATGTGAGAGATGAGGACATATGGGGGAGTGATGTCAAAGGCCCTCATTACTGAAGAGGAAATTCAAAAGCTGTTTCTGAGAATTAGTCAATAGAATAAGGACAGGAGTATGCAAGGACAGTCTGGTACTAATGAGAATAAGAGGGCCAAGGTTTTGAAGCCACCGATGATTCCTATTCAACCTACTTTTTCTAGACCAACAATTTCTTCTGGACCAACCTCCTATCAGAGGCCAGCAGTGTCTTCACCTGTGTAATCCATACGATCAGCGGGTTCTATGGCTAGTGGAGCGTCAGTGGTACAAGGATCGTCACGTACTAATTCTTCTGCCCCGGTCACTTCATGCCTAAGGTGTGGAAAATCGTACAAGACCGAGGATTATAGGAGAAACACTGGAGCATATTTTCGGTGTGGTACAATCGGTACATGGTTTAGGATTATCCCTAGGAGGACAAGGGAAGAGCTATTTTGGCATCTACTCAAAGATCGACCCGACCTACTATTCAAGGTCGAGCTTATGCCGTGATGGCTCAGGAAGCCGAAACATCGAATGACATGATCCAAGGTATTATTAAAAGTTGAGATGTCTTTTATCTTTATTCTGTTATATTTTACTTTGTATTTAATAAATTCTTGTAATAAGTCATGCATGAATACCACGTGCTTAAAAAAATTTAATTAAAATGCTTGTATAATTCTAAGGTACCCTTTTTATGTGTTGTGAGGGTGATGTAAGCAAAATCGAAGCACGAGTGTTGATAGATCCTGGGTCTACCCATTCTTTTGTCACTCCATTGTTCGCTGAGAAGTTGGGCATCATTTCAAAGGCCCTTGATTTCGTCTTGGCAGTGTCAGTTCCTACGAGTAACACAGTGAGCACCGATACCGTGTGTCAATCTGTGATTATGATGATCAAAGACCACAAGACTATAGCTGATTTGATTATTTTGAGCATGGAAGGGGTTTGACATGATACTAGGGATGGATTGGTTATCTGCTTACCACGCGAGCATGAATTGTCTTCAAAAAATTATAACCTTCCACCCTCCGAAGAGAAAATCCTTCCAATTTTGAGGAGTCAAATCTTGCATGACACCATTTATCTCCTCTATTCGAGCAGACCGTATGATAAAGAACGGGTGTTGTGGTTATCTGGCATACTTGTAAGATCATAAGGAGGAGAAGAGGAATATTGGAAACATTATGATTGCTTGTGAGTATCCGAGCGTTTTCCCTGAAGATCTACCTGGATTACCACCTGACCGAGAGATTAAGTTTGTGATTGAATTAGCACCGGGTACCGAACCTGTATCGAAAGCTCCGTATCGAATGGCACCTATAGAATTAAAAGAGTTGAAGGAGTAGCTTCAGGAAGTGCTAGATAAGGGTTTTATCCGACTGAGTGCATCACCCTAGAGAGCACCAGTTTTGTTTGTGAAGAAGAAAGATGGTTCAATGCGGCTTTACATCGATTACCACCAGTTAAATAAGTTGACAATTAAGAACCGTTATCCGCTCTCAAGAATTAATGATCTTTTCGATCAGTTACGGGCAAGGTTCTTCTCAAAGATTGACTTGAGGTCAGGCTACCATCAGTTGAAAGTCAAATCTAAAGACATTCAGAAGACAGTGTTCAGAACCTGATATAGACACTACGAGTTCTTGGTCATGCCATTTGGGTTGACAAACACACCCACGTCATTTATGGACTTGATGAACTGGATATTCAAGTCACATTTGGATAAGTCTGTAGTAGTTTTTGTAGATGACATCCTAATCTATTCAAAGACGCGAGAAGAATATGAGCAACACCTGCGAGTGTGGCTCTACAAAGCCTCAGAATCTATCAGTTATATGCAAAACTTAGCAAGTGTGCATTTTCTTTTGAGCAGGACAGTTTCCTAGGCCATGTTGTCTCTGAGACTGGTATTATGGTTGACCCAGCAAAGATTGAGTCAGTGATGAATTGGGAACAGCCGAAGACAGTTACAGAGGTTCGTAGTTTCTTCGGTCTGGCAGGTTACTATAGAAGGTTTGTAGAGAGTTTCTCCAAGATATCAGGCCCGCTTACAAAACTTACGAAGAAGAATACTAGGTTTGATTGGACAGAACAGTGTGAGCAGAGTTTTCAAGAACTTAAGAAATGATTGACTATTACGCCAGTACTTGCTATACCGTCAGGCAGGGGAGGCTTTACAGTGTACAGTGATGCATCATATTGGGTTTAGGCTGTGTGCTTAACCAGAATGAGAGACGCATTGCTTATGAGTCTAGATAGTTAAAATACCATGAGAAGAATTATCCGATACATGACCTTAAGTTAGCTACTGTGATTTTTGCCTTGAAGATCTGGAGGCATTATCTTTATGAGAACACCTTCGATATATTCACCGATCATAAGAGCCTCTAATATCTCTTCTCATAGGAGTTGAATATGAGACAATGTCGATGGATGGAGTTCTTGAAAGATTATGATTGTGCCATCCAGTACCACCTCAGGAAAGAAAACGTAGTGGCAGATGTGTTAAGTCGAAAGTTCTCTGCTCAGTTATCACATCTCACCGCAAAGTTGCGACGATGGTGTCTATTGAAAGATATGGCTCTAAGTAGCAAGAGATTTGACATAAAAGGTTCAGGTGCGTTAATGGCTACGCTGATGATATGTTCTACTCTCTACAAGAACATTCGCAGACTTCAGATGACGGATGATGAACTTATGGCTATCAGACGTGATGTGATTGGGGGAGGTAGAACAGATTTTTCTATCAAACATGATGGGACTTTATTATTTAGAGACCGGATATGCGTACCAATTAGTACTGAGCTTCGGGACACCATTTTGGAAGAGGCTCATAAGTCTATGTACGCTATTCACCCTGGCAGTACCAAGATGTACCAAGACTTAAAGAAAAGTTTTTGGTGGAGGGGTTTAAAGAAAGATGTTGCTGAGTATATCTCGAGATGTCTTGTGTGCCAGCAAGTAAAGGTGGATTACCAAAATCCGACAAGACTGTTGCAACCACTACCGATAACCGAGTGGAAATGGGAGGCCATTTCTATGGACTTTATTTTGGATTGCCAAAGACATTGAGGAAGCACAATGCCATCTGGGTCATTGTGGATCGATTGACTAAGTCTGCACACTTCCTGCCTTATAATATGTTGTATACCGCCAACAAGCTCGCAGAGTTATACATCAAGGAGATAGTTAGGTTGCATGGTATACCGGTCAATATCGTATCTGACAGAGACCCGATGTACACTTCTTAGTTTTGGTAGCGATTTCAGGAAGGGATGGGTTCCAGGCTTGATTACAGTATGGCATTCCATCCTTAGACAGATGGGCAGACCAAGAGGGTGAATCAGATTATAGAAGATATGTTATGTGATTGCATGATGGATTTCCAAGGGTCATGGGACCAACATTTACCACTGATTGAATTCGTCTACAATAACAGTTTCTAGGCTAGCATCGGTATGGCACCCTATGAAGCTTTGTATGGACGACGGTGTAGGTCACCGCTTAATTGAGAAAAAGTGGGCAAGAAACTCATTTTAGGCCCAAAAATCATGGAGAATACGACCGAGACAGTTCGGTTAATCCGCGAGAGGCTACGTGTTGCTTAAATTCATCAGAAGAGCCGTGCCGACCTTAAAAGGAATCGTGTTGAGTTTCAGGTGAACTTCGTAGCTTTAGTCACCTTCATATTATTGTAAGTCATGTGTTGTCACTAATGCCTGCGTTTCAGGTGGGAGATGATGTGTTTGTCAAGATCTCGCCTATAAAAGGCGTGATGCATTTTGGGAAGCATGAAAAGCTGAGTCTGCGTTATGTTGGACCCTTCGAGATATTGGGTCGAGTCGGTGAGGTCGCTTATCGTGTAGCTTTACCACCGCAGCTATCGGGCATGCATAATGTGTTTCACGTGTCCATGCTGCGAAAGTACTTGAAGGACTCGACTCATGTATTGGACTACCAGCCCATTGAGCTCCGGGAAGACTTATCTTTGGCTGAGGAGTCGGTACAAATCTTAGATCGTAAAGAGTAGTTTTTACAGACCAAGAGCATTCCCTTAGTACTCGTGAAGTGGCAGAACCATTCTTCAGAGGAAACCACTTGGGAGCGCGAAGCGGAGATTCGCAAGAAATTTTCACAACTTTTCGAGTGAAGGTAAATCGTAAACTATGTAGATGAAAGAAAATTTTAAGTACTCTTGACTTTTAAAATTATTTCTTTTTCAAACAAAGCATTCCTCTTAAACTATAACATTTACTTGGGTAATGGTTTTAAGACTACATATATCTACTACTATCACACAATAAAATCTTAAAGATCATTTTTATTTTCGTTATCAGTTAGAACCCATGTTATCTGTTAGAACATGTATATACCGTGTATGTAGTTACGTTTTTGTAAGTACTCGATTTTAGCCTCTAAAATTTTTGCTCGAGTAATCACTAGTATAGTGTATGCGGTCTAATGAGAGAAAGGTGAGAGATGTGTTGCTACATTTGAGTTACTGTGGGGTTTCTTTTTTCAACCGGGTGAAACTTGGAACGTAGGCGTCTATGTATGGATGCAATACCTCTATGGTATTATGCGATGCTACACGAAGTACATCCAGGTTACTACGACCCCGGTTTCTTGCAAAACGTGGTTGATAAAACCTATCGCATTGTGGCCCATTCCTTTAGATTCTAGACTAGTTGATTTTGCTTTGGGAATAACTTGTGTTAGGATAAGGGTGTGCCATAAACTTACTTAAGCTACCCGTTATATTTTCGAAGACGAAAATTTCTAAGGAGGGTAGAATGTAAAGACCCATATTTTGAACCTGAGTTAGACTAACCCTGTGTGCGTATTCAGCTCGGCGACCAACGTCGCCATGTGTTTTGGGTTATCATTTAGATGTATTTGTGCAGACGAATTGTGATTTAGAGTCTGTTTAGACCCTCGCGTGAAAGTCATGCACCGACCTTGGTATGACCGCTCAACACCGGACCTAAGTTGAAGTTATGGAATTAGAAGTTTCACACACAATAGATGTGTGCGTGTGCCTAACACATTATGCATCCCATTATATGAGAGAAGTTACCTCTCATATTACACTAGGTTTTGATTGCTTAAGAAAGAGGAGACGAGAGCCACCCGGTGGAAACCTTTGCCGAGTTGTGTCGTGCGACCCAGTGTAAACTCTGTTTGCTTGGCAACCAATCATCGTAGGGGATCGGCTTAGAAACCTCCTTTCTCTAAAACGCTCTTTTGTTGAAACCCTTGAACCTAATGCGAACTTGAATCGGCCTTGGATTCGTTTTGGACGTTTGGAGGAAGTTGAAATTATCGGAAACAAGTAAAAGTCATCCTTGTAAACTCGTGGGAATGATCACGGTGCGAATTGTTGAGGAGATCCGTCAGTTTCATTCCGAAACCCTGTTTGTGCGGCTCGTTTCAAGTCGAGAAATATTTGGTTAAATGTACAATTTTCATTAAGATTAATGGTTAGAATCAATAGATTAGATGTGGGTTTTATATTTAGGAATATGTGGGAATCGATTTGGGTAAAAACGAGGTGACAATCGCATCGTTATTTGAATTCTGAAACTCAAGTCGCGCAGGCGCTGTAGCTCGCTCACGCGAGGATTATTATCGCTCACGCAAGGATTATCATCGCTCGCCAGAGGATTATTATCGCTCGCCCGAGGACAGAACATGGGTTGTCTTCAGTTTTCATTTTCTTCTCAAATATTATGCTACTAGACTCATAATATATGGTTTGTATTGGTGTTAGGTTATATTGTGGATCTTGATACAGTCCATTAAGCATAGTTAGACTCCGGTTTGTGTGAAACGTCCCGAGGTAGGAGAATCTCATCACTACCACATTTTATTTTAATTCACATGGATATTTGAATTAGGATCTTTGAACTTGCATATGCCATTGAAATCATGTCTGTAAACTGAAAATCTGATATTAACTCCGAAATCTGAAATCTGAACTATGTATAAGAAACTTGCATTTGAACTATATTAGTATTTGCATCTGTTTTATGATTCACCTGAACGACCCCTCAAAAAATTTCTGAACAACTTCTTGGCGCAAGTTACCCTCCTGAGTGTAGGGGGTTGTTGCATTATGAAAAAGGGTTTATGAACGACGATAGTAGGTAGGGTTTCCATCGGCTATATTCCTGCTCTCGAGATATAGTTTACTCGAGAGGTATTTTAAGTTGAGGATTAAGTCATGAATTATTGAACTTTACATATAGAAGTTAGAGAAACTAAGTCACTGAAACCTTGCATCTAATATTGAATTTGTTTTCACCTATTTAGAAATTGATTCTACATATGATTTTCCGCAATTAAATTTTGTCTTTTATCTGCATATCTATTTTGACATGCTATATTCTGATATATGTTTTGAAACCATGTTAGTTAAAATACAATATTGTTGATGTCTTTCTTCTACTGAGCTTTGTTGGTTAGCTCACTCTGAATATATGTCACAGGTCCAGGTACTGACGTGGCAGTTCAGGCTACAAGGTTGATCCTGATTACACACCTGAGGAAGAGCCTGAGGTTCCTCCTGAGGAGTTTTTCCCAACTTAGGACTTATTTTATTTTTCTGCGTTTGGTGAGAGTTAGACTTGAATTTGTGGGCCCACCTTTGGTTGGATATTTTTTGGGTTTAGTACTTCTTGATTTATTACTATTGTAAACCATGTTTCGATGATGGTCGGCCATCATCGGTGGTTCTTTAATTTTATTTGCTCCGGTTTTTTTTATTTTTTATTTTGCATTGGATGTCTTTTGCGCTTCACTCTGATATATGTTTGTTGTCCGGCTTATCATTTAACCGATAGGTTGGCGAATCGGCTTTTCCTATACCTAAGGGATTGGAAAAGTCAGGTCGTCACAAATAGCAATAGTTTTTTGTAGCGACGGGACTAATAGTGGCAATTTTTTGTTAAAAAAATAGCCGCTAATAGTCTTATTTTTTGTAGTGTCGATATCATTTGATACACATGATGACAAGATATGTGGTGCTATTTGTATGAAAGATGATCTCCATGGTTGGATTCAAAGTTGATTGACTATCATAAAATTAAAGGTCCGGAGGATATACATGGTATCCAAAAATTTTAGATGATGTTTGATTGCTTTGACCCAAATGGTAGAGATTGTTTACAGATTGGACCGTACACATGATGATTATGTGGTCCAACAAGGGGCTAACATTGTTGCATTCATATGATGCCCCTAAATTGATTATCCATGAGAGAGAACCTGAACCAGTAGCTGCATATATCATGTTTGTTTATCGCAGTATTGGTCTTACGCCTGAATCATAGAAATTGAAAGACCTCCAACATTTGTAATAGTTGGTAGAGTGGCAGTTACTATATGAAAAGAGACAAGTGGTTTGAGTCACTGAATATGTTTTCTTCGGACAAGGAATGCTGAAATGCCTACACTGATCAAATTACCAAGATCAAAACACACACACACACACATTACAAGAAAAGAAAACAAAAAAAAATAGAGCCTCACGTAAATCCTCAGCCTTTCCAAAAACCACTCTAAATTTTTCGAAATTAAATTTCAATTCAAAATTAAAACAACTAAGCTAGATTCACAGAGGTCTCCCATGAACTCAACTTCTAAAAATGGTCATCCAGTACAACAATTATAGAGAAATCAAAATTTAACAAAATGATCACCAAAAAACCACAAAGTTGATGAAAAATCTATGCACTTTGGATAGTCTAAAGTCCAAAAATTAGACAAATATAAAAGTTGGGAAAATAGGAAAAAAAAACCTAGGAAAGGGTCACAAGATAGAAATTCGACACCTCGCAAGATAAGTATGGAAACTGAGTAATGGCCCTATATTTATTCTTGATATATGCCAGACATTATACACACTAAACATATAGCCAAGGGTTAAAATATTATGAACAGAGAACAAAACCATCTAATCTTTCTAAAGAGGGAAAAACTAAGAACAAACATATGATCCCAAATATTTATGAATTATATTCACATAACAATATCCAATATCCATACCTAAGTCTCTGCAAAATGATTACCTCATTGTGTCAAATAAATCTCAATGGTTTTATAGTTCTAGGAAAACATCCTAATTCTCTTCGTGTTGTATGAATTAGATCAAAATAATGATCTGGAGATTAATAAAATAAAATTCAACTATCACAACAAAGAAAATATAATTCAAAAAAATAAATAAAATCTCTAATATCCTAAATATTTCGAACTTAGAACTCGAACTACAAAAAAATTGAGAAAGAACTCAGGATCTAACCTTAGGTTGAATAAGAACTCTGGAGATCGCCTCACTGAAGCTCTCGCCTTGCTAAAAAATTGCATAATCGAATTGTAAACCTAGAAGATAGAGATCTCACCCTTGCTGAAGCTAAAAAATCACAGAATCAAAATAAAACGTGAATCATAAACCTAAAAAATCACTAAATCGGAACACAGAATCTCCTTGTTGAAGCTCTTGCCGAATAAAGAAGTCTAATGGAGAGAAATGAGAGAGAGTCATCCTTTTAAGAGGATCTGATTCCACCAATTAGATTTTTAAATTCCAACAAAAATATTATTACAAAAAAAAATCCCTAAAAAATCCCTAAAAAATAATTGCCACAGTTTTTTATTCGAAATTCCAACAAAAAAAAATTAAAAATGATTTTCCTTTAACAGAGTTGCTTCTTTATCGGTCTTAGAATCGTCTTCCACTTCTTAAAATCCAGACCTTCGAATCAGAAGGAACAGAGGAAATCCAGACCTTGGAATCAAGCAATAAAAAAATAAACAAACTCCACTCAAATTTCCAAAATTCAGAGCCCTAAGACACTAAAACAACCACAATCACAGCCAGATCTGAACATCTATTTCAGAATGTGCGGGAAAATGCGACATTTGCCTAAAATCCACTCATTTTAATGAGAAAAACCAAGATCTAAACCCCGTGAAAGCAGAAAAAGGTAAAAAAAACCCAAGATCTACAAAGAAAATAGATGAACTAGATAGAAACTTACGACCCGAAGAGTAGCTTAGCCCCATATTTGACCCTGTATTGAATTTCTGCTCTAAATCTTGATTTCCAGCCAAAAAAGCCTCCTAGAAGAAGGGTTGAGAGGGAGGAAGATGAGAGAGGCTAGGGTTTCAGAGAGAAAAAGAAGGAAGGGTTGAGAGAGAAAAGAGAGGGTTGGGGGGGGTGGTCGGCCCGATTGATTTGCATGTGATGATAGAACTGGTGAGAGGCTTTTCTAATAAGCCAATTTTTAACTTAAAAAATCGCTGCATTCACTTAAAAAAACTATTGTTTTAGGCAATGGAATATTACACCACTATTTTAACCAATAGTTTATTTTTTGCTGCTATAGTGGTTTTTCCCTCATTTTGACGTATTGACATTCCAAAAACGGACCCACTACAAAAACTCCAAGATATGCCATCCGCTTAAATTAAGGTGCCGTCGGTGTAGGGGAAGATTTGGGCCAACCCACGAAAGCCAACACGGCCACTCCACTTAACGCCCACGACCCACTCAATCGGACCACTATATAAGTCAAATTTTTTTATCTTCTCCCTTTGCACGAACTCCCTTATATCTCCTTCTCCCTTCACACGAACTCCCTCCTCCCTTCCTCTTGCTCAAACCGTAAATCCGTTGAACACTTTCTGATCTCCATTTTTTTTGGATTTATTCGCAGATCGCAGTCGGATCTACTCGCTCGAAGCTGCTAGTAGATCTGGTTAGAGATCCTCACGATTTCGGTATTAAATTTAAACTTTGAAGGAGAGTATTTTGAATTTAGATATAAGACTTATTGAAATGACTCAAAAAAAAAATTGGACCTTTGAATAGCACGTCTCGATGTGCATGCCCGAACTGGTCACCCATTGCATGAGATAAAACTTGAGAATATTTATGTGAATTAGTTAACTTAGTTGTAGATGAAAAAAAAGAAAAGAATAAGGTGTGTATGAACCATTAATGGGGTAGTGTACACCGGAGTATGGTGTATGTGGTGAACACTTGAGTTGGAGACTTAGGTATAAAGGACAAAAGGTAAGAGAAATAAATTCCTTTGTTTTGGGTTGTTGTGGAGTTATTAAGAGAGAGTAAATGAGAATAGAGAGAGACAGAAGGTGTGCTTTGAAGGCGTGAGTGTGCGGACGAAATCGGAAACCTAGGTGTAATCAAAGGACTATGAATCGACGAGAAATCTGAGTTCCGACTTGTGAAACCCTACCTTGAGCTAAGCACGAGGATTGAGGAAATTGATCAACTAAGAGATAAGAGTTATGATTAAATTATGTTTTACATATGTGTTGGTAATTTAGTGGTATGTGTGTGTAAATTAGAAGAGAAGGGTTAAGTTTTAAGGAAAAATGAATTCTGGAAGTTAGAACCTGCAAATGTGCTGAATCTGGCAAAATCGTTCGATCGGAATAAGTGAACGTTCGATCAATTTTGTCAATGGAGCAGGTATAAGAAGTTCTGAGGAAAACAGTTTGGTCGAAAAGAATTTCGATCGAACGTTTTGGAGAATCCGACCGAGCGGTTTGGAATCGATCAATCAGATTGGGACACTTGGAAAAAGGCTTGGTTTCTCAGTGAGTGAACCGTTCGATCAGTTTGGAACCGATCGAGCAATTTGGGGAAACAGTTCGATCGGTTTGGAATCGATCGATTGGTTTGGCCAGATTCGAAGTTTTGTTTCGCTTTGTTTTGGGGACTTTGGGGAGGCTTTAGAGATTATTATTTTACGACATTTCTTATGCATGGGATGCAATTTGAATGTGTTTAGGTATGAACTTGGTCATGTGTGTGTGAGGCTCGATCGGACTAAGGAACTTCCCTATGACTTCGTTGAGGTAGGGAAATCTCTATACCATGTGCATTTGATACGACTAGCATGTGAATTATGATGTGATGTGGTTTGTCATCAATTACTATTGAGTTTTGCATAAGCTTTTGAAAATGTGAATGTGTAAGCATGTGTGCGTGTTTTGGAAATCGTGTTTATGATGTGAGAATCTTTCAAGATTCATTCCGATGAATGTGTGTGAAAGAAGGTGCTTTTAACTTTATAATTTAGATATAATTATCACATGACACGTCGATAAGCTATATATATGCACTATGATTTTAAGGTTGAATGTGTGAATACCTGACCGACACGACGGTATAACCATGACCGACGCGGGAGGATATCTATGACTGGTACGATGGGATATCCGTACAACCCTTTGTTTGATCTTGTGAATTCTACCGACCAACAGTAATTGTATTCGGCACAAGTGTCCATTATTTTTGGGATCTTAGGCACTATGTGGAAATGGTTCATTGAACGACGATGGTGGGTATTCCATCGGAGGATCGATGCTATATATGCTCGAGAGACTATTTAAGTGATCAGTTAAATTTTTATTTTTTCATGAGAATAAGTTTTGAAAATCATGTGTTTAGAGTTTGGAAAATTTTATTTGATCTCAGTTTTACTTCAAGTTAAATACCTTTAAATTATGAACCTTAGTATGAGAAAAATCACATTTCGTTTATGTCATAAGATATATATGTGATGTTAAGAATCTGCATGCTATTAGTATTTCTCTAATAAGCTTATGATGATAGCTCTTCCCTCGACTATACGTCACAGGTGCAGGAGCTGAGGTTGACTTAGAGGATCCCATAAGGGAGGAAGATCCTAATTTTTCTCCTGGGGAGGACTCAGAGCCTCATCCTAAGAATTGCTTTATCTGCACAAAGCATGGGTAGGTCCGGCTTTGGAGTGATGGCTTAAAGTATGGTTTTTGTGATGTAAAGAATATAAGCTTTTGGGTCATATTTGTACTATTCTTTTGTGAACCATGTTTTGGTGATGGTCGGCCATCACCGGTGGTTCTTTTCGGTTCTTCTGTCCATGAGTTTTTGCAAGGGAATAGAACCGTTATTTTGTCTTTTTGAGATATAAAATTAGAGATTTCCTTTTTACCTATGATAACTCTATTTTCTTAGCTAGAGTTCCTGCTTTGTTTTCGCTTTGTGTGTGGATGTGCCAAGTGTTCCGTTCTGGGATCGGCCTTAGTGTCCATCCGACGATCCGAATTTCACGATTAGGAAATCTGGGCTGTCACAGTTGGTATCAAATCATAGGCTTTAGAAATTTCTGATGAGTCTTAAATTAGACTAGACGTTTAAGATTTTGTTGGAGTTTAGGGACCTTCTGTCAATAGAACTTTTGTTTCATTGTAACATATTAAGATGTATCCGAGAAGTAGAGGACGACCGAGAGGCGGTCGTGATAGGAATTTGAGAAGTTGGGATGAGATCCCTACGGGTTCAGGTAGAGATCAGAGAAACCTTCCAAGTGAGAGGGATCCAAGAGATGTGGCAGCAGTTAGGATGGCGCAGGCCATGGAAGTTGTGGCTAACGCCATGGCTCAACAGATAGCACTAATGGCCCCCCACAATACCATGGGGCATCATGAGCAGCCACCTCCGCCACCCCCACCGGCATTGTTGCCCTCATCATTTGTAGACTTCAGGAGATTGAGATCTCCTAGTTTCTATGGGCAGATAGACCCGCTAGAAGCAAAAAAATGGTTGAACCAAATCGAGAAACTCCTTCTGAGGCTGCAATGTACAGAAGACGAAAAGGTTAACTAGGCTTCTTTCCAACTAGAGGGTGAGGCCGATCCATGGTGGAAATCAGTCCTAAGAACCAAGGAGATTGAGAATCCTCACGGGCTATGGACTTGGGAGGAGTTCGTAGAGGTGCTCAACAAAGATATTTCCCGAAGCAAGCAAGGAGTCAGATGAGGAAAGCTTTTGCAAATTTGGAGCAAGGGAGTATGACCGTACGGGAGTACGAAACTGAATTTTTAGATTGTCAAGGTTTGCTCAAGAAGTAGTGGCCACGGAATTGATGAAGGCCAGTAAGTTTGAAGAAGGCCTAAGGCTGAATGTCAGAGAGAGGATTTCTGTTCTGGAACTAGAAACTTATAGTGAGGTGATTGGAAAAGCAATTGTTGTTGAGAGAGGCATAGAAAACATGTACAGGAGGTGGGAGCAACAGAACAAAAAATAAGGCTGGTCAAGGGAGAGTAAGTGACTATGACTCGGGGAATAAAAAGCCGAGGTTCACATCACCAGGCCCAGTTTCAAGACAACCTGCCTACACAAATTATCCCAAGCCAAATGTATCTACTCCTGTGAGACCTTTTCATATAGATAGCCCTACTCAAAGTCAATCTAAGGGAGCATCAGCTACTCAGGGATTCTCAAGAGCAGCATCGTCGAATCCCCAGATCACGTGTGCTCGTTGTGGCAAGTCTCAAAAGACTTCAGCTTGTAGATGGGGCACAGGGGGATGATTTAAATGTGGAAAGATGGGACATATGATCAGATATTGCCCAGAACTGTAAAAAGAAGGTACGATTTCATCTGCTACCGCGCAAAGGCCCTTGCGATCTACGAGACCCACCATTCAGGGTCGTGCTTTTGCAGTAACCGTCAAAGATGCACGGGTGAGCAATGACGTCATTCAAGGTATAATCATCTACCTATGTTTACATTAGTTAATTGCATTTTAGATAAAGAAGGTGCATAAATAAGAATGATCTGCTAGATTTCTACTTATAGGAGTGTTACATCTTGTCACGTATGTCTAATTATCTAGTATACAGATACTGACGTAGGTACCTTATAATTATATAAAGAAAACAACAGTGATCATTGTGATGCACGAATTCTTATAGACCCAGGTTCTACCCACTCATTTGCGACTCTGAAGTTTGTGAGAAGATTGAAAGTCATTCTCAAAGCGTTGGAGTTCATTTTAGACATGTCAGTTCCTACGGGAAATTCAGTGACCACAGACACGTATTGCAATCTATTATTGTATGAGTTGAAGATCGCAAGACGATGACAGATCTCATTTTATTGAATATGGAAGGATTCGATGTACTCCTTAGCATGAATTAGCTATCCGCTTAAAAGGCGAGCATTGACTGCCTACGAAAAGTCATCGCATTCCGTCCACCGAAATAAAAGTCTTTCTGATTTGTCGGTGACAAGGGTAAGATTATACCAATCATCTTCGTGGTACGAGCTGAGCAGATGATGAGGAATGGATGCGGTGGGTATCTAGCATTTCTACAAGAGCAACGGGAAGTGAAGAACGTCATCACTGATATTCCGATTGCTTGCAAGTTTTTGAACATGTTTCTCGATGACTTACCAGGATTACCATCGGATCGAGAGATCGAATTCGTAATCGACTTAGCACCAAGCGCAGAGCCAGTATCTAAAGTGCCTTCCGAATGGCTCCTGCCAAGTTTAAAGAATTGAAGGAGCTGTTACAAGAGTTGTTGGATAAGGGCTTCATAAGACCTAGTGTGTCTCCTTGGGGAGCACCGGTCTTGTTTGTCAAGAAGAAGGACGGGTCAATGAGACTCTGCATCGACTATCGTCAATTGAACAAGCTGACGATTAAGAACAAGTATCCCTTACCCAGGATTGGTGACCTCTTTGATCAGTTGCAAGGGACAAAGTTCTTTACAATGATTGACATGAGATCGGGGTATCATCAGCTGAAAGTGAAGGCCGAAGATGTTTAGAAGACTGCATTCAGAACTAGATATGGGCATTACGAGTTTTTGGTGATGCCTTTTAGCTTGACTAATGCACCACCTTCGTTTATGGATCTCATGAACAGTGTTTAAACAACATCTTGATACGTGCGTGATTGTGTTCGTGGATGACATTCTTATTTATTCGAAATCTAAAGAAGAACACGAGCAACACTTACGCATTGCACTATAGACTCTACATAAATATCAGTTATATGTCAAACTCAGTAAATGTGAGTTTTGGTTGGAGCAAGTGAGTTTTCTAGGCCATGTAGTTTCAGAAGCAGGTATGACTGTAAACCTGACAAAGATTAAGGCGGTAGTAGATTGGGAACAACCAAAGATTGTGACTGAGATTCACAGTTTCCTCAGCTTGGCTGAATATTATAGAAGATTTGTAGAGGGATTCTCTAAGATTTCAGGTCCACTCACGCGACTTATAAGAAAGGATGTTAAATTTGAGTGGAATAGTAAATGTGAAGAGAGTTTTCAGGAACTTAAGAAACGACTTACCTCCACACCAATATTAGCTATTCCATCAGGCAATGGAGGATTTGCTATTTATAGTGATGCTTTGTATAGTGGCTTAGGCTGTGTACTTAATCAGAATAGAAAGGTCATTGCTTATGGGTCGAAACAACTTAAGGACCATGAAAAGAACTATTCGACGCATGATCTTGAATTAGCCGTGGTGATCTTTGCACTGAACATATAAACACTATCTTTATGGTGAAACCTTTGAGATTTTCACGGATCATAAGAGCCTCAAATATCTATTTACACAGAAAGAATTGAATATGGGGCAACGGAGATGGATTGAATTTCTCAAGGACTACCATTTTTTTATTCAGTATCACCCAAGTAAAGCAAACATCATGACAGATGTGTTGAGTCCGAAGAATTTGGCTCAGTTAGCTAGTCTTGTTATGGGACTCCGTCGATGGAAATTATTGGAAGACCTTTCTTTGTATGATAAGAATATTGACGTTAGAGTTTCAGGTGCCTTGATGGCTAACATCACAATCAGACCAATAATTTTTTATCGCATCTATGAACTTCAATTGAAAGATGCCGAGCTCTTAAAGATCAGACAAGGTGTGACAGATAGCACTGAAGTAGACTTTTCTATTAAGAAAGATGAATTGTTACTATTCAGACGACGTCTATGCATACCGATTGATGTCGATTTGTGGAAAACTATATTAGATGATGCTTATAAGTTCAAGTATGCCATTCATCCTGGTGGTACCATGATGTATCAGGATTTGAGGAAGAACTATTGGTGGAGAGGATTGAAGAAAGATGTTGCCAAGTACGTATCTAAATGCTTGGTGTGTCAGCAAGTAAAAGCAGATCATAGACACCCAGCAGGTCTATTGCAACCTCTACCAATACCCGAATGGAAATGGGAGTCAATCTCCCTGTATTTCATTGTAGGATTACCAAGGACAGTGAAGCATTATAATACTATTTGGGTGGTCGTAGATCGCTTAATAAAATCAGCACATTTCCTGCCCTACAATACAACATATACGGCAAGCAAATTGGCAAATTTGTATAGGAAAGTGATCGTTCGATTACATGGTATTCCGATGAGCATTGTTTCAGATCGTGAACCATTATAAACCTCAATATTTTGGTAAAGATTCCAAGATGCCATGGGCACGAGGTTGGATTTCAGTTCGACATTCCATCCACAAACAAATGGTCAGACTGAGAGAGTCAATCAAATCATTAAGGATATGCTCAGAGCCTGTATGATTGACTTTCAGGGATCATGGGATCAGCATTTTCTGTTGATTGAGTTTGCGTATAATAACAGTTTTTAACAGAGCATTGGGATGGCTCCGTATGAAGCATTGTATGGACGGAGATGTAGATCTCCAATCAATTGGGAAGAAATCGGCGAAAAGTTTATATTGGGTCCGGAAGTATTAGAGAAAAATGTTGAAGCTATTTGTATGATTTGAGAAAGGATTAAGATAACTCATAGTCGGCAGAAGAGTTATGCCGATATCAAGAGAACCAGAGTGGACTTTCAAGTCAGAGATCACGTGTTTGTCAAGATTTCACCGAAGAAGGGTGTAATGCGCTTCAAAAAGCATGGGAAGCTAAGTCCTTGCTACATTGAACCTTTTAAAGTCTTGGGGAGGGTTGGTGAAGTTCCATATAGGGTCGCTTTAGCCCCGAAACTTGATAGAGTACACGATGTGTTCATGTCTCCATGCTACAAAAGTACGTGAGGGATCTGACTCACATACTCGATGCGCCACCGATTGAAGTTTACAAAGACTTGACCGTTGTAGAAGTATCGATGAAAATTTTAGATCGAACTGAACAGGTGCTGCGCACGAAATGCATTTCGTTAGTGCTCGTTAAGTGGTGGAATCATTCAACAGAGGAAGCTACTTGGGAGCGCGAGATGGAAATCCACGATCAGTATCCTCAACTGTTCAATGAGAGTTTAGACAAGTCTTAGATATTTTGTAAATCTTAATGCATTATGAAATTGTAATTGTCATGTGTAACTATGACTTGATATGCTATAAAGAACAAAATAGGTTAAAGGGTAGAAGTTGTAATCAGTGTGGGGTGAAACACACAAAAGTGGACTGTTTCTGTCAAAATCAATCGATCGAAATTTAAATCGATTGATCGATTTGACAATAGGGAGGCACAGGATTCGTCAGTAAACCGTTCGATCGAAGTCAATACCGATCGAACGAAATGGTAAGGCCAGTGAGCGAAAAAAAATGAATTCTGAGAAAATTTTGAAAACCGTTTGATCGAAATAATTGATTGTTTAATCGAATTTCAAAAACCGACTGATCGGTTTCAAAACCGATCGATTGATTTCGACATTATATATGTGGGTGGGTCATGTGATTTTTAGTTCGAAATTTTCATAACTATTTTTTTTCTTTTAGGGGGTTTGCTTGTGCTTGGCTTTGGAGACTTCCAGACCTTGATGCGTGACCTTTTGGAGCTTGAATCTTCACGAGATTAACACCTAGTGACTTCAAACGGTAAGCCCTACACCTATTGAGATTAAATTTGAAATTTCTCTCTTCTACCATAGTTCCCATTAGTTTTGAGAAAAACCCTAGCCTTTTTGCATTGCAGTGGCTATAATGGCACCCAAGACACGACAAACTTCGAAGAGCACTACGCCGAAGATGCCCTCAACACAGTCGGGTTCTTCGCAACCATGGCCACCACAACCGTCAAGACCACAACCACCACTACCATCAATACCACAGCCACCACCCCAACAACGTGAGCTGCCCAACGAGTGGTGGGCTGATAAGAATTTTGAACCCGAATGTATTATTGATAAGAAGTTGTTTGCAAAACGTGACGTGACAAGTTGGGCGTTTAGCAATATCACTAGGGCCGGTTTGGAGAGTGTGCTCCAACCTTGCAACGAGTGCTACTATCCTCGTCTTGTGAGGTTGTTCTACCAAAATATGTATGACGATAACAACCCGGACACCCTTTGCACCAAAATAGATAATAGAGATTACAAGTTTACCCATGTTGATGTTTTCGACGCATTAGAGTGCTTTGAGGGGTTTACTAGTAGCATTGAATTGACGGAACCTTTTCCAGCGCCTATGGACTATAGAATTATCGCAGAACAAATGACCTAGGGTAGGCTTGGGTCTGGTATAGCAGTCAAGAGAGTGGATTTACCGCGCGAGCTATGGATGCTCGATACTATATTCATGTGTAATTAGTACCCAATGCGATATAAGATAGAGAGAGTAGGAGAGCTACAAATGGCTTTGTTTTCTGCGTTTAATGGCCGATGGTTTTGTGTGCCAAAACTCATTTTTTAAGGTATGAAATATGCTAGAAAGAAGATGTTGGGGGGGCGACAAAACCCATTGATGACATGCCCTATGCCCGCCTTATTTCCCTTATGATTAAGGACTATGCCAGGGATGAGACTAATACCCTTTCGAAAAGTGAATCGAAACTGACTGGCAACATGAAACCCTAGACTATCAAGGAATGGAACAAAACCTACAACCGATTGATAAAGAGACCGCACGATGAAGTACAACACCACTTGAGCCACAAGACCAAGACCAACTTGATCAGGGCACACCAGTTCAGGAACCACCTCAGCAGTGTACTCAGGCCCGTGTACCACCAGCACACCCAAGTGCCCCTATGCCTACCATTGTCGATGTGTACGCACTGTTGATTGAGAACAATCGACGGACGAACTGCCAGTTAGACTATTATGATGCCTTGCATGCCGAGGCTATGTGGTTCATGTACCCGGCCGATTACCTATAGCATATGGCGACGTCGCAGGTGTGGATTCCGGAGGCATTGAGTTCTGGTGTGGGCGGGGATGATGCAGACAAGGACCAGCCCGATGATGCCGTTGCTTGAGTGAAAATTTATGGGTTACAGTTTCTTTTTGGGATGTTCAAAAATATGTTTTTGTTTGAGAAATTTTGTAATTTAGAACAGTTGAAATTGGACATAGGTCCTTGAAACTATCGTGGCATGGTTGCCACTTTTGCAGCTTTAAAACTATTGTGGCATGGTTGCCACTTGAGGGTGTCTATATTTTGGATATGAATGAATGATGACTTTTACTTTTCTATGTAATGTTAGAATGTTCCTATGAATTTTCTTTACATAATATTCCTTGTGAATGCACTTTTGTGCAGGTACAATGGACGGGTTAAATTGACCCGCGTGGCTTACCATGAGATGGTGAATGCCATCATTTTTGGATTGTGATATGTTTGTGGTTTATTAGGTGTTCGTCTAGCCTTGGCTAGCACATTTTCATCTAAGTTATGACTTGGTCAACCCTTGCTCAAGGATTGGGTTCTCTACCAAGGGACCCATTTTGTTGATTCGGTAAATTGTGTGCGCGCCATTAACACCATAGGGAATCATAAACCCCCTACGACACCCAAGGACCTTAGTCAATTTTCGAGGATGAAAATTTTTAAGGTGGGGAGAATGTAAAGACCCAAAAAAAAAAATAGATCGTGGAACAGTACGTCTCGATGTGCGTATCTGACTGGTCACCCACTGAGTGGGATTGTGACAGCTCAGATTTTCATGCCCAGAAATCCGTGCCATTAGGATCATACTCTGGATGATCCCTAGGACAAATCACGAAGTGTCTGCTCGTATAGAGGAAATCAAGCAAACATTGTCTAGCAGTGGTAGATCGAGTCATCACATAAGACATTTAAAATAGAAAGAAGCAATAACAAAAACATGTATCTAAATATATAAAAAGAATATACATTCCCAAAAAGGAACCAAGAAGAACCACTGGTGATGGACATCCATCACCCAAACAATGGTTCCTGATAGTGGTTCCTATAGAATGTATAATAATACAATAAAAGAAAAATATCTACAGAAAGTAAATACAGGAGTGGCCACCAGGCACACAATAATCCAAAGTTTATACAAAATTCCTAAAACAGCAGACTAATATACCCAGACTATGGATAGAAATCGTCCGCCTGGACGTCAGTCTCCTCGTCCTCAGCCTTAGCCTCTAGATCAGGCTGGTAGTCAGGGTCACTCTTGGTGCCGGGAGCTCTAGCCTCAGAACCTATAATTATTATAGAAGCAGGGTGAGCTAACCATCTAAGCTCAGTAGAAGAATTTTAGTTAAAATTGCATCTTAATTGTAAAACATGGTAGTAGAAGATATGCACAGAATTGAACAGATGTAAACAGATGTTTTTAGAAATACAGAATTTATCAAAGCAGGCAAATCGTATCAGAATTTACAGAGTGTGATGCATATAATGTTTAATGACTTAGAATAATAAACTTAAATAACTCCCGTGAGTATAGCACGTGGTAGCCAGATTTGGTCCGATGGGTAATCCCAACCATCGTCGTTCACATAAACAATTTCAGGAATGCAATAATGCCTCAACTACGGAGTACAATTGTGCCGATGATTTCCAAGCAGATACACAATTGTGCCAGAAACGGATATACCGCCGAGTCGATGGAATTCATCAGAGTATTAAACCTCAAATCACATGCAGACATATTATACTTAACAGAAATCAAATGACAGATGACAGGTGTCAGATAGCAGGAGTCGAATACATAACAGAGTTGCCACACATATGCTAAACATGACTGAAATGTAAAATCAGACTATGCAGTTATATGTAGAACATTTAAAATCCATGAGTTCAAGAATAAATGTTATTTCAGTTGAATTCCCCTACCTTAGGTCAAACCTCTTTCTAAGCAAATCCAAAGCTTTTAAAGGCACCATGGTCCGACCTTAGACCATAAATATAGTATACTATGTGTCAGGTATGTCAGAAAGTAAATTAGCTCGGTGTCCAGTAACATGCAATTCACACAAACAAAACAGGACAAAAACAGGGGTGATTGATCGATCAACACCCTTATTGATCGATCAATCCTCCTTGTTGATCGATCAATAGCCCCATTGATCGATCAATACTATGACGACCCGACTTTTCCAATGCCTAAGGTATAGGAAAGGCTGGTTCATCAACTTATTGATTTCTCAATAAGCCGTAACAAACAGAAGCTGACAACATAGTACAAAGATCTAAAGACAGAGGCAAAGCATATATTAATCCAAAAATATAAGCTTTTAACAATAAAAAAAATGTCACTATGAGGAACCAAGAAGAACCACCGGTGATGGTCAATCCAAAACCTAAAATAGTGGTTCACAATAATGGTTCCTCGAGTGATATCAAAGAACCAAATAACAAAAATGGCCTAGGGCCCAATATTCAAAAATATATTCTGACAAAAGTACAAAAAAATAAAGGATCTAAGATCAAGGGAAAAACTCCTCAGTTGGTATGTCCAAATCCTCCTCGGGAATGTAATTGGAGTCCTCCAAATCCTTTGTCCCAAGGTCCGTCTCAGCACCTGTGACGTATAGTCGAGGGTGAGCTAACAACCAAGCCCAATAGAGGAAACAGATCTATTTGCATTTCTATATAAGTAAAGGTTTTCAAAAGACAGAAATTGGATCAATTATGGTTTTCAAATTATGCTTTCCAAAATAAATCTCCAGTTCTAATCATGAGTCAAAACTGATAACATAAATCTAATGTGTTCAAAAATCTTCTGATTTAGCATGCTTGTTATCTTAAATTTATAACTTAATTTTATCTCCCAAATTTCCTATAGCATGAGAGCAGACTACGTGATCGATGGGAAACCCTACTGACCATCGTCATTCATGAACCCATTTCTAAAGTGCAACAAGCCCCTACGCTATGAGGGAAACTTGCGCCAAAGTAATACCGTCAACACGGTTGGTAGAATCTAGGGCATCGTCCATATGAACCCCAAATCGAATGCAAATGCTAACATATATCAAGGTTTAACATAATACTAATTTTTCGAAGTTCTGATTCAAAGATTAACTGAGGTTCTGAGGTTCAAATTTCGAAGTTCTTAGTCATAACAAAGTTTCCAATTTTTCGGATTTATCTCATACATTCAGAGTTTTATTCATGTTATGTGCAACATAATTTCCTAAATTTATGCTTCTTAAATGAACAGTCAAATCAGGTATACTTATAATTCAATGCAAATTAAATATAGGGTTTTCCTACCAAAACAAAGAAGATTTAAAATCATGCACAAGCAGTCCTCACCAAGGACTCCCAATAGTCAAAACCTACATATATTAACACTCTCAGTGTTAATATAGAACAAACAAAATCAAACCAAAAGCTTGCTGAGAAAAAATCTGACAAAAATTTCAAATGCCAGAAACAGGACAGAATTCGACCCTCGAATTCAAATTCGTGGGTCGAATTCAAAATTCGATGGTCGAATTCAATTTCGACCCTCGAATTTCAAAAAAAACTCAACAGGCACAAAAATCAGCAAATCGACCCTCGATTTTCAATTTGATGGTCGATTTCCAAATTCGACCCTCGAATTGGAAATCGACCCTCGAATTTCAAAATATGCATCAGACACAAAAAATAGATTTCGACTGTTGATTTCCAAATCGATGGTCGAATTCCAAATTCGACCCTCGATTTGAAAATCGACCCTCGAATTTGTCTGGTTCTGTGGCTGTCAAATATTTCGTGTCCGAATTCTTTCTTCTTATTCAATCACAACCATCTAATTTATAATGAACACACATCATTCAAATCTAAACAAAACATAAATTAAATTGACACAAGGAGGTTTCAAAGACCTACCTCTTGTCGCTTAATCCGTTGATCCCGTTGCACCAATACACGCACCGGAACCAATCTCCAAGCTCAATGGTTTAGATCTTCAAATCAGTCCATATTCATAAAGAGGTGATCACTGCCTCAGCCAACAAAATTACAGAGAACTTCTCACTCTCCACATCTCTCTTCTCTTTCAATAGTTCAAACCGATCAAATTTTTGATATAATTCTAATCAACGGTCGAGATGGGGAGAGGAACTCTCAAGCTCTCAAGATCTAAGATTAAAAGATGCAAGGCTTAAGGACTTAAATTTCTAACGAGAGAGAGAAGTGAAACTTCTCTTTCAATCTCTCTTATAACCAAAAGCCAAGCAAATATAATATCTAGATTTTATAATTTTACAACTTATCCACTTACGTTGAAAAATTATCCGGTGCTAAACACAAACACCAATGCTATTGTGTGAGTCATAGATTACATGACTTGCACACCTCTCAAGACGAAATCCTTTTGCCACAAGTCTTATCATAGCCTTAGCTTACCAAAAATCCAAAAATATCCCTCAACAATTTTTGGACACGCTTATCGAGGTAAATGAAAATATGCCAAAATATCCGGGATATTACAAATACCCTTAGCCCACCTCACATGTAACAGAGGTAGTTGATCGATCAATAGCCTTTATTGATCGATCAACACCCTTCATTGATCGATCAATACTTGAATTGATCGATCCATAGCTTCCTTTTCTTCACACCTTGTCAAAGCAATATTGATCGATCACCAGCCCTGTTGATCGATCAATATTCCTCATTAATCGATCAATAATCTCATTGATCGATCAATAGCCTAAACTTTCAAATTTCCCTCTTTCTGTTCCCTTTTGTTAATTATATAGATTGATCGATCAATGCCTTCATTGATCGATCAATACACACAAGTGATCGATCAATGCCTTCATTGATCGATCAACACCAGCCATTGATCGATCACTCTCTCTGTGATCGATCAATGCACATAATTGATTGATCAATTCACTAATTGATCGATCAACACCCCTCGAGCATTGAACTTCCAAAAATTTCAGTGTTCTGCTCCCCCTTTTATTTTATAGGAATTGATCGATCAATGCCTTCATTGATCGATCAACACCTCTCATTGATCGATCAATCTAGCATTGATCGATCAATAATGACAGCACCTCTGTCATTAATGGAGGTCACTTACTTGACCCAATTTAAACCCTTTCATTTATGGTTTCCAACAACTATTGATACACACACCAATACAAGAACAAGGGCTTCAATTTTGCCCAATTTAGTCACACAGGCATACTTTTATTTGGGCCCTTTCGGGGTTCCGGCAAAACGATTCGGAAGGGGGTTTTGGATCCGGAACTCGGGCTGTATTGTCGGTGTGACTCCAATACGTAACGTATCAACTCCGATTCAGCACGCGGAGGTCTCACACACACCCGGACTACGCTTGAGGTCGTTTTATTGAACTCTCCTTACCCTAACTCATACTGACGCACGATCCTGGCATCTTTAACCTTATTCCCTCAAAGAACTCGTTCAGCTTTCAATTTAGCTATGGAGTTCTAGTTAAAAAACAAGATGAAGGAGAAGAAAGGGGATCTCTCTAGGTATCTTCCTTCCCTTATAAGCTATCAAAATGAAATATCTCTGATATTTCATTTTTAATCCTAAGTTCGACTCCGGCGTGAAGCGCGAACATGATCGCTACGGCGCAACGTGTCGTATCAACATCCTACACGACTCAGATTGAAACAAGAATTCACATGTGAATTCATCTAACTATGGGGTATCTTTATCTCAATTAATATTGATTATTAATTTTAAAAAAAAACTATCTCGATTTTCTTATCGGGCACGCATATCGAAATAGTCAGGTTCTTGTTCGGAATTTCAGGGTCGTTACAGGGATAAAACTTGAGAATATTTATGTGAATTAGTTAACTTGTTGTGGATGAAAAAAAATTAAAAAGACTTAGGTTTGCATGAACCATTAATGGGGTAGTGTACACGGGAGTACGGTGTATGTGGTTAACACTTGAGTTGGAAACTTAGGTATAAAGGACAAAAGGTAAGAGAAATAAATTCCTTTGTTTTGGGTTGTTGTGGAGTTATTAAGAGAGAGTAAATGAGAAAAGAGAGAGGTGTGCTTTGAAGGCATAAGTGTGCGGATGGAATCGGAAACCTAGGCGTAATCAAAGGACTTCGAATCGACGAGAAATCCAAGTTTTGACTTGTGAAACCCTAGCTTGAGCTAAGCACAAGGATCGAGGAAATTGATCAACTAAGGGATAAGAGTTATGATTAAATTATGTTTTACGTATGTGTTGGTAATTTAGAGGTATGTGTGTGTAAATTGGAAGAGAAGGGGTTAAGTTTTAAGGAAAAATGAATTCTAGATGTTAGAACCTGCAAATGGGCTAAATCTGGCAAAATCGTTCGACCGGAATAAGTGAACGTTCAATCGAAAAGAATTTCAATCGAACGTTTTGGAGAATCCGACCGAGCGATTTGGAATCGATCGATCGGATTGGGACACTTGGAAAAAGGCTTGGTTTCTTAGTGAGTAAACTGTTCGATCGATTTGGAATCGATCGAGCGATTTGGGGAAACCATTCAATCTGTTTGGAATCAATCGATTGGTTTGGCCAGATTCGGAGTTTTGTTTCGCTTTGTTTTGTAGACTTTGGGGAGGCTTTAGAGATTATTATTTTACGTCATTTCTGACGCATGGGATGCAATTTGAATGTGTTTAGGTATGAACTTGGTCATGTGTGTGTGTGAGGCTAGATCGGATTGAGGAACTTTCGTGTGACTTCGTTGAGGTAGGTAAATATCTATACCATGTACATTTGATACGACTAGCATGTGAATTATGATGTGATGTGGTTTGTCATCAATTACTATTGATTTTTGCATAAGCTTTTGAAAATGTGAATATGTAAGCATGTGTGTGTTTTTGAAATCGTGTTTATGATGTGAGAATCTTTCAAGATTCATTCCAATAAATGTGTATGAAAGAAGGTGCTTTTAACTTTCTAATTTAGATATAATTATCACATTATACGGCGATAAGCTATATGTATGCACTATGATTTACGGTTGAATGTGTGAATACCCGACCTACGCGGCGGTATAACCTTGACCGATGCAGCGGGATATCCGTGACCGGTACGACGAGATATCCGTACAACCCTTTGTTTGATCTTGTGAATTCTACCTACCAATTGTAATTGTGTTCGGCTCATGTCCATCATTTTTGGGACCATAGGCACCATGTGAAAATGATTCATTGAATGACGATGGTGAATATTCCATCGGGAGCTCGACGCTATATATGCTCGAGGGACTATTTAAGTGATCAATTAAGTTTTTCTTTTATTATGAGAATAAGTTTTAGAAATCATGTGTTTAGACTTTGGAAACTTTTATTTGATCTCAGTTTTACTTCAAGTCAAATACCTTTAAATTGTGAACCTTAGTATGAGAAAAATCATATTTCGTTTATGTCATAAGATATATGCATGCTATTAGTGTTTCTCTACTGAGCTTATGATGATAGCTCAACCCTTGACTATACGTCACAGGTACAGGAGCTGAGATTGACTTAGAGGATCCCGTAAGGGAGGAGGACTCAAAGCCTCATCCTGAGAATTGCTTTATCTGGGCAAAGCACGGGTAGGTCTGGCTTTGGAGTGATGGGTAAATAATATAAGCTTTTGGGTCATATTTGTACTATTCTTTTATGAACCATGTTTCTGTGATGGTCGGCCATCACCGGTGATTCTTTTCAGTTCTTCTGCCCATGAGTTTTTGCAAAGGATTAGAACCGTTATTTTATCTTTTTGAGATTTCCTTTTTGCCTATGATGACTTTATTTGCTTAGCTAGAGTTCTTGCTTTGTTTCCGCTTTGTGTGTGGATGTGCCAAGTGTTCCGTTCGAGGATCGGCCTTAGTGTCGATCCGACGGTCCGGATTTCACGATTAGGAAATCTGGGCTGTCAAACTTATTTTTGGGGAAATTGATTTTAAGGGATCTATAGGCTTATTTATTCAACTCACATATTCATGCTATTCGGCAGATGAAAAATTTCTATTAATTGATATGTGCCCAAATTCAATGAGTTATATTGATTTGTTGTTTATTTTAATTTATTATTATTATATATAATTTTTTGTTTGTTTTTTTATCTTTTTTTTTTTTTAAATTTTAATTTTTAGTTCGAGTGAAGATGAAGTAGGTGTAATTTTAATTTTTTTTTTATTTATTATCTCCAAGTTCCATTGAAAAATTTAGGAGTTGGCTGGTGCGAACTTCACATTGGATCTTATTCTATGCTTTCTAATTCTTAGTTGATAGCGTACTGAATGTTTATTGTGTCATCTTTTAGCAAACAGTGTAATTGGTGTTAGAATTATAAGCTAGAGCGGCCCATCTGGCCCATTTTGTCTTTTGGGTCATTGGCCCATTTGCCATTATATTGGTCAATCTAGGAACTCTTTTTTTGTCATAGGAAATTGGTGTATTTAATGTGAGGTCTTGAGAATATAGAATATACTTTGAGAATGTAATTTTCTATCTTTTTCTAGGCTAAGTAGTTGCTTTGGAAGCGTATGTTTATTTATTCCTGATTTTGCCTAGATAGTTTTATTTAAGGTCAATGACTAATGTGGTTTTAATTATGCCATTTCTTATGCACTTCGTCATCAGATGCACTTTAATCTTGGCAAAGCCTTTCCACTTCTTACAACTAAGGTATTGCTTGTTGTTTTTACTCTTTATCGAAGGTTCAGAATTATGGGTGTGTGGTGATGGTTCCATCACGGGTAGCTCCTTTTTTTTCCCTTTCCTAGTCCAGTTACAAAGTATCCGGAGTATGCTGTCTCGTCATGAGTTTTGTTTAGCTCTTCCTTTTTTTTTTTTAACTTTGTAATCCAGTTACAATGTATCCAGAAGTATACTGTGCCTCGTCATGAATTTTGTTTTCACTATCCAACTTATTTATCTGCATGCTTGTTAGGTTGTTATTCAACAATTTCCGGATTCTATACCATATAATCTTTTTTATTTACCTGCTCAAATATGAGACAGAATATCATATCTTCCCAGCTTTTTAGACATCCATTTATGGATTAGTTACATTTTCATTTTTCAGAAAGCATTTTGGCAAGACGTTGTTGAAGAGCTTTTGTGGTTCATTGGTAGTTCAACAAATGCAAAGGTAATAATATTTTCCTAGACCCCTTTCTATTTTCATAGCCTATAAAGTTCTGAGCTGAAATATAAAGAGGATTATGATTCCATATTTCCATGTTTTTCTACTTTTTTTGGACCTGACTTATTTTCTTCGCAAGTTTTGTTATAGGAGTTGATGTGATTAGGATTGCTTAATTTTTTTGGTATTAGATTCCATTGTACTTCAACAGGTCAGGTCGGCCCGATACCCTACTCACCCAACCTGAGTTTTTAATCAGGTTGGGCAAGCCGAATATGTCCATTGGGTCGGGTCAACCTATAAGTCAACTTTTGGCTTGGGTCTGGTTTAGATGCATGACTCGACCTATCCCGACCCCATGACCCGCCCCTCTTTGACCTGACTCGAAACCTGACCCAATAGCCCGCCTTCCCCAACCCAATACCCCGCCCTCCCCACCCGACCTGAAATGTAACCCGATGACCCTACCCAGCCTTACTGACCTGATACCCGCCCGCTTGACCTGTTAGATTAGAATATATGTTATGATTTAATAACTAAAGTTATCAGTATAACCGTATAACCACCACCCCCGACTTGAAGACTTGACTTGAACCATCGGGTCAGGCTTCAAAGAGTCCGGACAGCCAAAGCGACTCGACCTGACACCATTGACAGCCCTACCAGCACTACATTTGCAAGAAGTGATTTCTCAAGCCACAACTTGAAAGATTACTGCATTGCAAGTAATCTTAAAATCCTTCATACAAAATATTTTATTCCCTTTTAGAATTATAACTTTTTTTTTAATGCCAAGTTGCAGGTAGAGGCTGCGTGTTCGAGTCCTTTGAGGGTTGGGATTTGGCCCGTAGAAGCTTCAAGTGTATGGCCTTGTGAGGCTTTGAGGTTTATCTCGAGTTGATAATGAATATGAATTTGATTTAAGGGTATCATAGCACATATCCCATGATCAAGAGTTTATATGTCAATGCCCATTGGGACTTATATTAATCGGAGCATCATGTTCCTTAACAGGGTGTCTGTTGCTAGCGTCACGTGTAGAGTTTACTGTGAGTAGTGTTTAGAATTAATTGACTTTTTATAATGCCAAGTTCCATGTAGAGGCTCTGTATGTTTTGGTCTTGTAAGACGTTGCAGATTTGGGTCGTAGACACTTGACATGTATGGCCTTGTGAGGTTTTGACGTTTATCTCGAGTTAATGAAATTGAATTTGATTTAAGGCAGCAGAGCACCTATCCGTTGATCAGGAGTTTGTATGGCAATGCCCAATTTGAGTTATACTAATCGGAACATCATGTTCCTTAGAGTGAATCCCTCCAGTCACGACGAGTAGAGTTTATGTGAGTAGGTTTTAAAGACAGGTATTTTGCCTCTAATGGGGGTTAATGTGTTGTACCATAATGAAGATTCACCGACATATGTGTTTATATCCCTTTTAGGGGGTTAACGTGTTGTACCATATGTAGGGATTGCCAACAGTGGTGTTTGTATCTCTTCTTGGGAGTGAATTTTGTCATACCATAAGTAGGGTTTACCGATAGAGTTGTTTGTATTTAGTTAACTTGTCATACCATGTGTATGAGTCGTGATCGAATCACTCAGATTTTGCTTGTTATGTGCAAATAAAAGCTTTTTATACATCTCTCTGCTATCCAATTGATGGCAATGCCATTCTACCTGCATTGTTCAATCGACAAGCTTTGATAGGACGTCACATAAAATCTCACAAATCAAATGACCTAAACATCTGATCAAGAGATGGCCCATCAATGGGAGGTCCAATTCAATGGGCTTATTTTTCTGTTTGGAGTGTGGCCCGGGTTGGACAGTGCGGGTGGTGGGGGAAGAAATTAGGAAAATGTAATAGCCCGAAAATTCTAAACAAGAACCTGACTGTTTCGATATGCGTGCCCGGCATAGAAATCGAGACAAAATTTAAAATTAGTAATTACTATTAATTGAAATAATATTAACCTATAGTCTGATAAAGTCACATGTAAATTTTCGCGTGAATCCGAGACTGGTAGAACCTTGTCGGATAGTGTTACGCCGTAGAGGTTATGTAGGCGCTTCACACCGGAGTCTAACTTAAGGTTTGAAGTGAAATATGAGGGATATTTCATTTTGGGTAGCTTATAAGAGAAGGGAGAGACTTGGGAGAGAGTTCTTCTTCTTCTTCTTCTTCTTCCCCTTGCTCTAGAAGCCAAGAGATTTGGAGCTAGGTTTGGTTTGGGCAAGTTCATCGTGAAACATAGGGTTAGCGATACCGGAATGGTGAGTTGTCTAAGTTAGGATATGTAGAGTTCAATGAGACGAGCTTAAGTATGGTCTAATTATGCGTGAGGTCTCTGCGTACTGAACCAGAGCTAATCGTGTGCTCATCAGAGTCGGATCGGTGATAAACTACGAGAGCCGGATCCGAAACCCTCGTTCGGATCGATTGCCGAAACCCCGAAAGGGCCCAACTAAAGGTGAGTCCGTATGTTTAAGAATGGGCAGTTGGATGTCCTTATATGTGCAAGTGAGTGTGTATTAATGGTTGTAAGAAACCATTAATAAAAATGGGTTAAAAATAGGGAGGTAGATGACCTCTATTAATTAATGACAAAAATTCTGTCATTATTGATCGATCAATGACAAGATTGATCAATCAATGACTGGTGGTGATCGATCAATGAAGACCATTGATCGATCAATCTGTATAAGACAAAAAGGGGAACAAAAGCCCTAAAATTCTAGAAGTTCAGTGCACGAAGGGTGTTGATCGATCAATTTGTGGATTGATCGACCAATCCTGTGTATTGATCGATCAGCAAGAGAGTGATCGATCAATGATTGGTGATGATCGATCAACAAAGGTATTGATCGATCACTGAAGTGTATTGATCGATCAATGAAAGCATTGATAGATCAATCTGTATAAATATTAAATGTGAACAGAAGGTGGGAAATTTTGAAATTAGACTATTGATCGATCAATAAGGGCTATTGATAGATCAACAGGAGGCATTGATTGATCAACCAAGCTGGTGATCGATCAATTTAGGTTGTGTTAAAGTAAGGAGAGAGGAGGTTATTGATCGATCAACAAGGGTGTTGATCGATCAATGATGAGTAGTGATCGATCAATAGGGGCTATTGATCGATCAATTGACTCTGTTCCTGGTTAAGAGTAGAGAGAGGAATTGATCGATCAATGGGGTCATTGATCGATCAATAAGAGGGATTGATCGATCAATAAGAATGGTGATCGATCAATCACCCCTATTTTCTGCATGTATTAGTTTTGCAAGTGAAACCTCACTGGACATTATGCCAGCTTGTATTCTGATAACCCTGACACTTAAAAATACAATGTTTAGGGCCTTGAATCAGACCGTGACTTTCTGAAAGGCTTTGGATTTACTTAGAAGAAACTTTGACCTGAGGTAGGGGAAAACCAACTTAAACTGTTTGTTGAGTATAATTTCATATTTATTTCATACCGGCACCCTGATTTCTGTTTTAACAAGCATGTAAGCATATCATAAATTCCTGCTATCTCTGATTTATGTTTTCTGATTTGCATCTTGAAACCTGCTTCGGATTTCTGTTACCTGATCTGTAAGGTCTATGTGTATGTGATTTGATGATTTAACCAAATGATCCCCACCGACCCGGCGGTATATCCTATGCCTGGCACACTTGTGCATCTGCTTGTAATCCCTCGGCACAATTGCACTCCATAGATGAGGCATTGTTGTAATCTAAAATTGTTCATGTGAACGACGATTGGTTGGGGTTTCCTATCGGAATATTCCTGTTTACTCCGTGCTATATAGTCACGGGAGTTTCATAAGTTAAACATACACAATTTAAGTTCTCTGATCATATACTTGCATAACATCTAATTTCTTGTTCTAAAAGCTCAGTATTTGATGTGATTTGTCATGATTGTACGTTCTGATTTGATTCTGTTTTGAGATAGCATGATCTGCATATTCAATTCATTTTAGTTGGAATTCTTCTATTGAGCTAGGATGTAGCTCACCCTATTTTCTAAATCACTTTTAGGTTCTGAGGTCAGCTCCCGCTGAGGCGACCCGATTACCACTGACCTTAAGCCGAGGTGAGGACGAGGAGACAGACATCCAGGCGGACGAGTTCTATCCGTAGCCTGGGTCGCTAAGTCTCATATTTGCATTTTGGATATTCCGGATTATTTTGTGTGCCTGGTGGCCACTGTCTGCATGTATATATATATATATATATATATATATATATATATATATATATATATATATATATATATTACTATCTATATTGTAACTTAATGATTTTATACATTCTATTGGAACCACTATCGGGAATTATTGTTTGGGTGATGGATGTCCATCACCAATGGTTCTTCTTAGTTCCTTTTTGTGGATGTATATTCTTTTTGTTATATATAGATGCACGATTTATTATTGTTCTTTTATATTAAATGTATTATGTGATGACTCGACCTACCACTGCAGGATAGTGTCTGCTTGATTTCTGCTATACGAGCAGACACTTTACGATTGGTCCTGGGAATCATCTAAAGTATGATCCTGATGGCACGGATTTCCAGGCGCAGAAATTCGGGCTGTCACAGAAAAAAACAAAATTACCTACGCCTACGGCTGTAGCGGTCGGCATATGTTTTTTAAATTTTTTTTTAAAAAACCTACGCCACCGGTTAGAAAACACTACGCCCATGGCTCTCAGCCGTCGGCGTTAGTTCCTTTCTTTGTCCTGACCTGCCCACCAAGACACCGTGCTTCGTGGCACTAGCCTAGCTAGTACTAACTCTTTTTTGGAGAGATTTTTTTTAGTTGATCATCTCCTAACCCCATGGAAGAAATCATGGGTCCCAATTGGTCGCACTCAAACTTATGTTTGATGTGCCACATGGACAGGTTGGGGCCTTTTTGCAGCATTTTCTGGTTGGGAAAGGATACAATTCTCTTATATAAACTAGCAGAGGACCCGTGATAGAAAAGAGGAGAAAGGAAGGACCTGTGTATTGGAGGAACCCATGTTATTCACTAGTGTTATCAAAGGAGGCGTCGAACTTGTATCACAGCTGGAAGTTGGGTATGCAATTATAGAAGGTGATTCAAACTCATGGAGCCCTTATGGAAGCAGTTGGCATAGGGTAACTACTATATTTGTGGGGATAAGGTTTGAGGGATGTGGAGGATCCCTCTGGTAACAGTATAATGCAGGACCCATGTCATATTGGGTTGGTGTCTATTAATTTGTACAGTATAGGATCAGGTTTGTCCTTAACTTGTTGGGCGTGGGTGAAGTCGTCCACCCCCCTCTACTTTATATTCCTTTCATCTCTTATTAATTAAAGTGACACTAACCCAAAAAAAAAAAAAAAAAAAAAAAATATATATATATATATATATATATATATACATAGAGAGAGAGAGAGAGAGATGGATAGTGTTATATGACAGACAGATTTTGTGCAGGCGGCTGACGTGGGGCGGCGTGCAGTGGGGCGCAAGCAATGCAGGTCGGGGCAGTCAATTACATCAGTCCACGTCAGCCGCCTGCATAAAACCATTTACAGTTTTCCTATATAGAGGCCCAAGATGCTACCAACCTACCTACGCACTACGTAAAAAAGTCAAGAAAATCACTGCCTTAAACAGTAATTTTTTCAAAAAATCACTGTCCTAAACAGTTATAAAAAAAGTAGTGATTTTTTTTTACCACTGCACAAGACAGTGGTTTATGAATTTCAACGACTACTCTTAATAGTCATAGAAAAAATCACTACTTTTGGCAATGATTTTTTTATGCAAAGTTTTTTTTAAAAAAATATTAAAAAAATAATAATAATAATTTACATCAACAATTTTTTATGCAATTTTTTTTTTTAAATACTATTTTTTTAATGCTCTTTTTAATGCAATTTTTTTAATGCTTTTTTTAATGCAATTTTTTAATATAATTTTTTTAATACTTTTTTTTTATACAATTTTTTTAATGCTTTAAAAAAAATTATATAAAAAGAAAAGCTATTGATTTCATATTTCAACACATCCATTCAACTCAAATGCAAATCATTCAATGCCATTAATAAAAAAAATAGATGCCCAATTCTTTTATTCAAACAAAAGGTTGCATCTCAACCTATGATCCAACCTTTCAAATCAACAAAATATTTTAAACTCTACATACTCAATCCTTTTATTCAAACAAAAAGAAGAAAAGAAAGAGAATTAACAATCTAAGGACCATATAGCCCATTTTCAAAATAAAAGAAAAAATAAATTAAATATTGTTTCGTCTCTCCTGCCAAGTGTCCCCGACGCCTAGTGATCCGTTAGCGATCTGTTTGAAGTGAGATTGAAATCGGAAAGCTTCGCCTGAAATCAAAAGGAGAACTTCATTAAAGTCAAGGCCATGGTGCATTAACTCATGCAATTCATTTTCCTAAAATCTGAAAAATATAAGTAACAAACTGAGCTAATAAAAACCTAACCTGTTGCTAGATATGAACTCCAATATCTCCGAGCACCATGTTGCCAAATGCATATGTTGCATTTGACTTTTGCAGCAATTCATGTATGCGGAGAAAAAGACAATGCAAGCTTTTTTTGAACAAGCCATCTACATCAAAGCAATAATAAAATCATAAATGCCCGACCTGATGGTGCATCGACACGACCCGACTCGGTGAAAACCCGCTTTTTTTTATACTTTTTCCAAATAAACATAAGGTGAATGCCTTACAAGAAGCGGTTTCTTAGTCATCCTATATGTTGTTGTTATTCCTTTCAGCTGCCTCAAGTCCTACAATATTTTTTGTTTTTAAAATAAAGGTTATAAACATATTAAGATATAAGAAACAATAAAAACAGATGAGTGGATACCTAAAACAACATAAAAGGACAGGTACCAAACATCTGAAGGCAAATGTGTGAAAATTATTTAAGCCCTCGAGGCAAATTACTAATATTACCTCAGCACTGTAGCCCAAGCACGTTGCATTTGCAGACTCAAGATCTGCACCTAAGTGAACTGCCTACATGACAAATCACCAAAAAGTGTAGTTACTATAATGTGAAATCCTCCATCAGGCATACAATAAAACATAAGGCGCTATTTTACTATAAATGCTAAAGCGAAATCCAGATCACAGCAAAAGGAGATAGAAATGAATGGTCACACTAAACTATTTTTCTCCATAGTACTACTATATCATATCCAAGATATGGAATTTGTATTTTAGTGCGCCAATATGAAAAACCGAGTGATTACAGTACTATGAAGTGTAAGTTTTGTATGATACATAAATGAATCAGAAAAATGTCACCCAGAATGGAGCTTTTAACTAAAAGCGCTTGTCAAGCAAACCTTCAATGTTCTCAGGTAATTTCGCAGACCACGCAAAAGGCTCTCCTTCTAGTCTCTCTAGAAATTCGGTTCAGAATGAATGCCACGATCATAACTCAAAAGTCGTTCTCTTGTTATGCCATTGGACTTTAAAGTGTTCCAGTAAGTCACTTTTGATGTAATCAACAAGAGCCTGCAAGAAAAAATAGTTCATCAGGCTACTAAGAAGAAAACTAATCCTGAGATTCACACAAAATACACATCATCAAATACCTGATAGATTACAGCATCACCAGGACTTGTATTATTATGTAGCTTCTGATGCCATTACTCCTTCATTCCACCCTTGCAATTATTATTCCTCAGCAGGTAACCAATATGCATCATATATGTCCTAAGTCTGCTAGCCATACAAATGTGAAAAAAGTCTTAAGAATATGTGTCCAATTTATACCTGGATCACCAATATTTCATCCTGAATACACTATCCTGCATCCCCTTCGCCTCCTCGGCCTACAGTGGACATGATTATCCTCAAAATCTCTCTATACTGAGGACAACTTTTGTATATATTCTGAAGCTCATTTTGAATATCCATAAGGAGGGATCTGAAGGCTTTATTTTGGGTTTTATTTTCCTTCATTTGAAATATTTAAACCCCAAAAAACAATGTATAAGAATTTTTATATAATATTGCACAAAATTGGTTTTTCAAGGGATTATGCCCTCAAGCGTGTAGCATTGAGAGTAGGGAAAATCTGTTCTTTAATCATAATTAAAAGAATAATGATTTATGAATGATACTAATGAGAGCTATTGATTTTTTCATCTCATAAAACTGAATAAATAAATAAATAATAATAATAAAAAAAGAACCTTCTATAAACTAGTACTTGTTACACCACACTTATAGCATTGTGGGCCTGGATACCCTTGAAGAAACTGATCATGAAATAAGACACTGAAGCCCACCATAACAAGTAGCTTAGATTTGCTGGTCAAATATAAATTAATGCTTGCTTCACCAACCTTAGTACAAGATCCTAATGCTTGCTCTTGCCAAAGAAAACACATAAGGGAGCAGGTATGTTTATCATCCAACCACATACCGAAATGGGGCCACCTACCTGTAGAGAGTAGGTCAGAGTTGAGATACCAACTGATAATTTTGGCTTATGCTGCTGCAATGAGCAATGGATGGATTTATTTATACACTAGTTTCTTCCAATAGAGAAAAAACATTATTGTTTGTTTTTAGGTCATCTTTAGCCGAGCCACCTGCGAAATTCAATGGTGAATTGAAGGAACAATATCATTTCATCATTTGAAGCATCTCCATTAATTTTTGTTCCAAAAGCACTAAAAACAAGAGAATATGATTTTATTTTTTATTTTTTTAATTTACAAATTAGCAGATAGGCTAACTGGTTCAAGCCTATACAACAATAAATATTTTCTGCTTTTACATACAAAAATCACCTCATTTCTGAAACCAATCATATATTCATCAACCCTCTCCACACTCAATCCAAAAATGCGAAAACCATGCAGAAAAAAAAAATCAAATAGGAAAACAAAGCCAAAAATAGGAAATGAAACACTTCCACGTGTAAGATGATACACAGGAACCTTTTAATGGGAGCTTCAACATTGTTTCAGAATTTTCAAACTCCAACCGGAATCCATTAAATGTCCACAAATACCGGTTGGTGATTCATTTTTTCACCGCGGTACAGCATCTTCTTCAAACCATTTGCTGAGGGATCCCCACCGCAGTAATGGGAGAACGAAATGAGATCTAAATTATATATTATGATTGAGGCAAAATAACCAAGGTAACCTGCAAACAGAGTACAACCAGCATACTTCATCTCTAAGACTCCTCTACTATGATTCTTGTTACGTAGCCTTCCCCAAAGACATCAACTGATGTACATCCCAAGAAGTTGAATGATTTCCATGGACAAGCCTTCCTAACAGATGGAACATACGAATACCTGACCCAAAATACCCATATACTTTTGAATCGATGTATCCTTCCCTAAATTTGGTACTACAATTTGAGTGGGCTTTGGACCCACTTGAGCTTATCTTGGTGTAACATCTCTATTACTGCCTGACATCCTCTGAAGATCTTAGAAGTCCTCTCCTTACCAACCAACTATAGAACTGAATAGCACCTTCCCTTACATTGTTCTGGAATAACAATGGAATCACTACAAAAAATAAGACTATTAACAAAAAACTGCCGCTATTAATCCTGTCGCTATTAAAAACTGCCGCTATTAGTCTTGCCGCTACTAAAAAATGCCTTAATAACAAGTGCCGCTGAAACTCCTTATTTTTGTAGTGAATGGTACTCCAACCTCAACTGAGAGGGGGTGTAACGTCTCGAAATTATGATCTGTGAACAGTATGTCTCGGGGTGCGTGCACAGCTAGTCATGTGCCTGACCTGACGAGGAATGAACTAACGAGTTATTGTAGGTTATGTGCTTAGTGGAATGGTTGGGCTTGAGTATAAGCCCTTGGATGAGTAGTATGCACCTAAGTATGATGGGTGTGTTTAACACCCTAGGCTAAGGCTAGGTATAAGAGTTAAAACCTTTGAGAATTTATTTCCCTAGTGAGTTGGTTATTGAGAGAGTTATTGAGAGAGAGAGAGAAGAGCAATCAATACGGGAGTATGAGTGTGTGCATGAGGAGTTACGGCAGCGAATTACTTGCGAGGTTAGATCGTGTGAAATCCGGGACTTCAAGCTACGAAGCCCTAGTTACGTGTGCTCGTGGATCGTAAAAACGATCAATTCAAGGTAAGGAATTTATGTTTAATTGTGAGTTAGTATTAGATAAGTTTTGTTTATGGTATGATTGAAAGTATGAAGGAAAGATGATAGATTTGAGAAAGAACGGAGATGAAATGCGAAAATCAAAGAATGGGTGAGATCTGTAAATTTCGATCGATCGAAATTTGATTCGATCGATCGAAATTTGATTCGATCGATCGAAATTGATCTGAGATAGAAGAATACGATTTCTGGAGAAATTCGTTCGATCGAGATAAGATTTTATCAAACAAAATGTGTTTCGATCAAACGAGTTCCATACTAGATCGATCGAAACGTATATAACAGGGATTTTGAAATTTAGCTATTAGGATTCGACCGATCAAAATTTATTTCGATCGATCGAATTTGAGATTCAATCGATCGAATTATAAATCATTCGATCAAGATTGTAGTGCCAGACTTTGGATTCTGAGGGATTCGACCGATCGAAATATATTTCGATCGATCGAATTTAAAATCGTTCGATCGAATTGTGTGCCAGATATTTAACTTCTATTGGATTCGACCGATCAAAATTATATCGATCAATCGAATTTGGATTTCGATCGATCGATCAAAATTGCCAGATTCAGGATTTTGTTGCGTTTTGTCTGAGGGATTTTAAGGAGACTTTATCTCTTTCTGTTTCGCGCCATTTCTGACATATGAACTTTGAATTTATGTGTTAGGATTGACCTTGTGGTTATGAGATGTTGAGGGTAGATCGTGTTGAAAGACTTCGCTTGTGACTTCGGGTCGAGGTAGGGAAATTCCCATTAACATGTATATTCGATATAAATGGCATGTGTATTATGATATGATAAGCTTTGTCAGCATCTAAGCATAAATAGTTTTAAGATCCAAATGTGAATGTGATAGTGTGCGGGTGTGATTTGGAGAATGCAATGTGATGAGGAAACCTCTCAAGTTTTGTTTTAGCCATGTGCTACCATGTGGAATCCTTCGTGATTCATTTCAATATGTGTGTGTGAAAGATTGTGTTTCAGTTTTAGCTTTCAAACTTAACTATATTTAGCACATCACAAGGTGATAAACTATAAGTTATCCACGACGATTTGAAGTTTATATGTGAATACCTAACCGACGCGGCGGTATATCCACAACCGACGAGGTGGAATATCCATGACCGGTATGGACGTGATATCCGTACACCCTTTGTGATATTGTGTGATCTTATGAAATCATACCGGCCAACAGTAAAATTTGTGTTCGACACAAGCGTCCATCTTTATTAGGACCTTGGGCACCATATTCAAATGGTTCATATGAGTGACGATGGTGGGTATTCCATCGGGGACTCGATGCTATACATGCTCAAGTAATTACTTAAGTAAAACACTTTAAGTCTTTCTCTACGTTACGTGAATCAGTAGATGTGCATATGATAAGTTCCTTTCACCAAGAAAAATGTATGTTTCATTCAATCATCTTAAATTGTGCACCAATAAATTACTTTGCTCAGTTCATTGCTTTTGAAATTGAATTACCAGTAAGGAAAAACCATATTTTCGTTTATGTCATAAGATATATGTACTTTGATAACAAATGCATGCTATTAGTTTTTCCCTACTGAGCTTAGATGAAGCTCATTCCTCGACTATACGTCACAGGTACAGGTGAAGGCTTAGGCACGGAGGACCAAGACAAGGAGGACTCCGATTACGTGCCGTTGGAAGAGGAACAAAAGCCTCACCCAGAGAATTGTTTTATTTGTTCAAGACCCAGGTAGGTCCGGCCTTGGGAAGCTGATTTAGAATATGGTCTAGTAATGTTTTGTAAAGAATATAAGTTATTTGGAGATTCTTTTGTATAATAGTTTTGTGAACCATGTTTCAGTCAGGGATAGCCCTTACCAGTGGTTCTTTTATCCATATGCACTCGTATGGAATTAGAAACGTTATTTTGAGCGCTACTTTGATAAATTAGAATTGGAGTTTTCCTTTGTTAGTTACGATGTTCTTTGCTTCCATTTTGTACTATGGATGTGCCAGGTGTTTCGTTCGAGGATCGGCCTTAGCGTCGATCCGACGGTCCGGGTTTCGCTGTTAGGAAATCCGGGTTGTCACCGTTTGTATCAAAGCTCCGGCTTTGGAGACTTCTAACAAGTCTTAGATTGGTTAGAAAATTGAGATTTTGTTAAATTATATGGTTCGTCTGTTAATGAAACTCTTGTTTCATTGTAACAGGTACAGATGGATCAAAGAGGTAGAGGACGATCTAGAGGAGATCGTCATAGGACCTTGAGGAGTATCGATGACATCCCTTCAGGTTTGGATAGGGATCAAAGACACCCTCATAATGAGAGAGGTCATAGGGATGAGGCAGCAGATAGGATGGTGCAGGCCATGGAGGCAGTGGCCGCTGCCATGGTCCAGCAGACTCAGTAGACGGCATTATTGGCTGAGCAGATGACACTATTGGACACAGCAAATAATGTTACCCATCAGCAGCCACCACCACCACCTCCGCCAACACTGTTGCCATCATCGTTTGTGGACTTTAGAAGATTGAGACCTCCGAGTTTCCACGGTCAGACGGATTCGCTGGAGGTGGAAAAATGGCTAAATCAGGTAGAGAAGTTGCTAGAAAGACTCCAGAGCACCGAAAGTGAGAAAGTTGGTTGGGCTTCCTTCCAACTTGACGGTCATGCCGATTCATGGTGGAAATTGGTGTTGAGAAAAAGAAAAGTTGAAGGTCTTCACGACCCATGAACTTGGACGGAGTTTGTCTGAGTGTTCAGCAAGGAGTATTTCCCTAAGCAAGTGAGGAACCAACTGAAGAAGGATTTTGCTAACTTGGAGCAAGGGAACATGACCATACAGGAGTATGGTAATGAATTTACACATCTATCAAGATTTTCTCCAGAGTTAGTGGCCATTGAGGAGATGAAGGCCAATCGATTTGAAGAAGGCCTCAGGCCGAATGTGAAGGATAGAGTATCTATGTTTGAGCTAGAAACATATGTTGAAGTGATGGGGAAGGCCATTGTGGCAGAGAGAGACATAAATAACATGTACAAGAGGCGTGAACAGCAGCACAAGAATAAAGCAGGCCAAGGGAGAGCAAGTGACTACGACTCGGGGAATAAAAAGCCGAGGTTTGCAGCGCCAGTTCCAGTTTCAAGATAACCTGCCTATACGAATTATCATAGGCCCACAACATCTACTCCCATGAGACCTTTCCGTATCGAGGGCCATGTTCAGACTCAGATATCAGGAGCATCAGTTACTCAAGGATCCTTGAGAGCGACATTATCTAGTCCTCAAGTCAAGTGTGCCCGTTGTGGCAAATCACATAAAACTTATGATTGTAGGCGAGACACTGGGGGATGTTTTAAATGTGGAAAGATGGGCCATATGAACCGAGACCGCCTAGAAATGCGAAAAGAGGGTACCGTTTCGACTACTACAGCACAGAGGCCTACGCGATCTACGAGACCCACTATACAAGGCAGTGCTTCTGTAGTGGCTGCCGAAGATGCACGGGCAAGCAATAATATCATTCAGGGTATGATCATCTATCTATGTTTACATTAGTTAATGGCTTTTTAGATGAAGAAGGTGCATAAATAAGGATGATCTATCAGAGTTTTATTTTTATGAGTGTTTCACTTTGCCATGCATGCTTAATTATTTAGTATATGTATCAAATAGGTACCTTACAATTATATCAAGAAACCGACGGTGATCGTTGTGATGTACGAGTTCTGATAGACCCAGGGTCTACCCACTCGTTTGTGACTCCAAAGTTTGCGGAAAGATTGGGAGTTGTTCCCGAGGAGTTAGAGTTCATTTGGACGTGTCAGTTCCTACGGGAAGTGCAGTGACTATAGACACGTGTTGCCGATCGATTATTGTATGAGTAGAAGATCAAGAGACGATGACGGATCTCATCTTGTTGAATATGCAAGGATTTGATGTGCTCCTTGGCATGAATTGGCTATCCATTTATCATGCAAGTGTTGATTGCCTACGAAAAGTCTTTACTTTTCATCCACCGAAGCAAAAGTCATTCCGATTTGTGGGTGACAAAGGCAAAATTGTACCAATCATTTCCACGGTACGAGCTGAACGGATGATGAAGAATGGGTGCAAGGGATACCTAGCGTGTCTACAAGAATAAAAGGACGTGAAGAACGTTACCGACGATATTCAGATTGCTTGTGAATTTCATGACGTGTTTCCTGACGAATTGCCGAGATTGCCACCTAATCGTGAAGAAGAGTTCGTGATTGACTTAGTGCAAGGCACATAATCGGTATATAAAGCTCCTTACCGAATGGCTCCTGCTGAGTTGAAAGAGTTGAAGGAGCAAATACAAGAGTTGTTAGACAAAGGCTTTATAAGACCTAGAGTGTCTCTTTGGGGAACACCGGTCTTATTTGTTAAGAAGAAGGACGGGTCGATGAGACTTTGCATCGACTATCGCCAATTGAACAAGCTGACGATCAAGAACAAGTACCCCTTACCCAGGATTGATAACCTATTTAATCAGTTGCAAGGGGCGAAGTTCTTTACGAAGATCGATTTGAGATCGGGGTATCATCAGCTGAAGGTGAAGGCCGAAGATGTTCAGAAGACTGCATTTAGAACCAGATACGGGCATTATGAGTATTTGGGGATGCCTTTCGGCTTGACAAACGCACCTGCTTTATTTATGGACCTTATGAACAGGGTGTTTAGGCCACACCTTGATACGTGCATAGTGGTGTTTGTGGACGACATTCTTATCTACTCAAAGTCTAAGGAAAATCACGAGCAACACTTACACATGGCATTATAGACACTACGTGAGCATCAGTTGTACATCAAACTCAGTGAGTTTTTGTTGGAGAAAGTGAGCTTTCTAGGCCATGTAGTTTCAGAAGAAGGTGACAGTTGATCCAGCAAAGATTGAGGTTATCATAGATTGGGAACAACCAAAGACTGTGACTGAAATTCACAGCTTCCTTGGTCTAGTTGGGTATTACCGAAGATTTGTGGAGGGATTATCTAAGATTTCAGGACCGCTCACGCGACTTATAAGAAAGGATGTTAAATTTGAGTGGATTAGTGCATGTGAAGAGAGTTTCCAGGAACTGAAGAAGCGGCTTTCCTCTGCACCAATACTAGCGATTCCATCAGGCAGTGGGGGGTTTGCAGTTTATAGTGATGCGTCGTACAGCGGGTTGGGCTGTGTACTCAATCAGAATAAGAAGATTATAGCTTATGGACCGAGATAGTTGAAAGAGTATGAGAAAAACTATCCGACGCATGATCTTGAGTTAGCCGCGGTGATCTTTGCACTTAAAATCTGGAGACACTACCTATACGGTGAAACCTTCGAGATTTTCACCGAGAACAAAAGCCTCAAGTACTTGTTTACGCAGAAAGATTTGAACATGAGGCAACGGAGGTGGATTGAATTTCTCAAGGACTATGACTGTTCTATTTAGTAGCACCCCGGTAAAGCAAACTTCGTGGCCAATGCCTTGAGTCGAAAGAGCTCGGCTCAGTTAGCTGGTCTTATTGCTAGACTCCGTCGCTGGAAATTGTTAGAAGACATTTCCTTGTACGATAAGAACATCGAGAAAGTATCTGGTACATTGTTGGCTAACATCACGATCAGACCAACAATTTTTTACTGCATCTACGAGCTTCAAATGAAAGATGTAGAGCTCTTAAAGATTAGGCAAGGTGTGATAGATGGTACCAGCGTAGATTTTTCTATTAAGGAAGATGGATCATTGCTATTCCGAGGACGTCTATGCATCCCGATTGATGCCGATCTGCGGCAAACCATTTTGGAAGAAGCTCATAAATCCACATATGCTATTCATCCCGGTGGTACCAAGATGTACCAGGATTTGAGGAGGAATTATTTGTGGAAAGGATTGAAGAAAGATATTGCCGAGTATGTTTCTAAATGCTTGGTGTGTCAGCAAGTAAAGGTGGATCATAGACACCCAGCAGGTCTATTACAACCTCTGCCAATACCGGAGTGGAAAAGGGAGTCAATCTCTATGGACTTCATTATAAAATTACCAAGGACGGTGAGGTGCCACAATGCTATATGGGTGGTTGTTGATCGACTGACGAAGTCAGCACATTTCCTGCCCTACAACACAACATATACGGCAAGCAAACTTGTGGAGTTGTATACAAGAGAAATAGTCCGATTACACGATATTCTGACGAGCATTGTTTCGGATCATGACTCGTTATATACATCAATATTTTGGTAAAGATTCCAAGAAGGCATGGACATGGGATTGGACTTTAGTTCGGCATTTCATCCGCAAACCGATGGTTAGACGGAGAGGGTCAATCAAATCATTGAAGATATGCTTAGAGCATGCATGATCGATTTTCAGGGATCATGGGATCAACATCTACCGTTGATTGAATTCACGTATAATAACAGTTTTCAGCAAAGCATTGGGATGGCTCCGTATAAAGCGTTGTATGGACGGAGCTGTAGATCTCCAATCAATTGGGAAGAATCCAGTGAGAAATGCATATTGGGACCGAAAGTGAGAGAGAAATGCCGAAACCATTCGCATCATTCAAGAAAGAATTAAGACGGCTCAGAGTCGGTAGAAGAGCTATGCTGATATCAAGAGAACAAGCGTGGATTTCCAAGTGGGAGATCACGTATTTATGAAAATTTCACCAATGAAGGGTGTGATGCGTTTTGGAAAATGTGGGAAGCTAAGTCCCTGCTACATTGGGTCGTTTGAAGTATTCGGAAGAGTTGGTGAAGTTGCATATAGGGTCACTTTACCCCCGTAACTCGATAGAGTACACGACGTATTTCAAATTTCCATGCTACGGAAGTACGTGAGGGATCCGAGTCATATACTCGATGCGCCACCGATTGAAGTCTACAAAAATTTGGCAGTTGTAGAAGAATCGATATAAATTTTAGATCGACCTGAACAAGTGTTGCATACAAAATGGATTCCCTTGGTGCTAGTCCAATAGAAGAATCATTCTATAGAGGAAGCTACATGGGAGCGCGAAGCCGAGATTCATGACCAGTGCCCTTTGTTGTTTCAGTGAATGAGGAGAGAAAAGGAATTGTAAGAGTATTTTGTAACCTTTGTTGCATGTAATATAAGTCTATTAGTTAATGATAATGAGACCCTTGGAGAGTTTAAGAGTTGCAATGAAAAAGGAAATTGAAAATTTTCAAAAATTTAAGTGTTTTGTCAAAATTAGACCGATTGAAGTTAAATTCGATCGATCGAATATAAATTCAATCGACCGAAGTGCAAACCGATCAATCGAAACCACCAAATAGAAAATGTTTTTTCAGTAAAATAAGGCATATAAAATTCGTTCGATCGAAACAAAAATCGTTCGATCGAATTGGCAAATCGTTTAATCAAAATAAAAATCGTTCGATTGAATTAAAATTCGTTTGATCGAATTTTAAATTCATTCGATTGAAACTAGTAAAGGCTAGGGGTAGCCTGAAAAATTCGACCGATTGAAAGTGAATCATTCGATCGAATTTTAGAACTTGATCGACCGAAATTAAATTTGTTCGATCGAAATCATGATCCTGTTTTGTTTATGTCAATTTTGATCGATCAAAATTAAATTCGTTCAATCAAAATCGTGGCCCGATTTTATTTAAGTCAATTTTGATCGATCGAAATTGAATTCGATCGATCGAATTGCGCAGTATTTAAATAAATTGAACCTTTTAGGTTCAAAAATTTCAGAAATTTTAGAACTTTCTCTTAGGGTTTTCGTGTGCTTCTTCTTGGAGATCAAAGAGACGACCGTTCAACCTTTGATTCTCCGAGACATTTCAATCAAACCTCACCAAAAAGGTAAAGCCCTGATTTTTCTTTTAGAATCTTGCATTCAAATGCCTCTATTTTGTTTGGATTCTAGAAACCCTAGATTTTTGTTTTAAGACTGATGGCTCCTAAGACGACACAATCGTCTAAAACCCCTACATCGAAGAAATCCAAGACTCAAGTGGGTCGCAACCACCGACTTCTTCACAACAACCTCCACAACAACTGATACCAACACCACCACCTACTTCGCAAACACCACAACATGAACAACCTACTGAGTGGTGGGTTGCCAAGGGGTTTGCCTACGAGTATACGATCGATCCGGCCCTATTTGAAACACCCAAAGTGCCGGTATAGACGGATGGCCACTTGATTACCTAAGAAAGTCCGGATTGGACAACCTACTAAAACCTTTTCATCAATACTACTACCCTCGCCTTGTGCGATTATTCTACCAAAATATGTATGACGGTACGAACCCCAATACCCTTTGTACCAAAATCGATGGGAAAAGCTACATTTTCACCCATAAAATGGCATGTAAAGACTTGGAGTGTTTTGACAGTTATGGTAACGGTGTTGACCTACTACCCCCAAACCCAGCTGAAACACCTCGCGTAGTAATAGCCGCACGAATGACTCAGGGTCGAGTTGGATCTAGTCGAGCCATTAACCGAGTCGATTTGCCTAATTATATGTGGATGCTCGACATGATTTAAGTGTAACTTGTACCCCAGACGCCATAAAACCGAGAGACTTGGAGTGGCGATGCAGACATTGTTCTCAATGTTTGAGGGGCGGTGGTTTAATGCCGTGGAAGTGGTCTTTGAGGGCATGAAACATGTCAGGGGAAAAATGCTAGAGGGGGCAGAGAAGCCAGAAGAGTACATCCCCTACGCAGGCCTTATCTCTAGCATGCTTGAAGAGTATTCGGGGAGTGCCGCGTATATGATTTCTCCTCGTGAGCCTAAATCATCGGATAATGTGGAGCTGTTTACTTTTAAACATTGGAAGAAAACTTATAATCGGCTAAAACCACGTCTCCAACCGGCCAAGAGCAGCCGGTTCAGGGCGCTCCACAGCCAGACCAGCCTACTCAAGACGCCCCAGAGTATGAACAACAGGCCCAGGCTATTCCTTATCAAGGTCAGCCAGAGATTGTACCTCCAGCTCAGTATGCTCACATTCTCGTGCCCCCACCACATCAGTAGGCTGTGGACATGACCATTGAGGAGTTAGCAGCCCTCATTACGGAGGGCAACCGCCAATTAAATCGTCACCTCGATTACCATGAGCTCATATTGGAGGACACCATGCACCACATGTACCCAACAGACTACCTGCAACGAATGACCATGATGCGTGCTAGTGTGTTCGACCCACAAACATATGGAACTGACAAAGCAGATGGAGCCGGAGACGACGCGGGTAGAGCAAATGATCCTACCGGAGTGGAGGGAGGGGCTGATGTTTGACGTGCTAGAAGATTTTATGAGCATTTTGGAGAAATTTTCATTTTGAAAATTTTAAATTTTGATGGATAATTGTATAAGTCCTTATAACTATTGTGGCATGGTTGCCATGCCTTTATGCTGTTTACGATATTTATAGATTATGGCCCTCATTTTAAACAGTTCATAGATGTGAATAGTGAATAGGACTAAACAGTTTTCTGTATTATGCATGAATATGAGTAGAAACTATGGTTTACTATGCGTGATCAGTTTTCTGCAGGATAAATGATGAAATTATATAGACCTGAACAACTGTGGATAATTCCACCACTCGTGTTACTATTTTCTTGCAGGGCACAAATAAGGTTGAATTGTCGTGGTGTGGGTGTGGGAATTTTAATTTACTAAATTGCTTGTTTAGCCACGTGTGGTACCTTTCGAGGTCACCTTCTTTGTATCCAACCTTCGTTGTTAGATCCATTTTCGAGGATGAAAATTCCTAAGGTGGGGAGAATGTAACGTCTCGAAATTTTGATCTGTGAAGGCTAGTCATGTGCCCAACCTTACAAGGAATGAATTGACGAGTTATTGTAGGTTATGTGCTAAGTGGAATGGTTGGGCTTGAGTATAAGCCCTTGGATGCGTAATATATTGGATGAGTAATATGCACCTAAGTATGGTGGGTGTGCCTAACACCCTAGGTTGAGGCTATTAAAACCTTAGAGAATTTATTTCCCTAGTGTGTTGGTTATTGAGAGAGTTATTGAGAGAGAGAGAGAGAGAAGACCAATCAATAGGGGAGTATGAGTGTGTTCATGAGGAGTTAAGGCAGTGAATTAATTGCAAGGTTAGATCGTGTGAAATCCGGGACTTCAAACTACGAAGCCCTAGTTACGTGTGCTCGTGGATCGTAAAAACAATCAACTCAAGGTAAGGAATTTATGTTTAATTGTGAGTTAGTATTTGTGACGACCCAACTTTTCGATTCCTCATGATATAGGAAAGGTCGGTTCGCCAACTTATTGATTTCTCAATAAGCCGAACAGCAGTTAATTATCAGACTAAAGCCGGCAACATATGCATAATCTTAAAACAAGACAAAACTAGTAAGACCGGAACAATAGTTCATACAAAATATATCTCAAAAAAGAACCAGGAAGAACCACCGGTGATGACCAATCCAATCACCTAAACAATGGTTCCTCAGAATGATATCAAAATATCCAAACAAGGCCTTGGGCCCATAATTCAAAATGATTCTAAACCAAAAATGTACCAAACTAATAAGTCTAGATCAAGGAAAGAACTCCTCTGCTGAGATCTCTGGCTCCTCCTCAGGGACGTAGTCAGAGTCCTCTAAACCAAGGTCGTCGGAGCCCAAATCAGTCTCAGCACCTGTGACGTATATTCGGGGTGAGCTAACATCGAAGCTCAGTAGAGGAAACTCATTTATTCACATTTTGTCATAAGCAATGGTTTTCAAAGAATAAAATCAGATCAGATATGGTTTTTAAAACATGCCTTGATTTACTTGTTTCCAATTCTAAAACAGTATGCCAAATGAGAAATTAAACAGGTCTAAAGTTCTTATGGTTTCAAATTCTGATATCATGCATGCATCTTTATTTAATTGCCTTAAATCATAACTTAAGATTATCTCCCAAATTAATATATCATGAGAGCGAGAGTATTAGTGATGGGAAACCCTAGTAACTATCGTCGTTCAATGAACCCTTTTTCTGAAATTGCAACAAGCCCCTATGTCATGAGGGAAACTTGCGCTAGGCTGATTTACCGTCAACATGGTTCATAGAATTTAGGGTTTCATTCTGATTAACCTCAAATAAAATGTGAATACTAATCATATAATATTTTATGTACATAGTACATTTTCAGATTCAAAGTTCTAATACACAAATCAGATTCTAAGGTGACGTTCGGAATTTCCAAGATTTCGAAGTTCATGTCATTTCAAATTTTATTCAAAATTCCTTAAATTAAAGTAATGCTACACAGAATCATACTATATTCAGATAATTTCAGAACTTATGCTTGAAAACATATTATCAAATACTTAGGACAAAATGTAATAAGTTTTAAGGTTCCCCTACCTTTGATTTGGATTCAATTTAAATTCACATTAAAAAGTCCTCACAGTGGACTCTTCCACACATTACCTATAAGGATTAACACCACATAAGTGTTAATGGGGTCTACAAGACTAGACAAAGGTTCCCCTACAAATTTTCCAAGAAATTTTAGAAAGCCATAAGCAGGATAAAATTCGATCATCAAATTCCATATTCGAAGTTCGAATTCCTTCATAAGTGCATCAGACAGCAGCCAAAATTCGAACCTCGATTCTCTTTTCGATGTTCAAATTTTGAATTTGAACTTCGAATTTCTCCAGGTTTTCTGTTGTTCTCAGCTTGCTCTTTCTTCGCTTGATTTCTTCCAAAACTAAACTGTCATCATTTTTATATTCACAGTTTATCTAATCTAATTTAGGTAACAAATAACTTAACCAAATGAATTTAAAATCCTACCTCTTATGGTTGACTCCTGCGGCTTCCGATGATCCTATTTCAAAGCACCGGATCAAATCCACAAGCCTCAAGCGGTTGGACTCCAATATCAGTCCATCTCTAACATTGTTGCTAGAGCAACTGTCAGCCCAGATTTCTACACACACACATCACTCTCCCCTATCCTTCTCCCTCAATATATCTAATCAATTCTGTGGTTGAACACAAGGCATTTCTACAATTGAGTTGGGGAGAGTGATTGTAATTTCTAAGGAATCTAAGCAAAAGAGAGAGGAGTTTTTGCAAGAGCTTCAAACTTGATTCTCACGAGAGGAAGGAAGAGTGAAACTTCTCCTTCACTCTTCTCTCTTTATAACTAAATTATCATTCCAAAATATCAAGATATTTTCTCAAAATATCATGATCTTTTATTTACAAATTCTATCCACTTGAACTGAATTTATTTTCAGTGTTGAGCACAAACATTCACATGTGTATAAGTCACTAATTATAGGACTTACATAAGTCAAAACTAGAATTCGTTTTGACCAAGTTTCTTCTTTTATGTTCACATACCCAATTAATCCTAACCCATCACGTAACTTTTTTGGGCCCGCTTACCTAGGTAATCGAAATCAGGTCTAAAATATTCGGGATATTACATTCTCCCCTCCTTAGGAATTTTCGTCCTCGAAAATGTAAAACATACACAAACAGGTCTACAAGGAACCCCTTCCTAACAAATGTCCTAAAGCAAAACAAAAACAACCAAGTCTAAAGTTAAAGAAAATGGGTCACAGTGCGATGGCTTCACAAGACACGCAAGTCATGGGACGGGATCCGTAGTAACCTGGATGTACTGCGTGTGGCACCTCATAATGTCATAGTGGATTGCATCCGTACATGGATGCCTACACCCCAAGTGTCACGTGTCGGAAAACATACCTCTTTTTTTTTTAGATCAGTAATGTAACTTACATTGAAGCAGCAAGGCGCTAAAAAACCAAATACAAAGATACGACCAAAAGAAAACGAAGACGGATACACCAACACGACAAGAAAAGACCACAGAGCATCCAGATATGACAGCCCTCAGCCTGGATCCCACAAATAGGCTTCCTCTCGAGGAATGATCCCTCCCCTCTCCACCCAAAACCACACCAGGTCTCTGATGGCCCTCATGATCAACCCAACCAGGCGTATTTTATTCTCGAAAATTCATAGATTTCTTTCACCCCATATACTCCACAGCATCGCATAGAGAGCTGTCATCCAATAATCTCCAATCGACCCTTCCATTTTACTATCCTCCCACATCAGATAGTGTGTAAGGCGTGGCTGGCATAACCCAACTCACCCGGAAGGACTTGATGACGGTGTGCCACAGCTCCCGCGCCACTCTTCAATGAATAAGAAGATGAGATGTGTTCTCCTCCTCACCACACATCACACAGCAATTCATGATCTCCTTTCTCCTTCGAATAAGCTGATCAATAGTAAGGATTTTCTCTTTGAAGAGTGTCCACGCAAAAAATTAGATTTTTGGAGGGATGTTTTCCTTAGATTGGAGAACGGTATCACCTCCTCTTCCCTCAGTAGTCCTCTTGTGACAACATTCCAAAGTCTGCCCCCCTCCATTTCCGACAAAAAGTCCACAATCCTCCCGGCCGGGTTGACACCAATGGCATAGATCTCTGGGAATGATTCCTTGAGAGCACCATCATCCATCCAAACATCCTCCCATAATCTAATACGGGTGCCACAGCCCCAAGTGAATCGCAGCCCTCTAGCGAAAAGGCCCCACGTGCTGCAAATACTTTTCCACCAAGGCGAAGTACCTCTGTGAACCGTGACGCTTACACCCCAATTACCCATGAGTTGGCCATACTTCTCCATCATCACCACTCACCAAAGATTGTCCATTTCCTCCATCCTCCCCACTCTCTAGAACCACTTCCCAAGCAATGCGATGTTCATCCACCTGAGGCTACGGATCCCCAACCCCCCACATCCAAGTGGAAGTTGGCATGTGTCCCAGTTGACAACGTGATAACGCTTGTCCAGGCCCGCTCCCTCCCATAAAAAGTTACATTGTATTTGCTCAAGACACCTAAGGACCGCCATGGGGCATTTGAACATAGACATGTAGAATATTGGGAACGAAGATAGAACGACTTTGACTAGAAGCAACCTTCCAGCACTACTCAGCAGCCTCCCTTTCAAAGACGATAAACGTTGCTCAAATCTTTGCACCACCGGCTCCCAGTCCCTAGCAGTAGGAAGCCGAATTCCAAGTGGCATCCCCAAGTACTTAATTGGAAATTTCTCTATCGTACACTCGACCGTCCTCTCCAGCTCATCCATCACCCTCTCATCAGTCCCAATACCCGTGCTTGCTGACTTGTAGAGATTAACACCCTGCCCCGATACCGCCTCATAAACTGATAGCACATCCGCTAGATATCTGAACTCCTGCACGTCAGCCTTCTCAAAAATCATGGTATCATCAGCAAACTGAAGGTGGGAGATGAATCTCCCTTGGGCACCCACCTTGATACCCGTGATGAAGTTTCGTTGACTGGGTTGCACAGTAAGACCCAATAATGCTTCGCCAACCACATTGAGCAGGAAAGGGGATAAGGGGTCCCCTTGCCGGGAAACATACCTCACTGTGACTCAAGGTGATCACACTAGAATTTGATTAAATCAGGTTATCAAAGTACTCAAATGCCCACATTAGAAAACCAAAGTAAGCAGTCCGGTATGGGCAAACAGATCGAATCACATAACCATATTCAAATTAAATACATAAGCAGAAAGCAAAGAAGAACCAAAAGTAACTAATATGAGAACTCAACTTATAATCCCATAATCCATAGACATAGCGCCCACAAATCTCATAATTCATATGCAAAATAAAACAAAGCTAACAACCAAAGAAAACAAACCAGAATTTTATATGAAGAAACAAAAAGTAGAACCACTAGGTTCTAATAATCCATCAATAGTTAAATAATTACAACCCCAACAAAATAGATTGCAAAAAGTAAAACCATCTGGTCACCATAGCTGCTCTAATCCTCCCTATCCAGACCAAATCCAGCTGCCTGATCAGCTGGAGCCTGATCATCATCCCTGTCGTCATCTCCAGCATTCATAGGCACCTCATCACCTACTCCAGAAGTAGAAGCGCGATGCACAGATGCGCGGATATCAGCTAGGTAGGTGGCATAATTGGCAGGATAGGCATGTTGCATCAAATAGGTCAGTGCCCCCCCATGAATCTCTAACTCCTTGCTCATGGAGCTCGTGTGCTGAGTTAGCACCTAGATCTGCTAACTCATAGTCGTCACCTGTCGAGTGAACTCCGATAAAGTGAGCACGTTAGTGTGTGGGTGGTTTGCCTGTCTCGGGAGCAATATGTTCAGCAGCTAGTTGATCTTCATCTTCCTCATCATCGTCCGGAACCACAGTGTCTTTGGGAGCCTTCAACAACTTGCTATAGCTTCGACCCCAATCAACCAATTTATAGGTTTTTAAACTAGCAGTGGACTTAGGTTCATCATGCGGAATCTCATAGGCCGGTCCTACACGGTAGTCTTCAAGCATCAGGGATATCAATCGGGTGTAGGGAATGCCTTTGGCCGGATCCTTCACCTTTTGCCCATCTTTTCGCGAGCCTTAATGATACCTTGAAAAACCACCTCCGGGGCATTGAACCATTTCTCTTAAAACGCAGAAAATAGGGCCTGTTGGATGGTCCCCCTTCGTTTCAATCGGTGTCCAAAGGGATATAGGGTAGCCTTAAAAATTACATCAAGCATCCACATAGTATCCGGCAGTTGAGAACGGGTTACAGATCTGCCGGATCAATGGCCTCCCTGAGTCATTCATGCCACCACATCATGAACTGCTATGGGTTTAGTGTTCGGTGCAGCCAGTCCCATGGTTGGTGAATGCTTAGTTGGACAATTCATTGTCGCAGCAATTTCATCGATATCAAAGGCATAGTTGCACCCATCGATGGTGGTGTAAATTTTCTTCTCATCACCCCGTCACATACGTTGGTAAAAGAGGCGTACCAATCGGGGATAAAAATGGTTGTGGAAGGGCTGTAGCAGGGATTTTAATTGGGCTCTTTGTAGGTAATCAGAGGCCCATTGTGTGGTAGCTTGCTAATCAAACAATTTAGGATCAAAGATCCATTCATCAGCAAAACCTTTGGCACTCCACCACTGATTGGGTTGTTCTCGTAGTGGTGGGGGCTGTGGTATGGGTTGCTGGGGTGGTGGGATCGGTTGTTGAGGTGGTGGTGGAGGTGGGCTAGAAGATCCAGCCCTAGAAACTGGCCTTTTGGAAGTGGGAACCGTAGGAGCTATGTTCTTCTTAGGTCCCATTGAACACAACAAATAAATTTGAAATTTGAAAGAGCAATCACCAATGTAGGTAGGGTTTACCTTGTTGGGATGCAAATTTGACTCCTTGTCAATGCACACCAAAGCCCTTTGCAAATCCGAGTGAAATCACCTTGATTTTTCCCAAGAAGAAAGAACAACCCTAAAAACCCAAAGGAACCCTAAGCTCTGCTTTTAAAAGGGGTGTGAGAATGAGAAAATCAAAACCCCAACTTAACCCGATAAATTCGATCATCGAATTTCAATTTGATTTTCGAATTTGAATTCGAACTTCGAATTGTCCCCAAAATCTTGTCAGGTGCAGTATAATTTCGAATTTTGAATTTGAATTTCGAAGTTCGAATTTGACAGAAACTGTTAACTTCAAAATGTTCAAAATTTTTGTGTTTTTAAAGTCACTTAAGGTCCGGTATTGGTATTTTAATGCTTGAACATTTGTAACACCTAACCTAGTCAATGAAGTGCACAAACCATAATTCGATATTACAAATCACTAAAACAGCCAAGACTCGGCCCAATTGATTGCATGTCATTTAGTCAAATTAAACAAAAGTATGTATGTACAAATTTCCAAATTTGTACACATGTATGGACTATGATACATATATATTGCAACCCCAAAATTCCATACACTGTTTACACATTCATAATTACAAAAATCTTAAAATCACTCAAACAAGTGCCGCAATTATTCTTGGAGCTCGGCTTCGCCCTCCCAAGTGGCTTCCTCCGATGTATGATTCCACCATTTTACGAGAACCAAAGGAATTCGCTTGGTTCGTAGGATCTGCTCCTTGCGGTCTAAGATCTGCACAAGGTCCTCGATTACTGTCAAACCATCCTAACGCTCAATGGGTTGGTAATCAAGTACATGAGTCGGGTCGCGAATGTATCTTCGTAGCATGGACACATGGAACACGTTGTGCACGCTGGATAGTTGAGGCGGTAACACCACTCTGTATGCAACCTCTCCGACTCGGCCTAATATCTCAAAAGGGCCGACATACCGAGGACTCAGCTTCCCTGGTTTGCCAAATCGCATCACGCCTTTCGTAGGTGAGATTCGGACAAAAACATTGTCGCCGACCTAAAATGCAATCGTTAGTAACAATTTCTACGCTTAGAGACGTATAAGGTGATTAATGCAATTAAGCTCACCTAAAAATCCACATGCCTCCTTTTGAGATCTGCGTAACTCTTCTGGTGACTTTGAGCCACACGTAACCTCTTGCGGATCAACCGAACTATCTCGGTCGTACACTCCATGATCTCATGGCCTAGAATGAGCTTCTCACCCACTTCTTCCCAATTCAGTGGAGACCTGCACCGCCGTCCATACAAAGCCTCGAACGGTGCCATACCGATGCTAGCTTGGAAGCTATTATTGTAAGCAAACTTGATTAGAGGTAAGTGTTGGTCCCATGACCCCTAAAAATCCAACATGCAACCATGAAGCATGTCCTCGATGATCTTATTCACTCGCTCAATTTGGCCATCAGTCTGTGAGTGAAATGTTGAACTGAAGTCAAGACGAGAACCCATTCCTTCTTGGAACCGTTGCCAAAATTGAGATGTAAACAACGGATCTCTATCTGACACAATACTGGCTGGTATACCGTGCAGTCTAACGATCTCCTTGAGGTACAACTTGGCAAGTTTGCTGGCGGTATATGTCGTATTATAAGGTAGGAAATGAGCGGACTTCGTTAACCAATCAACAATGACCCAGATGGCATTGTTCTTTCTTAGTGTTTTCGACAACCCCATAATGAAGTCCATTGAAATGGCTTCCCATTTTCACTCGGGTACAGGTAAAGGTTGTAACAACCCTGCAGGATTCTGATGGTCAACCTTAACCTGCTGACAAACTAAACATTGCGATACGTACTCGACGATGTCCCTTTTCAAGCCTCTCTACCATAAGCTGTTCGACAAATCCTGATACATCTTGATACTACCAGGATGTATAGCATACATCGATTTGTGAGCCTCTTCCAAAATGGTATCCCGAAGCTTGGTACTCATCGGTACACATACTCGGTCTCTAAATAGCAAGGTCCCATCTTCCCGAATGGAGAAATCCTTCTTGCTTCCACTAACCACATCTCGCCTAATTGTCATAAGCTCATCGTCCGTCATTTGTAGCTTCCTAATATTTTCAAAGAGCGTAGGGCGAAGCACAAGAGTAGCCATCAGTGCTCCTGAGCCTTTCACATCAAACCGCGAGTTGCCTAAGGCCATATCTTTCAGTAGCTTCCATCTCTATATCCTACTGACAAGATGTGATAATAGAGCTGAAGACTTCCTACTGAGTGCATTAGCAACGACGTTTGCTTTTCTCGGATGGTACTGGATAGAGAAATCATAATCCTTCAAGAACTCCATCCATCTTCGTTGTCTCATATTCAAGTCCTTCTGAGTGAATAGGTACTTGAGACTCTTGTGATCGGTGAATATGTCAATATTTCACCGTAGAGGTAATGTCTCCAGATCTTTAGGGCGAAGATAACCGCTACTAACTCGAGATCATGCGTCGAATAATTTCTTTCATGGTCCTTCAATTGCCTAGAACAATAAGCAATGACTCACTCATTTTGATTAAGCACACAACCTAATCCTCCATAAGAAGCATCACTATACACTGCGAATCTCCCACTGCCTGAAGGTATAGTAAGTACCGGCGCTGTAGTCAATCTCTGCTTGAGTTCCTGAAAACTCTGCTCGCACTGCTCCGTCCAATCAAACTTAGCATTCTTTTTCGTAAGCTGTGTAAGTGGACCCGATATCTTGGAGAGCCCTCGATAAATCTCTGATAGTATCCTGCCAGACTAAGGAAACTACGGACCTCAGTAACCGTCTTCGGTTGTTCTCAATTCACCACATAATCAATCTTTTTCGGATCAACAAATATACCAGTCTCAGAGACGACGCGGCCCAAGAAACTGACCTGATCAAGCCAAAACTCACACTTGCTAAGTTTGGCATATAGCTGGTGGTCCTTGAGTGTTTGAAGAGCCACTCGTAGATGATGCACATGTTCCTCTCTAGTTTTTGAATAGATGAGGATGTCATCTACGAAAACTACCACTAATTTATCGAGGTGTGGCTTGAACACGTGGTTCATCCAATCCATAAACGATGCAAGTGCATTCATGAGCCCAAAAGGCATAACCAGGAACTCGTAGTGACCATACCTCGTATGAAATGCAGTCTTAGAGATATCTTCCACCTTAATCTTAAGTTGATGATAGCCTGACCTCAGATCAATCTTTGAAAAGAATTTTGCACCCTCCAGTTGATCAAACAGGTCATATATCCGTGAAAGTGGATAACGATTATTAATCGTCATCTTGTTGAGCTGGCGATAATCGATACATAGACGCATCGATCCATCCTTCTTCACAAATAATACCGGCGCTCCCCAATGAGAAACACTCGGTCTAATAAGGCCTTTATCCAACAACTTCTGAAATTGTTCCTTTAGCTCTTTCAACTCCGCAGGTGCCATCCGATATGGAGCCTTGGACAATGGTTCGGTACCCAGCGCTAACTCGATCGCAAACTCGATCTCTCAGTCAGGTGGCAATCCAGATAAGTCTTCATGAAAGACATCGGGATATTCACAAGCAACCGTGATAAGTGCAATGTCCTTTTCTTCATTATGATCTTGCAAGTAAGTAAAATATCCACAGCAATCGTTCATCATCATACGCTCAGCTCGGATAGCGAAAATAAGTGGTGCGACGCTATAATCGAAAGGATTTCCGCTTTGGAGGTCTGAAGGTCACAATCTTCTGGAGACAGTCCACGCTCACATGATATGCAGATAACCAATCCATCCCGAGAAGCACGTCGAACCCTTCCATACTCAGAGGAATCATATCAGTTATTGTCTCGTGATCATCAATCATCACAATAACTTATTGGCACACCATATCCATGCTCACCGAGCTTCCCGTAGGAACTGATATTGCCAAGATGAACGCAAGGGGCTTAGGAACAATGCCTAACTTCTCAGAGAAAAGAGGAGTAATAAACGAGTGAGCAGACCTAAGGTCTATCAATACTCGTGCTTCTGTTTTACTCAAGTCGCCTTCACGACTCATGACAAGTGTACCTTTTATCAAAAAATTTCACTAATTATATGCAATGATTGTTGTGTTCAAGTTTATCTTTAAAGAATTCATAATTCATATCAATATAAACTAATACAGGAATTGACATCTGAATTTTAATGATACCTTGGATCATGTCATTCGATGTTTGGGCATCATGTACAGTCACCGCGTAGGCTCGACCCTGAACAGTAGGTCGAGAAGATTTCTGCGTAGAAACTGAAGTAGTCCTTCTCTTGTCCTCCTCAGGACAATCTTTGATCATATGATCGATCTTCCCACACCGGAAGCGTCCTCCAATGTTCCTTCTACAATCCTTTCGCTTATGTGGTTTCCCACATCGCGTACATGTTGGAACCAGAGTAATAGATGGTCCACACGAGGATCTTTGTGACACAAAGGCCCCTCTCGAGTGGTGCTAGCAGATCTGAAAGGTCGTGCAGGTGAAGAACTCTTGGTCTCTGATAGGAGGAGGATACAGGTCCTGAAGTAATAGCCAGTTTGGAATAAGATGGCTGAATAGGATATCGAGGAGGTTTCGAGAACCTCGGCTTTTTGTTCGCCTGCTCAGACACATTAGACTGTCCCTGACCAATCCGGTTTCTATTCCCTTGATCCCTTCTCAAATATAGTTTCTAGATTTCTTCTTCTGCAATGAGAGCCTTTGACATAACGCCCCCAAATGTTTTCATCTCCCACATCGCCACCTTCTCTTGTATGTTTGGCCTCAGGCCACGCTGAAACTTCTGGGCCCTCATTAATTCGGTGGCCACATGTAGAGGTGCGAATCGTGAAAGCCTATCAAACTCTGCTTCGTACTCGCACACAGACATCTCATTCTGTTCCAGTTTTATAAACTAGACTTCCCACTGATGATGCACGATCTTGGAAAAATATTGATTGTTGAACGTCTCCATGAACTTTGCCTAGGTCCATGGAGTATTAGGAAAGTCCTGCTCTCGTGTTCTGGATATAGACTTTCACCAAGGACTAGCCTTGCCTTGTAACTTGAAGGATGCCCAGTGGACCTTCTCAATGTCAGTGCATTGCAACACCTCAAATATTTTCACCATCTCGTCGAGCCAACCCTCGGCTTCCAATGGACCAGTTTGACTCGAGAAGGTAGGAGGTTGCATTCTCCTAAATTCGGCAAAATCTCATGGTTGATGTCTGGCTACCAGCAACTCTGTCTGCTGAGTCATCACCGTAGTCTACTGAATCATCGCAGCAATCTGTTGAGCCATATTGTTGGCCAAAGCCTCCAATACTTGGTCAATATTACCTCCTCTACCTCTCCCTACTCCCAAGGGATCTGCATTAGGACCAAAAAAAAAATCTATCTCTGCCCCGTGAGGTACCTATTCCCTCATCAACTTCCTCGACACGAACCATTCTAGGTTCGTCTCTACCTCTGCCCCTGCCTCTGAACCTTGGAGCCATGCTGATTTGTCATTGTTAAAGAACAATAACAATTGATCAATATTGATTGTAAAGATAATCATTCCCTTAGTCCTATGACTCCGAACCTAGAGCCAAGCTCTGATACCAACTGTGATGACCCAACTTTGCCAATCCTCATGGTATAGGAAAGGTCGGTTTGCCAACTTATTGATTTCTCAATAAGCCGAACAGAAGTTAATTATCAGACTAAGGCCGGCAACATATGCATAATCTTAAAACAAAACAAAACTAGTAGGACCAGAACAATAGATCATACAAAATATATCTCAAAAAGGAATCAGAAAGAACCACCGGTGATAGCCAATCCAATCACCTAAACAATGGTTCCTAATAATGGTTCCTCAGAATGATATCAAAATATCCAAACAAGGCCTCAGGCCCATAATTCGAAATAATTCTAAACCAAAAATGTACCAAACTAACAAGTCTAGATTAAGGAAAGAACTCCTCTGCTGGGATCTCTGGCTCCTCCCCAGGGATGTAGTCAGAGTACTCTAAATCAAGGTCATTGGAGCCCAAATCAGTTTCAGCACCTGTGACGTATAGTCGGGGTGAGCTAACATCGAAGTTCAATAGAGGAAACTCATTTATTCACATTCTGTCATAAGCAATGGTTTTCAAAGACTAAATCGGATCAGATATGGTTTTCAAAACATGTCTTGATTTACTTATTTCTAATTCTAAAATAGTATGCCAAATGAGAAATTAAACAGGTCTAAAGTTCTTATGGTTTCAAATTTTGATATCACGCATGCATCTTTATATAATTGCCTTAAATCATAACTTAATATTATCTCCCAAATTAATATATCATGAGAGCGAGAATATTACCGATGGAAAACCTTACTAACCATTGTCGTTCAATGAACCCTTTTTCTTTATTTAATTGCTTTAAATCATAACTTAATATTATCTCCCAAATTAATATATCATGAGAGCGAGAATATTACCGATGGGAAACCCTACTAACCATTGTCGTTCAATGAACCTTTTTTCTGAAATTGCAACAAGCCCCTACGTCATGAGGGAAACTTGCGCTAGGCTGATTTACCATCAACACAGTTCATAGAATTTAGGATTTCGTTCTGATTAACCTCAAATCAAATGCGGACACTAATCATATAATACTTTATGTACATAGTACATTTTCATATTCAAAGTTCTAATACACAAATCAAATTCAGAGGTGAGGTTCAAAATTTTCAAGATTTTGAAGTTCATATGTCATTTCAAATTTTATTCAGAATTCCTTAAATCAACATAATGCTACACAGAATCATGCTATATTCAGAGAATTTCAAAACTTATGCTTTAAAATAGATTATCAAATACTTAAGACAAAATGCAATAAGTTTTAAGGTTCCCCTACCTTTGACTTGGATTCGGTTTAAATTCAAATCAAAAGTCCTCACAGTGGACTCTTCTACACATTACCTACAAGGATTAACACCATATAAGTGTTAATGGGGTCTACAAGACCAGACAAAGGTTCCCCTACAAAATTTCCAATAAATTTTAGAAAGCCAAAAACAGGACAAAATTCAATCATCGAATTCCATATTCGAAATTCGAATTTGAATTCGAACATTGAATTCCTTCAGAAGTGCATCAGACATCAGCCAAAATTCGAACCTCGATTCTCTTTTCGATGTTCAAATTTCTCCAGGTTTTCTGTTGTTCTCAGTTTGCTCTTTCTTCGCTTGATTTCTTCCAAAACTAAACTGTCATCATTTTTTTATTCACAGTTTATCTAATCTAATTTAGGTAACAAATAACTTCACTAAATGAATTTAAAAGCCTACCTCTTAAGGTTGACTCCCGCGGCTTCTGATGATCCTATTTCAAAGCATCGGATCAAATCCACAAGCCTCATGTGGTTGGACTCCAAAATAAGTCAATCTCTAACATTGCTGCTAGAGCAACTGTCAGCCCAGATTTCTACACACACGTATCACTCTCCCCTATCCTTCTCCCTCAATGTATCTAATCAAATTAGTGGTTGAACACAAGGCATTTCTACGGTTGAGATGGGGAGAGTGATTGTAATTTCTAAGGAATCTAAGAAAAGGAGAGAGGAGTTTTGCAAGAGCTTCAAACTTGGTTCTCACGAGAGGAAGAGTGAAACTTCTCCTTCACTCTTCTCTCTTTATAAGTAAATTATCATACCAAAACATCATGATATTTTCTCAAATTATCATGATCTTTTATTTACAAATTCTATCCACTTGAACTGAATTTATTTTCAGTGTTGAGCACAAACATGCACATATGTGTATAAGTCACTAATTATAGGACTTGCATAAGTCAAAACCAGAATCTGTTTTGACCAAGTTTCTTCTTTTATGTTCACATACCTCATTAATCCTAATCCATCATGTAACTTTTTCAAGCACGCTTACTGAGGTAATCGAAATCGGGTCTAAAATATTTGGGATATTATAGTATTAGATAAGGTTTTTTATGGTATGATTGAAAAGTATGAAGGAAAGATGATAGATTTGAGAGAGAATGGAGATGAAATGCGAAAATCAAAGAATGGGTGCGATCTGTAAATTTTGATCAATCGAAATTTGATTCAATCGATCGAAATTGATCTGAGATAGAAGAACACGATTTCTGGAGAAATTCGTTCGATCGGGATAAGATTCGATCGAACAAAATGTGTTTCGATTGAATGAGTTCCATACTCGATCGAACAAAATGTGTATCGATCGAACGAGTTTCATCAAAATTGATCTAAAATTTAATTATCAAGATTCGACCGATCAAAATTTATTTCGATCGATCGAATTTGAGATCCGAATCGAATTATAAATCGGTCGATCGAGATTATAGTGCCAGACTTTGGATTCTGAGGGATTCGACCAATCGAAATATATTTTGATCGATCAAATTTGAGATTCGATCAATCGAATTTAAAATCGTTCGATCGAATTGTGTGTCAGATATTTAACTTTTGTTGGATTCGAACAATCGAAATTATTTTGATCGATCGAATTTGGATTTCGATCAATCAAATTAGGAAATCGATCGATCGAAATTGCCAGATCCAGGATTTTGTTGCAATTTGTCTGAGAGATTTTAAGGAGACTTTATCTCTTTCTGTTTCGCATCATTTCTGACATATGAACTGTGAATTTATGTGTTAAGATTGACCTTGTGCTTATGAGATGTTGAGGCTAGATCATGTTGAAAGACTTCGCTTATGACATCGGGTTAAGGTAGGGAAATCCCCATTACCATGTATATTCGATATAAATGGCATGTGTGTTATGATATGATAAGCTTTGTCAGCATCTAAGCATAAATCATTTTAAGATCCAAATGTGAATGTGTTAGTGTGATGGTGTGATTTGGAGAAGGCATTGTGATGAGGAAACCTCTCAAGCTTTGTTTTAGCCATGTGCTACCATATGGAATCCTTCGTGATTCATTTCGATATGTGTGGGTGAAAGATTGTGTTTCAGTTTTAGCTTTCAAACTTAACTATACTTAGCACATCAAACGGAGATAAACTATAAGTTATGCACGACGATTTGAAGTTTATATGTAATGACCCAGAAAATTTGAACCAGAAACTAACCGCATCAATGTACGTGCCCGGCACGGAAATCGAGACAGAAAATTTAAAACTTTGAAAATAATATAAATAGAAATAATACTAGCCTATAAGTAGGTTAGTTCACGTATGAAAACCCGTTTCGATCCGAGTTGAGTACGATGTCGAGACGGTACACTACGCCGTATCGACATGTTGGTGTTTCACACCGAAATCAAAATTAGAGAAACAACTGAAATATCTAAGATATTTCAGTTGGTAGCTTATAAGAGAAGGAAGGGGGAGGTAGAGGAAGTTCTTCTTCTTCTTCTTCTTCTTCTTCCCCTTGCTCTAGTTACTCTAACAGCTAAGGAGTCTGTTGCTAGGTGGGTTTTCAAGAGGGTTTTTGTATAAAACAGGGTTAGCAAGATTGAAAGGTGAGTTTCCTAAGCTAGGGTATGTAGAGACCAACGGATAAAGCTTAGGTATGGGTTGTGTGTGAAGTCTCCGCATGAACTGAGCTATAAGGTTACTCGTCGAACTCGGATCGGTGATAAACTCCGAGAGCTTGATCCGAAACCCTCATCCGGAGTGTTTGCCGAAACCCCGAAAGGGCCCACATAGAGGTGAGCTCTCTTGTTTAAAATGGGCAGTTGGATGCCCTAAATATAGGTTCTGTATGAATATTTAAGATTTTAATGAATTTTTGAAAGGAAAAATAAGTTAAAAAAATTTATTTGGTGAACTCCATTAATGACTGAAAATTCGTCATTATTGATCGATCAACAAGGTGTTGATCGATCACTGAGTGTGGAATTGATCGATCAACAAAGTGTTGATCGATCACTGAGTAGGGAATTGATCGATCAACAGTGGTGGTGATCGATCAATTTATATATATAGTATAGAAACATTACTGGCAGAGAGTTGGGGAATTTTGGGTTAATATTGGTGATCGATCAACAAGGTATTGATCGATCAATTGACTGGGTATTGATCGATCAACAGTGGTGGTGATCGATCAACACAGAGCCCATTGATCGATCAACCAACATGGTGATCGATCAATTGTGTACAATATATACAAACAGTTTGTGCTTTGGTGATCGATCAACAAGGGTGTTGATCGATCAATAAAGAGTTCATTGATCGATCAACAAGGTATTGATCGATCAATAAACCCTGTTTTCAGACAGTTAGAAAATTTATAGGTAAGAACCACTGGACATTGTGCCAGTTCACAATCTGTCACTCTAACACCTAGAGTAACATGTTTATGGTCTAGGATCAGACTAAGATGCCTTGAAAAAGCTTTGGATTTGCTTAGAAGGAGCTTGATCCGAGGTAGGGAATTCAAATTGCATTTATTTAGATCTCATGGTTTATATCTGTCATACATATCTCAGCATAGTTTAATTCTGTTTTAAAAGCATGTTTAGCATATGTATGAGCATTCTATTATGTACTTGATCCGACATTTGATATCCGTATCCGAAATCTGAATTCTGTTAAGTATGATAAGTATGCATGTGATTTGAGGTTTGATATTCAGTAAAAATCCCACCGACTCGGTATATCCGTTTCAGGCACACTTGTGCATTTCCTTTGTAATCCTCGGCACAATTGCACTCCATGTGTGGGGCATTGTTGCAATTCCGAAATTGTTCATGTGAACGACGATGGTTGGGATTATCCATCGGACCAAATCTGGCTACCACGTGCTATACTCACGGAGTTACTTAAGTATACTACACTAAGTCATTATATGTTGTATGCATCAATTCTGTTCTGTTTTGGATAAATGTCTCATGTTTTATACATCTGTTGCATATTTTCAGTATTGTTCTTTGATGACCATGTTATGCAATTAGAATGCAATTTTATTAGGAATTCTTCTATTGAGCTAGGATGTAGCTCACCCATTTTGTAAACATTTAGGTTACAGGCGGTGACTCCTGCATTGCAGAGCGACCTGCACTATCGGCGATCCCGAGGGAGGTTGAGGACGAGGAGGCAGACGTCCCTGACGACTTTTACCCATAGACTGGGTATAGCTTAGACAGTTTTGGGGTTTTAGGTTTGTTTGGAGACTTTGGATTATGTGTGCCTGGTGGCCACTTTTGTATTAATTTTTGTAGATATTTTATTTCTTTTATAGTGTTATTATACATTCTATCGGAACCATCATTGGGAACCATTGTTTGGGTGATGGATGTCTGTCACCGATGGTTCTTTTTGGTTCCTTTTTGAGGATGTATACTTTTTACATTTATAAATAAAGGTTTCTTTATTGTTCTTACTTTTAGATTGATTCATTAGATGACTCTACTTACCGCTGTGTCATTTTATCTGTATATTTCCGCTTTATATACAGATATTGTGTGATTTGTCCTGGGGATCATCCAGAGAATGATCCTGATGGCACGGATTTCTGAGCACAGAAGTTCGGGCTGTCACAGTTGGTATCAGAGCCTAGGCTTTAGGTTGAACTATGGGTTCATAACAGATTGTTTTTACAATCTATATGTACTAATCAATGTTGTTGTTTTCACAATAACAGACCAGTATGGGCCCTAAGTTCAGAGGAGGAGAACGGCAGGTAGAAACAGTCGTGAGAGATTCCTCTGAGGGATGTGCCCGAGGTCATAGGCTCGTCGAGGGGCTTGGAGTTCCTCTCATAAGAAAATGCGGTTCCATTGGGACCCAGAGGAGGTAGAAGGAGAAATGAAGAGAGGATGGAGCAGGTGTTGGAAGCATTAGCTACCAACGTCGCTCAGCAGACAATTGCTTAGCTCACAGTACTAGACCACCCCATCACTGGTGGATTATGAGTTTAGGAGAATGAGACCTCCTAACTTCTCAGGTCAAACGGATCCCATTGAGGCAGAAGGATGGATAGAAGAGATGGAAAAGCTCTTTGAAGTGTTACAGTGCAGCGACGTAGAGAAAGTGCGTTGGGCCACTTTCAAACTGGATGGTGACGCCGGACCTTGGTGGAAGTCGGTGTCACAAAATAGACAGAGAGAGTTTCCTCACACTCCTTGGACATGGGAGGAGTTTACGGAGGTGTTTTATCACAAATACTTCCCGAAAATTGTGAGGCATCAATGGGAGGTGAAATTCATAGAGTTGAAGCAAGGCGCCATGTCAGTGAGAGACTATGGAGCAGAGTTCGATAGGTTGGCTAGATTTGCACCTCAACATGTAGCCACGGAGCTGATGAGAGCGCGAAAGTTTCAGCTGGGACTGAGACAAAATTTACAAAAGGATGTCGCCATGTGGGAAATGGAGACATATGAAGGAGTGATGGCCAAGGCACTCATAGCTGAAGAAGAAAACCAGAAGCAATTCTCTTGGAGGGACAAGCAGGCGAGAGAGAGACCATTCCAAGGGCAATCTCAGGATACAGAGCAGAACAAGAGGGCTAGATTTTCCAGACCTCCGAGATACCCTACGCACTCTCAACCGGTGATTTCTTCAGGACCGAGTTCATATCAGAGAGCAGCAGCGCCTACATCTTCCAGATCATTTCGACCAGCTGGATCTTCTGGTAGCGGGGCCTCAGTGACTCAGGGACCTTCAAGAGTCTCGTCCTTCACTCCGGCCGCGATATGTGCAAAGTGTGGGAAACCACACAAGACAGAGGACTGCAGGAGAGAGACAGGGGCATGCTTCGGGTGTGGCAAGATGGGCCATTTAATTAGGAACTGCCCAGAGGAAGGAAGGGACAGCAAGGAGCGGTCCGGATCGGTATCGACGATGCTCTGACATCAAATGACGTTATTCAAGGTATGATTAGAATTCAAGAAATATGGTGTTGTTTGATATAATGAACTGGAAAAGTGGAAATATATAAATTAATTGATTAATTTTGATTATAATAGTACACATAAACCTACACATCTAAAAACGTTACAGTAATGTTGATATTGGTATGTAGGTGAGCTGAAACTGTATAGGAGTTGCGATATTTGCTTCCATAGAGCACGAGCCCTGATAGACCCAGGCTCCACACATTCTTTCGTACGGCCTCAATTTACAAAGGAATTGAGTGCCACTCCAGAACAACTAGATTTTATCCTGACAGTGTCAATCCCCACGGGTAGTGCAGTGAATGCACTCACTGTGTGTAAATCAGTGGTAGTGGCAGTAGATGATCATGAGACACGGGCAGATTTGATTCTGTTAGATATGAAAGGATTTGACATCATTTTGGGAATGGACTGGCTATCTGCTTACCACGCAAGTGTGGATTGTCTTCGGAAGATGGTAGTTTTCCGCCCTCCAAAGGAGCGATCCTTTAGATTCTTCGGAGTGAAGTCTAAGGTAGCTCCGTTGATATCCGCTATTCGGGCGGAGAGGATGATGAAGAGTGGATGCAATGGATATATGGCCTTCCTACAAGAGCAACGGGAGAAGACAAATGGGATATCCGATATTCTCATTGCATGCGAGTATTCTGATGTGTTTCCTGAGGATTTACCGGGACTACCACCAGATCGGGAGGTGGAGTTTGTAATCAATCTAATCCCAGGCACTGAACCAGTATCAAAGGCTCCCTATCGGATGGCTCCAGCAGAATTACAAGAGCTAAAGGAGCAATTGCAAGAACTACTTGACAAAGGTTTTGTGCGATCTAGTGTGTCTCCTTGGGGAGCACCAGTATTGTTTGTCAAGAAGAAGGATGGTTCAATGCGCTTGTGCATCGACTATCGGCAGTTAAACAAGTTGACGATTAAGAATCGTTACCCGCTTCCTAGAATCGATGATCTGTTTGATCAATTGCAAGGAGCGAGGTTCTTTACGAAGATCGACTTGCGGTCGGGTTATCATCAACTACGAGTCGGGTGAAGACATTGAGAAGATGGCGTTCGTAACCGGATATGGGCACTATGAATTCCTTGTTATGCCATTTGGATTGATGAACACTGCGTCTTTCATGGACTTGATGAACCGAAAGTGTTTAAACCACACTTGGACACATCGGTAGTGGTATTTGTAGATGACATCCTTGTCTATTCCAAGACAAAGGAGGAACATGAAGAGCATCTACGTGTTACTTTGCACCCTCGGAGATCACAAACTTTATGCTAAGCTGGCTTCGTGAGTGTGAGTTTGGCTTGACCAAGTTAGTTTCTTGGGTCATATCGTCTCTGCAAAGGGTATTACGATGGATCCGGCTAAGATTGAAGCCGTTGTAGAATCGGGAACAATCGAGGGGCGATGAAAGAGGTTCGTAGTTTTCTTGGTTTGGCGGATACTACAGACGTAGAGGGGTTCTCTAAACTATCGTGTCCACTCACCAAAAGAATGCTAGATTTGATTGGAGGTCGTGAGAAGAGCTTCCAGAATTGAAGACGCGTCGACTACAAAGACACATGTTGGCAATACCTTTCCGAGAGGAGGTTTTGCTATCTCATGATGGCGCATCATATGGTGGTTTGGGTTGTGTCCTCAACCGACAAGAAGGTTATCGCTATGGCTCTAGACAATTTGAAGGAGCATGAAAAGAATTATCCGACTCATGACTTAGAGTTGGTAATCTTTGCCTTGAAGATTTGGAGGCACTACTTGTACGGCGAGACGTTTGATATCTACACCGGCCACAAAAGCCTTAAGTATTTGTTTACCCAGAAGAACTTAAATATGCGACAGCGCAGATGGATGGAGTTCTTGAGAGATTATGATTGTTCCATCCAGTATCACCCTGGGAAGGCCAATGTTGTAGCTGATGCTTTGGCGAAAGTCTTACCTCGGTTGTCACACCTTATCACCGAATACAAAGGTGGCATCTACTTGAGGACTGGCCTTGCGATGCATTGATAGGCGTCAAAGGTTCAGGGGCATTGATGGCTACCATAGTAATCTGACCACGTTGTTTGATAACGTGCGTAGGCTCCAGATGATTGATGATGAGCTTATGGCCATTCGCAAGGATGTGATCAACGGGATTCGACCCGATTTCTCCATCAAGGATGATGGTACTTTACTGTTTCGAGATCGAATGTGCATACCAGCTGATAAAGATCTTAAGGAAACTATTCTAGAAGAAGCACATAAGTCAACGTATGCTATACATCCTTGGAGTACCAAGATGTATCAAGATCTCAAGCGCAGTTTTTGGTGGAGAGGACTGAAGAAAGATGTAGCAGATTTTGTGTCTCGATGTTTGGTGCAATGTGAAAGTAGACCATCGAAATCGATGTTGTTACAACCTCTACAAGATTACGGAATGGAAATGGGAAGCCATTTCTATGGATTTCATCTTGGGGTTGCCAAGCACATTGAGGAAGAACAATGCCATCTGGGTCATTGTTGATAGGTTGACCAAATCTGCACACTTCTTGCCATACGCTTTCGTTACGCCTAGCAGCTTGCGGAGTCAGTATGAAGGAGATAGTCCGGTTACATGGCATACCAACAAGATAGTATAGTATGATAGAGATCCGCTCTATACATCGCAGCTTTTGGCGCGTTTTTAGGAAGGCATGGGTACTAAATTGGAGTTATTTCATTTCATCCTCGAATGGATGGGGCAGAGAGTGAACCAGATCATCGAAGATATGTTGCGAGCTTGTTGGACTTTCAAGGTTCATGGGATGAACATCTATCTTTGATCGAGTTCGCTTACAACAACAGCTATCAGTCGAGTATCGGGATGGCGCCTTATGAAGCCTTGTATGGACGTCGATGTAGATCTCCATTGAACTGGGAGGAAGTCGGTGAGAAACTCATTTTGGGACCTGATATCATGGAAAGTACAACCGTGGCAGTTCGGTTGATCCGCGAAAGATTGAGGGTTGCTCAAAGTCGCCAAAAGAGTTATGCCGATCTTCATCGGATACACGTAGAGTTTCAGGTATCCTTTAAGGCATTCCCGAGGTTACGATTTTCTAGTTTAAGTAATTAGTTAGGTAATTAACACTTGTTTTCAGGTTGGAGACAATGTGTTTGTAAAAATATCGCCAACAAAGGGTGTCATGCGCTTCGGAAAATGAGGAAAGTTGAGTCCTCGGTATATTGGCCCCTTTGAGGTACTCGGACGGGTTGGCGAGGTTGCGTATCGGATTGCTTTGCCACCACAGTTGGCGAGCATGCATAACGTTTTTCATGTATCGATGCTGCGACGTTACGTGCATGATCCGACACATGTCTTGGATTTTCAACCGATTGATTTACAAGAAGATCTAACCATGGTTGAAGAACCGATAGAGATCTTGGATCAACGGGATCAAGTTTTGAGGACCAAATTAATTCCGCTAGTACTTGTCAAATGGTGGAATCGTACTGCTTCGGAAGCCACTTGGGAACGTGCTGCCGAGATCCGTGAACAGTATCCACACTTGTTCACTTAATGCGCAAGGTGAATTTTCTTTTGAGTTTGTTTCTAAATTAATCATCGTGATTATAACTTGATGATTAGATTTATCTCATCGACTCGATTTGTCGTATATTTTGGGTCATGTATGTGATGTACATGTACCGGTATCTTTCCATTACGGTTTAGTCATTTTAATAGTCCGATTGTAACGAGAAATTTTTACAAGTGGTTCATTGATCGATCAACAGGGAGGTTGGTGATCGATCAACAAGTGGACCATTGATCGATCAACATTGAATGTGGTGATCGATCAATCGTCGGGTTCGATTGTTTTGAACTTGTTTTAGTGGTGATCGATCAACCACCAATGAATTGATCGATCACCAACACTTTTGTGTTATAAAAGGGTTTTGAACGGTCATTTGCTCTATCCTATTCACGTGAACGAGCAAAGGGCTTTGCACTCACCTTTCAACTTCCCTTCCGACTCACTTCCGGCCATTCCCATCCTTTCTCCGGCTTGATTCGCGTGGACATCGCTCCATTCACCCGGTAAAATTCTTGTTTGCTTCCTTTCGAGTCTTATTTTCATTTTTTTTTGTAAGGATTTGACCGAAGAATGCTTGGTACCCACATCTCGGCTCATGCCGGTGCCGCCCACCATTCCCTGCTTCCTCCACCAACCGTGCCACCCATGGCGCCGATTCCGGATGTGGTTCCACCCATCCCGGCCCCCATCGAGCGTGAAGTCCCCAAAGAGTGGTGGGCTTCCAAAACCTTTCTACCCGAGTATAGGTTTATTCCTACTCTCTATGATGATCGCCTCAAATGGCTTGGGCCAAGGGCTACCTTCAAAATTAGGGTTAAAACCCTTGCTTGAGCTGCTTCCATGATCACTATTGCCCTCGCATAGTGCGGCTCTTTTCCAAAACCTTCGTTGGGGGATTCCACACGACTCACTACCATTGACGGGTTTGAATATAAATTCAACTGATTCCATGTTGCCGCTGCCCTAGAGTGTGCAACCACTCACCTTGATACGCTGGCGTGGCTTGGCGCCACCGTATGAGAGAAGGATGTTCCTTTCGATGTCATCGCCAAGATGACCAACGGAAAGCATGGAAAGGGCCAATCCATTTCTAGGGCCCAACTACCCGACAAACTGTGGATGCTTGATACTTATTTCAAGTGTGCACTTGTTCCGTTTTTGCACAAGTCCTCACGGACTGGTGTAGTTCAGATGGCCCTCTTTTCGGCCTTTGAGGACCGCTGGTATCCTATGGCTGAGGTCGTGATTGAGGGCATCATCACCGCCCGCGACCTTATGACCGAAAAGGCGAAGGCGGGAGCCACAAAACAAATTCCCTATGCTCGCCTAATCACAAAGCTGGTAGAGCAATATGTTGCTCTACGCGAACACTATAGCTTGGCTCCTAATGAGCCACGCTTAACCAACAACACCAAAGTCTTTAAACTAAAAGACTGGACCAAGAGTTATAATCTTTTGGTCAAGAGACTACCCGAGCCCGAGGAGGAGGGTGACGACGAGGCTGCGGAGCCCGTTATTCTAGAGGATGGAGCACCTGTTGTACCAGCTCCTAGTGGGGGGGAGGCCCCATCTGATCAGCCACCTCAGCCTGAGGTGCTACCTCGACCTGCTGCTACCCCATCACGACGACCACTGCGTTCTTCTTCGTCCACGCCGCTACACCGCACTGCCGCCCTATCCCTGCCCCTGCCCCATCCACCGTTACTCTTGACGCCGTGCTTGCTGCGGTCCTCGAGGGTAACAAACACATACATGAGCGCTTGGATGGGATTGAGCTATTTCAGCGTCAGGTTCATCGGCGGCTCGACTACGCCGAGGGCATGTTAGAGCTCTTGATGCAGCAGTCATACATGACGACTTCGACACCGATGATTGCGCATGCCCGTGAGCACGTTGTAGATCCTCGCACTCCGCCCACCATGCCGGTCTCTGGACGGACCATCTGGCGCGAGTGGACCATCTGATGTTCCCACTGGTATTCCCATACTCATTTAACTGTTATTCTATTTATCTGATATTATGTTTTTTTTGAAATTATCTTTACCTTATTCTGTTTTCTATATTTTCTTCTGTATTGCATCTTTTATATCTTTGTCTCTGTATGTTCATCAGTGGGTTTTCTTTCGGAACCCCATCTCATGTGGCCCCACTGCTTAGTCAATTTTCGAGGACGAAAATTCCTAAGGGGGGGATAATGTAATGACCCAGAAAATTTGAACCAGAAACTAACCGCATCGATGTACGTGCCCGGCACGGAAATCGAGACAGAAAATTTAAAACTTTGAAAATAATATAAATAGAAATAATACTAGCCTATAAGTAGGTTAGTTCATGTATGAAAACCCGTTTCGATCCGAGTTGAGTACGATGTCGAGACGGTACACTACGCCGTATCGACATGTTGGTGTTTCACACCGAAATCAAAATTAGAGAAACAACTGAAATATCTAAGATATTTCAGTTGGTAGCTTATAAGAGAAGGAAGGGGGAGGTAGAGGAAGTTCTTCTTCTTCTTCTTCTTCTTCTTCCCCTTGCTCTAGTTACTCTAACAGCTAAGGAGTCTGTTGCTAGGTGGGTTTTCAAGAGGGTTTTTGTATAAAACAGGGTTAGCAAGATTGAAAGGTGAGTTTCCTAAGCTAGGGTATGTAGAGACCAATGGATAAAGCTTAGGTATGGGTTGTGTGTGTGTGAAGTCTCTGCATGCTGAACCAGAGCTAAAAGGTTACTCGTCGAACTCGGATCGGTGATAAACTCCGAGAGCTTGATCCGAAACCCTCATCCGGAGTGTTTGCCGAAACCCCGAAAGGGCCCACATAGAGGTGAGCTCTCTTGTTTAAAATGGGCAGTTGGATGCCCTAAATATAGGTTCTGTATGAATATTTAAGATTTTAATGAATTTTTGAAAGGAAAAATAAGTTAGAAAAATTTATTTGGTGAACTCCATTAATGACTGAAAATTCGTCATTATTGATCGATCAACAAGGTGTTGATCGATCACTGAGTGTGGAATTGATCGATCAACAAAGTGTTGATCGATCACTGAGTAGGGAATTGATCGATCAACAGTGGTGGTGATCGATCAATTTATATATATAGTATAGAAACATTACTGGCAGAGAGTTGGGGAATTTTGGGTTAATATTGGTGATCGATCAACAAGGTATTGATCGATCAATTGACTGGGTATTGATCGATCAACAGTGGTGGTGATCGATCAACACAGAGCCCATTGATCGATCAACCAACATGGTGATCGATCAATTGTGTACAATATATACAAACAGTTTGTGCTTTGGTGATCGATCAACAAGGGTGTTGATCGATCAATAAAGAGTTCATTGATCGATCAACAAGGTATTGATCGATCAATACGCTTAGAAAATTTATAGGTAAGAACCACGGACATTGTGCGATTCTGTCACAATCTGTCACTCTAACACCTAGAGTAACATGTTTATGGTCTAGGATCAGACTAAGATGCCTTGAAAAAGCTTTGGATTTGCTTAGAAGGAGCTTGATCCGAGGTAGGGGAATTCAACCGAAATTGCATTTATTTTTGATCTCATGGTTTATATCTGTCATACATATCTCAGCATAGTTTAATTCTGTTTTAAAAGCATGTTTAGCATATGTATGAGCATTCTATTATGTACTTGATCCGACATTTGATATCCGTATCCGAAATCTGAATTCACATTAAGTATGATAAGTATGCATGTGATTTGAGGTTTGATATTCAAGAAAATCCACCGACTCGGTGGTATATCCGCTTCAGCACACTTGTGCATTTGCTTTGTAATCCTCGCACAATTGCACTCCATGTGGGGGTATTGTTGCAATTCAAATTGTTCATGTGAACGACGATGGTTGGGATTATCCATCTGACCAAATCGCTACCACGTTATACCATGGAGTTACTTAAGTATACTACACTAAGTCATTATATGTTGTATTCATCAGTTCGGTACTGTTTTGGATAAATGTCTCATGTTTTATACATCTGTTGCATATTTTCAGTTTTGTTCTTTGATGACCATGTTATGCAATTAGAATGCAAATTTATTAGGAATTCTTCTATTGAGCTAGGATGTAGCTCACCCTGTTTTTGTAAACATTTAGGTTCTGAGGCGGTGACTCCCGGTACCGAGAGCGACCCAGACTATCAGCCTGATCCTGAGGCTGAGGTTGAGGACGAGGAGACGGACGTCCCCAAATGATTTACACTTTACCCATAGACTGGGTATAGCTTAGACAGTTTTGGGGTTTTAGGTTTGTTTGGAGACTTTGGATTATGTGTGCCTGGTGGCCACTTTTGTATTAATTTTTGTAGATATTTTATTTCTTTTATAGTGTTATTATACATTCTATCGGAACCATCATTGGGAACCATTGTTTGGGTGATGGATGTCTGTCACCGATGGTTCTTTTTGGTTCCTTTTTGAGGATGTATACTTTTTACATTTATAAATAAAGGTTTCTTTATTGTTCTTACTTTTAGATTGATTCATTAGATGACTCTACTTACCGCTGTGGCATTTTATCTGTATATTTCCGCTTTATATACAGATATTGTGTGATTTGTCCTGGGGATCATCCAGAGCATGATCCTGATGGCACGGATTTCTGAGCACAGAAGTCCGGGCTGTCACATTATATGTGAATACCCGACCGACGCGGCGGTATATCTGTGACCGACGCGGCGGGATTTAGTGACCGATACGGCGGGATATCCGTACACCCTTTGTGATCTTGTATGATCTTGTGAAATCATACTGGCCAACGATAAAATATGTGTTCGGCACAAGCGTCCATCTTTGTTGGGACCTTGGGCACCATATGCAAATGGCTCATATGAGAGACGATGGTGGGTATTCCATTAGGGACTCGATGCTATACATGCTCGAGTAATTACTTAAGTAAAATACTTTAAGTTCTTTTTCTGCATTACGTGAATCAGTATATGTGCATATGATAAGTTTCTTTCACCAAGAAAAATGTATGTTTCATTCAATCATCTTAAATTGTGCACTAATAAATTCCTTTGCTCAGTTCATTGCTTTTGAAATTGAATTACCAGTAAGGAAAAACCATGTTTTCATTTATGTCATGAGATATATGTATTTTGATAAGAAATGCAGGCTATTACTTTTTCCCTACTGAGCTTAGATGAAGCCCATTCCTCGACCATATTTCACAAGTACAGGTGAAGACTTGAGCACGAGGACCAAGACACGGAGGACCCCGATTACGTGTCGTTAGAAGAGGAGCAAGAGCCTCACTCAGAGAATTGTTTTATTTGTGCAAGGCCTGGGTAGGACCGACCCTAGGAAGCTGATTTTGAATATGGTTTAGTAATGTTTTGTAAAGAATATAAGTTATTTGGAGATTCTTTTGTATAATTGTTTTGTGAACCATGTTTCAGTAAGGGATAGCCCTTACCGATGGTTCTTTTCGATTTTTTTATCCATATGTACTCGTATGGAATTAGAACCGTTATTTTGAGCGCTACTTTGATAAATTAGAATTGAAGTTTTCCTTTGTTAGTTACGTTGTGCTTTGCATTCGTTTTGTAATATGGATGTGCCAAGTGTTCCATTCGGGGATCGGCCTTAGCATCGATCCGACAGTCCGGGTTTCGCTGTTTGAAAATCCGGGCTATCACAGGGGGGGAGGCAAGACCACGACTCAAGAAGAGGAGGTTCTGAGTTCAGTTGATTTTGTCAGTCCCTAAAATAATGATGACGGCAAAGGCTAAGTTGATTTGTACTTGCAATTTCTGTGTCACCTCTGTAGTTGTAACTAATGGGTACACGACAGAGCCGCAGTTAGAAAACAAAAAAGGCAATCAGCAACAGAGTTACCTAAAGCCTGCCAAGATATAGATTTCTTATGTTATTTTACTCCGTGCTTTCAAATAAGAACTCGAATTCACATTTGATGAGAATCAACTCCAACAACTAGTAATAAGTTGTGTTCAATGTTGTGAACATCGAGTCAGATTGCAGCAGCAATAGGTTGAATTAAATTGACTGTAGGACCCTCTATACTTATCAGCAAACTTAAATACTTGCAACCCATTTGAAAATAATAAATAGTGTTCCTATTATTAAAACCACTAAAACACTGAAACATCAAAGCTCAAACAAATAAATTCAGGTAGCTGGCGTGATATTTAATAAGGAATAGAGTAGAAAAATAGAAGATGTTACCAACCTATTTTAGTAAATGAACTGGCTGAATAGTTATGTGGTCCCTAAGCTTCTACGCATAAGATCGAGGAAGGCCCTACAATGGCAATGAGTTCAGTGGCAAAAGGCTGCAACTGCTGCTACAGAAAAAGTTGGGGAATTCTCACCTCCAAATAGCTGCTACAGAAAAAGGTGTTCAGAAACTAAACCTGATTCTTTCTATGATGTGTAGAAGGTTAACAAAGGAATATGTAAAGCCAAAAGATCAGCAAATTCATTACGATCAGTAAGCCAAAAGAGGTCAGATGGTATTCTCTACCAACAAGCCAAACTGTTACAATTTGCTTTCTCAGAACATTCTACGTACCATTTGCATTATAAACTACACTTTTGGAGTTCTAAAAAGTTCAAGGATATAGAACATATTAAATAAAAGATACAAAAAATATATATCAAGACCCTCAACATCTTCAGATTCACTCTGTTTCATCCCCTTCCATGAGTGTGATAATGGACGTGACCTTTTTACTCAGGGTAACAGTATGTTTATTATGTTGGAATGCATAATCAGCAGTAGTCATGTGGAATAAATTATCACTTTGATGCTATTTATGGGCCCGATGTTGGGCTTAATAGGTCGGGGATACCCATGTTGGACTTAACTGGGCTCCTAAATGGTAGGTCTTCAGTAGTGTTTTTTTTGGTAAGCTGAACAAGTACTTATTGGGACTGTGTTATGATTTTATTAAAAGAAAAAAATGAGTTCTTCTTTGAGAACTTGAAGGGCACCACATGCAGCCCGCAGATCTAGTTGTGTGCTTGATGTAACTCAAAAGCTAAAGAAAGGAAAAGGGGAAAAAGGAAAAGAAAAGGAGAAGTGCGACTGGTTGCTGCTATGGAAGGATTTTTTATGTACTGTTTATCAGTCCTACAAATGGGAGGATAAAATACAGCTGAGAGGAGACTACAATGATAACAAACATGCTAGTATGTTGATGGCAAAGAGCTGTGTTGCTGCTCAGAAAATGAGATTGAGTAGTAGATTTGTTTGAAGGAGAATGCAGAGATTTAGTAGTAGATCAACTTTGTTTCCAACAAGCATCTTGATGCAAAAACCGAAACCAAAAAAGAAACATTATTAGTAACTAGAACATGAACCTCAAAAAAAAAACACCGAGTGCAATTGATTGATATATCAGAGATCTATGACAACACTGCAATCATTGGATTCAATTCCCTGATTCCCTCTAGTGCTGAATTGTAATGCAGAACTGGATTCAAAGGTTCAATGATTCTGTAATAGCCTGAAAATTCTGAACAAGAACCTGACTGTTTTGACCTGCGTGCCCGACACGAGAATCGAGACAGATTTAAAAACTTTAAAATTTTATTATTAGAAATAATATTCGCCTATGATTAAGTGAGTTCACGTGTGAATTCTCACTTAAATCCGAGTCATGAAAGACGTCGAGACGGCTTGCTACGCCACATCGACTGTGTTTGTGTTTCACACCGAAGCCTAAATTAGGGAAAACTAAAATATCAAGGATATTTCAGTTGGTAGCTTATAAAGGAAGGAAGAGACTTGGGGAGATCTCCTTTCTTCTTCTTCCTCTAATTTTTGAGTAAAGAGATCTGTAGCTAGGTGAGATTGGAAGTGTTTTTGTGTGGAAATAGGGTTAGAACTACGGAGATCGAGAGTCTGAACGAGATGAGGTGAAGTGAGTTCAATGAAATGAACTCAGGTACAATCTATGTGCGTGTGAAACCTCCGTGTGCTGAATCAAAGTTGAGACATTACGTATTGGAGTCACCACGGAGATACGACCCAAGTTCCGGATCCGACACCCTCGTCCAGATCGAATGGCCGAAACCCCGATAGGGCCTAAATAAAGGTGAGTCTATGTATTTAAATAGGGGCAAATGAGAGGCCCATATAGGTGTATTGATGGTGTGTTAATGGTGGTTGGTAACCATTAATGAAAATGGGTTTGAAATAGGGTTGGAGATGACCTCCATTAATGACAGGAGTTCTGTCATTATTGATCGATCAACAAAGGTATTGATCGATCAATGACAGGTGGTGATCGATCAATGAAGACCATTGATCGATCAATCAATATAGGACAGAAAAGTGAACAGAAGCCCTAAAATTCTGGAGGTTCAGTGCTCGAAGAGCATTGATCGATCAATTTAGGCATTGATCGATCAATCCTGGGTATTGATCGATCAATAAGAGAGTGATCGATCAATGACAGTTGGTGATCGATCAACAAAGGTATTGATCGATCACTGGAGTGTATTGATCGATCAATGGAGGCATTGATCGATCAACAGGAAGTATTGATAGATCAATGACTGGAGGTGATCGATCAATTTTGACTGAGTTATGGTGTAAGGACAGGGGGGTTATTGATCGATCAATAGGGTATTGATCGATCAATGATGAGTAGTGATCGATCAATAGGGGCTATTGATCGATCAATTGATTATGTTCCTGGTGGAGAGCTAAGAGAGGATTGATCGATCAATAGGGTTATTGATCGATCAATAAGAGGTATTGATCGATCAACAAGAGTGGTGATCGATCAATCACCCCTGTTTTTGGTCGGTGTTAATTTTGTGAGTTGAATGCTACTGGACACCGTGCCAGTTCACATCCCGACACTGCTGACATGTAGAATACTATGCTTGTGGTCTAGGATCAACCCATGACACCTTAAGAAGCTTTGGATTTGCTTAGAAGAAACTTTGACCTGAGGTAGGGGAAAACCAACCTAAACTGTTTTTTAGTATGATTTCATGTTTATTTCATATCTATGCCCTAATTTCCGTTTTTTAACAAGCATATAAGCATATCATGAATTCCTGCTATCTCTGATTTATGTTTCCTGATTTGCTTCTTGAAACCTACTTCTGATTTCTGTTATTAGATCTGTGAGGTCTATGTGTATGTGATTTGATGATTTAACCAGATGATCCCCACTGACCCGGCGGTATATCCGATGCCTGGCACACTTGTGCATCTGCTTGTAATCCCTCGGCACAATTGCACTCCATAGATGAGGCATTGTTGCAATTCAAAATTGTTCATGTGAACGACGATTGGTTGGGGTTTCCTATCAGAATATTCCTGTTTACTCCGTGCTATATAGTCACGGGAGTTTCTTAAGTTAAAAATATACAATTTAAGTTCTCTGATCTTATACTTGCATAACATCTGATTTCTTGTCTAAAAGCTCAGTATTTGATTTGATTCGTCATGATTGTATGTTTCTGATTTGATTTCTGTTTTGAGATAGCATGATCTGCATATTCATTTCGTTTAGTTGAAATTCTTCTATTGAGCTATGATGTAGCTCACCCTGTTTTCTAAACAACTTTTAGGTTCTGAGGCTGTAGCTCCCGGCACTGAGAGCGATCCTGATTACCAGCCTGACCCAGAGGCCGAGGCCGAGGACAAGGAGACGAACATTCAGGCGGATGAGTTCTACCCGTAGCCTGGGTATTTGAGTCCGATATTTTGTATTTTGATATTCTGGATTATTGTGTCTGGTGGCCACCGTCTGTATATATATATATATTACTATAGATATTGTATTTTGTGTTTTTATACATTCTATTGGAACCACTATCAGGAACCATTGTTTGGGTGATGGATGTCCATCACCAATGGTTCTTTTTGGTTCCTTTTTGGGAATGTATATTCTTTTGGTAAATAGAATTACATGTTTTATTTATTTAATTCTTTTATTGTAAATGCCTTATATGATGACTCGACCCACCACTGTTGGACAGTGTCTGCTTGATTTCCGCTATACCCGAGCAGACACTTTATGATTTGTCCCGGGGATCATCCAGTGTATGATCCTGATGGCACGGATTTTTGGGTGAGGAAATCCGGGCTGTCACAGTTGGTATCAAAGCCTAGGCTTTAGGTTGAACTACGGGTTCAGGTTGGATTGTTTTCACAATCTATGTACTGATCAATGTTGTTGTGTTCACAATGACAGACCAGTATGAGCCCTAAGTTCAGAGGTGGGCACAGTTGAGGTAGGACAGGTCAGAGAGAGATTCCTCTGAGGGAGATACCCAAGGTGATAGGCACGTCGAGGGAATTGGAATTCCTCTCGCATACTAATGCTGTTCCAGTGGGACCAAGAGGAGGTAGAAGAAGAAATGAGGAAAGAATGGAGCAGGTGTTGGAAGCATTAGCTACCAACGTTGCTCAGCAGACTGCTGCTTTGACTCAACAGGCAGCTAGACCACCTCATCAGCCTAGTGGATTCGCAGAGTTTAGGAGAATAAGACCTCCTAACTTCTCGGGTCAGACAGATCCCATAGAGGCAGAGGGATGGATAGAAGAGATGGAGAAGCTTTTTGTGATAGCCCCGAATTTCTGTGCTCAGAAATCCGTGCCATCAGGATCATACACTGGATGATCCCTAGGACAAATCACACAATATCTGTATATAAAGCGGAATTATACAGATACAATCCCACAACGGCAAGTAGAGTCATCTAATGAATCAATCTAAAAGTAAGAACAATAGAGAAACCTTCATTTATAAATGTAGAAAGTATACATCCTCAAAAAGTAACCAAAAAGAACCATCGGTGACAGACATCCATCACCCAAACAATGGTTCCCAATGATGGTTCCGATAGAATGTATAATAACACTATAAAAGAAATAAAATATATACAAAAATTAATACAAAAGTGGCCACCAGGCACACATAATCCAAAGTCTCCAAACAAACGTACAATCCCAAAAATGTCTAAGCTATACCCAGTCTATGGGTAAAAGTCGTCACCGAACATCCGCCTCGTTCCTCAACCTCACGTGATCAGGCTGATAGTCTGGGTCGCTCTCCGTTCCATGAGTCACCGCCTCAGAACCTAAATGTTTACAAAACAGGGTGAGCTACATCCTAGCTCAATAGAAGAATTCCAAATAAAATTGCATTCTAATTGTATAACATGGTCATCAAGGAACAAAACTGAAGATATGCAACAGATGTATAAAACATGAGACATTTATCCAAAACAGTACAGAATTGATGAATACAACATATAATGACTTAGTGTAGTATACTTAGGTAACTCCCGTGAGTATAGCACGTGGTAGCCAGATTTGGTCCGATGGATAATCCCAACCATCGTCGTTCATATGAACAATTTCGGAATTGCAACAATGCCCCACACATTGAGTGCAATTGTGTCGAGGATTACAAAACAAATGCACAAGTGTGCCTGAAACGGATATACCGTCGAGTCGGTGGGATTTTTACTGAATATCAAACCTCAAATCACATGCATACTTATCATACTTAACAGAATTCAGATTTCGGATACGGATATCAAATGTCGGATCAAGTACATAATAGAATGCTCATACATATGCTAAACATGCTTTTAAAACAGAATTAAACTATGCTGAGATATGTATGACAGATATAAACCATGAGATCAAAAATAAATGCAATTTGAATTCTACCTACTCGATCAAGTTCCTTCTAAGCAAATCCAAAGCTTTTTCAAGGCATCTTAGTCTGATCCTAGACCATAAACATGTTATTCTAGGTGTTAGAGTGACAGATTGTGAACTGGCACAATGTCCAGTGGTTCTTACCTATAATTTCTCTAACTGTCTGAAAACAGGGTTTATTGATCGATCAATACCTTGTTGATCGATCAATGGACTCTTTATTGATCGATCAACACCCTTGTTGATCGATCACCAAAGCACAGCTGTTTGTATATATCATACACCATTGATCGATCACCATGTTGGTTGATCGATCAATAGGTTCTGTATTGATCGATCACCACCACTGTTGATCGATCAATACCCAGTCAATTGATCGATCAATACCTTGTTGATCGATCACCAATATTAGCTCAAAATTCCCCAACTCTCTGCCATAATGTTTCCTTTACTGTTTATATAAATTGATCGATCACCACCACTGTTGATCGATCAATTTCATACTTAGTGATCGATCAACACCCTGTTGATCGATCAACAATGTCGAATTTTCAGTCATTAATGGAGTTCACCAACCAATTTTTTTTCTAACTTATTTTTCTTCCAAAAATTCACTAAAATCTTAACTATTCATATAAAACCTATATTTAGGGCATCCAACTGCCCATTTTTAAACAAGGGAGCTCACCTCTATGTGGGCCCTTTCGGGGTTTCGGCAAACACGATTTCGAAGGGTTTTGGATCAAGCTCTCGGAGTTTATTACAGCTACAACTCGAATAGGACGAAGCTAAGCTCCGCTTCTACGCACAAAGATCGCATCTTCCGCACTCAATGTGGACCGTCGTATTTGGCCCCCTTCACACTCTATGTCAAACAAATATATAACCTAGGGTATTCCTAACCTAGTTTTCTCAAAGGATCTACTCAATCTATAACCTAGTTGCAGATCTCAAAGGGGAGAGGAGGAGAAGATGAAGGTTAACCATTCCAACCCTCTTCCTTCTCTTATAAGCTACCAACTGAAATATCTTAGATATTTCAGTTGCTTCTCAAATTTGATTTCGGTGTGAAACACCAACATGCCGATACGGCGTAGTGTACCGTCTCAACATTGTACTCAACTCGGATCGACACGAGTTTTTATACGTGAACTAACCTACTTATAGGCTAATACTATTTCCATTAATATTATTTTCAAAGTTTTAAATTTTCTATCTCGATTTCCATGCCGGGCACGTACATCGATGCGATTAGTTTCTGGTTCAAATTCTCTGGGTCATTACATTATCCTTAGAATTTTCGCCCCTAAAATTGACTAAGCAGTGGGGCCACATGAGATGGGGTTCCGAACGAAAACCCACAGATGAACATACAGAGACAAAGATATAAAAGATGCAGTACAGAAGAAAATATAGAAAAACAGAATAAGATAATGATAGTTCCAAAAAGAAATAATATCAGATAAATAGAATAACAGGTAAATGAGTATGGGAATACCTGTGGGGACATCAGATGGTCCACTCGCGCCAGATGGTCCAGTCCCGGCGGAGACCGGCATGGTGGGCGGAGCAGGAACAGGGGTGTAAGTGCGAGGATCTACAACGTGCTCACGGGCATGCGCAATCATCGGTGTCGAAGTCGTCATGTATGATCACGATCAAGAGCTCTAACATGCCCTCGTGTAGTCGAGCCGCCGATGAACCTGACGCTGAAATAGTTCAATCCCATCCAAGCGCTCATGTATGTGTTTGTTACCCTCGAGGACCGCAGCAAGCACGGCGTCAAGAGTAATGGTGGATGGGGCAGGGGCAGGGATAGGGGCAGCAGGTGCAGGTGTAGGGCGACATGATGAAGAAGAACGCGGTGGTCGCCGTGATGGGGTAGCAGCAGGTCGAGGCAAAGACCTCAGCCGAGGTGGTCGATCGATGGGGCCTCCCCACTAGAGCCGGGTACATCGTGCCCCACCTCGTGAATAACGGGCTCAAGGCCTCGTCACCCTCCTCCTGGGGTCGGGTAGTCTCTTGACCAAAAGATTATAACTCTTGGTCCAAATTTTTAGTTTAAAGACTTTGGTGTTGTTGGTTGCGTGGCTCATTAGGAGCCAAGCTATAGTGCTCACAGAGAGCAACATATTGCTCCACCAAATTTTGTGATTAGGTGAGCATAGGGATTTTTTGTGGCTCCGCCGCTTTTCGGTCATAAGGTCGGGCGGTGATGATGCCCTCAATCACGACCTCGCCATCGGATACCAACGATCCTCAAAGGCGAAAAGAGGGCCATCTCGACAACACCAAATCCGTGAGGACTTGTGCAAAATGGAACGAGTGCACACTTGAAATAAGTATCAAGCATTCACGCTTGTCGGGTAGTTGGGCCCTAGAAATGGATTGGCCCTTCCCATGCTTGCCGTTGGTCATCTTGGTGATGACATCAGCAAAAGGAACCTCTTTCTCATACGGTGGCGCCAAGCCACGCGTATCAAGGTGAGTGGTTGCACACTCTAGGGCAGCGGCAACATGGAATCGGTTGAATTTATATTCAAACCCGTCAATGGTAGTGACGAAGCCTGTCGGGAATCCCCCCAACGAAGGTTTTGGAAAAAGAGCCGCACTATGCGAGGGCAATAGTGATCGTGAAACGGCTCAAGCAAGGGTTTTAACCCTAATTTTTGAAGGTAGCCCTTGGCCCAAGCCATTTCGGGGCGATCATCGTAGAGATTAGGAATAAATCGATACTCGGGAAGAAAGGTTTTGGAAGCCCACCACTCTTTGGGGACTTCACGCTCAATGGGGGCCGGGATGGGTGGAACCGCATCCGGAATCGGTGCCATGGGTGGCACGGTTGGTGGAGGAACGGGAATGGTGGGCGGCACCGGGGCACGCGCCCGAGATGTGGGTACCTTACGTGAAGGATTATTCGTGCGAGGTCCCATGGTCAAATCCTTACAAAAAGAATGAAAATAAGACGCGAAAGGAAGCAAACAAGAATTTTACCGAGCGAATGGAGCGATGTCCACGCGAATCAAGCCGGAGAAAGGATGGGAATGGCCGGAAATGAGTCGGAAGGGAAGTTGAAAGGTCGGAGTGCAAAAGCCCCTTGCTCGTTCACGTGAATAGGATAGAGCAAATGACCGTTCAAAACCCTTTTTATAACTCAAAAGTGTGTTGGTGATCGATCAATTCATTGGTGGTTGATCGATCACCACAAAAAAAATTTTAAGTTCAAAACAACAGAACCCGACCTGTTGATCGATCACCACATTCAATGTTGATCGATCAACAGTCCACTTGTTGATCGATCACCAACCTCCCTGTTGATCGATCACCACCTTGTTAAAAAAATTTTCTTGTGAAAATGGGACCGTTAAAATGACTTAACCGTAATAGAAAGATACCGGTACATGTACATCACATACAGAGGAGGTTCGAGTTGATGAGATAAATCTAATCATCAAGATATAATCACGATGATGAATTTAGAAACAAACTCAAAAAAAGAAATTTACCTTGCGCATTAAGTGAACAAGTGTGGATACTGTTCACGGATCTCGGCAGCACGTTCCCAAGTGGCTTCCGAAGCAGTATGATTCCGCCATTTGACAAGTACTAGCGGAATTAATTTGGTCCTCAAAACTTGATCCCGTTGATCCAAGATCTCTATCGGTTCTTCAACCATGGTTAGATCTTCTTGTAAATCAATCGGTTGAAAATCCAAGACATGTGTCGGATCATGCACGTAACGTCGCAGCATCGATACATGAAAAACATTATGCATGCTCGCCAACTGTGGTGGCAAAGCAATCCGATACGCAACCTCGCCAACCCGTCCGAGTACCTCAAAGGGGCCAATATACCGAGGACTCAACTTTCCTCGTTTTCCGAAGCGAATGACACCCTTTGTTGGCGATACTTTTACAAACACATTGTCTCCAACCTGAAAACAAGTGTTAATTACCTAACTAATTACTTAAAGTAGATAATCGTAACCTCGGGAATGCATTAAAGGATACCTGAAACTCTACGTGTATCCGATGAAGATCGGCATAACTCTTTTGGCGACTTTGAGCAACCCTCAATCTTTCGCGGATCAACCGAACTGCCTCGATTGTACTTTCCACGATATCAAGTCCCAAAATGAGTTTCTCACCGACTTCCTCCCAGTTCAATGGAGATCTACATCGACGTCCATACAAGGCTTCATAAGGCGCCATCCCGATACTCGACTGATAACTGTTGTTGTAAGCGAACTCAATCAAAGATAGATGTTCATCCCATGAACCTTGAAAGTCCAACATATAAGCTCGCAACATATCTTCGATGATCTGGTTCACTCTCTCAGTCTGCCCATCTGTCTGAGGATGAAACGCTGAGCTGAACTCCAATTTAGTACCCATGCCTTCCTGGAATCGTCGCCAAAACTGCGAAGTATAAAGCGGATCTCTATCACATACTATACTGACTGGTATGCCGTGTAACCGAACTATCTCCTTCATCTATGTACCGCAAGCTTGCTAGTCAGAACGAAAAGTATGGCAAGAAGTGTGCAGATTTGGTCAACCTATCAACAATGACCCATATGGCATTGTTCTTCCTCAATGTGCTTGGCAACCCCAAGATGAAATCCATAGAAATGGCTTCCCATTTCCATTCTGGTACTGGTAGAGGTTGTAACAACTCGGCTGGATTTTGATGGTCTACTTTCACCGCTATGCACCAAACATCGAGACACAAAATCTGCCTACATCTTCTTCGCCCTTCCACCAAAATCGCTATTGAGATCTTGATACATCTTGGTACTCCTGTGATGTATAGCATACGCTGACTTATGTGCTTCTTCTAGAATAGTTTCTTTAAGATCTTTATCACCGGTATGCACATTCGATCTCAAAAGAAAGTACCATCATCCTTGATGGAGAAATCGGTCGAATCCCGCTGATCACATCCTTGCGAATGGCCATAAGCTCATCATCAATCATCTGGAGCCTACGACGTTATCAAACAACGTGGTCAGATCACTATGGTAGCCATCAATGCCCTCAACCTTTGACGCCTATCAATGCATCGCACAAGGCCAGTCCTCAAGTAGATGCCACCTTTGTATTCGGTGATATAGGTGACAAAGCGTAAGACTTTCGCTCAAAGCATCTCGCCACAACATTGGCCTTCCTGTGGTGATACCGATGGAACAATCATAATCTTTCAAGAACTCCATCCATCTGTACCGTCGCATATTTAAGTCTTCGAGTAAACAAATACTTAAGGCTTTTGTGGTGGGTGAAGATATCAAACGTCTCACCGCATAGTAGTGCCTCCAAATCTTCAAGGCAAAGATTACCGCAGCCCAACTCTAAGTCATGAGTCGGATAATTCTTTTCATGCTCCTTCAAATATCTAGAGCCATAGCGATAACCTTCTTGTCGGTTGAGGACACAACCCAAACCACCATATGATGCGCCATCAGAGATAGCAAAACCTCCTCTGCGCTGTAAGGTATTACCAACATCGGTGTCAGAGTCGACGCCTTCAATTCATCGAAGCTCTTCTCACACCGATCACCCAATCAAATCTAGCATTCTTCTTAGTGAGCCGAGTGAGTGGACCGATAGTTTAGAGAACCCCACGAACCGTCTGTAGTATCCGCCAAACCAAGAAAACTACGGACCTCATTATCGCCCCTCGGCCGTTCCTTCCACAATGGCTTCAATCTTAGCCGGATCCACTGTAATACCCTTTGCAGAGACGATATGACCTAAGAAACTAACTTGGTCAAGCCAAAACTCACACTTACTGAGCTTCGCATAAAGTTTGTGATCTCTGAGGGTCTGCAAAGTAACACGTAGATGCTCTTCATGTTCCTCCTTTGTCTTGGAATAGACAAGGATGTCATCTACAAATACCACTACTGATGTGTCCAAGTGTGGTTTAAACACTCGGTTCATCAAGTCCATGAAAGACGCTGGTGCGTTCATCAATCCAAATGGCATAACAAGGAATTCATAGTGCCCATATCTGGTTCTGAACGCCGTCTTCTCAATGTCTTCAGCTCTGACTCGTAGTTGATGATAACCCGACCGCAAGTCGATCTTCGTAAAGAACCTCGCTCCTTGCAATTGATCAAACAGATCATCGATTCTAGGAAGCGGGTAACGATTCTTAATCGTCAACTTGTTTAACTGCCGATAGTCGATGCACAAGCGCATTGAACCATCCTTCTTCTTGACAAACAATACTGGTGCTCCCCAAGGAGACACACTAGGTCGCACAAAACCTTTGTCAAGTAGTTCTTGCAATTGCTCCTTTAGTTCTTGTAATTCTGCTGGAGCCATCCGATAGGGAGCCTTTGATACTGATTCAGTGCCTGGGATTAGATTGATTACAAACTCCACCTCCCGATCTGGTGGTAGTCCCGGTAACTCCTCAGGAAACACATCAGCATACTCACATGCAATGGGAATATCGGATATCACATTTGTCTTCTCCCGTTGCTCTTGTAGGAAGGCTATATATCCACTGCATCCACTCTTCATCATCCTCTCCGCCCGAATAGCGGATATCAACGGAGCTACCTTAGACTTCACTCCGAAGAATCTAAAGGATCGCTCCTTTGGAGGGCGGAAAACTACCATCTTCCGAAGACAATCCACACTTGCGTGGTAAGCAGATAGCCAGTCCATTCCCAAAATGATGTCAAATCCTTTCATATCTAACAGAATCAAATCTGCCCGTGTCTCATGATCATCTACTGCCACTACCACTGATTTACACACAGTGAGTGCATTCACTGCACTACCCGTGGGGATTGACACTGTCAGGATAAAATCTAGTTGTTCTGGAGTGGCACTCAATTCCTTTGTAAATTGAGGCCGTACGAAAGAATGTGTGGAGCCTGGGTCTATCAGGGCTCGTGCTCTATGGAAGCAAATATCGCAACTCCTATACAGTTTCAGCTCACCTACATACCAATATCAACATTACTGTGACGTTTTAGATGTGTAGGTTTATGTGTACTATTATAATCAAAATAAATCAATTAATTTATATATTTCCAATTTTCCAGTTCATTATATCAAACAACACCATATCTCTTGAATTCTAATCATACCTTGAATGACGTCATTTGATGTCAGAGCATCGGTGGCGGTAACGGCATAAGCTCGTGAACCACCGGGTCGAGCTGATCTTTGGGTAGATACCGATCCTGACCGCTCCTTGCTCTCCTCAGGGCAATTCCTAATTAAATGGCCCATCTTGCCACACCTGAAGCATGCCCCTGTCTCTCTCCTGCAGTCCTCTGTCTTGTGTGGTTTCCCACACTTTGCACATATCGCAGTCGGAGTGAAGGACGAGACTCTTGAAGGTCCCTGAGTCACTGAAGCCCCGCTACACGGAAGATCCAGGTCGAAATGATCGGAAGATGTAAGGTCACGCTTGCTCTCGATATGAACTCGGTCTGAAGAAATCGCCGGTCGAGAGTGCGAGGGTATCTCGGAGGTCCGGAAAATCTAGCCCTCTTGTTCGCTCTCAGATCCCGAGATTGCCCTTGGAATGGTCTCTCTACCGCTTGTCCCTCCAAGAGAATTGCTTCTGGTTTTCTTCTTCAGCTATGAGTGCCTTGGCCATCACTCCTTCATATGTCTCCATTTCCCACATGGCGACATCCTTTTGTAAATTTTGTCTCAGTCCCAGCTGAAACTTTCTCGCTCTCATCAGCTCTGTAGCTACGTGCTGAGGTGCAAATCGAGCTAATCTATCGAACTCAGCTCCATAGTCCCTGACTGTCATTGCACCTTGCTTCAGCTCTATGAATTTCACCTCCCACTGATGCCTCACAATTTTAGGAAAGTATTTATATAGAATACTTCCGTAAACTCCTCCCATGTCCAAGGGGTGTGAGGAAACTCTCTCTGTCTATTTTGTGACACCGACTTCCACCAAGGTCCGGCGTCACCATCCAGTTTGAAAGTGGCCCAGCGCACTTTCTCTACATCATTACATTGTAGTACTTCAAAAAGTTTTTCCATCTCTTCTATCCATCCTTCTGCCTCAATGGGATCCGTTTGACCTGAGAAGTTAGGAGGTCTCATTCTCCTAAACTCCGTAAATCCTCCAGGCTGATGGGGTGGTCTAGCTGCCTGTTGAGCTAAAGCAGCTGTCTGCTGAGCGACGTTGGTAGCTAATGCTTCCAACACCTGCTCCATCCTCTCTTCATTTCTCCTTCTACCTCCTCTGGGTCCCAATGGAACCGCATTTGCTTGTGAGAGGAACTCCAAGCCCCTCGACGAGCCTATGACCTCGGGCACATCCTCGAGGAATCTCTCACGACTGTTTCTACCTCAGTGCCCTCCTCTGAACTTAGGGCCCATACTGGTCTGTCATTGTGAAAACAACAACATTGATCAGTACATATAGATTGTAAAAACAATCCGTTATGAACCCATAGTTCAACCTAAAGCCTAGGCTCTGATACCAACTGTGACAGCCCGGACTTCTTTGCTCAGAAATCCGTGCCATCAGGATCATACACTGGATGATCCCTAGGACAAATCACACAATATCTACATATAAAGCGGAATTATACCGATACAATCCCACAGCGGCAAGTAGAGTCATCTAATGAATCAATCTAAAAGTAAGAGCAATAGAGAAACCTTCATTTATAAATGTAGAAAGTATACATTCTCAAAAAGGAACCAAAAAGAACCATCGGTGACAGACATCCATCACCCAAACAATGGTTCCCAATGATGGTTCCGATAGAATGTATAATAACACTATAAAAGAAATAAAATATATACAAAAATTAATACAAAAGTGGCCACCAGGCACACATAATCCAAAGTCTCCAAACAAACGTACAATCCCAAAAATGTCTAAGCTATACCCAGTCTATGGGTAAAAGTCGTCAGCTGGAACGTCTGTCTCCTCGTCCTCAACCTCAGCCTTAGGATCAGGCTGATAGTCTGGGTCGCTCTCCGTTCCATGAGTCACCGCCTCAGAACCTAAATGTTTACAAAACAGGGTGAGCTACATCCTAGCTCAATAGAAGAATTCCAAATAAAATTGCATTCTAATTGTATAGCATGGTCATCAAGGAACAAAACTGAAGATATGCAACAGATGTATAAAACATGAGACATTTATCCAAAACAGTACAGAATTGATGAATACAACATATAATGACTTAGTGTAGTATACTTAAGTAACTCCCGTGAGTATAGCACGTGGTAGCCAGATTTGGTCCGATGGATAATCCCAACCATCGTCGTTCATATGAACAATTTCGGAATTGCAACAATGCCCCACACATGGAGTGCAATTGTGCCGAGGATTACAAAGCAAATGCACAAGTGTGCCTGAAACGAATATACCGCCGAGTCGGTGGGATTTTTACTGAATATCAAACCTCAAATCACATGCATGCTTATCATACTTAACAGAATTCAGATTTCGGATACGGATATCAAATGTCGGATCAAGTACATAATAGAATGCTCATACATATGCTAAACATGCTTTTAAAACAGAATTAAACTATGCTGAGATATGTATGACAGATATAAACCATGAGATCAAAAATAAATGCAATTTCGGTTGAATTCCCCTACCTCGGATCAAGTTCCTTCTAAGCAAATCCAAAGCTTTTTCAAGGCATCTTAGTCTGATCCTAGACCATAAACATGTTATTCTAGGTGTTAGAGTGACAGATTGTGAACTGGCACAATGTCCAGTGGTTCTTACCTATAATTTCTCTAACTGTCTGAAAACAGGGTTTATTGATCGATCAATACCTTGTTGATCGATCAATGGACTCTTTATTGATCGATCAACACCCTTGTTGATCGATCACTTGCTTGTATATATCATACACCATTGATCGATCACCATGTTGGTTGATCGATCAATAGGTTCTGTATTGATCGATCACCACCACTGTTGATCGATCAATACCCAGTCAATTGATCGATCAATACCTTGTTGATCGATCACCAATATTAGCTCAAAATTCCCCAACTCTCTGCCATAATGTTTCCTTTACTGTTTATATAAATTGATCGTCACCACCACCGTTGATCGATCAATTTCATATTAGTGATCGATCAACACCGCTTGATCGATCAACAATGTAATTTTCAGTCATTAATGGAGTTCACCAACCAATTTTTTTCTAACTTATTTTCTTCCAAAATTCACTAAAATCTTAACTATTCATATAAAACCTATATTTAGGGCATCCAACCATTTTAAACAAGGACCTCACCTCTATGTGGGCCCTTTCGAGTTTCGGCAAACACGATTTGAAGGGTTTTGGATCAAGCTCTGGAGTTTATTACAGCTACAACTCGAATAGGATGACTAAGCTCGCTTCTCACAAAGACGTCATCTTCCAGACTCAATGTGGACCGTCGTATTTGGCCCCCTTCACACTCTATGTCAAACAAATATATAACCTAGGGTATTCCTAACCTAGTTTTCTCAAAGGATCTACTCAATCTATAACCTAGTTGAAGATCTCAAAGGGGAGAGAAGGAGGAGAAGATGAAGGTTAACCATTCCAACCCTCTTCCTTCTCTTATAAGCTACCAACTGAAATATCTTAGATATTTCAGTTGCTTCTCAAATTTGATTTCGGTGTGAAACACCAACATGTCGATACGGCGTAGTGTACCGTCTCAACATCGTACTCAACTCGGATCGACACGAGTTTTTATACGTAAACTAACCTACTTATAGGCTAATACTATTTCCATTAATATTATTTTCAAAGTTTTAAATTTTCTATCTCGATTTCCGTGCCGGGCACGTACATCGATGCGGTTAGTTTCTGGTTCAAATTTTCTGGGTCATTACACTTTTCGAAGCACTCCAATTTAAAAATGTGGAGAAAGTGTGTTGGGCCACTTTCAAATTAGACGGTGACGCCAGGCCTTGGTGGAAGTCGGTGTCACAAAATAGACAGAGAGAGTTTCCTCACACTCCTTGGACATGGGAAGAGTTTATGATGAGTAGTGAAATATGATGATAGTTCACCCCTAGATACCTATATTTAGCTATCCGATGAAGGCTATCTTATAATAATTATTAGATTTGAAGTGTTTCAGGTAAATACAAGCCAAGTGCAGAAAACAGCCCAAGAATTCTGAAAATAATGTCAAAACACTGCAACTTTGGGTCATCGAGAACTTGGTGCGACTTGTAGCTCAATTTGGACATTCACGACGGCCGAATTATGAAATTGTTAAAACATCTATGTTGTAGCGCTTTCTGTCAGTTTTCCAACGGCGTATGAATCGCCTCAATCCGAGTTTGGGACAGAAAGTTATGGCCAAAATACGGAAGCAGTGTCTGATGTAAAGTTCGGCGGGAATTCAGGAAAATCTGGGAGGTCGATGCATCGACCCTATTGGGTCAATTAATCGACCCTAAATTTTCGAGTTGGAACACCTCTGCGGCTGGGAAACTTCGGCTCTATTTAAAGCGGATCAAACACTTCGAATAAAGGAGCAAGAATTAGAGATAGAAATTATAGATAAGAAATTAGAGGAAGAATTAGAGATAGGAATTAGAGGGAGGAATTAGAGATAGATAATTAGAGATTTTTTTAGAGAGAGTTTTTTTGAGAGGATTATTTATTCATTATTATTTTTGGTTTTAGACTCCTCTGAGCATCTTTTTAAAAGTTCTTCTTTTCTCCTTCTTCTAGGGATTGATTTGGGTAGATTGTACTTAGGATTTGCACTGTCTTTCTTTTACATTCATAGATTGTATTTAGGAAAAGACATTGTAACCAAAGATTTTTGAAAGAAATAAAAGAGGAATGGCTTTGAATGAACAAGGAGATCATACACCAAAGATGAGCGGCTAAATCAGTAGATCGGGAAAGATGCGATCCCCAGATAAGTACCCATATTTATGATTAATACCATAGTCTAATGTTTCTATCGTTTTGATCTACACATCACGAGATACGTTATGCTTCTTACATGACTCATACCGCAATGATAGGCTGAGTTCATTATTTTTAGATAGGGTATGCCGGATTGATGATCATACTTTATTTCAAATCATTTTTATGAATGAATGATGGTGATGGTGTGAATGATTCTTTAATGAAAGGGGGGTACAAATCTGGGGTAGCATATTTCTTGATCTTATTTAAATATTATTCTTAGATTCATCAGTAATTAGTTGTTTAGATTAATTTATTTTTCTTGCATTTAGAAAAAGTGATAAATTTTTGGTTAAATTGAATCTGCCCTTTGGTACTTCCTTGGGGACATTTTTAAATCTCTGAGAGAATTAATTAAAATTCAAGATTTCCCTGTGGGTTCGACACCTTTGTTCTTGCCATATTGCAATAGATCTTGTGCACTTGCAAGGGTTACATTTAAAATACACCAAATTTTTGGCGCCGTTGCCGGGGAAATCGGCGAAATTTTGATTAATTCGGTTAGGGATTTTTGTGTTTTGATTACAAAAAAAAAAAAAAAAAAAAAAAAAGAAAAATTTTGTCCCTTATTTTTCTCTCTTAGGTAAGTATTTTTTTTTTTTTTTAGGAGTCTTTTAGGAAGTTAAAATTTTTAGGCTTCTTATTTTAGATTTTGTAGGAGTCTTTTTAGGAAGTATAGATTTTTAGGATATCTTCCTTAGGAAATTTAGGAATCTTCTATTCTCTCCCTTCTTTTTCTCTTTTAGGTAAGATTTTATAGGATTTTGTAGGATTGTCTTTAGGTTTTGAAATTTAAATTTTATATTTTAATTTTTGAATTTAATTTTTATTTTTGAAATTCGAATTGAAAAAAAAAAAAAAAAAAAAACAAAAAACTAATATTTAGATTTTTGATTTGTAAAATCTTCTTTCCCTTATTTTTCTCTCTTAGGTAAGTTTTTGTAGGACTCTTTTAGGAAGTTTGGGTTTTTAGGACTTCTTATTTTAGTAGGATTCTTTTTCCTTATTTTTCTCTTTTAGATATTCTAGGATTTTCTAAAATTAGTTATTAATTTTTTAGGAAGTTTATAAATTTAGGATACCTTCCTTAGGAAATTTAGGAATCTTTTATTTTTTTCCCTTATTTTTCTCTTTTAGATAAGATTTTGTAGAATTGCCATTAGGTTTAAAATTTAATTTTTTTTATTTTAATTTTTGAAATTCGGATTTAAAAAAAAAAAAAAAAATTTAATTTAATTCGAATTTTAATTTGAAAAAAATAATAATAAATAAATAAAAATAAAAAAATAAAAAATAAATAAAAAAAATTTTAAATTTAATTCGAATTTTAATTTAAAAAAAAAAAAAAAAAAAAAAAAAATTGTGCGCTTGTGTCAATTGATTGAAAATCTTTGCTTTAATCGATTGAAGCTGAATATTTTGAGTTTGTTGTGGATTCATCAATCTTTGTTTGTGAGCGTGGTGTATGAGCTTTACTCGTTCTCATCACCCACATCTGCTACCATTTAATCTTGAGATCGAACGATCTTGTAGAGAGAATCGCAGAATTCAAAGGAATCAGTATCATCATACTGATACCATGGCTGATCAAAGGCAAGAAATGAATGGGAACAACCAGAATATCAATAATGGCAATAATGAAAATAATGGAAATGATGGGAATAACAATTACAATGAGGGCCCTAGAACACTCGAATATTATAATGATCCTGGTTTTTACGAGGATCAGGAATGTATAATGCATGATCCCATTCCAGGAAACCACTATGAATTCAAATCAGCAATGATCCAAATGCTACCAATTTTCCATGGGTTAGTAAATGAAAATCCGCACGTTCATCTAAATGAATTCACTGGGGTATGCAAAATGTTCAGAGTCCACAATGTCAGCGATGAGATAGCTAAACTCGACTCTTCCTTTCTCTTTAAGGGACAAGGCAAAACGTGGTTTTATTCCTTAGAACCAATCTATTCGAGTTAGGCGAGCTACACCGTCGGTTTCTTAAAAATATTTTCCCATGACCAAAGCCATTGAGTTGCGTCAGAAGATTCAATTCTTTTCCCAACAATCTACTGAAACATTCCATGAATGTTGGGAACGTTTTAAGGAATTGATTAAGAGTTGTCCAAATCATCAAGTTCCAAGGTGGCAACAGTCCAAAGTTTTATAATGGGTGATTCTCAAGAGAGACGCATGGTTGATGCATCGTGTGGTGGATCATGTGCCACAAAAGAAGCGATGAATTGTGGGCATTGTTTGAGAAGTTTTACCAAACTTCGATACAAAGTGAAACTCGCTTAACTAACTTGGATTTGGCATCTAAATCTCATGTGTTGACAAGAGATGGATGTATAATGTCAAAAATAATACCTCCGATCTATCGACAAAGGTTGATATGTTGTCTAAGCAAATGAATATGTTGTTAATGCGACCAAGCAAGCTAAAGCTCTGTCCACCCCATCGTGTTCAATTTGTGACCACCCAGTCACATGGCTAATGAGTGCCCCACTACCTTGTCATTATTCACGATGAACCTACTCCTCAAGAGGAGGTGAATCGACTCAATCTTATCAACGATCGGGGTAGAAACATATACTCCAATACCTATAACCGGAATGGAAAAATCACCCCAACTTAGGATGGGGTGGTTGAACTAAACCCGGTCGGAGTAAACAGGTGGACAACAAAATTTCCACCCACAATGTAATCCCACTACCCAGCAGAATTCTAATTTCCAGCAGAACCCTCCTTATTATCATCCGAATTTCGATTACCGAAAAAATCAGAATTTTAATCAACCTCAGGCTACCGTTTCTAGAGATTCTGATTTGGAGGAAAAGGTGATGCGAAGCATGCATGCTTTTCAACAGATGATGATAGATCAATTTAGTCAACTGACAAATCAGCTGAGTCAACGAGAGGAAGGTAGGCTCCTAGCCAACCTCAACAATCCTCGAGGTCAAGCACCACGATGCAGACCATCGAATAGTCAACATTTGGAAAGGCATTACGGTGAAGTGGAAGAGTTGATAATCAAGTGGAAATGCCTGGAATCGATCGGAAAAAGATGAAGCAAGAGAAGCAGCAAAAGAGAAAGAAAACAAATCAGAGAAAAGAATAGAGAAAGAGAAAAGAAAAGAGAAAGAGAAAGAGCAAAGAAGAGAGAAGGGAAAAGAAAAAGTAATCGAGGATGAGTCTCTCTCAACTGTCCAACTAGGACATGAACAAGAATAAAAAATGGAACCTGCACCTTATGTCCCAAGGGCACCATTCCCTCAATGCCTAACTCCTCCATCTAGAATGGGAAAGGGACCAGCAAAAATGGAAGAAAATTTCGAAACATTCAAGCAAGTAAAGATAAATCTTCCATTGCTTGAAACAATCAAACAAGTGCCTGAGTATGTAAAATTTTTCAAATATTTATATACTCGTAAGCGAAAGGCGCGTACTCATATTTCCAAGAAAGTGTTCCTGACTAATCAAGTCAGTTCAATATTACAATTGGAAACCCCACGAAAATTGAAAGACCCTGGAGTTCCAACTGTTCCATGTGTCATTGGTGGGCAACCAATTGGAAAAGCGCTATTGGATTTGGGAGCAAGTGTGAATCTAATCCCATACTCAATATACGAGAAACTCGGATTGGGTGAATTGCAACCCACGACGGTCACACTCAACCGGCCGATAGGTCGGAAGAAGACCTATGGGAATTATCGAGGATGTTTTGGTTGGAATAGACAAGTTTGTCTTTCCAGTGGACTTTATTGTTTTAGACATGGAACCGCCTGTTAAATCAATTAATCAAGTCCCCATCATCCTTGGACGTCCGTTTCTCGCCACTGCAAACGCTTGCATTAATTGTCGAACGGGAGTCATGGACGTTTCTTTTGGGAACATGAAGGTCAGATTGAACATATTTCATGCGATGAACCATTTCCTTAACGAGGATGAGGTCGAATGTTTTTACATCGATCAGATGGACGAAGTGGTGGATGAAGCATTACCATCAATGCTCACCAAAGAAGAATTTGAAACCGCTTTGTTGGCCATCTATGAAGAAAAAGGATCCAAAGAAGCGGATTCAAGAGACGAGGTTGAGTTTATCATGTCCATATGATAACTTATGTGAAGTTGTGACTAAGATAGAACCGTTACCCATTGAAGTAAAAGTTGAACCGACTCCATCAATTGAGGAGCCACCAACTGTGGAATTGAAACAGTTGCCTGAATCGCTCAAATACGCTTTTCTGGGGCCACGAGAAACGTTTCCGGTGATTATTTCATCCACGTTGTCTGAAGAACAAGAGCATGACCTGTTGAAAGTGCTTCTAGATCATAAGCAGGCTATCAGATGGACTCTAGTTGATTTAAAAGGGATTGACCCATCAGTATGTATGCACAAAATACATCTGGAAGATGAGAGTAAACCATCGACAGAACCGCAGAGGCGACTTAATCCGAACATGAAAGAAATCATTTTAAAGGAAATCATTAAATTACTCGATGCTGGAATCATCTATCCGATTTCTGATAGTGAATGGGTTAGTCCAGTCCAAATTGTCCCAAAAAAGTCCGGAATCACTGTGAAAGAAACTGCGAAAGGAGAATTATTGCCTACTCGTGAAACTACTGGGTGGTGTGTCTGCATTGATTATAGAAAATTGAACACAGCCACCAGAAAGGATCATTTTCCCCTTCCGTTCATCGATCAAATCCTCGAGAAGTTAGCAGGGCAAGAGTTTTATTGCTTTCTTGATGGTTATTCGGGATACAATCAAGTGCCTGTTTTTCCACCTGATCAAGAGAAAACGACATTCACATGCCCTTACGGTACTTTTGCATATCGAAGGATGTCGTTCGGCTTATGTAATGCACCTGCTACTTTCCAACGATGTATGTTGGCCATATTTTCGGATATGATTGACAAGTTCATCGAGGTGTTCATGGACGACTTCTCGGTTTTCGGGAACACGTTTGGTTCTTGTTTAAATCACCTCGCACAAGTTTTACAACGTTGTGTGGATTCTAAACTTGTTCTTAGCTGGGAGAAGAGCCATTTCATGGTTCAACAAGGAATTGTTCTGGGGCATATTGTTTCCAAGAAAGGAATTGAAGTGGATAAGGCCAAAGTCGACCTAATTGCCAATTTGCCCCCACCAAAGAGTGTTCGCCAAATTCGATCATTTTTAGGGCATGCTGGATTTTATAGGCGATTCATTAAGGATTTCAGCAAGGTGGCTAAACCTTTATGTACCTTGCTTGGTAAAGATGTCCCTTTTGAATTTGATGAGCATTGCATGAAATCATTTCTGAAGCTGCGTGAACTCTTATCAACTGCACCAATAATCCAACCACCGGATTATTCTCTCCCATTCGAACTCATGTGTGATGCATCTGATTACGCTATCGGAGCTGTTTTAGGGCAAAGGGTGAACAAATTACCTCACGTAATTTATTATGCCAGTAAGACGTTGATCGATGCACAGCTTAACTACACCACCACTGAGAAAGAACTATTAGCTGTGGTGTATGCTCTGGATAAATTTCGTTCTTATCTGCTTGGATAAAAAATAGTGGTCTTTTTAGACCACTCGCATTGAAATATTTGTTAGAAGGATGCCAAACCACGATTGATCCATTTGGATTACGCTACTTCAAGAGTTTAATTTCGAAATCAAGGATAAAAGGAGTCGAGAATGTTGTGGGTGATCATTTGTCTATGTTGCTTGAAGAATTGGTTACACCTGAACCTATCCGGGACACTTTTCCGGATGAGAAATTAATGGCAATTGACGCGACCGCTACGAAAGTTCCTTGGTTTGCCAATATCGTGAATTATTTGGTCACGGGCAAAATCCCTACTGAATGGGGAAAGAATGATAAGAACCTCTTCTTCTCCCAGATCAAATACTATTTTTGGGATGAACCACATTTGTTCAAGATCTGTTCAGATCAAATCATCAGGAGATGTGTACCAGCAGAAGAGCAACTTAGCGTTCTCGATTTCTGCCATGCTGGAGCCTGTGGAGGCCATTTTGGAGGACAGAAGACTGCACAGAAAATTCTTCAAAGCGGATTCTACTGGCCCTCCATCTTTCGTGATGCTGCTAAATTTTGCAAAGAATGCCAAAGATGTCAGCAGCTTGGAAATATTTCAAAACGGAATATGATGCCCCTTAACCCGATTTTGATTGTTGAAATTTTTTATGTTTGGGGGATTGACTTCATGGGTCCTTTTCCCCCATCTTTTGGGTATTCATATATTCTCGTAGCTGTTGGCTACGTTTCCAAATGGATTGAAGCTGTGGCAACCCGTTCAAATGACCACAAAGTGGTGGTCAAATTTCTAGAGGAAAAGGTCTTTAATAGATTCGGGTTTCCACGTGCGATCATTAGTGATGGCGGTTCGCACTTCTGCAACCGCCATTTTGCTACTTTAATGAAGAAATATGGCGTCACCCACAAGGTTGCAACACCGTATCACCCGCAAACTAGTGGTCAGGTGGAAGTTTCGAACCGAGAGATTAAACGAATTTTAGAAAAGACGGTACGATCGGATAGAAGAGACTGGTCAAACTGGCTCTCTGATGCTCTGTGGGCCTATCGTACCGCCTTCAAGACACCAATTGGAATGTCTCCGTTCAAAATTGTCTACGGGAAAACATGTCATCTTCCTGTTGAATTGGAGCATAAAGCATTTTGGGCCGTCAAAAGATTAAATTTCGATATGCAAGCAGCAGGATCAAATCGAAGGCTACAGCTAAGTGAATTGGAAGAGCTACGCTATGGTGCGTATGAAAACTCGAAGATGTACAAAGAAAGGTATAAGAAGCTGCATGATGAGTCAATTTCTCGGAAAGAGTTTCACATTGGGCAAAAGGTTTGGCTATTTAATTCCAGACTAAAACTTCACCCGGGAAAACTGAAATCGAGATGGGAAGGCCTGTATCAGGTTGTTTCTATTAGTGTGCATGGTGCGATTGAGATCCGCAGTCTCACGGACAATCGAGTTTTTAAAGTGAATGGGCAATGTCTTAAACCGGTTTTTGAGCCCATGACCCAGATGAGAATTGAGGCAATGCACCTTAGTGACCCAGATTCTTGATCAATGAAGAGGTCGAGCTGTCGACACTTAAACTCAGCGCTTCCTGGGAGGCAACCCAGTGTGTTTTATTTATTTTCGTTTTCATTTTTGTTTTTGTTAGTTCTAGAATATTAGTTTTTAGTTTAGTTTAGGTTGTTTTTAATTTCCAAATTAGTGTAGCCACATTACCTTCAATCTATTTTTGGTCATGTTCTAATTTTATGCATATATTCTCTGCACCTGATCTTTGTGTTGAGGTACTTTTCAACAGGTTTGGGGGTGTGCTACTTATTTCAATCAATGAGGACATTGTCATTTTTAGGTTTGGGGGTATGATTCTCTATCTTGCGTCACTTTCTTATTTTTCTTCATATAAAAAAAAAATAAATAAATAAAAAAAAATAAAAAAAAATAACAAATAAAAAATAAATTTTGAACCATCATATATGAATTATTTTTCGATAGTTTTCAAACTTTAGTTGATGATGCATGTGAATTTAATTTTTAGAATATCGATGTCAGATTTTGAATGCTTGTATCTAGGATAATGAGGCTTAATGAAATATTTTGTGGGTAATTTTGATATTCATGCTTAGAATTTTTACACTTATACCAAGCTAAGATTTAAAAATCGATGAACTGTTTTGAACGGTGAATCTTAGGTTCTTAGTGGAGACTAAACCCAGGAAGCTTTAGAACCAAATATCCGTTGTTGATGAGTGAATACATAAACTCGGAGTTTTCTTTGAATACGAATTATCTTGCATAATCTCATATATTTTATTTTGACTTGTGACTTTGCATGATATCAAATTCATATTATTGTGTTAGAACGTACTGTATATCTACTCAAGACAAATAGACAAGGTTACCATCTTTTAAGGACATGATTGAAGGCCATCTTTGGCTCGTTTGTGCTTAAATGCCCCACCTCATATAAATTTATCCTTCTAGTACCCCTTTGAGCCTATTGGAAAATTTACCTTTATACATTCTTTGATAAGCCACGTTAACCTTTAACCCTTCACCATTTCTGAAAATTCAGGTTTACCCTTCTTATTTCTGAGAAATTAGGAACGAGAGATGAAAATGAACGAAAAGAGAGTAAGTGGAGAGATACTGAGTTGTGGTGTTTACTGAGAGTGTATGATAAAAATATAAAAGAAAAAGAGGGGAGAAAAAAAAAAAATATATGTGAAAAATAATGAAAAATATGAGGTGCTTCAAAAGAAAAAGAAAGTTGAGAAAAATAGAAAAATATTGAGAAAAATAGTGAGAGATTAGAAAAGAAAAAGAAGAGAAATAGAAAAATCAGAAGTTTGTTTCTTTTCCGATTTCTCAGAAATTTTGAATCTCAATTCCCTTTCTTTCTTACCCTTTCCTGAGCCCCATTACAACCCTACAAAAGACCTTCATGATCTGATCTTGCATTGGTAACTGCCTTGTGGAGAGTAAATATATGATACTTATGACACTTGATATGACATACTTAGGATATACAAGTATCTGTTCTTATGAGATTTGATTTTGTTCATTGATTACATCGTGTTTCAGTTATCATGTGAGACCTTTTTGCTTGTTTTGTATTGATCTCTCACATATGTGCGAAAGCTTACCCATCATCGGAGTGATTTTATTTCAAGAGTATACCTAAAGTGAGGATTGAGTCTAGACAACAGACCCGACGGTTTTCCGTTTGAACTAGTTCTGAGATGAATGAATTTTGGTTTGGGTATGCACACACTTCACGAGTAAGCATGAATGGATGAGTTATCTAACGATTTGAGCATTAGACTAATTTGAATGGATGCTAGTATGATTAGTATAATATTATTATTTAAAATTGAGGATTCGCATGTTGAATTGATTAATGATTTTGAGTTTTGAATGGTATATATGTTATAAAAAAATCATGTTTTGAAAACTCAATTTTACCGATGGTTTGGAATTTATTGAAGTTTGTGGGTAACTTCACTGTAAACCCTCAGGAGACACAACTCCTCCACTAGGGATCACCTAGGGGTTTAAAGGCTTGTTGCACACGCTAAGTGCAATCGTGTTCCCTACGAAAGTGGCATTTATTTTCTTTAGTTTGTTTTGCTCGAGGACTAGCAAAGTGTAGGTTTGGGGGTGTGATGAGTAGTGAAATATGATGATATTTCACCCCTAGATACCTATATTTAGCTATCCGATGAAGGCTATCTGATAAGAATTATTAGATTTGAAGTGTTTCAGGTAAATACAAGCCAAGTGCAGAAAACAGCCTAAGAATTCTGAAAATAATGTCAAAACACTGCAACTTTGGGTCATCGAGAACTTGGTGCGACTTTTAGCTCAATTTGGACATTCAAGACGGCCGAATTATGAAATTGGCAAAACATAAAAGTTGTAGAGCTTTCTGTCAGCTTTCCAACAGTGCAAGAATCGCCTCAATCCGAGTTCGGGACAGAACGTTATGGCCAAAATACTAAAGTAGTGTCTGATGTAAAGTTCGGCGGGAATTCAGGAAAATCTGGGAGGTCGATGCATCGACCCTATTGGGTCAATTAATCGACCCTAAATTTTCGAGTTGGAACACCTCTGCGGCTGGGAAACTTCAGCTCTATTTAAAGCGGATCAAACACTTCGAAAAAAGGAGCAAGAATTAGAGATAGAAATTAGAGATAAGAAATTAGAGGAAGAATTAGAGATAGGAATTAGAGGGAGGAATTAGAGATAGATAATTAGAGATTTTTTTAGAGAGAGTTTTTTTGAGAGGATTATTTATTCATTATTATTTTTGGTTTTAGACTCCTCTGAGCATCTTTTTAAAAGTTCTTCTTTTCTCCTTCTTCTAGGGATTGATTTGGGTAGATTGTACTTAGGATTTACACTGTCTTTCTTTTACATTCATAGATTGTATTTAGGAAAAGACATTGTAACCAAAGATTTTTGGAAGAAATAAAAAGAGGAATGGCTTTGAATGAACAAGGATATCATACACCAAAGATGAGCGGCTAATCAGTAGATCGGGAAAGATGCGATCCCCAGATAAGTACCCATATTTATGATTAATACCATAGTCTAATGTTTTTATCATTTTGATCTACACATCACGAGATACGCTATGCTTCTTACATGATTCATATCGCAATGATAGGCTGAGTCATTATTTTTAGATAGGGTATGCCGGATTGATGATCATACTTTATTTCAAATTATTTTTATGAATGAATGATGGTGATGGTGTGAATGATTCTTTAATGAAAGGGGGGTACAAATCTGGGGTAGCATATTTCTTGATCTTATTTAAATATTATTCTTAGATTCATCAGTAATTAGTTGTTTAGATTAATTTATTTTTCTTGCATTTAGAAAAAGTGATAAATTTTTGGTTAAATTGAATCTGCCCTTTGGTACTTCCTTGGGGACGTTTTTAAATCTCTGAGAGAATTAATTAAAATTCAAGATTTCCCTGTGGGTTCGACACCTTTGTTCTTGCCATATTGCAATAGATCTTGTGCACTTGCAAGGGTTACATTTAAAATACACAAGTTTATGGAGGTGTTTTATCACAAATACTTCCCGAAAATTTTGAGGCATCAGTGGGAAGTGAAATTTATAGAGTTGAAGCAGGGTGCCATGTCAGTAAGGGATTATGGAGCTGAGTTTGATAGATTGGCTAGGTTTGCACCCCAGCACGTAGCCACTAAACTGATGAGAGCAAGGAAGTTTCAACTTGGCCTGAGACAGAACTTGCAGAAGGATGTCGCCATGTGGGAAATGGAGACATATGAGGGAGTGATGGCCAAGGCTCTCATAGCGAAGGAAGAGAACCAGAAACAATTCTCTTGGAGAGACAAGCAGGTGAGAGAGAAGCCATTTCAAGGGTAATCTCAGGACACTGAGCAGAACAAGAGGGCTAGATTTTCCAGACCTCCGAGGTACCCTACACACTCTCGACCAGCGATTTCTTCAGGTCCGAGTTCATACCAGAGAGCAGTAGTGCCTACATCTTTCAGGCCATTTCGACCATCTGGATCTTCTGGTAGTGGGGCTTCAGTGACTCAGGGACCTTCAAGGGTCTCGTCTTTCACTCCATTCGTGTCATGTGCGAAGTGTGGGAAACCACACAAGACAGAGGAGTGCAGGAGAGAGACAGGGGCATGCTTCAGGTGTGGCAAGATGGGTCATTTGGTTAGGAACTGCCCAGAGGAGAGCAAAGAGCGGTCAGGATCGGTATCTACATAGAGATCTTCTCGACCGGTGGTTCACGGTCTAGCATATGCCGTCACCGCGATCGATGTTCTGACATCGAATGATGTCATCCAAGGTATGATTATAATTCAAGAAAAGCTATTTTATTTAATATGATGAACTAGAAATTTAGTAAAGATAGAGTTTATTTGATTAATTATGATGATAATAGTACACATGCGCATACACATCTGAAACGTTTGAAGTAATGTTGAAATTGGTGTATAGGTGAGCTGAAAGTGTATAGGAGTTGCGACATTTGCTTCCATCAGGCACGAGCCTTGATAGACTTAGGCTCTATGCATTCTTTCGTAAGGCCTCAATTTACGAAGGAATTGAGTGCCACTCCAGAACAACTAGATTTCATTTTGACGGTGTCAATCCCCACGGGTAGTGCAGTGAATGCACTCACTGTGTGTAAATCAATGGTAGTATCAGTAGATGATCACGAGACATGAGCAGATTTGATTCTGTTAGATATGAAGGGATTCGACATCATTTTGGGAATGGACTGGCTATCTGCTTACCACGCGAGCGTGGGTTGTCTTCAGAAGATAGTAGTTTTTCATCCTCCAAAGGAGCGATCTTTCAGATTCTTCGGGGTGAAGTCTAAGGTAGCCCCGTTGATATCTGCTATTCGGACCGAAAAGATGATGAAGAGTGGATGCAGTGGATATATGGCCTTTCTACAAGAGCAACGGGAGGAGACGAATGTGATATCCGATATTCACGTTGCACGCGAGTATCCCGATGTATTCCCTGAGGATTTGCTAAGACTACCACCAGCTCAGGAGATTGAGTTTGTGATCAATCTGGTTCCTGGCACTGAACCAGTATCTAAAGCTCCTTATTGGATGGCTCCAGTAGAATTGCAAGAGTTGAAGGAGCAACTACAAGAACTGCTTGACAAAGGGTTCATTCGACTGAGTGTGTCCCCTTGGGGAGCACCGTATTGTTTGTCAGAAAGAAAGATGGTTCAATGCGTCTATGCATTGACTATCGGCAGTTGAATAAGTTGACGATTAAGAATCGTTACCCGCTCCCTAGGATCGATGATCTGTTTCATCAGTTACAAGGAGCGAGGTTCTTTACGAAGATTGACCTAAGATCAGGTTATCATCAGCTACGAGTCAAGGCTGAAGATGTTGAGAAGACGGTGTTTAGAACCAGATATGGGCACTATGAATTCTTAGTTATGCCATTTGGATTGACGAATGCACCTGCATCATTTATGGACCTGATGAACCGTGTGTTTAAACCACACTTGGACAAGTCAGTGGTTGTTTTTGTAGATGACATTCTTGTATATTCCAAGACAAAGGAGGAACATGAAGAGCATCTACATGTAGTTTTACGGACCCTCAGAGAACACAAATTATACGCAAAGCTCAGTAAGTATGAGTTTTGCCTGGACCAAGTGAGTTTCTTGGGCCATATTGTCTCTGCTAAGGGTATAATAGTAGATCCGACAAAGATTGAGGCCGTCGTGAATTGAGAACAGCCTAGAACAGTGATAGAGGTCCGTAGTTTTGTTGGTTTGGCCGGATACTACAGACGGTTCGTAGAGGGGTTCTCTAAACTATCAGGTCCACTCACTCAGCTCACTAAGAAGAATGCTAGATTTGATTGGACTGATCAGTGTGAGAAGAGCTTCCAGGAATTGAAGACGCGTCTGACTATAGCACCAGTGCTGGCTATACCTTCTGGCAGAGGAGGCTTTGCTATCTACAATGATGCATCGTATAGTGGGTTGGGTTGTGTCCTCAACCAGCATAAGAAGGTTGTCGCATATGGCTCTAGACAGCTTAAGGAACATGAGAGAAATTATTCGACTCATGATCTGGAGTTAGCGGCGGTGATCTTTGCTTTGAAGAATTGGAGGCACTACTTATACGGTGAGACGTTTGATATCTACACCGACCATAAAAGTCTTAAATATCTGTTTACCCAGAAGGATTTGAATATGCGACAGCGTAGATGGATGGAGTTCTTGAAAGATTACGATTGTTCCATCCAATATCACCCTGGGAAGGCCAATGTTGTGGCAGATGCTTTGAGCAGGAAATCTTCAGCTCAATTGACACATCTTATCACCAGAGTACAAAGGTGGCATCTACTTGAGGACCTGGCCTTATGTGATACGCTAATTGATGTCAGAGGTTCAGGGACACTGATGGCTACTATTGTGATACGGCCCACATTGTCTAATAACATACGTAAGCTCCAGATGATTGACGGTGAGCTTATGGCCATTAGAAGGGATGTGATCAACAGGATCAGGCCTAATTTTACCATCAAGGATGATGGCACTTTGCTATTTCAAGATCAGATGTGCATACCGGATACGAAGGACCTAAAGGACACAATTTTAGAAGAAGCGCATAAGTCTACATATGCTATACATCCTGGAAGTACCAAGATGTACCAAGATCTCAAGTGAAGTTTCTGGTGGAGAGGACTAAAGAAAGATGTTGCGAATTTTGTTTCTCGATGTTTGGTCTGCCAGCAGGTGAAAGTGGACCATCGGAATCCAGCGGGTTTGTTACAACCATTGCCAGTGCCAGAGTGGAAATGGGAAGCCATTTCTATAGATTTTATCGTAGGATTGCCGAGCACATTGAGAAAGAACAATGCCATTTGGGTCAATGTAGACCGACTGACAAAATCTGCACATTTTCTGCCGTATCGAACTACATTCACAGCCAATAAACTAGTCGGGCTGTACATGAAGGAGATAGTTCGATTACATGGCAAACCAGTTAGCATCGTGTGTGATAGAGATCCGCTATATACGTCGCAGTTTTGGCGACGATTCCAAGAAGGCATGGATACTAAATTGGAGTTCAGCTAAGCGTTTCATCCTCAGACAGATGGACAGACTGAGAGAGTGAACCAGATCATAGAGGATATGTTGCGAGCATGTATATTAGATTTTCATGGTTCATGGGATCAACACTTGCCTCTGATCGAGTTCGCTTACAACAACAGTTATCAGTCAAGTATTGGGATGGCGCCTTATGAAGCCTTATATGGACGTAGATGCAAATCTCTATTGAATTGGGAAGAAGTCGGGGAAAAGTTTGTCTTGGGACCAGAGATCGTGGACAGTACCACCGAGGCGGTTAGGTTGATCCGCGATAGGTTGAGGATTGCCTAAAGTCGCCAAAAGAGCTATGTCGATCTCCATTGGACGCAGGTGGAGTTTCAGGTATAACCAAATACGTCAGGCGAAACATATGTCCATGGTTAAATTGATTTGCTATGGAATTAACACTTGTTTTCAGGCTGGAGACAAGGTTTTTGTGAAGATCTCGCCAACCAAGGGTGTCATGCGTTTTGGGAAATGCGGAAAGCTGAGTCCTCGATATATCGGTCCATTTGAGGTACTCGGACGGGTTGGTGAAGTCGCTTATCGGATTGCCTTGCCACCACAGTTAGCAAGCATGCATAACACTTTCCACGTGTCCATGCTACGCCGCTACGTACGCGATCCGACTCACGTCTTGGATTTACAACCGATTGAGCTACAGGAGGATTTGACGGTGATTGAAGAACCGATCTCTATTTTGGATCAGCAAGATCAAGTCTTGCGAACTAAGTTGATTCCACTGGTGCTAGTCAAGTGGAGAAACCATTCGGACGCTGAAGCTACATGGGAGCGCGCAACCGAAATCCGCGAACAATATCCACATTTGTTTACCTGATGAGAAAGGTAAATTCTTAATTGTTTTCGTTTAAAGATTTGTCATCATGATTATGTTGTTGTGCATAAGCATGCATCATCTGCTCGTGAAATCCTCTTCTGTGGGTTCTGTATATGATATATATGTTCCCTTATTTTGAAGTGCGGACGTTAACTGTAGAAAAAGCTGACTGTGTTAAGAAGTACTGTCACAGCTAGCATTGATCGATCAACAGAGGTATTGATCGATCAAATTAGTGATTGATCGATCAACAAAGAGAGGTGATCGATCAATGACATTGAAGGGTTACACTTCAATAAGGGCTATTGATCGATCAATCCTAGGTATTGATCGATCAATATTGGTTCCGGTGATCGATCAACAAGAGTTAGTGATCGATCAACTTCAAAGTGAAAAGTAAACATTGATCGATCAACATAGACATTGATCGATCAATAAGGTTGTCAGTGATCGATCAATGCATTGATTTAGGGCATAAAGATGCTTCATTGATCGATCAATGAAAGCATTGATCGATCAATCCTGGGGTTTAAGCTAAAGTTTGGGGTTTCAAACGGTCATTTGCACGAAGCTTTAAGATTGATCGATCAAGGGTTTTGGACTCCGACCGTTCAACCATCTTCCCAACTATTCTCCGGCCATCTCCGTCCTTCCTTCGGCTTGATTCGAGTGGACGTTGCTTCATTCACTCAGTAAAACTCTTGTTCTCATTCATTTCGGTTCCTATTTTCGTATTTTGCAAAATTTCGACCATGGGCCCGCGAACGAAGAACGCTTAGCGGAAGATCCCAACGTCTCGGGCTCGTACACCTGTACCGCCCTCTGTTCCCGTTCCCCAAACAGCCGTGCCACCTGTGGCATCGGTTTCGACCGTTGTACCACCCATTCCGACCCCCGTTCCGCTCCCCGTCGAGCGTGAAGTCCCCAAAGCTTGGTGGGCTTCCAAAACCTTCATACCCGAATATGTTTTTGTGTCCTCACTTTACGAGGACCGACCCGAGATGGCTTGGGCCAAGGGTTATATCCAAAAGCTCGGGTTGAAACCCTTGCTCGAACCATTTCACGACCACTATTGCCCACGTCTTGTGATGTTATTTTTCTAAAACCTACGATGGGGTGATAGTCGCCATCGACTTATCACGACCATCGATGGGTTTGAATATAAATTCAACCATTTCCACGTCGCGGCAACGCTTCAATGCCCGTCCGCTTACGTTGAGACATGTGGCCTCGATGTCCCGTACGTCAAGGAGGTCTCCTTCACTGACGTGGTCACTAAGATGACCCAGGGTCAACACGGGAAGGGCCAATCCATCTCTAGAGCCCAATTACCCGATCAGTTGTGGATGCTTGATACGTACATCAAGTGTGCACTTAACCCGTTTTTGCACAAGTCCTCGCAGACTGGGGTAGTGCAACAGGCACTATTCTCTGCCTATGAGAACTGTTGGTTCTCTATGGCTGATTTGGTCATCGAGGGCATAATCAATGCCAATGACCTTATGTCTGAAAAAGTCAAGTCGGGGGTTAAGAAACAAATCCCCTACGCTCGCCTCATCACCAAGATGGTAGAGCAATATGCCGCTCTACGCGAGGCATATACTTTGGTTCCTCACGAGCCGCGCTTGGTCAACAACACCAAAGTGTTTCACTTGAAAGACTGGACCAAGAGTTATAATTTGTTGGTGAGATGGCTTCCTGAGGAGGAGGAGGGCATAGCTGAGCCCATCCCACCTACCATCGCCGAGGGTTCGGCTCCTGTCGCGCCTGCATCTGGAGAGGGGGAGGCCCCACGTGATCCACCACCTCCGCCCGAGGTGTCTACACGACTGGCCCCCACTACACCCCGTCGACTGATCCATCACACCACTACCCATCCTCCACCACCTTCCTCAGACGACGTTGCAGCGATGCTTCGTGAGCTTGTGGAGGGCAACAGACGTATACACGAGCAGTTGGTTGGCATGGAGGCATTCCAGCGACAGATTCATCGTCGTTTGGATTACCACGAGGGGATGCATGAGCTGGTCATGCATCATTTATATGCCACGACGTCCACGCCGGTGATCGTTCACGCTCGTCAGCATGTGGTGGACCCTCGTGACTACGGCACCCCACCGCCTCATCCCAGCAAACCTACGCCTGACGAGGCTGGCCCATCTGACGTCCCGGCAGGTATTACTATCCTCTAATGCATTGTTCTTTTCATTATTTTACCGTATATGTATTCTGTATCCTGCTTTCCATTTACATTCGATCTGCGTATCTATGATCTACTGACTGCTTACACTGCTTGCCTGCTCATTTACTAGTTTGTCATGCCTATTACAATTAGGACATATCACCAGTATCTCACACGACCTCTTAGACATTTTCGAGGATGAAAATTCCTAAGGAGGGGATAATGTAATAGCCCGAAATTTTTGAACAAGAACCTGACTGTTTCGACCTGCGTGCCCGGCACGGGAATCGAGACATATTTAAAAACTTTAAAATTTTATTATTAGAAATAATATTCGCCTATGATTAAGTGAGTTCACGTGTGAATTCTCACTTAAATCCGAGTCATGAAAGACGTCGAGACGGCTTGCTACGCCACATCGACTGTGTTTAGGTTTCACACCGAAGCCTAAATTAGGGAAAACTAAAATATCAAGGATATTTTAGTTGGTAGCTTATAAAGGAAGGAAGAGACTTGGGGAGATCTCCTTTGTTCTTCTTCCTCTGATTTTTGAGTAAAGAGATCTGTGGCTAGGTGAGATTGGAAGTGTTTTTCTGTGGAAATAGGGTTAGAACTACGGAGATCGAGAGTCGGAACGAGATGAGGTGAAGTGAGTTCAATGAAACGAACTCAGGTACAATCTATGTGCATGTGAAACCTCCGTGTGCTGAATCGAAGTCGAGACATTACGTATCGGAGACACCACAGAGATACGGCCCAAGTTCCGGATTCGACACCCTCGTCCGGATCGAATGGCCGAAACCCCGATAGGGCCTAAATAAAGGTGAGTCTGTGTATTTAAATAGGGACAAATGAGAGGCCCATATAGGTGTATTGATGGTGTGTTAATGGTGGTTGGTAACCATTAATGAAAATGGGTTTGAAATAGGGTTGGAGATGACCTCCATTAATGACAGGAGTTCTGTCATTATTGATCGATCAACAAAGGTATTGATCAATCAATGACAGGTGGTGATCGATCAATGAAGACCATTGATCGATCAATCAGTATAGGACAGAAAAATGAACATAAGCCCTGAAATTTTGGAAGTTCAGTGCTCGAAGAGCATCGATCGATCAATTTAGGCATTAATCGATCAATCCTGGGTATTGATCGATCAACAAGAGAGTGATCGATCAATGACAGTTGGTGATCGATCAACAAAGGTATTGATCGATCACTGGAGTGTATTGATCGATCAATGGAGGCATTGATCGATCAACAGGAAGTATTGATCGATCAATGACTGGAGGTGATCGATCAATTTTGACTGAGTTATGGTGTAAGGACAGGGGGGTTATTGATCGATCAATAGGGTATTGATCGATCAATGATGAGTAGTGATCGATCAATAGGGGCTATTGATCGATCAATTGATTCTGTTCCTGGTGGAGAGCTGAGAGAGGATTGATCGATCAATAGGGTTATTGATCGATCAACAAGAGGTATTGATCGATCAACAAGAGTGGTGATCGATCAATCACCCCTGTTTTTGGCCGGTGTTAATTTTGCGAGTTGAATGCTACTGGACACCGTGCCAGTTCACATCCTGACACTGCTGACATGTAGAATACTATGCTTGTGGTCTAGGATCAACCCATGACGCCTTAAGAAGCTTTGGATTTGCTTAGAAGAAACTTTGACCTGAGGTAGGGGAAAACCAACCTAAATCGTTTTTTAGTATGATTTCATGTTTATTTCATATCTATGCCCTGATTTCCATTTTTTAACAAGCATGTAAGCATATCATGAATTCCTGCTATCTCTGATTTCTGTTTCCTGATTTGCTTCTTGAAACCTGCTTCTGATTTTTGTTATCTGATCTGTGAGGTCTATGTGTATGTGATTTGATGATTTAACCAGATGATCCCCACCGACCCGACGATATATCCGATGCCTGGCACACTTGTGCATCTGCTTGTAATCCCTCGGCACAATTGCACTCCATAGATGAGGCATTGTTGCAATTCAAAATTGTTCATGTGAACGACGATTGGTTGGGGTTTCCTATCGGAATATTCTCATCTGCTATATAGTCACGGGAGTTTCTTAAGTTAAAAATATACAATTTAAGTTCTCTGATCCTATACTTGCATAACATCTGATTTCTTGTCTAAAAGCTCAGTATTTGATTTGATTCGTCATGATTATATGTTTCTAATTTTATTTTTGTTTTGAGATAGCATGATCTGCATAATCAATTCGTTTAGTTGGAATTCTTCTATTGAGCTATGATTTAGCTCACCCTATTTTCTAAACCACTTTTAGGTTCTGAGGCTATAGCTCCCAGCACTGAGAGCGATCCTGATTACCAGCCTGACCCAGAGGCCGAGGCCGAGGACGAGGAGACGGACATTCAGGCAGACGAGTTCTACCCGTAGCCTGGGTATTTGAGTCCGATATTTTGTATTTTGATATTCTGGATTATTGTGTGCCTGGTGGCCACCGTCTGTATATATATATATATATATTACTATAGATATTGTATTTTGTGTTTTTATACATTCTATTGGAACCACTATCAGGAACCATTGTTTGGGTGATGGATGTCCATCACCAATGATTCTTTTTTGTTCCTTTTTGGAAATGTATATTCTTTTGGTAAATAGAATTACATGCTTTATTTATTTAATTCTTTTATTGTAAATGCCTTATATGATGACTCGACCCACCACTGTTGGACAGTGTCTGCTTGATTTCCGCTATACCCGAGCAGACACTTTATGATTTGTTCCGAGGATCATCCAGTGTATGAACCTGATGGCACGGATTTTCGGGTGAGGAAATCCGGGCTGCCACAGATTCCCTCTAGTGCTGAATTAATGCAGAACTGGATTCAAAGGTTCAATGATTCCCTCTAGTCCTGAATTAATGCAGAACTTTATTTGGTGAAATAAATCGAGGTGATCGCCCTTATATCTAAAAAGATGAATTGACAATATGTCATTATCAAAGTAGTCCTAGATTGGGCTGCTATTGCAACATCCTCAAGAAATGCTACATCCATTGAAACAAACATTCGTCTAGTTTTAGGATCATAGCATCTATATCCTTAAAACACTTTTTTAGGTTACATTTAGGCGAGGGCTTCAATCAAGGTTTACGGTATTAATCAGGTGATGGTTAAGCATTGTTTTAACTTGTCAATGTGAGAAAATAGAAGATATGTTGTGTGCCCCTTTTCCTCTCTACAACACTAAGATCTTTCCTATTTATAGCAACCACGTATAACTGGAGTTTGCATCAGTTAAAACATTGTTAATGTCTTTCTTCATGGAGACTTGAAGAAAGAAATAAACATGATACTTCAGAAACCTTATGATTTTGGTGAGATATTGGATGTTTGAGAACTAGGTTGAAGCTTCTGATCTATCAAACGAATTGTTGCTCAAATCCCTTGATAGCAAACATTGTACGATCAGAAACAAAAGGAGAAGCAAATAAACACTGGTTAGATCGTAAGGTGCATTCAATTTACGCAACTTTGTGTGAATTCTTACACGTAACTGAGGGAGTTCATTCCGGTCAGGTCAGGTGTCAGACCTGTCAGCTTATTATTTGCTAAATGCCTGAAAGAGATTCCGTCGGGTATTAGGGATGCTGGTATAAAGGAAACTTCAGTATGTGGCGGGCTATTGTTGTTGACAACTAGAAGTATTACTTACAGTTCTGTGACAGCCCGGATTTCTGTACCCAGAAATCCGTACCATTAGGATCATACTCTGGATGATCCCCGGGACAAATCATAAGTATCTGCTCGTATAGCGGAAGCCAAGCAGACACTATCCAGCAGTGGTAGGTCGAATCAATCATCTATGAATGCATTTAACATAAAGAACAATGATAATAAAACAAATAGTTCTACATAAACCAAAAGAATACACATTCTCAAAAAGGAACCAAGAAGAACCATTGGTGATGGACGTCCATCACCCAAACAATGGTTCCCAATAGTGGTTCCGAATAGAATGCATAAATAATACAATAAGTAATTCTACTAAAAATATATACAAAGGTGACCACCAGGCACACAATAATCCAAAAGATCAAAATACAAGACATAGACACCAAGCATCTGTGCTACTGTAGAACTCGTCTCATCAATGTCTCTGCCTCGCCCTCCGCCTCCTGGGTCAGCCGGTAGTCTGGGTGGTTTTGTGCCTGAGCTACAAATCGTAACCTAAAATTGATTTAGAAAGCAGGGTGAGCTACATCATAGCTCAATAGAAGAATTCCAACTAAATAAATTGAATATGCAGATCATGCTATCTCATAACAGAAATCAAATCAGAAACGTACAATCATAATGAATCAAATCAAATACTGAGCTTTTAGACAAGAAATCAGATGTTATGCAAGTATATTATCAGAGAGCTTAAATTGTGTATGTTTAACTTAAGAAACTCCCGTGACTATATAGCACGGAGTAAACAGGAATGTCCGATAGGAAACCCCAACCAATCGTCGTTCACATGAACAATTTTGAAAGTGCAACAATGCCTCATCTATGGAGTGCAATTGCGTCGAGGATTACAAGCAGCTGCACAAGTGTACCAGGCATCGGATATATCACCGGGTCAGTGGGGATCATCTGGTTTAAATAATCAAATCACATACATATATACCTCACAGATCAGATAGCAGAAATCAGAAGCAGATTTCAGGATACGAATCAGGAAACAGAAATCAAAGATAGAAGGAATTTATGATATGCATACATGCTTGTTAAAAACAGAAATCAGGGCACAGATATGAAATAAACATGAAATCATACTCAAAAACAGTTTAGGTTAGTTTTCCCCTACCTCAAGTCAGACCTCTTTCTAAGCAAATCCAACGCCGTTCTAAAGCAGTCCAAAAGTTCTTATCTACAGCCTTCACTCTTAGTCTACATCACACACATGATGATGTATAAAAACTAATCCTAATTATTAATAATATTGACGTATTTAAGTGTTTTCTCAAAACAGAGACGGAAATGGGTAATTTCATGTTGACTCAAAACATGACCTAACTTCCCACTTCATTTTGACCCTCAAAACATTTGATTAAAGATTTGGCTAATTCATAAAAGAGTTAGATCTCGTCGTACTCTTTCTAACGCATCAAGAATCGCGTCAATCGGAGTTCGGGACAAGGAGTTATGGCCAAACTACCGATGCTATATCGATACTTCAGTCAAAACGTGCTAACTTAGAACTTGTCCAAACTTCCAGCTCAATTTTGATCATTAAAATAATTTATTCATTAGTTAGTTAATTCATAAAAGTTGTAGATTTAGTTTTCCTCTTTCCAATGCCGTACGAATCGCATCAATTGGAGTTCGGAGTAAAACGTTATGACCAAAACACTAAAGCAGTGTCGGCACAGTCAAATTGATCGATCAACACATTATATTGATCGATCAATACCACATTGATCGATCAATTTCACCATTGATTGATCAACCATCATATTGATCGATCAATTTCACCATTGATCGATCAACCATCATATTGATCGATCAATTTCACCATTGATCGATCAATGCTGTCGGGAATGAACCTCCAGCAACCTAACTTGTTGTTTCTATCATTGTATATATAATTTGATCGATCAATCACTTATATTTATCGATCAATACAAAATTTGATCGATCAATCACATATATTGATCGATCAACACCCAATTTGATCGATCAATCACCTACATTGATCGATCAAAACCTTCAGAAATGCACAGTCATAAGGTTTTGTCATTTTTTATCTATATTTTATCCAAATCTTCTACGATCTTCATCGTATCACACACACATCCATACTAAACTAAAACAAGGATTTATTCTACTATCTAAACTATTAAAATCAAAGAAAAACTAACCTTTCTTCGATCGATTTCGCGCCTTTAAGAATCGTTGTCCAAAAGGGTTTCGAAACGAAACTTCCGGATTTCTACGGCGATTTCACCACGATTGATCACCACGAATGCAAGATGAAATCATCAATGATCCACGCATCGATCTCAATCTTCTCAATGCTCGGTAAACGATCGTGAGGTGGAACGCTTCTTGAAAAAGGGGTTTGAACGATCGAAATTCACCAAAGCCGGGATTCAAGCGTTGATCGGCGTCAAGTTCTTCATGAATAATGCAAATATTGCGGCGCGATCACGATCTCATCGTCGAAATCTCAAGAAGGGCGGAAGTTTTCTCTTCTTTCTCTCTCTAGAAATCCAAACCCCAAAGCTTTGCAACCGGGTGAAACTTCTTTGAGAAGCTTTGTCTTTTAATTAGCTAAAGGGTTTGGTTTCGGTGCGAAGCGATAACACTGCAAAAGTGTGTTAGGCTTATCCACTTGAAATAGAGTTTGGTTTCGGTGTTGAGCGACACACGATGCATCGGTGCACGGCTCATCTACTAAAGGCCTAAATTAAATCTTTTAACTTGATTCTTTTACACACACAGTATCTCAGACATGTTTACATTATTTATTTAATATTTTTAAGGTGACCTTGTTTTCCGTGCCGGATACGCACATGGTTTCAGTCGGGTTCAGGTTCAGATTTTTCGGGTCATTACAAGTTTTCTGACATTAGTAAGGTTGTTAAGGCTGAGAGGAACTCGGCCGTCCAAAGAATTCCCATCGAGTCAGCTATTGCATGAAGGAAAAGTTCACATATAAACTCACAAAGAATAGGAAATAGAAAGTAGATAAAATGATGGGTGACATAAAAAAAGGATGTTCAGTAAGCAGATTTGGTAGGAGGCCACTCACAGAACCTCAAGTATTGTCACAAGTCCCAAAGTGGGCGGAATCTCCCCAGTTAATAGATTCCATCAAATAGCCTACCAGCAGAGAAGCACACTCGTTCAGAAGAAGGGAAATGCGAGAAAATAACATAATTATGGGTGGGTGCTAGCGGCTTACACATGTATCAGCTCCATCTCAGAGCTGAAAAGGCTATCAGGAATGGGACCTTGTAGCCGATTCTTGTCGAAATGGCTGAAAAACACAAAATATAAAAATTACTTTACATGATAGTAAATGGGTTTCACTGCCTTGGCTCCAATTCCATAATTGTTAGGGCAGCTCATATTCACATACCAATATAAGCACATCTAAAATGTAGGAGCTGGTTAGACCAGCATAGCCACATTCACATACCAATATAAGCACATCTAAAATGTAGGAGCTGGTTAGACCAGCATAGCCACATTCACATACCAATATAAGCTCACATTCACATACCAATAAACTGTACTCTTACGAAAAGAATTACAGAGAGAAAAAGTTGGAAAGCGAGTAGCTTAGACCAGCATAGCCTTGAGAATTTTATGTTATTTTTTATGTGTAAGCTGGGCTCGTCCCTGGTCCCTTTTCTTCCTTGGGTCATTTTGACGTAGTGCACTATGCTGTTACGAGACTTTGACTAAAAGTGAACTGAGTAATCAAACTATGCATACCAATTCTGAGCTTCTAGACTAAACTGAGATTAAAATGGCATGGTAAACTAACCAGAGCTATCAAATTGGGATTTCAAACTACATGGGAAACTGAGATTGAAAGTGAAACTGAGTTGGAAAGGCAAGTGAAAATGTCCAAGTGTGAAAGAGCATTGAATTAAAAATGCAGTAAAAGAAAAATAGTGAATGCACAAGGTGCTTGAGAATACTTATTTTACTCATATATTAGTTTAAAGACCGAGTTCACAGAAACATGACATCTTATAACCTGGTGTACTATCAGTTCTTCAGCAAAAGCATCAATTTCTGGTTTTCTCAAAATCCTTTCCAGGTACACCTGGTAAGTAATCATCTTATGAAAATTTAAAGCTAAGAAAGTGCATGCATTCATACAGAATGGAACATTAAAGAAACATAAGAAAACAATGCCCGATATACAAATTGGATTAGCTATACCTTTTGCAATATTGGGTAGATCTTCAACTTCGAGCACCTTTCATCCTGGTAATAAAGTTCAATGTTTAGGCATGACATCATATCATTTATTGGCATCAATCAGAGGTAAATAAAGCTAGTGTCCACGATACCTTCATAAGTATCTGCCTGTGTGTGATTTAATTTTTTTATGTAGCAAACTATAAACCAAACATGTGCGAAAATGAAATTGGACTGTCCATTTATCTAATTCAATGTTTATCAGCCATGAGGATATATAACTTATGGTGATTATAGAAATTAATCATCCATTCCACAATAACCGCAGCCAAAATTTAGACACAAATTTTGCTAGACCAAAATTATAAGAAGCAAAAGGATGGGTGGGTGAAAAAGCAGGTACACAGGCAGGGACAAAAAGTATAGGGAGTTTTGGAAGCATGACAAAATTAGCTATTTTCATTTTGTGAAGAAAAAATACAAAGGGTGTGCACGGTACCTTGTAACTTGGGAATCCTCAATGATAACATTATCTAGTCCATCATATTTATAAAACATACAAGTTGGTGAAGTACATATAACCCCCCCCCCCCCCAAAATGACTATTTTGACAAATTTTGTAGCCCGTTCATTAACTGAATCAAATTATCAGTCCCTTGCACTCACAGTTGTTGAATTATCATGAATTTTCTTAGGGAGCTACCCATGTTCCACCTCACTCCCCCTTATATGATGTGATAGCACCTCACCAATCTCAAATTTACTCATATATTAGTTTAATGACCGAGTTCACGGACCGCATGCGCATAGATTAGAGCCATGACAGCGCACTTTTATGCCATGATGCACCATTTGTTGGTGAATCCAATAGTCCAGCCAAAGAATCAAACCTATAAGAATGAATCGTTGAAAAAATATATAAAACCATTATTGTCATAATGCTAAATGGAGGGTATAAATCATCTAATATGTATGATCTTTGTGTCGGCCAGCTAAGCTTCCAATATGAGGTACCATGATCAACATGAGCCACCACCATGATCAATTGGATTGCTAATATAAGTTTGGGAATAAATTAACTAGAGAAAATTTCACTAAAATTTAATTTTGACTACTTAATGTACCCTACCTTATCTGTGCCATCAGGTGCTCACACTTTTATAGGCCATCCGCACTAATGTTAATCTAATGAGCTAGTGGAAATTAGAACTTTTCCAGCGGCTGTGTTTGCCTTACTTAGTTTTTTGGAGGGCCTCAACTTCAGCTTGGAAAAATTTGGTAAAATTCAGCAAATTGGGAGGGAAAAAATAGAGAAATCTAAAATATAAATTGTACAAAAAAAAAATTGGAAAAGTAAAAATTAGTAAAAAAATTTGGTAAAATATATATATATATATATATATATATATATATATATATATATATATATATATATATATATATATATATTATAGCGTTTTATACATGAAATTACCATTTCTTCTTTTTTTTTTTAAATCAAAAGATTGTAATTAAATGGAGATTTAATCGTCAACTAAAAAGTTCTCAATTAATACACAACTTGTTGCAAAATTCGGTGAAACTTATCTAAACAAGATATGCCACTTATCCTAACATTGGGGTAGTCAAACTACAATCTGATAGCCATTAGTTTCCGTCAGAAGAGGGCAAACCAGCATAGCCATCCAGGCATCAATGAGGAAAGGATATGAAAGATGTCATAGAAAAGAGATGCATAAGGATAAGAAAAAGGTCACTCTCCTCTTAAAAACCACCATCCTAATACTAATGTAATAGAGAGTAGATAAGATTATAAATAAAAAATTATAAAAAAGAATATTTGAAATCAAAATCGAACGAACTGATTTTTTTCGGTTTGGAGTTTTCCAATACTAATGTAATAGAATATTCGAAATCAAAATCAAAATCGTTACCTAAGGAGACACCTGCTCAAGCTCAATGATGGACGATAATACTTGCTTTAATGCTAGCAAGTTCTCACAACAATTTTGTATGAAAAAAAAGAGATCAGGTTACCAATTCGTTGATTACAAGGAATTTGACCTAATTGAACGGAGAGCTGATTCACTACGAACCAGTTCCCCATTCGCAGAGTACTAGAGCGAATTAAGTAACATACTGCTAGACTGCTCCCATGTGAAGTAGAAATCCATGTTGGAGTATACTGTCATAATCAAATATTGTTAGACATGGGACACTAATGAACCAAGTTTTTGTGCATAGCCTATTTCTCAGATGCTAAGATATACAAATTAGGATCACTTGATGACTTTTTGTGCGGGCTCAAAGCCAGAATAAACTGATGAAAAGTGTGCAATGTATTAAACTGATATAAACTGATGAAAAGTGTACAATGTATTAAACTTATATAAACTGATGAAAAGTGTGCAATATATTAAACTGGTATAAACTGATGAAAAGTGTGCAATGTATTAAAGGGGACAAGATTTGGTGACAAAGGAGATGCTGAGACAAGGGTCCACCCACGCCTTCTTGTTCACATTCGATTCCAAGGAAGACTTCCACCTTTACTTGGGCCATCAGAGCCATGCTGAATTCGCTGCTATCTTCACTAAAGCTAGAGATAAGATCTTGGCCTAGGCTAACCAAAATGCTAAAACGAGTGTCGAAGTTAAGGACGAGCGGAGAACAAAAACAAAAGGAAGAGATCTAATGAAGCAATAGATCTGGAATCTTAAAACGCTAACTAAAATGCTAAAATGAGTGCCGAAAATCAAATCGAATGGAGAACAAAAAACAGAACGAAATCATAAATGAACAGATCTGAAAGATTTTAGAGCAACAGATCACCGATTCAACATCAAATAATTAGGGTTTCATAGACCTTACCTTTGAAACTGAAGAATCCTCCACAGATCAATGAGGAGAGGGATCGAACCGGAGATCGAATTGTACGATGGATCGATCGCTTGTATGTTGGTTAGGTTTCCGATCGTCGCAGGATTTCCCTGGTAAGCTAATTATGAGACAGAAATATCTCCTGCAAGTTGTTCAGATCCGTGATCCCTATCAAAACTTCTCAAGAGAATCGATTATGAGAGAGATCAAGAAGAATTAGTCCCAATTTAGCATCGATCGTGCTCGGAAGAGGACCAGAGAGATCGTCGAGAGAGAGGAAGAGGGCAGGAAGGCTAGGGTTTCAGAGAGAAAAAGAAGAGTTGAGAGAGAAGATTTTTGTTAGGAGATAAAAAGAGAAAAGGGAGGGCAGGAAGGCTAGGGTTTCAGAGAGAAAAAGAAGAGTTGAGAGAGAAGATTTTTGTTAGGAGATAAAAAGAGAAAAGGGAGGGCCGATGGCTTTCAAGGGAGGCCAGATGGATTTGCATGTGACTATAGCTTCACATGCACATGATGACTGATTTAACTTAAGAAACTGCTTGACATGCACGTGATGACTGATTTAACTTAAGAAACTACTATTTTAGGCAGTGGTGCAGTGGTTTATTTTATGATGCTACAGTGGCTTTTTCCTCATTTTGGCGTAGTGTACGAGGTCAGCATTTTGGTGTTGCCCATGAGTCCACTAGACACCACATGGCACGACCCAATCCAAAGATTGGATGCAAAGGAAACTTTTATAAGATCGGTCAGTTACCACAAAAGAATTTGGCTAAATTTTGATATTTATCCCCTGTTATAAATATGGTCAAAGTTGAGGAAAAAATAGTGCAGTATGGTAGGTCGGCGTTACCTTAAGTTCTAGTGAGTCCATAGCTAGCTTTAGATGGCACCATGAGAGGCACCATCAAAATTAAGTTATAGTGAATCCATGTTTGGCCTAGACCATCAAATCGAAAATCAGCAGGTGGAAGTTACCGTAGATGTAATCATTATCAAAAGAATCAGCAACTTGCTGCCATTGATCTTTTGACAAGTCACAATCTAAAAACAGATGTAGCAACGTTTTCTCTTCATTGCTGCCTAGATGGCATTTAGAGAGAATAGGAATATTCTTTAGATTTGATGGCTTCATCGACTGAAATAGCATGATGAACAAGTCTCAGTGCCAGATTCTGCATTTAGGGTATAGTGGGGAATAAGATCTCCTAGTTAAGGAGACAAAGCTATTCATTTCTTCCCTTTGAAAAGCGTGAGGGAATAAGGTTTCAATGTGCTCAAATACTTAGTACCAAGCTTATTCACTTGCCCGTTGTTTATAGCTTCCGACATCAACTGTAATAATCGGTAAAATCAGATCCGAACTCGACTTACCTCGTGTGTGTGGTCGACACGAAAACCAATGTCATCATAAATTTTTATATAATAATAAATATTTAAATAATATTAAGATAACTTTGTGCGGACGGATTAAGGTTTAAATGTGTGTTTGGACTTTTACTGTAAAAGTTGTGCACCGATGCACCGTGTGCTGCTCAACACCGAATCCAAACTCTATTTCAAGTGGATAAGCCTAATACACTTTTGCAGTGTTATCGCTTCGCACCGAAACTAAACCATTTAGCTAATTAAAAGACAAAGCTTCTCAAAGAAGCTTCACCCGGTTGCAAGCTTTGGACTTTGGATTTCTAGTGAGAGAAAGAAGAGAAAACTTCCGCCCTTCTTGAGATTTCGATGACGAGATCATGATCGCGCCGCAATATTTGCATTATTCACGAAGAACTCGACGCCGATTAACGCTTGAATCCCGCCTTTGGTGAATTTCGACCGTTCAAACCGCATTTTCAAGAAAAGCTTCATCTCGCAATCGTTTCCGTGCTTGAAAGAGGTTAAGATCGACGCGTAAGGATGAGCAACGTCATCTTGAGTTCATTATGATCAATCTCTGTGGATTCGCCGTAGAGATCCGGAAGTTTCGTTTCGAAACCCTTTTGGACAACGATCCTTAAAGGCGCGAAATTGATCGAAGAAAGGTTAGTTTTTATTTGATTTTAATGGTTTAGATTATAAAATAAATCATTGTTTTAGTTTAGTGTGGATGTGTGTGTGATTCGATGAAGATCGTAGAAGATTTGGATGAAAAAAGATCAAAATGACAAAATCTTATGGCTGTGCATTTCTGAAGGTTTTGATCGATCAAAATTGGGTATTGATCGATCAATCTAGGTGATTGATCGATCAAATTTGGTATTGATCGATCAATTTGAGTGATTGATCGATCAAATTATATATACAATTAGAAAAACAAGTCTGTTTGTTGGAAGCTCATTCCCGACAACATTGATCGATCAATGTGAAGATTAATCGATCAATGTGATGGGTTGATCGATCAATGGTGAAATTGTTCAATCAATGTGATGGGTTGATCGATCAATGATGAAATTGATCGATCAATGTGATGGTTGATCGATCAATGGTGAAATTGATCGATCAATGTGAGATTGATCGAACAACATGATGTATTGATCGATCAATTTGACTGTGCCGACATTGCTTCAGTGTTTTGGCCATAACTATTAACTCCAAACTCCGATTGATGTGATTCTTGTGGCATTGGAAAGAGGACAACTAACTCTACGACGCTTATGAATTAACTAACTGATTAGTAAATTGTATTGATGATCAAAATTGAGCTGGAAGTTTGGCCAAGTTCTAAATTAGCACTTTTTGACTGAAGTATCGATATAGCTTCAGTATTTGGGCCGTAATTCTTTGTCCCGATTTCCGAATGACGCGATTCTCGATGCGTTGGAAAGAGTCCGACGATATGTAACTCATTTATGAATTAATAAAATCTTTAATCAAATTTTTGAGGGTCAAAATGAAGTGGGAAATTGGGTCAAGTTTCGAGTCAACACGAAATTATCCATTTCCGCCTCGATTTTGAGAAAACACTTAAATACGTCAATATTATTAATAATTAGGATCAATTTTTATACATCATCATGTGTGTGATGTAGACTAAGAGTGGAGGCCGTGGATAAAAACTTTTGGACTGCTTTAGAACGGCGTTGGAATTGCTTAGAATGATCTGTTAAGGTAGGAAAAATTCAACTTAAAATGTATCTAATTTTGATTGCATGATATCTTAACATTTGTATTCTGGCTCTGGTTTTAAAAAGCATATCTGCATATACATCAAGCTCAATGAAACTCTGATTCCTGTATTCTGATACCTACATATCTTATTCATGTATTCTGATGCCTGTTTCTGCTTTCTGCCATCTGCTCTGATATCTGATTCTTGAGGTCATATGTGTGTATTTGATTTTAAGTTTGAATTCAGACGATCCCCACCGACTCGGTGGTATATCTGTGACTGGCACAATTGTGCATCTACTTTGAAAATTATCGGCACAATTGCGCTCCTTAGATGAGGCATTGTTGTATTTCCTAAAATTATTCATTGAATGACGATTGGTTGGGGTTTCCTATCGGCACACATCTGACTACCACGTACTATATATTCACGGGAGTTACTTAAGTTAGAGATATGCATGATATAAGTCACTAATTATATTACACATAGCATCTGTTCTGACTACTCTAAAAGTACATCTGTCTGACATTTTGTATCTGTTTTGTTCTTTTTAAAATTCAGCATCTGTTATATGAAAATCTTTATCTGCAATAATTGAATTTATCATCTGTTCTGCAAGTCATGTTTTACGAAATTGATGTAAATTAATTGAAATTCTTCTACTGAGCTTAGATGGTTAGCTCACCCTGTATATAAATATATTTTAGGTTATGAGGCCCTTGCTCCAGGCACTGAGAGCGACCCTGACTACCAGCCTGATCTAGAGGCTGAGGCTGAGGACGAGGAGACTGACGTCCAGGTGGACGACTTTTATCCTTAGTCTGGGTATAGGAGTCTGCTATTTTTGGAATTTTGTATAAACCTTTGGATTATTGTGTGCCTGGTGGCCACTTCTGTATTTACTTTCTGTAGATATTTCCTTTTTGTATTACTATACATTCTATTGGAACCATTATCAAGAACCATTGTTTTGGGTGATGGATGTCCATCACCATTAGTTCTTCTTGGTTCCTTTTTGGGAATATACATTTTTATATATTTAGATACATGTTTATTTTATTGCTTCTTTTTATTTTAAATGCCTTGTGATGACTCGATCTACCACTGCTGAATAGTGTCTGCTTGGTTTCCGCTATACGAGCAGACACTCTGTGATTTGTCCTGGGGATCATCCAGAGCATGATCTTGATGGCACGAATTTTTGGGCCCGGAAATTCGGGCTGTCACAGTTGGTATCAGAGCCTAGGTTTTAGGTCGTGTTAGGACTTCAGACTAGGCTATAGATGTAGGTATGGCCGAGACGTGAGTTTTCTATGACCCAATTAGGACATAAGCAAAGTTAGTAGAGATTTGGTTTTAGGTCTTCTAAGGGAATCACGGTTGTAGCTGTAGGTTCTATTTAGAACTTGGAATTCGATTTAGAACTTAGATTGTGGATCTCATAATCACTTTTAATGGAGATACATGATGATTTGATGGATGTACGACTAGTAGATGAATAAGTTTTATGATTTTGTTGGAACATTAGGCCATGGTGACCGCAACAATTATTCATTGGAGTTTGTGTCTTGTTGATAGATCAAATGGTGCCACGAAAGAAAACCAAGATTGGAGGTACTAGAGGAGGTGAGCCATGTTCTAGATGTGACGGGCGACACCTAGTGAGAGATTGTAGACGATCTACTGGGGCTTGTTTTAAGTGTGAACGAATGGGACACTTGATAAGACATTGTCTTGCTTTGAAAAAGGAAGTGATGACCTCGACAACCACTCAAGTTAGTTCTCGCTCTTTACATCCGGCGACGACTAGAGTTACTCTGGTACGGCAGGCCTTACCTGTCTCCTCATCTACACCATTTGTAATATGTGCGTGGTGTGGGAAACGTCATAGAACGGAGGCTTGTAGGCTAATCTCGGGTGCTTGTTTTAGATGTGGTGAGCAAGGACACCGAGTCAAGAACTGCCCAGATATGCGACAAAAGCGGGAGACCTCGACGTCTACTTCCAAGCCGATTCTTCCTGCGACTCAAGATGCCCAAGGTATAAGTTCAATATCAATTGTCAAGATTTTATTTTAATGTTCAGATGATTTAGGAATTTTGTTGGTTTTGACATGTGCAGAATATCATAACATTATCGCTTGTGTATCAACTTAAATCACTTGCATGACATAAACAAATTCTAAATTCAAAAGATTAACTACGTAAGTGATAGTTATATTGACAGACTTAATAAATCTTGACAGTTACAATAAATTTTTTTAGGATAATTGTTTAGTGAATTTGAAATTTCCTTAATACTTATGAGAAATGAAGTTGAATTAGCGGACTTAATCCTAGTATTCTTCTTCCTGACTAATGAGTCATGATTATGGTGTATTTAATTACATTTCTTCTAAACGTGAGTTCGGTTGTTAATCGCTGTAGTTTACTCTGGAAGTTTTTCGAGAATTGCAAAAGTCTAAGACAATCATGTCGGTAATTGATAGAGGATAGGAAAATTTTAATTACGGATATCATGGGAGAGCAGAATTGGATGTCGCTATGGTGGATTGCGATGTTTTCACCTAAGCCATGATGAATGAGTATAGATTTTCAAGGAATATATGGAGATTTACTTAGTATAGGGAGTGTGTTGAGAGTTGTGCACATGAAGAGTCGATTAATCATGCCTAAGTATTTATGTATGACAATGAGAGAAATCATTTACAATCATCTCCTTGATTTGAAAGGCTAGATGTGTCACACTCTTTTGCCTTTCCTGTATGATCGGAATTCTATTCGGGTATCATAAGATTGGTTAAGGGCATAAAGTTTGAAGATTTTACGATCGTTGTGGTAGATTTTAGAGGTTCTCATATTGGTGATAGCTTTATCTCATCTTGCTGATGGCTTTATCTCATGTTGGCGATGGCTTTATCTCATTTTACTGATGGCTTTACCTCATTTTGGTAATGGCTTTATCTCATTTTGGTAATGGCTTTATCTCATCTTGGTGATGGCTTTATCTCATTTTGGTGATATCTCTTACCACCGTTGCGTATCAGAACGTAGGTGAGTGTGAACATTTGTTCGTAGACAGATGAGACCTATTTTGAGTCATGGGTTGATTTGTTCTGATAACGATAGCATCAATTTGGTGAATCGGATTTTTTTCGGGTGAATGGTATGTTTCAAAATTAGTCCACTGTGCTCCATGAGTATTTTTGCAATTGTAAGGGGTCACTATGATTAATATAATGGAAATGATGCATGATCCCTAATGATTAACATCGTTGAAGTGAAGATCTGTTGAATGGATAGCACATTGTATGTCCTTCAAGGTTTGGTTGATCCTATTTATAGATACATTCTGGTTAAGTAGTCTTAATCTCACGATCAATATACAATTCCTTGTGCAATGAACACTAGTCAAGTAAATAAGGGGGGGGGGCATCCTTAATAAAAAGCCCAACAACTAGTTTTTGCCTGTGTATGAATTTTGCGGGCATTATGATCATTTTCTTTTGACTAATGGTTAACGTGATGGTGACATACTACTGTATATAATTGCTTATGGAGGTGGGATATGAGATACCCGGTGCATGGGAAGACTGTCACACTTTTTCAATAGATTTGGGATGAGCTTGGCGACCTGTATATTAATCCGATAATTTTACCTATAGGGGTCATGTGGATACACTGATTTTGGGAGAAACTATTTCGACTCTGGATACGTCTGAGTCCATTGTGGATGTGTAGACTCAGATAGAGGGGTTGTGCATATATGAGTGGAGACTGTATGGTTGTGACTATTTCACACATAATACCTTTGCGCACGTGTATTGACGCTATGACCAATTGAGTTTTACTCGGGATATCTGATCGATTTTAAATGTAACCATTGCAAGTGCACAAGATCTATTGCAGTATGGCAAGAACAAAGGTGTCGAACCCACAGGGAAATCTTGAATTTTAATTAATTCTTTCAGAGATTTAAAAACGTCCCCAAGGAAGTACCAAAGGGCAGATTCAATTTAACCAAAAATTTATCACTTTTTCTAAATGCAAGAAAAATAAATTAATCTAAACAACTAATTACTGATGAATCTAAGAACAATATTTAAATAAGATCAAGAAATATGCTACCCCAGATTTGTACCCCCCTTTCATTAAAGAATCATTCACACCATCACCATCATTCATTCATAAAAATGATTTGAAATAAAGTATGATCATCAATCCGGCATACCCTATCTAAAAACAATGACTCAGCCTATCATTGCGGTATGAGTCATGTAAGAAGCATAGCGTATCTCGTGATGTGTAGATCAAAACAATAAAAACATTAGACTATGGTATTAATCATAAATATGGGTACTTATCTGGGGATCGCATCTTTCCCGATCTACTGATTTAGCCGCTCATCTTTGGTGTATGATCTCCTTGTTCATTCAAAGTCATTCCTCTTTTTATTTCTTCCAAAAATCTTTGGTTACAATGCCTTTTCCTAAATACAATCTATGAATGTAAAAGAAAGACAGTGCAAATCCTAAGTACAATCTACCCAAATCAATCCCTAGAAGAAGGAGAAAGAAGAACTCTTGAAAAAATGCTCAGAGGAGTCTAAAACCAAAAATAATAATGAATAAACAATCCTCTAAAAAACTCTAAAAAAAAAGCTAAAACTAACTCTCTAATTATCTATCTCTAATTCCTATCTCTAATTCTTGCTCCTAATCTCCTTTCTTTAATTCCCTTTTTCGAAGTGTTTGATCCGCTTTAAATAGAGCCGAAGTTTCCCAGCCACAAAGGTGTTCCAACTCGAAAATTTAGGGTCGATTAATTGACCCAATAGGGTCGATGCATCGACCTCCCAGATTTTCGTGAATTCCCGCCGAACTTTACATCAGATACTGCTTCAGTATTTTGGCCATAACTTTCTGTCTCAAACTCGGATTAAGGCGATTCGTGATCCGTTGGAAAGCTGATAGAAAGATCTACAACTTTTGTGTTTTAATAATTTCATAATTCGGCCGTCTTGAATGTCCAAATGGAGCTACAGGTCGCACCAAGTTCTCGATGACCCAAAGTTGCAGTGTTTTGACATTATTTTCAGAATTCTTGTGCTGTTTTCTGCACTTGGCTTGTATTTACCTGAAACACTTCAAATCTAATAATTCTTATCAGATAGCCTTCATCGGATAGCTAAATATAGGTATCTAGGGGTGAAATATCATCATATTTCACTACTCATCACACCCCCAAACCTACACTTTGCTAGTCCTCGAGCAAAGCAAACTAAAGAAAATAAATGCCACTTTCGTAGGGAACACGATTGCACTTAGCGTGTGCAACAAGCCTTTAAACCCCTAGGTGATCCCTAGTGGAGGAGTTGTGTCTCCTGAGGGTTTACAGTGAAGTTACCCACAAACTTCAATAAATTCCAAACCATCGGCAAAATTGAGTTTTCAAAACATGATTTTTTATAACATATATACCATTCAAAACTCAAAATCATTAATCAATTCAACATGCTAAATTTTAAATAACAATATTATACTAATCATACTAGCATCCATTCAAATTAGTCTAATGCTCAAATCGTTAGATAACTCATCCATTCATGCTTACTCGTGAAGTGTGTGCATACCCAAACCAAAATTCATTCATCTCAGAACTAGTTCAAACGGAAAACCGTCGGGTCTGTTGTCTAGACTCAATCCTCACTTTAGGTATACTCTTGAAATAAAATCACTGATGATGGGTAAGCTTTACATATGTGAGAGATTAATACAAAACAAGCAAAAAGGTCTCACATGATAACTGAAACACGATGTAATCAATGAACAAAATCAAATCTCATAAGAACAGATACTTGTATATCCTAAGTATGTCATATCAAGTGTCATAAGTATTATATATTTACTCTCCACAAGGCAGTTACCAATGCAAGATCAGATCATGAAGGTCTTTTGTAGGGTTGTAATGGGGCTCAGGAAAGGGTAAGAAAGAAAGGGAATTGAGATTCAAAATTTCAAAGAAATCGGAAAAGAAACAAACTTGATTTTCTATTTCTCTTCTTTTCTTTCTAATCTCTCACTATTTTTCTCAATATTTTCTATTTTCTCAACTTTCTTTTCTTTTGAAGCACCTCATATTTTTCATTATTTTTCGCAAATTTTTTTTTTTTTCTCCCTTTTCTTTTATATTTTGCCATACACTCTCAAGAACACCACAACTCAGTATCTCTCCACTTACTCTCTTTTCGCTCATTTTCATCTCTCGCTCCTAATTTCTCAGAAATAAGAAGGGTAAAGATGAATTTTCGTAAATGGTGTAGGGTTACAGGTTAGCGTGGCTTATCAAAGAATGTATAAAGGTAAATTTTCCTATAGGCTCAAAGGGGTACTAGAAGGATAAATTTAGATGCCGTGGGGTATTTAAGCAGTAACGTGCCAAAGATGGCCTTCAATCATGTCCTTAAAAGATGGTAACCTTGCCTATTTATCTTGAGTAGATATACAAGATGCGTTCTAACACAATAATATGAATTTGATATCATGCAAAGTCACAAGTCAAAATAAAATATATGAGATTATGCAAGATAATTCAGATTCAAAGAAAACTCCGAGTTTATGTATTCACTCATCAACAATGATATTTGGCTCTAAAGCTTCCCGGTTTAGTCTCCACTAAGAACCTAAGATTCACCGTTCAAAACAGTTCATCGATTTCTAAATCTTAGCTTGGTATAAGTGTAAAATTCTAAGCATGAATATCAAAATTACCCACAAAATATCACATTAAGCTTCATTATCCTAGATACAAGCATTCAAAATCTGACATCGATATTCTAAAAATTAAATTCACATACATCATCAACTAAAGTTTGAAAACTATCGAAAAATAATTCATATATGATGGTTCAAAATTTATTTTTTATTTGTTATTTTTTTATTTTTATTTTTATTTTTTATATGAAGAAAAATAAGAAAGTGACGCAAGATAGAGAATCATACCCCCAAACCTAAAAATGACAATGTCCTCATTGATTGAAATAAGTAGCACACCCCCAAACCTATTGAAAAGTACCTCAACACAAAGATCAGGTGCAGAGAATATATGCATAAAATTAAAACATGACCAAAAATAGATTGAAGGTAATGTGGCTACACTAATTTGGAAATTAAAAACAACCTAAACTAAACTAAACACTAATATTCTAGAACTAACAAAAATAAAAATGAAAACGAAAATAAATAAAACACACTGGGTTGCCTCCCGTGAAGCCGAGTTTAAGTGTCGACTCATTGATCAAGAATTTGGGTCACTAAGGTGCATTGCCTCAATTCTCATCTGGGTCATGGGCTCAAACACCGGTTTAAGACATTGCCCATTCACTTTAAAAACTCGATTGTCCGTGAGGCTGCGGATCTCAATCGCACCATGCACACTAATAGAAACAACCTGATACGGGCCTTCCCATCTCGATTTCAGTTTTCCCGGGTGAAGCTTTAGTCTGGAATTAAATAGCCAAACCTTTTGCCCAATGTGAAACTCTTTCCGAGAAATTGACTCATCATGCAGCTTCTTATACCTTTCTTTGTACATCTTTGAGTTTTCATACGCACCATAGCGTAGCTCTTCCAATTCACTTAGCTGTAGCCTTCGATTTGATCCTGCTGCTTGCATATCGAAATTTAATCTTTTGATGGCCCAAAATGCTTTATGCTCCAATTCAACAGGAAGATGGCATGCTTTCCCGTAGACAATTCTAAACGGAGACATTACAATTGGTGTCTTGAAGGCGGTACGATAGGCCCACAGAGCATCAGAGAGCCGGTTTGACCAGTCTCTTCTATCCAATCGTACCGTCTTTTCTAAAATACGTTTAATCTCTCGGTTCGACACTTTCACCTGACCACTAGTTTGCGATACGATACTGGCGTTACAACCTTGTGGGTGACGCCGTATTTCTTCATTAAAGTAGCAAAATGGCGGTTGCAGAAGTGCGAACCGCCATCACTAATGATCGCACGTGGAAACCCGAATCTATTAAAGACATTTTCCTTCAGAAATTTGACCACCACTTTGTGGTCATTTGAACCGGTTGCCACAGCTTCAATCCATTTGGAAATGTAGTCAACAGCTACGAGAATGTATGAATACCCAAAAGATGGGGGAAAAGGACCCATGAAGTCAATCCCCCAAACATAAAAAATTTCAACAATCAAAATCGGGTTAAGGGCCATCATATTCCGTTTTGAAATATTTCCAAGCTGCTGACATCTTTGGCATTCTTTGCAAAATTGAGCAGCATCACGAAAGATGGAGGGCCAGTAGAATCCGCTTTGAAGAATTTTCTGTGCAGTCTTCTGTCCTCCAAAATGGCCTCCACAGGCTCCAGCATGGCAGAAATCGAGAACGCTAAGTTGCTCTTCTGCTGGTACACATCTCCTGATGATTTGATCTGAACAGATCTTGAACAAATGTGGTTCATCCCAAAAATAGTATTTGATCTGGGAGAAGAAGAGGTTCTTATCATTCTTTCCCCATTCAGTAGGGATTTTGCCCGTGACCAAATAATTCACGATATTGGCAAACCAAGGAACTTTCGTAGCGGTCGCATCAATTGCCATTAATTTCTCATCCGGAAAAGTGTCCCGGATAGGTTCAGGTGTAACCAATTCTTCAAGCAAAATACGAGACAAGTGATCAGCCACAACATTCTCGACTCCCTTTTTATCCTTGATTTCGAAATTAAACTCTTGAAGTAGCAGAATCCAGCGGATCAATCGTGGTTTGGCATCCTTCTTTGCTAACAAATATTTCAATGCAGAGTGGTCTGAAAAGACCACTATTTTTGATCCAAGCAGATAAGAACGAAATTTATCCAGAGCATACACCACAGCTAATAGTTCTTTCTCAGTGGTGGTGTAGTTAAGCTGTGCATCGATCAACGTCTTACTGGCATAATAAATTACGTGAGGTAATTTGTTCACCCTTTGCCCTAAAACAGCTCCGATAGCGTAATCAGATGCATCACACATGAGTTCGAATGGGAGAGAATAATCCGGTGGTTGGATTATTGGTGCAGTTGATAAGAGTTCACGCAGCTTCAGAAATGATTTCATGCAATGCTCATCAAATTCAAAAGGGACATCTTTACCAAGCAAGGTACATAAAGGTTTAGCCACCTTGCTGAAATCCTTAATGAATAGCCTATAAAATCCAGCATGCCCTAAAAATGATCGAATTTGGCGAACACTCTTTGGTGGGGGCAAATTGGCAATTAGGTCGACTTTGGCCTTATCCACTTCAATTCCTTTCTTGGAAACAATATGCCCCAGAACAATTCCTTGTTGAACCATGAAATGGCTCTTCTCCCAGCTAAGAACAAGTTTAGAATCCACACAACATTGTAAAACTTGTGCGAGGTGATTCAAACAAGAACCAAACGTTTTCTCGAAAACCGAGAAGTCGTCCATGAACACCTCGATGAACTTGTCAATCATATCCGAAAATATGGCCAACATACATCGTTGGAAAGTAGCAGGTGCATTACATAAGCCGAACGGCATCCTTCGATATGCAAAAGTACCGTAAGGGCATGTGAATGTCGTTTTCTCTTGATCAGGTGGAAAACGGGCACTTGATTGTATCCCGAATAACCATCAAGAAAGCAATAAAACTCTTGCCCTGCTAACTTCTCGAGGATTTGATCGATGAACGGAAGGGGAAAATGATCCTTTCTGGTAGCTGTGTTCAATTTTCTATAATCAATGCAGACACGCCACCCAGTAGTTTCACGAGTAGGCAACAATTCTCCTTTCGCAGTTTCTTTCACAGTGATTCCGAACTTTTTTGGGACAATTTGGACTGGACTAACCCATTCACTATCAGAAATCGGATAGATGATTCCAGCATCGAGTAATTTAATGATTTCCTTTAAAACTATTTCTTGCATGTTCGGAATAAGTCGCCTCTGCGGTTCTCTCGATGGTTTACTCTCATCTTCCAGATGTATTTTGTGCATACATACTGATGGGTCAATCCCTTTTAAATCAGCTAGAGTCCATCCGATAGCCTGCTTGTGATCTAGAAGCACTTTCAACAGGTCATGCTCTTGTTCTTCAGACAACGTGGATGAAATTATCACCAGAAATGTTTCTCGTGGCCCTAGAAAAGCGTATTTGAGCGATTCAGGCAACTGTTTCAATTCCACAGTTGGTGGCTCCTCAATTGATGGAGTCGGTTCAGCTTTTACTTCAATGGGTAACGGCTCTATCTTAGTCACAACTTCACATAAGTTATCATATGGACATGATAAACTCAACCTCATCTCTTCGGACTGCTTCCTTTCGGATCCTTTTTCTTCATAGATGGCCAACAAAGCGGTTTCAAATTCTTCTATGGTGAGCATTGATAGTAATGCTTCATCCACCACTTCGTCCATCTGATCGATGTAAAAATATTCGACCTCATCCTCGTTAGGAAAATGGTTCATCGCATGAAATATGTTCAATCTGACCTTCATGTTCCCAAAAGAAACGTCCATGACTCCAGTTCGACAATTAATGCAAGCGTTTGCAGTGGCGAGAAACGGACGTCCAAGGATGATGGGTGATTAGTAGTGAAATATGATGATATTTCACCCCTAGATACCTATATTTAGCTATTCAATGAAGGCTATCTAATAAGAATTATTAGATTTGAAGTGTTTCAGGTAAATACAAGCCAAGTGCAGAAAACAGCCCAAGAATTCTGAAAATAATGTCAAAACACAGCAACTTTGGGTCATCGAGAACTTAGTGCGACTTGTAGCTCAATTTGGACATTCAAGACGGACGAATTATGAAATTGTTAAAACACAAAAGTTGTAGATCATTCTGTCAGCTTTCCAACGGATCACGCATCGTCTCAATCCGAGTGCGGGACAAAAAGTTATGGCTAAAATACCGAAGCCGTGTCTGATGTAAAAAGTCGGTTGGAATTCACGGATTTTTGGGAGCTCGATGCATCGACCCTTTTGGTCGATTAATCGAGGGAAAAAAAGTGTCAGAGACAGAACTGACACTTTAAAGCTGATTTTTAGGAACTTTTGCAGGCTCGATGCATCGACCCTTTTTGGTCGATTAATCGAGCCACAAAAAGTGTCATACACGGAACTGACACTTTAAAAGCAGATTTTCAGTGATTCTTGCAGGGTCGATGCATCGACCCTATAGGGTCGATTAATCGACCCTAAATTGAGGCGGCGGGAGACCTCTGCGATGAGGGGGCTATTTAAAGCCAAACCAAACACGTCGAGAGGACGGTTTTTTTTAGGAAATAATTAGAGATTTTTTTAGAGAGATTTTTTTGAGAGGATTATTTATTCATTATTATTTTTTTGGTTTTAGACTCCTCTGAGCATCTTTTTAAAAGTTCTTTTCTCCTTCTTCTAGGGATTGATTTGGGTAGTTGTACTTAGGATTTGTACTGTCTTTCTTTTACATTCATAGATTGTATTTAGGAAAAGACATTGTAACCAAAGATTTTTGGAAGAAATAAAAAGAGGAATGGCTTTGAATGAACAAGGAGATCATACACCAAAGATGAGCGGCTAAATCAGTAGATCGGGAAAGATGCGATCCCCAGATAAGTACCCATATTTATGATTAATACCATAGTCTAATGTTTTTATTGTTTTGATCTACACATCACGAGATACGCTATGCTTCTTACATGACTCATACCGCAATGATAGGCTGAGTCATTGTTTTTAGATAGGGTATGCCGGATTGATGATCATACTTTATTTCAAATCATTTTTATGAATGAATGATGGTGATGGTGTGAATGATTCTTTAATGAGAGGTGGTGACGAATCTGGGTTAGGATATTTATTGATCTTATTTAAATATTATTCTTAGATTCATCAGTAATTAGTTGTTTAGATTAATTTATTTTTCTTGCATTTAGAAAAAGTGATAAATTTTTTGTTAAATTGAATCTGCCCTTTGGTACTTCCTTGGGGACGTTTTTAAATCTCTGAAAGAATTAATTAAAATTCAAAATTTCCCTGTGGGTTCGACACCTTTGTTCTTGCCATACTGCAATAGATCTTGTGCACTTGCAAGGGTTACACTTAAAATACACCAAGTTTTTGGCGCCGTTGCCGGGGAGAACGGCGAAATTTTGATTAATTCGGTTAGGGATTTTTGTAGGATTTTTGTAGGATTTTTGTAGGATTTTCTTTTAGGAAGTTTAGATTTTTGTAGGAGTTTATTTTTCTTATTTTCCTCTTTTAGATATTTTGTAGGATTTTCTAAAATCCAGTTATTAATTTTTGTGGGACTACTTGCTTTAGGCTTTATAGGAATCTTTCTATTCTCTCCCTTCTTTTTCTCTTTTAGGTAAGATTTTATAGGATTTTGAAGGATTGTCTTTAGGTTTGAAATTTAAATTTTATATTTTACTTTTTGAATTTAATTTTTATTTTTGAAATTCGAATTAAAAAAAAAAAAAAAAAAAAATTTAAAAAAAATTTTGAATTTTGAATTTTGAATTTTAATTTTTGAAATTCGGATTTAAAAAAAAAAAAAAAAAAATTGTGCGCTTGTGTCAATCGATTGAAAATCTTTGCTTTAATCGATTGAAGCTGAATATTTTGAGTTTGTTGTGGATTCATCAATCTTTGTTTGTGAGCGTGGTGTATGAGCTTTACTCGTTCTCATCACCCACATCTGCTACCATTTAATCTTTAGATCGAACGATCTTGTAGAGAGAATCTGTAATATCCCTGATATTTTCGGCATAATTTCGTTTACCTCGGTAAGCGTGCCAAGAAAATACTGTAGAATATTTTTGGACTTTTGATAAGCTAAGGCTATGGTAAGACTAATGGCCAAAGGATTTGGTCTCGAGAGGTGTGCAAGTCATGAAATCGATGACTTATACTATTGGGTTGGTGTTGGTGGTTAACACCAAATATGTTCTCAACTTAAGTGGATAATTTGCAAATACAAAAAAATCTAGATATTATAGTTGCTTAGGTTTGGTTATAAGAGAGAGAGAGTGCAAGAGAAGATTAACTCTCCCGCTCTCGTTGGAATTTAAGCTTCTAAAGACCTTGCTCGTTTGATCCTAGATCTAGAGAGATTGAGACCTCCTCTTCACATCTCAACCATTGATTAGCTTTGAAATTGTCTTAGGATCAGTTTGATATATTGAAAGAGAAGAGTGATGTGGAGAGTGAGAAAATCTGTGTGATCTGATGGCTGTGGTCATTTCTTTATGATGGACTGAAGTGAAAATCTGAACCATCGACGGTTTAAACTACAAGAGGTAGGTCGATGAAACCTCCTTGTGTTATTTTGTTTATGTTTTGTTTAGAATTAAAGAAGACATGGCTGTGGTTCAATCTCAGATTTTTCCCATTTTTGGGACTGATGTGCAGTTTTGAATTCAAGGGTCGAAATTGAATTCGACCATCGAATTTCAGATTTGACCCACAAATTCTGTTTCTGTCCTGTTTTTGGCATTCAGAATTTTTATTGGATTTTTATTGGATTTTTATTGGAATCGACGGTTTAAACTACAAGAGGTAGGTTGATGAAACCTCCTTGTGTTATTTTGTTTATGTTTTGTTTAGAATTAAAGAAGACATGGCTGTGGTTCAATCTAAAATCTGATGGCCCATGCATCGATTTATGATTTTTCCCATTTTGGGACCGATATGTGCTTTTGAATTCAAGGGTCGAAATTGAATTCTAACCATCAATTTCATATTTGACCCACAAATTCATTTTTCTCATCTGTTTTTGGCATTCAGAATTTTTATTGGATTTTTAATCCGCAAGTTTTAGTTTGATTTTTTTGGTCTTATATTAACACTGAAAGTGTTAATATATGTAGGTTTTGACTGTTGGGAGTCCTTGGTGAGGACTGTTTATGCGTGATTTTTGAAGCTCTTTGTTAAGGTAGGGGAACCCTACACATTATTTGTATTCTATTATAAGTAGGGACTGTTTTGACTATTTCGCTTGAGAAGCATGTATTTGAAATCTGTTATTAACATCAGCATGTATTTGAAATCTGTTATGGACATCAGAAGTAAAAAAAAAAAAAAACTCAGAGTATATGACACAAATCTGAAAATTTGGATACTTTGCTAAAATTAAGAACTTTGTAATTCGAACCTCAGAACCTCAGTTAATCTTTGAATCAGACCTTTGAATCAGAACTTTGAAAAAAATCAGTATATGATATGAATAATAAGCCTTGATATGTGTTAGCATTTGCATTTGATTTGAGGTACGTCAGAACGATGCCCTAGATTCTACCAACCGTGTTGACGGTATAACTTTGGCGCAAGTTTCCCTCATAGCGTAGGGGCTTGTTGCATTCAGAAAAAGGGTTCATGAACGACGATGGTCAGTAGGGTCTTCCCATCGGTATACACTTTGCTCTCATGCTATAGGAATTTGAGAGATATAATTAAGTTATAAATTTAAGACAAGAAGCATACTAATTCAGAAGATTTTCGAACACATCAGATTTATGTATTCAGTTTTAACTCAAGATTAGAATCGAGATTTCGTTTAAAGCATCATTTGAAAACCATATTTGATCCAATTACATCTTTTGAAAACCTTTACTTATAATGAAATGCAAATAGATTTGTTTCCTCTATTGGGCTTTGCTGTTAGCTCACCCTCGACTATACGTCACAGGTGCTGAGACTGATTTGGGATCTGAGGATTTGGAGGATTCTGATTATATTCCTGAGGAGGAATTAGACTTGCCTGCTGAGGAGTTCTTCCCTTGACCTTTAGATCCTGTATTTTGGTATTTTGTCTGAATATTGTTTTGAATATTGGGCCCTAGGCCTTATTTTGTTCTTTTTGATATCACTTGAGGAACCATCATCAGGAACCATTAGTTTAGGTGTTGGATTGGCCATCACCGGTGGTTCCTTTTGGTTCCTCATCGTGATAGATTTGTTATTACAAGCTTTTGAATTATGAATTATCTCTGCTTTGCCTCTGTTTTAGATCATTGTTATGTGCCGGCCTCTGTTTGAATACGGCTTATTGAGAAATCAATAAGTTGATGAACCGGCCTTTCCTATACCGTAAGGATTGGAAAAGTCGGGTCGTCACAGAATCGCAGAATTCAAAGGAATCAGTATCATCATACTGATACCATAGCTGATCAAAGGCAAGAAATGAATGGGAACAACCAGAATATTAATAATGGCAATAATGGAAATGATGGGAATAACAATTACAATGAGGGCCCTAGAACACTCGAATATTATAATGATCCTGGTTTTTACGAGGATCAGGAATGTATAATGCATGATCCCATTCCAGGAAACCACTATGAATTTAAATCAGCGATGATCCAAATGCTACCAATTTTCCATGGGTTAGTAAATGAAAATCCTCACGTTCATCTAAATGAATTCACTGGGGTATGCAAAATATTCAGAGTCCACAATGTCACTGATGAGATAGCTAAACTCCGACTCTTCCCTTTCTCTTTAAGGGACAAGGCAAAAACGTGGTTTTATTCTTTAGAACCGCAATCTATTCAGAGTTGGGCGGAGCTACACCGTCAGTTTCTTAAAAAATATTTTCTCATGACCAAAGCCATTGAGTTGCGTCAGAAGATTCAATTCTTTTCCCAACAACCTACTGAAACATTCCATGAATGTTGGGAACGTTTTAAGGAATTGATTAAGAGTTGTCCAAATCATCAAGTTCCAAGGTGGCAACAGGTCCAAAGTTTTTATAATGGGCTGATTCCTGAAGAGAGATGCATGGTTGATGCATCGTGTGGTGAATCATGTGCCACAAAAGAAGCTGATGAATTGTGGGCATTGTTTGAGAAGTTATACCAAACTTCGATACAAAGTGAAACTCTGGGGCGAACTAACTTGGATTTGGCATCTAAATCTCATGTGTTGACAAGAGATGGATTGTATAATATAAAAAATAATACCTCTGATCTATCGACAAAGGTTGATATGTTGTCGAAGCAAATGAATATGTTGTTAGCTGCGACCAAGCATGGGACGACCCGACTTTTCCAATCCCTCAGGTATAGGAAAGGCCGGTTCGCCAACCTATCCAATAAACGATAAGCCGGACAACAGGGCACATATCAGAGTAAAGCGCAATAAATATCCATATCTAAAATAAATGTGGAAGCAATTAAAAGTAAAGAACCACCGATGATGACCGACCATCATCGAAACATGGCTCATAACAGAAATCAACGTCAAATATAAAACTATGGTATCCAACTAAAATGGGCCCACAAATTCAAGTCTAACTCTCACCACAAATAAGAAAATCAGTAAGTTCTATACTGGGAAAAACTCCTCAGGAGGAACCTCAAGCTCTTCCTCAGGCACGTAGTCAGGATCACTCACACTCGAATAGCCACGTCAATACCGAACTCGTGGACGATAGCTGAGTGAGCTAACCAACAAAGCTCAGTAGAAGAAAGACATCTACGACATTTTACTTTAACTAACATGGTTTCAAAACAAATATTGGAATATAGCTTGTCAAACATATAAGCAGATAATAAACTGAATTTAGGTGCGGAAATCATATGTAAGATTTATTTATAAATGTGTGAAAACAGTTTCAAGAACAAATGCAGTGTTTCAGTGTCTTAGTTTCTCTAACTTCTATATGCAAAGTTCAGTAATTCATGACTTAATCCTCAACTTAAAATACCTCCAGAGTAAACTATATCTCGAGAGCAGGAATATAGCCGATGGGAACCCCTACCTACCATCGTCGTTCATGAACCCTTTTTCAGGATGCAACAAGCCCCTGCGTAATGAGGGAAACTTGTGCCAGGAAGTTGTTCAGGAATTTTTGAGGGGTCGTTCAGGTCAATCATAAAACAAATGCATATACTAATATAATCAGATGGAAGTCTCTTATACATAGTTCAGGTTCTTGATTTCAGATCTTCAGAGCTTAAGCAGATTCAGGTTTCAGGATTCAAGTAGATTTAGATTTTTAGTCATTCATATCAATTTCAATTCTGGATAGTGATTTCAATGGCATATGAGTTCAAAGATTTTAATTCAAAATATCCATGCAATTAAAATAAAATAAAAGATGAGATTCTCCTACCTAAAACTCGAGTTATGCGAAGTCAAGCAAGGTCCTATTGATGGCCTCGCCTCAATCTACATCACAATATACGTTCATGCATTAAGATAAACTCTAATTACTAATAATATAGACCTATTTAAGCGTTTCCTCAAAAACAAGTCAAAACAGGCAAGTTGCGCCAATCCTAGAATTTGATGTAACATTCTCATATTTGTTTGACTATCAAGACGATTGATTCATGTGTTGGTCAAAACATGAAAGTTATAGATTTTTATATTAGCTTTCCAACGCAAAACAAATCGTCTCAATCGAAGTTCGAGATAAAACGTTATGACTACAATACTAAGGCAATGCTGGAGTTCGGTGATACCTCGCTCGAGCGATGATAATAGCTCGCTCGAGCGATTTGATGTAACATTCTCATATTTTTTTGACCATCAAGACGATTGATTCATGAGTTGATCAAAACATTAAAGTTGTATATTTTTCTATTAGCTTTCCAACGCAAAAAGAATCGTCTTAATCGGAGTTCGGGATAAACAGTTATGACTAAAATACTAAGGTAATGTCGGAGTTCGGTGATACCTCGCTCGAGCGATGATAATAGCTCGCTCGAGCGATTTGATGTAACATTCTCATATTTTTTTAACCATCAATAAGATTGATTCATGAGTTAGTCAAAACATGAAAGTTGTAGATTTTTCTATTAGCTTTCCAACGCAAAAAGAATCGTCTTAATCAGAGTTCCGAATAAAAAGTTATGACTAAAATACTAAGGCAATGTTCGGTGATACTCGGCGATGATAAAAACCGACGGGTTTCCTCAACGATTCGCGCCGCGATTGATCCCACGAGTTCACAGAGACAACTCCAACACGCCCCCAATGATCTCAACCTCTCCAAATAGCCAACTACGAATCCAAGGTTGATTCAAGTTCTTTCTAAGGTTTAAGTGTTTTCAACAAAGAGGGTTCTAGAGAAGGAGGTTTTCTAAACCGATCTCCTCGATGATTGAAGAGAGAAGAAGGAGTTTCACACGGTTGGGTAACTATCCTCTCTTAACAAAACCTAGTATAATCGGAATGCAATTCCTTCTTATAATAGGATTGCTCACAAAGTAAAACACACACACATCTTATGTATTATACACTTCTAATTTTAAAACTCAAGTCCGGTGTTGGCTACAAAATTCGTCTGCATACGAGGGTCCAAATGGGCTCTAAATTAAAATCTGTCACAATCACATCTAGATAAAATCCAAAATAAATGGTGGCGTCGGTTTGCGAATACACATGTCTCGGGTTCAAAATCGGGTCTTTACCCTCCTTAGGAATTTTTCCTCAAAGATATACGGATAGCTAAACCAAAGTCCTTATCCTAACACCGATAAAGCAAAATCAAAATTAAAGTCAAGAACGATGAAACTTGCAAGGGTGGGATCAAGTAACTTTGGATGTCTGTTACCATCCGCTAGGATTGCATGGATACATCTTCCCAAGTGTCACGTGAAATACTTCACCATGACACAAACCACTACTACCTCCTTTTGGTAATTATTTGAGCAGAAATTTAGATGTCAAAATCGAACACTTATTCAAAAGCATGATCACGTGCACAGTAACATGTTCTAAGCGATGACACGGGTTCCAGACATATTCTGAATAAATATGACATTTAAGATTTTATGTGTGATCGTTATAGATATATATCGATGTTATGAACAAGAAATTCTCCTTTTTTTTTCTTTTTTTTTTTTTTTTTTTAGAAGCAAATTCAAGAATTTAAAAATCATGGTTTTCTTAACTATAGTTTACAATATACCTTCAGTTGTGAAAATTGCTCATGAATCAACTCAGCTTCTTCCTTCCACGAGTAGTAAGGAATATTCTTTGTAATAAGATTTGTTCTTCTGATTCAAGATTCAGATGGTTCCTCAACCAAGGATAGGTCTTCTTGGAGCTCAATGTGGTAGTCCAAACGTGAGTTAGTTATATCTTTGTAACATGGACATGAAACACATGTATTTCGATCATGGCAAGGCTACTCGATAGGCAACCTCCTCGGCAATACCTCGAAGGTTCAACATAGGACTTCCCAAATGCATCACGCCTTTTGTAAAGAGATTTTGAAATCGTTATCACCTTAAACTCAACATGGTTTCTTTTCGATCTCAGAGCTCTTGAGTGTCTCTCACGGATTAATATCTCGATCCGGGACCTAAAATGAGTTTCTCACCACTTCTTCCCAATTAAGCGGAGACCGCGTCTCCCTACAAAGCTTAGCCATGCCATGCTATAACTGTTATTGTAGGCAAACTCGATCATGATAAATGTTGGTCCCATGAATCCAACATGCAAACCCATAACATATCTTCTATAATCGATTCACCTCTCATCGGAGGATGGAATGTTATAATGAGCCTAGAGCCCATTCCTTCTTGAAATCGTTCGAGATGTCGGGTCTCTATCGGAGACGATCGCAATACCATGCAACCTAACTATCTCCTTGATGTATAATTATGAGCTTGTTGGCTATTATAAGGAAGGAAGGGACTTAGTCAATCGATCCAGATGTATTTTTCTTAATGTTCTTGGCAATCCCAAAATAAAGTCCATAGAAATAGCCTCCCATTTCCACTCTTATCGGTAGTAGTTGCTCTGCGGTTCGATGATCCACCTTACTTGTTGACACACAAGACATCTCGAGACATACAATGACATCTTTCTTTAAACCTCTCCGTGCTTTAAGTCTTGGTACATCTTGCGCAGGTGAATAGCATAGACTTATGAGCCTCTTCCAAAATAGTGTCCCAAAGCTCGATTGTACGCATACCGGTTCTAAACAACAAAGTGCCATCATCTTTGATAGAAAAATCTATTTTGCTTCCCCAATCACATCCCGTCGATAGCCATAAGTTCATCATCCGTATCCCAATGTTCTCATAGAGGGTCGAAAAACAGCGCAATTTTAACTTAAATCATGCTACTTAGAGCCATATCTTCCAAAGATGCCATCATATTCTTGTTATATGTGAGATCAAGAACGACTTACTCGTTTGCTTTCCGGGTCTGGATGGTACAATCATAATCTTTCAAGAACTCCATCCATCGGTCATATTCAACTCCTTTTGTGAGAAGAGATACTTGAGGCTCTTATGATTACTATGGTAATGCCTCCATCTTGAGCAATATCTTCAACTCAAGATCATAAATGGATTCTTTCTTCATTTCATGGTTCACTCAACCTAAACTTAATCACTGTATATTTAAGCCTCGATGGTATATAATCGGCATGGTCAATCGTTTCTTGAGTTCCCACTTTGCTCACCGCTCGTCCAATCAAATTTAGTATTCTTCGAAAGTTTTGTAAGAGGATCTGATATCTTGGAGAAGCCCTCCACAATCCTTCTATAGTAGCCTGCCAAACCGAGGAAACTACGAACCTTCAGAATTTGGTTGTTCCCAATTCAAACTCAATCTTGGTAATTAGTAATACATCAGATAACTTGGCCTAAACTCTGCTCAAGACTAAGTTTTGCATATAACCGATGGTCTCTAAGGGTTTGTAGAGCCACTCGTAGATGTTAATCTTCTCGCGTCTTTGAATAGATGAGGATGTCATCTACAAAAACTACTAGACTTGTCCAAATGTGACTTGAATATCCGTTCATCAAGTCCATAAATGATGCTGCATTTCAACCCAAATGGCATGACCAAGAACTAGTATATCGGGTTAAAACGTCTTCGAATGTCTTTCAGATGGTAGCGACCTCAAGTCGATCTTGAAGAACCTTGCTCCTTATGGATCGAGCATCATCAATTCTTGGAAGTGGATAATGGTTCTTAATTGTCAACTTAGATCGATGCAGCCATTGAACCGTTTCTTTACAAATTTGCTCCCGGTGACACACTCGGTCTAATAAAGCCCTTATATCTAGCTCTTTCAATTCTCAGCGCCATTCGACGTTTTGATCGGTTGATGCAAGCACTAACTCAATCAAACTCAATCTCCCTATCGTGGTAATCCAGATCTTGAAAAACATCGAATACTCACAAGCAATCGTAATATCTTATTTTTTTCCTTATGATCTTAAAGGCGATAACCATAACACGTTCCTCATCATACGTGCTGGCGAATAGAAATCATTATTACAAGATTTGACTAAAATCGAAAAGATTTTCTCTTAGAATGTTACAATCTTTCAAAGACAATCCACGTAGTTAATCCATCCCTAGTATCACGTCAACCCGATCAAATCAGCCACCGCCTCGTGGTCTTCGATCATCACAATCACCGATTGACACATGGTATCGGTGCTCACCGAAGCGTTCGAGGAATTGACACCGCCAAGATGAAATCAAGGGCCTTGGGAATGATTCCAACTTCAAATAACAATGGAGTAATAAAAGAATGTGTAGACCTGTGGTCTATCAACACTGCTTTCGTTTTGCTTACATCGCCCCCGATGCATAAAAAGGGTACCTTAGTTTAGACAAGCGTTTCAATTAAAAGTTTCTAAGCATGTATTCATCCATAACTTATTAACAAAATTTATTAAATATCAAGCAATTATATATAACACATAAAATAAGAAGACATCTCAACTTTTAATAATACCTTGGATCACGTCGCTCGAATGCTTCGCTTCTTGAGCCATCACGGCATAAGCTCGACCTTGAGCGAAGAGGGTCGGGTCGATCTTTGAGTAGAAGCCAACTAGTTCTTTCCTTGTCCTCCCGAGGACAATCCTTAACCATGTGTCCGATTGCGCCACACCGAAAACACGCACCGGTGTTCCTCCTACAATCCTCGCCTTGTGTGGTTTCCGCACCTTAGGCACATAGTGACCAAAACAAAAGATGGTGCGAGAGGATCCTCCCCATCAAGCTCCACTAGCATTAGAACCACGGTCGTACGGATTGCACAGGTGATGATGCTGCCAATCTCTGATAAGGGGTCGGTCCAGAAGAAAATGTTGGTCTAGAAAATGCAGGTTGAGTAAGGTTCACTGGCGGCTTTGTAAACTTGGCCCTCTTATTTTCATAAGTACCTGACTGCCCTTGTACAACCCTATCCTTGTTTTTGATCGCTTCTCAAAATCGCTTTTGAATTTCTTCCTCTGCTATGAGGGCCTTTGTCAGTACTCCTCCATATGTTTCCATTTCCCACATACCCACCGTCTCCTGTATAGACGGCCTAAGACCCAGCTGAAATTTTCTGGCCTTCATCATATCGGTGGCCACATGTTGAGGTGCAAACCTTGAAAGTCGCGTGAACTCATCTCCATACTCACGCACTGACATTGTCCCCTGCTTCAGCTCGATGAACTGAACTTCCATCTGATTCCTAACGATCTTGGGAAAGTACTGATCGTTGAACGCCTCGATAAACTCAGCCCATGTCCAAGGAGTATTGGGAAACTCCTGCTCCTGGTGTCTAGCCACGGACTTCCACCATGGTCCAGCCTGTCCATCCAGTTTGAAGGTTGCCCATCTAACCTTCTCGACATCGGTGCCTTTGAAGCACCTCAAGATCTTTCCATCTCATCCAACCAACCTTGACTTCCATCGGTTGGTCGTCGAAAAAATTTGGAGGTCTCATCCTCCTAATTCGCAAATCGATGATTGTTGGCGATTGCGGCGATCACCGAGCAATGTTGGTGGCCAGACTTTCCAACACTTGTTCCATTCTTTCACCCTGACCTCTATCAACTCCGGCTCCTATAGGGACTGCATTAGAACCGGATGCGAAGGCAACTCCCCTTGATGTACCGACACCTTCAGGAATGTCCTCTAAAGGCACCGTCCTACCTCTGCCTCTGCCTCTAAATCTTGGGGCCATACTGATCTGTTATTGTGAACACCACAACATCAGTCAACATTGATTGTAAAGACAATTACAAACAGTACTAGTGATTCTGGACCTAACGACATGACTCTGATGCGAACTGTACCGGGTCACGGTTAGTTCTCATGGGTCCTTAGAGAATCTAAAAACCATGGCTCTGATACCAACTGTGACGACCCGACTTTTCCAATCCCTCAGGTATAGGAAAGGCCGGTTCGCCAACCTATCGAATAAACGATAAGCCGGACAACAGGACACATATCAGAGTAAAGCGCAATAAATATCCATAGCTAAAATAAATGCGGAAGCAATTAAAAGTAAAGAACCACCGATGATGGCCGACCATCATCGAAACATGGCTCATAACAGAAATCAACGTCAAATATAAAACTATGGTATCCAACTAAAATGGGCCCACAAATTCAAGTCTAACTCTCACCACAAATAAGAAAATCAGTAAGTTCTATACTGGGAAAAACTCCTCAGGAGGAACCTCAAGCTCTTCCTCACGTAGTCGGGATCGGCCTCACACACGAATAGCCACGTCAGTACCTGAACCTGTGACGTATAGTCGGAGTGAGCTAACCAACAAAGCTCAGTAGAAGAAAGACATCTATGACATTTTACTTTAACTAATATGGTTTCAAAACAAATATCAGAATATAGCTTGTCAAACATATAAGCAGATAATAAACTGAATTTAGGTGCAGAAATCATATGTAAGATTTATTTCTAAATGTGTGAAAACAGTTTCAAGAACAGATGCAGTGTTTCAGTGTCTTAGTTTCTCTAATTTCTATATGCAAAGTTCAGTAATTCATGACTTAATCCTCAACTTAAAATACCTCCCGAGTAAACTATATCTCGAGAGCAGGAATATAGCCGATGGGAACCCCTACCTACCATCGTCGTTCATGAACCCTTTTTCAGGATGCAACAAGCCCCTGCGTAATGAGGGAAACTTGTGCCAGGAAGTTGTTCAGGAATTTTTGAGGGGTCGTTCAGGTCAATCATAAAACAAATGCAGATACTAATATAATCAGATGGAAGTCTCTTATACATAGTTCAGGTTCTTGATTTGGATCTTGAGCTTAAGCAAATTGGTTTGATTCGTAGAGATTTAGATTTTTAGTCATTCATATCAATTTCAATTTACAGATGTGATTTCAATGGCATATGCAAGTTCAAAGATTTTAATTCAAAATATCCATGCGAATTAAAATAAAATACTGTAAAGATGAGATTCTCCTACCTAAAACTCGGAGTTATGCAAAGTCAAGCAAGGTCCTATTGATGGCCTCTCGCCCTCAATCTACATCACAATATACGTTCATGCATTAAGATAAACTCTAATTACTAATAATATAGACCTATTTAAGCGTTTCCTCAAAAATAAGTCAAAACAGGCAAGTTGCGCCAATCCTAGAATTTGATGTAGCATTCTCATATTTGTTTTACTATCAAGACGATTGATTCATGCATTGGTCAAAACATGAAAGTTGTATATTTTATATTAGCTTTCCAACGCAAAATGAATCGTCTCAATCGGAGTTCGAGATAAAAAGTTATGACTAAAATACTAAGGCAATGCCGGAGTTCGGTGATACCTCGCTCGAGCGATGATAATAGCTCGCTCGAGCGATTTGACGTAACATTCTCATATTTTTTTGACCATCACAACGATTGATTCATGAGTTGGTCAAAACATGAAAGTTATAGATTTTTCTATTAGTTTTCCAACGCAAAATGAATCGTCTTAATCGTAGTTCGGGATAAAAAGTTATGACTAAAATACTAAGGTAATGTCGGAGTTCAGTGATACCTCGCTCGAGCGATGATAATAGCTCGCTCGAGCGATTTGATGTAACATTCTCATATTTTTTTAACCATAAAGACGATTGATTCATGAGTTGGTCAAAACATAAAAGTTGTAGAATTTTCTATTAGCTTTCCAACGCAAAAAGAATCGTCTTAATCAGAGTTTAGAATAAAACGTTATGACTAAAATACTAAGGCAATGTCGGAGTTCAGTGATACCTTGCTCGAGCGATGATAAAAACCGACGGGTTTCCTCAACGATTCGCGCCGCGATCGATCCCACGAGTTCACAGAGACAACTCCAACACGCCCCCAATGATCTCAACCTCTCCCAATAGCCAACTACGAATCAAAGGTTGATTCAAGTTCTTTCTAAGGTTTAAGTGTTTTCAACAAAGAGGGTTTTAGAGAAGGAGGTTTTCTAAACGGATCTCCTACGATGATTGAAGAAGAGAGAAGAAGGAGTTTCATACGGTTGGGTAACTATCCTCTCTTAACAAAATCTAGTATAATACGGGAATGCAATTCCTTCTTATAATAGGATTGCTCACAAAGTAAAACACACACACATCTTATGTATTATACACTTCTAATTTTAAAACTCAAGTCCGGTGTTGAGCGGCTACACCGAGGTCGGTGCACAACTTTCGCACGAGGGTCCAAATGGGCTCTAAATTAAAATCTGTCCGCACAATCACATCTAGATAAAAATCCAAAACAAATGGTGACGTCGGTTGCCGAGCCGAATACACACACAGGGTCAGTCTAACTCGGGTTCAAAATACGGGTCTTTACAAAGCAAGCTAAAGCTCCTGTCACCCCCACTGTGTGTTCAATTTTTGACCACCCAGGTCACATGGCTAATGAGTGCCCCACTACCTTGTCATTATTCCCTGATGAACCTACTCCTCAAGAGGAGGGGAATCTGACTCAATCTTATCAACGGCAGGGTAGAAACATATACTCCAATACCTATAACCCGGAATGGAAAAATCACCCCAACTTAGGATGCGGTGGTTCGAACCAAACTGGTCAAGTAAACCAGCAGTACAGAGCCAACACAATGGGTGGACAACAAAATTTCCGCCCACAACAGAATCCCACTACCCAGCAGAATTCTAATTTCCAGCAGAACCCTCCTTATTACCATCCGAATTCTGATTACCGAAAAAATTAGAATTTTAATCAGAATTTTAATCAACCTCAGGCTACCGTTTCTAGAGATTCTGATTTGGAGGAAAAGGTGATGCGAAGCATGCATGCTTTCCAACAGATGATGATAGATCAATTTAGTCAACTGACAAATCAGCTGAGTCAACGAGAGGAAGGTAGGCTCCCTAGCCAACCCGTCAACAATCCTCGAGGTCAAGCACCACCTGATGCAGGACCATCGAATAGTCAATAGTTGAAAGCTGTTACGGTGCTGAGAAGTGGAAGAGAAGTTGATAATCAAGTGGAAATGCCTGTGGAATCTGATCAGGAAAAAGATGAAGCAAGAGAAGCAGCAAAAGAGAAAGAAAACAAATCAGAGAAAGAGAAAGAGCAAAGAAGAGAGAAGGGAAAAGAAAAAGTAATCGAGGATGAGTCTCCCTCAACTGTCCAACTAGGACATGAACAAGAATCAAAAATGGAACCTGCACCTTATGTCCCAAGGGCACCATTCCCTCAATGCCTAACTCCTCCATCTAGAATGGGAAAGGGACCAGCAAAAATGGAAGAAATTTTCGAAACATTCAAGCAAGTAAAGATAAATCTTCCATTGCTTGAAACAATCAAACAAGTGCCTGAGTATGCAAAATTTTTCAAAGATTTATGCACTCGTAAGTGAAAGGCGCGTACTCATATTTCCAAGAAAGTGTTCCTGACTAATCAAGTCAGTTCAATATTACAATTGGAAACCCCACGAAAATTGAAAGACCACGAGTTCCAACTGTTCCATGTGTCATTGGTGGGCAACCAATTGGAAAAGCGCTATTGGATTTGAGAGCAAGTGTGAATCTAATCCCATACTCAATATACGAGAAACTCGGATTGGGTGAATTGCAACCCACGAAGGTCACACTCCAATTGGCTGATAGGTCAGAAAGAAGACCTAGGGGAATTATCGAGGATGTTTTGGTTGGAATAGACAAGTTTGTCTTTCCAGTGGACTTTATTGTTTTAGACATGGAACACGTTAAATCAATTAATCAAGTCCCCATCATCCTTAGACGTCCGTTTCTCGCCATCGCAAACGCTTGCATTAATTGTCGAGCAGAGTCATGGACGTTTCTTTTGGGGAACAGGTCGATTGAACATATTTCCTGCGATGAACCATTTCCCTAACGAGGATGAGGTCGAATGTTTTTACATCGATCAGATGGACGAAGTGGTGGATGAAGCATTACCATCAATGCTCACCAAAGAAGAATTTGAAACCGCTTTGTTGGCCATCTATGAAGAAAAAGGATCCGAAAGGAAGCAGTCCGAAGAGACGAGGTTGAGTTTATCATGTCCATATGATAACTTATGTGAAGTTGTGACTAAGATAGAACCGTTACCCATTGAAGTGAAAGCTGAACCGACTCCATCAATTGAGGAGCCACCAACTATGGAATTGAAACAGTTGCCTGAATCGCTCAAATACGCTTTTCTGGGGCCACGAGAAACATTTCCGGTGATAATTTCATCCACGTTGTCTGAAGAACAAGAGCATGACCTGTTGAAAGTGCTTCTAGATCACAAGCAGGCTATCGGATGGACTCTAACTGATTTAAAAGTGATTGACCCATCTGTATGTATGCACAAAATACATCTGGAAGATGAGAGTAAACCATCGAGAGAACCGCAGAGGCGACTTAATCCGAACATGCAATAAATCGTTTTAAAGGAAATCAATAAATTACTCGATGCTGGAATCATCTATCCGATTTCTGATAGTGAATGGGTTAGTCCAGTCCAAATTGTCCCAAAAAAGTTCGGAATCACTGCGAAAGAAACTGCGAAAGGAGAATTGTTGCCTACTCGTGAAACTACTGGGTGGCGTGTCTGCATTGATTATAGAAAATTGAACACAGCTACCAGAAAGGATCATTTTCCCCTTCCGTTCATCGATCAAATCCTCGAGAAGTTAGCAGGGCAAGAGTTTTATTGCTTTCTTGATGGTTATTCGGGATACAATCAAGTGCCCATTTTTCCACCTGATCAAGAGAAAACGATATTCACATGCCCTTACGGTACTTTTGCATATCGAAGGATGCCGTTCGGCTTATGTAATGCACCTGCTACTTTCCAACGATGTATGTTGGCCATATTTTCGGATATGATTAACAAGTTCATCGAGGTGTTCATGGACGACTTCTCGGTTTTCGGGAACACGTTTGGTTCTTGTTTGAATCACCTCGCACAAGTTTTACAACGTTGTGTGGATTCTAAACTTGTTCTTTGCTGGGAGAAGAGCCATTTCATGGTTCAACAAGGAATTGTTCTGGGGCATATTGTTTCCAAGAAAGGAATTGAAGTGGATAAGGCCAAAGTCGACCTAATTGCCAATTTGCCCCCACCAAAGAGTGTTCGCCAAATTCGATCATTTTTGGGGCATGCTGGATTTTATAGGGGATTCATAAAGGATTTCAGCAAGGTGGCTAAACCTTTATGTGCCTTGCTTGGTAAAGATGTCCCTTTTGAATTTGATGAGCATTGCATGAAATCATTTCTAAAGCTGCGTGAACTCTTATCAACTGCACCAATAATCCAACCACCGGATTATTCTCTCCCATTCGAACTCATGTGTGATGCATCTGATTACGCTATCGGAGCTGTTTTAGGGCAAAGGGTGAACAAATTACCTCACATAATTTATTATGCCAGTAAGACGTTGATCGATGCACAGCTTAACTACACCACCACTGAGAAAGAACTATTAGCTGTGGTGTATGCTCTGGATAAATTTCGTTCTTATCTGCTTGGATCAAAAATAGTGGTCTTTTCAGACCACTCTGCATTAAAATATTTGTTAGCAAAGAAGGATGCCAAACCACGATTGATCCGCTGGATTCTGCTACTTCAAGAGTTTAATTTCGAAATCAAGGATAAAAGAGTCGAGAATGTTGTGGTGATCATTTGTCTCGTGTATGTTGCTTGAAGAATTGGTTACACTGAACCTATCAGGACACTTTTCCGGATGAGAAAATTAATGGCAATTAATGGCGACTCTGAAAGTTCCTTGGTTTGCTAATATCGTGAATTATTTGGTCACGGGCAAAATCCCTCGAATGGGAAAAGAATGATAAGAACCTCTTCTTCTCCCAGTTCAAATACTATTTTTGGGATGAACCACATTTGTTCAAGATCTGTTCAGATCAAATCATCAGGAGATGTGTACCAGCAGAAGAGCAACTTAGCGTTCTCGATTTCTGCCATGCTGAAGCCTGTGGAGGCCATTTTGGAGGACAGAAGACTACACAGAAAATTCTTCAAAGCAGATTCTACTGGCCCTCCATCTTTCGTGATCTTTTGCAAAGAATGCCAAAGATGTCAGAGCTTGGAAATATTTCAAACGAAATATGATGCCCTTAACCCGATTTTGATTGTTGAAATTTTTGATGTTTGGGGGATTGACTTCATGGGTCCTTTTCCCCCATCTTTTGGGTATTCATACATTCTCGTAGCTGTTGACTACGTTTCCAAATGGATTGAAGCTGTGGCAACCCGTTCAAATGACCACAAAGTGGTGGTCAAATTTCTGAAGGAAAATGTCTTTAATAGATTCGGGTTTCCACGTGCGATCATTAGTGATGGCGGTTTCGCACTTAACCGCCATTTTGCTACTTTAATGAAGAAATACGGCGTCACCCACAAGGTTGCAACGTCGTCGTATCACCGCATAAACTAGTGGTCGGTGGAAGTGTCGAACCGAGAGATTAAAACGAATTTTAGAAAAGGATGCGATTATGATAGAAGAGACCGGTCAAACCGGCTCTCTCGATGCTCAGGCCTATCGTACCGCCTTCAAGACACCAATTGGAATGTCTCCGTTCAGAATTGTCTACGAGAAAGCATGCCATCTTCCTGTTGAATTGGAGAATAAAGCATTTTGGGCCATCAAAAGATTAAATTTCGATATATGCAGCGGCAGGATCAAATCAAGGCTACTAAGTGAATTGGAAGAGCTACGCAATGGTGCGTATGAAAACTCAAAGATGTACAAAGAAAGGTATAAGAAGTCGCATGATGAGTCAATTTCTGGAAAGAGTTTCACATTGGGCAAAAGGTTTGGCTATTTAATTCGGACTAAAAACTTCACCCGGGAAAAGCGAAATCGAGATGGAAGGCCCGTGTCGGGTTGTTTCTATTAGTATGCATGGTGCGATTGAGATCCATGATCTCACGGACAATCGAGTTTTTAAAGTGAATGGGCAACGTCTTAAACCGGTTTTGAGCCCATGACCCGGATGAGAATTGAGGCAATGCACCTTAGTGACCACGATTCTTGATCAATGAAGAGGTTTAGCGACACTTAAACTCGCTTTCGGGAGGCAACCCAGTGTGTTTTATTTATTTTTGTTTTCATTTTTGTTTTTTGTTAGTTCTAGAATATTAGTTTTTAGTTTAGTTTAGGTTGTTTTTAATTTCCAAATTAGTGTAGCCACATTACCTTCAATCTATTTTTGGTCATGTTCTAATTTTATACACATATTCTCTGCACCTGATCTTTGTGTTGAGGTACTTTTCAACAGGTTTGGGGGTGTGCTACTTATTTCAATCAATGAGGACATTGTCATTTTTAGGTTTGGGGGTATGATTCTCTATCTTGCGTCACTTTCTTATTTTTCTTCATATAAAAAAATAAAAAAAAATAAAAAAAATAAATAATAACAAATAAAAAATAAATTTTGAGCCATCATATATGAATTATTTTTTGATAGTTTTCAAACTTTAGTTGATGATGCATGTGAATTTAATTTTTAGAATATCGATGTCAGATTTTGAATGCTTGTATCTAGGATAATGAAGCTTAATGTGATATTTTGTGGGTAATTTTGATATTCATGCTTAGAATTTTTACACTTATACCAAGCTAAGATTTAGAAATCGATGAACTGTTTTGAACGGTGAATCTTAGGTTCTTAGTGGAGACTAAACCCAGGAAGCTTTAGAGCCAAATATCCGTTGTTGATGAGTGAATACATAAACTCGGAGTTTTCTTTTATCTGAATTATCTTGCATAATCTCATATATTTTATTTTGACTTGTGACTTTGCATGATATCAAATTCATATTATTGTGTTAGAAACGCATCAGTATATCTACTCAAGATAAATAGACAAGGTTACCATCTTTTAAGGACATGATTGAAGGCCATCTTTGGCTCGTTTGTGCTTAAATGCCCCACCTCATATAAATTTATCCTTCTAGTACCCTTTTGAGCCTATTGGAAAATTTACCTTTATACATTCTTTGTTAAGCCACGTTAACCTTTACCCCTTCACCATTTACGAAAATTCAGGTTTACCCTTCTTATTTCTGAGAAATTAGGAACGAGAGATGAAAATGAACAAAAAAAGAGTAAGTGGAGAGATACTGAGTTGTGGTGTTTACTGAGAGTGTATGGCAAAAATATAAAAGAAAAAGGGGGGAGAAAAAAAAAAAAATTGTGAAAAATAATGAAAAATATGAGGTGCTTCAAAAGAAAAAGAAAGTTGAGAAAAATAGAAAAATATTGAGAAAAATAGTGAGAGATTAGAAAAGAAAAAGAAGAGAAATAGAAAAATCAGAAGTTTGTTTCTTTTTCGATTTCTCAGAAATTTTGAATCTCAATTCCCTTTCTTTCTTACCCTTTCCTGAGCCCCATTACAACCCTACAAAAGACCTTCATGATCTGATCTTGCATTGGTAACTGCCTTGTGGAGAGTAAATATATGATACTTATGACACTTGATATGACATACTTAGGATATACAAGTATCTGTTCTTATGAGATTTGATTTTGTTCATTGATTACATCGTGTTTCAGTTATCATGTGAGACCTTTTTGCTTGTTTTGTATTGATCTCTCACATATGTGCGAAAGCTTACCCATCATCGGAGTGATTTTATTTCAAGAGTATACCTAAAGTGAGGATTGAGTCTAGACAATGTAAGACGACGGTTTTCCGTTTGAACTAGTTCTGAGATGAATGAATTTTGGTTTGGGTATGCACACACTTCACGAGTAAGCATGAATGGATGAGTTATCTAACGATTTGAGCATTAGACTAATTTGAATGGATGCTAGTATGATTAGTATAATATTGTTATTTAAAATTGAGGATTCGCATGTTGAATTGATTAATGATTTTGAGTTTTGAATGGTATATATGTTATCAAAATCATATTTTGAAAACTCAATTTTGTCGATGGTTTGGAATTTATTGAAGTTTGTGGGTAACTTTATGTAAACCCTCGAGACACAACTCCTCCACTAGGGATCACCTAGGTTTAAAGGCTTGTTGCTGCACGCTAAATCGTGTTACCTACGAAAGTGGCATTTATTTTCTTTAGTTTGCTTTGCTCGAGGACTAGCAAAGTGTAGGTTTGGGGGTGTGATGAGTAGTGAAATATGATGATATTTCACCCCTAGATACCTATATTTAGCTATCCGATGAAGGCTATCTGATAAGAATTATTAGATTTGAAGTGTTTCAGGTAAATACAAGCCAAGTGCAGAAAACAACCCAAGAATTCTGAAAATAATGTCAAAACACTGCAACTTTGGGTCATCGAGAACTTAGTGCAATTTGTAGCTCAATTTGGACATTCAAGACGGACGAATTATGAAATTGTTAAAACACAATCTTTCTGTCAGCTTTCCAACGGATCAAGCATCGTCTCAATCCGAGTTCGGGACAAAATGTTATGGCTAAAATACCGAAGCAGTGTCTGATGTAAAAAGTCGACTGGAATTCACGAATTTTTGGGAGCTCGATGCATCGACCCTTTTGGTCGATTAATCGAGGGAAAAAAAGTGTCAAAGACAGAACTGACACTTTAAAGCTGATTTTTAGGAACTTTTGCAGGCTCGATGCATCAACCCTTTTTGGTCGATTAATCGAGCCACAAAAAGTGTCATACACGAAACTGACACTTTAAAAGCAGATTTTCAGTGATTCTTGCAGGGTCGATGCATCGACCCTAAATTGAGGTGGCGGGAGACCTCTGCGATGAGGGGGCTATTTAAAGCCAAACCAAACACGTCGAGAGGACGGTTTTTTTTAGGAAATAATTAGAGATTTTTTTAGAGAGTTTTTTTGAGAGGATTATTTATTCATTATTATTTTTTGGTTTTAGACTCCTCTGAGCATCTTTTTAAAAGTTCTTCTTTTCTCCTTCTTCTAGGGATTGATTTGGGTAGATTGTACTTAGGATTTGCACTGTCTTTCTTTTACATTCATAGATTGTATTTAGGAAAAGACATTGTAACCAAAGATTTTTGGAAGAAATAAAAAGAGGAATGACTTTGAATGAACAAGGAGATCATACACCAAAGATGAGCTAAATCAGAGATCGGAAAGATCGATCCCAGATAAGTACCCATATTTATGATTAATACCATAGTCTAATGTTTTTATTGTTTTGATCTACACATCACGAGATACGCTTATGCTTCTTACATGACTCATACCGCAATGATAGGTCGAAGTCATTGTTTTTAGATAGGGTATCTTTGGATTGTTGATCATACTTTATTTCAAATCATTTTTATGAATGAATGATGGTGATGGTGTGAATGATTCTTTAATGAAAGGGGGGTACAAATCTGGGGTAGCATCTTTCTTGATCTTATTTAAATATTATTCTTAGATTCATCAGTAATTAGTTGTTTAGATTAATTTATTTTTCTTGCATTTAGAAAAAGTGATAAATTTTTGGTTAAATTGAATCTGCCCTTTGGTACTTCCTTGGGGACGTTTTTAAATCTCTGAAAGAATTAATTAAAATTCAAGATTTCCCTGTGGGTTCGACACCTTTGTTCTTGCCATACTGCAATAGATCTTGTGCACTTGCAAGGGTTACACTTAAAATCGATCAATGGGGACTTGATTAATTGATTTAACAGGCGGTTCCATGTCTAAAACAATAAAGTCCGCTGGAAAGACAAACTTGTCTATTCCAACCAAAACATCCTCGATAATTCCCCTAGGTTTTCTTTCTGACCTATCAGCCAGTTGGAGTGTGACCGTCGTGGGTTGCAATTCACCCAATCCGAGTTTCTCGTATATTGAGTATGGGATTAGATTCACACTTGCTCCCAAATCCAATAGCGCTTTTCCAATTGGTTGCCCACCAATGACACATGGAACAGTTGGAACTCCAGGGTCTTTCAATTTTCGTGGGGTTTCCAATTGTAATATTGAACTGACTTGATTAGTCAGGAACACTTTCTTGGAAATATGAGTACGCGCCTTTTCGCTACGGTGCATAATCTTTGAACCATTTTGCATACTCAGGCACTTGTTTGATTGTTTCAAGCAATGGAAGATTTATCTTTACTTGCTTGAATGTTTCAAAATTTTCTTCCATTTTTGCTGGTCCCTTTCCCATTCTAGATGGAGGAGTTAGGCATTGAGGGAATGGTGCCCTTGGGACATAAGGTGCAGTTCCATTTTTATTCTTGTTCATGTCCTAGTTGGGACGTTGAGGAGACTCGTCCTCGATTACTTTTTCTTTTCCTTCTCTCTTCTTTGCTCTTTCTCTTTCTCTTTTCTTTTCTCTTTCTCTACTCTTTTCTCTGATTTGTTTTCTTTCTCTTTTGCTGCTTCTCTTGCTTCATCTTTTCGATCGATTCCACGAGCATTTCCACTTGATTATCAACTTCTCTTCCACTTCTCAAAGACCGTAATGTGACTTTCAACTGTTGACTATTCGATGGTCTGCATCCGGTGGTGCTTGACCTCGAGGATTGTTGACGGGTTGGCTAGGGAGCCTACCTTCCTCTCGTTGACTCAGCTGATTTGTCAGTTGACTAAATTGATCTATCATCATCTGTTGGAAAGCATGCATGCTTCGCATCACCTTTTCCTCCAAATCAGAATCTCTAGAAACGGTAGCCTGAGGTTGATTAAAATTCTGATTTTTTCTTAATCTAATTGGATGATAATAAGGAGGGTTCTGCTGAAATTAAAATTCTGCTGGGTAGTGGGATTCTGTAGTGGGCGGAAATTTTGTTGTCCACCCATTGTGTTGGCTCTGTACTGCTGGTTTACCTGACCAGTTTGGTTCGAACCACCCCATCCTAAGTTGGGGTGATTTTTCCATTCCGGGTTATAGGTATTGGAGTATATGTTTCTACCCTGTCGTTGATAAGATTGAGTCAGATTCACCTCCTCTTGAGGAGTAGGTTCATCAGGGAATAATGACAAGGTAGTGGGGCACTCATTAGCCATGTGACCTGGGTGGTCACAAATTGAACACACAGTGGGGGTGACAGGAGCTTTAGCTTGCTTGGTCACAGCTAACAACATAATTTGCTTGGACAACATATCAACCTTTGTCGATAGATCAGAGGTATTATTTTTGACATTATACAATCCATCTCTTGTCAACACATGAGATTTAGATGCCAAATCCAAGTTAGTTCGCCCCAGAGTTTCACTTTGTATCGAAGTTTGGTATAACTTCTCAAACAATGCCCACAATTCATCAGCTTCTTTTGTGGCACATGATCCACCACACGATGCATCAACCATGCGCTCTCTTGAGAATCGACCCATTATAAAAACTTTGGAGCTGTTGCCAGCTAGGAACTTGATGAATTGGATCAATTCCTTAAGGCGTTCCCAACATTCATGGAATGTTTGATGAGTTGTTGGGAAAAGAATTGAATCTTCTGACGCAACTCAATGGCTTTGGTCATGGGAAAATATTTTTTAAGAAACTGACGGTGTAGCTCTGCCCAACTCTGAATAGATTGCGGTTCTAAAGAATAAAACAACGTTTTTGCCTTGTCCCTTAAAGAGAAAGGGAAGAGTCGGAGTTTAGCTATCTCATCAGTGACATTGTGGACTCTGAACATTTTGTATACCCCAGTGAATTCATTTAGATGAACATGCGGATTTTCATTTACTAACCCATGGAAAATTGGTAGCATTTGGATCATCGCTGATTTGAATTCATAGTGGTTTCCTGGAATGGGATCATGCATTATACATTCCTGATCCTCGTAAAAATCAGGATCATTATAATATTCGAGTGTTCTAGGGCCCTCATTGTAATTGTTATTCCCATCATTTCCATTATTTTTATTATTGCCATTATTGATATTCTAGTTGTTCTCATTCATTTCTTGCCTTTGATCAGCCATGGTATCAGTATGATGATACTGATTCCTTTGAATTCTGCGATTCTCTCTACAAGATCGTTCGATCTCAAGATTAAATGGTAGCAGATGTCGGTGATGAGAACGAGTAAAGCTCATACACCACGCTCACAAACAAAGATTGATGAATCCACAACAAACTCAAAATATTCAGCTTCAATCGATTAAAGTAAAGATTTTCAATCGATTGACACAAGCGCACAAATTTTTTTTTTTTTTTTTTAAATCCGAATTTCAAAAATTTAAATTCAAAATTAAAAAAAAAAAAAAAATTTAATTTTTTAAAATTTTTTTTTTTTTTTTTTTTTTAAATCCAAATTTCAAAAATTAAAATTCAAAATTCAAAATTTAAAAAAAAAAAAAAAAAAAAAAAATTAAAATTAAAATTAAAATTAAATTAAATTTATTTTATTTATTTTTTATTAATTTTTATTTTTTTTTAAATCCGAATTTCAAAAATTAAAATTAAAAAATTAAATTTTAAACCTAATGGCAATCCTACAAAATCTTATCTAAAAGAGAAAAATAAGGGAAAAAAATAAAAGATTCCTAAATTTCCTAAGGAAGGTATCCTGAATTTATAAACTTCCTAAAAAAATTAATAACTAATTTTAGAAAATCCTAGAATATCTAAAAGAGGAAAATAAGGAAAAAGAATCCTACTAAAATAAGAAGTCCTAAAAACTTAAACTTCCTAAAAGAGTCCTACACAAACTAAAATAAGAAGTCTAAAAATTTCAACTTCCTAAAAGACTCCTACAAAATCTAAAATAAAAAGCCTAAAAATCTCAACTTCCTAAAAAAATTACTTACCTAAGAGAGAAAAATAAGGGAAAGAAGAATTTGCAAAGCAAAAATCCAAAAATTGATTTTTTTTTTTTTTTTTTTTTAATCAAAACACAAAAATCCCTAACCGAATTAATCAAAATTTTGCCGATCTCCCCGGCAATGGCGCCAAAAACTTGATCGATTTTAAATGTAACCCTTGCAAGTGCACAAGATCTATTGCAGTATGGCAAGAACAAAGGTGTCGAACCCACAGGGTAATCTTGAATTTTAATTAATTCTTTCAGAGATTTAAAAACGTCCCCAAGGAAGTACCAAAGGGCAGATTCAATTTAACCAAAAATTTATCACTTTTTCTAAATACAAGAAAAATAAATTAAACTAAACAACTAATTACCGATGAATCTAAGAACAATATTTAAATAAGATCAAGAAATATGCTACCCCAGATTTGTACCCCCCTTTCATTAAAGAATCATTCACACCATCACCATCATTCATTCATAAAACTGATTTGAAATAAAGTATGATCATCAATCCGGCATACCCTATCTAAAAACAATGACTCAGCCTATCATTGCGGTATGAGTCATGTAAGAAGCATAGCGTATCTCGTGATGTGTAGATCAAAATAATAAAAATATTAGACTATGGTATTAATCATAAATATGGGTACTTATCTAGGAATCGCATCTTTCCCGATCTCGATTTAGTGTATAATCTCCTTGTTCATTCAAAGTCATTCCTCTTTTTATTTCTTCCAAAAAATCTTTGGTTACAATGTCTTTTCCTAAATACAATCTATGAATGTAAAAGAAAGACAGTGCAAATCCTAAGTACAATCTATCCAAATCAATCCCTAGAAGAAGGAGAAAGAAGAACTCTTGAAAAAATGCTCAGAGGAGTCTAAAACCAAAAATAATAAGGAATAAACAATCCTCTAAAAAACTCTTAAAAAAAAGCTAAAACTAACTCTCTAATTATCTATCTCTAATTCCTATCTCTAATTCTTGCTCCTAATCTCCTTTCTTTAATTCCCTTTTTCGAAGTGTTTGATCCGCTTTAAATAGAGCCGAAGTTTCCCAGCCACAAAGGTGTTCCAACTCGAAAATTTAGGGTCGATTAATTGACCCAATAGGGTCGATGCATCGACCTCTCAGATTTTCGTGAATTCCGGCCGAACTTTACATCAGACACTGCTTCAGTATTTTAGCCATAACTTTCTGTCCCGAACTCGGATTGAGGCAATTCTTAATCCGTTAGAAATCTGATAGACAGATCTACAATGTTTGTGTTTTAACAATTTCATAATTCGGCCATCTTGAATGTCCAAATTGAGCTACAAGTCGCACCAAGTTCTCGATGACCCAAAGTTGCAGTGTTTTGACATTATTTTCAGAATTCTTGGGCTGTTTTCTGCACTTGGCTTGTATTTACCTGAAACACTTCAAATCTAATAATTCTTATCAGATAGCCTTCATCGGATAGCTAAATATAGGTATCTAGGGGTGAAATATCATCATATTTCACTACTCATCAATATCTTTAGGGTATTTTTGAGGACGAAATTCCTTCCATATGGGGAGATTATGATAACCCTAATTTGGAGGACATTAAAGTTATGATGGGGACTTCTAAACTATATGGCTTCCTGCAGGTAGATTGCCAATCTGCGGATTATAGATGTGCGTACGTGTGGATGGTGGAAGGACTTTTGATGTATCTTTACCCACATGTTGCTACTTAGGGAGACGTGCCCGTCTGGTCACTGGTTCGACTATGAGAAAGTCAAATGTAATGAGGTGCGTTAGATTACGTATGGGTGTACAGTGCACATGTGTGTAGGGTGTGGACCATTGATGTGATCTTGCACACCTATGGGGGGTATGTATGCTTTACACATTAGAGGTTAGAAGTTTAAAGGCTTGGCTTATTCCTTCTATTTTAACTCTTGCATTTATGTTGAGTGGTGGAATTTAAGAAGAAAGAGAAGGAGATTTGGTGAGTGAGTTATTGCTCGTGAATGTGGAGCATGGACGCCATGCGATTATATCGAAGCTAGCAAGGATCGCCACTAGTTTTGGAGATTGTAAAACCATTGGAACCCTGGAACTTGTCGAGCTTGAGGGCCGCGAAATCAGCCGACCCAAGGTAAGATACTTTAGTAGTATGTTAATTATGTTATTGGTCTTCAATGGTGTGAAAATCATAGGATGGGATGGAGAATAGAACCCTAAACCATGGAATTCGCTAGCAAATCACTCAGCTACAGAGGCAAACTGGGAGCGCAAAGCCGAAATTCGTGAGTAATACCCGCATTTGTTCACCTAATGCGAGAGGTAATTTTTTTGCGATTCTACATTCTAACCCATTATTGCTTTATGTATGTGGCAATTACAATTCCATACAGTTGGAGTTGTCTAGATAGCATATATTGATATCCTATACGTGGTGAAACAGGGACTGGGTAATGCCTCAATTAATGAGGTGTGTTTAAAGAAACAGCTTGACTGTAATGATTGATCGATCAAATTTGGTGAATTGATCGATCAACTATGCATCTAATCGATCAAATAAGAAGGTTGATCGATCAAACCAGTTTATACTATGTTTTGTGAAAAAGGACTGTCTGATCGATTAATTTTATCAATTTAAGTTATATTTTAGGTTTTTATTTTTCACTCGCACGATTAAGATCTTCAATCATTTGAGAGAGTTTGATTCCTTTGCCTCCAAGGGATATTTTCGGCTATCGGAGCTTCTTGCTTTAATTCATTGGATCGCATTTTGCTCGGCTATTATGGTAAACCCTAATTTTTTCCTTGTTTAGGGAGTTTTTTTTGTGCATTTTTGTACATTTTAAACTATGGGACCGCAAACGAAGATTCCGTCACGTAAGATCCCTACATCTCAGGCTCGTACATTGGTGCCAACTGTTGAACCGGTCGCACAACCCTTTGTGCAACCCGTGACACCAATCGAACAAGATGTGCCACCCGTTCAAAACCCACAGCCACCGCTAATTCAACAAGAACTTCCCAAAGAGTGGTGGACTTCTGAAACATTGTTGCCTGAATGTGCTTTCGACTCTAAGCTATTCGAGGATTGGCTCAAAATGGAATGGACGATTGACTATATTGATAAGCTAGGGTTGAGACCATTGCATGAGTCATTTTACGTCCATTTTTATCCTTGTATAGTGAGACTCTTTTATCAGCATCTTCGCCGGGGTGACAACCATCACCAATTGGTCACCAAAATTGATAGTTTTGACTATAAATTTAACCAATTGTATGTCGCCGCTGCCTTACAGTGTTCTTCACGGTATGTGGAGTCTTGTTGTTACCACCATATGTCAAAGATGTCTCATACCATGATAGACTTGTGGTCAGTGTAGTTTAGGTCAAGCTCTTACTGGGCCCAACTCCCTGATAGACTATGGATGCTTGATACTTTTATCAAGTGTGTCATAACTCCATTTTTGCACAAGTCCGTGAGATCAATGACAGAGATTTGCTGTTTGAAAAGCAGAAGGCTGCTTCAAAGAAAGAGCTGCCATATGCTTAATTGATAACAAGAATGATCGAGCAATATATTGTATTGAGAGAGGAGTATAGCCTGGCTCCTAGCGAGCCTCGATTGACCAACAACATTAACGTTTTCAAGCTCAAGGATTGGACCAAGAGCTATAATCTATTGGTCAAGAGGTTACCTGAGGAGGGGGTTATACCACCAGCTCCAATCGAGGAGGTGCCTGATGGGCAAGCACCAGATGATGGGGGGCATAGTCTAACGTTGCACTTGAGGGGGATGCAACTGCTGTCCCTGTAACCAAATATTCATTTTGATGTTCTGTGCACATTTGCTAGGGTTCAAACTGTTAGTGTCTGTTAGACATTTTCGGGGACGAAAATTTCTAAGGGAGGGATAATCTAATGACCCTAAAATTCTAAACAAAACTCGACTGCTTCGATATACGTGCCTGACACGGAAATCAAAATAAATTAAACTTTTATAATAATATTATTAGCAATAATAATTTAGAACTTAGCTATTCTATCTTGATCTATTACTATAATACAATAAAATTTTGTGACATAATTATCACTGCTTTGTTTAAACCTGTGTGGATAGTAGACCTGTTTAGGTGTGTTTTGCAATTTCGAAGGCAAAAATTCCTTGAAGAGGGGTAAATGTCATGACCCTAATTTTTGGGCATATTGAATTATACTCATACCTTTTTGAAACTGGCATGTCAATTTTCGAGGACGAAAATTCTTTAAGGTGGGAAGAACATAATAACCCGTAAAATCAGACCCGAACTCGACTTACCTTGTGTGTGTGGTCGACATGAAAACCGATGTCATCATAGAATTTTATATAATAATAAATATTTAAATAATATTAGGATAACTTTGTGCGGACGGATTAAAGTTTAAATGTGTGTTTGGACTTTTAGTGTGAAAGCCGTGCACCGATGCACCGTGTGCTGCTCAACACCGAAACCAAACTCTATTTCAAGTGGATAAGCCTAACACACTTTTGCAGTGTTATCGCTTCGCACCGAAACCAAGCCCTTTAGCTAATTAAAAGACAAAGCTTCTCAAAGAAGCTTCACCCAGTTGCAAGCTTTGGAGTTTGGATTTCTAGTGAGAGAAAGAAGAGAAAACTTCTGCCCTTCTTGAGATTTCGACGACGAGATCGTGATCGCGCCGCAATATTAGCATTATTCATGAAGAACTCGACGTCGATTAACGCTTGAATCCCGCCTTTGGTGAATTTTGACCGTTCAAACCCCATTTTCAAGAAACGTTTCATCTCGCGATCGTTTCCATGCTTGAAAGAGGTTAAGATCGACGCGTAAGGATGAGCAACGTCATCTTGAGTTCATTGTGATCAATCTCTGTGGATTCACCGTAGAGATCCGGAAGTTTCGTTTGAAAACCCTTTTGGACAACGATCCTTAAAGGCGCGAAATCGATCAAAGAAAGGTTAGTTTTTATTTGATTTTAATGGTTTAGATTATAGAATAAATCATTGTTTTAGTTTAGTGTGGATGTGTGTGTGATTCGATGAAGATCGTAGAAGATTTGGATGAAAATAGATCAAAATGACAAAACCTTATGGCTGTGCATTTCTGAAGGTTTTGATCGATCAATTGGGTGATTGATCGATCAAAATTGGGTATTGATCGATCAATCTAGGTGATTGATCGATCAATTTGAGTGATTGATCGATCAAATTATATATACAATTAGAAAAACAGCAAGTCTGTTTGTTGGAAGCTCATTCCCGACAGCATTGATCGATCAATGTGAAGATTGATCGATCAATGTGATGGGTTGATCGATCAATGGTGAAATTGATCGATCAATTTGATGGGTTGATCGTTCAATGGTGAAATTGATCGATCAATGTGATGGTTGATCGATCAATGGTGAAATTGATCGATCAACATGATGTATTGATCGATCAATTTGACTGTGCCAACACTGCTTCAGTGTTTTGGCCATAACTATTTACTCCGAACTCTGATTGATGTGATTCTTATGGAATTGGAAAGAGGACAACTAAATCTACAACTTTTATGAATTAACTAACTGATGAGTAAATTTTTTTGATGATCAAAATTGAGCTGGAAGTTTGGCCAAGTTCTAAATTAGCACGTTTTGACTAAAGTATCGATATAGCTTCAATATTTTGGCCATACCTCTTTGTCCCGAACTCCGAATGACGCGATTCTTGATGCGTTGGAAAGAGTACGATGAGATCTAGCTCTTTTATAAATTAATAAAATCTTTAATCAAATGTTTTGAGGGTCAAAATAAAGTGGGAAGTTGGGTCAAGTTTCAAGTCAACACGAAATTATCCATTTCCGCCTCGATTTTGAGAAAACACTTAAATACGTTAATATTATTAATAATTAGGATCAATTTTTATACATCATTATGTGTGTGATATAGACTAAGAGTGGAGGCCATGGATAAGAACTTTTGGATTGCTTTAGAACGGCGTTGGAATTGCTTAGAAAGATCTGTTAAGGTAGGGAAAATTCAACTTAAAATGCATATAATTTTGACTGCATGATATCTTAACATTTATATTCTGGCTCTGGTTTTAAAAAGCCTGTCTGCATATACATCAAGCTCAGTGAAACTCTGATTCCTATATTCTGATACCTACATATCTTATTCATGTATTCTGATGCCTGTTTCTGCTTTATGCCATCTGCTCTGATATCTGATTCTTGAGGTCATATGTGTGTATTTAATTTTAAGTTTGAATCCAGACTATCCCCCCGACTCGGCGGTATATCCGTGACTGGCACAATTGTGCATCTGCTTTGAAAATTATCGGCACAATTGCGCTCCTTAGATGAGGCATTGTTGCATTTCCTAAAATTGTTCATTGGACGACGATTGGTTGGGGTTTCCTATCGGCACACATCTGACTACCACGTACTATATATTCACGGGAGTTACTTAAGTTAGAGATATGCATGATTTAAGTCACTAATTATATTACACATAGCATCTGTTCTGACTACTTTGAAAGTACATCTGTCTAACATTTTGTATCTGTTCTGTTCTTTTTAAAATTCAGCATCTGTTGTATGAAAATCTTTATCTGCAATAATTGAATTTATCATCTGTTTTGCATAATGTTCTGCAAATCATGTTTTACAAAATTGATGCAAATTAATTGAAATTCTTTAGATGGTTAGCTCACCCTGTATATAATTATATTTTAGGTTCTGAGGCCCTTGCTCCTAGCACTGAGAGCGACCCTGACTACCAGCCTGATCTAGAGGCTAAGGCTGAGGACGAGGAGACTGACGTCCAGGCGGATGACTTTTATCCTTAGTCTGGGTATAAGAATCTGCTATTTTTGGAATTTTGTGTAAACCTTTGGATTATTGTGTGCCTGTTGGCCACTTCTGTATTTACTTTCTGTAGATATTTCCTTTTTGTATTACTATACATTCTATTGGAACCATTATTTTGGGTGATGGATGTCCATCACCATTGGTTCTTCTTGGTTCCTTTTTGGGAATATATATTTTTATATATTTAGAGACATATTTGTTTTATTGCTTCTTTCTATTTTAAATGTCTTGTGATGACTCGATCTACCACTGTTGGACAGTGTCTGCTTGGTTTCCGCTATACGAGCAGCCACTCTGTGATTTGTCCTGGAGATCATCTAGAGCATGATCCTGATGGCACGAATTTTCGGCCATAGAAATCTGGGCTGTCACATCAACAAATCCTCTTTTACAAGGGGAAATGTATCCGAGAGAGGAGGCCATCCATCTAGCTATGATGAAGAAGGAGAGGGGGTTGATCATGATTAACTCTCCATCGCGAAGAAAGGATTCTTGGGAATGAGGTAACATGGCAACCCAAATTTTGAAGTCTTCAAATTTTTTCTTTGCCTCCCTCTTTGGGAGAGTAGAAAAGAGCATTAATTGCTCTTTGTTATTACAAAGAAATGTGGGGAGAGAGAAGGATTGAAAGAAGATAAAAGGGAGGCTGATTTTTTAAATAGAAAAAACAACCCTCTTTTAAAGATGCCCCCACCACTTCGATAAAGTGATCACCAATAGGTTACCGGCAAACTAATTCTAGGATACAACGAATCGGCTGTGTATTCTTGTGATGGATTTGACGAAACTGATCATGCTATTCGAATATAAAATATTGCAACTTGCTCTGACAAAGACCTTTAAAGACAACTAGAGAAGAGGGGAGACACCATTGTAGTAAAAAAATAATGATTTTAGATTCCACTACAAAAAATAAAACTATTAGCGGCAGCCAAAAACTGTCGCTCTTAACAAAAAAACTGCCACTAATACCCTTGCCGCTAATAGTCTTATTTTTTGTAGTGTTCCTTCAATAGAAAATCAAGTGGTGTGTGTTAATTCACAATTTTCCTATGAAAATGTGCTACAAGTATCCCTTTGGAAAAGACACCACTTTGGAAAGATTTCTTTTGAAAAGACACCACTTTTGAAAGACAGTTCTTTTGAAATGACACATAACTTTGAAAAGACACACCTCTTTGGAAAATACGCAAGTTTTAAAAATTTTAAATATCCAACAATCCCCCACTATTTAAAAGTTTTAGATTAGAGCAAATCCTGAAATATGTGCATAAATGAAAATGTCTTATAGACTTGAATTTTCACTTTAGTAGAAATAACTGAAAGTTTGTCACGATCTTTAGTGAAACTAAGTCTTAAACTAACGATCTTATACGACAAACCGGAATAATTTCACACACATATCTCATATATTTAGTAGTCAGTAAATTGGTTTGCGCATTTAGGCCATATGCTAATACCCAGGTTTTCATAAGTGTTTATAAGATAAAGCCCTATCGTAATTAAGGCGGCTTCACCCTCACACTTACACTATAAAAAATAGAGGCTATGCCGACGGCTAGTACGAGAAGCCTTCAGCATAGCCCCTATATATATCTTACAATCGTGTTTTTTATTTTCCCTCACATCCTTTTTATTTTCTATCTCTCGATCTCCCTCTCTATCTCTTCAAAACCTTGCTGCAATTTCCTCTTTTTTCTCCCTCGTTATCCCAATCTCCTAGAGCTAAATCGAAATCACCTTCTCCCTCATTCCCCAAGTCTTTGAAAACGAACCATAATCGTTCTCCCAATCATAATTTCCATAAGCGAAACCCTAATCGTTCTCTCTAATCTCTTTTCCCAATCTCTTGTTGTCTCTAATCTTTCAAAATTTTACTCAAATCACAACAAATTGAAGGCTCCATTGATATCCTTGTTCTTAAAACAAGCAAACCCTAGAGCTGCAATAGATTGAAGGTTCAAAAAATTCATCATCACAACAAGTTAGATCTCATGTTTCGATTTGGGAATCCCATATTTCCGATTTATGATTTCCGATATTTAATAGTAACATTGTGAATCTAATGTTTCGATTTGTGATTTCAGAATTCTTCTTATAAGAAACGACAAAGAGTGTAGGGATCGGCTCAACAGATTGAGAAACTTGAGCTTGATCGCTATGGATTGACATCCAAACTGTAAGATTTGAATTTTTCTGACTTTTGTGGGGGATTTCTTGCTATATATTTCGGATCCTTCAATTTTAGAATAGAAAAGGAGAGTTGTGTTTTGAAGGTAAATTTATGGATTTTTTTTATTATTATTTCTGGAGAGCAAACTTGTTCAAAAGAGTTTTTAAGATTTTATTGTTCCTATTTGAGCTCAATCGAGAGAAAGTTAGGCTTCAGTTGCTATTCTGGAGGTCCGATTATCTGAAGAATTGCAGCAATTACATAGATTGTCATATCTTTGATTAAAATTAAGAGATTATAAAGACTTTCAGAGGATTTTGGTTGCCCACTCACTAAAAATGAGCCGGATTCAGCATTCTGTACTTCTCTAGTACGGCAGCTTAAATTTATTCTAAAAAGCAAATTTTTTTAAGTTGTTTATATGAAATTCAATTTTATTGGGGAAAAGCTATGGTTTTTATTTGAGGTTTTAATATTAAAACATATTTAAAGCAAAGAAATTGGATTTTGTTCGTGTTTTGGAGCTTGAATTAGTGGTGGAACTTGGAGAGTTCGCTCCTCTTCTTTAGATTCGTCAACCTGATCGGGAAATTAAGGTACTCATCCTATAAATCTCTTGTTATTAAAAATCAGAAATCGGTGATTTTGAAGCTTGGTTTCGAAATAGTAGTTCATTGATTTTGTGTTTGTACTAGTTTATGGAGATTTAGAAGTTGCAAAGAAGCATTTTTCTTTTAATAATGTGGATTCTTTCACTTGACTTGGAAAAATCTGTTGGGGCTTTTATAGGAATAATAATCTGGACAGTTACAAGACTATTAGTAGTTCAAAGGTGTAAATGAATCCTATATTTGTGGATCTTTTAGAGTTGCAAAGTTGCCAACAAGTTATTTCTTCTGATGCATATATGCAATTGCTGAAATCTATGACTGAAATGGCAACAAATCTGCTTGAATATGGCCGTTTTTGTCATGCTGCCTAAGATTTGGGTACCTTGCATTTTCAAGTTTAATAGGACCACCTATTTTCAGTAATTTTATATGCTTTTATTCTTTAAGAATCATTTTAGACAGGCACACACACACACATGCGTGCACAAGGATATTCAATTTAGGGAATCATTTGTTACATAGAATTTATAATTACAATTGTAACATGCACACATTGGGAAAACCTTAAATTCCACTGTTGCCACACTTATCCCTAAGGAGGGGGCGGGAACTACTTGGACATTACCAATCGATAACATAATGGAAGCTTGAAAATATTGCAAAGGTGATGTCGCAGATCATTGTCTCTCACTCTAATGGTTGTGCAAAATATCATCCCATGGCATATACTGATATGAAGATTTGGTTCTACACCTTTTAAGATGGGTGTTTGTATTCATACTTTAGCTCCTCTTTACTAGGATAATAAATCTAGTCTTTTATGAGAATACAAAACATATGAAGAATTGGAGTCACTTTTTCTACCATCACTACCTGGTCAAGGCTTTCTCCATTCCTTAAATACCATTTGAGCTTCAGCAGGCAGACTTTTTCACTAAGTTTATCATTACTGCTCACCAAACTCTTGATGATACCACTTGATACATTGTGCATTTAAGAAGGGGTATTAAATAATGGTTTCATATATTTGTGCACGTAAGGGTATTTTGATAAGTCTTGTGGTCCTTTTTAGTGATATTTTCTGCTGCATTTGATTTACCATAAAGCCATTCTTCTCCATCCTTTTGATGTTCTTTCAATGGAGGTTTTATCTCTCGTAAACAGACCTCAAATTTACTTGTAACTTGAGCAAGGATTCGCCTGTCTGGTGAATAAAGAGATGGGTGGATGTTGTTTATTGAGGAGGAGGATTGTTGCGGAGAAACTTCATAATATTTCAACATGGAGAGTGCTGGTAAGATCTTAGCTAGAGCGGTTCTGATGCTAATATTTAAATATGCCATCTCTACATAACATTTAATTTTTGGATTGGATAACATTAGAACACCCACCTATCTAATTCTGAGTATCACCATAAAAGATGGTGACAACTAAGACAGCTTAAAATGAATCGATGGAATGAGATCAACGACAACCCATTACCAACCCTACAAGAAAGCCTGCCAGATGGCTCTTGATTCCAAAACTGTGACAGCCCGGATTTCTTTGCTCAGAAATCCGTGCCATCAGGATCATTCTCTGGATGATCCCTAGGACAAATCACACAATATCTGTATATAAAGCGGAAATATACAGATAAAATGCCACAGCGGTGAGTAGAGTCATCTAACGAATCAATCTAAAAGTAAGAACAATAAAGAAACCTTCATTTATAAATGTAAAAAGTATACATCCTCAAAAAGGAACCAAAAAGAACCATCGGTGACAGACATCCATCACCCAAACAATGGTTCCCAATGATGGTTCCGATAGAATGTATAATAACACTATAAAAGAAATAAAATATCTACAAAAATTAATACAAAAGTGGCCACCAGGCACACATAATCCAAAGTCTCCAAACAAACCTAAAACCCCAAAACTGTCTAAGCTATACCCAATCTATGGGTAAAAGTCGTCAGCTGGGGTGTCCGTCTCCTCGTCCTCAACCTCAGCCTCAGGATCAGGCTGATAGTCTGGGTCGCTCTCAGTACCTGGAGTCACCGCCTCAGAACCTAAATGTTTACAAAAACAGGGTGAGCTACATCCTAGCTCAATAGAAGAATTCCAAATAAATTTGCATTCTAATTGCATAACATGGTCATCAAAGAACAAAACTGAAAATATGCAACAGATGTATAAAACATGAGACATTTATCCAAAACAGTATAGAATTGATGAATACAACATATAATGACTTAGTGTAGTATACTTAAGTAACTCCCGTGAGTATAGCACGTGGTAGCCAGATTTGGTCCGATGGATAATCCCAACCATCGTCGTTCACATGAACAATTTCGGAATTGCAACAATGCCCCACACATGGAGTGCAATTGTGCCGAGGATTACAAAGCAAATGCACAAGTGTGCCTGAAACGGATATACCGCCGAGTCGGTGGGATTTTTACTGAATATCAAACCTCAAATCACATGCATACTTATCATACTTAACAGAATTCAGATTTCGGATACGGATATCAAATGTCGGATCAAGTACATAATAGAATACTCATACATATGCTAAACATGCTTTTAAAACAGAATTAAACTATGCTGAGATATGTATGACAGATGTAATCCATGAGATCAAAAATAAATGCAATTTCGGTTGAATTCCCCTACCTCTGATCAAGCTCCTTCTAAGCAAATCCAAAGCTTTTCAAGGCATCTTAGTCTGATCCTAGACCATAAACATGTTACTCTAGGTGTTAGAGTGATGTTGTGAACCGCACAATGTCCAGTGGTTCTTACCTATAAATTTTCTAACTGTCTGAAAACAGGGTTTATTGATCGATCAATACCTTGTTGATCGATCAATGAACTCTTTATTGATCGATCAACACCCTTGTTGATCGATCACCAAAGCACAAACTGTTTGTATATTTTGTACACAATTGATCGATCACCATGTTGGTTGATCGATCAATGGCTCAGATGATCGATCACCACCAGCTGATCGATCAATCATCATCAATTGATCGATCAATACCACCATTGATCGATCACCAACATTAATCCAAAATTCACCAACTCTCTGCCATTAATGTTCCTTTACTATATATTTATAAATTGATCGATCAACACCCTTGTTGATCGATCAATTCCACACTCAGTGATCGATCAACACTTTGTTGATCGATCAATTCCACACTCAGTGATCGATCAACACCTTGTTGATCGATCAATAATGACGAATTTTCAGTCATTAATGGAGTTCACCAAACAAATTTTTCTAACTTATTTTTCCTTCCAAAAATTTATTAAAATCTTAAATATTCATACAGAACCTATATTTAGGGCATCCAACTGCCCATTTTAAACAAGAGAGCTCACCTCTATGTGGGCCCTTTCGGGGTTTCGGCAAACACTCCGGATGAGGGTTTCGGATCAAGCTCTCGGAGTTTATCACCGATCGGAGTTCGACGAGTAACCTTTTAGCTCTGGTTCAGCATGCAGAGACTTCACACACACATAACCCATACCTAAGCTTTATCCATTGGTCTCTACATACCCTAGCTTAGGAAACTCACCTTTCAATCTTGCTAACCCTGTTTTATACAAAAACCCTCTTGAAAACCCACCTAGCTACAGACTCCTTAGCTGTTAGAGTAACTAGAGCAAGGGGAAGAAGAAGAAGAAGAAGAAGAACTTCCTCTACCTCTCCCTTCCTTCTCTTATAAGCTACCAACTGAAATATCTTAGATATTTCAGTTGCTTCTCTAATTTTGATTTCGGTGTGAAACACCAACATGTCGATACGGCGTAGTGTACCGTCTCGACATCGTACTCAACTCGGATCGAAACGGGTTTTCATACGTGAACTAACCTACTTATAGGCTAGTATTATTTCTATTTATATTATTTTTAAAGTTTTAAATTTTCGTCGATTTTCGTTGCGACGCATACATGTTAGTTTCGTTCAAATTTTCCGTCATTACAAAAACAAATTCAAAGGTTCTAGAGGGTCACAAGAGCGAGCAATCTCAAAGATCAATCAATAGTCAAATCAAGTTTTAAAACAGAGTAAGACTTGCCTGAACTTAGCACGAAAGAAATTTTCAAGGGTTGGGCCTGGCCACACAACATAAAAGAAAAAGGCTACATGCAAATAACACAATCTAAGTATACTCCAAAAGGCTATAGAGATACCAGTACAAGAACGACTCACACGGTACAAATAAGTAGTAAGATCGTGAAAACCATCCACGAATGTCGACACTGACTCTTCTCGAGACAAATGGTTTGAGGTTTTTTTTTTATGTTGTTCTGAATAACCCAAACCCGACTGCATTGTTTTCACAATTGTCATTTACTGCAGCTATTTATGAATTCACTTCACTTTACATTCACCTTCAATGAAAAAAAGAACTCTCCTCTGAGTCAGTTGTCCTTTTGATGAGGCGGGGGATTTTTTAGCCTCTAACTTGAGGGACCTTTTTGGAACTATAAGAAGAAAGGTTAGAGTTGGGAGAAGATGAGCAGGGTTGTGGCAGGAGGAAATATCAACTGATTTTTTAATAAAATAGTGGGCGTAGTTAGATGAAAGGTGAAAAATACTTCAAATCCCCTTTCTACTAGAAAATGACATATCTTCACCAAGAAACAGTTTTATAAGTGAAAGTGGAAAGCTGAGTGATATTATGGTCTTTTTGTCTCATGATATGTCGATTGCACCATGCAGCATCACATCAGAATAAGGTGCCTACAAGTTTGATTCTTATGGCTGCTTCAGACTTGATGCTCAGTTGGGTTAATATTGCTATGGATGAAGGTGAGAGGGACAGCCACAATTACCTGGAGGAATGGGAAAGCCTGCACGATAACTAATCTTACCTTCCGTTGATGGAGAGTGTTTCCAAGACCCAATCAAATAGAGATTAGGGCTCTCAAAACTCCTAAAATTTTCTGTACTATGATATATTTTGATCCTTTTTTATTCAACTTGTGTGAAGGTTTTATTCTTGGCTTGCTCAATACTGTAGCAGAGTTGAATTGAATCACTAGGCCAGATGTGTTAAGCTCCTGTCAGTTGGTTCAAGATCTTCTGACCTTCAGCCTGTATGGATATTAATGTCCCAATTAGATTGAAATGGTCGGGAACCGTTGTCCAAGTCCAGCTATAGACAGTACAAAACAAGGATCCTACGCTGACGGCTATTATAGGAAGCTGTCGGCGTATATAAAGCCTATGCCGACAGCTAATATAGTAAGCCATCGGCGTAAGATGAGTGTATATAAACCACCGTCGTGTTTTTTTTTAACTCAAATCACCCTCCCTCACGAATTCAATGGTAACAGCACTGAATTTCCATTATCCTCATGTTGGATAAATATTTTTTCTTACCACAATTATTTCACCTCAAGTGTGTCACAAGTAAAACTTCAACAAAGAAAAATATTGAGATGTAGATCACATTTCACATTGCCAGCAGAGGTGATCATACTATTTACTCTTCTAAAACATATCTTAGCCATCTTTAATTCTTTCTTGAACTCACATATGATTTGTAGTAAACCCAGGTGACATCAATATACGTATCCGTACAGCAGTAATATAACTTTTAAGGACTAAATTTGTGAATCCTAGTTTACCTATAGCTGCTGCAGCGTGTTGAGAAGGCGATAAAGGAGAAGTCTTACAATGCCCTCCTTTTGAAGGTATTATTAAAACCTTCCATACTTCAGTGCAAGAAGGACCACTATGTCCTATATTTTTAGCTTTAACTGTCTGGTTTATACTTTCCTATATTTTTAGCTTTAATCTTGTTATTAACCTGCTATTTGCATATTGGCTCTACAGCTACTTGACTGCTTCAGGATTAACGTCTTTGAGTTTATTGAAAAGGTAATCTTTGAAGTATATGCTTCCATCTTCAGAGTATTGCTCAGTGGGTTATGTTTGCAAATCACTGGTTAATGCCATTTATTGACTATATCCGTATCATGTGTAAACTTTTTCTTATGATTTTTTCTCAAGCAAGAAAATGATTCTCTGGTATCAGTGACCTGTCAATACCTAGCCGTAAAAGGGAGAGTGCTTAGATATATTTTCCTACCATCCATGACCTTTGGAACCACTGGGGATGCATGAAATGGTTATTATTTTTTGGCATGAGAAGCTCTCTTTTCCATTTTTCATGATTGTTTATTTATATATTTGAGTTGGATGTTTACTCAGACAATGGAAGAATTGTCATCTAATGGGCAGCGTTTTAGAAGAATACCTCGTCAATCTTTGGTTGAAAATCTGGAGTTTGACCCACTGTTATAAATCCTATACTTTGCCAGGCTGGATTGCTCATTAGATATTTATATACTTATAGTGCACATATACATGTTATCTTTTTTTGCTTATATGTCTACATTCATGAACGGTTATTTTAGTTTGAAGCTCTTTCATTGTAAAATAGAACTCAATAATTCAACTGTATTCAGGCTGCGATAGGTTTGTGAAATGATCTTTTAGTTAGATACTATATTATGTAAGAGGAATAATGGGCTATAAGAAGCACTTATAGCTAGAGACTATGAGAAGCACCCATTTTATGCCGCAAGGCACATCTTTTGAGCAATCAAAGTAATCAAAGGCATAGTCTATGCCCACGAATATGGATTAGTTGTGCGCTATTTTTTTACGGTCCATATTAAAGCACCCTGATCAGATCATTCTAATGCTTTGATATGACTCAATTTTTGGCTGAGTGTGGTATAACTGATGAACATAACCATGAAGCACTTAAATTGATCGAATAGGTATGCCATGTAACCTAATGGGTGCAGATATGGCAATATTTGTGTAAAGCGGTCATAGGAGTTGCTCTCTTTATAATATAGCGAGCATACAAGCACACCTTGACGCAGCCTTGAGGTTGCAGGTACAATCCTAACTTCCCTACCCAAACAATATTATCTTCATATAACACTATTGGGCTAATTATATTATACATTTTGCAGGTGCTTGTGGTCTCATTCTGTGATTACTTGGCATTAGTGTTGTTTTAATTTCTTGGTTCCCTGAATTGCAGTTCTTGAGGTTGCTGATAGAGTTTTTGAGGTGCTTTCTACCTCTAGGGACACACATTTGGGTGGTGACGATTTTGATAAGGTTGGATCATATTTTCATCTCTGCAACAGTCATTTAAGAGCTTAGTGTTGTGGATTTTAATTACGATGATATTGTCTTTCTTTTCCTTTGCTTATATATTGTTATTTTATAAATCAAACAGAGAATCTTTGATTGGCTTGCTGGAAGTGTAATGTCCCGAAATTTCGACCTATTTTCGTTTACCTCGGTAAGCATGCCCGAAAATAATTATGGGATTTTGTGGGTTTTTTGTTTAGTTTTGGTTATGATGAGGGAGATGACCAATGGACTTGGTCTCGAGATGTGTAAATTTGTTGGGTTTTGTTAGAATTTAAGATATGTATTCAATATAAAAGATTTGATGGCTGTGTTGAAACTAAGGAAAAAAAGAATCCGGGCATGAAAAGTTAACAACCACAGAACCAGAACAATTCGATGGTCGATTTCAAATTCGACCATCGATTTTAGAATTCGACTGTCGATTTAAAAATCGACAGTCGAAATGTGTTTTTTTGGTGCATGAAGGAAGTTTTGAAATTCGTTGGTCGATTTCAAATTCGACCATCGAATTTGGAAATCGACCATCGAATTGAAATTCGAGTGTCGAATTTCAAGATTTTATGACTGATGTGCAGTTTTGAAATTCGTTGGTCGAAATTGAATTCGACCATCGAATTTTAAATTCGACCAACGAATTTTGAATTCGACCATCGAATTCTGTCCTGTTTCAAGCATTTGAAAATTTTGTTGGTTTTTACCTGCAAGCTTTTTTGTGTGATTTTTGGGTTCTATATTAACACTGAGAGTGTTAATATATGTAGGTTTTGGCTATTGGGAGTCCTTGAAGAGGACTGTTTGTGCTGGACTTTGGAACTTCTTGGTTAGGGTAGGGGAACCCTAATTGTTATTTGCATAAATTTATAAGCATAAACTGTTTTCGGCAATTTCTTTTAGAAGCATTAATTTTGAAAATTCTGGCATACACTGCATAAATAAAACTTAGAATATATGATACAAATCTGAAAATTTGGAACTTTGTTATGACTAAGAACTTTGAAATTTGAACCTCAGAACCTCAGTTAAACTTCGAATCAGAACTTTGAAAAATCAGAATTATGTTATGAATAATAAGCTTTGATATGTGTTAGCATTTGCATTTGATTTAGGGTTCATAAGTACGATGCCCTAGATTCTACCAACCGTGTTGACGGTATTACTTTGGCACAAGTTTCCCTCATAGCGTAGGGGCTTGTTACACTTTCAAAATGGGTTCATGAACGACGATGGTCAGTTGGGTTTTCCCATCGGTCACGTAGTCCGCTCTCATGCTATAGAAAATTTGGGAGATAAAATTAAGTTATAAATTTAAGATAAGAAGCATGCTAAATCAGAACATTTTGAACACTTTAGATTATATTATCAGTTTTGACTCCGGATTAGAACTGGAGATTTACTTTGAAAAGCATCATTGAAAAACCATATTTGATCCGATTCCGTCTTTTGAAAACCTTTACTTATAAAGAAATGCAAATAGATCTGTCTTTCTCTATTGAGCTTGGTTGTTAGCTCATCCTCGACTATACGTCACAGGTGCTGAGACTAACCTTGCGTCTGAGGATCCGGAGGACTCCGATTATATTCTCGAGGAGGATTTGGACATACCAGCTAAGGAGTTCTTTCCGTGATCTTAGATCCTATATTTTTTGGTATTTTGTTTGGATATTATTTTGGAATATTGGGCCCTAGGACTTTATTTTGGTTCTTTTGATATCACTTGAGGAACCATTATTGTGAACCACTATTTTAGGTGATCGAATTGGCCATCACCGGTGGTTCTTTTTGGTTCCTCACAGTGATATATTCAATTTTGTTATATGAAGCTTTCGTTTTTGGATTAGTATATGTTGCCTCTGTCTTTAGATCTTTGTATATGTTGCCGGCTTCTGTTTGTTACGGCTTATTGAGAAATCAATAAGTTGATGAACCGGCCTTTCCTATACCTTAGGGATTGGAAAAGTCGGGTCGTCACAGTTGGTATCAGAGCAAGGCTCTAGGTTCAGAGTCTTAGGACTAGGGGTTAGATTATTTCTAACAATTCATTACTAATCAATTGTTATTGTTTTTTTTTAACAATGACAGATCAGCATGCCTCCATGGTTTAGAGGCAGAGGCCGAGGTATAGAGGGACCTCGTACAGCTCGCATTGAGGAGATAGATGAGGGCGTAGGCACCTCATATGGTAGAGGGCGAGTTGCTTTTGGCCCTAATGCAGATCCTTTGGGAGCTGCTAGGCAAGACAGAGGGAATGTGGACGAGGTGTTGGCAGCCTTGGCTACTAACATGGCCCAGCAGACTGCAGCCATTGACCGACAGACCGAGATGCTGGCAGCTAGACATCAGCCAGGAGGATTCGCAGAGTTTAGGAGGATGAGACCTCCTACATTCTCAGGACAGACGGATCCTATGGAAGCCGAGGCATGGCTGGATGAGATAGAGAAAATATTTGAAGTGTTGCAGTGTAACGATATCGAGAAAGTACGCTGGGCATCTTTCAAACTTTTGGGCGAGGCCAGCCTGTGGTGGAAGTCTGTTTCCAGGATGAGAGAGCAGGATTACCCCAATACTCCATGGACTTGGGCAGAGTTCGTGGAGACATTCAACGATCAGTACTTCCCGAAGATCGTACGTAATCAGTGGGAGGTCCAATTTATTGAATTGAAATAGAATGAGATGTCGGTGCTCGAGTATGGCGCAGAATTTGATAGACTTTCCCGATTTGCACCCCTACATGTGGCCACTGAGCTGATGAGAGCTCAGAAATTTCAGAGAGGTTTGAGGCCAAACATTCAGGAGAGGGTGTCGATGTGATGACCCGACTTTTCCAATCCCTAAGGTATAGGAAAGGCCGGTTCATCAACTTATTGATTTCTCAATAAGCCGTAACAAACAGAAGCCGGCAACATAAAAAAAGGTCTAAAGACAGAAGCAACATTGTTAATCCAAAAACAAAAGCTTCATATAACAAAAATTAGATATATCACTGTGAGGAACCAAAAGGAACCACCGGTGATGGCCAATCCGATCACCTAAAATAGAGGTTCACAATAATGGTTCCTCGAGTGATATCAAAAGATAAAAAATAATAGCCTAAGGCTCATCAATCCAAAATAATATCCAGACAAAATACCAAAAATAGAAAATCTAAGATCACGGGAAGAACTCCTCAGCTGGTATATCCAAATCCTCCTCGGGAATATAATCGGAGTCCTCCGGATCCTCTGACCCAAGGTCAGTCTCCGCACTTGACGATAGTCGAGGGTGAGCTAACACCAAGCTCAATAGGGAAGACAGATCTATTTGCATTTCTTATAAGTAAAGGTTTTCAAAGACGGAATCGGATCAAATATGGTTTTCAATAATGCTTTTCAAATTAAATCTCCCTCTAATCTCGAGTCAAACCGATCATAAAATCTAAAGTGTTCAAAATATTCGATTTAGCATGCTTCTTGTCTTAAATTTATAACTTAATTTTATCTCCCAAATTTCCTATAGCATGAGAGCGGACTACGGACCGATGGGAAGACCCTCATCGACCATCGCTGCTCATGAACCCATTTCGAAAATGCAACAAGCCCCTACGCTATGAGGGAAACTTGCGCCAAAGTTTTACCGTCAACACGGTTGGTGGAATCTAGGGCATCGTACTTATGAACCCAAAATCAAATGCAAATGCTAACACATATCCAAGCTTATAATTCATATCATATACTGATTTTTCAAAGTTCTGATTCGAAGTTCTGATTCAAAAGTTAACTGAGGTTCTGATTTCCAATGATTCTTATTCATGATAAGGTTTACAAATTTTCGGATTGTATCATATGTTCAAAGTTTTTAATTTCACTGTGTATAATGAAATTTCTATATTTCATGCTTCTAAAAATAACATGATTTATGACAATTTATGCTTATAATTCATGCAAATAATGATTAGGATTCCCCTAACTTAACCAAGAAAATTCAAAAGCATGAACAAGCAGTCCTCTCCAAGGACTCCCAATTGACCAAACCTACATATATTAACACCCTTAGTGTTAATATACAACCCAAAAATTAACCCAAAGGCTCACAAAACAAAAATCCAATCAAAAATTTAAAAGCCAGAAGCTGGACAGAATTCGACCATCGATTTCAAATTCGATGGTCGAATTTGAAATTCAATGGTCGATTTTAAATTCGACCATCGAATTTCAGAACTCTGTTACAGTCTTAAAATCTCATTTTCGACTGTCGATTTCCTATTCGACAGTCGATTTCCAATTTCAACAATCGATTTTGAAATCGACAGTCGAATTTCCCAGGCTCTGTGGCTGTTAATTTAACATGCCCGGATTCTTTTTCCATTATTTTCTACACAGCCATTCCATCGTTTCTATTGAATCCAAAACTTAATTTCTTAACAAAAATCCAACAAATTTGCATAAGGAGGTTTCAAGGCATACCTCTTGGAGCTTAATTCGTTGATCCCTTTGCACTAATTCCCGCACCGGAACAAATTTCCAAGATCAACGGTTTAAAAATTCAATCGGCTCATTTTTCCTATGGAGGTGGTCACTGCCTCAGCCACGACAATTTAAAGAGAACTTCTCCCTTTCCTCATCTCTTTTCTTTTTCAATAGTTCAAACAGATCCAAATACCAACTCAAGGCTTATTAATGGTTGAGATGGAAAGAGGGGTTCTCAAGATCACTAGATCTAAGATTAATAAGAAGGCAAAGCCTTAGAGTTTTGATTTCCAACGAGAGGGATAAGCTAACTTCTCTTGCAACCTCTCTCTTCTTATAACATAAAAGTTTTAAATAAAAATCTAGATATTTTTATTTACAACTTATCCAATTATTCTTGCAAAACATCCGGCGTTAAACACAAATACCAACGTTAATGTGTACGTCGTTGATTTCCTGACTTGTACACACCTCATAACTAAATCCTTTGGTCATGTCCTTCATCATAACCAAAACTGACCTAAAAGCTCATAAAATATCATAATTATTTTTGGGCACGCTTATCGAGGTAAATGAAAATAGGTTAAAATAGCAGGGATATTACATTCACCCCTCCTTAGGAATTTTCGTCCGTGAAAATTGAACAGAACAGACACCAGACAATAAAAGAAGAGAAAACATGGAACACTGTGTGGCGATCCTACAGGGCACGCAAGCCAAGGGATGGGATCCGTAGTATCATAGATGTACTGCATGTGGCATTAAAATACCATAGTGGATTGCATCCGTACATGGATGCCCACACCCCAAGTGTCACGTGCCGGGAGACCGATGCACAGTGACGCATGAAAGCCATAAAGAGAATGAAAAGCTATCAAAGAAACAGGAAGTACAAAAGTGACATAGAGCAAACCCACACAAGCATCTAACTGAAGCAGATACCAAAATACCAACAAAAGCAATGCACATAGAGATTCAACATGCATATCAAAAGATGAAACAAGTATCTAACCGAACTATATACAAACAAAGATAGGCAAAATATCCAGAGCAAAATAATGAAAAAGATAAAAGATAACAAAAGAAGGACCACCAGGTCCTAAATAATCCAAGCTGTAAATAAATACAGACCCATAACAACATAAAAGAAAGCAGTACCCCCTCCCCCAAGTATACTAACAATCCCCGGCAGAAGATGGACCCGCCCGATCCAAGTACCATCACCATGACATCATAATCACCGTATCCCCGGCGTAGAAGGCATGCTAGTACCCATGTCGAAGGGCGATATCGACGGATATCGGCCATATACGTCGTGTAATCCTCTGGAAACGCGTGCTGCATCAAATAAGAGAGGGCGCCGCCATGAACATCCAACTCCTGACGCATAGAGCTGGTGTGGTGGGTGAGCTCTTGAATCTGATGACTCATGGCGGTCATCTGTCGGGTGAACTCGGAGAGTGTAAGAACGTCACTCTGTGGGGGCTGAGGAGGTGCAGCGGTGGTAGTGTCAGGGATAGAATGAGTAGGGTCCTCATCATCATCGCTAGCGGTATCAGGTGCCTCTGCATCCTTTGGAGTCTTTACCAGCCTACTGTAGGTTTGACCCCAATTGACCAAATTATACATTTTTGAACCCGCTGTGGATTTGGGTTCAGTAGGAGGGATATCATAAGCAGGGCCCGCTCGGTAGTTCTCAATCATCACTGAAATTATGCGAGCATAGGGCATTGTCTTCAATGGTTTCTTCACATGTTTGCCCATTTTCTCTCGGGCTTTGATAATCCCTTTAAAAAGGATTTCAGGAGCACTAAACCATCTCTCCTTATAGGCCGCAAAAAGAATTTGTTGAAGGGGACCGGTGCGCTCAGATTGATGACCAAAAGGGTAAAGGGTGGCCTTAAAAATTTTATCCAAGATTCACATGGTCTCCAGCATATGGACCGTGACGATGGATTTACCGGACCCATGACGGCCTTGCGTCATCTGCGTGATTACATCTTCGAAACGGACTGGTTTGGGAAAAGGAGGACCTAAACCCATCGTTTGTGAGTGATTTAAAGGGCATCGCAATGCCACAGCCATGTCCTCTAGATCAAAGGTATAATCGCGGCCATCAATCTCTGTATAGATTCTTTTCCCGTCTTCGCGGCTCATGTGCTGATAAAATAGACGCATGAGTCGGGGATAGAAATGGTCGCTAAAGGATGTGCACAGGGAGGTCAATTTGGCCTTTCCAAGGTATTCACCCGCCCATTGTGTGGTCGTTTGCTGGTCAAACAACTCCGGGTGAAATAAATATTCTGTCGTGAAGCCTTTAATGCTCCAAAATCGTTGGGTTGCTCAGGCAAGGGGGAGACAGTGGGTGGTGGAGCCGACTGTGGTTCTCTTGGGTGTTTTGTGCGGCTTGTAGACGCAGCTTTAGAAGCTGGTCTTTTTGATGTGGGATTCCGTATGGGTGTCTGTTTCTTAGGCCCCATTGAATAAAAAATATACAAAAAAGAAAAGATAACAGACAATGATGATGAAAAATCCCCAAATAAAGTAGCTGTGGGAGGAGATTACCTACAAAAGCTCAAATATGGTTTCCACAAGGTAAAATCGAAGCCCCTTGTCCAATTTGCAATGTATCTTTCCCCCAAATTCGGCCGAAATGGATGATCCTCTCCAAAATCGCCAAAACCCCTCAAAACCCTAAGCTCAAAACCCCCAAAACAGAAAACCGAAATGCCAAAAATTTTAAACCCCCAAACTTAAATCGAGAAAATCGATGGTCGATTTCAAAATCGATGGTCGATTTTAAAATCGATGGTCGATTCTCTCAGAACTTCTCAGGTTCTGTTTTTGGCCGAAAACTGACTTGAAAACTCATAGAAATTCGATGGTCGATTTGGCATTTCGACAGTCGAATTTTTTTATACTGTTATCTTTAAAAAATTTTAAAAATTTTGGAATTCCAAGCATGCCCTTGGGTCTAAATATACCTTGTTTGACCCCATTTCATGCCCTTCACCTCATCGGACTATGATTGTATTATCACAGCCGGAATTGGCATAGACAATTTTAAGAATAGGCCAAGAAATCTTTTGGCCAATTTATTTCACATAACCATGCGGAAAATAATAAGTCCGGGTTAGGTCGGGCTCGTAAAAGTTTTAGGATTTCTACAACATAACGCAATTAAAAGCTATAAACATGGACAAAATATAGGTATATATATAGAGCCATGTCATCAGTATCAAGGCCAAATTTATGCCACATGGCCAGTAGTGTGTAAGATACCAAGTGTAGGCCCGATAGTATTGAATTTTCTATAATGTAGAGTCTTCGAAACATGCAAGTAACATATATTTGACCGACAAAATCTTCTCGCCAAATCATCTGTATAAAATTAATAATTTACTTAAAAAGTCAAGAAATTATACATTCCACACATAATGTCTCAAAATTCAATCAAAAATGTTTGGAAATTGGTCGCGGAGCTCAGCTTCACGCTCCCAGGTAGCTTCCTCCGGTGTATGATTCCGCCATTGCACGAGGACTAAAGGAATACTTTTAGTGCGTAGGATCTGCTCCTTGCGATCCAAAATGCGAATAGGGTCTTCGACCACCTTCAAACCATCCTGAAGCTCGATGGGTTGGTAATCAAGTACGTGAGTCGGGTCACGGATGTATCGACGCAGCATCGACACATGAAAAACGTTGTGCATGCTAGATAATTGCGGCGGAAACGCCACACGATATGCAACTTCTCCGACTCGGCCTAATATCTCGAAAGGCCCAACGTACCGAGGACTCAGTTTCCCTCGTCTTCCGAACCGCATAACACCCTTGGTAGGCGAAATCCGAACAAAGACATTCTCACCGACCTCAAAAATTGAGCATTAGTGCCAATTTCACATGGAATGAATACCAAGTGAAGAAATACACATTGACATATCAAAACTACCTGAAAATCCACGTGTCTCCGTTTGAGATCGGCGTAGCTCTTCTGACGACTCTGAGCTACTCGTAGTCGCTCGCGTATCAATCGAACCATCTCGGTAGTGCGCTCAACTATCTCAGGTCCAATAATGAGCTTCTCACCCACTTCTTCCCAGTTCAACGGTGATCGACACCGCCGTCCATATAAGGCCTCAAACGGAGCCATACCAATGCTAGCCTGAAAGCTATTATTGTAGGCGAACTCTATCAGAGGCAAGTGTTGGTCCCATGACCCGTGAAAATCCAACATACATGCTCTCAACATGTCTTCACGTTCACGTCCGCCATCCGTCTGTGGGTGAAACGCCGAGCTAAAATCAAGACGAGAACCCATGCCCTCCTGAAATCTCTGCCAAAAATGTGAAGTAAACAACGGGTCTCGATCGGACACAATACTAGCCGGTATTCCATGCAGTCTAACAATCTCCTTCAGGTATAACTCTGCAAGTCTACTGGCTGTATAGGTGGTATTATATGGCAAGAAATGAGCAGACTTGGTTAGTCGATCTACAATGACCCAGATGGCATTGTTCTTTCTCAGTGTCTTCGGCAATCCGAGTATAAAATCCATCGAAATGGCTTCCCATTTCCACTCAGGCACAGGTAAAGGCTGCAATAGACCTGCAGGATTCTGATGATCAACCTTAACCTGTTGACAAACCAAACACCGCGATACGCATACGGACGTCGCTTTCAAACCTCGCCACCAGAAACTCTTCATCAAGTCCTGATACATCTTGGTGCTACCAGGATGTATGGCATACATGGATTTGTGAGCCTCTTCCAGAATGGTGTCCCGAAGCTCGGTACTCGACGGTACGCATACCCGGTCGTGAAATAGCAAGGTCCCATCTGCTCGAATGGAGAAATCCTTCTTACTGCCATTCTCGACATCTCGTCTGATTGCCATCAGCTCATCATCGGTCATCTGAAGCTTCCGAATGTTCTCGAAGAGCGTAGGACGTAATACAAGCGTAGCCATCAATGCTCCCGAGCCTTTTACATCGAACCTTGAGCTGCCCAAAGCCATATCCTCCAAAAGCTTCCATCTCTGAATCCGGCTAACAAGATGTGACAACTGTGCTGAAGACCTCCTACTAAGTGCATCAGCAACAACATTTGCCTTTCCTGGATGGTACTGAATCGAGCAATCATAGTCCTTCAAGAACTCCATCCATCGTCGCTGCCGCATATTCAAGTCCTTTTGAGTGAAGAGGTACTTGACTCTTGTGATCGGTGAATATATCAAAGATTTCACCGTAGAGGTAATGTCGCCAGATCTTCAAGGCGAATATAACTGCTGCTAGCTCTAAGTCATGCGTCGGATAGTTTCTTTCATGGTCCTTCAACTGCCTAGAACCATACGCAATGACCCGCTCGTGTTGATTAAGCACACAGCCTAATCCGCCATAGGAAGCATCACTATATATTGTAAAACCTCCACTGCCGGAAGGTATAGCAAGCACTGGTGCTGTAGTCAAGCGACGCTTTAGCTCAAGCTCGCTCACATCTCGCCCAAATGAACTTAGCATTCTTTCTTGTGAGCTGTGTAAGTGGACCCGATATCTTCGAGAAACCCTCAACAAATCGCCGATAGTACCCTGCCAAACCAAGGAAACTTCGGACTTCTGTAACTGTCGTAGGTTGTTCCCATGTCACCACCGAATCTATCTTTGTAGGATCCACTGAGATACCCGCTTCAGAGACTACGTGGCCCAAGAAACTGACCTGCTCAAGCCAAAACTCACACTTACTAAGTTTGGCATACAACTGATGGTCCCTAAGTGTTTGAAGAGCCATCTTCAGATGCTGCACATGCTCCTCTCTGGTTTTCGAATAGATGAGGATGTCATCTACGAAAACTACCACAGATTTATCAAGATGTGGTTTGAACACCCTGTTCATCAGGTCCATGAAAGATGCAAACACAATCCAAATGGCATCACTAGAAACTCATAGTAGCCATAACGTCAAACGCAGCCTTGGATATATCTTCCGCCTTGATCTTGAGTGGTGATAACGACCTCGATCAATCTTGAAAAGAACCTTGCACCTGCAATTGATCAAACAAATCGTCTATCCGGAAGAGGATAACGATTCTTAATCGTCATCTTGTTGAGCGCCTATAATCGATACACGCATCGATCCATCCTTCTTTTTCACAAATAGAACCGTGCACCCCAAGGAGAGACACTGGTCAGATAAAGCCTTTGTCTAGCCTCAAGCTGTTCGCTTGAGCTCTTTCAACTCAACAGCGCCATCCGATATGGAGCTTTAGATAATGGTTCTGACCGGCGCTAGCTCAATCGCGAACTCAATCTCTCGGTCAGGTGGTAATCCAGGTAAATCCTCTGGAAAGACATCAGGATAATCGCAGACCACCTTGATAAGAGCCAAGTCGTTCTTCTTCTCGGTAGAATCTTGCAAATAGGCCAGATACCCACTGCAACCATTCTTCATCATACGCTCAGCTTTAATGGCTGAAACCAACGGTGCAACCTTGGATTTGACTCCACAGAATCGGAAGGATTTTCGCTTTGGCGGTCGGAAGGTCACTATCTTGAAGGCAGATACACCGCGCGTGATAAGCTGCCAACCAATCCATTCCGAGAATGACGTCGAACCCTTCCATGCTCAACGTAATCATGTCGATCAATGTCTCGTGCTCATCAATCATCACGATGACTGACTGACATGCTGTATCAGTGCACACCGAACTTCCCGTAGGAATCTTGACATCTAGAATGAAAGCAAGGGGTTCGGGAGTAATACCCAACTTCTCTGAGAAGGAAGGAGTAATAAATGAGTGTGTAGACCCAGGGTCTATAAGTACTCGTGCTTCAATTTTATCCACATCGTCTCGACTACTCATCATAAGTGTACCTTTAGTTAAAAAGTTCGTTAATTATATGCAATGATTCCTATGTGTTTTAACATAATTGACTTGTATGTAGATTTAAACAATAATAATTGAATCAATGCATAATTGACGTCTCAACTTTAATGATACCTTGAATGACGTCATTCGACGTTTGGGCATCCTGTGCAGTCACCGCATAAGCCCGACCTTGAACTATAGGTCGTGTCGACTTCAGAGAGACTCATAGTCCGGCCCTTTCTCAATAGTAGGACAATCCTTGATCATGTGACCAACTTTGTCCCACACTCAAGCATCCTCCGGTGTTCGTCTGCCGCAATCCTCTCATCCTATGTGGTTTCCCACATCTTGCACACATCGGGTAGAAACAGAGTAACAAATGATCCTCTCGTTGAACCTCGAGCCACGAAGCTCCACTCGCAGAGTGCTCCGGCTCGAAGGTCATCCCGATGACGACTCGAGGTCTCCGATAGGAAGACGCCATCTCAACATACCGGTCTAGAATATGATGGTGACTAGGTAGGGAGGAGGTTTAGAGAACCTCGGCTTTTGTTCACCGCTCAAGCACTCGCTGTCCCCGACCAAACCTATTTTATTACCTCGCTCTCGCAAGTGCATCGTTTTGAATATCTTCCTCTGCAATGAGGGCCTTGGACATCACGCCAGCATACGTCTCCATTTCCCACATCGACACCCTCTCCTGAATGTTCGGCCTCAAACCTCTCTGAAATTTCTGAGCTCTCATCAGCTCAGTGGCCACATGCAAGGGTGCAAATCGGGAAAGTCTATCAAATTTTGCGCCATACTCGCGCACCGACATCTCATTCTGTTTCAATTCGATAAATTGGACCTCCCATTGATTACGTACGATCTTCGGAAAGTACTGATCGTTGAACGTCTCCACAAACTCTGCCCAAGTCCATGGAGTATTGGGGTAGTCCTGCTCTCTCATCCTGGAAACAGACTTCCACCACGGGCTGGCCTCACCCAAAAGTTTGAAAGATGCCCAGCGTACTTTCTCAACATCGGTACACTGCAACACTTCAAATATTTTCTCTATCTCATCCAGCCATGCCTCGGCTTCCATAGGATCCGTCTGCCCTGAGAATGTAGGAGGTCTCATCCTCCTAAACTCTGCGAATCCTCCTGGCTGATGTCTAGCTGCCAGCATCTCGGTCTGTCGGTCAATGGCTGCAGTCTGCTGGGCCATGTTAGTAGCCAAGGCTGCCAACACCTCGTCCACATTCCCTCTGTCTTGCCTAGCAGCTCCCAAAGGCTCTGCATTAGGGCCAGAAGCAACTCGCCCTCTGCCATATGAGGTGCCTACACCCTCATCTATCTCTTCAATGCGAGCTGTACGAGGTCCCTCTATACCTCGGCCTCTGCCTCTAAACCGTGGAGGCATGCTGATCTGTCATTGTTAAACAAACAATAACAATTGATCAGTAATAAATTGTTAGAAATAATCTAACCCCTAGTCCTAAAACTATGAACCTAGAGCCGAGCTCTGATACCAACTGTGACGACCCGACTTTTCCAATCCCTAAGGTATAGGAAAGGCCGGTTCATCAACTTATTGATTTCTCAATAAGCCATAACAAACAGAAGCCGGCAACATAAACAAAGGTCTAAAGACAGAAGCAACATTATTAATCCAAAAACAAAAGCTTCATATAACAAAAATTAGATATATCACTGTGAGGAACCAAAAGGAACCACCGGTGATGGCCAATCTGATCACCTAAAATAGAGGTTCACAATAATGGTTCCTCGAGTGATATCAAAAGATCAAAAATAATAGCCTAAGGCTCATCAATCCAAAATAATATCCAGACAAAATACCAAAAATAGAAAATCTAAGATCACGGGAAGAACTCCTCAGCTGGTATATCCAAATCCTCCTCAGGAATATAATCGGAGTCCTCCGGATCTTCTGACCCAAGGTTAGTCTCCGCACCTGTGACGTATAGTCGAGGGTGAGCTAACAGCCAAGCTCAATAGGGGAAGACAGATCTATTTGCATTTCTTATAAGTAAAGGTTTTCAAAAGACGGAATCGGATCAAATATGGTTTTTCAATAATGCTTTTCAAATTAAATCTCCAGTTATAATCCTGAGTCAAAACTGATCATAAAATCTAAAGTGTTCAAAATGTTCTGATTTAGCATGCTTCTTGTCTTAAATTTATAACTTAATTTTATCTCCCAAATTTCCTATAGCATGAGAGCAGACTACGTGACCGATGGGAAGACCCTACTGACCATCGTCATTCATGAACCCATTTCGAAAATGCAACAAGCCCCTACGCTATGAGGGAAACTTGCGCCAAAGTTTTACCGTCAACACGGTTGGTGGAATCTAGGGCATCGTACTTATGAACCCAAAATCAAATGCAAATGGTAACACATATCCAAGCTTATTATTCATATCATATACTGATTTTTCAAAGTTCTGATTCGAAGTTCTGATTCAAAAGTTAACTAAGGTTCTGATTTCCAATGATTCTTATTCATGATAAGGTTTACAAATTTTCAGATTGTATCATATGTTCAAAGTTTTTAATTTCACTGTGTATAATGAAATTTCTATATTTCATGCTTCTAAAAATAACATGATTTATGACAATTTATGCTTATAATTCATGCAAATAATGATTAGGATTCCCCTACCTTAACCAAGCAAATTCAAAAGCATGAACAAGCAGTCCTCTCCAAGGACTCCCAATTGACCAAACCTACATATATTAACACCCTTAGTGTTAATATACAACCCAAAAATTAACCCAAACGCTCACAAAACAAAAATCCAATCAAAAATTTAAAAGCCAGAAGCTGGACAAAATTCGACCATCGATTTCAAATTCGATGGTCGAATTTGAAATTCGATGGTCGATTTTAAATTCGACCATCGAATTTCAGAACTCTGTTACAGTCTTAAAATCTCATTTTCGACTGTCGATTTCCTATTCGACAGTCGATTTCCAATTTTGACAGTCGATTTTGAAATCGACAGTCGAATTTCCCAGGCTCTGTGGCTGTTAATTTAACATGCCCGGATTCTTTTTCCATTATTTTCTACACAGCCATTCCATCGTTTCTATTGAATCCAAAACTTAATTTCTTAACAAAAATCCAACAAATTTGCATAAGGAGGTTTCAAGGCATACCTCTTGGAGCTTAATTCGTTGATCCCTTTGCACTAATTCCCGCACCGGAACAAATTTCCAAGATCAACGGTTTAAAAATTCAATCGGCTCATTTTTCCTATGGAGGTGGTCACTGCCTCAGCCACGACAATTTAAAGAGAACTTCTCCCTTTCCTCATCTCTTTTCTTTTTCAGTAGTTCAAACAGATCCAAATACCAACTCAAGGCTTATTAATGGTTGAGATGGAAAGAGGGGTTCTCAAGATCACTAGATCTAAGATTAATAAGAAGGCAAAGCCTTAGAGTTTTGATTTCCAACGAGAGGGAGAAGCTAACTTCTCTTGCAACCTCTCTCTTCTTATAACATAAAAGTTTTAAATAAAAATCTAGATATTTTTATTTACAACTTATCCAATTATTCTTGCAAAACATCCGGCGTTAAACACAAATACCAACGTTAATGTGTACGTCGTTGATTTCCTGACTTGTACACACCTCATAACTAAATCCTTTGGTCATGTCCTTCATCATAACCAAAACTAACCTAAAAGCTCATAAAATATCATAATTATTTTTGGGCACGCTTATCGAGGTAAATGAAAATAGGTTAAAATATCAGGGATATTACAGTCAATGTGAGAAATGGAGACGTATGCTGGCGTGATGTCCAAGGCCCTCATTGCAGAGGAAGATATTCAAAAATAGTACTTGAGGCGAGAGCAGGGTAATAAAAATAGGTTTGGTCAGGGACAGCAGAGTGCTTCAGAGCAGGTGAACAAAAAGCCGAGGTCCTCTAAACCTCCTCCCTACCCTAGTCAGCCATCATATTCTAGACCGGCTGTTGCTTCAGGACCAGTGACGTCTTCCTATCAGGGACGTCAGAATTCGTCACCAGGACGACCTTTCGGAGCCGGGAGCACTACTGCGAGTAGAGCTTCTGTGGCTCAGGGTTCGACGAGAGGATCAGCTGTTACTCCTATTTCTACCCCGGTGTGTGCAAGATGTGGGAAACCACATAAGACAGAGGATTGCAGGCGGAACACTGGAGGATGCTTCAGGTGTGGACAGGTTGGTCACATGATCAAGGATTGTCCTGCTATTGAGAAAGGATGGACTACGACGGTCTCTATGCAGAAGTCGACACGACCTACAGTTCAAGGTCGGGCTTATGCGGTGACTGCACAGGATGCCCAAACGTCGAATGACGTCATCCAAGGTATCATTAAAGTTGAGATGTCATTTATGCATTGATTTAATTATTATTGTTTAAAGTTAAATACAAGTAAATTATGTTAAACCACATAGGAATCATTACATATAATTAACAAACTTTTTAACTAAAGGTACACTTATGATGAGTAGTCGAGACGACGTGGATAAAATTGAAGCGCGAGTACTTATAGACCCTGGGTCTACACACTCATTTATTACTCCTTCCTTCTCAGAGAAGTTGGGTATTATTCCCGAGCCCCTTGCCTTTATTTTGGACGTCAAGATTCCTACGGGAAGTTCAGTATGTACTGATACAGCATGTCAGTTAGTCATCGTGATGATTGATGAGCACGAGACATTGACAGACATGATTACGTTGAGCATGGAAGGGTTCGACGTCATTCTCGAAATGGATTGGTTGGCAGCTTATCACGCGAGCGTGGACTGTCTGCGGAAGATTGTGACCTTCCGACCGCCAAAGCGAAAATCCTTCCGATTCTGTGGAGTCAAATCCAAGGTTGCGCCGTTGGTTTCAGCCATTAAAGCCGAGCGCATGATAAAGAATGGTTGCAGTGGGTATCTGGCCTATTTGCAAGATTCTACAGAGAAGAAGAACAACTTGGCTCTTATCAAGGTGGTCTGCGATTATCCTGATGTCTTTCCAGAGGACTTACCTAGATTACCACCTGACCGAGAGATTGAGTTCGCGATTGAGCTAGCGCCGGGTACAGAACTGTTATCTAAAGCTCCATATCGAATGGCGTCTGCTGAGTTGAAGGAACTCAAGGAACAGCTTCAAGAGCTATTAGACAAAGGCTTTATACGATCGAGTGTCTCTGCTTGGGGTACCCCGGTTCTATTTGTGAAAAAGAAGGATGGATCGATGAGTCTGTGTATCGATTATAGGCAGCTCAACAAGATGACGATTAAGAATCGTTATCCTCTTCCGCGGATAGACGACTTGTTTAATCAATTGCAGGGTGCAAGATTCTTTTCGAAGATTAATCTGAGGTCAGGCTATCACCAGCTCAAGATCAAGGCGGAAGATATATCCAAGACTGCGTTTCGGACGCGTTATGGCCACTATGAGTTTCTAGTGATGCCATTTGGATTGACAAATGCTCCTGCATCTTTCATGGACCTAATGAACAGGGTGTTCAAACCAGATCTTGATAAATCTGTGGTAGTTTTCGTAGATGACATCCTCATCTATTCGAAAACCAGAGAGGAGCATGCATGTGATCACGAAGATGGCTCTTCAAACACTCGGGGACCATCGGTTGTATGCCAAACTTCGGTAAGTGTGAGTTTTGGCTTGAGCGGTCGATTTTTGGGCCACGTAGTCTGGCGGTATCTCGGATCCTAAAAGATAGATTCTGTGGTGACATGGGAACAACCTCGGCGATTCTGAGGTCTGAAGTTTCCTTGGTTTGGCAGGGTACTATCGGTGATTTGTCGAGGGTTTCTCGAAGATATCGGGTCCACTTACACAGCTCACAAGAAAGAATGCTAAGTTCGACTGGACAGAGCAGTGTGAGCAGAGCTTTCAGGAGCTAAAACGTCGCTTGACTACAGCACCAGTGCTTGCTATACCTTCCGGCAGTGGAGGTTTTGCAGTATATAGTGATGCTTCTTATGGAAGATTAGGCTGTGTGCTTAATCAACACGAGCGGGTCATTGGGTATGGTTCTAGACAGTTGAAGGACCATGAAAGAAACTATCTGACGCATGACTTAGAGCTAGCAACAGTTATATTCGCCTTGAAGATTTGGCGACATTACCTCTACGGTGGAATCTTTGATATATTCACCGATCACAAGAGTCTCAAGTACCTCTTCACTCAAAAGGACTTGAATATGCGACAGCGACGATGGATGGAGTTCTTTAAGGACTACGACTACTCGATTCAGTACCATCCGGGAAAGGCAAATGTCGTTGTTGATGCTCTTAGTAGGAGGTCTTCAGCACAGTTGTCACATCTTGTTAGCCGGATTCAGAGATGGAAGCTTTTGGAGGATATGGCTTTGGGCAGCTCACGATTCGATGTAAAAGGCTCGGGAGCATTGATGGCTACACTTGTATTACGTCCTATGCTCTTCGAGAACATTCGAAAGCTTCAGATGACCGATGATGAGCTGATGGCAATCAGACGAGATGTCGAGAATGGCAGCATGAAGGATTTCTCCATTCGAGCAGATGGGACCTTACTATTTCACGACCGGGTATGCGTTCCATCGAGTACCGAGCTTCGGGACACCATTCTGGAAGAAGCTCACAAATCCATGTATGCCATACATCCTGGTAGCACCAAGATGTATCAGGACTTGATGAAGAGTTTTTGGTGGCGAGGTTTGAAACGCGACGTCGCTGAGTACGTATCGCGGTGCTTGGTTTGTCAACAGGTTAAGGTTGATCATCAGAATCCTGCAGGCCTATTGCAGCCTTTACCTGTGCCTGAGTGGAAATGGGAAGCCATTTCGATGGATTTCATACTCGGGTTGCCGAAGACACTGAGGAAGAACAATGCCATATGGGTCATTGTCGATCGGCTAACCAAGTCTGCTCATTTCTTGCCATACAATACCACGTATACTGCCAGTAGACTTGCAGAGTTATACCTGAAGGAGATTGTTAGACTGCATGGGATATCGGCTAGTATTGTGTCTGATCGAGACCCGTTGTTTACTTCACATTTTTGGTAGAGATTTCAGGAGGGCATGGGTTCTCGTCTTGACTTTAGTTCGGCATTTCACCCACAGACGGATGGCCAGACCGAGCGCGTGAACCAGATCATTGAGGACATGTTGAGAGCATGTATGTTGGATTTTCACGGGTCATGGGACCAACACTTGCCTCTGATAGAGTTCGCCTACAATAATAGCTTTCAGGCTAGCATTGGTATGGCTCCATTCGAGGCTTTATATGGACGACGGTGTCGATCACCGTTGAACTGGGAAGAAGTGGGTGAGAAACTCATTATTGGACCTGAGATAGTTGAGCGCACTACCGAGACAGTTCGGTTGATACGCGAGTGACTACGAGTAGCTCAGAGTCGTCAGAAGAGCTACGCCGATCTCAAACGGCGACACATGGATTTTCAGGTAGCTTTTGATATGTAAATGTGTATTTCTTCACTTGGTATAAATTCCATGTGAAATTGGCACTAATACTCGATTTTTCAGGTCGGCGAGAATGTCTTTGTTCGGATTTCGCCTACCAAGGGCGTTATGCGGTTCGGAAAATGAGGAAAACTGAGTCCTCGATACGTTGGGCCTTTTGAGATATTAGGCCGAGTCGGAGAGGTTGCATATCGTGTGGCGTTACCGCTGCAATTATCTAGCATGCACAACGTCTTTCATGTGTCGATGCTGCGTCGATACATCCGTGACCTGACTCACGTGCTTGATTACCAACCCATCGAGCTTCAGGATGGTTTGAAGGTGGTCGAGGACCCGATTCCGATTTTGGATCGCAAGGAGCAGATCCTACGCACTAAAAGCATTCCTCTGGTTCTCGTACAGTGGCGGAATCATACACCGGAGGATGCCACTTGGGAGCATGAAGCTGAGCTCCGAGACCAATTTCCAAGCCTCTTTGTTTAAATTTTTGAGAAATTGTGTGTTGACTGTATGATCCTTGAATTTTTATATTTACTGGTTGGTCATCAGATACCGTTGTTCGCCTCCAATCACAAATGAGATGATTTTAGGTAGAACCTATTGCCACCATCATCATCATCACCTTGCTGAATCCATTTGGGTCAATTTTTTTACTCTTACGATCTCCTTCCAGTTTTATTTAGGGCTGAACTCACACACTACTTCCCTCTGCATACTCAATAATGCTCATTAGTCTCCCCTTTCTATTTTACTTTCGAATGCTTGTATCACAGCAATTGTTCGTATACAAGCTGTTTTAGTCACCCGTGACGGCACTCAGGTCAATCTCCTTTGTCCAAATGGTCAAGCCTCCGGAGTCTCACAGAATGGGCATGCAAATCCGTAAAAGTTCACTTTCGACCATTAACTAATTTAGTGCTGGAAAAGATCAGCAGATTTATGGTTTTAGATTGGTCTGAGTACCACTGCTAGTGCTTGGGTCATATAACTTATAGCGTCCTTTTTTTTTGCTATACTCTGCATTCACATTAGCATATGCACATCTCAGTTACATGTAGTCTGGCTTTTTGTCACCTGTTTTCATTTCATTTGCAAATTGTGCAAAACTGAATCAAATAACCTTGGTAAATATGTTGTTATCTTTGAGTGCCAAAATAGTTATTCTCCTAAATAGTTGTGGCTCTCAAGGGTTGACCTTTTGGACAAAAGCACATTGACCTGTGTGCCGCTGCCGCCACTCAGGTTGGGCACCTTATACTATTCTTTCTTGTTACTCCAACCCTGCATTTGCATTAGCAACATGGTTACCACTTACCAAGTCCTCGGAAAATATGGGCAAAGTAAAAAAAATTTTAAAAATGGAAAAAAGGGTAGCATGGAAAAAGTAATGAAAGTATTCTGAATATTAAAATAAATATTGCTTGGACAAAAATAAGGAAAATTTTAATTAAAATGCAAAAAAAAATACAATTTTTTTTGGAAAAAGAAATCGCTTTTTAAAAGTGTTATTAATCGCTTTGATCTTTCATGTCACCTGTGCACCATCTGATGAGTGTTGTATCACTTTATATTATTTTTTTAATTTTTATCTTGAGATTGGATATCTGATTTTGTAGTAAAAACAAGAGAGAATTGCAATGGTAGTACCACACAAGTCAAGAAATAGGACATTGGCTCTCTGGCAATCAGCAGCTGACTGCGTTGTATCTCAGTAGAAAAAGGTCCCTTGACTTCTGGCTCTGCATCTATATTATTTGATTCACTTTTCTTTCTACACAGATGGAATGTGTGATTTCAAAATTTTCAATTTCCCTCTCTTATAGGCATCAATAAGGTCTCTATACGAGTAAATGTTAATATTTGATACTAAATATTTACCATTTTTGCCAATCTCTTGTTGAGTAATGGGCACTTGAGTGCATGAAAAACCTTTTGATTGTTAATCTCATGAAAAACCTTTTTTATAAAGGTCCACAAAAATCCTAGGTTAAGGCCCATATAGTTTATTAACTACCCAAAACGACTTATTCAAATCAGTACATATAAAGAGTCAAATATTTCCCTTACCAGGCCCCTATAAATTAAACTCTGTTTTCTATCATAATAGACCCCTGATCAGAATGTGGGCTATAAATATTGGTACACTTTCAATTTGACTAAGTAAAATGAAGGAAGACTATAGAGGACTCCCAGAGCTTTCCATATATATATATATATATATATATATATATATATATATATATATATATTATATTTATATTTATATTAAAGGTATTCTGATCTAGGATCACAAGCAAGGTGAAGTCTACTGCCAAATTTTTTAACAGCAGATTTCACCCATTTTGCAGAGAACAGATCATCCTACTTTCAGCTCTGTAGCACATCAGCCCACTTGGGATGGATGGTGGGGTCAGTCGACCATCCAACCCAAGAGGTACTAAGATTAGCCATCTGATCTTAGTATCTTACTACGCCTTCGTGAAAAATAATGCAAGGCTTTTGTGTGTGTGTGTGGATTGAGGAATAACTGTTGGTGATCTGTTGGTATTTATAGCCTTCAAAAATGCAAGGCTTTTGTGTGTGTGTGGATTGAGGAAAGCTCGTATGTGTAGCAAAGCCACTCCAGCCAATCGTGGCTGCCTTCCAATGATCAAAATTTTGATTTTCGCTTCGGTTTCGGAGGAGACCGAAACTGAAATTTTGGACTGAAAATTTGAATTTCGGCCAATAATTTCATTCCCATACATTTGATGACCGAAATTTCTGTCCCAAATTATTGTTTCAGTGGGGACCGAAACCAATAATTTCAGCCGAAATTTTGATCCGTACTGCCTTCTCAAGGACATCACAAGAACCTGGATGGACCGGCACAAATTCCACTTTTGGACTTGACCTGGATTTGTTAAAAAAATGATATACCTATATGTGTAGCAAACAGGTACTAGGTTGGGTTCAGGTCGGCTTTGGGCTAACTTGAATATAATTTATTTATATAACATGTCAATACTTTCAACCCGGCCTATTAGATAGAGACTCCCACTACGTCAAAATGAGGGAAAAACCACTTAAGCAGAATAAAATTAACTACTGCTTAAAATAGTGGTATAATTTTCCACTTCCTAAAACAATAGTATTTTAACTTAAAACAATGGTTTAATAACTAATCTCCCATCATGTGCTATCAGTCACTTACAATCCATCGAGCCGACCCCCATTCCTCTCTTTTCTCTCTTAATCTCTATTTATCTGTAAAACAAAACTCCTCTCTCTCTCAGTCCTTCCTTTTTTCTCTCAGAGAGATAGGGCCTCTCTCTCTTCTTCCTCTCTCTCTCTCTCCCTCTCTCTCGAAAATTCCTGAATTTTGCACGATTTCCTGCTTGTTTTGGCTGGAAATCGAGATTTGAGAGGTTCGATTCCTCAATGGATTGGAAACTTCTCTGGTGAGCTATGAAAACTAATTTCAGGTTGCGTCGGGTGGATATGTTGAAGACCTCCCCAAGTTCTCTATCAACTACCAAGCTAGAAATCTCACTAGTGCCAACGAATTTTTTCTTGCTTGTTAGCACATTTAAATCATCAAAATCTAATCCACTACGTGAAAAAGCCAAAAAAACCACTGCCTTAAACAGTGGTTTTTTCGAAAAACCACTGTCTTTAACAGTGGTTTTTTTTTTAAAAACCACTACCCTAAACAATTGTAAAAAAAGGAGTGGTTTTTTTTTACCACTATACAAAATAGTGGTTTATGAACTTCAACAACGACTGCTCTTAACAGTCATAGAAAAAACCACTGCTTTTTTTACAACTGTTTAGGGCAGTGGTTTGTTTATGCAATTTTTTTTTTTTTTAAATATATATTTTAAAAAAAAAAAAAATTACGTCAACAATTTTTTATGCAAATTTTTTTTAAATAATATTTTTTTTAAGCAATTTTTTTTAATGTAATTTTTTTATGCTTTTTTAATGCAATTTTTTTAATGTAATTTTTTAATACTTTTTTTAATGCTTTAAAAAAAATTATATAAAGAAAAAAAGCTATTAATCTCATATTTAAACACATCCATTCAACTCAAATGCAACTCATTCAATGTCATTAATAAATAAAATAGATGCCCAATTCTTTTATTCAAATAAAAGATTACATCTCAACCTATGATCCAACCTTTCAAATCAGCCAAACATTTTAAACTCTACATGCCCAATCCTTTTATTCAAACAAAAATAAAAAGAAAAAAACAAGATTTAACAATCTAAAAGCCCCATGGCCCATTTCCAAAATACAAGGGAAAAAAATTAAATTTATTTCGCCTCTCCTGCCAAGGTCCCCCCTAGTGATCCGTTTGAGGTGAGCTTGAAATTGGAAAGTTTCGCCTGAAATCAAAAGGAGAACATCATTAAATTAAGAATATTATTTCAGAATCTCGACTAGCTATACAAATAAGAGTACGCAATTTTATGTAGATGTACAACAGCTGTCCTAATATAATACTAGCAGGTCCCACGTGCTATGCACGTGTGGAGAAACACACATGAGAGCAAGGGGTGAGAGCTGGTATACGATAACTGACCTATGCAGAATCTAGATAATGCATAGAAGTTAAAAAGGAATCTACACACATTCATCCATATAGTTCATGTCAGGATTTTTTTACTATAAGAACTAAATACCTTGTAGACAGATCCAAATTCACCTTTACCAAGCTTATTTGCAATGCAAAAATTTCCAGTTGCAGCTGCTATTGTACCAAATTCAAATTGCAAGGACCCCATACTACTCATCTCAAAAAAATCTGCACAAAGTTAACAAATATTATAAATTGAAACAATATTGTAGGCAAGGAGATATAATAGTCTAAATTTGGCCATATTGAACTATCCCAGATTCATTTTTGGGTTAGTGGTTTCACTCTATACAATCAATTCCTTTAAATTTTATATCTGTAAGGATATGTATATTTGGATAAAAACATCGAAAATGGAGAAAAATGATTGATAGTTTTACATTTTCTTATGGATTCTTAGCTTGCAAACCATCTGCAGATGTCGTTGGATCAGCAATCAGATTTGTTGTCTTCACGGTGTTGCTATCTTCGTGGGCGTTCACATTTTCCATCGGAGGGGAACGTTTCTTTGGCCCCATCTGGATCAACTGGTTATGTACAACGTTGCCGAGAAATGGGGCCTGACAGGTTGGAACTAGATCATCTTCTCCGAAATCAACAGATCGTACCACCTTTCTTGACATTATATATAATGCTATGATCCCCTATATATACTGTTGGTGGAACAATTTAAAAATGCTGAGACATGTCCATCATAGAGATTGCTTGATCAAGAATAGATTATAGTTTACACTCTGCACAAACCTTTTACTTGTCAGAGACTTGCGATTCGCATGATCAGATAAGTGGGTTGTTGTAGAAAAGATGAGAAAATTTGATAAATTATATGTTACTATTGCTGAGCACCAATTGGGGCGTCATGTTATGCTCTTGTAAATCCCAGGCTCCCAAACCCATCAGAACTGCCCTGCAAATTCCCAAACCCATAAGAACTGCGAATTCCCAAACCCATCAGAACTGCCCTGCAAATTCCATGATCAGGCACTTTAATCCAAGGTGTTAGATGGAACTTAAACTTCGTGCTTGGGCCTAAATATGATGGAACTTAAACTCTATTCAAAGAACTTCAAGGTGTTAGATGTGATGGCCAAGTACCCACCTTAGGAAGCGAGAGACCTGAGTTCGAGGCCACCCCTAGCTAGGGATTTATATCTGGTGCTGACCGGGCACGTGCTAACTTGGGGCAATCAAGTGGCCTGGAAATCCAGGTTATAAAATACAGTATATAGTAGGCATACTTACCAATAAATTTTTTTCTTGCCTTCCTCCTTCGCAAGAAAAAGCATACAAAAGAGATGAGTGCAACTGCAATAACTCCTGAAACAATGACAGCAACCATAGTTCGAGCTGAATTTTGACTGCTTCCTGTATGCACAAGAATATGTTAAATTTTTAAACAACAGATTGAGATGAATTGAGCTTGCTTCCAGCATAAATGCAAAGTAATAGTTGTATAATTATTATTATTATTATTTTGGGCTAAAATTAGGGGTGCAATTAGGACAGGTCGACCCAGACCCAACCTGACAACCGACCTTATTAGACCCGAACAGGACCCAGTCCAGTGGACCCAATTGAAAATTGGTAAGTAAATAAAAAAAAAAAAGAGACCTCTGCTACTTACCTCTGCCAAGTGGAGTAGTTGATGCTGGAGGAGTTGGAATTAAAGCTATGTTAAAAACAAAAAATGATAAACTGGTAACAGAGTGGAATTAATAAATTAATAATAAACTCAATAGCAAGTTAAAAAAAGCAAATTGAAGGTGTCTATATTAAAAAAAAGCAAAGTGAACCATCCGATTGATGAACTTTAATATCAGTCACTCAACCTGAAAACAACAATTGATATTAGAGTGAACAGGTTGGATAGCTTAAATCTCCCTATAACATCATATTTGGGCATGTTGCATTTCAACCTATGATACATTACTTTGAGGTACAGAAATACAGATCACCCACATCGTCGACCATTGATAGTGTAAGATTATTTAAACACCATTTTGGTGTTTAAATGAAAGTCAGGAGAGTCAGGTCCAATTTAAGGGCTTGGCTGCCCGACAAGTTGCAACATTTGCGAATTTCAAATGAGTTGAATATAGGTCCTCCAAGATATATAATGAAACAACTAGCCCCTCTGAGATAGGTAGGGTGGCAACGGACAGGGCTATGGTAAACCTAAGCCCTGCTTGACGGATTTTGAACTTGGCCCAACTCTGCCTGAGCCCCTAGTGGGCTTATAACCCTAAGCCAGGCCCGATCCATCATAACATTTCAAAGCCCAAGCCCAAGCCCAGCCCAGCCTATATACTTATAAATTACTGAAAAAAAAAGAGATTAAGAACAACAAACATAATAAAGTAGAGAATTTAAGTAATTAAGCTAGATAGGAGTTTACCATTTTTAAACTAAATTAGTTTTTGATCTTAGAATATATAATATTGCATTTTTCAATTAAATGAACTTCATTCGAATATAAAATTTTGCCACTTATGGGTATATATAATAAAGCATTTTCAATTAAATGAAATTCATTCAAGTATATAATTTTTTTATCCCTTGTTATTACACAATTGATAACGAAATGAAAGGCTCGTCACCAGAATGAAGGAATAGACCGTACACTGACGATTAAATAAACCTAATCAACATGTACAATTTTGTTAATAACAAAGTTAATAGCAGAAGCACAAAGTAATCCATGCACTACCCAAAAGCTTCAATCGTATATATGTATTGTAGAACCAATTGACAAAATAGAAAGAACTTACCAGAGTTCCGAGTCGGGGCTCCAAAATGGAGGCGAGCAACTCCGACCCAACATGCAACTGAGCTGCGAGCTCTGCTAGTGCAATTTGACTACACTCCTGAAGCCTCTCGTTTATTTGCTCAACTAAACCATTTATATCTTTAAAGGTCAACGGCTTCAATGGTTTAACCAATACGCAAATCAAGGATTTAACGTTACATCATGTAATCAACAGACTCGTGATTTAAATTGATGTTTTAAACACGGGAAACTCACAAGGCGTTCTGAAATAACTTTATCAAGATCGACTCATCATGTAGCCCAAATTGTATGGGTGGTAAGAGATTCATCGAGTAAACCTAAGCGATCTGATAACGAAGTTGAATATCACGACATTCCTTGAGAAGAACGATTACGAAATAACAATATTCGCACTAATTAAAAAGAAGATCACGACATTGTTGACAAAAAATTAAGATTACTAGAGAAGGTTATTTCAAAATCCCAGATCAAAGATTATCTAAAACAAACACTCTTCAAAAAAATGGGCAAAAAAATTAGTAAGAACAATTTGCACTGACATGGACATATCGATTGTCATATATGTGACACCAATAAGTATAAACTAACTTTTTATGGCAGGAGATCTTAGCACAATTGCTATTTTAAACTCACAAGCATATTAATTTTTATTTTAAAAAAAACACAGAGGAATGATGATTTCACTAAAGGACAAACACAAAGGAAAAAAAGAATGACTGACAAAATGCATTTTTTAACTCGCTTTTGAAGGTCAAGTATTTCCTTCATGCAACTTCATAATCTCATTGCCTTCTCAAATGCCTCGAGGAGAAACAACCATGTGAACGAAAGCATAGAAAGAACAATCGAGAAAGGTAAAGCGATAACCTGAAGCACATATACCTTCAATTCAAGGATGGTATGCTCAAAATTAGCACTCGCCGGAAAGCGACTACTGTAATTTCTGATTCATTGAAGCATAGGCTTCCACCATTCTCTCATGTTCAGCTGAGGTAAATCAAATAACGTTCGATCAATCAATTGAAAATAAGTGGCATCACATGAGGATATATTCATTCTGAATAATTAAAGAGCATGCCATTCAATCCAAATGCAACAAATCAATCAAGTTGATATTAATACGGCAAGTATGAGGAGATATTGAACAGCGATAAATGTCTATTGAACGTAAATATTGAAAGGTTATTAGGATCTTACTTGATATGAGAATAAAAAATACAAAATACCCAATTTTTTAAAGAGTAGATATCAGAATCTAAAATATGAAATAATCCAAATTTTCAAAGAGTAGATATGAGAATCTAGAATATGATAAGTACTTCCCAGGAATTGTCATATACAAGAATCTGGAGGGGAGTTAACAAGGTCTTATTCCATCACAGAAACTGTTTTACCATTCCGGCTAAAAGATCATTTGGGCCAGCTGACAAAGTTGAGTCCCAAATCAGTGCAAGGTCAAAAGTGAACTTCCACTGATTGGTGTGACAATAATATCAGTGTGGCTCCCAAGGCTTGACCATTTGAACAAAGAAGATTGACCCGAGTGCCACTGCCGGTACTTGGGTAGGTACTTAATGCCAGTTATATTACACCATTTACTCTGAAAGCATATAAATGCCAAAAATTAATGAAATGAATCAAAAAATTGTCTAACTGGCACTCACAGAAATTGTATTTCCATTCCGGCAAAAAGATCTATAATGCCTCCGACATTTCCTGCAAGTCCATGCAGAACCTATATAACCATGAAAACCCTTTAGAAAAACGTCCCAATTTCTTAGAAGGAAGATCCTGAATAAACAAAATGATAAAGAGAAAAGAATAAATAGGCATATTCAATGAGGCAACAAAACAACATTTGATCAAGTAAATTAAAAGGAGCAGATCTTATGACCTAATCGATTCCCTACCTTAGAAGATGAGGTATCTGCAGGGCAATCATCTTCATCATCCAAAAATCTATCAACAGGTGAGGAGGTCCCATCAGAATGTTTATCTGAGAAAGTGAACAACATAACCATTCAAAAACAAAATTCTGTTACATAAAAGGTATCTATAAAGAAGAGTAATACACTTATACATCACATGGGAGGTCAGCTCCCTACAAAGCACATATGGGAGGTCAGGTTCAAGAAAAATTAAGTCTCTTGCATAAACAATATGATGAGAACCCATCATATGCAACTAACAAAATTATTTTTGAACTACAATGAAGAAAAAAGTATGTGAAGTAAAAATATAACGAGAACTAGATAAAACTTGAGAAAACAAATTAATTAATCGAAGCATTCGTCATAATATTAAAACCACTGATTTAGGGATCCTAAAGAATTTGGTGATCTGATCACCTCAGAATTCTGAATATCCTGCACAGTGTAGTCTTACAGTAAAAATTAGTAGTGAGCTGCAATTGGCACGCCACCGCTTGGGTTGGATGGTCGACTGACCCCACCATCCATCCCAAGTGGGGTCATGTGTTACAGAGCTGAAAGTAGGATGATCTGTTCTCTGCAAAATGGGTGAAATCCGCTGTCAAAAAATCTGGCAGTAGACTTCACCTTGCTTGTGATCCTAGATCAAAATACCTTTAATATAAATATATATATATATATATATATGGAAAGCTCTGGGAGTCCTCTATAGTCTTCCTTCATTTTACTTAGTCAAATTGTAAGTGTACCAATATTTATAGCCCACGTCCTGATCAGGGGTCTATTATGACAGAAAACATAGTTTAATTTGTAGGGGCCCGGTTAGGAAAATATTTGACTCTTTATATGTACTGATTTGAATCAGTGGTTTTGGGTAGATAATAAACTATATGGGCCTTAACCCAAGATTTTTGTGGACCTTTACCAAAAAGGTTTTTCATGAGATTAACAATAAAAAGATTAACAATCAAAAGGTTTTTCATGCACTCAAGTGCCCATTACTCAACAAGAGATTGGCAAAAATGGTAAATATTTAGTATCAAATATTAGCATTTACTCGTATAGAGACCTTATTGATGCCTATAAGAGAGGGAAATTGAAAATGCCTGTGATTTTTGGGTCCATGGTAGCTCTAAATATAAGCTACAACTTTAATAACTTGGAGTAATAAAAAATGTAGGAGGAAGTCTAAAATGAGTGCTTGTATCTGTAAATGAGTACGAGTAGAGAAGACTCACAGTCCATCCAGCTTGTATATTGTTTATTGTAGCCCCCTCTCCATTGGTGACCCATCCAGATATCTATGCATAGCTTTTAACTAGGTTTATTCTATGCATAGCTTTTAACTAAGACCATAAACTCCATTAAATGAAAATATTTGTGTTACTTCTGCATACGGGAAATAAGAAGCATAATCCGAATGAAGTTTGGCAATTGCTCTTTCCTAATGCAGAAAATAAACTTCAGCATCCACCAGTCATGACATAAAGTTTGGAATACTAAAATAAAAAATTCACAGCCGTTGTTTATAAAAGAAAATTTGATTGGTAGCTAACGTTTTGTTGCCCAATATCTTTGATTCTTGATGTGGAAAAATTTGTTTCAAATAGCCAACAGTATGTAGAAAATAATAATAACTTTTCTGCAAGTAGAAGTTGAAGGCATTCATGTAAAGGTACCTTAAGCCGTACTGGAATGACTTAGGAAATGTCAAATATTAGTGTGAAAATAAAGTCACTTTTCATATGCTTTTCTTAGATAGCATTATGAGATAGGAAGGACAGTAAGTGGACTCCTTCTAGGAACTCATTTTGCTACACTAAATGAGTATGACTCACAAAAACTATGACCTCCCACCTAATAAAATATTACTGAGCTAGTTAGTATGAGCTAACCAATAACCAACCCTTCCTCAGTTCCTTTGGTTGGGTATATCTGCACTATTGTCATCACAAGCAGTGCCACTTGGTTCAAGGTCCAAGCAAATGCCTTTAAAAGGTAAAGTTACCATGTAAATCTCGGCGGTTTTAGTTTCATTTTAAAGGTTGTTTGATCGCTGAATCACACAAAGGAGATATTTTTCAATGAAATATTTGACCCGAGAGACTTACATGGGTCCTCACATCAAGTTGTCATGAAAAATAGTGCCATACATAACCTAATCGGCACTGCTCCAATTTAGATTGGGAATGGGTCGTTACTACCCAATATCGACTCATTTTTTTGGATTTGACCTTCAATCACAGGCTGGCCTTTGTGAGGCTAACATGTGCACTTCTTCCTATGTGCTGAGCAAGTGGTAAAGCTGTCACCTGTCAACAGGTCAGGTCGACCCGTGGCTTGACCCGCTCGCTTGGTCTAAGAATAAATCTTTCAATTTGTCTCCTGATATTTTTTGCGATCCATCATTGTTCTGCAGCAAACAAAACATTCAATTGAGGATATTCAAGTGCATCCTTTGCCCTGTTTCCACAAATGTTCCTATACTTCATTTAATCTTCTCAAGGGTAATTTCATCTACTCATTTTCTATTGAGATCAAAGGGTGTACGAATTCATATAAAACTTTCCATTTTGAAGGCATTTTGATCGTTAAATAGGGGAAAAAGAAGTAACACAGTAGCATGCAATTATTAGCATAGCACACAGACTAACAAGTACCTGGGATCAATAAAATTTGGAGGTTCAAGAAGATTATGTGTGGTCACTGGTAGGATCCTCACCCTGTTTTTATTACTGATCATCCTCATAACCGTACTTATAATTTAACATAACCCCATTATGTGATCTTGCAAAACAACATTCACCATCCTTTCAATATATTTTAACCATGCAAGGATTCAATATTTAGCACAATGAAACGAAGCTATTAACATGCTAAAAAGAGCTAGGGGTTATCAACTATATACATAGCTCATAATCTAATTTAAGTGCATAATTTGAAAGAACATACCTGTGATGCATTGAGTTCAAGAAGGCCTGGAGCTCTAAAGCGGCGAGGAAGTGTATTTCGGACAACCTGAACCTCAACTTCATGGCCCAACAAGTGATGGTATATGTATCTGCATGAAAAATAATAATAAGTGAATTTGCAGCTCAAGATGTTCAGTTCCTGAAAGCAGTTTAAAATCCCAGGCGATATTCCTGGTATCATAATCCAGCAGTTTAAAATCACATCATACTTTTTTTTTTTGGATCTAGGGATAAATCCCTGCAGGTGGCCAATAGGGGGTGGGATTCGAATGCATGACCTTCGCTTTTGGAGGCTTGGTACTGGCCATTTTTTTAATTTATCAATGAACCACATATTATAATAAGACCAAGAAAAAGAATAAAAAAATACAAACATGGGCAAACCAGCAAAAGACTGGATTACCTCAAGAACTAAACCACCCCCAATAACCCAACACTCGGAATAAACTCACCCCCTGAGTCAGAATACCAATCCCAAAGATAGACCTCTCTAAGCGAGAGGTAAAAGGGGTATCGTAGGAAGTTCTCCTACTCAGATCCCTCCTCTCTGATCACCTCCTCCTTATCACTATGAGACAAGCTGATCCAGCTAATCACCAACTCCCTAACACTCTTCACAATCAAGGCCATATGCTCTCTTTTATGATTAAACACTCTTTGCTGTCTTTCATTCCAAACTGCCCATATTACCACTAAAGCCACAATTCTCCAAATCTGACCTTTCTCACCGTCCAGATGATTTGCTTCCCATGAGGCTAAAAGCTCTCCAGTGTTTTTCGGAAAAACCCAAGACATATCAAACATATTAAGCACAATACTCCACAATTCTGTGGATAAGTACATTTCTATGGCAGTTGGTATTTGGTAATCTTGCTATTCTTCATCACCTTATAGATTTTATGCTTAGTTGCATCGTTCGGTTCCCTTTATCATTATGTCAATATTTCAGTTTATTGTTAATTATACTTCTACCATTAGATTAGTTCTTTCAAGTTTTGTGAGGTATTAGTTATTCTAGCACATCAGCAGCAACTCCATTTTCAACTCCTTTCAATCCATTTAAACTTAAATAAAAATACTAAATCATGAAACATATTGGTTTAGTAAGCTGTGCAATTCCCTTAAATTTCTATCAACTAAAATTTAAGCTGGATAACAATCGGTATTTATAGGATCTGAAATAAGAATTTTCAAACCTTAACTGTATAAATAACACAAAACATTAATAATATCCAGCCACACTTACTAAGCACAGTTCAATAGCAACAGTTTTCTTTTTTTGTGATTTGTTAGTCCATGCAATTCAACAAAAAACAATTACTCCCACCCCTTTTAGCATAACCTTCAAACTAGAACCTAAACTTCTTCCATCAAATCCAAATTAGATCTCCTAGTGAATAAACAAAACAAGTGACAATAAAAAAAGAATTGAGTAATAATTAATTGTAAATTGCGACCAATTTGCGACCACCAATATTGAAGGCAACAATGTCGGAAATCATTGATTGTTGATCGATTTTTTTCCTAAGCTTCCATACAATGAATCTGAAGATCATAGGGGTTAGATTTTGATTCCACTAGACACATCCTAAAAAGTGAACGCCACTAAATGCATACATCAAAAGTGGTTATGGGATCAATATTCAAGATGTGTGCCATTGAAATTGTTCAGTTTCCATATTTTGGCTACTGCAAGTTCACTTAATAAGAAAGCTATTTGAATGTGTAATGGGTCTAGCTTTGACTCAATATGGCTTATGCTAAAAGTAAGCCTATCTCAAAAAATTATTCAATTTATCCTTCAGTTTCGGCAGATTATCACAATACTTCTAACAGGAACCAATTCTATCTCATCAAACTTCTACAAGAAAATAGATATTGTTATTCTATACCTCAGGCTGATAACTTCTAAAACAAAATTTATCTCTTATTCATTTTGCGCCCTGCCTAAATGAGAATCCTGATTCCGCCACTGGTCGTCTGTCTGTATCTTACTCATCCTAGTCATCCATCATTGCCAAACTTACCACTTTCCCTTTTTTGTCTAGTGTGTCTACTATCTACTTTAGAGTGCGAGAGTTGTCAGTTGAGTAACCATCATCGCGTCCTTCTAATGTAGATTGAATCAAGAGGGATACCCCTTTCATTTATATTCTGGTCCAGTAGGTTTCAAGATTGTGTGGATACCATTAATTTATTTTTTTTGTTGATGATTGGATTCATATGCACGGTTATAATTGTTGAGCAATTTGAGTCTTATCAAGTTTTTGTCCAATTTTATGCAAAAATTAAATTTAATAATGTCTATGAAATAAAAAATAGATCGTCAGATGATATATATTCATGGTCTCAAGGTCCATCATGTGGAAGATTGGCATGGCAAATGATCTCTATCATCTAATCTAAAAAAGTCAATTGTAAACTGCAGAACCAATTCTAACTTCTTTACAAGTAATTTCACTTGTACTAATCCACCTAGCTTGGAGTGAGATATGCAATTTCATAAGGTGGCTTTATTGCCACAATTTCATAAGGTAGCTCTTTTATTGGCTCACATGAATGTTGTGTTTCTACTTAACAGATTTGACCCTTAGTCAGTAATCGGGTTGCCAAATATCACCCCGTTCGAGTTTTCAAGTGCTTCCAAAACTCAGTGAAAGAGGACTCAGAGCCTCATCTTTCACAGTTGGTGGCACTTAAAAATTCCATCTAATGAGATCATGGCAAGACAGAGATCAGATGATTAGTTTCACAGTTTTTACAACATACCACATTTGATGGTAATCGGGGTCATAACTTTTGATCCCGGTTTCGGAAAGGGACACAAGGAGGGCTTGTTAGAAAGCTCTTTGTGTGCTCTTTGAATTCTACTAAGGTACCCTATATTTAAAATGTCTAAATCAGGGAGAAAATGTAGCCCTCGATAAGCTACACAGCATGCCTTTGCCAAACAGATTTGCACAGTAAAGCTCCCGATTTTTTGCAAGTCAACCTAAGTCAAACTAAAGACTAAAATTTCACTTAGAACTTGTGCAGTGCACTGATAAAGTTATACGTTCAGAATTTTTACAGAATTTTTGAGGGTCTTTTTGGACATAAAATGACAGCCCTAAGCTAGGTCAATTTTCTGTGCACTAAACCTGGCCGATTTGCACAATTGCACTTCAGAATTTATGCAAGTCAAACTATGAAAGATCAATGGCTGACATTTTACTGGGGGACATTATACTCATGGGCATGCCTCATAATTTTTTTCAGAATTTTTAAAAGTCATTTTGATGGTCAAATCGTGACCATAATCTAGCCAATTTTCAGATTTTGTATTCTTCAAAACAGTGACTAACTAGTATCAAAACTATGGTCATGCATCTAACACTATACGATTTTGGCTAATTAATGCATCAAAATTACAACAAGTATATAATCATTTCAAATCATAAATCATATATCTGAAGAATCAAATCATCTTAAACTAGCATGCATAGCCTAGTTTTCATCAAAATTCAAATTCTAGCAATCTAGCATTTCATCATTGATTCTATGATTAAATCAAATTTATCAATCATACCATAATATTTTCATACAATTATCTCACACCTTGTAAATTCATCAAATGGATGGCTGTGATGCATGCATGTTCACCAATGTGGCCCATGCACTATATAGAACCGATTTCTAGCAATCTATGGGATTGTTCATCATCAATCCATCACCATGATCAAAACCCATTGGTGAGTGTTGTAAGATGGTCGTGCATGGTCACTAGGAGTCCATGCATGGCCTTCAAATACTTCAACAAGTGTGATCAAGTGAAGATCTTTAAATCAAATTCAAAACTACAAGTCATAGATTCTAAATTTCAAAATGAAACATTAAAAGTGCTAAGTTAGCACTTTACCTTAGCTCAAGCTTCCAAGTGCTTACTTGAACAACCCGACGGTCTTTGGATGTTATTGAAACCTACATAAAAAAACGATAATAAAGCCTAAAAAGCTAAAACTGTTGATAAATCTTGGTATGATTCACAATTATACCAATTCACTACCAATTCATAATCTACTTTGAATGTGAGCTAGGAAATTAAGCAAAACAGGATGGCTAGGAAATTAAGCAAAAAAGAGGAAATTACTACAATAAACAACATAGCATCAAAGCTAAGTTAAGGCTGGTGTTACTACCACACCACTTTATATTACAGCCACCTCACTTAAACAAACAAAAAACCGTTGACTGCTTTAAATCAGACGATGAAGATTGATTTTTTTCTCAATCTTCCAAACAAGAGATCTTGAGATCATGGGCCTACTATCAGACAGTCAGATGTTTAAGAGAGGTGGCTGTAACATCAAGTAGTGTGGTAGTAACACCAGCCTAAATTAAAGGGTTAGAAATATTTTATAGTAAAAGAAAATCATCAAAATACCTATATAATGCTCTAATGAATGTGTGGATACCTTTGACTTCTTCAACTTGTACCGGGATAGGGCAGGCTTGCAAAGCGATCCACTTTTAAAGACCCCAGTGAGGTAGATGCTCTCAATTTTGAATTTCCGCCATGCATACTTACTGTGCTAGGACTTTTCATGCCATCGAATTTTTTGCCAGCTTCTAGGAACCTTAACCAACACATCACCAACCTAGAACAGCAATATAATAAATGGATTAAAATCTTGATATTTCTTCAAAATGACCCAAAACCAGTCAATAAATGTCCAAAAGATTTCTTATTGGATTGTCTGGCAACAAGCGGTCTTCTATTAATTTGTCGTGGATTGTAATGACCCAGAAAATTTGAACCAGAAACTAACCGCGTCGATCTACGTACCCGGTACGGAAATCGAGACCGATTAAAAAATTTAGAATTTATATTAATTGAGATAAAGTTACACCATGGTTAGATGAGTTCACCTGTGTAATTTCATTTGAATCGGAGTTGGGTAAAGAGTCAGTGTAGCACTTTGCGTCGTAGCGACCGTGTTCGTGCTCCACACCGGAACATAAGCTAAGGGAAAACAAAAATATCTGTTTATTAGCTTATAAGAGAAGGAAGGGAGAGGTAGAGGAAGTTCTTCTTCTTCTTCTTCTTCTTCTTCCCCTTGCTCTAGTTACTCTAACAGCTAAGGAGTCTGTAGCTAGGTGGGTTTTCAAGGGGGTTTTTGTATAAACAGGGTTGCAAGATTGAAAGGTGAGTTTCCTAAGCTAGGGTATGTAGAGACCAATGGATTAAGCTTAAGTATGGTTTGTGTGTGTATGTGAAGTCTCTGCATGCTGAACCAGAGCTAAAAGGTTGCTCGTCGAACTCGGATCGGTGATAAACTCCGAGAGCTTGATCCGAAACCCTCATCCGGAGTGTGTTTCAAACCGAAAGGGCCCACATAGAGGTGAGCTCTCTTGTTTAAAATGGGCAGTTGGATGCCCTAAATATAGGTTCTGTATGAATATTTAAGATTTTAATGAATTTTTGGAAGGAAAAATAAGTTAGAAAAATTGGTTTGGTGAACTCCATTAATGACTGAAAATTCGTCATTATTGATCGATCAACAAGGTGTTGATCGATCACTAAGTGAGGTATTGATCGATCAACAAGGTATTGATCGATCACTGAGTAGGGAATTGATCGATCAACAGTGGTGGTGATCGATCAATTTATATATACAGTAAAGGAACATTAATGGCAGAGAGTTGGTGAATTTTGGGTTAATATTGGTGATCGATCAACAAGGTATTGATCGATCAATTGACTGGGTATTGATCGATCAACAGTGGTGGTGATCGATCAACACAGAGCCCATTGATCGATCAACCAACATGGTGATCGATCAATTGTGTACAAAATATACAAATAGTGTGTACTTTGGTGATCGATCAACAAGGGTGTTGATCGATCAATAAAGAGTTCATTGATCGATCAACAAGGTATTGATCGATCAATAAACCCTGTTTTCAGACAGTTAGAAAATTTGTATGTAAGAACCACTGGACATTGTGCCAGTTCACAATCTGTCACCCTAACACCTAGAGTAACATGTTTATGGTCTAGGATCAGACTAAGATGCCTTGAAAAAGCTTTGGATTTGCTTAGAAGGAGCTTGATCCGAGGTAGGGGAATTCAACCGAAATTGCATTTATTTTTGATCTCATGGTTTATATCTGTTATACACATCTCAGCATAGTTTAATTACATTTTAAAGCATGTTTAGCATATGTATGAGCATTCTATTCTGCATTGATCCGACATTTGATATCCGATTCAAATCAATTACATTAAGTATGATAAGTATGCATGTGATTTGAGGTTTAATATTCAGTAAAAATCCCACCGACTCGGCGGTATATCCGTTTCAGGCACACTTGTGCATTTGCTTTGTAATCCTCGGCACAATTGCACTCCATGTGTGAGGCATTGTTGCAATTCCGAAATTGTTCATGTGAGCAGCGATGGTTGGGATTATCCATCGGACCAAATCTGGCTACCACGTGCTATACTCACGGGAGTTACTTAAGTATACTACACTAAGTCATTATATGTTGTATTCATCAATTCTGTACTGTTTTGGATAAATGTCTCATGTTTTATACATACATTGCATATTTTCGATTTTGTCCTTTGATGACCATATTCATAATTAGAATGCAATTTTATTTGGAATTCTTCTATTGAGCTAGGATGTAAACATTTAGGTGGAGAGCGACCTGCACTATCACCGATCCCGAGGTGACGAGGCCGAGGACGAGAGAGACGTTCACCGACGACTTTTACCCATAGACTGGGTATAGCTTAGACATTTTTGGGGTTTTATGTTTGTTGGAGACTTTGGATTATGTGTGCCTGGTGGCCACTTTTGTATTAATTTTTGTAGATATTTTATTTCATTTATAGCCTTATTATACATTCTATCGGAACCATCATTGGGAACCATTGTTTGGGTGATGGATGTCTGTCACCGATGGTTCTTTTTGGTTCCTTTTTGAGGATGTATACTTTTTTTTTACATTTATAAATGAAGGTTTCGTTATTGTTCTTACTTTTAGATTGATTCATTAGATAACTCTACTTACTGCTGTGGGATTTTATCTGTATATTTCCGCTATATATACAGGTATTGTGTGATTTGTCCTGGGGATCATCCAGAGCATGATCCTGATGGCACGGATTTCTGAGCACAGAAATCCGGGCTGTCACATGGATAGTCCAGCAACATGTACACCTCAAAATCTGGAGGGTATTTTCATTCTACATGTCTATAAACGGTCATTTCCATTGGACATAAATAGTTTTAGGAATTTTTTAAAATAAAAACTTGACCTGTTTTGGGTCATTTTCAAAAAAATTAGGCATTTCTTTATGATTTTCCCCGAGAATTATAGTTGTGTTTGACAACTTCTGTTTTGGGTCATTTTAAAAAAAAAAACTAGCCGTTTCTTTATCATATTCCCTAAGGTAAGTATACCAGTGAATAAAGTTCTCCAACACGATTCTGAAGGGAAGTGCCACTTAAATTCCATTTAGCTATGAGTTCTAAGTAAATAAACTATAACTTAGAATCATGGCTTTACTTAGAATCATGGCGAGTATACAAGTGAATAGCCCCACAGACACATACAAGAAAAATACTGCCTGCATGTCACACCTATAGTACCTTCTTTTGGCTCAAACAGCCAACATAATGGAAAGGTTTCAAGAACAAAAAAACAAACAAAAAGAGTACCAATGTTTAGTTACCCATAGAGGCAAGCAGTAAGAGAGTGCACGACGCAGTGTAGGAGTCCAAGTAGCAGCAGAAAACACAAACAAGCTATTTTTAGCACAAATAATCCAGGAATTGAGATTCCAACATGGAAGTGGCATGATAAGCAGAAAATTTGCACAGCCATACTGTAACAGCCAGAATTTCTGCACCCAGAAATCCGTGTCATCAGGATCATACTCTGGATGATCCCCGGGACAAATCATGAGTGTCTGCCCGTAAAGTGGAAGCCAAGCAGACACCATCCAGCAGTGGTAGATCGAGTTAGTCATTTATCAATGCATTTAATCATAAATAACAATAATTATAAAACAATTAATTCTATATAAACCAAAGAAAATGCATTCTCAAAAAGGAACCAAGAAGAACCATTGGTGATGAACATCCATCACCCAAACAATGGTTCCCGATAGTGGTTCCGAATAGAATGCATAAATAATAAAATAAGTAATCCTACTAAAATATATACAAAAGTGGCCACCAGGCACACAATAATCCAAAATACAAGACATCGAGACACCAATACCCAAAGGCGGATAGAACTCGTCACCGAATGTCTGTCTCCTCGTCCTCGGCCTCAGCCTCTGGGTCAGGCTGGTAGTCTGGGTCACTCTCTGTGCTGGGAACTACAGCCTCAGAACCTAAAATTTATTTAGAAAACAGGGTGAGCTACATCATAGCTCAATAGAAGAATTCCAACTAAACGAAATGAATATGCAGATCATGCTATCTCATAACAGAAATCAAATCAGGAACGTATAATCATGACATCAAACTAAAAACTGGGATTTTATGCAAGAATCAGATGTTATGCAAATATATTATCAGAGTACTTAAATTGTGTGTATTTAACTTAAGAAACTCCCGTGACTATATAGCACGGAGTAAACAGGAATGTCCGATAGGAAATCCCAACCAATCGTCGTTCACATGAACAATTTTGAAAGTGCAACAATGCCTCATCTACAGAGTGCAATTGTGCCAAGGATTGAAAGCAGGTGCACAAGTGTGCCAGGCATCGGATATACCGCCGGGTCGGTGGGGATCATCTGGTTTAAATCATCAAATCACATACGTATATACCTCACAGATCAGATAGCAGAATCAGAAGCAAGTTTCAGAATACAAATCAGGAAACAGAAATCAAAGATAGCAGGAATTTATGATATGCATACATGCTTGTTAAAAACAGAAATCAGGGCACAGATATAAAATAAACATGAAATCATACTCAAAAATAGTTTAGGTTGGTTTTCCCCTACCTCAGGTCACTTTATCTTCTAAGCAAATCCAAAGCTTTTTCAAGGTATCAGTGTTTGACCCTAGATCATAAACATAGTCCTTTAAGTGTTAGGGGTGTCAGAAAGTTAACCGGCACAATGTCCGGTGGTGTTTAACCCACAAACCAAAATAGAACAAAACAGGGGTGATTGATCGATCACCACTCTTATTGATCGATCAATACCCCTTGTTGATCGATCAATACCTCTCATTGATCAATCACCACCCTTTTAGCTCTCCTTCTGCAACAAGCCGATTGATCGATCAATACACCTTATTGATCGATCACCTATCATTATTGATCGATCAATACACTCATTGATCGATCAATAACCTCTCTTCTACTCACATTTAACAGAACTTAAATTGATCGATCACCACTTGGGTTGATCGATCAATGCCTCCTGTTGATCGATCAATGCCCTCATTGATCGATCACCAACCCTTTTTCAAAAATTCTCACCTTCTGTTCTCATTAATTATTTATACAGATTGATCGATCAATGCCTTCATTGATCGATCAACACCCTACAGTGATCGATCAATACCTATGTTGATCGATCACCAAATGTCATTGATCGATCACTCTCTTGTTGATCGATCAATGCCCTCATTGATCGATCAATGCCCAAATTGATCGATCAATGCCCTTCGGGCATTGAACTTCCAGCATTTTGGGGCTTCTGTTCCCCCATTCTGTCCTATACAGATTGATCGATCAATGGTCTTCATTGATCGATCACCACTTGTCATTGATCGATCAATACACTCATTGATCGATCAATAATGACAGGAACTCTGTCATTAATGGAGTTCATCTCCAACCCTATTTTCCTATTTCTCTTTAATGGTTCTCAATAACCATTATCACAACATCAATGCTCATACCTGGGCATCTCATTTGCCCCTATTTAAACACACAGACTCACCTTTGTTTGGGCCCTTACGGGGTTTCGGCAAATCGACTCGAATGAGGGTTTCGGATCTAGCTCTCGGAGTTCATCACCGATCCGAGTCCGACGAGCAACCCTTTAGCTCCGGTTCAGCATGCAGAGACTTCACACACACACAACTTAGACCATACCTAAGCTCATCTCTTTGAACTCTACCTACCCTAGCTTAGGAAACTCATCATCTCACTCTTGTTAACCCTATTTTCTCTCCACAACCTCTTAAAACTAACCTAGCTACAGATCCTTTAGCTACTGGAGCAACTAGGTCATGGGAAGGAAGAAGAAGAAGAAGAAGAAGAAGGGGTCTCTCTCTCTCTAAGTCTTCTTTCCTTCACTCATAAGTTACTAAATAGATATTTCTATTTGCCCCTAGCTTATGTTCCGGTGTGGAGCACAAATACAGTCGCTACTGCGCAATGTGTCACATTGACCCTTTACACAACTCAGACTTGAACGAAAACGTACGTGTGAACTCATCTAATCACAGTGCAACCTTATCTTAATTAATATTAATTTTAAAGTTTTAAGTCAGCCTCGATTTCCGTGCCGGGCACGTAGATCGAAACAGTTGGTTCGTGTTCTAGATTTTCCAGGGTTGTTACACATACTATGAATATACCCAATTTTATACAATAAAAGATTGTTTTTCATATGTGGAGTCGAATAGAACTTGGATAAGAGTAATGACCATTGTATCATTGCTTTTGAAAACAATCTACAAAAACTATTAGATATGACCAAACAGTCTCATAAATGCTACTATCCAAGAAAGGGGTACTCCAAAAATAGAGCCTCAACAAGAAAGTGAAGTTAATTAAATACTCCAAGAAGGGTCAGCCCACAGCTAATGTGGGATAAATTCAACAAGATTGATAGTTGTTTTAATTTTCTCGAAAATACAATGCAAAACATAGGCCGAAAGGGAAAATACATATAGCGCGTAGGACTTCCATTGCATTTTCAAATACCGAAAATGTTCCCAATAAGTGTATAGATGTTAATCGGTAATTCTGGCGTCTAGAGACGCCAGAATTGAAGGGGACTTTTTGTTCCTTTTGGGGGCCAGCCAACCCCTGAACCCCATTTTGGTAGGCAATCATCAATATAGATACGAGGCCTGCAAAACAAGTTTACCATCCTACCAATGTTATAAGTACTCCACAAATCATTCACAAATGGAGGCTTTCTTTTATATAATGAAAAATATCTTATAGCCAGTTTTCTATAATCAGTGAAGTGATCTCCGAAAGTGCTTATTTACGGTGTGCTAACTTGACCAAGGTCATTTGAGAATGATTAGATCAATAGCTTATGTCAATTAAATCAAGTGGAGCCAAAACCTTGAAAAAAGAAAATCTATGAAGAGACTTACTTTAGCCAATGGGGGATCTGATGAAGCAGTTGTTTGAAACTGATACACTCTATCACCGTTTTCTTTGACATTATCAAAGCTTGCCACTGCCTTAGACTATATATATTGGAAAAGAGATGGAAGTTCGGCAAGGGATTCCTGCTTTCCTGAATTCTGACTTCCCTTGCATTCCATGAGGAAGCAATACTACCTAGCTTTAGCAGATTGAATCATGGACAAAATCAAGAACAACAAAGAAGAAATATTAATATAATCTTAAGAACTGATAAAGCAGATTGGTCTGAAGCAGAAAATAAGAAAATCACAAGCCCTATCTTGCGTTAAAATTGATTAATCTGAAGCAAACTCAATCAAATCATGCACAAGATCTGAAATTGCAATCACTCTATGCCAATCAGATGATTCAACGTTGAATCATCTAATTCTATAAAAGCAATTTGAGAAAAATACACAGAAATTGAGAAAAATACACAGCAAAAAAACATATGAGAAAAATACATAGCAATTTGAGAAAAATACACAGAAATTGCGTTAAAATTGATAAAATGGAGGAAAATTTGCAGAAATTGGTAAAATAATCAACGAAAATGCAAAAAAATATATGAGAAAGCACGAAAAACTCACTTGTCGTCTTTGTTTTCGTCGCCTAGGTCTTCGAAGAGGAAGATGGAGGCTAGGGCTTCGAAGAGGGAGATGGAACGAGAGAGAGGGGAGAGCCAGTCTAGGGTTTCGAAGAGGGAGATGGAGCGAGAGAGAGGGGAGGAGCCGGTCTTCCCGTTCATTGGAAGAGAGTTAAAAAGGAAATGAAATTGGTTTCACGATATATATTAGCGTGGGATTAGGGTTAAACAAATTAAACGACTGGCTTAGCATAATAAACAATTGATTTTGATTGTGGCTTATTATACTACTGTTAGGGCAGTGGCACTTTTGATATTGTCAAAAGTTGTTTTTTAGCCATTTTGACGTAGTGATCTACCTTTTATACAATCCTTCTCGCCTGGCCTCTTCAAGTATGATTTTAGTGGCGAGGAAGAAACAGAATTATTTCCTTGAGTTGAATGGTATCCCATATTTGTAAAAGGGCTCACAAAAAGTGATGAAAAATTTATACGACAGTTGGTCAGGGTGATCTCTTTAGAGGAGTTACTGTTAGAGTAATGGGTAAAAGATGAACTATCCATTGGAGAAATTGATTTATAAACTTCAGAAGGGAAGGATAGTGGAGGGGTCTTAGGATTAGATGAATCGGTTTGAGATTGGGAAGGATCCTTGAATAAGCTCTTAACAACAGACGATCCTTGGATAGAAGACCCATTAGAAAAGCTATTTGTACTCACTGAATTATACTCTTTTGATGGTTGTATGGGTAGCTTAACACCTACAAGATATAATGAATAATAAATTACAGTAAAAATTGAAGAAAGAACAAGTAAGAAATATTTATCCACTTCTAGCTATTTCTCTAATGTTTGTTACCTTCACTTGCTAGTGTGTCTGTGGGTAACTGGGTGCAAGATTTCTTTGCAGTCAGAGATACATCAGAAACAAACTTTGAACATTTTCGCTTGTGATCAGGTGGAAGGTTAGTAACTGCAGTCAGGAATTCGGTAGGCTCCTTGGCACTAGTAAGAAGCATAGGTGCAAGATTTGGATTGTGGATGTTGCAGCCTGCCATTGGAATGTTAAAACCAAATTTTGGAATATGAAAAAATTCAATTTGTGGGCATTTATCCCATGATTTAAATCCTCAGTACAAGAAGTCATACCAAGTATAAAAATTGGTACTGCAACATATCTGTTGTTCTACATGCCACCGGTAGATAAAATGTTATTTTGTAGAACCTATGCTAACTTTAAGATTTTAAACTATGATTTATCCACATTTGGACTGTCCTTGATTTCTGAGAGATATGTGTCCAATATTGCATGCAATCATACGTGAACTTTAGACCGTTACTATAATTATAACAAATTTGTAACTCCAGCTCGAATCAACCAAATACGATGATGTGGTACATGAATTTTCCACACTACTTCAATTACGAGAAAATTGCATTGTCAAGCTCAAATCACAACAGCACTGCTTGCATATTTGCATTTTAATCAAATGCAATCACATAGGGATTACAAGCACCATTTCAATACCAAGAACCATTTTAGTTACAGGACTTGTAACCCCAGCTCAGATGAGGGTTACCTAATTCACTCAAACCCAGCAAACTGGCGAACCAGTACATAGCAAGTAGGTTCAAAGTTTGATTCAGTCTATAAGCAAATTGGTTTGGAGTCTGGTTTGGTCCGGTTCACCCTATTTTTTACCTAAGTTTCTTAATTAAGAAAACATTGGTTAAAGGATTTGGACCTATGCCTCACTTTCCAAACTAAAGATTATAGAACTATTTGTTCTAAAAATTAATGTTATTGAAACAACTACACTTTAATATTTTTCATTTAAACTCATCCTACACCTAGTGAGCATGGTCCACTAGATAGCAGCAAACAACAAATGATAGCAAACGATGAACCTAATGCGAACCAGTGAGCGTAATTGGCTAAAACCCAAATAATACAACTTCCTTGTGTCAAGTTGCATACTATCATAAATAGATTCAAAGCACTAGTTTGATTGCAAGAACTTTACTGTCAACGGTCAAGCTTGAATCTGTAGAGAACGTCAAGTTCATTTTGTTAGTTTCTCAAGAAAAATTTCGAAATTGTTAAAAAGTTAAAACAAGTTGCTTTATTTCTTTTGAGCTAAAAAATTTTGTTCTTTTTAGTTATGGAAAAAGTACAGGTAAGTTTGTTATTTAGGTAATGAAATTATGACTTTAATATAATAAAAAAGAAGCCATAGCCAGGGACTTAAAAACCAATATATATCGGCCGTGTAATATCCCTGATTTTTTTGCCTGCTTTTCGTTTACCTCGGTAAGCGTGCCCGGAAAAGTAACGGGAAAATTTTGGGTTTTTGGATAACTAAGGGTATGTTGAGAGTGATGACCAAAGGATTTGGTTTCTGGACTTGTGGAAGTCATGTAATCAATGACTTACACTATAAGTTAGGTGTTTGTGTTTAACACCGGAAACAAATGCAAATTAAATGGATAGGATTACAAATAGAAAAGTCTAGATATTTAGTTCTTTTTGTTTTTGTATTATAAGAGAGAGGCTTTGAAGAGAAGTTACACTTCTCTCTCTCTCGATTGAATCTAAAGATTGAAACCTTTGCCCATCACCTTGATTTTAGATCTTAGATCTAATATGTTTGTAAATTCCCTCCCCATCCCAACCGTTGATAAGCTTTGCTTTAAAATTCTAATCGGTTTGGGCTATTGAAAGAAAAGGATAGGGGAGAGGATAATTTTTGTGTGGATCTGACCTGTGCATGTGACAAAAGGTTTAAGTGGACTGATTGGGAGGCTCTGGCCTATTAAAACCTCAAAGTTTAGTTCCGATGCTTGTTTTTGGTGCAACGGAAACAACAGCATAAACTTCAAGAGGTAGGCTTTTAAACCTCCTCAAATTAATTACTGTTAGTTTTGCTTAAAATAGGCTTATATTGATTTTTGTGAGATTAAGGAAATTGTGGTTGAGGGAATGAAAAAGGATCTGGAGATCTAAATTTAACAGCCACAGACCTGGAGAAATTCGAGGGTCGAATTTGGAATGCGACCATCGAATTGAAAATCGAGGGTCGAAATTGGATTTTTCAAACTTGATGAACTTTTGAAAATTCGATGGTCGAATTTGGAATTCGACCATCAAATTGAAAATCGAGGGTCGAAATTGGATTTTTCATACCTGATGAACTTTTGAAAATTCAAGGGTCGAATTTCAATTCGAGGGTCGAATTTGGAATTCGACCATCGAATTGAAAATCGAGGGTCGAAGTTTACCCTATTTCAGGCCTTTGAAAATTTATCCGAATTTTTCTTGGTAAGCTGTCGGGTTTGACTTTTTGACTAATATTAACACTGGTAGTGTTAATCTTTATAGGTTTTGAAATGGTGAGTCCTGTGTGAGGATTACCTTGCTTATTTTTGAACTGGTGTGAGCTAAGGTAGGGGAACCCTACACCTGATTTGCATTCTATTATAAGTATTTGGCTGTTTAATATAGAGCATAATTTCTGAAATATTTGTTTAACACAGCATGAATGACAACTTTGAATTATGATAGAAATAAGTATTTGGAAAACTTTGTTATGAATAAGAACTCAGAAATTTGAACTTTAAAACTTCAGAACCTCATTTATTTTTTAATGTGAACTTCGAATCAGAACTCCAAAAATCAGTAAATGTATTATGTATACAAGCTTTGATATATGTTAGCATTTGCATCCGATTTGAAGCACATACGAACGAAACCCTAGATTCTACCAACCGTGTTGACGGTATTTTTTTTTGCGCAAGTTTCCCTCATAGCGTAGGGGCTTGTTGCACTTCAGAAAAATGGTTCATGGACGACGATGGTCAGCAGGAGTTTTTTCCCTAATTTCTAGTTTATCTTTTTGGGTACTTTTGTTTATAATTATTCTTTGAATATTGGGCCCTAAGTCATTGTTTTGTCTTTTTTATATCACTCGAGGAACCATTATTAGGAACCACTATTTTAGGTGTTGGATTGGCCATCACCGGTGGTTCTTCCTGGTTCCTCGGGGTGATATATTGTTTTGTTAAGCTTTTGTCTTTGCTTACTCTATGCTTTGCCTCTATTTTTAGATCTATGTTATGCTACCGGCTTCTGTTTGTTATGGCTTATTGAGAAATCAATAAATTGATGAACCGGCCTTTCCTATACCGTAGGGATTGGAAAAGTCGGGTCGTCACAGGCCGGGTCACAGGCCAATCCATATTGAATATATTGGATATATATTGGCCAAACCAGCTAATATTAAGTACCTTTTTATCCCACAAACAAAACGAGAAGTCTCAAATAAGTACCACACTCAATGCAAATAAAATGCATATAAGGGGATTGGATTTGGGAACATAGAGAAAAATTAGAGATAATTCATCTACAGCGAACAACAAAGGAAAAGGTTAATTTCAGAAGAAGATATAATAAGATTAATAATAAATCTGCATTTATTTGATAAAATTTTCCCTTTAAAAGGGCCAAATTCATCAATTTGACAAATGTGTTCTCTTGGATAAAGTACATGTGATACCTTGTCTTTAGCAGCGAGATTTAGTAGGTGCTCTAATAAACCAATCCAAATCCTTAGTAGATCTTTTAACCATGTAAATGTCACGTTGGGAAGCATCCAATCTTTGTGCCCATTGATAACAGGGCCTCCGGCAGCCGGCATCTGCCAGTAAGGGTCCCTTATATTTTGGAAATGAAACTGTAAAGACCCGTATTTTGAACTCGAGTTAGACTGACCCTGTGTGTGTATTCGGCTCGGCAACCGACATCACCATTTGTTTTGGATTTTTATCTAGATGTGATTGTGCGGACAGATTTTAATTTAGAGCCCATTTGGACCCTCGTGCGAAAGTTGTGCACCGACCTCGGTGTAGCCGCTCAACACCGGACTTGAGTTTTAAAATTAGAAGTGTATAATACATAAGATGTGTGTGTGTGTTTTACTTTGTGAGCAATCTTATTATAAGAAGGAATTGCATTCCCGTATTATACTAGGTTTTGTTAAGAGAGGATAGTTACCCAACCGTGTGAAACTCCTTCTTCTCTCTTCTTCAATCATCGTAGGAGATCGGTTTAGAAAACCTCCTTCTCTAGAACCCTCTTTGTTGAAAACACTTAAACCTTAGAAAGAACTTGAATCAACCTTGGATTCGTAGTTGGCTATTGGGAGAGGTTGAGATCATTGGGGGCGTGTTGGAGTTGTCTCTGTGAACTCGTGGGATCGATGGCGGCGCGAATCGTTGAGGAAACCCGTCGGTTTTTATCATCGCTCGAGCAAGGTATCACTGAACTCCGATATTGCCTTAGTATTTTAGTCATAACTTTTTATTTCGGACTCTGATTAAGACGATTCGTTTTGCGTTGGAAAGCTAATAGAAAAATCTACAACTTTCATGTTTTGACCAACTCATGAATCAATCGTCTTGATGGTTAAAAAAATATGAGAATGTTACGTCAAATAGCTCGTGCGAGCTATTATCATCGCTCGAGCGAGGTATCACCGAACTCCGATATTACCTTAGTATTTTAGTCATAACGTTTTATCCTGAACTCCGATTAAGACGATTCATTTTGCGTTGGAAAGCTAATAGAAAAATCTACAACTTTCATGTTTTTACCAACTCATGAATCAATCGTCTTGATGGTCAAAACAATATGAGAATGTTACATCAAATCGCTCGAGCGAGCTATTATCATCGCTCGAGCGAGGTATCACCGAACTCCGGCATTGTCTTAGTATTTTAGTCCTAACTTTTTATCTCGAACTCCGATTGAGACGATTCTTTTTGCGTTGGAAAGCTACTATAAACATCTAGAACTTTCATGTTTTGACCAACACATGAATCAATCGTCTTCATAGTCAAATAAATATGAGAATGTTACATCAAATTCTAGGATTGGCGCAACTTGCCTGTTTTGACTTGTTTTTGAGGAAACGCTTAAATAGGTCTATATTATTAGTAATTAGAGTTTATCTTAATGCATGAACGTATATTGTGATGTAGATTGAGAGGCCATCAATAGGACCTTGCTTGACTTCGTATAACTCAGTTTTAGGTAGGAGAATCTCATCTTTATAGATTTTATTTTAATTGCATGGATATTTTGAATTAAAATCTTTGAACTTGCATATGCCATTGAAATCACATCCGAAATTGAAATTGATATGAATGACTAAAATCTAAATCTACCGAATCTCAAACTGAATCGCTTAAGCTCAAGATCTGAAATCAAGAACTGAACTATGTATAAGAGACTTCCATCCGATTATATTAGTATCGCATTTGTTTTATGATTGACCAACGATCCTCAAAATTCCCTAACAACTTCCGGCACAAGTTTCCCTCATTACTCGTGGGCTTGTTGCATCTGAAAAGGGTTCATGAACGACGATGGTAGGTAGGGGTTCCCATCGGCTATATTCCTGCTCTCGAGATATAGTTTACTCGGGAGGTATTTTAAGTTGAGGATTAAGTCATGAATTACTGAACTTTGCATATAGAAGTTAGAGAAACTAAGACACTGAAACACTGCATCTGTTCTTGAAACTATTTTCACACATTTAGAAATAAATCTTACATATGATTTCCGCACCTAAATTCAGTTTATTATCTGCTTATATGTTTGACAAGCTATATTCCGATATTTGTTTTGAAACCATGTTAGTTAAAGTAAAATGTCGTAGATGTCTTTCTTCTACTGAGCTTTGTTGGTTAGCTCACTTCGACTATACGTCACAGGTTCAGGTATTGACGTGGCTATTCAGGGTTGTGAGACTGATCCTGACTACGTGCCTGAGGAAGAGCTTGAGGTTCCTCCTGAGGAGTTTTTCCCATTATAAAACTTATTGATTTTCTTATTTGTGGTGAGAGTTAGACTTGAATTTGTGGGCCCATTTTAGTTGGATACCATAGTTTTATATTTGACGTTGATTTCTGTTATGAGCCATGTTTCGATGATGGTCGGCCATCATCGGTGGTTCTTTACTTTTAATTGCTTCCGCATTTATTTTAGCTATGGATATTTATTGCGCTTTACTCTGATATGTGCCCTGTTTGTCCGGCTTATTGTTTATTCGATAGGTTGGCGAACCGGCCTTTCCTATACCTGAGGGATTGGAAAAGTCGGGTCGTCACAGAAACAAATCTGATACTTTTAAAATGGATTAAATGCCTAAAATAGCTGAATATCCAAGTGGACAAAAAGGTTGTACTCAAGTTGATAAAAAAACTGAGGTACTCAAGTTGAGCTAAAGGTCCAACCCCTAAAATTTTAGTGTTTTCATTGAGCAAGTCTTTTATTGCCACGTGGCACACTACCCTAAATAACCATGGTTGGTATCAGAGCCATGGTTTTTAGATTCTCTAAGGACCCATGAGAACTAACCGTGACCCGGTACAGTTCGCATCAGAGTCATGTCGTTAGGTCGAGAATCACTAGTACTGTTTGTAATTGTCTTTACAATCAATGTTGACTGATGTTGTGGTGTTCACAATAACAGATCAGTATGGCCCCAAGATTTAGAGGCAGAGGCAGAGGTAGGATGGTGCCTTTAGGGGACATTCCTGAAGGTGTCGGTACATCAAGGGGAGTTGCCTTCGCATCCGGTTCTAATGCAGTCCCTATAGGAGCCGGAGTTGATAGAGGTCAGGGTGAAAGAATGGAACAAGTGTTGGAAAGTCTGGCCACCAACATTGCTCAGCAGACCGCATCTATGGCTCAGTAGACTGCTGCAATCGCCCAGCAAGCAGAGCTGATTTATGCTGGACAACAACAACAATCATCAGGATTTGCCGAATTCAGGAGGATGAGACCTCCAAATTTTTCTAGACAGACCGACCCGATGGAAGCTGAAGGTTGGTTGGATGAGATGGAAAAGATCTTCGAGGTGCTTCAGTGCACCGATGTCGAGAAGGTTAGATGGGCAACCTTCAAACTGGATGGACAGGCTGGACCATGGTGGAAGTCGAGCAGGAGTTTCCCAATACTCCTTGGACATGGGCTGAGTTTATCGAGGCGTTCAACGATCAGTACTTTCCCAAGATCGTTAGGAATCAGATGGAAGTTCAGTTCATCGGGCGAGGACAATGTCGGCGTGAGTATGGAGATGAGTTCACGCGACTTTCAAGGTTTGCACCTCAACATGTGGCCACCGATATGATGAAGGCAGAAAATTTCATTTGGGTCTTAGGCGAGTATCTGAGAGCGTGGCTATGTGGGAAATGGAAACATATGGAGGAATCACAAAGGCCCTCATAGCAGAGGAAGAAATTCAAAAGCTATTTTTGAGAAGCAGTCAGCCGAACAAGGATAGGGTTGTACAAGGGCAGTCAGGTACTTATGAAAATAAGAGGGCCAAGTTTACAAAGCCATGATGAACCTTACTCAACTGCATTTTCTAGACCAACATTTTCTTCCGGACCCCCTTATCGAGAGATTGGCAAGATCATCACTGTGCAATCCGACGACCCGGGAGTTCTAATGCTAGTGGAGCTTGATTGGGGACGGGGATCCTCTCATGCACCATCTTTTGTTTCGGGCGCTGGGTGCCTAAGGCGCGGGAAACCACACAAGACCGAGGATTGTAGGAGGAACACCGAGCGTGTTTTGGTGGGCACAATCGGACACATGGTTAAGGATTGTCCTCGTGGAGGACAAGGGAAGAACTAGTTCGGCTTCTACTCAAAGATCGACGAATCATGTTCAAGGTCGAGCTTATGCCGTGATGGCTCAAGAAGCCGAAACGTCGAACGACGTGATCCAAGGTATTATTAAAAGTTGAGATGTCTTCTTATTTTATGTGTTATATATAATTGCTTGATATTTAATAAATTTTGTTAATAAGTTATGGATGAATACACATGCTTAGAAACTTTTAATTGAAACACTTGTCTAAACTAAGGTACCCTTTTTATGCATCGGGGGAGCGATGTAAGCAAAACCGAAGCGCGAGTGTTGATAGACCCTGGGTCTACACATTCTTTTGTTACTCCATTGTTCATTGAGAAGTTGGGAATCATTCCCAAGGCCCTTGATTTCATCTTGGCAGTGTCAATTCCTACGGGCAACTCAGTGAGCACCGATACCATGTGTCAATCAGTGATTGTGATGATCGAAGACCACGAAACAGTGGCTAATTTGATCATTTTGAGCATGGAAGGGTTCGATGTGATACTAGGGATGGATTGGTTATCTACTTATCATGCGAGCGTGGATTGTCTTCGAAAGATTGTAACATTTCGCCCGCCAAAGAGAAAATCTTTTCGATTTTGCGGAGTCAAATCTTGTGTGATACCGTTTATCTTGGCCATTCGAGCAGACCGTATGATGAGGAACGGGTGTTATGGTTATCTGGCCTACTTGCAAGATCATAAGGAGGAGAAGAAAAATATTGCAGATATTACGATTGCTTGCGAGTATTCAGATGTTTTTCCTGAAGATCTACCTGGATTACCACACGACAGGAGATTGAGTTTGCGATTGAGTTAGTGTCTTGAATCAAAGATTAAAAACTCAGTCGAATGGCGCCTGCAGAATTGAAAGAGTTGAAGGAGCAGCTTCAGGAACTGCTAGATAAGGGCTTTATTAGACCGAGTGTGTCACCCTGGGGAGCACCGGTTCTATTTGTAAAGAAGAAAGACGGTTCAATGCGGCTTTGCATCGACACGCTACTAAATAAGTTGACAATTAAGAACCGTTATCCACTTCCAAGAATTGATGATCTGTTCGATCCATAAGGAGCAAGGTTCTTCTCAAGATCGACTTGAGGTCGCTACCATCGGTTGAAAGTTAAGTCTAAAGACATTCAAGATGCGTTAACACGATATGGGCACTACGAGTTCTTGGTCATGCCATTTGCGTCATTTATGGACTTGATGAACCAGATATTCAAGTCACATTTGGACAAGTCTGTAGTAGTTTTTGTAGATGACATCCTCATCTATTCAAAGACGCGAGAAGAACATGAGCAACATCTGCGAGTGGCTCTACAAACCCTTAGAGACCATCAGTTATATGCAAAACTTAGTAAGTGTGAGTTTTGGCTTGAGCAGGTCAGTTTCCTAGGCCATGTTATCTCTGAGACCAGACATTCCAGTTGACCCAGCCAAGATTGAGTCAGTGATGAATTGGGAACAGCCAAAGACCGTTACAGAGGTTCGTAGTTTCCTCGGTTTGGCAGGATACTACAGAAGGTTTGTGGAGGGCTTCTCCAAGATATCAGGTCCTCTTACACAACTTACGAAGAAGAATACTAAATTTGATTGGACAGAGCAGTGTGAGCAAAGTTTTCAGGAACTCAAGAAATGATTGACTACTGCGCCAGTACTTGCTATACCATCAGGCAGGGGAGGCTTTGCAATATACAGTGATGCATCATATGGGGGTTTAGTGTGCTTAACGAATGAGAGAGTCATTGTTTATGGGTCTAGACAATTTGAAAAGACCATGAGAAGAATTACCCGACATGATCTTGAGTTGGCAGCAGTGATTTTTGCTCTGAAGATCTGGAGGCATTACCTTTATGGGGAGACCTTCGATATATTTACCGATCATAAGAGCCTCAAGTATCTCTTCTCACAAAAGGAGTTGAATATGAGACAGCGTCGATGGATGGAGTTCTTGAAAGATTATGATTGTACCACCCCGGGAAAGCAAACGTAGTGGCAGATGCGTTAAGTCGAAAGTTCTGCTTCGGTTATCACATCTCACCACAAGGTGCGACGATGGCATCTTTTGGAAGATATGGCTCTAAGTAGCATGAGATTTGGCGTAAAAGGTTGAGTTCATTAATGGCTACTGGTGATTCGACCCTCTATGAGAACATTCGCAGACTTCAGATGACGGATGATGAACTTATGGCTATCAGAAGGGATGTGATTGGGGGAAGCAAAATAGATTTTTCTATCAAAGATGATGGCACTTTGTTGTTTAGAAACCGGGTATGCGTACCAACTAGTACTGAGCTTCGGGACACTATTTTGGAAGAGGCTCATAAGTCTATGTATGCTATTCACCCTTGCAGTACCAAGATGTACCAAGACTTAAAGAAAAGCTTCTGGTGGAGAGGTTTAAAGAAAGATGTCGCTGTGTATGTCTCGAGATGTCTTGTGTGTCAACAAGTAAAGGTGGATCATCGAAATCCGGCAGGACTGTTGCAACCACTACCGATACCTGAGTGGAAATGGGAGGCTATTTCTATGGACTTTATTTTGGGATTGCCAAGAACATTAAGAAAATACAATGCCATCTGGGTCATTGTGGATCGATTGACTAAGTCCGCACACTTCCTTCCTTATAATACGTCAGATACCGCCAACAAGCTCAGAATTATACATCAAGGAGATAGTTAGGTTGCATGGTATACGGTCGATGTCGTCTCGATAGAGACCCGATGTACACATCTCGGTTTTGGCAATAATTTCAAGAAGGAATGGGCTCTAGGCTCGATTATAGTACATTCCATCCTCGGACCGATGGGCGAGAGAGGTGAATCGATTATAGAAGATATGTTACGTGCTTGCATGTTGGATTTTCAGGTCATGGGACCAACATTTACCGATCGAGTTCACCTAAATACTTGATTACCGAGGCTAGCATCGGCATGGCACCCTCTGGCTTTGTATGGACGACGCAGTGCAGTCTCCGCTTAATTGGGAAGAAGTGGGTGAGAAACTCATTTTAGGTCCCGAGATCGTGGAGAATACAACCAAGACAGTTCGGTTAATCCGTGAGAGACTACGAATTGCTCAAAGTCGTCAGAAGAGCTACGCTGATCTGAAAAGAAACCATGTTGAGTTTAAGGTGGGAGATAACGTATTTGTCAAAATCTCTCCTACAAAAGGCGTGATGCATTTTGGAAAGCGTGGGAAGCTGAGTCCGCGCTATGTTGGACCTTCGAGGTATTGGGCCGAGTCGGCGAGGTTGCCTATCGAGTAGCCTTGCCATGACTATCGAAAATGCACAACGTGTTTCATGTGTCCATGTTACGAAGATATGTTAAGGACCCGACTCACGTATTGGACTACCAGCCCATTGAGCTCCAAGAAGACCTATCCTTGGTTGAGGAACCGATACGAATCTTGGATCGTAAAGAACAAATCTTACGGACAAAGAACATTCCCTTAGTACTCGTGAAGTGGCGAAACCATTCTTCAGAGGAAGCCACATGGGAGCGTGAAGCGGAGATTCGCGAGCAATTTCCACAACTTTTCGAGTGAAGGTATATTGTAAACTATAGTTATGTAAGAAAACCATACATTCTTGAATTTGCTTCTAAAAAAAAAAAAAAAAAAAAAAAAAAGGAGAATTTCTTCAAATTCTTCAATGTTAAATTGGTTAATAACATCGATGCTTTACATATATATCTATAACGATCACACAATAAAATCTTAAATGTCATATTTATTCATTCTTGGTTAGAACCGTATGTCTATTGGAACCCGTGTCATCAGTTAGAACATGTTACCAGGCACGTGATCATGCTTTTGAATAAGTGTTCGATTCTGACATCTGAAATTTCTGCTCAAATAATTACCAAAAGGGTGAGGTAGGTGTGTGTTCTAGGTTTGTGTCATGGTGAAGTATATTTCCAGGCACGTGACACTTGGGAAGGTATGCATCCATGTACGGATGCAATCCTCTATGGCAGTATGGGATGCCACACGCAGTACATCCAGGTTACTACGGATCCCGACCCTTGAAAGCGTGCTTGGTGAAGCCTACTGCATCGCGACCAAAGTTCTTTAACTTTAGACTATTTCTATTTTGCTTTATACTGGTGTTAGGATAAGGACTTACCGCAGTTCGACTTAGCTATCCGTATATTTTCGAGGACGAAAATTCCTAAGGAGGGTAGAATGTAAAGACCCGTATTTTGAACCCGAGTTAGACTGACCCTGTGTGTGTATTCGGCTCGACAACCGACGTCACCATTTGTTTTGGATTTTTATCTAGATGTGATTGTGCGGACAGATTTTAATTTAGAGCCCATTTGGACCCTCGTGCGAAAGTTGTGCACCGACCTCGGTGTAGCCGCTCAACACCGGACTTGAGTTTTAAAATTAGAAGTGTATAATACATAAGATGTGTGTGTGTGTTTTACTTTGTGAGCAATCCTATTATAAGAAGGAATTGCATTCCCGTATTATACTAGGTTTTGTTAAGAGAGGATAGTTACCCAACCGTGTGAAACTCCTTCTTCTCTCTTCTTCAATCATCGTAGGAGATCAGTTTAGAAAACCTCCTTCTCTAGAACCCTCTTTGTTGAAAACACTTAAACCTTAGAAAGAACTTGAATCAACCTTGGATTCGTAGTTGGCTATTGGGAGAGGTTGAGATCATTGGGGGCGCGTTGGAGTTGTCTCTGTGAACTCGTGGGATCGATCGCGGCGCGAATCGTTGAGGAAACCCGTCGGTTTTTATCATCGCTCGAGCAAGGTATCACCGAACTCCGACATTGCTTTAGTATTTTAGTCATAACGTTTTATTCCAAACTCTGATTAAGACGATTCCTTTTGCGTTGGAAAGCTAATAGAAAAATCTACAACTTTCATGTTTTGACCAACTCATGAATCAATCGTCTGGATGGTTAAAAAAATATGAGAATGTTATGTTAAATCGCTCGAGCGAGCTATTATCATCGCTCGAGCGAGGTATCACTGAACTCCGACATTACCTTAGTATTTTAGTCATAACTTTTTATCCCAAACTCTGATTAAGACGAGTCGTTTTGCGTTGGAAAGCTAATAGAAAAATCTACAAGTTTCATGTTTTGACCAACTCATGAATCAATCGGCTTGATGGTAAAAAAAATATGAGAATGTTACGTCAAATCGCTCGAGCGAGCTATTATCATCGCTCGAGCGAGGTATCACCGAACTCCGGCATTGCCTTAGTATTTTAGTCATAACGTTTTATCTCAAATTCTGATTGAGACGATTCTTTTTGCGTTGGAAAGCTAATATAAAAATCTACAACTTTCATGTTTTGACCAATACATGAATCAATCGTCTTGATAGTCAAAAAAATATGAGAATGTTACGTCAAATTCTAGGATTGGCGCAACTTGCCTGTTTTGACTTGTTTTTGAGGAAACGCTTAAATAGGTCTATATTATTAGTAATTAGAGTTTATCTTAATGCATGAACGTATATTGTGATGTAGATTGAGGGCGAGAGGCCATCAATAGGACCTTGCTTGACTTCGCATAACTCCGAGTTTTAGGTAGGAGAATCTCATCTTTACAGTATTTTATTTTAATTCGCATGGATATTTTGAATTAAAATCTTTGAACTTGCATATGCCATTGAAATCACATCTGTAAATTGAAATTGATATGAATGACTAAAAATCTAAATCTACCTGAATCCTGAAACCTGAATCTGCTTAAGCTCTGAAGATCTGAAATCAAGAACCTGAACTATGTATAAGAGACTTCCATCTGATTATATTAGTATGATTTGTTTTATGATTGACCGAACAATCCCTCAAAAATTCTGAACAACTTCACGGCACAAGTTTCCCTCATTACGCAGGGCTTGTTGCATCTGAAAAAGGGTTCATGAACGCGATGGTAGGTAGGGGTTCCCATCGGCTATATTCTCGCTCTCGAGATATAGTTTACTGGAGGTATTTTAAGTTGAGGATTAAGTCATGAATTCTTGAACTTTGCATATAGAAGTTAGAGAAACTAAGACACTAAAAGCATACATTCTTGCTGTTTTCACACATTTAGAAATAAATCTTACATATGATTTCCGCACCTAAATTGGTTTATTATCTGCTTATATGTTTGACAAGCTATATTCCGATATTTGTTTTGAAACCATGTTAGTTAAAGTAAAATGCCGTAGATGTCTTTCTTCTACTGAGCTTTGTTGGTTAGCTCACTCCGACTATACGTCACAGGTTCAAGTATTGACGTGGCTATTCGTATGTGAGGCCGATCGACTACGTGCCTGAGGAAGAGCTTGAGGTTCCTCCTGAGGAGTTTTTCCCAGTATAGAACTTATTGATTTTCTTATTTGTGGTGAGAGTTAGACTTGAATTTGTGGGCCCATTTTAGTTGGATACCATAGTTTTATATTTGACGTTGATTTCTGTTATGAGCCATGTTTCGATGATGGTCGGCCATCATCGGTGGTTCTTTACTTTTAATTACTTCCGCATTTATTTTAGCTATGGATATTTATTGCGCTTTACTCTGATATGTGCCCTGTTTGTCCGGCTTATCGTTTATTCGATAGGTTGGCGAACCGGCCTTTCCTATACCTGAGGGATTGGAAAAGTCGGGTCGTCACAGAAACAAATCTGATACTTTTAAAATGGATTAAATGCCTAAAATAGCTGAATATCCAAGTGGACAAAAAGGTTGTACTCAAGTTGATAAAAAAACTGAGGTACTCAAGTTGAGCCAAAGGTCCAACCCCTAAAATTTTAGTGTTTTCATTGAGCAAGTCTTTTATTGCCACGTGGCACACTACCCTAAATAACCAACTAGATGTAAACCATACAGTATACTAGACGCCACCATTAGATAAGAAATGAGTGAACCTATCCCAGTTCTTCTCCAACAACAAACCCTACCAACGTTTCTAGCATCATATGTAAAACATAAGTAGCCACGATTTAACTTAATTAGCATTCAATCAAAATAAGAGCACCAAATAGGTATGAAATAAAAAGCTAGTTGAATAATAAACACATTGAACAAATTAGAGCTCAAGAAAACTACAGCAAACGAGTGTCAGAATTATAGAAAGCTCAGCACTGATGAATCAGATAGGGATAGCTGTCTAATTCAAATTCTCATCATCCACAATGCCGTAGAAGATCACCAATTAAGCAAAATAATAGATTTTGCATAATAGTATAACTCAAATAAAGAAAAATCATTTCGTACCTTAATGAGAGTGGGAGAGATACCGGAGTCGGAGGGTGAGTGGCCCGCATCGGATGATCAGGCGGCCGCGAGTCGGCACATGCGAAGAGATAGATAGTCTGGCGAGAGGACTTAGAGAAAGAGAGAAGATCAAAAAGCAATGGGGGGGGGGGTGGGGGAGGGAGGGATCATGGGTAGTTAGGTTAATTTAGGTTAATTTAAAGTTACTCTCAGGTTTGTTTAATTGGATACTTTTAATGGCACCTATAAACTCGTGTTGGGCACCTATGCCCATAATCAATGATCACTTTAAATCAAAAGATGGAGATCATCTTTGCTCCATTCTTCCACACAAGGGATCTCCAATCAATGAACATACCATCTGACAGTCAGTTTTCAATTCCAATTGGAACAGATCCCAAAATCGTGGTCCTAAAATCACTTTTGCGCATGATGTGCGTCATGTGATTTTAAGGCAACCTTTTAGGATATGTGACATGTGGAATCAAAAACTGATGTACGATAGTACGTTCATGGCATCAAGATTTTTTATGTGAAAAATTGGAGCGAAACACGATCTCCATCCTCTAATTTAAAATAATCAATGACGTTGTGTTCTATTAAAGGTTCCCATTTTTTAACGAGTACAATCCATGCATCGAATCTTTGTGAGCACTCACGCTGAAATGCATAGAGTGCATTTAATTAGATGATGTAGATTGTTTATTGTCCCAATCTTTTTCAGGATGGATCTTGATATCATGACAATGTCATCCGACCGCCAGTGTTTGACATCACGGGACACATATCCCAAAAAGGATAAAAAGACATGAACTGACACTCATTACGCCAAAACCTGATTTTAAGTTCAATTTTTTAGGATGTGTGTTTTGTGAAATAAAAAAGTGAACCGTATGATCATATGCGCTCATGATATAAAAATTTATTGTGAAAAAAATTATAACGAAAAACGATCTCCATCGTCATATTCAAAACATGTAATTAATGGGTTTTAGAGTGGGTGAACTCAAATTTCATAGGTGTATAAAGCAGGGTTGTTAATAGGTCGGGTGAGTGAGTGAATTTAAAGTAGGGTTGTTAATAGTCGGGCCATGGCCCGACCCCAGCCTGGGCCGCCAAGGGGTCACCCTGAGCCCAGCCATAGGATTGGCAAACTCAACCCAAGCTCGACATAAGGCGGGCCGAGCTGGGAAAGGTTGTGGCATATTCTTCTCTTTGAAAATTATTTTATACTTATATACGTACTCTTTCAAAAAATAATAATAATAATTATGAATTTAGTTTTGATATAAGCTATTTACTAACCCTATTATATATTAGAAATTAAACTTTTAATATATATATATATATATGGGTTGTAGCTAGGGTCGGGCTTAAGCTGGCCTCACATCGCCACGACCCAATTTTTACCAAGCTTCAACTATCTAAGCCCGACTATGCATATGCAACCAATTTATTCCCTAAAAAAGCACACTTTTTTCTGGTTGAGTTGCGAACAACTCTAATTTAAAAGCACTCTTATTATTTACAACCTGAAAAACAACTTCATTATAGTCATGATATATATAATTTAATTATCTTATATATATATATATATATATATATATATATATATATATATATATATATAAACGACTGTTTTAGGCAATCGATTTATTTACTACTATTGTTTTAATTTAAACGGCGGACTCAGACCGTCAAGATTTTACCGACTGATTATGTCCGTCATTTATCCTGCCCCACTAATACAATTTTTTTCGCATTTTCACGTAGTGGTGGTTCTTAGGTCAATTTGTTTTGGGATGTCTGTGACATGAAATCAATATTTAATTTTCTAGTCTCACCTGATTTAAAGCACTCAAATGTTTTCCCATGTGCAAATCCAGAAAAAATCTCTAGTTGCAAATAATGGTACTCAAAATCAGGGCCGGCCCTGAGATTTTAGGGGCCCAAGGCGAGTTCCTAAAATGGGGCCCCTCTTTGATATTACTTTAGAAAAAAAAATTCGCAACAACTATTTTTTGACAAATAAAATAATACTCGTATTCCTAATTAAATTAGATATATCTCCATATTTCATTCAACTACGTATAATTTTAAAATACAACTAACAATATAATAAAGGTATATATTAAAAGAAAATGTAATACAAAAAGAGTAAAGCTAAATAATAGAACGTACCCGATGGATCGAGTAACCCAAACAATAACTTTTTGGCATCTCCAAACTTGTTCATCTACACTCGAAAAGAAAAAAACATAAGGTCTTATGTTTTAGAAAAATATAAACATAAATGTAAAAATATTATTTATATTATACAATTATCTAAAAGAAATCATTTATCATCCGCATTCGAAAAGAAAAAAAAAAAGGTCTTATATTTTAGAAAAATATAAACATAAATGTAAAAATACTATTTATATTATATAATTACCTAAAATAATTCATTTAAATGACCTATCAATTTTGATCTACTGGTTGAACTTAATTTCGTGTTCAACCAGATTTCCAGCCATTGGATGAAAGAGAATCATGACTTAAGTCAAGATTCTCTTCTATGAACTAGTTGGACCGAACCATTGCCCTATGTGGGTCACTTTTTTTTGACATGTGTGTCACCTGACTATTCGATGATATGTGTAAAGACCCGTATTTTGAACCCGAGTTAGACTGACCCCGTGTGTGTATTCGGCTCGGCAACCGACGTCAACATTTGTTTTGGATTTTTATCTAGATGTGATTGTGCGGATAGATTTTAATTTAGAGCCCATTTGGACCCTCGTGCGAAAGTTGTGCACCGACCTCGGTGTAGCCGCTCAACACCGGGCTTGAGTTTTAAAATTAGAAGTGTATAATACATAAGAGGTGTGTGTGTGCTTAACTTTGTGAGCAATCCTATTATAAGAAGGAATTGCATTCTCGTATTATACTAGGTTTTGTTAAGAGAGGAAGAAACGTGAGTGCCATGAAGAACCGTAGTCGTTTGATAGTTATCCAGCCGTGTGAAACTCTGTCTGCTCTCTTATTCAATCATCGTAGGAGATCGGTTTAGAAAACCTCCTTCTCTAGAACCCTCTTTGTTGAAAAAACTTGAACCTTAGAAAGAACTTGAATCAACCTTGGATTCGTAGTTAGCTATTGGGAGAGGTTGAGATCATTGGGGACGTGTTGAAGTTGTCTCTGTGAACTCGTGGGATCGATCGCGGCGCGAATCGTCGAGGAAACCCATCGGTTTCATTCCGAAGCTCCATTCGCGGGACTCATTTCTAATCTAGGAATCCTTAGATTAAAGGTACGTTTTAATTAAACTTTTTGATTAAAATCATTAGATTAACCATGGGTTTTGCTTTGGGATGTATGGGTTTCGATTCGGGTGAAAACGAGCGAAATCGCGTCGCTGTAGCTCGCTCGAGCGAGCTATTATCATTGCTCGAGTGAGGATAAACTAAAATACTCAAAAAGGCATTCCCTGCCCTCGCTCGAGCGATCTTTTGTCATCGCTCGAGCGAGAAAGTTCTGAAGGATCTCGCTCGAGCGAGCTATTATCATCGCTCGAGTGAGGTATCACTGAACTCCGATATTGTCTTAGTATTTTAGTCATAACATTTTATCCCGAACTCCGATTGAGACGATTCGTTTTGTGTTGGAAAGCTAATGGAAACATCTACAACTTTCATGTTTTGACCAACTCATGGATCAATCTTCTTAATAGTTAAAAATATATGAGAATGTTACATCAAATTCTAGGATTAGCACAACTTGCCTGTTTTGACTTGTTTTTGAGGAAACACTTAAATAGGTCTATATTATTAGTAATTAGAGTTAATCTTAATGCATGAACGTATATTGTGATGTAGATTGAGGGCGAGAGGCCATCAATAGGACCTTACTCGACTTCTCATAACTCCGAGTTTTTGTAGGAGAATCTCATCTCTACAGTATTTTATTTTAATTCGCATGGATAATTTATATTAGATTTTGAACCTGCATCTTTCATCTGAAAATACATCTGTAAACTGAAAACCTGATATAAACTCTGAAAAGTAGAATCTGCCTGAACTCCAAAATCAGAAATCAGAATTATGTATAAGAAACTTGCATCCGAATGATATTTATTTGCATCTGTTTTACGATTCATCTGAGCGACCCCTCAAAATTCCTGAACAACTTCCTGGCAAAATATTCCCTCATTACGTAGGGGCTTGTTGCATCCTAAAAAAGGATTCATGAATGACGATGGTAGGTAGGGGTTCCCATCGGCTATATTTCTGCTCTCGAGATATAGTTTACTCGAGAGGTATTTTAAGTTGAGGATTAAGTCATGAATTGCTGAACTTTGCATATAGAAGTTAGAGAAACTAAGACACTGAAACACTGCATCTGTTCTTGAAACTGTTTTCACACATTTAGAAATAAATCTTACATATGATTTCCGCACCTAAATTCAGTTTATTATCTGCTTATATGTTTGACAAGCTATATTCCGGTATTGGTTTTGAAACCATGTCAGTTAAAGTAAAATGTCGTAGATGTCTTTCTTCTACTGAGCTTTGTTGGTTAGCTCACTCCGACTATACATCACGAGTTCAGTCTTGGCGTGGCTATTAGTACGTAAGACCGATCGACTACGTGCGAGGAAGAGCTTGAGGTTCCTCCTGAGGAGTTTTTCCCAGTATAGAACTTACTGATTTTCTTATTTGTGGTGAGAGTTAGACTTGAATTTGTGGGCCCATTTTAGTTGGATATCATAGTTTTATACTTGACGTTGATTTTCGTTATGAGCCATGTTTCGATGATGGTCGGCCATCATCGGTGGTTCTTTACTTTTAATTGCTTCCGCTTTTATTTTAGCTATGGATATTTATTGCGCTTTACTCTGATATGTGCCCTGTTTGTCCGGCTTATCGTTTATTCGATAGGTTGGCGAACCGGCCTTTCCTATACCTGAGGGATTGGAAAAGTCGGGTCATCACAGTTGGTATCAGAGATATGATTTTTAGATTCTCTAAGGACCCATGAGAACTCAACCGTGACCCGGTATAGTTCGCATCAGAGTCATGTCGTTACGTCCAAAATCACTAGTACTGTGTGTGATTGTCTATACAATCAATGTTGACTGATGTTGTGGTGTTCACAATGACAGATTAGTATGGCCCCAAGATTTAGAGCGAGGCGGTAGGTAGGGCGGTGCCTTTGAGGACATTCTGAAGGTGTCGGTACATCGAGGGAGTTGCCTTCTACAACCGGTTCTAATCGGTCCTCTGAGGCCGAAATTGATAGAGGTCAGGGTGAAAGAATGGAACAAGTGTTGGAAAGTCTGGCCACCAACATTGCTCAGCAGACAGTATCTATGGCTCAACAGACTGCTGCAATCGCCCAGCAAGCAGAGCTGATTTCTGCTGGACAACACAACAATCATCAGGATTTGCTGAATTCAGGAAGATGAGACCTCCAAATTTTTCTAGACAGACCGACCTGATGAAAGCCGAAGGTTGGTTGGATGAGATGGAAAAGATCTTCGAGGTGCTTCAGTGCACCGATGTCAAGAAGGTTAGATGGGCAACCTTCAAACTAAACGGACAGGCTGGACCATGGTGGAAGTCCGTGGCTAGACACAGGGAGCAGGAGTTTCCCAATACTCCTTGGACATGGGCTGAGTTTATCGAGGCGTTCAACGATCAGTACTTTCCCAAGATCGTTAGGCATCAGATGGAAGTTCAGTTCATCGAGCTGAAGCAGAGGACAATGTCAGTGCGTGAGTATGGAGATGAGTTCACGCGACTTTCGAGGTGTGCACCTCAACATGTGGCCACCGATATGATGAAGGCCAGAAAATTTCAGCTGGGTCTTAGGCTGAGTATACAGGAGAGCGTGGCTATGTGGGAAATGGAAACATATGGAGGAGTACTGTCAAAGGCCCTCATAGCAAAGGAAGAAATTCAAGGTCGAGCTTATGTCGTGATAGCTCAGGAAGCCGGTGTGGCACAATCGGACACATGGTTAAGGATTGTCCTCAGGAGGACAAGGGAAGAACTAGTTCAGCTTCAAGTCAGAAATCGACCCGACCAACTGTTCAAGGTCGAGCTTATGCCGTGACAGCTCAAGAAGCCAGAACATCGAACGACGTGATCCAAGGTATTATTAAAAGTTGAGATGTCTTCTTATTTTATTTGTTTATACATAATTGCTTGGTATGTAATAAAATTTATTAATAAGTTATGGATGAGCACACATGCTTAGAAACTTTTAATTGAAACGCTTGTCTAAACTAAGGTACCCTTTTTATGCGTCGGGGGAGCGACGTAAGCAAAACCAAAGCGCGAGTGTTGATAGACCCCGGGTCTACACATTCTTTTGTTACTCCATTGTTCGCTGAGAAGTTGGGCATCATTCCCAAGGCCCTTGATTTAATCTTGGCAGTGTCAGTTCCTACTGGTAACTCAGTGAGCACCAATACCATGTGTCAATCAGTGATTGTGATGATCGAAGACCACAAGACAGTAGCTGATTTGATCATTTTGAGCATGGAAGGGTTCGACGTGATACTAGGGATGGATTGGTTATCTACTTACCATGCGAGCGTGGATTGTCTTCGAAAGATTGTAACATTCCGCCCGCCGAAGAGAAAATCTTTTCGATTTTGCGGAGTCAAATCTTGTGTGATACGGTTTATCTCTGCCATTCGAAAGGGCGTATGATGAGAGCAGTGTTGTGGTTATCTGGCATACTTGCAAGATCATAAGGAGGAGATGAAAAATATTGCAGATATTACGATTGCTTGCGAGTATTCAGATGTTTTTCCTGAAGATCTACCTGGATTACCACCTGACAGGGAGATTGAGTTTGCGATTGAGTTAGCGTCGGGTACTAAACCAGTATCAAAAGCTCCGTATCAAGTGGCGCCTGCAGAATTGAAAGAGTTGAAGGAGCAACTTCAGGAATTGCTAGATAAGGGCTTTATCAGACCGAGTGTGTCACCCTGGGGAGCACCGATTCTATTTGTAAAGAAGAAAGACGGTTCAATGCGGCTTTACATCGATTACCGCCAGCTAAATAAGTTGACAATTAAGAACCGTTATCCACTTCCAAGAATTGATGATCTGTTCGATCAATTACAAGGAGCAAGGTTCTTCTCGAAGATCGACTTGAGGTCAGGCTACCATCAGTTGAAAGTTAAGTCTGAAGACATTCAGAAGACAGCGTTCAGAACCCGATATGGGCACTACGAGTTCTTGGTCATGCCATTTGGGTTGACAAACGCACCCGCATCATTTATGGACTTGATGAACCGGATATTCAAATCACATTTGGACAAGTCTGTAGTGGTTTTTGTAGATGGCATCCTCATCTATTCAAAGACGCGAGAAGAACATGAACAACATCTGCGAGTGGCTCTACAAACCCTTAGAGACCATCAGTTATATGCAAAACTTAGTAAGTGTGAGTTTTGGCTTGAGCAGGTCAGTTTCCTAGGCCATGTTATCTCTGAGACCGGTATTACAGTTGACCCAGCCAAGATTGAGTCAGTGATGAATTGGGAATAGCCAAAGACCGTTACAGAGGTTCGTAGTTTCCTCGGTTTGGCAGGATACTACAGAAGGTTTGTGGAGGGCTTCTCCAAGATATCAGATCCTCTTACACAACTTACGAAGAAGAATGCTAAATTTGATTGGACAGAGCAGTGTGAGCAAAGTTTTCAGGAACTCAAGAAACGATTGACTACTGCGCCAGTACTTGCTATACCATCAGGCAGGGGAGGCTTTGCAATATACAGTGATGCATCATATGGGGGTTTAGGGTGTGCTTAACTGAATGAGAGAGTCATTGCTTATGGGTCTAGGCAATTTGAAAGACCATGAGAAGAATTACCCGACACATGATCTTGAGTTGGCGTGATGATTTTTGCTCTCAAGATCCGGAGGCATTACCTTTATGGGGAGACCTTCGATATATTTGATCATAAGAGCCTCAAGTATCTCTTCTCACAAAAGGAGTTGAATATGAGACAGTCGATGGATGGAGTTCTTGAAAGATTATGATTGTACCATCGGTACCACCGGGAAAGCAAAGCGTAGTGGCGGATCGTTAAGTCGAAAGTTCTCTGATTATCACATCTCACCGCAAGGGTGCGACGATGGCATCTATTGGAAGATATGGCTCTAAGTAGCATGAGATTTGACGTAAAAGGTTCAGGTGCATTAATGGCTACGCTGGTGATTCGTTCCACTCTCTATGAGAACATTCGCAGACTTTAGATGATGGATGATGAACTTATGGCTATCAGACGGGATGTGATTGGGGGAAGTAAACTAGATTTTTCTATCAAAGATGATGGCACTTTGTTGTTTAGAAACCTGGTATGCGTACCAACTAGTACTGAGCTTCGGGACACTATTTTGGAAGAGGCTCATAAGTCTATGTATGTTATTCACCCTGGCAGTACCAAGATGTACCAGGACTTAAAGAAAAGCTTCTGGTGGAGAGGTTTAAAGGAAGATGTCGCTGTGTATGTCTCGAGATGTCTTGTGTGTCAGCAAGTAAAGGTGGATTATCGAAATCTGGCAGGACTGTTGCAACCACTACCGATACCTGAGTGAAAATGGGAGGCTATTTCTATGGACTTTATTTTGGGATTGCCAAGAACATTAAGAAAACACAATGCCATCTGGGTCATTGTGGATCGATTGACTAAGTCCGCATACTTCCTTCCTTATAATATGTCGTATACAGCCAACAAGCTCGCAAAATTATATATCAAGGAGATAGTTAGGCTGCATGGTATACCGGTCAGTATCGTATCCGATAGAAACCCGATGTACACATCTCAGTTTTGGCAACGATTTCAAGAAGGAATGGGCTCCAGGCTCGATTACTGACATTCCATCCTCGACCGATGGGCGGGGAGAGGTGAATCGATTATAGAAGATATATTACGTGCTTGCATCTTTGGATTTTCAGGTCATGGGACCAACATTTGATCGAGGTTAGCCTACAATAATGATTACCGAGGCTAGCATCGGCATGGCACCCTCTGAAGCTTTGTATGGACGTGATGTGTCTCCGCTTAATTGGGAAGAAGTGGGTGAGAAACTTATTTTAGGTCCCGAGATCATGGAGAATACAACCGAGATAGTTCGGTTAATCCGTGAGAGACTACGCATTGCTCAAAGTCGTCAGAAGAGCTACGCTGATCTGAAAAGGAACCATGTTGAGTTTAAGGTGGGAGACAACGTATTTATCAAAATCTCTCCTACAAAAGGCATAATGCATTTTGGAAAGCGTGGGAAGCTGAGTCTGCGCTATGTTGGACCTTTCGAGGTATTGGGCCGAGTCGACGAGGTTGCCTATCGAGTAGCCTTACCACCGCAGCTATCGAAAATGCACAACGTGTTTCATGTGTCCATGTTACGAAGATATGTTAAGGACCCGACTCACGTATTGGACTACCAGCCCATTGAGCTCCAAGAAGACCTATCCTTGATTGAGGAACTGATACGAATCTTGGATCGTAAAGAACAAATCTTATGAACAAAGAGCATTCCCTTAGTACTCGTGAAGTGGCGGAACCATTCTTCAGAGGAAGCCACATGGGAGCGTGAAGCGGAGATTCGCAAGCAATTTCCATAACTTTTCGAGTGAAGGTATATTGTAAACTATAGTTATGTAAGAAAACCATACATACCTTTAAATTCTTGAATTTGCTTCTTTAAAAAAAAAAAAAAAAAGGAGAATTTCTTCAAAATCTTCAATGTTAAATTGGTTCATAACATCGATGCTTTACATATATATCTATAACGATCACACAATAAAATCTTAAATGTCATATTTATTCATTCTCGGTTAGAACCGTGTGTCTGTTGGAACCCGTATCATCAGTTAGAACATGTTGCCAGGCATGTGATCATGCTTCTGAATAAGTATTCGATTCTAACATCTGAAATTTTTGCTCAAATAATTGCCAAAAGGGTGAAGTTGGGGTGTGTGCTAGGTTTATGTCATGGTGAAGTATGTTTCCAGGCACGTGACACTTGGGAAGGTATGCATCCATGTACGGATGCAATCCTCTATGGCAGTATGGGATGCCACACGTAGTACATCCAGGTTACTACGGATCCCGACCCTTGAAAGCGTGCTTAGTGAAGCCTACCGCATCACGACCAAAGTTCTTTTAGACTTTAGACTGTTTCGATTTTTCTTTATACTGGTGTTAGGATTAGGACTTACCGCAGTTCGATTTAGCTATCCGTTCATTTTCGAGGGCGAAAATTCCTAAGGAGGGTAGAATGTAAAGACCCGTATTTTGAACCCGAGTTAGACTGACCCCGTGTGTGTATTCAGCTCGGCAACCGACGTCACCATTTGTTTTAGATTTTTATCTAGATGTGATTGTGCGGACAGATTTTAATTTAGAGCCCATTTGGACCCTCGTGCGAAAGTTGTGCACCGACCTCGGTGTAGCCGCTCAACACCGGGCTTGAGTTTTAAAATTAGAAGTGTATAATACATAAGAGGTGTGTGTGTGCTTAACTTTATGAGCAATCCTATTATAAGAAGGAATTGCATTCTCGTATTATACTAGGCTTCGTTAAGAGAGGAAGAGACGTGAGTGCCGTGAAGAACCGTAGTCGTTTGATAGTTATCCAACCGTGTGAAACTCCATCTTCTCTCTTCTTCAATCATCGTAGGAGATCGGTTTAGAAAACCTCCTTCTCTAGAACCCTCTTTGTTAAAAAAACTTGAACCTTAGAAAGAACTTGAATCAACCTTGGATTCGTAGTTGGCTATTGGGAGAGGTTGAGATCATTGGGGACGTGTTGGAGTTGTCTATGTGAACTCGTGGGATCAATTGCGGCGCGAATCGTCGAGGAAACCCGTCGGTTTCGTTCCAAAGCTCCATTCCCGTGACTCATTTCTAATCTAGGAATCCTTAGATTAAAGGTACGTTTTAATTAAACTTTTTGATTAAAATCATTAGATTAACCATGGGTTTTGCTTTGGGATGTTGGGTTTCGATTCGGATGAAAACGAGCGAAATCGCGTCGCTCGAGCGAGCTATTATCATCACTCGAGTGAGGATACAGTAAAATACTCAAAAAGGCATTCCCTGCCCTCGCTCGAGCGAGCTTTTGTCATCGCTCGAGAGAGAAAGTTCTGAAGGATCTTGCTCGAGCGAGCTATTATCATCGCTCGAGCGAGGTATCACCGAACTCCGATATTATCTTAGTACTTTAAGCATAACATTTTATCCTGAACTTCGATTGAGATGATTCTTTTTACGTTGGAAAGCTAACGGAAAAATATACAATTTTCATGTTTTGACCAACTCGTGAATCAATCGTCTTGATGGTCAAAAATATATGAGAATGTTACATCAAATTCTAGGATTGGCGCAGCTTGCCTGCTTTGACTTGTTTTTGAGGAAACACTTAAATAGGTCTATATTATTAGTAATTAGAGTTAATCTTAATGCATGAATGTATATTGTGATGTTGATTGAGGGCGAGAGGCCATCAATAGGACCTTACTTGACTTCGCATAACTCTGAGTTTTGGTAGGAGAATCTCATCTCTACAGTATTTTATTTTAATTCGTATGGATAATTTGTATTAGATTTTGAACCTGCATCTGTCATCTGAAAATACATCTGTAAACCGAAAACCTGATATAAACTCTGAAAAGTAGAATCTGCCTGAACTCCGAAATCAGAAATCAGAATTATGTATAAGAAACTTCCATCCGAATGATATTTATCTGCATCTGTTTTACGATTCATCTGAACGACCCCTCAAAAATCCTGAACAACTTCCTGGCACAAGTTTCCCTCATTACGTAGGGGCTTGTTGCATCCTGAAAAAGGATTCATGAATGACGATGGTAGGTAAGGTTTCCCATCAGCTATATTCTTGCTCTCGAGATATAGTTTACTCGGGAGGTATTTTAAGTTGAGGATTAAGTCATGAATTGTTGAACTTTGCATATAGAAGTTAGAGAAACTAAGATACTAAAACACTGCATCTATTTTTGAAACTGTTTTCACACATTTAGAAATAAACCTTACATATGATTTCCGCACCTAAATTCAGTTTATTATCTGCTTATATGTTTGACAAGCTATATTCCGGTATTGGTTTTGAAACCATGTTAGTTAAAGTAAAATGCCGTAGATGTCTTTCTTCTACTGAGCTTTGTTGGTTAGCTCACTCCGACTATACGTCACGAGTTCAAATCGACGTGGCTATTTAGAATGTGGTGATCCGATCGACTACGTGCCTGAGGAAGAGCTTGAGGTTCCTCCTGAGGAGTTTTTCCCAGTATAGAACTTACTGATTTTCTTATTTGTGGTGAGAGTTAGACTTGAATTTGTAAGCCCATTTTAGTTGGATATCATAGTTTTATACTTGACGTTGATTTTCGTTATGAGCCATATTTCGATGATGGTCGGCCATCATCGGTGGTTCTTTACTTTTAATTGTTTTCGCTTTTATTTTAGCTATGGATATTTATTGCGCTTTACTCTGATATGTGCCCTGTTTGTCCGGCTTATCGTTTATTCGATAGGTTGGCAAACCGGCCTTTCCTATACCTGAGGGATTGGAAAAGTCGGGTCGTCATAATATGCCCATAAAACTATCTTCGTGATTCAATTTAATGTCATTAATGATTAATGAGGCTTATCTATTAAAGGGTACCTTTAAATACGCCCACCGAATCTTGAAATGTGCCCACCCCAAAAATCACTGATTGCTTTAAATCATAGAATCATACGATGGAGATCGTGTTTCACTCCAATCATCCACACAAGGGATCTTGAGGCCATGAATGTGTCATCAGACAATTAGTTTTTTATCTCACATCTCCCATCTCATAGATCCTAAGCACACATCACACTCCAACATGACTTTAGGGCCACATTTTTTACAGCTTTGACTTGTGGCATAAAAAGCTACCCGTCTAATGATAAGTTCATTGCCTGAAGATTCCTTGTGTTGAAGATTGGAGTGAAATACGATCTCCATTGCAGGATTTAAAGCAATCAATAGCATTGGCACATTTTAAGATTCGGTAGGTGTATTTAAAGGTATCCTTTATTAAATTGGTAGGGATTGGTAGCAGGCAAGCTTTAGGGATTGTGTTACTCTCACAAATGTGTTATAGCCACCTCACTTAAACAAAGGAAAAATCTGTTGATTTTTTTAAATTAGCCGATGAAGATTGTTTTACACCCCATCTTTCCACAAAACAATCAGATGTCAAACATCCCAAAAAGTGAACGTGAACCACTTACCGTTAAACGCAGTTCACATTCACTTAATGTGTATAACGTGGAATCAAAATTTGACGGTTTGATAGTAGGTCCAAGATCTCAAGATCTACTGTGTGGAGGATGAAAATCGATCTCCATTGTCAGATTTGAAGCAATCAACGATTTTTTCCTTTGTTAAAGTGAGGTGGCTGTGACATGAAGCTGTGTGGTAGTAGCATCAGCCTTTTTAATTGTTTATGAATTAAATAAGTACCCAACTCTCTCTTAATGCAAAATGCAAGTATGTAGTTTGGGTTTCAAATCGCCATGCATATAAGGGGCCTTCCATTGCCACACCCCCTTAACTTAAAAAATCCTAATTACTAAATAAGATAAAAATTAAATTAATATTTAATTAAATACATTCAATCATCAAGATTTAAGAGAGAGAAAGAAATAAAATCAAAGAAACTAAGAGAGAAAAAGAAAAAAAACCTCAAAATCATAAAAACTTTAATTTCGGATTGGCTGATGAAAGAGCCGAAGAGAATGCCAGGGTGGGGCCCAGGGATGTCAGATGCGATGTTCACTCCGGTGTTGGGGCTGGCCGATGGTGGGTGGGGCCGCGGTGGTGGTGTGGAGCCGAGAGAGAGAGAGAGAGAGAGAGAGACCAAACAAACTACATTTGGTTCGGTTTCGGCTTGGGGAGGCTTAGAACCGAAACCAAACCAAACTTTTTGGTTTTCTTTTTTCCAAACCAAACCCAAATCGGACCAAACCCGGCGGTTCGGTTCGGTCGGTTTGGTTGGTTCAGTCCAAAAAATGCACAGCCTCAGGGGATAGGTGTTTATTTTTTTCGTTTAAAGGCTTAAAATTTAAGTGGGCCCACCCGATTCCATCAAGCCCAACGGCCCAACCTTAATTTGCATTGTGAGGGGCCCATGTCAATTGAATATGGAGCCCCTTTAAAATATTTCAAAAAAAAAAATTACTTAAAAAAATCGCTTTTTCAGGTTTGGGGCCCCTAAATTTTGGGGGCCCGAGGCAGCCGCCTCTATGGCCTTGATCCAGGGCCAGTAGTGTTCAAAATTATTATTATTAAAAGAAAAGCATGGTTCTATCGTAATACACAGATTTAATAACCAATTGATACTAGCATTCGAGCAAGTTCAAAGGGAATACCTATTTTTTTAATTTTTTAGTAATACTTATCGAAATAAACAATCCGACACATCAGAAAGGGTATAACAGTTAATGAGGAACACTTTCTCATGTGGAGTATAGAACTCACGTCCTCAAGCTCCATAAAAGAATGAAGAGATTGCATACCAACTGAGCTGCCTCTCAATCAGTCAAAGCATATACCTATTGGATGTATAGTATACGTATGGGCTAAACCAACCAATATTTAAGTGCTTTTTAAAAGAAGAATATTATTAAATTTATTTAAAATAATAACAGAGTTTGCCCAAAGTGCGTTTTTGTATTATATTTGATTCATACTTATAGGCCGATGGACATGATATGAGCCAGATGACTACATATCGACCGCTATTTCATGACTTTGACCTAATAAATGATCATATATTCATATATCATATAAGGAGTGTTTATTGTATGGGAGAGTTCTTACCCACCAATATGAAGGGGATATGGCCTATATTTAAAACTATGGTATTGCGAAATTGCCATTTACGATATTACGGTGGTGATGAACATAGTGCTAAATCATAAATCATTAATGGAAGATCTAACGGCTGCGAAAGTGTGTTTCTATTTAAGCAAACTCTGCATCTCCCCCATGATCCGGTGATATTCTTATGCGACCATTACATGACAGAGGAATGACATGACCAAGCCATTGAAGTAGTCAACTAGCGTTGGTGAATCTTCACGCGCTTGCCCACGGGTGTAAGGGTAAGGAGAATTAATCTAATGCATTTACGGTACCATATAGCGATAGCGATGATATAAGCAAATATCAAGGGAAATTTACCTGATCGACCCTGTTAGATGCACATTTTACGTTAGAGATCCTGTATTTTTACCTTTACCCAAACCGACCAGCTCGAAGCCGAGTTGACCCTAAGGAGAATAAAAAGTCTAAATTACCCCCTTCTCTGACTTTCTTTAACCCATGAATGCATCCCCTTCTTCCTCATTTTAACTTGCTAGAGTTAGTAAGAAGTAGGGGTGTTATTGGGTCGGTTTGGGTTGGTTTTCATGCAAAACCGAAAACCGAATCGATAACTATCGGTTTCTATTTTATGAAATCGAAACCGAACCGATAATGTTCAAAATCGAAACTGAAATCAAACCGATAGTTATCGGTTCGGTCGATTTTCGGTTTCTAAACCTCTTTTTTAACTTTTTTTTATTTGTAGCATTTAACCGAATTGAATCGATTTTTTCGGTTTCGGCTTAGAGTTTTCAAATTTTATACAAACCAAATTGATTTATACAAACAGTTTTTGCAAACTCCTATGATTCAACTGATTTTAAGACTTTTGGTGATTAACAAACTAAAGCAGCAACAATTGGCTTTCTATAATAAGCCTCACACACCATCAAACTCAAACATAGACATACTATAATCCATATGTGCACCACTATCGGTTTCTTATTGGTTCGGTTTCGATTTTTTAACATTAAAATCGAAACCGAACCGATAACTGTTTGTTTCTATTTTTTGAAACAGAAACGAAACCGATGTCCCAAAACCGAAATCGAACTAAAATTTTGGTCGGTTCGATCGATTTTTTGCACAGCTCTAGTAAGAAGTTAGAAGTGGTGAAAGTGACGACGTCTTCTGCCTTAGATTCTGCTACTTGGAAGAAAAAAACATAGGCTTGGGAGAAGAAGTTCCTGTATTTTGCTACTGGGAGTTAAAGATCCTGCAGTTTGTCATTCCGACGCGAGGTATGTTCAAATCCAGTGTAAACCTCATCGAAAGTTTCTTAGAAATGCAATGATGAAGTATAAGAAATATAATTTTATTTTTGAAATTAATTTTACTGGATAAATATATCGAAACAGTCGATAAAGACTTTATACAAAATCTTTATCGACTGATACACAATCGTTATCGATTGTATAAACAGTCGTTACCGATTATATAAACAGTCGATATCGATTGTATAAATAGTCGATATCGATTGCATAAACAATCGATAACGATTGTGTATTAGTTGTTTTGCTAATAATTTGTCATTTCTCCTTTTTGTCATCCGTGTTATGACCCTTTCCTTCTCCTTCTTAAATAGGCGATGTCTTGTATAAAAATTCCTCTTCTCTGTCACTTTGATGGCCATATTGTAAACGATGATTGTTTGTATGAAGGTGGCCGTCGGAGGGTTATTACAATTTCGACGAGTATTTTTTATGAACGATTCATAAGGCAAATTTCTGCTGTCAGTTTTACGAGGGCAGATAAAACAATTTTCATAAAGTTCTCTATGAAGATAGTGAATACCCCTGTGCTTGCCAATGTTTTGGATTCGGATGATTTGGCCACCCTATTTTCGTTTTATAAATTCGGGTTGGACATTATAAGAGTATTCATTATTAAAAAACCGTCCTCCTTCCGAGTCGAAGCTGAACAAGTACCTCTTGGTGGGACTAATTTTATAAGTAACCATTCCTTCCAGCCATGTAAATTTGAGAAGGAAGGGCCTACATATGATACCGTTCGATTAGGCGCTGATGGCGATTTTACGGCTAACATATCGATCGTAAAAGTAATTATTGATTTAAACGATGCTCCAGTTGAATCAGTTGATGACCCACTATAAAATATACATGGGTCACAATATTGTAGTCAGGAGTTAGACTTCACATCTCTAAGAGTGGGGATGAAGGCGATTTTCGTCATATCTTTCCCGATGGATTCACAACTTGACTGACTCACGAATTATATTCTACTATGTCATCAATGGAGATTACCGAATGAGCTCTACCACATGTCCATACACATGGGCACCCCTTCGGTGAAGGGCCTAGTCAAACATCTTTCGGTGAAGGGCCAAGCCAACCATGTCATGACCCGTTCCATGAAAGGCCTAGTCAACCACATCAGAACCCCTTCGGTGAAAAAAGATTTAGTCAATCACCTCAAAATACTGCTAGTGAAGATAACGTCGAAGATTATGATGACAAACCAGATGAGTTTATAAAAGAGGATCCCAAAAATTTTGTGAGAGGCATTGATAATCCTTTAGTAGATGGAGCTTACAGAGTGTTAGAAACATCGGACGAGTCTTCCGATCAAGAGGTGGAAACCAAATATCGAAATTGGACGTTTGAAGTTGGAGAGATCTTTAGAGACAAACAAACATTTCAAAGAGTATTGAAAGAGCACGCAGTGAAGAAAAACTTCTAAATTCGGCCTTTGAAAACCACTAGTTATTGAATGACAGTCGGATGCTATAAACTCGATTGTTCATGGCGAATACATGCATCTAAATTTACTGGGCTCGACTCTTTCAAAATTAAGACATTCAATAGTACTCACACATGCGGGGCCGCTAAGATCGGACCGCACGATCACCGTAATACAACAATATCCTTCGTAGCTAACTATATACGAGAAAAACTTATGAAAGGATTCGACTATATACCAGTATCGATAATGTTTGATATTGGAAAAGCTTATAATATACAAATCTCATATGCTAAGGCTTGGAGGGAGAAAGAACTTATCCTTAATGATATTAGAGGCAGTTGGGAAGGACAATTTATGGATCTACCAGCCTACGTGAAGGAGATAGAGATGGTAGATCCTAATGTACAAACATCCTTTCAACTTACGCTTGACGGTAACTTTCAAATATTTTTTTGAGTTTTAGCCCGTGCATCGGAAGCTACCGCAATACACTTCGTCGCACATTACTTGTAGATGGCACACACCTACGGGGACGTTTCGAAGGGATCCTACTTATTGCCTCTGCGTAAGACGGTAATGGCCATATATTACTATTAGCATTTGCCGTCATCGAATTAGAAGAAGAGGATATGTGGATGTGGTTTTTTGAACGGGTAGGTGCATTCATGATCGGTGAGTTTATCGAAGATTTAATTTTTATCACGGATAGGTCGAAGGGTTTTAATAAAGGCGGTAAAACATATCTTCCCTCATGTATATCACAACTACTGCATGCGACATATGACACAAAATATGGCATACAAGTATCACAGGAATAATGTGAAGGGTCTATGGTGGAGCGTCGCACGTGCATATTCAGTAGAGAGATTTAATTATCTTATTAATAAAATGAAGAAGATCCTGCTGAACCTCGAGTTGTAGAGTATATTTTAAAAATAGACCCGAAGCATTGGGCACGTGCATATATGAAAGGAAGGTAGTACGATTCTCTGACTACGAATAATATTGAAAGCTTGAACATCATACTAAAAATAGCTCGAGAGAGGCCACTTATCGACTTAATCAGAACTATTAGAGAGAGTCGCCGATTATTTTCAAAAGCGCCGACAGATATCTGAGCAATGGATCACCCTCCTCTGCCCAAAAGCACACGAGCACATGAAGAAGGTGTTGCAATGGGCTAGTAGAAAAAGAGCTCAACCATATGGGAGCGATCAATTTCAAGTTAATTTCAGAAATTTCATTCATCACATCAACTTAGAACACAAGACGTGTACTTACCACGTTGGCACATTCATGGCTTGCCTTGCTCGCATGTCGTGGCGGTCATCAATCGGAGAAGTTACGATTATCAAAACTTTTGTGAGAAGTGGTTTTTCACTGCTTGCTTTAGATAAACATAGGACGAACAATTGCTTCCCACCCTCGATAAAAGCTAATGGGAATTCCAAGCTGAGTAACTGCCTGAAAATATGAAAGTTAGACCACCCTATAATTATAGAAAGCAAGCCGGCCGTCCGAGGAAGAGAAAGATACGGTATAAGGGTGAGGTTAGGGTCCTACAGTGTGGTAGGTGCAGTGAATATGGTCACAATCGCAGGAGTTGCACCGTAGTGGGACCGATGAGCTGATACAGTATGCACCTCCTTTACATAGTAAATCGCAGTAGCGTTCCATTAAAAGTTTCGTATCTATGATTTTGCTAACTTGTATTTTCAATTTATGAGTTTTGTAAGTTGCATTTTTCTATCTATTAACAAATGAGATTTTTTTCACGCACATGGGTTGGAGATAGATCGCCATCCAGAAACAATACAATAAGTTGGCTAGATCGTACATACTTCAACACAAACACCCCACTGTTCATTAGTTATAAATTTGGATGTAATATATACGATGAATTTCCATTAAAAATATAAAGAATGACATTTTAGTAGAACTTTCAGTATTTTCTCAAAATTTTTAGTACATAGAATTTTCAGCATTTTCTCAGCGTTTTCTCATAACAGACAGCCGATATCAATTGTTACTACAGTCGATATCGACTGTTAATACGGTCGATATCGACTTTATAAGAAATCGTTAATGACTACTTATACAATCGTTAACGGTTACTGATACAGTCGATATCGATTGTATAAGCAGTCGTTATCAACTGTCAATACAATTGGCGAATATAGTTGTACCTACTTAAGATTATAAATTTCTAAAAGTAATCGAATGTGGTAATACTCATATATTTGTGTTATAAAATTAAAATTTTCATTTACAAATTCTATGAATGATCATCTTATAACTAAATACAATTATAACTTATGAAAAAAATTAGGGCGGTGCATCAGAAATAGGTTCTACATCGGAATCTTGCTCGGCTTTTCCATCGGCAGTGAATTTGGCAAGGGCCTGGCCAATTTCTGCTAAGATCTGACTCATATTGCCTTTAGTGAAGTTGAATTTCTTTTTCGTCGTGAAGTACTCTACATACTTCAATATAAACACCCCACAGCCCCACCCATTACTCTGTCGGGGTACAGATTTGATCTGGTAATCAGAACTTGACTAAGGATACTTCTTAGCACTCAATGCAGTGGAGTCTCTGTGTAAATGTAAAAGCGCGTGAAGGTAATGAGCCTGTTTTTGAAAAGTGCAATGTCAGATAAGATAAGCAAACAGTGAAAATTTTTAGTAAAACTTATAGTACTTTCTCAGAACAGACGATATCGATTGTTAATACGGTCGATATCGACTGTTAGTACAGTCGTTAACAACTGCTTATACAATCACTACCGACTGCTGATACAGTCGATATCGATTGTATAAGTAGTTGTTAACGATTGTATAAGCAGTCGTCAATGACTGCTTATACAATCGACATCGACTGTATCTGCAGTCGTTAATGACCTAAGTAGTCATTATCAATTGTCTGTACAGTCGATATTGACTGTCAATATGGGTCTATTTTGAAAAGTGCAATGTTAGATAAGATAAGCAAACAGTGAATATTTATAAATTCTTACTAGGACCTTCAATTAGACAGAATACTTTTCCTTAAAGGGCCTATTCAAAATAGGGTTAACAACAAGGATCAAAATTTTGAGTTTCATTTCGGTTTCGGAGGGGACCGAAACTGAAATTTCGGCCGATAATTTGATTGAAAATTTCACTCCCATATATTCTATGACCGAAATTTCGATCCCAAATTATCGTTTCGGTGGGGACCGAAACCGATCATTTCGGCTGAAATTTCGGTCATTTCAGCTAAAATTTTGATCCTTGGTCAACGATCATTACCGATCGTTCAACAACCTTAACGATCGCAAGTGCCTAATGTAATGGATCGTGGCTATGGATTAGGACAAATATCTTAAATGAATAATATAATGTTAAGAGGATACAATTTGAAAATTATAAAAATTATTGGCAATGATTGTAATGTACCGTGGTACATTGGTGAGCCCAGAGATCCCTCAACCGATTGAAGAAGTTTTGGAGCACCTTCTTGCCATGTTCGTCTCTTCCTTAAGGGTAGACCACTGTTCGATTTGCATGTCCAACGCTTTGTCATTGAGTTTTTCAGATTCAATAAACATTCTGAAATCATTATAGTCTATGGCCATATAGGCCAAACCAGTGGAGCTCATAAAGAATAATTTATCCTTTACCTCAGGATGGGCAGTGTCGGCAATGACTTCCAGAAGTCTTAGGTAGGCTTCTATTATCTGAAAGAAAAAATAAATAAATTTGAGTAATCTATTATACAGAGAATCGTTATCGATTCTATGCACAGTCGGTATCGACTGTTAAGACGATCGTTACCAATTGTTAATACGATCGTTACCGACTATTAAGGAAATCCTTAGTGATTGTTTAGATAGTTGTTATCGACTGTAAAGGATTACTTACAATATTATCTAAGTCTTCCTTGCCTTCCAAACATTTGAAGGCATGCATCTGGAGTGTATAATCACCCATGGTGCTTATGTAGGTGCTGCATATAAAATAACGGCCAAAGTTTAAATTCAAAACGATATTAACTACTAACTATTATAAGAAAAACAGACAAATTACGAAAATAAGTAACTTACTCAGCATCCTCAACGCGAGCTATCCATATGGCATTCATGTACCTCTGCTCAGCTATCAACTCAATCATATCAGAGGGCATCGTCTCCGTTGCAAGTTCTTTTATCGGTTGCTTTCTTTCGGTCATAGGCTTCGAGACACTAATTTTTTATTTAATCTTAGGCCTCAAGCGAGCGTCGATTGATTGCTCATCACTAGCCGGACCCCCTTATCGGCATGAGCCTGGGATTGGTTTTCAGTTGCTACCACCTCCTCTTACGTGTCTTGCGGGGGAAGAGGTGGTCCTATATCTGATGATCCCTTATCTGCGGGACCCATATGTTCTAGTCCCATATCGACAGTGAGAGGCAAATCTGATAACAACTTCGAAATAACACCATCCTGAATATCTAAATAAATCAAATGGATAACTGAAAAAATAATATTGACTCTACACGCAATCGAAATCTACTCCAAATCCACTCGTTATTGATTGTGGATGAAATCGGTATCGATTGTGCATGCAATCGTTATCGATTATACATGAAATCGGTATCGATTGTGGATATAATTGTTATAGATTGTGGATACAATCATTATCGATTATATGCACAGTCATTATCGACTCAATAAAATATTGGAATAATTTATAGCAGACTATATTACGACCCACACCTTAGGTGTCACCTCCAAAATTGTTTGAAGGAGTTCAATAATTTTTCCTTGGTCCTTTTGGATCAACTTGTTAGAGTGATTAATCGTTTGCAGCTCCACATTCCTTGAAGTGAGCCGGTCATCATAGGTGCTTTGTGTTCGAAGGAGTTTATTCTTGTGACAGCCCGGCTTTCGGCACCCCAAAATCCGTGCCATCAGCACGATCATCTTGACCGTGCCCTTTAGCTAAGCACGGAACACTGGTATATCAAGTATCAAAAGTATAATAAACGAAATTTCTGAATTTAAATCTATATTAATTAACTCCCCAAAAGACAGTTCTACCCTCATACCTCTGCATGAATGGAGAACCGATCCGAACCATCGATGATAGCAATCATCACGGATGGTTCGCCCCAAAAGAGAAATCCCAACTCCTCATATACATGATTTTAAACAAAATAAAGGCTTGACATACCAAGCCGTACAAAAACCTCTCCAAGAATCTCTCAAAGTGGCACAACGGAGTCCTCTAGAAGAAGTCCTCTGGAGGTGGCTCCAACTCGTCACCGGCCGCAAGGTCCGACTTCATGGGGATCGGCGTCTCAAGCCTCGGCATGCTAGTAGTGGACTGCGACGTATAGTCTATAGGGTGAGCTACATCCTAGCTCAATAGGAAGCAACACATTGAACATATAAATTATTACTCACATATATTCCATGCATGATGTATCTATGCAGTTATTGATGAAACAGTAAAAAAATGCATTTCGTTTTACTGTTGATTACTTATGTTTTCATTTACTCATGAATGATGTTGAAAAGGCCTAAAGCAAAACTTAAACTTTCAACTTAAGTAATCCCCGAGCAATATAGCATCGAGCCCGATGAGATACCCATCATCGTCATCTATATAGATAGTTTTTAACCGTATTCCACAGGAATACAAATAGTACCCAAGCCCCTTTCCCCGGGATTGGTGGCGGGTTTCACTTGTCTCAATCAACACCGGGGTGTGGTTACTATGTACTGGATAAGCCTCCGTGACCGCCTACGGTTTCAGCATCGGTCACGGATATCCTGCCGTGTCGATCGTGGATATCCGCCACGCCGTCGGTGGGGTACCCTATCAAACCTCAAATAACAAAAATATCGGTTGCCTTACATATAGTTATTCACCGTGTAAATGTGCTATCTTATATCAGTTAGGCCCTATCAAACATGATTCAATCCTTGGATACATCCCTGGGATGTATCCATTTACTTGCATCACACCTGATGCTCTTATCTCTTTACTTCTTCATCCCCTGGGGATGGCTCATTATGATTACTCTTATGGATGTCACACACACACACTTTTCACAAATTCTTAATAAATAAACATTTGAATTGAATTCTATATCACTACATACATGCTCTTGTAAAATAAAGTACATGTTCAAGGTGTTCCCTACCTCAAGTCTTCATTTGATCATTGTATCAAGGTCCCACGTGGCTCCTTGTGCACTAGTCCACACGTACCACCTATGGTACCACATAACAGGTGAAACACATCACAAAGGATGCAATAAAGAAGGTATAAGACCCTCCAAGAATCTTAAAGTCAAACCCAAAAGTCAACACAATTTATCTCAGTCGATTAATCGAATTCCAAAATCGATTAATCGAGGGTCAATATCGATTAATCGAAGTAAATTCGATTAATCGAAATTCTCTGTTTCGCAAAGTCGATTCTCAATTCGAGTAGTCGAGTTTTCATTCGATTAATCGAATCCTAGTTCGATTAATCGAAATTCTCATTTTCGCAAAGTCGATTCTTAATTCGAGTAGTCGAGTTTTCATTTGATTAATCGAATCCTAATTCGATTAATCGAAATTCTCAGTTTCGCAAAGTCAATTCTCGATTCGAGTAGTCGAGTTCCAAAAATTGATTAATCGATCCCAAATCGATTAATCGAAATCCCATTTCGATTAGTCGATTTTCCACAAGTCATTTCCTCCAGCCCCTGGGGTCCACTGGAGGTTCCCAGTCGATTAATTGATACTAAAATCGATTAATCGAAAATCCAAGGTCGATTAATCGAACTCCAATTCGATTAATCGAAATCGGGTCTTCTGACTTTTCAACTTCCTGGCCAATTTCGATTAATCGAAACCCAATTTCGATTAATCGAAATTGTCACATTCAAATTTCATTTTTCTTCCAATCTTCTTCCATACTTTTTCCTCTATTTTTCTAAGCCATTATCCTATGATTTAACCCACATTCAACCACAACTTAACCCCTATAATCTATGCATTTTATTTACAAAAATTTTACCTTGAATAGATCTCAAGTTGATTTCAATCCAGTGGTTGGAAGGCTAGGGTTTCCAGCTTTGGCTCTAACAGATCCAAATCGGGTTGAATCCGGCTTTTATCGCTTGAATCCCCCCTCCAATCAGTTGCAATAACTCCTCTCTTACTTCTCTCTCTCTCTCTCTTCTTTACTCTCCTTCAACAACCAAACTCTTGATTTTAGGGCTATTAAACCTTTTATCCTCTTCCTCACTTGTGTGTTGAGCACATACACCGCGGTAGGTGTATGCGACTACACCCTCACAACACACACCACATAGGCATTCTATTTATCACATCTCATCCGTTCATTACACCACATACTAACTGTTGGACTTCCATTTGGTCAAACCTATGACCGATCGGGCACGGATCCCGAGGTCATAGTTTAGCGTGATTTTTCAGGCTATTACATCCTCCCCACCTTGGGAATTTTCGTCCCCGAAAATAACCCAAGGTTTGTCTGTCTGGGTCACTCCCCCCCCCCCCACACTCTCAGGTGAGGTGGTCCAGTTGACTCAGACGTATTTGTATTCACAACACAAGCATGGAATTTAAATTTTTGACGAAAGAAAACAATTAACACAAAAATTGGGATTTCTATTAATATCAAAAGTTTTACAAAGTGCCAATAAAGTGGCATACAAAATATACATGTACACCATACATGACTGATACAAAATAACTATACGACTCAGGCAGTCCCCTCGTCAGGCTGGTCGGGTGCTACGGGAGCTGGTGTGTCTGCTGGAGCTGACTGTGGCTGCGGTGGTGGTGAGTGTGCTAGCTGGGTGGTCGGCTGTGGCTGCGGCGTCTCGGTCGGCGGAGCGGATGTGGATGTGGAAGGAGCCGCGTCTGCAGTGGTGGGATGGAAGACGGGTCCTCTGTGGAAGGGGGTGCGTCCAGCGGTCCACTCCTCCTCCTGGGCGAGGTAGCGGCGGTAGTCGGTCGGGTAGATGTGGCGGAGTGTGTGGAACATCAAGAAGTCCATCCTCTGGTTCATCTGCTCGTTGTTGGCCTCCATACGAGCCAACACGTCCTCGATGGTAGGACCGGATGGAGCGGTGCTACGGTAGGATGAGGTGGGTGTCGCGGGCGCGAGTGGGGTGTGGCGCTGGTGAGGTCGGTGTGGGAGGGAACCCTCTCCACGGATGGCTCTGCTGAATAGGTGTGCCCACCCACGGGTGGGTCCCGCCGAGGTGGTGGGGTGGTGGCATGGCACTGCTGGGCGGGAGCGGGACCCGGAGCTGGTAGGGTCCGCTTGAGCAGATTGTAGCTCCGGGTCCATGAAGACTTCGTAAACGTCTTCACGCGATCCATAGCCCTCACCAGATAATGGGAGGAGGCTCGTTGAGTAGCACTCCAACATGCTCGAGATGAGCCGAGCAGCATCGGCATCTTCTCCTTGGGTGCATGTTGCCGTTCATCAGCTTCCCTTTGATGTCCCTCATCCCTTCGAGGATGACCATGGTAGCATCAAACCATCGGCCTGAAGGCGCATAAAGTGCATGTTGCACTTTGTCCACGACTTTGTCGGTCGATCGGGTAAAGGTTGCACTTGATTATTGAATCAAGCATCCACATATAAAGGTCAACCCTCTTAATGGAGGAGCCCGGCCCTTCTTGCCGCTTTTGTCATGCGGGTCATGACCTCTTCAAAGCGGGGGTCTTCCTCAAAGGGCGGAAAGAGGGTAGTTTCGGGGGTGAAATCGAGGTAGCACTCGAGTACCTCGTGGATGTGACGTCGAGTGATCGTATAGAGACGACCCTCGATCTTGGTCAAAATACAATCATCGGTAGGGCCATCGGTTGTAGCCTTGGTAGAACGATCTAACCAATCTAGGGTAGTATGAACCCCGGATTGGTTTGAGAAGGTTGCCGAGGCCGGCATTATTTAGGTAGTTTCGAGCCCATTGGGTCTCGCCCGGCACATCGGGATCGGTGAATAGGGTAGGGTCGATGACGTACTCGACCTCAAAGGTCTTGGCCGCCCACCATTCGTTTGGTTGTATTACATTAGTGGGTGGTGGGGGCATGGGGGTGGATTCGCGGGAAGAGTCGCGCGTAGACGCGCTCGTCGAACCGGAGGTGGTCTCCGATTCCGACGGTGATGGAGTCCTCACCGGTGATGGGGTAGGTGGTGGTGGCGCGGCGTTCTTACGCCTGACCGGCAACTTAGAAGTCGCCTTCTTTAAAGATAAACGGGTTTTGGGCGGCATTTTGAGAAAACTAGGGTTTTTCTAATTTAAATTGAAGGGAAAAGCAAAATCTTAGGGTTTACCGTGGCTTTGGACGCGATTGCGAAGAATCGAATGGCAAATCCCAACCCTAGAGCGTCGGATAGTCGGAGAAGAAAGAGGAATGTGAAACGCCCAAATCTCCCAAGCCAAATGATTTCGAATGGGGAATGAAATCCCCAAATTTTATATATATAGGCCTCGGCTCGATTAATCGAAATTCTGTTTTGATTAATCGAAATTCAAAACTAGGTTAAGCCGCGTAAAATCGATTAATCGATTTCCCAAATCGATCAATCGAAAGTTAAATTCGATTAATCGAAAACATTTCGATTAATCGAAATCGCATCCGTTTAAAACTTTAAGTCTTTGAGCTCACTGGTGCGAGCCAGTCGATTAATCGAAATCCATTTCGATTAATCGAAATCCATTTCGATTAATCGAAAATTCAAAATCGATTAATCAAAATTTACTTCGATTAATCGAAATCGTGTAGTAACTTCTATATTTCCAGAATTCATTAAGTATTCGATTAGTCGAAATCCATTTCGATTAATCGAAATTTCAAAATCGATTAATCGAAATCGTCTATCTGACTTCAATTTCTTCCAAGTCCCATAAGTAAATCGATTAATCGAGATTCCAGTTCGATTAATCGAAATCCAATATCGATTAATCGATTCTCAAAATCGATTAGTCGATCCCAAATCGATTAATCGAGATTCCAACTCGATCAATCGAAATTTGCCTTCTATGTACATTCTAACTCTCCTTTCAATTTCCAGTCACTGGTACATGCCAGTCGACTAATCGAACAAAATCGATTAATCGAAATTCCAAATCGATTAATCGATTTGAAATTCGATTAATCGGTTTTGCCCAATTTCTGCAGAATTTCAATCTCTTTGTTTCTTTGATTTCTTTTGGTAGTTTATGACATCAAGTGGTTCATCCATAGAGTTGTATATACTTGATCATGTACGTATAATTCTGTTCCTCAAATCAGATTGGATCAAATTTTCCATTGAATTACACGTATAGTGGAGATTTCACAAACATGTTTGTGGTTTACACTAAGTTCTCATGTCGTTGGAAACAAGGCTGGATATTGTTCTTTCACATCGGCCTCTCGTTCCCAAGTAGCCTCTTCTTTTGGATGATTATTCCACCGAACAAGCACTAAGGGAATCACTTTAGTGTGATTTGTTCCTTTCGATCCAAGATTTCCACTGGTTCCTCTATCATGCTCATGTCCTCACACATCTCTATAGGTTGCTTTCCTAATACATGAGACGGATCGTTCACATACTTCCTGAGCATCGATATGTGGAAAACATTATGTACTCGATCAAACAGCGGTGGTAAACCAATGCGATATGCAACTTCGCCTACTCGTCCCAAAATTTCAAATGGTCCAACATAGCGTGGACTTAACTTCCCTCTCTTGCCAAATCTCATTACACCTTTCATAGGTGACACCTTCACAAACACATGCTCGCCCACTTTGTAGTCAACACTAGTCCGCTTCATATCGGCGTAACTTTTCTGTCTACTCTGTGCTGTCTTCAACCTTTCTCTGATAATTCGGACAACGGTGGCGTTGTCTTCAAGTAGTTTTGGTCCTAACACAAATTTTTCACCTGTTTCCTCCCAATTGAGGGGTGATTTGCATCGTCGTCCATACAGAGCTTCATACGGTGCCATGCCAATGCTCGTTTGAAAACTGTTATTATATGCGAACTCGAGCATCAGTAGATACTCATCCCAAAGATCCTTGCATATCAAGCATGCACGCCTCGAGCATGTCTTCTATTACTTGATTCACTCGCTCCGTCATTCATCGCTTGAGGATGGAAAGCTGAACTAAAGTCTAGTCGAGTTCCCATTCCTTCTTGAAATTTCTTCCAAAACTTGGATGTATATAGTGGATCGCGATCTGAAACTATGCTGCTTGGAATCCCATGTAATTTTACAATCTCCTTCATGTATAAGTCCGCATGATCTTCCTCAGATATGTAGTATTGTACGACAAAAAGTGCGCTGATTTGGTCAATCGGTCTACGACGACCCAAATGGCATTGTGTCTCTTGGCAGTACGGGGTAATCCAACAATGAAATCCATTGAGATCGATTCCCACTTCCATTCTGGTATTGGTAAAGGTTGCAATAGTCCAGCAGGATGTCTATGATCAACCTTCACCTGCTGACAAGTCAAACATCGTGACACATACTCGGCCACGTCTTGCTTCAGTCCTCTCCACCAGTAGTTCTTTTTCAAATCTTGGTACATTTTGGTGCTACCAGGGTGGATAGCATAATTTGACTTATAGGCCTCATCAAGAATCGTTCGCCTTAGTTCGGCATTGTCCGGAATGCAGAGACGGCCTTTAAACAACAAGGAACCATCTTCTTTTACTGAGAAGTCCGACCTGATGCCTTCACTCACGTCTTGATGAATCTTTGTTAATGTCGAATCTTTCATCTGTAGATCGTGGATATGCTCAAATATCACTGGCTTTACTGATATGTTAGCCAAAAAGGATCCGGTGTCCTTTGACTCAATGTTCGCATCATAGAGTGCCAGGTCTTCCAATAATTTCCATCGGTGCATACCCAAAATTAAAGAAGCTAACTGAGCTGAACCTTTCCGACTCAATGCATCGGCTCCTACATTCGCCTTGCCAGGATGGTATTGTATGGAGCAATCATAATCCTTGAGGAATTCCATCCACCGCTACTGCCTCATGTTGAGCTCTTTTCGTAAATGAGATATCGGAGGCTCTTATGATCGGTGAAAATTTCAAAGGTCTCACCATACAAGTCTCGTGTTCTTTCAACTGTCTTGATCCGTAAGCTATCACCTTCTTGTGTTGGTTGAGCACACAACCAAGGCCATTGTATGATGCGTCGCTGTACACGGCGTATCCTCCACTGCCTGAAGGAATCGCTAACACTGGAGCCGAAGTGAGTCTCGTTTTGAGTTCTTGAAAACTCTTCTCGCATGCCTCACTCCACTCAAACCTTGAATCTTTTCGTGTCAGCTTTGTGAGAGGTCCCGATATCTTTGAAAACCCCTCAACGAAACGTCGATAATAGCCTGCTAAGCCCAGAAAACTTCGGACATCGGTCACTGTCTTTGGTTGCTCCCATTTAACTACTGCTTCTATCTTAGCTGGATCTACCGTGACACCGTGCTTTGAGACGACATGTCCCAAAAAGCTAACTTCTTCCAACCAAAACTCACACTTGCTGAGTTTGGCGTACAATTGGTGTTCACGTAGCGTCTGTAGAGCAATCCTCAAATGTTCTTCGTGTTCCGTCTTGGATTTGGAGTATATCAGTATATCATCAACAAACACTACGATGCAGGAGTCCAAGTGTGGTTTAAACACTCAGTTCATCAGATCCATAAACGACGTCGGAGCATTCGTTAATTCAAACGGCATCACAAGGAATTCATAGTGTCCATACCGTGTCCGGAAAGCTGTCTTCTGAATGTCCTCAGCTTTGACTCGCAACTGATGATACCCAGATCTCAGGTCGATCTTGGAAAAATACTTTGCTCCTTGCAGTTGGTCGAATAGATCGTCAATTCTAGGAAAGGGTAGCGGTTCTTCACAGTGAGTTTGCTCAATTGTTGATAGTCAATGCATAGCCGCATTGACCCATCCTTCTTCTTGACAAACAAGACCGGTGCTCCCCATGGAGACACACTCGGTCTAACAAACCCCTTGTCCATAAGCTCTTGTAGTTGTTCCTTCAACTCCTTTAACTCAGCGGGAGCCATTCTATAAGGTGCTTTTGAAATAGGCTCGCCTCGGTGCTAAGTCAATGGCGTAATTCTACTTCTCTTCGGAGGTAATCCAAGCAATTCCTCTCGAAACACGTCAGCGAAGTCTCGCACAACTGCTATCTCAGAAATGACATTCTTTTCTTCCTTGTCCTCCTTTAAGAAAGCTAAGTATCCATCGCAACCCTTTCGATCATTTTCTACCCTCACTTTGAGATCGATGGCACTGATGACGACCTTACTCCTTGAAACCGAAATGATCTTCTTGTGTTGGGTCCGAAAATAACTACCTTGTTCTTGCAATCGACGTTAATGTCACAACCTCCATGCCAAGGATCACATCAAACCCTTGCATGTCTAACAGTATCAACTTTGCTTCTAGTTCATGCACCTCTAAGTCTCAAACTGCTACAATGATGGATTTGCAAGCTAACTCCGTGTCTACTAACTCTCCAAATCGAATAGACACGTATAGGACGAAATCCAACGCTCGGAACAATCTTCATCTTCTTAGCGAAACGTGGAGTGACGAATGAGTGGGTAGACCCGGGGTCTATCAACACTCGAGCGTCATATCCACCAAAGCATCCTTTTTCATATATATTTAGAGTACCTATAGTATACATACATACATACAATAATTTACACATCAATTTATACTCTTAATTCACATACAGCTTTTTGTATTGAGAAAAGAATCTATATAATTTCTAATGCATGCTCCTTCTCTATCTAAGATTTTAATGAAATGGAAATTTTCTTTAATAAAAAAAAAAAATCTCACCTTGGATGACGTCATGCACGTTCCCTGCTTCCTGAGCAGTGACTGCATAGGCTCTCCCCTGGACGATCGGTTTCCTTGCTTGAATTGGTCGTGGTGCTGCAACTGAAACCGTCTTTCTCTTATCCGTCTCGGGGCAATCCTTGATTAAGTGGCCCACCTTGCCACATCGGAAACAACCCCTAGTTCCCGATCTACAGTCCACCGTCCTATGAGGCTTGCCACACTTTGCGCAAGTCTCCCGAGGTGGAAGAAACGACGAGAACCTGTAACAAAGTGGGCGCCAGTAGACATGGCAGGGCTCTCATAGCGAATAGGTCTCCCCGACGCAAGTAATGGAAACCTCTGTTGGTGTTGTTGTTGTTGCGCCGGTCTTCCGAAACCCCCTTGGAACTGTGGTCTCTGATTCTGGGCCATGAACCTCGGCTTTTTGTTCACCGGTTCGTAGTGCCCCGATCTTCCTTGTTCATTTCCTCCTCTCTGCTGCTCCCTCTGTCTATATCTATTCGTATTCTCTTCCTCTACAACTAACGCCTTACTCATGACCTCTTCATAGGTCCTCAGCTGAAATGGAGCTACGCCTCCCCTAACTTCGGGCTTCAAACCTTGCTGAAACCTCTTGGACTTCATCACTTCAGTAGCGACGTAATTCAGAGCAAAACGGGCAAGTCGTAGAAACTCTACCCCATATTCTCTCACTGTCATTCTCCCTTGCACTAGCTGTAAAAATTGTATCTCAAGCTGGTTCCTCACCACTTCCGGAAAATATTGTTTGTTGAACTCCTCAACAAACTCCTCCCAAGTCCACAGCCCGAGTCTCGAGTCCGTATCACGGACTTCCACCAAGGCCCAGCCTCCCCATCCAACATGTAAGCTGCCCATCTCACACTCTCATCTTCCGTGCATGTTAGCACGCTAAAGACTTTCTCCATCTCCATCAGCCAGTTCTCAGCGGCCATGGTGTCTGCCTGCCCAAAAAATGAAGGAGGTCTCATCCTCCTAAATTCTGTAAAAGATGAGGGCACAGGCAACGCAGGTCCTACAGGTGGTGTAGGTGGTTGCTGTTCTCTTGATGCATGAGCTGCAAAGGATGCGGCCTGTTGTGCCATGGCAGCTGCCATAGTTTCTATAGTGTGCATCATCCTTTGTCGCTCTTCTCTGTCCTCTTGTCTTTCTCTCAATCTTTCTTGTTCTCTTAGATCTTGGTCTTGATGATCTCGATCTTCTTCATCCCGTTGTCTACTACTACTGCCCCCTGGGGCCTCAGTACCTCCTAAAGGCACTCTATTAGTAGGAGAGATGTAATCATCTCCACTACGTAGACTCCTCTGTTGGCCTCCCCTTGGTCGGCCTCTTCCTCTAGATGACATTTGCGGCTGCATTTGAAACTAAAGTTTCGTTAGCAGAAGCCCCTATGTTCTGACCAAAAAGATTATTGTCAGAATTGCTAGAAGAAATAGCTCTGATACCAACTGTGACAGCCCGGCTTTCGGCACCCTGAAATCCGTGCCATCAACACGATCATCTTGACCGTGCCCTTTAGCTAAGCACGGAACACTGGTATATCAAGCATCAAAAGTATAATAAACAAAATTTTTGAAATTTAAATCTATATTAATTAACTCCCCAAAAGACAGTTCTACCCTCATACCTCTGCATGAATGGAGAACCGATCCGAACCATCGATGATAGCAATCATCACGGATGGTTCGCCCCAAAAGAGAAATCCCAACTCCTCATATACATGATTTTAAACAAAATAAAGGCTTGACATACCAAGCCGTACAAAAACCTCTCCAAGAATCTCTCAAAGTGGCACAACAGAGTCCTCTAGAAGAAGTCCTCTGGAGGTGGCTCCAACTCGTCACCGACCGCAAGGTCCGACTCGCCGGGATCAGCGTCTCCCGAAGCCTCGGCAGCTGCTAGTAGTGGACCTGCGACGTATAGTCTATAGGGTGAGCTACATCCTAGCTCAATAGGGAACAGACACAGTTGAACATATAAATTATTACTCACATATATTCTATGATATGCCATGCATGATGTGTCTATACAATTATTGATGAAACAGTTAAAAAGCATTTCGTTTTACTGTTGATTACTTATGTTTTCATTTACTCATGAATGATGCTGAAAAGGCCTAAAGCAAAACTTAAACTTTCAACTTAAGTAATCCCCGAGCAATATAGCATCGAGCCCCGATGAGATACCCATCATCGTCATCTATATAGACAGTTTTAACCGTATTCCCTGGGAATACAAATAGTACCCAAGCCCCTTTCCCCTGGGGATTGGTGGCGGGGTTTCACTTGTCTCAATCAACACCCCTGGGGTGTGCTTACTATGTACGGATAAGCCTCCGCACTGGCCTACGGTTTCGCCGCCGTATCGGTCACGGATATCCTGCCGTGTCAGTCGTGGATATCCCGCCATGTCGGTGGGGTACCCTATCAAACCTCAAATAACAAAAATATCGGTGCCTTACATATAGTTATTCACCGTGTAAATGTGCTATCTTATATCAGTTAGGCCCTATCAAACATGATTCAATCCTTGGATACATCCCTGGGATGTATCCATTTACTTGCATCACACCTGATGCTCTTTTCTCTTTACTTCTTCATCCCCTGGGGATGGCTCATTATGATTACTCTTATGGATGCCACACACACACACTTTTCACAAATTCTTAAGAAATAAACATTTGAATTGAATTCTATATCACTACATACATGCTCTTGTAAAATAAAGTACATGTTCAAGGTGTTCCCTACCTCAAGTCTTCATTTGATCATTGCATCAAGGTCCCACGTGGCTCCTTGTGCACTAGTCCACACGTACCACCTATGGTACCACATAACAGGTGAAACACATTACAAAGGATGCAATAAAGAAGGTATAAGACCCTCCAAGAATCTTAAAGTCAAACCCAAAAGTCAACACAATTTATCTCAGTCGATTAATCGAATTCCAAAATCGATTAATCGAATCTGATTCGATTAATCGATTTCCAAAATCGATTAATCGAGGGTCAATATCGATTAATCGAAGTAAATTCGATTAATCGAAATTCTCTCGCTTCAAAAAGTCGATTCTCAATTCGAGTAGTCGAGTTTTCATTCGATTAATCGAATCCTAGTTCGATTAATCGAAATTCTCATTTTCGCAAAGTCGATTCTCAATTCGAGTAGTCGAGTTTTCATTCGATTAATCGAATCCTAATTCGATTAATCGAAATTCTCAGTTTCGCAAAGTCGATTCTCGATTCGAGTAGTCGAGTTCCAAAAATCGATTAATCGATCCTAAATCGATTAATCGAAAATTGAAATTGATTAATCGAAATCCCATTTCAATTAGTCGATTTTCCACAAGTCATTTCCTCCAGCCCCTGGGGTCCACTGGAGGTTCCCAGTCGATTAATCGATACTAAAATCGATTAATCGAAAATCCAAGGTCGATTAATCGAACTCCAATTCGATTAATCGAAATCGGGTCTTCTGACTTTTCAACTTCCTGGCCAATTTCGATTAATCGAAACCCAATTTTGATTAATCGAAATTGTCAGATTCAGCCCCTTTCGAGCTGTTCTTCCCAATCTTCTTCCATACTTTTTCCTCTATTTTTCTAAGCCATTATCCTATGATTTAACCCACATTCAACCACAACTTAACCCCTATAATCTATGCATTTTATTTACAAAAATTTTACCTTGAATAGATCTCAAGTTGATTTCAATCCAGTGGTTGGAAGGCTAGGGTTTCCAGCTTTGGCTCTAACAGATCCAAATCGGGTTGAATCCGGCTTTTATTGCTTGAATCCCCCCTCCAATCAATTGCAATAACTCCTCTCTTACTTCTCTCTCTCTCTCTCTCTTCTTTACTCTCCTTCAACAACCAAACTCTTGATTTTAGGGGTATTAAACCCTTTTATCCTCTTCCTCACTTGTGTGTTGAGCACATACACCGCGGTAGGTGTATGCGATTACACCCTCACAACACACACCACATAAGCATTCTATTTATCACATCTCATCCGTTCATTACACCACATACTAACTGTTGGACTTCCATTTGGTCAAACCTATGACCGATCGGGCACGGATCCCGAGGTCATAGTTTAGCGTGATTTTTCAGGCTATTACAATTCTCTTCCACCAACTGCTTATTCTCTTCCACCAAAGGCTTCACTAACTCTTCCAAATCGCTCACTTTCTGGTTGAGTTTCAAGTTCTCCAATTCCATACCGTCAATCCTCCTCAACAACACTTCATTAGAGGAGGTTGGTGTACTGTCGCTCGTCTTTGTGGCGCCCCTTCTTGGCCGACCTAATTGTACGGGGGCCTCTTCTGACAACGAGTCTTCATCCGATGTTGTTTCATCCTCAAACTCTTCCTCGTCAACTTCTTTGACCGACATGTAATTTCTTTTCTTCTTAGGCCAGATATCAAATTTCACAGCTTTCATGACCTCTTTAACCCTCTCTTTCCTCTTCCCCCCAATCTTCTCCCCAACAACCTTTCGACCTCGCTGATAATCCCTTACGAGGGGAATCTCCAACTCGAAGGAAATGGGTTCGAGGGGAGCGTAAATCTGTTACAACAAAGGATTGGTTGTAAAATAGAATAGCAATATTATAGAAAGTCGAATGTAGAAAACTGAACTATTACTGCAATATATCGACTGCTTAACGAGTCGATACCGATTTCATTTATAGTCGATAACGATTGTGTAGGAGGTTGATAACGATTTCCTAATAAGTCAATGTCGACTATGTAGTAAGTCAATGTCGACTATGTAGTAAGTCGATAACGACTACATAGGGACTTTGTAGGTAGTCGATAATGACTACGTACGCAGTCGATAGTGGTTGCTCCGAAAGTTGATATCGACTGGTTACGGAGTCGAAATCTTCTAATTTACTCTTTAAAGTCCTTAGCTTCAGAAATTTGAAGTCTTTAAATCGACATCATACCTTACTGTCCAACATCTTCGCAAGAGTGTAACCTTTCATCCTCGTTTGCGGCTTCTCATGGGCGTTCTTTGAGGTGAGATGTCAGGCAGCATCTCACAGGCCCACCATTAAAGTACACGCATATAGCCATAAATATTATACGGCGTAAGGGCTTTATTGTTGTCGACAATCTTTCTATTTGTCACGCCCTTCTCTATATACTTTAGTAAGTCATTGAACACGTAGAGACCCCACGGAGTTTGTTTGAAGTTCTCGATGGTATCGACGAGTTCAACGTGGTCTTCCGACAGTTGATGGTGGGATCCAGGAAAAAAAAATGTACACAAAACAAATAAAAGAGCCGACTTTACGAAGTCGTCATCACTTTCCGCTAGCCTCAATCCATTTTCTATATGAGACCGAATAATTTTTTTGGTCGACAGTCCATGAAAATATTTGTATTGAATGAAAATATACTGTTGGAGTTTAACCACCACAAGGCCCAATGTCGTCGATGCCATATTGAGTTTTTGAGTTGAGAAAAACCAATTCCGAATCGGGAAGAGAGATGTCTATCTTCGAAATGCCAGTAGGCGAACATTTGGCAACAACCCGCTGTACAACCATCTTCATGGCTTCTGTAAATGAACTGTAATAAAATTGAAAGGCGTGACTCAGATACTAAAAGAGATTATTTATAATCAAGCTAGTTAACAATCGTTATCGATTATTAAGGCAATCAATACCGATTGTTAAAGTGATCGATAATGATTTCATATACAATCGTTATTGATTGTATGAACAATCGTTATCGATCGCGTTAACAATCGGTATAGATTGCCTTAACAATCGATAACAATTGTGTAGGAAATCGTTATCGCTCCGTTATTTTAGTATAAAAAAGAAAATTAATTCAAAACATAGACTGTCGAAAGAAGAATAAAAAATTCTATAGCAATGGAAGGTAATTTAATTTATAACTTACAGATTTGGTAGCTTGAAGATTCAAAAATGGAGCGCCAGCGACTACGAATCGACACCGCCTCTCCACCGACTTCGAACGAAAAAGCAAAAAGTAAAAAAGATAAACAGTAATGAGTTGAATAAAGGACGACTATTTATTACCTTGGGGGTAATTTCGGCATTTCCTAAAGGCGGGTGATGGCTCGGCGCGTAGCGGGTCGGTTTGGATAAAGGTGAAAATATAGGGTCTCTGACGTAAAAGGTGCATTTGACAGGGTCGATCAGGTAAATTTCCCAAATATCAATCATAATTTCACGAAAATCCTAATAAATCAAAGGATCTAGTTTCTTCACCTTCACCTAAGATACACTTTGCATTACCGTCTTACCGATATAAATTATCCAAGTGGCAAAACATCTTAGGACATATGGAACCCTCAAAGAGCGGTTTGGTAGATCAAATAATTTGAACCCTATGATGAGAAGCTTTTTTCGGTCTATCTTTATATATTATGAGAATGGGGATTGGGGAGTATGTGACCTGATTGATAACAATCGGGTGCATTTTCACGTTGTGACATGATCAATCCAAAACAACATCGGTTTCGGGTTCTTCAACTATGGGGAATGTGGTTTAAAAAAATTATTATTTTTTAGACTTTTTTGTTCTCATTTGATAGGTCAAAATATGATAATTTCCTACAAAATTGGTCCACAAAATTTGACCCGTTTGACGACATTTTCAACAGTGGAAATATATCGGTTCCAATTTTTTTGGGTGGCTGTTGATCGATCTAGTCCGATTTCTAATAACACCTGATCATCATGATGAGCGCCACATGATGCCTAGCTGGTGTGGAAGTAAAGAATGATCCCTGCATTATTTAACCATTTGAACAATTTGTATGGCTAAAGAGTTTGTCAAATAGCCAAAAAAGCTGGAAGGTAAATCTTTATCTTAAGCTTTTTTTTTTTATATGAAAGATAGAAATATTTCATTGATTCAAATCCATAGATACAAGTTCAGAGATAGGATGTGGAACATCCTCTATCCATACATGAGAGATGGTAAAAGTTGTACCTACTTTTGCAAGAGAATGAGCCACAACATTATCGGCTCCACTAATCTTAATACAGTTATTCGACATAAAAGTAAACAAAAAAATTCTAATTTCAGAGGTAATCATAAATAGGGCTGAGTGATCCTCTTTTTCTTTTGTTATTAAATCCACGGCATTGGATGAGTTATTTCTTACAAAGTTTGGCTCCAATCAAAACCATCAATCTTCAAGGAACATATTCAACATTTTACAAAGTTTGGAGGCAACACTCTTGAATAGTCATTTAAATACGAAAATGGTGTTGAAATGATCTTACACCATCAATGTTTTAAGATGTGGGTTATCCATATCGTGAAAGTGATAGATAGTTTTAAATGCGAGAGGCTCATAAAGGGACGTCTTAGGGAGATTTAAACCATTTGATTTGTAGAGTAGAGAGTCAACCGTTATTTTTAGTTTTAATGGCTAAAATTATATATTCATCATATCCAAATTTACATCCACTTAAAAACATGTTTCTTTGGGATGAAACATTTTTCGATGATACATTGCCACTCGGATAATTTTGACTGACAGCAAATATGCGGCGCATAGCATAATGATAAATTACACTTCAATTGTGACAACCTGATTTTTTTCAAAGCACAAAATCATGTACAATATATTTTTTTTCTTCTTATATACCAAAATTTAGGGAAAATCGGACCGTCAGATCACATTTCATAATCCAAATACAGAAATACTTGGTATATCTACAAAAGTAAAGTCGAAGCAGAGATATATATGGCAACAAAAAAAAGATTTCTTTTTATTCATAACCATTAAACAAAAAGGGCCTAAAGAAAAACCACCGGTGATGGCCGACCATCACTTAAATAGTGGCATCCAAAACATACTTACAAAATAAACCTTACAATGTATTTAATCCCCGGACATACCAAGTCCAAATCCAAAAGACTCCAAATATCCACCATGCAAACCCAAAATATAATCACCCAAATCCTCACCTAAGGTAGAATTCCCCAAACGGGAGATCCTAAGCCTTTCTCCAAAGTCCGGTCCTGATCCACACTTGTACCTGTGACGTATAGTCAAGGGATGAGCTACATCTAAGCTCAGTAGAGAAACATCAATAACATGCATATTATCGCATCACACATATATCTTATAACATAATTCAAACATGCTTTTCAAATAAAGATTCACAATTTAAGGGAAATTGACTTGAAACAAAACTGATATCAAACACAAATTTTTGAAGTTTAACACATAATATCAAAAACTTATTTCCAAAACTTATTCTCATAACAAAGGAAGAACTTAAATAGTCCCTCGAACATATATAGCATCGAAGCCCCGATGGGAATACCCATCATCGTCGCTCACATGAACCATTAAATTTGTAAAATGCCCAAGTCCATTCGAATTAGGTAACTTGTGCCGAAGGAAGTAATTCCACTACTTAAAAATTGAAGAATGGATATCCCGTCGTACCGGAGTACAATTTGTACGGATAGCTCGCCGTACCGATCACGGATATCCCGCCGTATAGGTTGGGTATCACACATAACCTTAAATTGAAGTGCACAATTAATTTATAGTTTATCACCGTGAAAAGTGATATTTTATAAGTAGATTTGAAGTTCCAAAGCTTCTACATAATCTATTCACTTCTTTCTTATATCACGCCTGTACATAGTTGATTTTCTTTTCACATATACATGAGTTTAAGTACACATACTTACACACATTTTACATTTAAAATCATAAAAGATATTCATGCTAAATAGCTGAAAATTTTCACAAATCATACATATTTCTATCACATCATAAAACCTATGCTATTGGTAAGACAAATCGAAAAACACACATTATTATCATATCACTACACACATGCTTGTTGTAGTCAAATACACATGTTAAGGAGTTTTCCCTACCTTTGTTCACGAGATTCATAAAACGATATAAATTTTTCGTACAAGCACTCTTGATTTTCAAGCTATATCACATTTATGATGATATATTAAGAATTGATCTTAATTTCTAACAAATTTGACGTATTTAAGTATTTTTTCAAAACTGAGGCGAAAATGGGCAAGTTCGTGCTAACTTAGAATTTGATATAACTTTCTCCCTAAATTTTGACCTTTAAAACTTTGGGTTCATGTGTTGGTCAATTCACAAAAGTTGTAGAGTTCGCTGTCCTCTTTTCAACGCCGTAAGAATCATGTCAATTGGAATTCGGAATAAATAATTATGGCTAAAATACTGAAGCAGTGTTGGCAAGCTCAGTCAAATTCGATCGGTCGATTTCAAATTCGACCGGTCGATTTTCAAAATCGATCGGTCGATTTCCAAATCGATCGGTCGATTTCTCCAGACCCCAAATTATACGCTCACTGTTTTTCACAAATTGACCGGTCGTGATAATTTCAACCGGTCGGTTTTTAAGATCAACCGGTCAATTTCGTTCAGAAGCCTTCAGATTCATAGCCTGACAAAATCGATTGATCGGTTTTGTCAGATTTCACCCAAACTCGGGTTTGAATTTCTCCAACCCATTTTTCTTCAAATCTGAACTCATTTCTTTCAATTCTTCACCCATAAACATAAATCAGACTAACTCAATTATAAATCATAATTTAGCACAATTTCCATAACTCAAATTGATCGATTCCTCGATCCACGCATTCACAAGCTAGAGTTTCTTAGTTGTAGTTTTGGGTTCCTCACGATCCCAAGTCCAAAATCTCACGCATAGCCTTAAATCCTTGCATGTACAAACCCACGTATTTAGAGCCCTCTCCCTTCCCAGTAACTCTCTCTCAAAAAATCTCAAATCATAAGAGAAATAACTTCTCTTACATTAAATCTCTTTTTATGTTTTAAGCCGATACACCGAAGCTTGGTGTATACAAAATCATCTAATGACCCACACACAATCTAAATCACTCTTTTTCACTTAAGACCCAACCCAAAATAACTTACTTAATTAACTTCACAATGTCAGGTACGTGACCAGTCGGGCACACACACCGAAGCGTACTGTTCAAAGGTCAAAATTTTCGGAATGTTATATTCTTCCCTCCTTACAGAATTTTCATCTTCAAAAATTGGTTAGTTCTTCTGGTTTGAGCTTAGGTCGTCACTCCATATGAAGTTGAACATATACTTAACGAAAACAAAAATCTTTCCATTTTAAGAGAAACCAATCCTTTAACGAGGTCTTAAAAAATTCTTATCTTAATAAAAGTGTCCAGTCAAGACGGGACCACCCCCCGAACAATCACCTGCGTACAAAATCCACACAATGCAAAAGTTCAACTATTTCCATACCTTACCTGCATAAAATCCATACATCTTCTCATTGAAAACTCACGCATCAAAAATCTACTTAAATGAGTACAAATTTCATTCTCTAATGACCCAAAATCCTTCACATCCCATCATTTAGAATTATCTAAGACCAGCCATATTGAAAATTTTAACCATCCACATATTTTTATTTTAATTCAAAACTATGTACATCCAAAAGTTACCATTATTCAAAAGTTATAATAATCCAGAATTTGAAACATCCAAATTTTTTTTTTCAATTATCTCAAAATCACTCCAAGGTCCGCAGCTATCTCTGGGCACCACCCATCTGGGTATCCTCATCAAGATTCAACGTCTTCTAAACCAGGTTATCACAATCTCCTCACCTTAAAGGAATTTTCATCCTTGAAAATTTACGACGTGATGTTTGATTATCCAATATAGTAATCATTTGTTAAACTCAAATTACACACAACGAACACTGCAACGAATTAGAATTATACACACGGTCAAAGCTTCAGAATTTAATAGAGGTTTGCGACAACACATTGTTTGAAAATTAACCACACACTGGTAAAAAACCTATCTGCTGAGCTGTACACTAAGGATGTCCATCTCTCACTAATTGAACCGACGCTCACTCTACGAAACACCACTGTCACAACTTAACGAAGTATCTCTCTAAATAGTTGGTAAGGACATCCACAAAGAAAGATATATTGACCTTGAGATTTGAACCATTAATCCAGAACCATAACCATAAACAAGTTCAACCATACTATCAAGCACTCACAAAGTTAGTACTAATTTCGAATACATAAAATTTTACATAGCCCACTAGCTATGGTAATGGCTAGTAGATAAACCTAAAACCATGACTGTATCCATTTCAACAATGCATCCACAAGTTGAATATATACTCATGTTAAATTGGGGATTTCGACAACCATTAACTAGCACATTTAATACAACTGTACAATCAATATAATCACCAAAATTTTGACCATGACTATTAATCACCAAGATTTTAACTATGAACTATTAATCATAACCATAAGTCTAAAGGTGCGACGCCCACAAAATTCAAAATAATTGATCAGATATACTATGTTCATAGAGTAAAATTATTTTAACTATCAACTGCAAGCATACTAACGTTCACCATCACCTACACCCATAAAGATATGTAGTCGTTTTCAAAATGAGCTTATTTAAAACCTACTACAATGATCTTGAAATTCTAACATTTATGCATTTAATCGTCCCTACACAATCAATATAATCCTAAGTCTGAATGTCATCCCTATGGATCCACGGCTAAAATTTATGGATTAAATGTGATGAAAACTGTGCAATCCATAACGGCTATATCTGGCTTTGTTCTCCCGCTATGTCTGTAATTGAATCATCCATATCTTATATTAACTACTGACATTAGTGTTTTAAATTTCTCCGAATCTCTAAGAATTTCCACATAAAACTGAAGTGATTAACAACCGCACTCAAGGTTGGAAGGAGTGCTTCCGCACACTAATCACTCATGATTCAGTAGTCTGAATAAAGAACATCGCGATTATATCCGTTAAGTGTAAATTTGTTTACAAGTCTTAGTTAAAACATCATTGCTTATAAGCGTCAACTAAATTTCAGATTTACTAAACAACTCATCCTTAAGTAAGTACCCCATAACTGTCACGATTGATTCAAGTCTGTCATCATAATTGTCACCTACTTAGTTAAGCTTTTGAATTTGAAAATTATTTATGCCATGCAGAGGATTTAATCCGATGCACACATGATGGTGTTGTGATATTCTTGAAGTGTCAAATGCAAACACGAACTCTAAGGGCATTCATCATCTAAAAATTAGGGTAAAATCTTTACAATCGATAATGAATCTATACCTTGGGAAACTTCATGTGCCACCTGGGCATCGAGCATCGATGCTTCACTGGTAGGACCTTGAGTTGTATAGAGAATTGATCTGGAAGTAGACGTCGATGTTACCCGCTCCTGATGCATATTTGGGTAATTCTTGATCTGATGTCCCACTAGACCACAGTTGAAGCATGCACCTGAGGCACGCCTTCATTTCTTCATTTTATGATGTTTTCCATACTGCGCGCATGTATCAATAGGTGCAGACGAGGAGATGACAAGAGTACGACCCAAACTATGGACCGAAAGGTATCTTGAGTCGTTGCCGATGCCGTAGCCCCCTTCAATGTGGGACAATGTTTTATCAGGTGTCCCATTTGCCCACACTTGAAACACACACCTGTGGTCCATCTATAGTCTTGCATTCTATGCCGTTTTCCACACCTTGAGCATGACTCAACTTGTGCGGATAGAGAGGTGTGAGCCGTGTCTCTTATAATGGCAGTGAGTAATGCGGTCTGCTAAGCCATCGTGTTGCTCATTGTCTCCAACAACTGCCTATTTTGCTCATTTTCTCCGTGCGTATAGTCTTTGCTCTTTTGCGTGGAGCCATATTGATCTATCAAAATAAAACAAAAGTTTCAATCAACAGTGATCATGATTATCATGCCTCCATATTTCGATAAAAATCTAAAACATACCTTCTATCCTATCACCGTACTTCTATCACGATCAACAAGTACCTCTACTACAAGCGATCGTAAAAATCTACAACCTATGTTCTACACAGAAACCTACTGCCACAACTTTGAGTCCTTAGAAGACCTCTAATATTTTACTAACTGCGATAGAGTCCTAATTGGATCTCCTATGTCCTAATATAATGTACTGCCATAGTCTTGGGTCCCAACAAGACCTAATGCTTAAGCTTTACTGCCACAGTGTCCCAAGAAGACCTAATGCCTTAGTTTGATACCAACTATGACAGCTCGATTTTCTCCAAAGCACAAAATCCTGTATAATATTTTTTTTTCTTCTTCTTACATACCAAAACTCAGAAAAAATCGGATCGTCAGATCACACTTCATAATCCGAATATAGAAATACTTGGTATATCTATAAAAGTAGAGTCGAAGCAAATATATATATATATATGACAACAAAAAAAGATTTCTTTCTATTCATAACCATTAAACAAAAAGAGCTAAAAAAAAATCACCGGTAATGGCCGACCATTACCTAAATAGTAACATCCAAAACATACTCACAAAATAAACCTTACAATGTATTTAATCCCCGGACATACTAAGTCCAAATCCAAAAGACTCCAAATATTTACCATACAAACCCAAAACATAGCCAACCCAAATCCTCACCTAAGGTAGAATTTCCCAAACGGGAGATCCTAAACCCTTCACCAAAGTCCGCTCCTGATCCACACTTGTACTTGTGACGTATAGTCGAGGGATGAGCTACATCTAAACTCAATAGAGAAATATCAATAACATACATATTATCACATCACACATATATCTTATGACATAATTCAAACATGCTTTTCAAATAAATATTCACAATTTAAGGGAAATGACTTGAAACAAAATTGATATCAAACACAAATTTTTGAAGTTTAACACATGATTTCAAAAACTTATTTTCAAAACTTATTCTCATAACAAAAGAAGAACTTAAATTGATCACTTAAATAGTCTCTCGAGCATATATAGCATCGAAGTCCTGATGGGAATACCCACCATCATCGTTTACATGAATCATTTGTAAAATACCCAAATCCCTTTGAATTAGGTGACCTGTGCCGAAGGAAGTAATTCCATTGCTTAGAAATTGAAGAACGGATATCCTGTCGTACCGAGGCACAATTTATGCGGATATCCCGTCGTATCGGTCACAGATATATATCCTGCCGTATCGGTCATGGATATCCCGACGTGTCGGTTGGATATCACACATAACCTTAAATCGAAGTGCACAATTAACTTATAGTTTATCACTGTGAAAAGTGGCATTTTATAAGTAGATTTGAAGTTTTAAAGCTTCCATATCATTTATTCACTTTTTTTCTTATATCACGCCCGTATATAGTTGATTTTCTTTTCACATATACATGAGTTTAAGTACACATACTTACACATATTTCACATTTAAAATCATAAAAGATATTCATGCTAAATAGCTGACAAATTTCACAAATCATACATATTTCTATCCCATCACAAAATTAATGCTATTGCGAAGACAAATCGGAAAACACACATATTATCATATCACTACACACATTCTTGTTGTAGTCAAATACACATGTTGAGGATTTTTCCCTACCTTTGTTCACGAGATCCGTAAAATGATATAACTTTCTCGTACAAGCATTCTTGATTTTTAACTTATATCACATTCATGATGATGTATTAAGGATTGATCTTAATTTCTAACAATTTCGACGTATTTAAGTATTTTCTCAAAACCGAGGCAGAAATGGGCAAGTTCGTACTAATTTAGAATTTGATATAACCTTTCTCTTAAATTTTGACCTTTAGAACTTTGGATTCATTAGTTAGTCAATTCATAAAAGTTGTAAAGTTCGTTGTCTTCTTTCCAATGCCGCAAGAATCATGTCAATCAGAGTTCGGAATAAAAAGTTACGATCGAAATACCGAGGTAGTGTTGACAAGCTCAGTCAAATTCGACCGATTGGTTTTCAAAATCAATCGGTCGATTTCCAAATCGACCGGTTGATTTCTCCAAACCCCAAATTACACGCTCATTGTTTTTCACAAATCGACCAGTCATGCTAATTTCGACTGGTTGGTTTTCAAAATCGACCGGTCGAACTTATTTCGGTCAGTCAATTTCGTTCAAAAGCCTTCAAATTCATAGTCTAACAAAATCGATCGGTCGATTTTAAAATCGATCAATCGGTTTTGTCAGATTTCACCCAAAATCGGGTTTGAACTTCTCCAACCCATTCTTCTTCAAATCTTAACTCAGTTCTTCTAATTCTTCACCCATATATCATAATTTAGCATAATTTCATAACTCAAATTAATTGATTCTTCGATCCACGCATTCACAAGTTAGGGTTTCTTAGTTGTAGTTTTGAGTTCCTCACGATCCCAAGTTCGAAATCTCTCTCCCTTCCGAGTAACTCTCTCTCAAAAAAACCCAAATCATAAGAGTAATAACTTCTCCTATATTAAATCACTTTTTATGTTTTAAAGTTAGACTTGTGTGTTAAGTTGATACACCGAAGTTTAGTATATATGAAATCATCTAATGACCTACACACAATCTAAATCATTCTTTTTCACTTAAGACCTAACCTAAAATAAGTTAATTAATTTCACAATGTTGGTTACGTGATCAGTCGGGCATGCACACTGAGACATACTGTTCAAAGGTCAAAATTTTAGACATGTTACATCAATGGTGGAAGATAGAGTCTAACTTGAATGGTTTAACATAATTTAATCACCATTTTGGGGTTTCAACGTGGGTTAGAGCCATATTCACATAAACTTAATACCTGTTACTAAATTGTCCGCTAATTCCACTGGATCAGTACTCCAATCTATAAAGTAAGTAACTTCCATTGCGTTTTGTGTCGTTTGCTAAATTGTACAGGCGGCTGACTGATAAATAAAACCAAATTCATAAGTCAAACTTCTTACGTTGACTAGCCCGTAGCTCGCATTTTATATAGAAGCTTTAGTTTCATAAACCACTGAAGTTCTCTCTCTTCTCAACTCAAAAGAAGTCGACCCCCTCACGCCATAACTTTAGTGTACCCGCCGCACACGGAATCATCATTATCTCTCTTCTGGCTCTCTTCCAACCGCTCACTCAGTATGTCAGATCACGACCAGCAGCCCCCGCCCCCGCCGTACGCTTTCAATACAGGTGTCAGCCCGCCACTGGCTATCGTCATCGCTGTCCTCTTCGTTGCTTTGTTCTTCGTAGCCTTCTTCTCAATCTTTCTCCGACGGTGCACAGGCGCAGGCATCGGATCCCACGGCACCAGCCGACCCGCCATACAATCGCGCCACGTGGCGCGCGGGATCGATCCGTCTGTAATCGAAGCCTTCCCAACCTTCATCTACTCCGAAGTAAAAGACCTGAAATTCGGTCAGGAAACGCTAGAATGCGCCGTGTGCTTATCCGAATTCGAAGTAAACGAAACCCTCCGTATGCTCCCCAAATGCAGCCACGTGTTCCACCCTGATTGCATAGACACGTGGCTCACTTCTCACACCACCTGCCCTGTCTGCCGATTCAATCTCGGAGTCGGAGCAGCAGAAAGCATCGTAGCTGCTACTCCCGCTGATGTACCTGATAACGTTACTTCAGATCACGTCGCTATCACCGTCGATGAAGCCGATCAAAACGAAGATCTGAACCTCATCAGAAACCAGATGCAAAACGGACGGACGAGATTTCGGTTCCGGAGATCAAATACGACGGGGCACTCGACGTCCGAGAATTTGGAGAGGTATACTCTCCGGTTACCGGAACATGCGAAGAAGAATCTCAACCGTACGATCAGCTGTGTAGCTTATACAGCGTGGAGCGGTGGGTTAGTCTCTGGCGGTGATAGCAGGCGGGAGAGTAGTATGGGAAGGAGCTTCCGGTTCGTTCGGCTCGACCGGGGCTGTTTTTCGGACCGGTGGATTTTTTCTAGGACACGGCCAACGTTATCCATTAGAGGAGAACGGGGAGGGCAGGGAGAAGTAACGGCGAAGGCGAAAGTTTTCTTGCGTTCCGTTACGATGCCGTTAAATTGTTTCGGCGCGAAAGGGGATGGAGTGGAGAGGACGTCGGCTTTAGGCTCGGCTCGTGTATGACCGGTTCCACCGTTGAAAAGAAGATATAGTGTTTTTTGTTTTTCTCAGTAGTGGGCAGATTTTGAGCGAGAATTTTGCAGACAGATTATGGGCCACCACATAACTGGCTGCCGTGCTTGGCCCCGTCTTACTTTGTTTTTGTTTTTTCTCGAGTTCCGAGAGAATTTTACTTTGTAAAGAGAGTATAAATTTGCCAATGTACAGAGTATATCAAGGGAATTTCTGTTTTAAATATGATAAAATTTTATGTTTTCATATAGGAGGTAGTAGTAGGGTTTGAACCCTTAAGATGTGATCTATTTGGGTTGATACAATGAGACCCAAAGTTTAAAATGACACCCCCAAATTTTAAAATGACACCCGTTTCTCTTAGATTCTTCTAAAATTTTTTGAAATTCGTTGGCCCTTTAAATCACTCATATATTAAGATTCATCCAACAAATATGATGCATCGTATTTTTTTTCAACTTTGAGTCGATATTGAACGGTAAAGACACTTTCCTTTGAAAAAAATAAATATTTTACATTGTATATCAATCTTGTTCAAGTTCGCGGCACATTCGATCTTCCTATTAGTTGCCATGTGCTATGTTAATCTTGTGCAAGTTCTCTTGACATTCAGGAATCTGAGTGTTTCCTGATTTTTCCCAGAAAAGCTCAGATTTTGGACACTCAGATTCCTGACAGATTCTTAGCAAACTCAGATTCCTGGTTTCACCATATGCGTTCTTTAACCACTCAGATTCCTGACAGATTCTTACAAAACTCAAAATCCTTTGTTCTTAAACCACTCAGATTCCTCTCAGAAAATCCTCAGAATAGCTTCAATCAGTGGTTATACTACGACCGTAGAAACGTGATCTTAATCATCGGTTTATGTGTCGTACTCGAATTTCTCTCAAAATTTACGGGCAACCAATCGAGATGGGGCTGAACATATTTGACGGAGTCTTTTTTCGAATTTGATTTAATTACTATTATTTTTAAAATGGGTCCCTAACACTACCATTGCACGATTGTACGGCGTCGTCACCATAAGGAGTCGGAGCTGAGTATGACAACCCTGCGACGGTGACCCTCACCTCGAGAAGAGTCATTTGGGATACGATACACAACCCATATGATTTGCTTACACGAGAAATAATAAAATATGAAAAGAGACAAGTTTCATATTGAGAATTATAAAGAAATCACAGTGACTGCCATACATAAATAACCAAAGTGGATAGGAGAACAATAAACATAAAAAAGCCAAACACTCATTTAAGAAACGAGATCTATGCCGTCAGATTTGAAGACTACAATATAAAATCGATAATTCTAAAGATAGATATGAGAAAAAGGGGATATCGACTCTGTACACAGTCGGTACCGATCATTTTAAGAGTCGTCATCGATTCTGTATAAAGTCGTCATTGGCTCTATACAGAGTCGCCATCGATTATATTAAAAAAAAAAAAAAAATTATGTAATCGATAACGATTCTGTACCGAGTCGATGCCGATTCTGTACTGAGTCGTTATCGATTACATAAAAAAATAAAAAATAAAAAAAAAATTAATTTTTTTTTTTTATGTAATCGATAACGATTATTATCGAGTCGATCCCATTCAGATCGAGTCGCCATCGATTACGATTCGTAATCGATAACGATTCTCAGACGAGTCGATGCCGATTCTCAGATTGAGTCGTTATCGATTACATAAAATAAAAAAAATTAATTTTTTTTTTTTTTATGTAATCGATGACGATTCAGACGAGTCGGCGCTTCTTGATCGAAATCATCGATTACGGCCATGTGAATGCACTACAAAGGGAATCGGAGAGATGGAGGTGTGTTTTTGAATCGAGGTGGCCCTACCTATCGCCATGGATGGTTGGGAGACGATGCGCAAGAAGTTTCAAAGAAGCAGTTTTGATCAGCTGCATAGATGGATGAGGAGTATACTTCACCAACCCAGATTCTGAGCTCAGAATCTGAGCTAATCCGAGAGGTTTGGTCGGACGACCAAACGTCGTTTTCACTCAGAAAACACTCAGATTCCCGCTTCCCAAAATTGGCTCTCGAACGTGGGCTTTGCTCAGATCTTGCAAAAAAACTCAGAATCTGCCCAGATTCTGAGTATTTTGGGTTACCGAACGAGGCCTCAATCTTTGTATTGGCCGCCACGTGCTACCCAACTATGCAACTGTATACGTGATAGGGCAAACCAGCTTCATAAAGACCTTGTTTGGTAACTTTAAAAAAAATATATATTTTTTAAGATATTATAAAGAGGTGTGCTATATGTTGCTTCTCAAATAATATTTCTCGGCCAAGCTATCACATGTTGAAAATTATATTGTATGAGAAGCCGCATGGGGCAGCTTCTCAACAATACACTGTCTTCAATTAGAGATGGTTAAGCCTTTGGATGAAAAGTATTTTTTATCCAACATTTTTTCTAAAAAGTGTTTTTTAAAAACAAGTTGCCAAATTTGGTATAATGACTCGGATTTTTTATTAATATTGAATCATTGACCTTTGACTGACTTGACTCAAGTCAAACCTTTGACTCATGTGACGTGGTCTTTGCTAACATATTTTAATTGGACAAATGCACCCAAACATAGCTATATCCCAAATTTGAACTGACGAATTAACTCAAAATCCTAACCTTAATCTAACCCAAGCCCGAACTCCAGGGCCCAATCTAGATCCTTATCCAAATTTATAAATAAAGAAAAGAAAAGAAAAGAAAAGTATATGTTTGTATGTGTGTTAGATATGGGTGTATTGGTGGGTTAGTATTTGTAACGCCCTGAAAAGTCCGAACCCAAACGCGACCTTTCCCGTGTGCGTGTTCGGTACGGCGACCAATACGGCATAAAATTTTAGAATAAATAATTCAATTAATGTGTGACTTGTGCGAAAAGTGAAGTTGAAAGTCATTTTAGCCTTAGATGAGGAACTGTGCACCGACTTGCGGTGTCCCTTCACACCAAAAGAATCCCAAGGGTATAAGTGGATAAGATTTGTAAAACAAATATCTTGATATTTGTTTGCCTGTTTTGTTTGCTTTTGAAAGAAGAGAGAGAGCTTCTTCTCCACAAACTCTCTCGTGAGATTTCGTTGCGAGATTGCTCCGCATCCTTCGCGAAGGATTCGACACCAATATTGCAAGAACTCCGTCCTTTGTTAGTTTCAAACGTAGCCGACCATTGAGCCCCATTAACAATTAGATCTATAAGTGTGAATGGGTATGGATTGACCAACGTGAGCTTGGCACGCGCTAAGTAGACGAGAGAGATCATCACTCGTTAGTGATTGAATTCCATTTTGGATTGAGTGTTGGAATATTCTGTCGTTTAATTTCGAAACCATCCTTTTGAAAATAATCATCGTACACCGTTAGATCGACTAAGAAAGGTGAGCATTTTTACGTTGTCACATGATAGTTAGTTAATCTAAGTTTAGAACTATGAATGGATAAAGTTTGATTCAATTTGGAGAAGTTTTGATGAAAAATGGATCAAGGAAGAAGAGCCCGAATGGGCTACAGAATCAGTCAAAATCGAACGATCGATTTGGAAATCGATCGATCGATTTTGACGAGAGTGAGAAATGTAGAATTTCCAAAGGAATCGATCGATAGATTTTCTTAAATCGATCGATTGAGTTTGAAATCAAACGATCGATTTTAAAAATCGATCGATCGAGTCTGACAGAACTGAGGTGTCAATTTTCAAAGGAAATCGAACAATCGATTTCCCCTGTTTCTGACTGCTTCGGTTTTCTTTGGAAAAACTTGGAGAAACTTTGAACCATATGATTTTTCCATCATTGACACGTAGTACGGTCTTAATGTGATTTAGGTTAAGAACCGGAGAGGTAGAAAAGAACCTTTGAATCGCTTTGAAAGACACCGAACTTAAGGTAGGAAAAGTTCAATACTTAATTCCCGTTTTGATTTTTGATACATAGATACATGATATGATTAACATGAATTTGATTGTGAAATAATCATAGTAATTGTATGTTTCATCGAATAGTCAAACTATGAATGTGAACCATTGAAATCGAACATCGATTCCGAATTACTGACTCAATGAATATTGTTATGTATTAAATCATTGATTTAAGTATTTAATATTAGTATTGCATATTGATTTAAGATTACCTGAATAAAATCCCATATTGATTTAAGATTACGTGAATAAAACCCCATATTGATTTAAGATTACGTGAATAAAACCCCATAATGACTAGTATGATAGTTTGTACCATCCACCATGGACCGATACGACAGTTTATATCGTACACTCAGTAAGTATTTATTGATAGATGATGGTTAGGGGGCTTTCCATCGATAAGGCTCAACAACGCTATAACCACATTGGAGTTACTTAAGTTATAATTTAAGTCATTTAATGAACGAAGCATAACATATAAGAAGTAAGAAATGAATAAAAATTGAAGTCACATGAATTTTTGAATTTTGTTTGAATACTATGTTGAATATCAATGCTTTTGAATTCTATTTAAACATGAAGTTATATTTAAAAGATCATCGTTTGATTCAATTTTAATATTCTATTGATTATGTCATTGAACCTGTGTTTCGAATTTATGAAATATGAGTTAATATTAATCTTTTCCTACTGAGCTTAGATTGTTAATTCATCCCGACACTTATGTCCCAGGTGTAGGTGTGGATCAGGATCCTGAATTAGAGGACCCTGATTATGTGTTAGAAGCAGAAGAGGAGATTTTTCCTAAAGATTACTTCTCATAATTATTGGTGATAGATTTTGGGTTAAGTTCATTTTGATAGCAAGTAAATTACTTGAACTAAAGTGATATAACTGTGTATAATTTGGAACCACTGTTTAGGTGACGGTCGGCCATCACCGATGATTATTTTTGTCAATTTTGAATTATGTCATATATAGAATTGGAATCAAAATAGTGTTAGATGATGTCTGTTTAGTATTCTGTATAAGAGAACATGCCTTAGAAGGCGTCGGACGGTCCAATTTCCCTATCATCATGCCTAGGGGAAACTAGATAGTCATTTGGCGACCCAGCCTTTCCTAAAAATTCATGTAGAAAAGTCGGGCCATCACAGTATTGGCACCCATCCCAAATTATTAAAATCCCCAACCATCAATTAGAATTCAAATTAGAGCTTTGTGAATAATTGGTAAGAACCCTCCTGTGCTCACATGCAATACACAATCCAAACTCGGACCCAAGACTTTATTTGACTTAAGACTCTATTTGTGCCTTTCTAAAAAAATATATAAGTAAATAAAAAGTTTGGGATTATAATCTTTTATATTGGGTTGCCCTATTTGCACTACCTAAATTGGAATGTATAGTAGCCCAAATAGGACTCTCTATATAAATGCACCGCCGAAGCTAAAAATAACCTATTGCCTACGACAAAAGCCAACCGTCCCTTCTTTTCGAAAAAAAAAAAATGAAAAAAAAAAAGAGAAGGCAATAAAAGTGAATTCCGTGCAAGCTGAATTCAAAGTCTTTGATTGCCAAGACAATTTTCCTCGTTTGTGGAATAGTAAGCTTGGACTCTTGCTTATTTTAAACCTTTGAATTTCCCAACAAGCTACATGCCCTCTACTGACTTCTGACTTTTTATATGATCAAAGCACAATCTCTCTCTCTCTCTCTCTCTCTCTCTCTCTCTCTCTCTCTCTCTCCTTCTCTTTCTACAATTCGAGTAGCCCAAGCAGCCATCGAACGCCAAGCCCCCATTGGACACTCTTTTTCCTCTGCATTGTGGGTAGCCCAAACACCACCACAGAGCCGCCACAACACTTCGGTATCATACATCCATGAACCACCAAGCACACTAATTTTTATTCATATTACACAGCTGCCACAAAGTATCCCACGCATCGGCCACGCTCTTTTTCTCACCGATCTCCACTCCAAAATATTGGAAGCAAAGGAGTCCCCCAATATTGGATCGCCATCACCACTCCATCTCTACCTTTTCCATAATTCGAATAAGGTATTATTCAAGATGGCTTCCTTCTTGCGACGTTAGGACCCGAGATAGGGGAAATTCAATTATTCATTTTTACTTTGACTCATTTGATTAATTGGTATGCTCAAACAATAAATTGTACCTTAAACTCATCATTCCTTAGCTTTGACGCATTTATTTAATTAGTCATGTTTGAATATATAACGTCATTGATTGCTAATTTTCACATTATAATTTGTTTAAATAATTAATTTCATATATACTAGGATATGCATGTTGGTTCCTATTTATGTGATGACTATACTCTTAAAAAAAAATTGATATAGCATGAAAATTGGAGGTAGATGCTGAAATTCCATTTTCAGAGCAGTTTGGATTTTTCCCTAACTTCACGTAACTGCAAAATTTTTTATAAACCTCCAATGGATGGGCCATCAAATGAGTAATGTAGAGAACAATGCCCTCTACTAAAACTATTCAAATATCTGAGAGCAAATCAGTCTCTAGTCACCTTGAAAATCGACCCCAAGACACCTACTTTAAAATTTGTACAGTAAATTGCTGCATCTGATTTCTGTCTAAGTGTTATGTAAATTCACATTTGACCTTTGATCAAACACCCATGTGAGTAGAATCACGAAAATTTTTATATGATCATCCCTTCCAACTTTTTATGATCTTCATACCTTTGATCAAACACTCATTTGACGCCCATTTGACTAGTTAGGCTCTAATTCGATCGGATTGCATCATAACTGCAGAATTATTTTGTACATTGGTAGGTCTCATTTTGTGATCACAAATGATCAAACATGTTAGCAAGATTTAGTTTATTCTTATTGTACTGTCTATCCACATGATCATCAAACATAAAGTGTGTATTATGAAATAAGAAAAAGACACGACACGAATTTACGACATCGATATAAATAGACACAGATTTAAAGGTCATTTAAGACAGATAAAACTAGACACAACACTAATTTATGACATGACACGTCAATAATTATAATTATATGTATGCTAAAGATAAGATATCATTCTGCCTGTGTGATTTTTGATTTTAAATAGGATCCTATCATGTCATGTCAAGTCATGGACCAAGCATGAGCCACCTCGATGAGTAGGGGCTACGGGTAATCATGAATATTGTCCATGGGTGATGATGGACGAGATCCCCATAGATATAAATATTACTTTAGTTTTAGCACCTATTATGTGCAAAAATTACCTTAAGTTAGTATTTAAGTCATACAAGTACTACAAGACATGTGTCACTGTGATTAGTCTATTTCTCATGGGTATATTTCACAAAATATGAAAGCACTCAAATTTTATAATAAATAAATTATGTATAGAATTTTAGACACATAGCCTTTGAAAATCGCTATCTCATAATCACAAATTTTGCTAACTTTCTCATATCTTATGATATATCTATCTTTAAATTATCGTCATATTAATTCGATGGATTTTGTGCATGCTGTTTAAGAAAATGTTTCAAGTCATAGAGGGTAATTAACTCCTCCCTACTATGCATCGTAGAAATTTTTGCTTATCCCGACACTATGTGTCACAGGTTTAGACATTGACAAGGATCTTGAGTTGGAAGAGGATCCTGAATTTGTTCTTGAAGACGAGGAAGATCTCCTACCTGAAGAATTTTATCCTTAGTAAGAATTTTTTGATTAAGACTTAATACGACTTAATAATTTTTTTTTTGAATATTTATTTATTATTTTTCACATATATTGATATAAGTACTACTATTGTGTGACGTACGGTCGTCACCAGTGGTATTTTTGGATTAATATTTTCATCTATGGATGTTAAAATTATTTGTGTCAGTTAGTAGGTAATTTAATTAAAAATTTTATAATATATATATATATATATTTTAAAATAGCTTGTGTTTTCTCAATAAATTACCATCATATTAGGATTAAATCATTGCATGCCTATGACACGAATGTTAATGACATGAATTTTTATGTAGAAAATTCGAGTCGTTACACATGGCCTTAGCTTTTGGTGATGGGACACTCCAAAAGCCTAAAATGCATTTTTAGTAAAGTAAAGCAGTTAAGTGAAGAAATGAAATTCTCACAAAGTCAAAAGACTAAAAAGCCCTAACAATAATTGACCACTATTAAATTAATGGTGGTCAACAGGTGTCACGACCCAGAATTCTACCCGATATTAAGGGCCCAGAATTCTGTGTTATGATACCGCACGCTTGTTAAGACCATAAGCGGACATGGATTCAATCCATAAAGTACCTTAGAAAATAAGATTGAGAAATTTGAAAGAACAACTTATTATAATTAGCTAAAGAGTAAAAGCGAAATGCACAGACGATCAATAATAGAGTAATTTCCTAACCACGCATCTAAGATAGAAAAATAAACTAAGGTTTTAAGTAGGAATAAATTGTCCCATAAGATGTACGAAGGAGTAAAATCAAATAATAACAAGTCGATCAAGTAAAATAATCATTTCTAGAAACTAAAGAAACTCTCAAGGCTCATAATAGTTCGTAGGATCTACTCCCTCATCCAGGCGACAGCCGACGTCCTCATCCTCATAAGCTGCATCGAGTACAAATGCATCCATGTCCTTAATGGTAGAATAATTAGTGCTCTCACCTGCAACTATTAGATTTCGAGGGGCGAGTTTACTCAGTCGTGTAAACTCTGTGGGTTGCACAATCGATCCACCATAACTTACTCAGGTTATCGTGTGTGCAATCGCGTGAGTTGAAGTGATCCATGTAAATAAAACCAAGCAGATATATATGATTACGATAATATCTACGATCTCATAACATACCATATCAAAATTGAAAGACATAGCATAGAATAAAATATATATGATGTATCAATTTCTTATTTCTTTTATTATTTGTCTTGTCAACTAATCTTATGTAACATATCTTAAATTTTATCATAGCTCTATACGCCTACACATCGTAATTTGCTTCTCACTTAACTTACGTAAACGACTTATGCCAGGGTTGCTGTTCAAGCATACAACGCGAGGCCCACGTGTAAAAAATTATCTAATCTTTGTATCGTATCGTATACCACCATTCAACTCGATAAGATTGCATGCATTTAAATCAGTGTCCCCTTACGTTCGAGACACCGTCGTATCGTGATATTCTTAAGACCCGTCTTGGCTACAGACATTAGGTCTTGTGGTGGCACCCAAGCCTTGGCACGTATAAAAACTTATTTCGTATTTTACTGGCCTTCATAGCGTAACTTATCATATTTATATCTTATTTTATCTTACACTTTTATTTCTTATTATTTACTTATAACTTATTTTGGAGTGAGCCATAGTGTGATAAACTTTACTAAATCATGATTTTCGAGGGACGGGCATAGTAACTTATATGTATTTCGTGTGGAAGCCCATATTCCCATAAAGGTGTTCCATCCGTATATGGATGCCTACATTTCAAGTTCCACATAATTGTGAAAGGGACCCTACCATGACTAAGGCTTAAAAGTCGTTTATTGTGTCTTATTTTTTTTTATCCTACCCTATACATGCCCTAGCGTACTTCTATGATGATAGATATGATGTGTACTAATGAAAATACTTAATAAAATATGTATCTTACACTACGCAAGAACATATCTTGATAAATGAAATTCAGGAACGATAATGAAGATGAAGGAGTACAATATCTCTAAATTAATAGTTAATAGGAGGTATAGAAATTCTACCTTAAGCATGACGTATGAAATCTGAATTGTAAATACATGGTGAAAATGCGGAATAAAAGTATATCATTATATGAAAGTTGATATGTATAAAATGCAATTACAACACTAGAAGTATAAATAATGGAACAATAGTGCTTGTTATTGGACTTACTTTACCATTCAATCTATTAACTTAGATACTGAAATATATTCAAAATGAAAGACGAGTATTTCTAACTATTTTTACTTTATAATTGAGCTCCAGCACCATTACTTTGATGTAGTTAGATCATATAGGTTATGGACTGATCGGTAATGCGATCGAAACTTGTTACGAGCTCTAAAGTGGCACGTATATCCTAAATAAGATAATGGGAGTCTCAATGGAGGTGATGTACTATACCAATGTATCTTAGAAACCCAAAAACTTTAGGATCAAGCTTGATTTGCCTAATTCGGATGCCTAAGTGAAACGATACATCAACAAAATTTTAACCTATAGTTTTGTCACATTTTTTAAATGAAATGAAATTAATTCATTTTTTTTTATCATTGATGATCTGATGACCCAGCAAACAACGCCTAAGTGTTCACAGTACTAAAAAAACTCAGGTTAAATTTCTGGTTTACTTAAAACAATCAACAGGGTAAAAAATAATTAACAGTTCAAGAGTTGTCAATCTCGATTGGTCGAAGTCCCATCTCGACCTGTTGAGATTTTAGAGGATCACAGAAGGACAGTCAATCTCAACTGGTCGAAGTCTCATCTAGATCTGTCAACATTTCAGAAGAAAGAAAAAGAAGAGAACAATACTCGACTGGTCGAAACTGGATTTTGACCGGTCGAAATTACCAAATAGTGGACGAAAAAGCCTTATCCAAACTCGACTGGTCGAGTTTAACAGATAAGATAAATCTTGACTGATTGAGATTGAATCTCGACCTGCCGAGATTAGTTATTTAAGAACAAGTCGAGTTTGGCAGCAAATCCGAGATTTCCTTCTTTCTCAAATATAGTTAGGGTTGTTTTAGGGTTTCCTTTCAAGGTAAACTGAATAATCTATGATGGACTGAGGGGGGCTAGAGATTTAAGGAATGAATTCGATTATTGGTTTAGGTTCAAAGTTTAGTTTTGAGATTAACAGGATGATTAATTTGGGTGTTGTAGTATGTTGATAGATTGGTTTGGAAATTGCTTTCGGAACCGGTAGGTGAGTTTGTTCAGGGATTGATTGTGAAGTTGGTTAGGTATTTGTTCAAGGAGCATGGGGATTGATTCACTGATGGATAAGTTATCGAGTTTAAAGGTAGGTTGAGTTGGTTCAGGGATAGGCTTGATGATATGTTGGGCTGGTTTAAGAATAAGTGTGTAGATTTTGGGTTGGGTTGATTCGGAATTGTATTTAATGATTTTGGTGATAGGTTGGGTAGGGATAAGTTTGGTGATAGGTTAGGTATGGAAGGTGATTTCTAGTTTAGTGGTGTGGGTGACAAAGTTAGTCGATTGTGGGTGGGAAGCATGGATGTGATTTGGAAGAGTTTCAATTTTACGGATTAGGCTAGTTGGGTGACCTGGGGCGGGAGTGAATGTTTGTATAGTATCATATGCGAGTTGAGGGTTTGTTTGGATATGGTCAGGTAAAGAGTTGTAAGGGATAGAGTTAGTTTGTATGTTGTTGGGGTGTCAATGTTGATTCTGGTTAGGGTATGGATGTTGGTTTTGGTGAGGGTATAGATGTTAGCTTTGGTTGGGGTATAGATGCTGATTTTTGTTACGGTGTTGGTTCGTGCAAATTTGATTTTGAGTTTGATTGTATGGGGAAAAGTTTATTTGGCTTTGTTCTTGGTTTGTGTTGATTTGTTTAGAGCCTAGAGTTTTGTTTGGAGTCTTTGTTTTATGATCATTGGAAGAGGGTCTTTTAGAAGTTAGTATAGAGAGATTAAGGCCTCCATTTTTCATGCGATGCTGTATGCGTGAAGCACATAAATAGAGGATAGAGAAGTCAGGGTAGCCACTTAGTATAAGAGCACTCTGAAGGGGCTCCCGGGTATTTTTGATTAAGACGTCTATGGCGTCCTTTTCTTTCATTTGGTACCCTGCTTTAGCGGTAAGGCTTCTCCAACGATTAACGAAGGTTGTGAAGTCTTCCTCTTCTCCTTGTTTTGTGGTCATCAAATCGGTGAGACTGATCTCTTCGTGTGTCATGTATTTATATTGATCTAAGAATGTATCGGCTAAGTCTTCGAATGTCTCGATTTTAGCTAATGGTTAAGTAGCAAACCAGTCAAGGGCTTCTCCTTCTAGAGATCTTTGAAAGTAATGGATCAGGAGCCCATGATTAGTGCGGATTAGTCGAAAATTGTTGCAGAAGAGTGCAAAGTGATGGTTCATATTTCTCTTACTGTTATATCTATTCAATTTTGGAGGTTTAAAATCGGTGAATACGGTAAATTTGATTTTTCGGCAAAATTTGTAGAATTCGAAAGACTATTTTGGATGTTGTCTCTTAGCCATATAGTTGTCTAAGATCTGAGTGAGGTTCTCCATGTTTACAGTGGTGTTCTTTTTAGATTTCTTGAGGGAGAATTGTCTTTGGCAATTATTATTGAATGAGGTGTGAAAGGAGCGCATGTTAGGTGTTGGGGGCGTCTGGATACAAGGAGGAGTTGATGACCTTTCCTCTTGTTTGCTTCTCGAAGTGACTTGTCTTTCATCTAATAGTATTTGGTCTACGATGGCGTTGTATAAACCGACTTGGGATTGTAATAAGGCATCGACTTATTTTCCTCCTTTTATGAGTGTATTGGTAGTGAGGTCCACAATTTGATTAGTGGTGTAGTTTTGCCCAACACTGCTTTCTCTTCGATCGTTGCGATTGGTATTTAGCAAAGTACAGGGGAATTTTTTACCTTCACTGGCCATATTTACCTGAGTACGATCCTGGGCTATCCATTGAGACCACCCAATACCATATTCGGGATTGTTATGGGGGCCCCCATGAGGATGAGTCAATATTATTAAAAATAAATTTCTAAATTCTGTACTTTTTTTTTTGGTTGGAAAAGCCGATAGCACGAGCGCTCAATCTCACGATTTTTTAGAACTAGCGTAAAAGAGTGTTCATATTCAACTCTCGATACCTAGGTTTTCCTTACTGTGTATGCTGGTGTTTTCGGGTCAACGGGAAGTGGGTACAATATTTGTCTGATTAGGTCTTAAGGGAAGGTCTGATGTGTAGGAAGTTCCCCGGATCGAATCCCCGAAGAGTCACACCGACCCTTTCACACCAGAGGGGGGTAATATAGAATGGTTTCTAAATAATGCCTAGAATGCGTGTAGTGTGAGTTTAAAAGTGATAAAAGAAAACAAAAATAAAAACCCAAATTATTTAAAACGGGGCAACCCTAGCAAAAAGGAGTCTCACCGTGATCCCCAGTTTGTTGGTACGTGTTTTCGGGAACCCTCTCGGGTTCGAGAAAATGGCCGAAATGGTTTCAATGGGACTTTGTTTGCAAATGGAAGGCGAAAGTATAATAGGATAAAAAGAAAGGGTATTTAAATGCACGTGTAGGAAATCATTTGTCGCAGCCTGAATTTAAATGGTATACCTAATGTCGTGATCGTCATCTATAGATTTGTCGACGTCGTAGAATGTCATTGATCGCGAGGATAGGGTGCGGGAATATGGTTGGACTCCTATGTGAAACAACGGCATACCGACTTTAGCAGCTAAGGTTGCCTAGGGTGTTAACTAATTTAGGTTTTTTTATCCTAATTGATCTACCTAAAAGAAGGCGGGGTGTTGGCCCGTTAGGTGAGGGATGATTGACCTCGTTCTCGGGTACCCTCCGTTGGCTCCCTTGGGCAAATCAGGTTTAAAGGCTATGATTACTTTTGAAAATATGATGAGGGGTGTGGACCTAATTGAATCTAAGTTAGAATTTTGACAGGCGTTTCCTAAGGTCGGATCTAAGGCTAGCTTTTCTTTCCTTCGGACTACTCGGGAATCGAAGTAGATGGGCTAGCCCCACCATGCTTGACTGCTCTACGTGACTTCTAAAAGAGAGACGCAGTTCTAAGAGCAAGATACTTAGAGTGAAACTCTGCTCTATTTAGAAATCGCAGAGCCAACCTCGAATTTTCCAGAGAGAATAAGCAAAAAAAAATTGTGTAGAATGGGAGGGCAAGGGTCTTATTTATAGTATACAACTGATTATACGCTAGAAGTCTGACGTATAATCTGAGCTATATGTTGGGAGTCCAGCGTATAATGAATTATACACTATGGTTATAGCGTATAATTCGAGCGGCCTCGAGAGAATCGGTCAAGTGACCGGTTGGTGACCGGATTGACCTAGACACAGAGTTTGGGTAGGACTTTCCTCAATTATGCGCTGTAAGTACAATGCATAATCTGGAAGTCGAAGAGAGTTAGAGTCTCAGTCTAATGCGGACCAATTATATGCTGAAAGTTCAGCGTATAATTGGGAAGCAGGTCGGGTCGGGTCCAATTATACACTGAGATTTCAGCATATAATCAATTATACGCTGAGGTTTCCGTGTATAATTCTCCAAATGAGGGTTTTTGAGATTTGTGCCTAAGGTTTTCTTTTTCAGAACTCGGGACAGGTTATAGAAAGGCATGCAAGGACAAACATGCAGACATATTTACAGATAATATCATTTAAGTAAATGTCATTACTCGGTCCTTTCCATTTACTTAAGATATTACATGTAAATAACAAAATATCCCTCATTTAAATTCAATAAAAATACTCTCGAATAAAAATTCTCAAGAATAAAAAGTCAACTTTCCAATTCAAGAATAAAATTCGAATTCTTGCAATTTGGTCAAATTTGTAACTTTCAAATGGCAAGCCTTTTTGTGAAACTTTAAAGCCCATAAATTTTATCATATCAAAGTATTGCTAAAATATCAAAGAACGGTAAAAAAGTTCACATCTGGGCTTCCAAATGAGAAATATATTATCAGGGTTCTGGCTCAACCTTTGATTTTCAGTCAACAGGACCCGGGGCCTAAAATATAATAGTTAGCACGTCACATATGATCAGGAAATGTAAAAAATGGGGTGTCTACAGTTCGTGTATCAATTTGACTTTCTCAGTCGTAGTTTGAACTAGTTTGGGTCCAAGCATTTTCCTAACTCCGACTTCATCCCAACACAAAGGTGTTCTATAACTTCTAACGTATAATGCTTCGAAAGGAGAATTCCAATGCTCGTCTGATGGCTATTGTTGCAAGAGAATTTGATTAATGGGAGCTAATCATCCCAATTCCCTCGGAAGTCAAGCATACAAGCTCATAACATATCTTCGACTACCTGATTAACCCTTTTGGTATGCTCGTCGGTTTACAGATGAGAGGTAGTACTGAATTTCAGGAGAGTACCAAAAGTTTCTTCAAAGGTAATCCAATGTTTTGAAGTGAATTTTGAGTCTCTATCGGACAGGATGGTCACAGGCACGCCATGAAATTTCACGATTTCTTTCAGGTAAGTCTCAACGAGCTTTTCTCCATCTGCAGTGGTTTTAAATGACAAGAAATGTGTTGACTTTGTCAATCTGTTAACTACTACCAAGATGGCATCGTTCTTTTTCAACATTTTTTGTAGGTCCACGATGAAGTCCATTGATATATTTTCCCACTTCCATTCTGGAATGGGTAACGGTTGAATGAGGCCAACCTATTTTGGATGTTTTGCTTTAACTTGTTGACAGACTAAGCACTTTGATACATATTCGACTATTTCTTTCTTCATGTTCGACTACCAGTACTGATTTTGCAAATTTCGATACATCTTAGTGTTGCCTAGGTGCACTGAATGCTCTTACTTATGACCTTCATCGAGTATTTTCTTTTTAACAACATGGTCATTGGGTATGTATAATCTCTGCCTAAAGAGTAATGTTCCATCTGTCCTGAGACCAAAATTAGTTTTGGTTCCTTATACATAGTCTCAATGATTTTTATGTTTTCTAGATCCATACACTGCAGTTCCTTGATTTTGTCTATGATGAATGAATTTATCAAAATTCTTACTAGACATACACCTTCTCCAATTTCTTGGAGATGAAAATTTTTTTTGGCTAGTTCATAGAAGGGCCTCCAAGTTTTTAATCGGGTCAACAATCCTAAAGTTTTTCTATTGAATGCATCGTTGACGATGTTCACGTTACCGAGAGGATAATCAATTGAACAGTCATAATCCTTCATGTACTCGATCTATTTGCATTGTCTGAGATTCAATTCCTTTTGTGAGAAAAGATACTTGAGGCTCTTATGGTCTGTATACACTTTAAACATTTCACCGTGGAGATAATGTTGCCACAATTTGAGAGCGAAGATGACTGCTGTCAATTCTAAGTCGTGAACTTGATAGTTTCTCTCACGTGGTTTAAGTTACCTTGACCCGTATGCAACGACCTTCCCATCTTTTTGTAGTACACAACCAAGTACCTGACCAGATGCATCGGTGAAAATTTCAAATTTCCTTGTGTATGTGTTAGAGGGTAAGGTTAGAACTGGTGCAGTGGTAAGCTTCTTCAACTCTTTGAAGCTTCCTTCAGACTCGCTAAACCATAGAAACTTTATATTCTTCTTTGTGAGGCTTGTAAGTGGCAAAGCAATCCGAGATAATCCTAAAACGAAGCGTTGATAGTAACTCGCGAGTATGAGGAAACTCCTTAATTCGATAATACTTTTTGGTGTCTACCAATTGATTACTACCTCAATCTTATAAGGGTCAACAGTAACTCCTTCTGCAGATATCACGTCCCCTAGAAAGGTCACTTGTTTGTGCTGGAAATCTCAAAGTGTTTGAAGTGCGAGACGAAGGTGTTCTTCATGTTCTTCCTCTGAACGTGAGTAAATGAGGAAATCATCTACGAATATGATGATGAGTTTATCAAGATATGGCCTGAAAACTCGATTCATCAGGTCCATGAATACAGCTGGGACATTTATTAGTTCAAAGGGCCTGGCTAAGAATTCGTACAACTCATTCTTGCAAGGGAATGCTGTCTTTGGAAAATCATCTTCTCTCACCTTCAGCTGGTGATAACCTGATCTAAGATCTATCTTAAAAAGTATTTGACCCCTTGAAGTTGATCGAATAAGTTATCGATACGTGGGAGGGGGTATGGATTCCTGATGGTTACACTATTCAACTGACGATAATCGATGTATAGCCTCATTGAATAATCTTTCTTCTTTACAAAGAAACTTAGGACTCTCCATGATGGCTCACTGCATCTGATAATTTTTTTATCTGATAACTCCTTGAGTTGCATCTCCATTTCTATTAATTCTGCGGGGGTCACCTGGTATGGTGCCTTGGCAATTGGTGCGATCTATAGAATCACATTGATTTTGAATTCAATTTCTCGGTCGGGTGGTACTCCGGGTAAGTCCTTAGGGATTATGTCGACGAAATCTCTGATGACTAGAATTGTTGTATGACTGAACATCTTGTCTTGTTCCTCGTCTAATACTGCCAATAAAGGTACTCCCTTCCTTTTGATTCTCTAAAATTTGAATGGTCTCCGAGAGGTTACAAGGTGACCACTTTAGAGAAACAATCAACTGTAGCATGGTATGTGGCTAGCCAATTCATCCCTAATATGATATCTTCTGTGAATTTAATTATAATGTTTTACTCGCAAGCGCACGAATCAGATTGTATATAGTGGGTGCAGAGTACGAGATCGTTCCCACGAGGACTATTTTTGAAAATCTAAAAAGATGAGACAGCAATTCAAGAAATCTACTAAGAGCCAATAGTGCCCTACCAATATTATGATTAAGGTGGTTTTATGAGATGATAATTACTGACTACAAACTAAAATTTAATTGATGATTTAAAAATAAAGGTAAAGATGAAGATAAAGATGAAGATACTAAATCCTCCCATCTTCGGTCTGTTCTTCCCATAATATAAATCTAAGGATTAAACTATGAGATATACCATTGAAGAAAAACATCTTTTATGGAAGATAAATGATCAAAATCCTGATAGGTTCCATGTGGCATCCCTGCAATCAGGACTTAACTTCAGAGATGATTTTCATATATAGATCTGGGATCAAGTGCATAGCTCGGCACACTTGATCTCAAATGTAAATAAAAATCATCCTCAAGGTGGGTAAAAATTCTAACAAGAATACCACCATAGATATGAGATCAAGGGCATGGCTCGTCACACTTGATTTCAGATTAGGGAGTAATTAAGATAAAATTACCAATACAGATCCAAGATCCAAGGCATGGCTCGACACACTCGATCCCAGTTCATAATCGTAAGTAGATCCACATGATGAAAGCAAAAAGACCATATAACAATGATTGGGCCCAATTACCGTCACAGATTTGAGATCCAGGGCATGGCTCGGCACACTCGATCCCAGTTAGTGACGGGGATTTCATCTGTTCGTGATAACATAACCACCATAAAATAAAATCTCATATTTTAATCCTAAATTTATATTATTAGAAGTACATCCCTCGGATGAGAATCATTAGATCCCCATCCCTAAGAAACTAGCCACACATGCTGTAATTAAATGACATAAACAAATAAGAAATGAAAAATGACATTAATTTAATTAAATAAAAATACCTCAACCTTCAATAAAAAATTATTGGATCCACAAGTACGATGATCTTCAGAAACGAAGTACAAGAATGCTCTATACTGAACTTTAAATTTTATACTAGGAATCAACTGAACAGGAACAATAAATTGAAGGAAGGAATACTGAAAAGATTAAAGGAACAAAGCTCTCAAAAAGGAATAAAGAAAATCTCTATTTCTACGTCTATGAAAAATTAAAATCTAATCTAACTCTCTAAAAAAATAATCTCCCTCTCGAAATGTTGGTTCAGGTTTAAATAGTTTCCAAATTGCATAGGTTTCCCAGTTCGAAAAGTCAGGGTCGATTAATCGACCCTATAGGGTCGATGCATCGAACCTCCAAAGAATCCCTAAAAATCTGCTTTAAAGTCACTTCCGTGTCAGACTACTCTCTGTGCCTCGATTAATCGAGCAAAGAGTCGATTAATCAACCTTCCCAAATTTTCATGAATTCCAGCCCACTTTTGTATTAGACACTGCTTCGGTATTTCAGTCATATCTTTCTACTCTGAACTTAGATTGACATGATTCTTACGGCGTTGGAAAGTGGACCGAAAACTCTACAACTTTTATGTTTTGGAAATTTCATAATTCTAACGTCTTGAAGGTCTAAATATAGCTGCAAATCGCATCAAGTTCTCGATGACCCAAAGTTGCAGTGTTTTGACATTATTTTCAGAATTCTTGGGCTGTTTTTTGTACTTGGATTGTATTTACTTAAAACACTTCAAATCTAGTAATTCTCATCAGATAGCCTTCATCGAATAGCTAAATATAGATATTTAGGGGTGAAATATCATCATGTTTCACTGCTCATCACACCCCCAAACCTACACTTTGCTAGTCCTCGAGCAAATCAAACTAAAGAAAAACAAATGCCACTTTTGTAGGGAGCACGATTGCACTTAGTGTGTGCAACAAGCCTTTAAACCCCTAGGTGATCCCTAGTGGAGGCGTTGTGTCTCCTGAGGGTTTACAGTAAAGTTACCCACAAACTTCAGCACATTTTTGAAACCATCGGCAAAATTGAGTTTCAAAATATGATTTTGATAACATATATACCATTCAAAGCTCAAAATCATTAATCAATTCAATATGCGAATTCTCAATTTTTAAATAACAATGTTATACTAATCATACTAGTATCCATTTACATTAGTCTAATGCTCAAATTGTTAGATAACTCATCCATTCATGGCTAAACGTGGAGTGTGTGCATATCCAAACCAAAATTCATCCATCTCAGAACTAGTCCAAACGGGAAATCGTCGGATCTATTGTTTCGACTCAATCCTCACTTTAGGTATACTCTTGGAATAGAAATCACTCCGATGATGGGTAAGTTTTCGCACACATGTGAGAGATCAATACAAAGCAAATAAAAAGGTCTCACATGATAAATGTAACATGATGCAATTAATGAACAAAAATAAATCTCATAAGAAGATACTTGTATATCCTAAGCATGTTATATCAAGTGTCATAAGTATCACATATTCACTCTCCACAAAGCAGTTACCAATGCAAGATCAGATCATGAAGGTCTTTTTAGGGTTGTAATGGGGCTCAGGAAAGGGTAAGAAAGAATTGGAAGTTAGGATTCAAAATTTCTGAGAAATCGGAAAGGAAACACCTTTTGATTTTTCTATTTCTTCTCTTTTTCTTTTCTCACTCCTTTTTCTTCTTTTGAATTTTGTTTTCTTGAAGCACCTCATATTTTTTATTATTCTTCACAGTTTTCTTTTTCTTTTTCTCCCATTTTTTTCTTTTTATTTTTGCCATATACTCTCAGTAAACACCACAACTCGGTATCTCTCCACTTACTCTCTTTTCGTTCATTCTCATCCCTCGTTCCTAATTTCTCATAAATAAGAAGGGTAAAGCTGAATTTTTAGAAATGGTGAAGGGTTAAAGGTTAACGTGGCTTATCAAAGAATGTATAAAGGTAATTTTTTTCAATAGGCTCAAAGGGGTACTAGAAGGATAAATTTATATAAGGTGGGGTATTTTAAGCACAAACGAGCCAAAGGTGGCCTTCAATCATGTCCTTAAAAGATGGTAACCTTGCCTATTTATCTTGAGTAGATATACAGTACATTCTAACATAATGATATGAATTTGATTTCATGCAAAGTCACAAGTCAAAATAAAATATATGAGATTATGCAAAGTAATTCGTATCCAAAGAAAACTCTGAGTTTATGTATTTACTTATCAATGACGGGAAATTAGCTCTAAAGCTTACCGGGTTTAGTCTCCACTAAGAACCTAAGATTCAACATTCAAAGCAGTTCATCGATTTCTAAGTCTTAGCTTGGTATAAGTGCAAAAATTCTAAGCATGAATTTCAAAATTACTCACAAAATATCACATTAAGCTTCTTCATCTTAGATACAAGTAATCAAAATATGACATCAATATTCTCAAAATTAAATTCACATGTATCATCAACTAAAGTTTGAAAACTATCGCCAAATATTGTGTGCATGATGGCTTCCAAATTAATTTTTTTTTTTTTTATATCTACTGTCGATTAATCGACTCGAAGGAGTCGATCGATCGAGAGTGGAAGGTCGATCAATCGACCTTCATTGTCGATTGATCGAGAAAATATTTTTATTTATATTTATTTATTATTATTTATTTATTTATTTTTAATGAAAAATAAGTGATGCAAAATAGATAACCATACCCCCAAACCGAAAGATGACAATGTCCTCATTGATTGAAATATGTATTTCGCCCCCAAACCTATTGAAAACTACCTCAATACAAAGATCAGGTGCAGAGCATATGTGCATCAAATTGGAACATGACAAATAAGGGAGAGTAAAAATTTGAAGGTATGTGGCTATACTAGGTTGGGAATAAAAAACAACCTAAACTAAACTAAAAACTAATAATTTAGAACTAAACATACGAAATAAAGAAATCCTAAATCCTAAAGTTACAATTTATTATTATTTTTTTTTTTTATGTGACGAAATTGAGTTGCCTCCCAATGAGCGCTAGTTTAATGTCGATAGCTCGACCATATGAATTGCTCAGTCAGGGTGATCAATTGGATTACCTAAGGAAAGAGTGTCAGAGAATGCAATTGCCTCCTCTAGGAATGATTTTAATCTTTGACCATTAACTCGAAAAATATTTCCGTATTTCTGATTAATAACATCAATTGCCCCATTGGAGAGTATTCGAAAGATTTTGAATGGACCACTTCAACGGGTTTTTAATTTCCCTGGAAATAGGTGAAGTTGGGAATTGTAGAGTAGAACCTGTTGACCAATGATGAAAGATTTACGTAGAATAGATTGATTATGAACCTGTTTCATACGGTCCTTGTAAGATTTAGCACAATCATATGCGTCAACACGGATTTCTTCTAATTCATTTATTTGCAAACCCCTTTGGGTACCAGATTTCAGGAGATCGAAATTCAATGACTTAATGGCCCAAAATGCTCGATGTTCCAGTTCGACCGGGAGGTGACAACCGTTACCAAAAACCAACCGATATGGTGACATGCCAATCAGAGTTTTAAACGTAGTTCGATACGCCCATAGAGCGTCATTCAGTTTTAGCAACCAGTCTTTACGGTTCGGATGGATTGTCTTCCCTAAAATTCGCTTAAGTTCCCGATTAGAGACTTCAACTTGGCCACTCGTCTGAGGATAGTATGGTGTAGCAACTTTGTGTGTGACACCATATTTCTTCATTAATTGGGTGAACACTTTATTGTAAAAGTGCTTTCCACCATCGCTGATTATCGCCTTTGAAATACCAAAATATGAAAACACTTGATCTTTGAGAAATTTGATCACTACTTTGTGGTCATTTGTTTTACATGCTACAACTTCAACCCATTTCGAGACATAATCCACCCTGATAAGGATGAACGTATTTCCAAACGAATTCGGGAAAAGACCCATAAAATCGATCTCCCAAACATCGAATAATTCAACTTCTAAAATTGGATTGAGCGACATCATGTTGCGCTTTGAGATCCGGCCTATCATTTGATAGTTGCGACAAGATTTGTAATGCTGATGACAACCTTTAAAGATCGTCGGCCAGTAGAAACCACTTTGGAGGATCTTTGCTGTAATCTTCTTAGAACTAAAGTGACCTCCATAAGCTAGCTCATGACAGAACGACATAATCCGTGGTTTCTCATATTCAGGAATACATCTTTGTATGATCTGATCGGGACAGTATTTGAATAAATACGGATCTTCGAAAAAGTAGTGTTTCACCCGAGCTAAGAAAATAGATTTCTCATTCTTAGACCAATGGTGAGGTAATTTCTCTGTGACTAGGTAATTGACAAGATCCGCATACCAAGGTAGGCAATCAATCCTGAACAACAGTTCATCCGAGAAGTGCTCCAAGATCGAAATAGGATCGTCAGATTTTTCAATAATTATTCGTGATAAGTGATCTGCCACCATATTTTCTGAGCCTTTCTTGTCTTTGATCTCTAAATCGAACCCTTGCAACAACAAGATCCATCTAATTAAGCGTGCTTTAGCATCTTTCTTAGCGAACAGATAACGTAGAGCAGCGTGATTTGTAAATATCACGACTTTATATCCTAATAAATAGGATCGAAATTTATCTAACGCGAAAACTACTGCCAAAAGTTCCTTTTCGGTGGTCGAGTAGTTCAACTGGGCATCGTTGAGAGTACGACTCGCATAGTAGATTACATGCGGTAATTTTTCTATTCGTTGTCCCAGAACAGCTCCGATTGTATAATCAGAGGCGTCAAGACATGATTTGAACGGAAGTCGATTCAGAAGATTGAATTATCGGGGCTTTTATCAATTCAGCCTTAATGGTTTCAAAGGCTTGCAAACATTTATCATCAAAGAAGAATGGGACATCCTTTGAAAGTAAGCTGCATAGCGGTCACGCTATCTTGCTGAAATCTTCAATAAAACACCGATAAAAACCGGCGTGTCCGAGAAAAGATCTAATTTTCTTAACTGTTCTCGGTGGTGGTAGATTGGCAATTAAATCAACTTTAGCCTTATCGACCTCGATACCCTGGGACGATATGATATCTCCCAAAACAATGCCATCTTTAACCATGAAGTGACATTTTTCCTAGTTAAGGACAAGGTTCTTCTCCTGACGTCGTGCAAGCACTAGCGACAAATGATTCAAACAGTCAGCAAAACTATTTCCATGGATCGAGAAGTCGTCCATGAAGACTTCGAGGAATCGTTCGACCATATCTGAAAAAATACTCAGCATACATCTTTGGAATGTAGCTAGTGTATTACAGAGCCCAAACGGCATTCGTCGGTAGGAGAAAGTACCAAAAGGGCATGTGAACGTGGTTTTCTCTTGATTCTCAGGTGCAATGACTATTTGGTTATAACCGAAATAGCCATCGAGGAAGCAATAGTAATCATGCCCGGCTAGTCTTTCTAACATCTGATCGATAAACGGAAGTGGAAAGTGATCTTTCCTCGTCATCAAATTTAACTTCCGATAATCGATACACACTCTCCAACCTGTTTGAATTTTTGTAGGAATTAGTTTGTTTTCCTCATTCTTCACCACTGTGACTCCCGACTTCTTAGGGACCACTTGTGTGGGGCTGATCCATTTACTGCTCGAGATGGGGTATATGATTCCAGCATTTAAAAGTTTTATTACCTCATTTCGGACCACGTCTTGCATTATAGGGTTCGGTCTTCTCTATGGTTCCCTTGAAGGCTTAGTATTGTCTTCCAAATGGATTCGGTGCATACACACCGTCGGACTAATGCCTTTGATATCTTTTATCGACCATCCGATGGCACTTTTGTGCTCTTTGAGTACATTCATGAGTTGGCCTTCCTGATTCGCATCCAATTTTGATGAGATTATGACGGGTTGAGTTTCATTCTCCCCTAGGTAGGCATACTTAAGATTTTTCGGAAGAGGTTTAAGTTCTAAGGACACTTTCTCCTCCTCTTTCGGCTTTTCCATGATTAATTCAATTGGAGCTCCAAAATTTATTTTCTTTTCTTCTCCCAGAAGCGGTGTGGAGTCCAATATGTGATTCACTTCTTGGATCAGCTGATCCACATCAAAATTTTCTCCATAATGCGCAAGACAAACTGCTAAAGGATCTTCAATTTCAAATGCATGAAATATTTCTTCTACGATTTCATCGAGTATGCATGCTTGTGCATGTTCATCATCCTCCATGGGCTGCTTGGCAATATTAAAAATGTTGAGTTCCACTATCATATTCCCGAATGACAGATTCAGGATCCCGTTTCAACAATTGATTAGCGCATTAGAGGTTACTAGGAATGGTCTTCCTAGAATCACCGGAATGTTATTCTTCAAATTTGGTGCCGGTTCAGTGTCTAAAACAACAAAATCTACAGGAAAGTAGAAAGAATCCACCTTGATAAGGACATCTTCCACAATTCCACGAGGGATCTTTACTGGCTAATCAGCTAACTGAAGGGTCATCGCAGTGGTCTTAAGCTCTCCCAATTCGAGCTCCTTGTAAACAGAGTAGGGCAACAAGTTGACACTTGCTCCTAAATCTAAAAGGGCCTGATCAATACGGTTATCGCCGATGATGATTGAGATTGTAGGACAACCTAGGCCCTTGTATTTAATTGGGAGCTTTGCTTGCAACACTGAACGAACCTGCTCGGCTAAGAAAGCCTTTTTCGAAATATTGATCTTTCTTTTGATTGTGACCAATTCCTTCAAAAATTTTACATAAGCAGACACTTGTCGAATGGCATCCAGGAAGGAAATATTAATTTTTAATTGCTTGAAAATCTCATTTATTCCTTCCACATCGCGATTTTTTCATGGTGCCATCTATCTTTACGGGTACGGTGCTTTAGGAACAAAACTTTTCTTCTGTTCACTCCTTTCTTCTGTTATTTCTTTGGCTTGTACTTTTTCTTCAATTTCTTCTTTCTCTTCAAATTTCTTCTCTCCATCAGACTTTTCCTCCTCCTCTGGTAAGACTACTTTGTTATCGACCTGCTTTCCTGATCTCAACGTTGTGATCGCCCGAATTTGTTGTTGATCATCATCTTGTGTTGAAGTTGGTGTTTGTTCAACAACCATCTGACCTCTTGGGTTAGGAACTGGTTGGCTAGGAAACGATCCTTTTTCTCTTTCACAGAGAAAAGTTGCCAATTGCCCAATTTGGGTCTCTATTTTAGAGATTGAGGATGTGTGAGAATGGATAAGTTTCATCAGGTCCTCAGTAGAAGGAGTTTGTATATGAGGACGTTGGGCAGCATTTCTCAGCGGATTGTTAAATCCAGGTGGTGGAAATGTTGGCACAACATTTTGTTGTGGTTGGTTTTGATAACCTCCCATTGGTTGTGCAAACTGAAAATTCTGGTTCAATTGTCGTGGCTGCCCAACCTGATTTTGATTGTATTGAAATTGATTTGGATTATTGAACCCTTGCTATTGAAATTGCCCTTGACCGTAGTTTTGTTGCGGTCCTTAGTTGAAATTTTGTTGGGAATAAAAGTTCGTCCCCTGTTTCCTGGACTGTATTATTTGATTATCTTATTTCCATGAGAAATTTGGGTGGTTTCTCTAGCTATTTGGGTTATTCTCATTGAAAATGTTTCCTGGATTCCGCCCATAATTATTGTTAACATTTAGCTATTCAGATGTGTCTTCATGGTAGTTCTGCATTGAAGGACAATCATCTGCCATATGCATTGGACTTGCACAAATTGAACATGGCTCAGGTTGTGTATTTACCATATGCACATTCTTCTTTAATTTCAATTCCTCCACTTGTTGAGTGAGGAAATCAATTTTAGCCATCAGATATGGGGAATCCTTTACTACGTATAGTGCTCCCTTCTTTGTTGAACTTCCGGCTTGATCACGAGCTTTGACTGGTTGTTCCCGAGTCTTTGTGAAATCCCAGTGCTGAGAATCCTCAGCCAGCTTTTCTAGGAAAGCATAAGATTTAGTTTCCTTGAGGCTCAGAAATCCTCCGCCATTCATTGACTCCACCAAATGTCTATTTGGTTGACTTAGTCCATTGTAGAAACACTGGACCAGTCTCCACTTTGAGTATCCATGGTGTGGACATTTGAGTAAGAGATCCATGAATCTATCCCAAGCTTCATATAATCTCTCATCTTCCTCTTGCGTGAAATCTATGATTTCACATCTAAGGACATTCGTCTTCGCCATGGGAAAGAACTTTGACAAAAACTTTTTGACCATCTGATCCCAGGTGGTTATGGATTCCGATGGTAGAGAGTTTAACTGGCTTTTGCTTTATCCTTTATAGAGAAAGGAAACAAGCGTAGCCTAACAGATTCTTCGCTAAAGTTTTGGTAAACAGATGAGCAGACTTCGACGAAGTCTTTAACGTGCTGGTATGGGTGTTCTCTCTCCATGCCATGAAAGATTGGAAGGATTTGGATGATATTTGTGTGAATTTCAAACTGGCCGCCAGGTGTGGCGGGGTAGACAATGCATGATGGGGTATTTGTAGTTATTGGAGAAAATAGTTCTCTCAATGTTAGTTCTTCCTCTTGTTGTCAGTCATATTGACTTCAGTGGATGATTCACGAGAGACTTTTTGCCTTGATCTAGCGTCCTTAAGATTTGACCGGCAAGCACGTTCGATATCAAAATTTAATGGCTCTAAAGTTCTTTTTTTAGAAGACCTAGTGTGCATGCAAATGACGCACAGAGTGGAGGTTTCAGGCAGAAAAACCTCAAGAGAATTTATTATTATTATTATTATTTTATTATTATTTTTTTCAAATTTCAAAATTGAAATTTATGAATTTTTATTATTTTATTATTTTTATTTTTATTTTTTTTAGTTAAAATTTTTTTGAATCTTGATTGATTGAGTCTGAATCTCGATCAATCGAGACAATGGTTGATTAATCGAGTGGTATACTCGATTAATCGACAAAGGACAGAGAAAATTAAATTAATTTTTTTTTTTTTTAAATTAGCAGAAATACTATTTTAATCCTCAAAAATTCCTAAAATTAGCTGTCTATTTCCCAAAAATTCAGATTTTCTTAATTTAGTCCCCGGCAGCGGTGCCAAAAACTTGATGTGAATTTAATTATGATATTTTACTCGCAAGCGCACGAATCAGATTGTATATAGTGGGTGCGGAGTACGAGATCGTTCCCACGAGGACTATTTTTGAAGATCTAAAAAGATGAGACAGCAATTCAAGAAATCTACTAAGAGTCAACAGTTTCCTACCAATATTATGATTAAGGTGGTTTTATGAGATGATAATTACTAACTACAAACTAAAATTTAATTGATGATTCAAAAATAAAGGCAAAGATGAGGATAAAGATGAAGATACTAAATCCTCCCATCTTCGGTCTATTCTTCCCATAATACAAATCTAAGGATTAAACTATGAGATATACCATTGAAGAAAAATATCTTTTATGAAAGATAAATGGTCAAAACCCTGATAGGTTCCACGTTGCATCCCTGCAATCAGGACTTAACTTCAGAGGTGATTTTCATATATAGATCTGGGATCAAGGGCATGGCTAGGCACACTTGATCTCAGATGCAAATAAAAATCATCCCCAAGGTGGGTAAAAATTCTAACAAGAATACCACCATAGATTTTAGATCAAGGGCATGGCTCGGCACACTTGATTTCAGATTAGGGAGTAATTAAGATAAAATTACCATTACAGATCCAAGATTCAGGGCATAGCTCGGCACACTCGATCCCAATTCATAATTGTAAGTAGATCTACACGATGAAAGCAAAAAGATCATATAACAATGATTGGGTAAAATTATCGTCACAGATCTGAGATCCAGGGCATGGCTCGGCACACTCGATCCCAGTTAGTGGCGGAGATTTTATCTGTTCGTGATAACATAACCACCATAAAATAAATTCTCATATTTTAATCCTAAATTCATATTATTAGAAGTACATCCCTCGGATGGGAATCATTAGATCCCCATCCCTAAGAAACTAGCCACACATGCTGTAATTAAATGATATAAAAAAATAAGGAATGAAAAATGACATCAATTTAATTAAATAAAAATAGCTCAACCTTCAATAGAAAATTATTTGATCCACAAGTACGATGATCTTCAGAAACGAAGTAAAAGAATGCTCTATACTGAACTTTAAATTTTATACTAGGAATCAACTGAACAGGAACAATAAATTGAAGGAAGGAATACTGAAAAGATTAAAGGAACAAAGCTCTCAAAAAGGAATAAAGAAAATCTCTATTTCTACGTCTATAAAAAATTAAAATCTAATCTAACTCTCTAAAAAAATAATCTCCCTCTCAAAGTGTTGGTTCGGGTTTAAATAGTTTCCAAATTGCATAGGTTTCCCAGCTCGAAAAGTCAGGGTCGATGCATCGACCATCCAAAGAATCCCTAAAAATCTGCTTTAAAGTCACTTCCGTGTCAGACTACTCTCTATGCCTCGATTAATCGAGCAAAGAGTCGATTAATCGACCTTCCCAGATTTTCGTGAATTCCAGCCCACTTTTACATCAGACATTGCTTCAGTATTTCGGCCATATCTTTCTACTCCGAACTTGGATTGACATGATTCATTTGGCGTTGGAAATCTGACAGAAAACTCTACAGCTTTTATGTTTTGGAAATTTCATAATTCAGACGTCTTGAAGGTCCAAATTTAGCTGCAAGTCGCACCAAGTTCTCGATGACCCAAAGTTGCAGTGTTTTGACATTATTTTCAGAATTCTTGGGCTGTTTTCTGCACTTGGATTGTATTTACCTGAAACACTTCAAATTTAGTAATTCTTATTAGATAGCCTTCATCGAATAGCTAAATGTAGGTATTTAGGGGTGAAATATCATCATATTTCACTACTCATCAATATCAAAGTCCTAGAAATCTAACACAATGAGATCTATCAGAAGGTCATGACCCTTGATGTTTATGGTAGTATTTCGACATGCAAGGGTAACCATCATCATGCTTCCAGAAGGTGTTGAAATTTCCAGTTTATTCTCTAGGATTGAAGGCATAGTTCATATTTTTGACATGAATCCTGGGGTAATAAAAGAGTGTGTGGAACTGGAATGTATGACTGCGGGAGCTAGGTGTTTATTAGTTGTCTTCAGTTGGATGGCCAATAAATTACTTGTTTGTATAGTATACAATTTAGAATATTTTTAATTTGGTGGTGATTTATGCAACTTTAAGTTTCATAAGCGATGGTAATAATAGCAATTGAGATAGTAACCTTTACTAAACAGTCATACCTTGGATCACTTCATGCTAGCCAGGGTGCCCTATAGTGACATTGCGAATACCCATCCTTGATTCAAATACCTCGCCTATAGGCCTGATTCCTCTTGGAAGTCCTTAGAAATATGTCCTTCCTTCCCAAAGTTATAGCATTTCTTTGTGCCTTCCATGCATACACCAAGTCGATTCCGCTTGATGCATTTAGAGCACGGCTCAAAGGGTACATAACCCCCTTATGGTTGTCATGGTGGTGGCATAAGATTCCTCGATTGGAAGGTCGAGGCTAGTCTAGTATATTGGGGAGTGATTCAAGGCTTTTTGTTCACTGGAGGGTTAGTGTAGGGCTGAATCCTCTTAACGTGCATAGGTGTCGGCCTCTGAGGAACAAAAGTGGCTCGTTGGACAACCTTATTTTTCTGAGCTTCCAATCTAGCAACTTTTCTGTTCATCATTTATCTCGACTCTCTCTCCTAGATTTGGGTGCACTCCACTAGTCCACCGTAGGTTTCAATCTTCATCGCAGCTAATCTCTCGCGATGATATGGTCAAACGCCTTTTTGAAAGGTGAACAATTTGTCAACTTCGTCAGCGATCAAGTTTCCAACGAGCCTAGACAATTGGTCGAATTGGCTTCATATTCGACCACTGTCAGGTCTACTTGTCTTACTTCCATGAACTCTTTCTTCTTTTGCACTTTGGTGGCAGCAGAAAAGTACTTGCTCAAAGAGCCCCTCTAAACTGTTGCCACATCCACTCTTCTTCATTCGTTCTTTCAGCTGCTCTCTTTATCACTCTCCACCAACTTTCTGCATCTTGATTTAGACAGAATGCCACCCACTTCACCTTCTCGTTCTTTGTGGATGATGAAATGTCAAAGAACTTTTCAATATGATTCACCCAATCTTCAACAGTGACTAGGTCAAGCTGACCATGGAAGTAGGGGTGCCTAGCTCTACTGAACTCTTGGAATCTGACAGGTGCATGTGGTGGGGTTCTCCTACCTAGGAGTAGGTTAATGCTGATTGACAAGCTCTTGGATGGTTTATCTTTATTGTTCTCTTTGCACTTTCATCTTGTGCAATAATTGAGTCCTCTCTTATTGATGAGACTGCGATAGCTGGGATATCTGCTGATTGAAAGTGGTGGTCTTCTCGCATAATAGGCGCATCGCCTCAAATTCTTGTGGACCTTCATGTGATGAGGCCTCATTCACCTGTGAGCTAGCTGATTCTTTATGTCGTGGAGCCATTAAATCCTTATTCCATGAAATGTCGTATGTTAGTGAATTTGTATAACTTAGTCCCTAAGGAAGAAGTGCCTACACCCATATGCCACAATATTGTCCATTTCGGGGCTTACGTCCTCGCCCCGATTTTGTTTCTGGCATGGACTTAAGTCCCCACCTAAAACACGTCATGACATGTAACATCCACAATCACATATAGCCTAGGGTCAAGACTTTTATCTTATCCAATGTAAAACTTTTTGTAATATTCCGATATTTTTGAATCTAAGTTTGACTGATTTCGTGCACAAGTCCGGCATGGTGACCAATGTCGCCATGGTTTTATTTAATAATAAGTCATTAAATAATATTTGGGTAGCTTTGTGTGGAAGGATTAGAGTTTAGAGTGTGATTGGGCAGTTAGTGTGAAAGCCGTGCACCGACTTGCAGTGTGCCGCTCAACACCAAAACCCAACCTTCAGATAAGAAGATAGAATTTGCAACTAAATATCCTTGATATTTAGTTAGGTTTTCATTCGGTTATAAGAGAGAGGAGGTTGGTTGCTTAATGGCTAAGCCTTGCCATTTGAAATTTTTGTAGAGAGAGAAAGGGAGTGAGAGTTGAGAGAACCGACCCAATCTATTTGAGCACCATCACCTTTGAAACCCTTGTGGTATTTCGATTGTGCGATCACCTATATGCTCCATACACTTCATACCTTTCGCAACGCTTGTGACGCTGATCATCTCACGATCTTCGTTTGTGTTTTGAAGAGATGGAGATCAATCGTTGTAGAAATCTGACGATTTGGCTTCAAAATCCTTTTCGGCATTATTTCTTAAAGCTGTGGGATTAATCAGCAAAAAGGTTAGTTTCTCTTTTGATTTTAATGGTTTAGATTGTAGAATAAATCTTATTTTAGTTTAGTGTGTGTGTGTGCAAAAATAAAGCGAATCCGACAAGATTTGAGGGAAAAAATAGACCAAGGAAGCAACATGAAGGGTTCTGAACCCGAGAAATTTGAGGGTCGAATTTGAAATTCGACCATCGAATTTAAATTCGAGGGTTGAAATTGGATTTTTAAGCCTGATGCATTTTTGGGAAATTCGAGGGTCGAATTTGGTTTGATGTGCCGACACTACTTTAGTATTTTGGCTATAACGTTTTATTCCGAACTCGGATTGATACGATTTTTGAGGCGTTGGAAAGAAGACAACGAAACCTATAACTTTCATGAATTGACAAATTTATGAATTGAATGTTATAAAGGTCAAAATTTAGGGTGAAGTAGGGACAAGTTTTCACATGAGTCAACGTTACCTTAAACTTGCCTGTTTCGTCTAGTTGTGAGAAAATTTTAGGAACTTTGGCTTATATGATATTTAGTTCGTAACATGTGTATACATGAATGTTTGTAATATAGATTAAAGATTGGAGATCGTTGAGTGGGCATTTGCTTTGCCTCTGATACGCTCGACTCTAAACGAAGGTAGGGGAACCCTACACTTCATTTGCATTCTATTATAAGTAGGAACTGTTTTTGACAGTTCAATAAGAAGCATAATTTTTGGAACATTGTTTGAACACAACATAAATAAGAACCTGGATATATGATACAAATCAGAAATTTGGAGATTTTGTTATGACTAAGAACTTTGTAATTTGAACCTCAGAACCTCAGTTAATTTTTGAATAAGAACTTCGAATTAGAACTCCGAAAAATCAGTAATATGTTATGAATAATAAGCTTTGATATAAGTTAGCATTTGCATTTAATTTGAGGTACATACGAATGATGCCCTAGATTCTACCAACCGTATTGACGGTATTTACTTTGGCGCAAGTTTCCCTCATAGCATAGGGGCTTGTTGCACTTTAGAAAATGGGTTCATGAACGACGATGGTCAGTAGGGTTTCCCATCGATCACATAGTCCGCTCTCATGCTATAAGAAATTTGGGAGATAAAATTAAGTTATAAATTTAAGACAAGAAGCATGCTAATTCAGAAGATTTTGAACACATTAGATGAATATTCTAGTTTTGACTTATGATTAGAACTGGAGATTTACTTTGCAAAGCATCATTTGAAAACCATATTTGATCCGATTTTTATCTTTTGAAAATCTTTACTTATAATGAAATGCAAATAAATCTGTTTCCTCTTTTGGGCTTTGTTGTTAGCTCACCCTCGACTTTACGTCACAGGTGCTGAGACTGACCTAGGGTCAGAGGATCTGGAGGACTCTGACTACATCCCTGAGGAGGAATTGGATATATCTGCTGAGGAGTTTTTCCCTTGATTCTTGATCCCTTCTTTTGGTACTTTTGTTAGAATATTCTTTGAATATTAGGCCCTAGGCCATTGTTTTGTTCTTTTGATATCACTCGAGGAACCATTATTGTGAACCACTATTTTAGGTGTTGGATTGGCCATCACCGATGGTTCTTCTTGGTTCCTCATAGTGATATATTTTGTTGTTAAAAGCTTTTGTTTTTGGATTATTCTATGCTTTGCCTCTGTCTTTAGATCATTGTTATGTTGTCGGCTTCTGTTTGTTACGGCTTATTGAGAAATCAATAAGTTGATGAATCGGCCTTTCCTATACCTTAGGGATTGGAAAAGTCAGGTCGTCACACTTTTATAGCCTCCCACCTTATAGAAGAATTGTCCTCAGCTCTGATATCATCACTGTCATGACCCAGAAATCTACCCTATATCAAGGGCCTAGAATTTCGTGTTACAATACTACACGTTTTTTAAGGCGATAAGCTGACATGGATACAATCTATAAAGTACCTTAGAAAATAAGAGTGAGAAATTTGAAAGAACAACTTATTATAATTAGCTGAAGAGTAACTGCAAAATACACAAATGATCAATAATAGAGTAATTTCCTAACCACACATCTAAGATAGAAAAATAAACTAAGGTTTCACGTAGGGCAAAACTGTCTGATATGATGTACGGAGGAGTAAAATCAAATAATAATAAGTCTCCCAAGTAAAATAATTATGTCTAAAAAATAAAGAAATTCTCAGGGCTCATAATAGTCCGTCGGATCTACTCCCTCATCTAGGTGGTAGCCGACGTCCTCATCCTCATAAGCCTCATCGGGTACAGATGCATCCACATCCTCAATGGTAGAATAATCAATGTTCTCACCTGTAATTGTTAGATTTTAAGGGGTGTGTTTACGCAGTCATATAACCTCAGTGAGTTGTACAATCGATCCACCATAACTTACTTAAGTGATCGTGTGAGTTGAAGTGAGCCATGTAAATAAAATAAAGCAGCTATATATGATTACAATAATATCTATGATCTCATAACATACCATATCAAAATTAAAAGACATAGCGTAGAATAAAATATATATGATGCATCAATTTCTTATTTCCTTTCTTATCTGTCTCGTCAACTAATCGTACGTAACATAACTTAATATTATCATAGCTCTATACACCTATACATAGTACTTCGCATCTCACTTAACTTACGCAAACTACCTATGCCCGAGCAACTGCTCGAGCCTATAATACGAGGTCCATAAGATAATCACCTAACCTTCGTATTGTATCGTATACCACCATCTAGCCCGATGAGATTGCATGCATTTAAATTAGTGTCCCCTTACGTTCGAGACACCGTCATATCGTGATGTACTTAACACCCCTCTTGGCGGTAAACGTTAGGTCTTGTGGTGGCACAAAAGACTTGGGATGTATAGAAACTTATTTCATATTTTACTGACCTTCACAGTGTAACTTATCATATCCGTATCTTATTTTATCTTTCACTTTCATTTCTCATCATTTAGTTATAACTTATTTTGAAGTGAGTCACGATGGGAAAAGCTTAATTAAATCACGATTTTTGAGGGACGGGTTGGCTAGTAACCTAGATGTACTTCGTGTAGAGGTGTTGCATCCATATATGGATACCTACGTTTCAAGTTACACATGACAGTAAAAGGGACCCCACCATGACCAAGGCTTGAAAGTCATTTATTGTGTCTTATTCTTATTATCCTACCCTATACATGACCTAACGTACTTCTATGAAGATGGATATGATGCGTACTAATGAAAATACTTAATAAAATATGTATCTTACACAACCCAAGAACATATCTTGATAATTGAAATTCACAAATGATGATGAACATGAAAGAGTACAATATATCTAAATTAACAGTCAATAAGAGGTATAGAAATTCTATCGTAAGTATGACGTATAAAATTTGAATTGTAAATTACTGAGAAAAATGCAGAATAAAAGTATATCATCATAAGAAAGTTGATATGTAGAAAATGAAATTATAACACTGGAAATATAAATAATGGAACAGTGGTGCTTGTTATTGGACTTTACCATTCGCTCTATCAACTTAGATACTGAAAAATATTCAAAATGAAAGACGAGTATTTCAAAGTATTTTTACTCTATGATTGAGCTCCAACACCATTACTTTGATGTAGTCAGATGTATATAGATTATGGAATGGTCAGTAATGTGATCAAAACTTGATTCGAGCCTTAAAGTGACACGTATTTCCTAAATAAGATAATGAGAGTCTCAATGGAGGTTATAGACTTTACCAAAGTGTCCTAGAAACTCAAAACCTTTAGAATCAAGCTTGATTTGCCTAATTCGGATATCTAAGTGAAAAGATACATCAACAAAATTCAAACCTATAGTTTTATCATATTTTAAATCTAAAGAAATGAACTTAATTCATTATTTATCATTGATGAGTTTGGTGACCGAGCAAACAATGTTTAAGTGTTCACAATACTAAAAACTTGTGACAGCCCGGATTTCCACACCCGGAAATCTGTGCCATCAGGATCATACTTTGGATGATCCCCGGGACAAATCATAAAGTGTCTGCTCGTATAGCGGAAACCAAGCAGACACTATCCAGCAGTGATAGGTCGAGTCATCACATAAAGCTTTTAAAATAAATGAATATAATAAATAAAACATGTATTTTATATACCAAAAGAATATACATTTCCAAAGAGGAACCAAGAAGAACCATTGGTGATGGACATCCATCACCCAAACAATGGTTTCTGATAGTGGTTCCAATAGAATGTATAAAAACACAAAAATACAATATCTATGGTAATCTATATATATATACAGACAGTGGCCACCGGGCAAACAATAATCCGAAATATCAAAATACAAATATCAGACTCAAGACTGTGTTACTGGATAGAACTCGTCTCACTTTGGATGTCCGTCTCGGCCTCAGCCTCTGGGTCAGGCTGGTAATCAGGGTCGCTCTCGGTGCCGGGAGCTACAGCCTCAGAACCTATAAATGATTTAAAAATAAGGTGAGCTACATCCTAGCTCAATAGAAGAATTCCAGTTAAAGTTGCATCTTAATTGTAAAACATGGTTGCAGAAGATATGAACAGAACTGAACAGATGCAAACAGATGTGTCAAGTATGCGGAAATTATCAAAGTAGGCAGATCTTATAAGAGTGTACGGAGTGTGATGCATATATTATTTAATGACTTAGAATAATAACTTAAGTAACTCCCGTGAATATAGCATGTGGTAGCCAGATTTGGTCCGATGGGTAATCCCAACCATCGTCGTTCACATGAACAATTTCAGGAAATACAACAATGCCTCACTATGGAATGCAATTGTGCCGAGGATTTCCAAGCAGATGCATCAGTGTGCCAGAAACGGATATACCGCCGAGTCGGTGGGATTCGTTAGAGTATTAAACCATAAATCAGATGCAGATATATCTTATTGAACAGGAATCAGATGATAGATATCAGAATTATCAGAGTTACACAGAGTTAACATACATATGCTAGGCATGACTGGACGGTAAAATCAGACTATGCAGTCAAATACAAAAGCTTTGGTACCATGAGATAAAAAATAAATGCAATTTCAAATGGATTCCCCTACCTCAGATCAAACTTCTTTCTAAGCAAATCCAAAGCCTTTCAGAAAGTCATGGTCTGATCCTAGACCCTAAACATAGTATTCTAAGTGTCAGGGATGTCAGAACATAAACTGGCACAATGTCCAGTGAGGTTTTATTCACAAAACTAATATATGCAGAAAACAGGGGTGATTGATCGATCACCACTCTTATTGATCGATCAATCCCTCTTATTGATCGATCAATGACCTCATTGATCGATCAATCCTCTCTCGGCCCTTAACTAGCAACAGAGTCAATTGATCAATCAATAGCCTCTATTGATCGATCACTACTCATCATTGATCGATCAATACCTTTATTGATCAATCAATAGCCCTTTCTCTCTTCACTTTAACATAGCCAAAATTGATCGATCACAAGCTTGGTTGATCGATCAATGCCTCCTGTTGATCGATCAATAGCCTAAAATTCAATTTTCCCACCTTCTGTTCACATTTAATATTTATACAGATTGATCGATCAATACCTCTATTGATCGATCAATATATACCAGTGATCGATCAATGCCTTCATTGATCAATCGCCACCAGTCATTGATCGATCACTCTCTTGTTGATCGATCAATACCCAGGATTGATCGATCAATCCCCAAATTGATCGATCAATGCCCTTCGAGCACTGAACTTCCAGAATTTTCAAGGTTCATGTTCCCTTATTTGTCCTATACAGATTAATCGATCAATGCCCTTAATGATCGATCACAACCCGTCATTGATCGATCAATAATGACAGAATTTCTGTCATTAATGGAGGTCATCTACTCTTCCTTATCTTGATCTCACATCATTAATGGTTTCTTGCAACCATTAATACACACACAATACTTATATAAGGGCCTTCGTTTGCCCATTTTGAACACATTGATTCACCTTTAGTTGGGCCCTTTCGGGGTTTCGGCAAATCGATCCGAAAGAGGGTTTCGGATCTATACTCTCCGACTTGCCGCCAACGCGACCTAGAACAGCAACCTTGTGGCTCCACTTCCACACGTAGCGATAGCACACCCTTTTGCTAATCAGATATGATGCACTAACGTCGCTCTCTCACTCTATGGTCACGTACTACGAACCTAGGTTCTTTGTTCATGGTTCTTACAGGACTGCACTGAACTGTCACCTACAACTTAGGGTTTTATCAAAACAGGAGGAAGAAAGAGATGGAAGATGAACAATCCAGATCCCCCTTTCCTTCCCATATAAGCTACTTATTTGAAATATCTCTGATATTTCAATTTCCTCTAAGTTTGACTCCGGTGTGGAGCACCTACCCAATCTCTACGGTGTAATACGATCCACCGAGGTTCTACCAGTCTCGGATTCACGCGAAAATTTACATGTGACTTCATCAAAATATAGGTTAATATTATTTCAATTAATAGTAATTACTAATTTTTAAATTTGTCTCGATTTCTATGTCGGGCACGTACATCGATGCATTCAGGTTCTTGTTCGAATTTTCAGGGCTATTACATTATCCCCCCCTTAGGAATTTTTGTCCTCGAAAATGTCTAAGAGGTGATGTCAGATATGTGTTGGTTCTAAGGCTAACAGATAGATGGAATGCAGGAGTATGTAGTCAAAGTATCATGCGGAGTGAGATATGCATGCTGAACAGAATTTATATGAAAAGCAGGATAATTTAGATACAGATATAAATAGTATAAGAACAACATATAAATAACAGAGTAATACCTGTGGGGGCGTCAGATGGTCCGGCCTCGTCAGGCGTAGGTCTGCTAGGACGAGGTGGTGGTGTGCGGTAGTCACGAGGGTCCACCACGTGCTGACGAGCGTGAGCAATCATCGGCGTGGACGTCGTGGCGTATAAGTGCTGCATGACTAGCTCATGCATGCCCTTGGGGTAATCCAATCGACGGTGAATCTATCACTGGAACGCCTCCATGCCATCCAGCTCGTGTATACACCGGTTACTCTCCACACGCTTAGGAAGCATCGCTGCAATGTCGACAGAGGAAGGTGGTGGGGGATGCGATGGGGTGTGACGGGGCAGTCGTCGGGGTGTAGTGGGGGCAGGTCGTGTAGACACCTTAGGCAGAGGTGGTGGATCACGTGGGGCCTCCCCCTCTCCAGATGCAGGCTCGGCGGGTGCGGCACCCTCAACAACGGCAGGTGGAACGGGCTCAGTTGCGCCCTCCTCCTCCTCCGGGAGCCGTCGAACTAACAAATTGTAACTCTTGGTCCAGTCTTTTAGGTGAAAGACTTTGGTATTATCGACCAAGCGTGGCTCGTGAGGAGCCAAGGTATATGCCTCGCGTAGAGCGGCATATTGCTCTACCATTTTAGTGATGAGGCGGGCATAGGGGATTTGTTTCTTAACCCCCGATTTGACCTTGTCCGACATAAGGTCATTGGCATTGATGATGCCATCTATGACGAAGTCAGCCATAGAGAACCAACGGTTCTCAAAGGCCGAAAATAGTGCTTGTTGCACCACACCAGTCCGCGAGGACTTGTGCAAAAATGGGTTAAGTGCACACTTGATGTATGTATCAAGCATCCACAATTTATCGGATAATTGGGCCTGAGAAATGGATTGGCCCTTCCCATGCTGACCTTGGGTCATCTTGGTGACCACGTCAGTGAAGGGGACCTCTTTTACATACGAGGCATCCTGTAATAGCCCGAAAAAATTACACTAAACTATGACCTCGGGATCCATGCCTGATAGGTCATAGGTTTGACCAAATAGAAGTCCAATAGTTAGCATGGGGTGTTATGAATGGACGGGATGTGATGGGTTGTGTGGCTATGTGGTGTGTGTTTTAAATCTAAGGTCACATACACCTATCGAGGTGCATGTGCTCAACACACAAGCTAAGGGGGAGATAAAAGGGTTTAATAACCCTAAAATCAATAGTTTGGTTGTTGAGAGAGAAGTAAAGAAGAGAGAGAGAGGAGTAAAGAGAGTGATCAAGCAAGGAGTTATTGTGGATGATTGGAAGGGGGATTCAAGTATTAAAGAGGCCGACTCTGAGCAAAGAATCCGCTCAAGCCAAAGCTGGAACCCTAGCCTTCCAACCACTTGATTTGAAATCAATTTGAGATTGATTAAAGGTAAATTTTTGTGAATAAAATGCATAGATTGTAGAGGTTAATTGTAGTTGAAAAATGGTTTAGATTGTAGGATGATGGTTTAGAAAAATAGAGGAAAAAGAGTGGAAAAAGGTTGGGATGAACAGCTCAAAGGGGGGCTGAATCTGGCAATTTCGATTAATCGAAATTGAGGTTCGATTAATCAAAATTCGCCAAGAAGTTGAAAAGTCAAGAAACCCGAGTTCGATTAATCGACTTTGGATTTCGATTAATCGATTTGGGTATCGATTAATCGACTGTGGACCTCCAGTGGACCCCTGAGGCTGGAGGAAATGACTTGGGGAAAAATCGACTAATCGAGATGGAATTTCGATTAATCGATTTCAAATTTCGATTAATTGATTTGGGATCGATTAATCGATTTTGGGAATTCGATCACTCGAATTGAGAATCGACATGATAGGTAGGGAATTTCGATTAATCGAATTTGGTTTTGATTAATCGAATGAGAATCTCGATTAATCGATTTGAGAATCGATTAATCGATATTGACTTTCGATTAATCGATTTTGGAAATCGATTAATCGAATCAGATTCGATTAATCGATTTTGGAGTTCGATTAATCGACTGGGCTAAATTTTGTTGACTGTTGAGTTTGACTTTAAGCTTCATGGGGGGGTCTTGGACCTCCTTTATTGCATCCTTAGTGATGTGTTTCACCTGTTATGTGGTACCATAGGTGGTACGTGTGAGCTAGTGCACAAGGAGCCACGTGGGACCTTGATGCGTTGATCAAACAAGACTTGAGGTAGGGAACACCTTGAACATGTACTTTATTTTACAAGAGCATGTATGTAGTGATATAGAATTCAATTCAAATTGCTTTTATTGCTTAAGAATTATGAAAAGTGTGTGTGTGTGACATCCATAAGAGTAAACATAATGAACCATCCCCAGGGGATGAGGAAATAAAGAGATAAGGGCATCAGGTGTGATGCAAATGAATGGATACATCCCAGGGATGTATCCAATATTGAATCATGTTTGATAGGGCCTAACTGATATAAGATAGCACACTTTAACGGTGAATAACTATATGTAAAGCACCGATATTTTTGTTATTTGAGGTTTGATAGGGTACCCCACCGACGTGGCGGGATATCCACGACTGACATGGCAGGATATCCGTGACCGATACGGCGGCGAAACCGTAGGCCAGTGCGGAGGCTTATTCGTACATAGTAAGCACACCCCAGGGGTGTTGATTTGAGACAAGTGAAACCCTGCCACCAATCCCCAGGGGAAAGGGGCTTGGGTACTATATTGTATTCCCAGGGAATACGTTAAAAGTGTCTATATAGATGACGATGATGGGTATCTCATCGGGGCTCGATGCTATATTGCTCGGGGATTACTTAAGTTGAAAGTTTAAGTTTTGCTTTAGGCCTTTTCAGCATCATTCATGAATAAATGAAAGCATAAGTAATTACCAGTAAAATGCAATGCTTTTTAACTGTTTTCATCAATAACTGCATAGACACATCATGCATGGCATATCATGGAATATATGTGAGTAATAATTTATATGTTCAACTGTGTTTTGTTCCCTATTGAGCTAGGATGTAGCTCACCCTATAGACTATATGTCGCAGGTCCACTACTAGCAGCGGTCGAGGCTTCAGGAGACGCTGACTCCGGTGAGTCGGACCTTGCGACCGGAGACGAGTTGGAGCCACCTCCTGAGGACTTCTTCTAGAGGACTCTGTTGTGCCGCTTTGAGGGCTTTTTGAGAGAGATTTGTACGACTTGGTATGTCAAGCCTTGTTTTGGTTAAACCATGTATATATTGAGTTGGGATTATTCTTTTGGGGCGAACCATCCATGATGATTGCTATCATCGATGGTTCGGATTGGTTCTCCATTCATGCAGAGGCATGAGGGTAGAACTGTCTTTTGGAGAATTGCTTTAATATAGATTTAAATTCCGCAGTTTCATTTATTATTTCATTTTACGCTTGATATGCCAATGTTTCGTGCTTAGCTAAGGGGCACGGTCAAGATGATCGTGCTGATGGCACGGGTTTCGGAGTGCCGAAATCTGGGCTGTCACACATCCAAACCCGTGTTCTCAATGTAAGCGGATGGGCATTGAAGTGCCGTCGCCACATGGAAATGGTTGAATTTATATTCAAACCCATCGATGGTCGTGATGAGTCGATGCCGACTATCACCCCATCGTAGGTTTTGGAAAAATAGTCTCACAAGACGTGGACAATAGTGGTCATAGAATGGTTCAAGCAAGGGCTTCAACCCGAGATTTTGGATATAACCCTTGGCCCAAGCCATTTCGGGTTGGTCCTCGTAAAGCGAGGAAGTAAAGACGTATTCGGGTAAGAAAGTTTTGGAAGCCCACCAAGTTTTGGGGACTTCTCGTTCGATTGGAATCGGAATGGGGGTCGGAACGGGTGGTACCACGTTCGAAACCAGTGCCATGGGTGGCACGGGTGGTTGGGGAACGGAAACAGAGGGTGGTATGGGTGTACGAGCCCGAGAAGTGGGTACCTTACGTGAAGCGTTCTTCGTGCGAGGTCCCATGGTCAAATTCTTACAAAAATACGAAAACTAGAACCGAAAAGAACGAAAATGAAAGTTTTACCGAGTGAATGGAGCAACGTTCACTCGAATCAAGCAGAAGGAAGGATCTAGATGGCCGGAGATGAGTCGAGAAGGAGGTTGAACGGTCGGAGTCCGAAAGCCCTTGATCGATTAGTCTAATAGCTCAGTGCAAATGACCGTTCGAAACCCCAAACCTTAACTTAAACCCCAGGATTGATCGATTAATGCTTTTATTGATCGATCAATGAAGCATCTTTATGCCCTAGCCCGATGCATAGATCGATCAATACCCTCTATTGATCGATCAATGGTCCCTTAATTGATCGATCACTACCCTGTTGATTCATCAATGACCCCATTGTTGATCGATCACTACCATGTTGATTGATCAACACTTCTTACTGATCGATAAATACACAAATTGATCGATCAGTCAATCGATCTCTAACCCTTAGTCAGACATTGTTGATCTATCAATGACCTTATTGATCAATCAATCAACCATGGTGATCGATCAATACCTCCTATTGATCGATCAATTACACCAGAAACCAACCTCTTTATTGTTATTCTTTTTTTTTTTTTTAAATTTACAACGCATATCAACGACATTTATAGCAATAAAGGTGCATGAAAAGTTACATACAGCACCCGAGTAAATCATGCATATACATACAATTACGAACGTAAATCGATTCGTGAAAGTACCTTTGACGTCAAGTAAACAAATGCGGGTACTGCTCGCGAATTTCAGTTGCGTGTTCCCAAGTAGCTTCCAAATCCGAATGATTTCTCCACTTAACTAGCACCAGTGGAATCAACTTGGTCCGCAAGACTTGATCTCTATGATCCAAAATTACGATTGGTTCCTCAATGACCGTCAAATCCTCCTGCAACTCAATCGGCTAGAAATCCAAGACGTGAGTCGGATCGCGCACGTAGCGTCGTAGCATAGACACATGAAAAATGTTATGCATGCTTGCCAACTGAGGTGACAAGGCAATCCGATAAGCGACTTCGCCAACCCGTCCGAGTACCTCAAATGGACCGATATATCGAGGACTCAGCTTTCCGTGCTTTCTGAAGCGCATCACACCCTTGGTTGGCGAGATTTTCACAAATACCTTGTCTCCAACCTGAAACTCCACTTGCGTCCGATGGAGATCGGCATAGCTCTTTTGGCAACTTTGAGCAACCCTCAATCTTTTACGGATTAACCTAACCATCACGATAGTACTGCCCACGATCTCAGGTCCCAAAACAAGCTTCTCGCTGACTTCTTCTCAATTCAATGGAGATCTGCATCGACGTCCATATAAGGCTTCATAAGGTGCCATCCCAATACTCGACTGATAGCTGTTATTGTAAGCGAACTCGATTAGAGGCAAATGTTGATCCCATGAACCATGAAAGTCCAACATACATGCACACAACATATCCTCTATGATTTGGTTCACTCTCTCAGTCTGCCCATCGGTCTGAGGATGAAACGCTGAGCTGAACTCCAATTTAGAACTCATGCCTTCCTGAAATCGTCGCTAGAATTGTGACGTATAGAGCGGATCTCTATCACAGAAGATGCTGATTGGTATGCCATGTAACCGAACTATCTCCTTCATGTACAGCTCTGCTAGCTTATTGGCTGTGTATGTAGTCCGATACGGCAGAAAATGTGTAGATTTTGTCAGTCGGTCTATAATGACCCAAATGGCATTATTCTTTCTCAATGTGCTCGACAATCCTAAAATAAAATCCATAGAAATGGCTTTCCATTTCCACTCTGGTATTGGCAATGGTTGTAACAAACCTGCTGGATTCCGATGGTCTACTTTCACCTGTTGGCAGACCAAACACCAAGAAACATAATCCGCAACATCTTTCTTCAGTCCTCTCCACCAGAAACTTCGCTTGAGATCTTGGTACATCTTGGTACTCCCAGGATGTATAGCATACGTAGACTTGTGTGCTTCTTCCAAAATTATATCCTTAAGATCTTTTGTATCAGGTATGCACATCCGATCTCTAAATAGCAAAGTACCATCGTCTTTGATGGTAAAATCAGGTCTGATCCCGTTGATCACATCCTTTCTAATGGCCATAAGCTCATCGTCAATCATCTGGAGCGTACGCACATTATCAAACAACGTGGCCCGCATCACAATAGTAGCCATCAATGCCCCTGAACCTCTGACATCAATCATTGTGTCGCACAAGGCCAGGTCCTCAAGTAGATGCCACCTCTGTACTTTGGTGATAAGATGTGTCAGCTGTGCTGAAGACTTCCTGCTCAAAGCATCTGCCACAATGTTGCCCTTCCCAGGATGATACTGGATGGAACAATCATAATCTTTCAAGAAATCCATCCATCTGCGCTGTCGCATATTCAAATCCTTCTGAGTAAACAGATACTTAAGGCTTTTGTGGTCAGTGTAGATATCAAACGTCTCACTGTATAAGTAGTGCCTCCAAATTTTCAAAGCAAAGATCACCGCCGCTAACTCCAGATTATGAGTCGGGTAATTTCTCTCATGTTCCTTAAGCTGTCTAGAGCCATACGCGATAACCTTCTTATGCTGGTTGAGGACACAACCCAAACCACTATATGATGTGTCACTGTAGATAGCAAAACCTCCTTTGCCAGAAGGTATAGCCAATACTGGTGCCGTAGTCAGACGCGTCTTCAATTCCTGAAAACTCTTCTCACACTGATCAGTTCAATCAAACTTAGCATTTTTCTTAGTGAGCTGAGTAAGTGGACTTGATAGCTTGGAGAACCCTTCTACAAATTGCCTGTAGTATCCTGACAAAGCAAGGAAACTAATGACCTCAGTTACCGTTCTAGGTTGTTCCCAGTTCACGATCGCTTCTATCTTTGTCAGATCGACTGTTATACCCTTTGCAGAAACAATATGACCCAATAAACTCACTTGGTCAAGCCAAACCTCACACTTACTGAGCTTTGCATACAATTTGTGTTCTCTAAGGGTCTGGAAAGCTACGTGTAGATGTTCTTCATGTTCTTCCTTTGTCTTGGAATAGACAAGGATGTCATCTACAAAGACAACCACTAACTTGTCCAAGTGTGGTTTAAACACTCGGTTCATCAGGTCCATAAATGACGCAGGTGCGTTCGTCAATCCAAATGGCATAACTAAGAATTCATAGTGCCCATATCTGGTTCTGAACGCTGTCTTCTCAATATCTTCTGCTTTGACTCGTAGCTAATGGTAACCTGATCTCAAGTCAATCTTTGTAAAGAACTTCGCTCCTTATAACTGATCAAACAGATCATCGATCCTAGGGAGCGGGTAACGATTCTTAATCGCCAACTTGTTCAACTGGCGATAGTCAATGCACAGACACATTGAACCATCCTTCTTTCTGATAAACAACACGGGAGCTCCCCAAGGAGACACACTCGGTCGAATGAACCCTTTGTCAAGCAGTTCTTGTAGTTGCTCCTTCAACTCTTGTAATTCTGCTGGAGCCATCCGATAAGGAGCCTTAGATACTGGTTCAGTGCCTGGAACCAGATTGATTACAAACTCAATCTCTCGAGCTGGTGGTAGTCCTGGCAAATCCTCAGGAAACACATCGAGATACTCGCATGCAATGCGAATATCGGATATCACATTTGTCTCTTTCTGTTGTTATTGTAGAAAGGCCATATATCCACTGCATCCACTCTTCATCATCTTTTCGACTCGAATAGCAGATATCAATGCAGCTACCTTAGACTTCACCCCGAAGAATCTGAATGATCGTTCCTTTGGAGGATGAAAAACCACTATCTTTCGAAGACAATCAACGCTCGCGTGATAAGCGGATAGCCAGTCCATTCCCAGAATGATGTCGAATCCCTTCATATCTAACAGAATTAAGTCTGCCAGTGTTTCGTGATCATCTACTGACATTACCACTGATTTATACACTGTGAGTGCATTCACTAGACTACTCATAGGAATTGACATTGTCAAAATGAAATCTAGTTGTTCTGGAGTGGCACTCAATTCCTTCGTAAATTGAGGCCTTACGAATGAATGCGTAGAGCCTGGGTCTATCAAGACTCGAGCTCTATGGAAGCAAATGTCACAACTCCTATATACTTTCAGCTCACCTATAAGCCAATTTCAATATTAAATCAAGTATTTAAGATGTGTGCGTGTATACGTACTATTATTTTAATACTTAATCAAAGCAATTCTATCTTTACTAAATTTCTAGTTAATCTTGCTAAATAAAATAGCTTCTCTTGAATTTTAATCATACCTTGGATGACATCATTCGATGTCAGAGCATCGGTCGTGGTATTGGTGTATGCTCGACCGTGAACCACAGGTCGAGAAGATCTTTGGGTGGACACCGATCCTGATTGCTCTTTGCCGTCTTTGCTCTCCTCAGGGCAACTCCTAACCAAGTGGCCCATCTTGCCACACCTGTGCCATGCCCCCGTCTCCCTCCGACAATCCTCTGTTTTGTGTGGTTTCCCACACTTTGCACATGACACGGCGGGAGTGAAAGACGAGACCCTTGAAGGTCCCTGGGTCACTGAGGCCCCGCTACCAGAAGATCCAGATGGTCGAAATGGTCTGGAAGATATAGGCACTGCTGCTCTCTGGTATGAACTAGGACCCAAAGAAATCGTCGGTCGAGAGTGTGTAGGGTATCTCGGAGGTCTGGAGAATCTAGCTCTCTTGTTCTGCTCCGAGTCCTGAGACTGCCCTTGAAATGATCTCTCTCTCACCTGCTTGTCTCTCCAAGAGAACTGTTTCTGGTTCTCTTCTTCCGCTATGAGAGCCTTGGCCATCACTCCCTCATATGTTTCCATTTCCCACATGGCGACATCCTTCTGCAAGTTCTGTCTCAGGCCAAGTTGAAATTTCCTTGCTCTCATCAATTCAGTGGCTACGTGCTGGGGTGCAAACCTAGCTAGCCTATCAAACTCAGCTCCATAATCCCTCATTGACATGGCACCCTGCTTCAGCTCGATAAATTTTACTTCCTACTGATGCCTCACAATTTTCGAAAAGTATTTGTAGTAAAACACTTCCGTGAACTCCTCCCATGTCCAAGGAGTGTGAGGAAACTCTCTCTGTCTATTTTGTGACACCGACTTCCACCAAGGTCCGGCGTCACCATCCAATTTGAAAGTGGCCCAACGCACTTTCTCCATGTCGTTACACTGGAGCACTTCGAAAAGCTTCTCCATCTCTTCTATCCATCCCTCTGCCTCAATGGGATCCGTCTGACCCGAGAAGTTAGGAGGTCTCATTCTCCTAAACTCATGAATCCACTAGGGTCGATGAGGTGGTCTACACTGCTGAGTCGAGTGTTCAAGCGGCGTTGGTAACTAATGCTTCCAACACCTGCTCCATTCTCTCTTCATTACCTCTTCTTCCTCCTCTCGGTCTCACGGGAACCGCATTAGTGTGCGATAGGAATTCCAATCCCCGCGACGTACCTACCACCTCAGGTATCTCTCTCAGAGGAACCTCTCTCTGACCTCCTCTACCTCCACTATGTCCGCCTCTGAACTTAGGGCCCATACTGGTCTGTCATTGTGAAAACAACAACATTGATCAGTACATAGATTGTGAAAACAACTCAACATGAACCCGTAGTTCAACCTAAAGCCTAGGCTCTGATACCAACTGTGACAGCCCGGATTTCCACACTCAGAAATCCGTGCCATCAGGATCATACTCTGGATGATCCCTGAGACAAATCATAAAGTGTCTGCTCGTATAGCGAAAACCAAGCAGACACTATCCAGCAGTGGTAGGTCGAGTCATCACATAAAGCTTTTAAAATAAACGAATATAACAAATAAAACATGTATTTTTATATACCAAAAGAATATACATTCCCAAAAAGGAACCAAGAAGAATCATTGGTGATGGACATCCATCACCCAAACAATGGTTCCTGATAGTGGTTCCAATAGAATGTATAAAAACACAAAAATATAATATCTATGGTAATCTATATATATACAGACAGTGGCCACCAGGCACACAATAATCCAGAATATCAAAATACAAATATCAGACTCAGTACCCAGGTTACGGATAGAACTCATCCTCCTGGATGCCCGTCTCCTCGTCCTCGGCCTCAGCCTCTGGGTCAGGCTGGTAATCAGGGTCGCTCTCGGTGCCGGGAGCTACAGCCTCAGAACCTATAAATGATTTAGAAATAAGGTGAGCTACATCCTAGCTCAATAGAAGAATTTCAGTTAAAGTTGCATCTTAATTGTAAAATATGGTTGTAGAAGATATGAACAGAATTGAACAGATGTATCAAGTATGCGGAAATTATCAAAGCAGGCAGATCTTATCAGAGTGTACGGAGTGTGATGCATATATTGTTTAATGACTTAGAATAATAACTTAAGTAACTCCCGTGAATATAGCACGTGGTAGCCAGATTTGGTCTGATGGGTAATCCCAACCATCGTCGTTCACATGAACAATTTCAAGAAATGCAACAATGCCTCACTATGGAGTGCAATTGTGCTGAGGATTTCCAAGCAGATGCACGAGTGTGCCAGAAACGGATATACCACCGAGTCGGTGGGATTCGTCAGAGTATTAAACCATAAATTAGATACGGATATATCTTATTGAACAGGAATCAGATGACAGATATCAGAATTATCAGAGTTACATGAGTTACACAGAGTTAACATACATATACTAGACATGACTGGACGGTAAAATCAGACTATGCAGTCAAATACAAAAGCTTTGGTACCATGAGATAAAAAATAAATGGAATTTCAAATGGATTCCCCTACCTCAGATCAAACTTCTTTCTAAGCAAATCCAAAGCCTTTCAGAAAGTCATGGTCTGATCCTAGGCCCTAAACATAGTATTCTAAGTGTCAGGGATGTCAGAACATAAACTGGCACAATGTCCAGTGAGGTTTTATTCACAAAACTAATATATGCAGAAAATAGGGGTGATTGATCGATCACCACTCTTATTGATCGATCATTCCCTCTTGTTGATCGATCAATGATCTCATTGATCGATTAATCCTCTCTCAGCCCTTAACTAGCAACAGAGTCAATTGATCGATCAATAGCCTCTATTGATCGATCACTACTCATCATTGATCGATCAATACCTTTATTGATCGATCAATAGCCCTTTCTCTCTTCACTTTAACACAGCCAAAATTGATCGATCACAAGCTTGGTTGATCAATCAATGCCTCCTGTTGATTGATCAATAGCCTCTATTGATCGATTAATAGCCTAAAATTCAATTTTCCCACCTTCTGTTCACATTTAATATTTATACAGATTGATCGATCAATACCTCTATTGATCGATCAATACATACCAGTGATCGATCAATGCCTTCATTGATCGATCACCACCAGTCATTGATCGATCACTCTCTTGTTGACCGATCAATCCCCAAATTGATCGATCAATGCCCTTCGAGCACTGAACTTCTAGAATTTTCAAGGTTCCTGTTCCCTTATTTGTCCTATACAGATTAATCGATCAATGCCCTTAATGATCGATCACAACCCGTCATTGATCGATCAATAATGACAGAATTTCTGTCATTAATGGAGGTCATCTACTCTTCCTTATCTTGACGTCACATCATTAATGGTTTCTTGCAACCATTAATACACACACAATACTTATATAAGGGCATTCGTTTGCCCATTTTGAACACATTGACTCACCTTTAGTTGGGCCCTTTCGGGGTTTCGGCAAATCGATCCGAAAGAGGGTTTCAGATCTATACTCTCCGACTTGCCGCCAACGCGACCTAGAACAGCAACCTTGTGGCTCCGCTTCCACACATAGCGACAGCACACCCTTTTGCTAATCAGATACGACACACTAATGTCGCTCTCTCACTCTATGGTCACGTACTACGAACCTAGGTTCTCTGTTCATGGTTCTTACAGGACTGCACTGAACTGTCACCTACAACTTAGGGTTTTATCAAAACAGGAGGTAGAAAGAGATGGAAGGTGAACAATCCAGATCCCCCTTTCCTTCCCATATAAGCTACTTATTTGAAATATCTCTGATATTTCAATTTCCTCTAAGTTTGACTCCGGTGTGGAGCACCTACCCAATCTCTACGGCGTAATACGATCCACCGAGGTTCTACCAGTCTCGGATTCACACGAAAATTTACATGCGACTTCATCATAGTATAGGTTAATATTATTTCAATTAATAGTAATTACTAATTTTTAAATTTGTCTCGATTTTTATGCTGGGCACATACATCGATGCATTTAGGTTCTTGTTCAAATTTTCAGGGCTATTACAAAACTCAAGTTAAATTCTTAGTTTACTCAAAATAATCTACAAGGTAAAATGTAATTAATAGTTCAAGAGCTATCATTCTCGACTGGTCGAAGTCCCATATTGACCTGTCGAGATTTAGAGGATCACAAAAGCACAGTCAATCTCAATTGGTAGAAGTCTCATCTCGATCTATCCGAATTTTAGAAGAAAGAAAAAGAAGATAATAGACCTTGACTAGTCGATACTAGATTTCGATTAGTTGAGATTCCATAAGAGAGTCCAGAGGCTATAGACCTCGACTGGTTGAAATTGGATTTTGACCGGTTGAGATTACCAAACAGAGGATGAAAAAGCCTTATCCAAACTTGACTGGTTGAGTTTGTTACTTGACCTGTCGAGTTTCACATATACGATAAATCTTGACTGGTCTAGATTAGTAATTTAGGAACAGGTCGAGTTTGGCAGCAAATCTGAGATTTCCTTCTTTCTCAATTATGATTAGGATTGTTTTAGGGTGTCCTTTTAAGGTAAACTGAATAATTTATGATGGATTGAAGGGCACCCACCTATTAAAGAGTGAACGGTGGTTTTACGATAGTTCGAGTTGGTGTGGATCAATGGTCGGAGCATCGATTTTGCTCGAGTCTTCCCTCCCTTATAACAGAATCTATCGTAGTGAGGTGGAACCTAGTTGATGGGTGATTGGGCTACAGAAAAGAAGGCTTGGCTCATCGTTATGATGGTGGTTTGACTCGTAGTATTGCTCAACCATGGATCTCATTTTAAGGAAGAAGAAGATGGTGGCTGTGGTGTTGATCGGGCTGCGTTTTTTCAAAGAAAAGAGAACGAGAGAGAGAGAGAGAGCGAAAGAATAATGCAAAATTGAGAGAGAGAGAGAGAGAGAGAATTTTCTTTCTCTCAAGACTCGTTTATATATATATATATATATATATATATATATATATATATATATGAGGTAGGTAGAGAGAGAATCCAATTTGGTAAGTTGACTTGCCAATAAGGGAAGAGTCCATAAGGATTCTAATTGATTGCAAATCAATCCCAAGAATGATGGGATTTAATTGTCCTAGTTGCTTAAGGCAATAGGTCTCTTGAGATTCGATTACCATATTTAGTGCAAATCGGATCTTATTTCAAAAATTTCTTGGACTAGCAACCCTCCAAAGGTTGGAGCTCCTTTTGCTATAAGGGATAGGAGAGACTCTGATTCAAGGTAGTTGGAAGCCGAAGATCGATCTTTATCGAAGGACCCTTATCTCGAACGTTGCTGCCAGTGTCTTAGTTTAGAGTGTGTCTAGATTTTTCCTAGGAATTTCTTTTTATTAGATTTCTTTCCATGTTTCTGTAATTAGTTCATATATATATGTAAAGTTTATTTATTTATTTGTCATTTGTTTAATTTTTCTACTAACATCTAACTTAGTTGTTCCATTAAATCGGAAGTATTTTTCTCCCAAGTTTGGGGGGGAAGATTTTTTATTTTATTACAAATTACAAACCCGATTACTAACATAGCAGTAAAATAAGGTAATATTTTCTGTATGTCCCTTGTTTTGCATAATGAGGATATTGTCCTATTTAAGTTTGGGGGGGATACATCAAATATATTAGTAATAGTATAATAGTTTTTTTTATATAATTTTTTTATACTTTTTTCATAAATTTTTAAAATTTTTACTAATAAAATTAATTATTATATGCAAATTATAATAGAAAAAAAATGAAAATCCAAAATACTTAGCAATTTATCATAGTAGTAGTTCAAAAATTAAAATCAAAATAGTTACAATTCAAAGTAAAGCATCTCTAGAAACAATGTATTAGATGAATATTTGAAATTATACGATTGATCTGAACTGCAAATATTTTAGATTATAGTTTCAAAATTATATAACCAGTGAGCTACAGAGCCTATTTCTTCTTTTATTCAAAGAAAGAGAGACTATTTTTATTCATGCTAAATTTTTCTTGAACTTCTCTACTATCTGTAATCTCATAATGCTGAACTTAAAATTAAGATATTCTGTAAATATGATGATTTGTTTGTTTAGAAACCGTCTATTAAATATATCAAAACAATAAGACATCCATATTAGTAATTCATGAAAATGACTAAAGGCCATCTTTTGTTAAACCAAAGCCAAAAAGCTAAAAAATTCTTAGAATATTTTACCCTTTGAACCCATATTAGAAACCTAAAATCGAATTTCTTTGTACTGAAATTTTATAAACCTTTAACCATATGTACTGATCAAAGCTTTCTACCTTTGACCCTTACAATTTCTGAGAGTAGAATGTAAAAGAAGGGAAGAAGGAGTGAAATGAGTATATGCTTAACAGATAAATGATCTGCTGAAAAGGATACACTGAAAAAGAAATATAATTGTATGAAAATATGGAAAAAGGAAAGAAAAAGAATAAATCGTAAAATATGATTCTGTGAAAATGAGATTTACAAAAGAAAACAGAAAAGAAAAATGGGAAGAAGATATCCAAAATAAGGATACTTACTAAAGTTAAAAAAAATGTAGAAGAAGAAGAAAAAGAAGAGCTAAATTCTCATAAATCATTTCCTCCTTACCTTTTCCTTTGAAATCTTCTGAAAACCCAAAGCTCCATTACAAGCCGAAGGAAAGACCTTTGTGATTTACGATTTACAAAAATATGAGTCTAGTAGAGATATATAAAATAGATACTATGAATAAATGAAGAAGTTATATAAATATAGTTGATTATCCTTTCTATGAGATTTATCTGCTTAGTAATTATCAGAATTTTGAAATATTATGAAAACCCAAAATTTCGATAATTTTTGAGAGTATGCCAATAAGTGAGAGTTTGGATGAAAATATTTTCTAAAAACTATAGTTTAAAAAAATCTATGATGAATAAACTCTTCACTGATATGCACAAACTCCACGCTATACCGACTTGAAATTATTGAGTTATGATATAGGATAATTACGATGATGGGAGGCTAAGGATAAAAAGATTTAAATTTTTTAGAAATAATAAACATATAATGATTAACTGAGTATTTAGTATATAAAAATTTATATTTTGAATTTTTAGTTTTGAAAAATATTTTGAAAAACTCAAAAATATTTAAAGTTTGTGGGTAACTTCACTGAAAACCTTCAGGAGACTAGGGATCACCTAGGGATTTAAAGACTTGTTGCATCTGCTAAATGCAATAGTGCTCCCTATAAAAGTAGCATTTAAATTCATAGTTTTAAATATTTTATATTTTCTTGTTTTCTAGGGACTAGCAAAACTTAAGTTTGGGAGTGTGATCAGTCACATAATTTACTATTTTATCACCCTTAACTTAATGACGCTAGGCTTTAGTTTACTACTAATGAGATATTGATATATAGATATTAAAGCTAGACAGTAAAAAAGAGCCTAGGTGTTAATTTTTGTTAAAATAAACTCAAAGAGTAGTAAAAAGACGATTGAGCGTAAAAGATAAATCTTCGCCTAAAAAGAAATGAAGAATTGTATTTTACGATTGTGCGGAATAATATACTGAGAAAGAAATCGTAATTTACAATTATCTAAAGAAAAGCCGTATTAAGTAAAGATGATATAAGAGAAAATGAAGAATCGTTAGCTAAAAGCCTACTGAAAATAGAAAATCGTGATTTACGATTTTCCAGAAATAACAAAAAGAAATTGTTATTTACGATTTTCTAAAAATAGAAGCTTTCCACTGCTGTGGAACGTGAGATCTATCACTGCCATGCATATTTTCAGAAGTCTTCTACAATTAGAAGACTGACCAACTACGGATATGAGAAGATTGATGAAGATGAACTCCGAAGGACTCTGCTGCTGCTAATTAAAGAACACTCTAGAAGCGCATCAACTAAAAAAAGTAAGGAATAATAAAATTAGGAATTAGAGTTATATTAAGATCCTTTTATTTTTTATAGTTTATTTTATTAGAATTAGATCTTTGTATACCGATTCTTTATGATCTATAAATAAGAGAGCTCGGCATAAGAATAAGCATCGAAGAATTTCAGCATCAATTGACACCTGAGATTGGATTTACTTCTGATCAAAGTAGTGTAACATACTTAGAATAGATTAGATATCAGAGGTTTCTCAAGAGCAATTGACGACTGCGATTGAGTGCTGAAGATTAGTGTAGATATCTGTAGTTTCTCAGGAGCAATTGATGACTGCGGCTGAGGGGTGAAGGATATATTTTACTTAACTCTTTAGTTTAGATTATTTGCTTTGTAAACATCTCCAAGTTTTGATTTGAATTGATGACTCAGGTTAGAATTTGCAGATTAATGTAACGGTTTTACTTTTTCATCTTTAATTTTCTAAGGTTTAATTGACGCCCAAATTTTAGAAAGTTGTTGATTAGATTAAATCTGTATTGATAGGATCTTAGACTTGATTGACGCCCAATGCTAGGAGACTAGAAATATAACATAACTGTACTTTTTAAATTTATAAATATCTAAAAGCTGAAGATTAGGATTGATGATCTTAATCTAAAGGAGGATTAGGATCTATTTTATGAAATTAGATTAAAAAACTATTCTTTTATTTATATTTCTCCAGTAGATTAGATCTTAACGATAGATAGAAATTTTTAAGGATAAGGATTTAAATAAAAGATAAAAATAAAGAAATAATAAGATAATAAACTTTCTCGTGGGAACAATTCTATGATAGTACTATAATTTCCATTGTGCGCTTGCAATAGATTAAGATTTGAATTTAACATAAAATATATACCTCAATAAGGAGCGATCAACCGGTAGTCTTGAGGAATAGATGTTTTCCCAAGTGTTGGGCTTCGGCTACACTTGAGTGACGCACGTTTTCTCAAGTGTTGGACTTACGTCACTCTCCATTTAGTTATTTTTCTTTTACTTTTTTTATATTTGAGGTTTATTTTGAATACGGCAGACCCAATAGCGATTGCCTTGGGCCTCTTCGGATGTCTCTTTCTTTGGCATATGATCATTAGTGATCGGATACCAAAGAGGGGTATCTGTAGACCCTCAAATTTGGTTCATGACACGATCGATACGTACTTCGAGAAAGTCATACACCCAAGCTTTCTAATGTATTTTTTTAACCCTTAGGAATCATCACAAACCCTTAAGAATCATCCCAAACTCTTAGAGCTCATCCTGGACACATAAAAATCCTCTTGGGCCCTTAGAAAGCCTAATCGGACCCATAGAGCCAGTTTCGAACCAATCAAAATAGCTGATGAAAAGAGGAGAGCCAAAATTTATATAGACAGTTTCCCAACTAGAGGCCTATACTATTGGAAAGTAGAGGTTTCTATATTTCCAACGAGCTAAGAATCACCTAATTCAATATTATATATCAAAAGTTATGGTAAAATAAAGATCATGAATTTATGCAGGAAATTACAAAATCGGACGCATAGAGCCAATTTCGAACTAACCAAAATAACTGATGAAAATAGAAGTGCCACAGTTTGTATAGATAGTTTCCTAACCTGTATACCATTGGAAAGTAGAGGTTCCTAGCTTTCCAATGAGCTAAGAATCGCCTAATTCGGAGTTGTACATCAAAAGTTATGGCGAAATGAGGATCGCGGATTTGTGTAGGAAATTGCAAAATTGGGCCAGGCCCCTGCGGGTCTTCAACTTTTAGCAGTTTCGATCGGATTTTCCTTCAAAATATGGCCTAAATTTACATTGGGGGCTTGACTTGGGGACCATCCCAACGTCTGGGGTGTGCTTCTTTAGGACCCTAGTGTCCCTATTAGCTTAAGTCATCACCCTTTTGCCACTCAAGTCACCACCCTATCATCTACCATTAAATCCAAATCTCTCTTCTCCAAGCTCTAGAAAATCCAAAAAACCTTAGATTGTCCATTACCTAATTTCTAAACCCATTAGTGACTTAATCCTTCACTAATTACCTCAACCTCTATAAATAGAGAGCTACCCTCCTTGCTTAAGGGCTTGAAAATTTTATAAAAGAGAGAAAAACCTAGAGTGCTCCCTCTCCATTTTCAAACACCATTCCTCCATACAAATTTCATATTTGTGTTTTGTCTTTTAGATCCCATCTTCCATCACCAAACCTTGAGAGTTAGCTAGAACTACCTTTTAACCTACCTCTCCTACCCTCTAGCTCCCTAGCCTTGGAGGTTCAAACCCCATTCCTAAATCCATTTGCTATCTCGGAAGCTCACCGAAAGCGCATCAACACGAAGGTCCACAACGGTGCTACGAGGGCCTGAGAGCTCTGACTCTCCCTACTACTCCTCTACCTTCTTTGCTATTCCTCTATCCTACAATTGAGCTGTTACGCTGCCCAAATTTTGATAGGTGGGAAGGGTTCAATAGGATCGGTGTGCCTTTGGGCAAGAGGAAGTGTCACCCATTTTGTTTCTTTCTTTATATATATATATATATATATATATATTATAAAACAACCAACACATAGTCCCGGCCATGGTAGAGACCGTTTATAAGTGGGTCGATCAGGTGCTTAACACCTTCTCGATTGATAACCGAAGCCCCTACCGAAGAGTCTTTGGCAAAGACCGGTAAATCGGAGTCATTTTTTGTACTTCAGTGCCTGTATATCGATTTTGAGGTATCTCGGGTTACCAAAAGCTTGAAGTGGCGACTCTATCATTGAGCGCATCGTCGCAACGGATTGAGAAAAATCATAGTTGCACACAAATAAAGAGAGATGATGCTCAGAATAAGAAGCAGAAAGGGGACACTGATGAGACTGGAATAGCTGAGCAAGCTTTGGATGATGATGGAAACGTGTTGCCAGTGATTTTAGATAAATACTTATAGAATGCATGGATACTTGATTCAGGGTGCTCCTACCACATGTGTCCAAAAAAAGACTGGTTTGCATCTTATAAAGAGGTGGATGGTGGAACGATTTCGATGGGCAACAATATGGCCTATAAAATAGTTGGTAAGGGGAGTATTAGAATAAAGATACATGATGGAATTGTGAGAATATTGATCGATATACGCCATGTTTCAGAACTGAAGAAGAACCTCATATCGCTTTGTACACTAGACTCCAATGGGCTAAAGTTTGCAGCTCAAGGTGGAGTTTTGAAGGTGAAAAAGGGATCTCTGGTTTTGATGAAAACAAAAAAGGTTGGTAACCTTTACTTTCTATCAGTGAGTACAATGATAGGTGGAGTAGCAGTTTCTACGTCAAATGATAGTGGTTTGTCCTTTACACAGTTATGACACATGGGCCTGGGCACATATCAGAAAGAGGGATGATAGAGTTGAATAAGCAGAGCTTGTTAAAAGGTGTAAAGGTCAGAAAAGTTGAATTTTGTGAGCATTATGTCTGTCGGGAAATAATGCAGGGTTAAGTTCAACACAACGGTTCACACTACAAAAGACACGTAGGACTATATACATTCGGATGTATGGAAGCCTTCAAAAGTTTCTTCTAAAGGTGGTGCCAGATACTTCGTCTCCTTCATCGATGATTAGTCTCGGTATGTATGGATCTATATGATGAAGAGTAAGGATGAGGTGTTGAAACTCTTTAAGAGTTGAAAAATATTATTTGAGAACTAAATTGGAAGGAAGGTCAAGTGGTTGAGAACCAATAATGGTAGTGAGTACACTAGTGGACAGTTACAGGAGTTCTGTGAGGAGAACAATATTGCTAGACACTTCACAGTGAGGAATACAGCGCAACAGAATGGGATAACAGAACGCATAAATGAAACTCTACTTGAAAATACAAAATGTATTTTATCTAATGCGGGATTGGGTAGAGAGTTCTGGACCGAGGCAATCAGTACAACGTGCTATCTATTAAATAGATCACCGTCTATAGTAATAGAGCATAAGATTCTGATTTAGATGTGGTCAGGAAAGCCTGCAGATTATAGTACATTGAGGGTTTTTGGTTGCGCAGCCTACTATCATGTTAGAGATAGTAAAATTGATCCAAGGGTTAAGAAAATGATTTTCTTAGGGTATGCAAATGGTGTGAAAAGATACAGGTTATGGTTTCCTGAGCAGAATAAAGTTATAATCAGAAGAGATGTGACATTTGATGAATCTGTTATGCAAACTTCTAGCAAACATATCATGAAAATTGGAGAAGTGGCGGAAGATCAGTTTGAGGTGGAGTTAGAAATGCTTATAATTATTACATCAGAGAAAAGTGTAGAAACAGTTGAGAGAGAGTCAGAATAATCCTTAGCAGGTACAAGACCCAATATTAGAGCACCAATTCGCTACGGTTACAATTATATGATCGCCTACGCGTTGACTTGGATGGAAATGAGCCGTCTTTATTCAAGGATGCAATCAGTAGAAGATGTACATGAGAATAAAAAATCATAATGAATGAAGAGATGGATTCTCTTTATATGAATCAAACTTGGGATAGAGTTATCTAAGGGAAAGAGCAAATTAGGTGCAAGTTGGTTTATAAAAAGAAAGAGGGTTCTTCAGAAAGTAGTGGTGTAAAGTACAAAATACAGTTAGTAGCAAAAGGCTATGCGTAAAAGAAAGGTATTAATTACAATGAGGTGTTCTCACTGGTTGTGAAACACACTTTAATTCAGGTTTTGTTATCAATTGTTGTATAATTAGACTTAGAGTTGGAACAACTCGATGTGAAAATAATGTTTCTATACGGTGATCTGGAGGAGGAGATTCATAGGAACCAACCTGAAGGGTTCAAGTTTCCTAAAAAAGGGAGGTTAGTGTGTAAACTGAAGAAGTCCTTGTACGGGTTAAAGCAGTTACCGAGACAATGGTACAAGAGGTTTGACACGTTTATGGTGGGCCAAAATTATATTCGAAGTGAATACGATAACTGTTTTTATTTCAAGAGGCTTGCAGATGACTCGTTTATTTACCTTCCCTTGTATGATGATGACATACTCATAGCTGCAAAGAACATGATGGAGATCAACAAGTTGAAATCTCAACTTGACATGAAGTTAGAGATGAATGATCTTGACACAGTAAAAAAGATTCTTGGGATAGAGATTCAGAAAGACAGAAAGAAAGGATAGTTGTGTCTGACACATAATATTTATCAGGAGAATATACTCTCACGAATTGGGATGAACTCAAAGGTTGTGAGTACTCCATTAGCAGCTCACTTTCATCTTTCAGCTAGCATGTTTCCTACTATAGATGAGGAGCATGAGCCCATGACTTGTGTTCCCTATGCGAGTGCGGTAGGTAGCTTAATATACGCTATGATATGCACTCGACCAGATATTTCACAGGTCGTTAGCGTGGTTAGCAGGTGTATGGATAATCCAGGCAAGGAACATTGACAGGCAGTAAAATGGATTAGGAGGTATATATGTGGTACCAAAGATGTCGGACTGGTTTTTCGCAGTGGTACAAATCATCAATTATGCGGATACGTAAATGCAGATTACGCGAGTGATTTGGATAAGCGTCGGCTTACAACGGGATATGTATTTATGCTATTAGGTGGTTCGATTAGCTAGAGGTCGATGTTACAGGATACAATGGCTTTGTCTACTACAAAGGTAGAGTATATGACAGTAACAAAGGCAGTGAAAGAAGCACTGTGACTTCAGGGCTTAGTTGGAGATTTGGGGATCATACAGGAAAGTGTTGATGTATTCTGTGATAGCCAGAATGCTATTTATTTAGCAAAGAATCACGTATTTTATGCTCGTACCAAGCACATTGATATACAATATCATTTCATATGGAAAATAATTGAATATGGCGAGATATCTTTGAAGAAGGTGAGCACGAAGGATAATCCTGCGGATATGATGACAAAGGTGGCACCGATAGTCAAGACTAAACATTGTTTGGATTTGATTAATGTTCAGCAGGTTTGAGCGCCCACGAGGTGCTGTGGTAGCGATGATATGAGTATAGCAATGATAGGAAGAAATGGTACAGTAAAGCTTAGAGCCAGGTGGAGAATTGTTATAATGAGCTCTAACTTTTGAAGTCGCTCGAGCGGGAACCAAATCCGCTCAAGCGAAATGCACACTCAACAAGGGCGATTTCAGGGATGTAAGTCGCTCGAGTGAGTTTTGGTTCTCGCTCGAGCGACCGGGGCACGGTTCAAAGGGAAAAGTTTCGAGTGTAAGTCGCTCGAGTGACCCGCGACGACCCGCAACGACGAAGTTACGTGTAAAGTTAGATTTTGAGCAATTTCTCTTGGATTAGAAGTAGGATTCAGGACTTTTATATAAGGGAAAGCTCATGGACGAATTAAATAGTCTTTGTGAGATTGAGATATCATTGTAAAGCTTTGAAAAACGTATCTAGGGTTTTGAGGAGAGCTTTGGTGAGGCTTGAGTGTTCTTATATTCTTGTGTAATCATCAATATAGTGGATTATCGCTGCCGGTGGGCATAGGCATATTACCGAACCACGTAAATATTATCTCTTGTGTGCTTGTGATTGATTTTCTTATATTTTACATTCTTATTTGATTATTTATCGCGAGATCGTTAGTTAGTCTGTGATATTCCGCCCAACAAAATTCTCCATATATGCAAGGGAAATTTGGCGTGCGATGGGAGATCAATAGACCATTAAAGACAGAGTTGTTGGTTTTTTGTGGTCAACACGTTAACCCATTTTTAGGTTTTCATTAAAAACTGGGTTGGACCTTTGACCACACGTATCTTGAGGCGATGGGAAGCAGTTTCCTAATATAAGTGATATGTCTCCACTCTTTTTCCTTGATGGGTTAGGAAACAGAGGTAGTTATATAAGGAGACCACTGTCCTCTCTTCCTCTTATCCTAGCTCATCCCCATCTAGAGGCTAAACTTAGAGAAGACGAGATTACTGACGTGGCGATCCGATAATAAATACAAGGTACGCATATTCTTGCAAAGTACATATTTTGATCGTGTGATTCGAGTATAGATAACAAATTGGTATCAGAGCGCGGTTGGCTCGATCAATCTTTATCAGACTTTTTTGCTTCTTCTGCAAAGAAGTCTTCTTCTGCAAAGAAGTCTTCTTCTTTTGCAACGACTACACCATTAATCTCCACACAAAAAAAAAAAGGGATGTTTAGTCTACATAGTATACTACTATCTCACAGATCATAGCCCACCCATCACGAAAATAGTAATTATTTTTTTTTTGGTGAAAATCGATTTCTAAAAACCCATTTTGGGGCACGTTTTCAGCCCGAGATTAAAAAAAAAAAAAAAAAAAAGGGCATATATATTAGTAACTATTTATTAGAGTGCCCTCCCATATCTACAAAAACCCATCAAGAAGTGGGAGATCAGATGCTGCCGTTTCGACTAATGTGGTCATCAGATGGATCTGGCCAGAGTTGTCGGTCCTCTTGATGGATACCACCAGATCTGCCCTGATATCTAGAGGAGATTGTTTGCTTTATGAAAAGTAAAGGTTGTATTGTGGCTGCAAATAAAAGAGGCTCTAAGTCTCTGTTTATGTTTTAGAAGAAGCCATCTACAGCGCAGGGTTTTTTGTTTCCTCTTTTAGAAGAAGACGGCTACACTGAGCTTTATTTGCATGTGTTATTACAGACCAAAGTTTGTGCTTCTCTAACTCCCTAAGCATTATTTGCATGTGTTGCTAAAGCACCAAAGTTGGTGCTTCTCCAACTCTATACTTAATGACTTGAAACGATATGGCTCAAGTTGACCCGTCCTCATACCCAGCCTATCCCGGTCGACGATCGGACTCGGATCCTGGCCCATGGTCCGGTCCAGTCATTTTCCGGCCTATGGTTCAGGACCCGATTCGGCCCGTTTTGACATGACCCGTTTATTCTTAAGGCTCATTTTAACCCGTATTGTTCCTTATTCTTTTCGAGTCATTTCTGGGCTATTTATAAGTCCGATTTTTGGACATTATATATGGATTTTGATTTTCTCGGGCATTCCGGATCTGTTTTTAAGGTCTAATTTTTAAAATGAGTTTTTCGTTGTGATTTTGTTTTAATCACCTGACGTCTTTTTGACAATTTTTTAATCGGATAATTATTTTGTATTTGAGTACTTTTAATTAAAATTAGATTTTGTGAGAAAATATAGAATTGGGTATTGAAGGTTGTGCTCTAACACCAACGTTGATACCTACATAATGTTACCCATGATTATTATTTAATTTTGGCACTTACCCACCACATAAGTTAGATTAGCTACTTCGAAGGATTCTTCTGCCCAACGGTGATGATTTTTCCTAGTGCTGTGGTTTTTATAAATGAGGTTTAATATTATTTGATTATTCTCAACATATTATATCCGATTCAAGGTAAAAATCATGTGTATTTTTCAAAGCTCTATTGACGATGTTGACTAGATGTGACATGCATGCCCATATAATCATAGTTTGATGATTATAGATAATTTCTTCACTTAATGCATATGTATCTTATAATTGTTTGATTTTGATTAATTTATTCATCAAATATAATGTGTGGCATTGATTTATCTTTCAAAAGAAGATTAGTTAGTAAAATGTGTATATACATGGAAATGAAATTTTAAAACCTTGAGTCAGACATGATATGGTTGAATGAAATTTAGGTCGTACCTCAGGGATTAAGGTAGACCGGTAAAACGATCGTTCGAGAGTACGTAGCTGAAATAGGCCGAGGTCTGCCCAGAGGTGACCACCTATGTAGGTTGCGTGACTTTTGAATCTTGATACTTGTGTCTCATTAAGATCGGGTTGACACATGCTTCTATGAGATTTCTAACTTCTGGCCAAAGCTGAAATAGGAATCTCATATAAGTAGGGTGAATAGAATGGTTATAAGTGCGTAGGGGAGAGAAGGATAATCTTTCTGGCCAAAGCTGATAGAGAATCTGGATCAATCATACGGCACGAGTGATTATGTCTATGCGTGTTTTCTCAAACACGATCTTGGGAAACAAACTGCATGTTGAAGTTTCTGCCCAAAGGTGATGCTGAAACATGGCAATTGGTTGTCCCAAAGAATGAAAGTTGTTCATAGCTGACACTAAATTAATTCGGATTTGACCCTAAATCAGAATTTAAATCTTTGAAGAATAGTTAGTGACATATGGTCATAGTTCACGGTGAACATTTAGTGACATATGGTCATAACGTAATCTTCGAGGACATATGATCATGACGTATTCTAATTAAATCGTTAGTGATATATAGTTAAAGTGATTGATAAAAATTTAGATGCACAATCGACATACTTCTTTATTTTGCTAGTGATATGTAATGTTTTGTTTCTATATAGAGCCATGGACGGATCCATTATTTATAAGCAACTAGCAAGTATTGAGCCTTTGGATGATTCCAACTATTCATCGTGGCGTATGGTCATTGATATATCATTAGGATATATGGACTATGATTTTGTCCTTACTGAGGATAAACCTCCCACACCCACTACTGGTTATACAGAATTAGAGAAAAATTATTTTGCTAAATGAGAAAAAGCTAATCGTATGACTATGATGATGATCCGTTCATCAATTAATCAGACTCTTAGAGGTGGGTTGAATCCTACAGCTACGGCAAAAGAACTCTTGAAAAATATTAAAGATCAGTTTGTGGGTACGCGAAAGTCTCTAGAATACTCTTATCTTACACAATTAGTTAACATGAGATATGATGGAAATGGAAGTGTGCGTGAGCACATTTTAAAGATGTCAAAGTGTGCCATAGGGCTCAGGGAACAAGGAACTGCTTTTGGTGATGATCTATTTGTTCACTTAGTTGTCTATTCGCTTCTGTCTTCATTTGATACTCTTAAGGTGAACTATAATGCTCAAAAGACAAAGTGGGACCTTAACCAATTGATTTCCCTATGTGTGATCGAGGAGGAGCGTTTGAAAGCGGCTAAAGTTGAGTTTGTACATCTGGCAGTGAATGGGTCAAGTCGAAAGATTTTTAAAAAGAATCATAATCAGAACTTCAATCGAAAGCAAGCTGGAGCAGAGAATTCCAATAAGAACGTCAAAGCTGAAAATTTAGAATGTTGGCACTGTAAGAAAAAGGGACATCTTCGGAGGGATTGCTATATATTTAAAAATCTGCTGAAACAGGTCAAAGGTGGAACATCTCAACTAGAGATGTCGTCTCAGCCCGAGAAGCCCCATAACTGAAATCATACTTCCGCCATTTATTTATTTATTTATTTTTGCAAGACATTAATTAGTACTTTGACATTTGTTTTAATAGACTTGGTTTGCGTAAGTTTAATTAAATGATTATAAATAGTTGATGTTAAGTTAATCTTGTTGTTCATTGATTGCTATTATGAATGGCCAAATCAGTGGAAGATTGTAGTTATTGACAGTTATTACGAATCTTAGAATTGTGATGCTCATATCGAATTAGTTTTAACTGTATCATTTTAGTGGGAGTTGTTTCTCTGATATTGGTTAATTTATTTTACTGTTGATGCATCATGTATCTTTAATTTTGTGCACGTGCTTTTGAGAGTATATGTGATTATACTCTATTCATATGTATGAGGATTTTATGACATGGCATGATGGTGAGGTTGTACCTCGTTATGCCTGAATTTTGCTTAGGCTAGATGTGATTAGGTGTCACATCGGTAAACCTTTGTTCTGATAGTTTGGTGACTGAAAGTCATAGGCGGGAAGCCAGTAATATATCAGGAACGACATATCCTTAGGGGTATGATGCATGGACAAATAGAGGAACTGTACAGATATGTAAGTTGCCTGATATCACTAAGTAAAGACTTAAGTTCATTAATTATGCTATTTTTGTGACCATGAATTGCCTAGTGTCGATTCGTAAGATGGAATACTATGTGCGCCATGATCCTTTACTGGTATTGTTATTGAATTTAGGTGGTTGTTACGAAGCATTGAGGTAGTGGGGGTCAATGATTTTTCAACAAATATAAAATGGATGGCCATCCGCTTTTCAGAGTTTGTCAGCCCAGAGAGTCGTTTTTCAAAATTATGTTTAGATGAGTTAAGGTGTAGACCAAGTGGGAGAATGTTGGATTTTTGTGGTCAACACCTTAACCCATCTTTAGGTTTTCATTAAAAACTGGGTTGGACCTTTGACCACACATATCTCAAGGCGATGGGAAGTAGTTTCTTAATATAAGTGATATGTCTCCACTCTTTTTCCTTGATGGGTTAGGAAAGAGAGGTGGTTATATAAGGAGACCACCGTCCCCTCTTCCTCTTATCCTAGCTCATCCCCATCTAGAGGCTAAACTTAGAGAAGACGAGAGGTAACGTGGGCTCAGATTCTCTGGTAGAGATTATCGGTTTTATTAAGGAGATTACTGACGCGGCGATCCGATAATAAATACAAGGTACGCATATTCTTGCAAAGTACATATTTTGATCGTGTGATTCGAGTATAGATCCTTAAAATATCTAACAATTCAATCCCATTATTAGCCAATGCGTTTGCCACTGCCTTTGCTTCTTTATGGTGGTGAATTAGATCTTCTAATTGAACAAGTTCATAAGAAAATAAGCTACTTTGAAATAAAAAGGTAACAGAGTCCATTGAACAGCAAACGAAATCCCTGGGCAAGCTCTCCTTCCAACCCAAATGGATGCACTTGAAATGCTGGCCTCTAACATCGACCACAACTTAGGGATCCTGATTCTTTCATCGCAACTGACCTAATGAAGAACCAGAACCAAGGACCAGGGACCTTTCCTAATGCAGAACCAGAACCAAGGACCTCATTGCGATATCCGCCCCCGACAACTGGATATGCAGTGTTTGCAGAAATGATAACTTCCAATTCCAGATCGTTTGCAACAGGAGTAGATGCAGAAATCCAAAGGAGCAGGCTAAGGTAAGGCCCCGTGTCCCTTTCTCCAAAGATCAAATGGCCGACCTACGAGATGGATGGTATATTCAGGGAAAGAAAACAATTTACACAAAGGATCCGACGGTTTATTCTGGCTGACTGAAAAATAAAAAACGTCGTCCAACTCTGTGAAAGCATCAGATATAGAAATAACGAACACTGCTGACCAGAGTGGATTTCTTCAGAGAAGATGCTTGATCAGTTCTTCGAATGTGGTCATATCCTTGTACGGTATCAAGGACTGGGTTTGGAAATGCTGGTCGGTTAATCAAGAACCAGAGGTCTCTATGATGGGGAAACAAAAATTTCTATTCATCCTCACCTCTGCTGATGGAAAAGAGAGCGTTGAAAGGCAAAATGAAACAGTCGAAGAAGGTAATGATAAAGTTCTCCCCTTAGTTCCCCCTAGCAGACCGTTTCCAAGAAGATGAAGGAACTCATGAGAGGCTCAGAATCAGAGGGTTACCACTCCATGCTTAGTGCTCGTAAACTTTTGTTAGCATTGCAGAAAGCTTGGGTCAATTCCAATCCATTGATTAGTCTACTTCTAACTAGGATTATTTACCTCCTCCGGAGGTCATTATCATTGCTAATGAAGACGACTAGATCCCCAAAAAGATGTCTGTTAAAGTCGAAGGTTAATAGAGATTTACGAAGGAGAAGCATGAACCTCCATACGTCTCCCCTACGCAAGTTTCCTTCCCCAGGTCGCCACCTGGCAGATGGCCGTTAGGCTCAAATTCAAATCTGGAACTTAACGCCAATGGAGTCCCAGTCTGCCAAGTGGCTAGCTGTCCTACTTTAAACAAGCTCCAAATGGGCACTCTATGGATTTTTTTGGGGTTTTTTTTCATATACCCCTCTGTTATGCTAATATTATAAGAAAACCCTGAGTTAGGGGTATTTATTCTGCAGCCCCTACTTTTGTGTTTCTCTTTCATATAACCCTGCCCTTAACTAGCCGTGAGTTTATGGACGGAAAGCCTATTTTGCCCTTAATGAAACAAATATTTTAAAAATACAACCATTCTAAAAGGCCTTTCATTCATCTATATTTACAAGTGATGCCATTAAAGTTTATGACCATTCTAAAAGGCTTTTCATTCACCTTTATTTACAAGTCATGTCATTATAATTTACCACTATTCTAAAAGGAGTACCTTTAAATCCACCCACAAAATCTTTGAGTTCACCTATGCTGAAACACATCGACTACATTAAATCAAATGATGGATATTTTTTATCGTCCCAATCTTTCATGAGATCGATCTTTAGATCATGGGTGTACCATCAGACGGTCGATTTTTTATTTCATGTGGTACACACCCCTAAAAGTGACCTTAATATCAATTTTAAGCATGCACGTGATGTTAAGGTCACTTTTCTGAGATGTGTGCCACGTGAAATAAAACATTGACCGTCTGATGGTACGATCATGATCTCAAGATCTATCATATGAAAGATTGGGAGGATAAATGATCTCCATCGTTCGATTCAATTCAATCAACGTGGGTGAACTTAAAGATTCAGTGGGTGGATTTAAATAAAGGTACTCTTCTAAAAGGCCCTTCACTCACCCATTAGATTCAAGACTCATCAGATGGGTGATTCCCCCATTAAAGCATGCTAACGTTTGGACGAATACTCAACCAATGGATGATTTGTGGCAAACGATGCAATTATTCTTGAAAAGAAAACCTTCAATCTACATGTTCCACTTAAAACACTCGTCCCTCCAATTTCCTATATGATTCAAGACCCATTTTTAGGAATTGGATTACCTAACCGCGTCTGCTTCCATCCACCGAATCTTTGAGTTCACCCACGCTAAAACATATTGATTGCATTGAATAAGATGATGGAGATCATTTAGGCATATCATTAGACGATCAGTATTTTATTTCGTGGCACACATCTCAGAAAAGTGACTATAACATCATGTATACGGTTAAAATTAATTTTAAGGATATTTCTTTGGGTGTGTACCACATGAAATAAAAAATCAACCATCTGTTGGTGCCACCATGATCTCAAGATCCATCGTGTGAATGGTTGGGACGATAAACAATCTCCATCGCCTGATTCAATGCAATCAACCGTCTGATGGTGCCACCATGATCTCAAGATCCATCGTGTGAATGGTTGGGACGCTAAATAACCTCCATCATCCAATTCAATGTAGTCACCTGTCTGATGGTGCCACCATGATCTCAAGATAAATCGTGTGAAAGGTTGGAACGATAAATGATCTCCATCGTCCGATTCAATGCAGTCAACCATCTAATGGTGCCACCGTGATCTCAAGATCCATAGTGTGGAAGGTTGGGACTATAAACGATCTTCATCGTCCGATTCAATGCAGTCAATGTTTTTCAGCGTGGGTGAACTCAAATATTTGGAGGGTGGATTTAAAACTACTCTTTTTTATAAGTGGAGGGGTGGATTTAAAATTACTTTTACCATGTGTAGAGGGTGGCAATTTAGTAATTTAATTTTAAAAAGGATAAATAGGGTATTTAGGTTATTCCTTAACAGTTGGTTAACCATTTAAAGTAGCATCCGTTAAAGAGGGTGTTTTATAAACACCAAAATGCTAACTCAGGGGGTTTAAAGCAAATAGCTATAATTGGGGGGGTTATTAGTAATATCAAGATAACTCAGGGGGGTATTTGCAAAAAACCCATTTTTTTGGGTTAATTGCACTACAATCCCTATGCTTATCTGATATGGAGGTACTTTATATTGTTTGAAATTCATCCAAACCTTTGGATGTCTTGTGCATGGGAGCCCCTATACTAACATGAGGTAACTCAACTACTCTCTTCACTTAATTAAGTATGATTTATGTAATTAAAATAGCATATTTGCCCTTCCTTTTTAGAAACATAATCACAATTTGGGGGGGGGGCCATATACTCTTGACCAAGGGCCAAAGGGTCCGGACAGATTGGCACAAAAAAAGATATCCACCATCAGATCTCAAGATCTATTGTGTGAAAGATTGGCACAAAAAATGATCTCCATCATCGTATTTAATGTGGACCATTGGCTAAGGCTCTCAGTAGGTCGGGCTAAAGTTAAATCTGGCCCTGCCTGGACTGAGTTCTGATTTTTTCAACTCGGCCATAACACAAGCTAGAAGTATTCAGCCCAAGCACGGCTCTCGCAAGCCGACTCGGGCCAAGCTGAGTTGCAGGATTTTCTTTAGTTAATTTTTTTTAATCAATTTTGTTGGTGTAAATCGAGGCTTCTTAATAATTTTATTGTTTAAATGAGAAATCTTGACAAACCGATGGTTTTCTGAGCAGCTTTTATAGCATTTTACAGAAATGCCCAAACATTAAGCAGTTAAATGGTTTAATATAAGGCATTTTAATAAAATGCCCCCCATCTAAAACCTATTATAAATGTGTAATTATTATATAAATTTTTTGTATTATACATTTATATGTAAAAGAAATTGGGCTGAGCCTTGGCTGGGTGTTCGGATATGTGGTCTAGACCATGGTTGACAAGCCAAAATTTGAAGATTTCGGCCGAAACGCATCGGTTTCGGTCCTATTCGAAACAAAATTATCAAAAACTCGGTTTCGTTTTAGAAATTGTTAGCTGATATTTTGCTACCTCAATAATTTGGTTTAAAAAAAAAAAAAATAAAAAAAATTGAGCACCGAAATGTTAAAATTTCGGTTAAGTTTTTTATTTCAGGCAGTCATGCCCGAAACCGAAAACAAAACCGACATTTTGATCCTTGGTCTAGACCCGGCTTGGTATAACTCGGGTCAATTAATGCTAAACCTGGGTTGGGTCCGGTCCCGGCCAGGTCCATTGAGAGCCTTACCCTTGAATGCTTATTGAGGAAGGTTGCTATGCGAACATCACTTTTTCTTACCGGATATGATTTCTAGTCACACACCAACTTTTTTTGCTCACACACTAGTTTATGAGCAAATACTGATATCAAATTTTGCTTCTCTTGCTAAGAAAGATCCTAGGGCTATCAAACGGCTTAGGCTAAACCTGGCCTAACCCGATTTGCGTTGGGTCTAGGCTTAAAAAGTAAAGTCGAGCCCCATTGTAACCATGCCAAACCCAACCCTATAGATTCGAGCCACGTTCGGGCTTTTCTTATAAGGTAAAAAACGATCTCCAATCCAAGTTGTCAAAGGAAGGGCAAATATGGTATTTCCATTACATAAATCATACCTAGTTAAGTGAAAAGAGTAGTTGGGTTACCTCAAGTTAGTGTAGGGGCTCTTATGCACAAGACATCCAAAGGTTTGGATGAATTTTTAAATAATGAAAAGTATAGGGACCTGCATATAATATCAACAAAACATAGCGACTGCAATGCAATTAACCAATCTTTTTTTTTTGCAGGAAGAAGGCCGTCAACCTAGACGTGTTCCACAGATCTAATTTAGGCGATGTCTGGGTAGAAAGTTTCATAGAAGAGAGTCTATCCCAGCTGTGGCCACCAGGGTTCGAAGAGTTTAGGGCAGAGGTTCTTGGACCCGAGGAGTGCAGCTTGGAAGATGAAGATGATGAAGAGTCAGAGACGGCCTTCGGGGAAGATCAGATGGAGAGGAGCATTGACCCGGATCCGCCTGAGTCGAATTCAGCCATAATGTTTACACCCATCCACCCATCCATGGAACGAACTTCAGGATCTGTCTCAGAGCCCGGAACGCCCTTGAATTCAGTAGAAACCTTGGGATTTCCTTCAAAGGGAGAGAATAAGAGTTTTTAAAAATATTGGAATTCATAGAATCCACCAAGTTCGAAGAAGCCTAAGCTAACAAAAAAACGAAAGAGTTAAGAATGCATGAATCCTCGGTAATGTTCTCTAGGACTAAAGGAGGAAATGGCAAGGCAAGGGAGGGTGTTTCTGAAGATCAATGCTAGTCCTTTCTTTGAATATCAGGGTATGCACTCCGTGGATAAACGACGTAAAATTAGGATGGTTAAACTCTATTGAGCAGAAATCCTTCTCCTTTAGGAAACAAAAATGAGCTCTATCAATAGTTTTTATATTAGGGCCCTGAGAATTAGAGAAAGAGTAGAATTGGAAGCAGTTGATGATGTGGGAGTTAAAGGTGGAATCCTCACTGCCTGGGATTCGTCTAAATATAGGAAAGAATGGTTCTTTGAAGGGATCTATAGCATCGCAATTCTCCTGCACAGATTGGAGGATGGTCAATCCTTTCTTCTCTCATATATTTATGGTCCTTTAGAAAACAGAGAGAGCGAGTTCGGCACTGGAGGGAATTGGAAGGTGCAAAATCCTCCTGTGCTTTGGACTTCGGCAATTGGTGTATTGCGGGCGATTTTAACAACACCAGGTTCTCTTATGAAAGATCTTCTAATTCGGTTAGTAGCTCTTTAGGTGGGTGGCAATTTTCTGATTTCATTCATAGAAACTTCTTATAGATGTGCCAATAACAGGTGGCACTTTTACTTGGTCTAACATGCAGGAAACTCCGTCGGTTTCAAAACTAGATCATTTCTTGGACTCAGAAGATTGGGATTCCCTTTGCCCGGATTTCAAGGTCGCTTCCTAGACCTACTTCGGACCACAAACCCATCCTTCATTCCATTTCGCAATCCTATAACCAGACCTTGTCCGTTCCGATTACAGTTAATGTGGTTCGAAAAACTAGAAGTAATGAAGGTGATCAAAGAAGCTCGGGACGGCTCTAACGTTAAAGGGTGGGCTGGTAGCAGATTTATGGCTAAACTCAGGAGGGTTCGAGCTGTTTGGTCGAATGGAACAGAAATAACTTTGGTAACATATTAAGAAAAATCTTTTGGAGAAGATAAAGGCCCTCCATATCAAAGAAGGATCTCATATAAAGCAGAGTTAGATTCGGCTTTGAGGATGGATGATGTTTATTGGAAGGTAAATTCCAGAGATAAATGGGCAGTGACTGGGGATCGTAACACTAAATTTTTCCAGCACCTGGCTTCAAACAGAAGAAGGTGCAACCATATTGCCTCAATGTTGGGTTTTGGCTCGATTTACACTTGCAAACTAGAGTTATCTATTGGAACTTGGTTTGGCCGATTGTCAAAGAATCCCATATTAGTTTGCTTTTATTTGAGGAAAGTCACCTATTTTGGAAACTTGTATTGTTCTATAATATAGGATCCTATTAAATAGGATCCAAAAGATAGGGAATAGGAGTCCAAATCAAATTGGAAAGTGTGAGTATTTTTGGAGCGTGAGTTCTCTTTGGGCTATTTTAGTGGGAGAGAAATACTTGTTCAGATTAAGAGAGCTTGAGTGTTGGATTAGAAAATGAGGATTTTGGAGATTGGTAAAGTATAGCTTTGGAAAACCCATGTAGGATTTTTTAGGTTCACTTCTTCGTGTGAGTTAGAGAGAACCTGGGATTTGTTTTGGTTGTGTGGCTCTCTTGTTGGGTTTTAGTGAGGTGCACTTGGGTATTTATTTGGGAGAACTTTGGTGTTGATTTTGAACGTTGGAGTTTTGTATTTGTACTTGGATGCTTGTGGTTCTCTTGTGTTGGTAAGATTAGAGAATGCGATCTCCATTGTTTATACCCTTTGTGCATCTTCTTCTCGATAGTGAAAACACTTTATTTGACTGCCTCGTGGACGTAGGCTGGCCGAACCACATAAATCTTGTTCCTGTCTGTGGTGTGATCTCTTTCACTTTCTACCTTCTCATAAAAATTATGATTTGGTTTATTGACTGTCTTATTTGCACGTGAAAGTCATTAACGAGATTGGAAGTGTAAAAACTTTCTAGGATTTTTGCACAACAATTGGTATCAAAGCCTAGGTTTTGACTTGGGCATCGTTTTGCTTTCGCGAAAAATTTTCGCTTGTTATTGTTGGTATTTTTTTTTATATTTACGATTGGAGTGAAGATGTCAAGAGTTGGTTTGTTCAGCAAATTTGTGCAAAGGACTATGGTCTTAAATGCAAAGTTTGAAGTTGAGAAATTTAATGGGACAAACAACTTCGGGATGTGGCAGCGTGAAGTGTTAGATGTGTTGATCCAACAAGATTTGAACATTGCTTTGGAAGATAAACCAGAGGGAATGATAGAGAAAAATTAGGACAAGCTTAATCAGCAACCTTGTGACACAATTCGGTTGTGTCTTGCGAAAGATCAGAAATTTTTTGTAATGAATGAGCATTGAGAATCGGCTCTATTTGAAGAGCATTGAGAATTGACTCTATTTGAAGAAGAAACTTTTCTATTTGCAATATCGATCAAGTATTTCTATGTCTATACATTTGAATGAATACAATAAAATTCTCGCTGATTTGTAAAATTTAGATGTAGAAATTAATAATAAGGATAAGGCCCTGTTGTTGTTAAATTTTCTTCCCGATGAATATGAGCATTTGATTACCACCTTGTTATATGGGAAGGAAGAGATTGGATATGATGTGTGTAACACTTCGATAAATAATTAGTATCGAAAAAGGGATAAAGAGACACATGAGGACACATCGAGTGAAGCTTTGATAGTAAGGGACAGATCGAAAGGGAGAAGGTCTAGTAAAAGAGTTAAGTCTCTTTCAAAAATAAGTGATGATGCGAGTAGTAGAAGAATTGCAATAGATGAGTGTGCCTATTGTCATGCTACAGGGCATTGGAAGAATGACTATCCAAGTTTGGTGAACAAGGACGAGAAAACTTTTGATGTGATCGTAACAGATGAGAGTGATGGTTCAAAATATGTGTTGACCGATTCGTCATTTATTTGCCATTAAGACGAGTGAGTTTTAGATTCGGGATGTACCTATCATATGTGTCCCAATCGGGATTGGTTTTCCAATTTTACGGAGTTGGATGGTGGAGTAGTTCTTATGGGAAATGATAGCACCTGTAACAAAAGAGGTATGAGAAACATCTATTTGAAGCTACATGATGGAACAGTTCAAGTATTGATGGAAGTTCGGTATGTACAGGACTTAAGAAAAAATCTCATCTCTTTGGGTGTATTGAAATTAAAGGGTTTTAAAATTACTTTGTCAATTGGAGCTCCCAAGGTGGTAATGGGGGCATTGGTTGTAATGAATGACACTAGATGCGATAATTTGTATCTTTTACAAGGTGGAGAAGTCACCGTTGTTGATATGAAGATTGACACTGCAAATAACTCTACAGACTTGTTGACTAGAGAGGTCACTAGGATTAAGTTCCAACATAGTTTGGATTTGACCCATATGAGGCGTATTTAAGTACTTTTGGGTTCAATGACAGTTTGGCACTTCAAGTTCATTAGCAATTTGAGCACTTTTGGGTGTATTGGCAGTTTGACACTTTTGTGTGCATTAGCAGTTTTAGCACTTTCGAGTGCATTGGGAGAGTTTGACACTTTCGGGGTGCATTGGAGTCGGTGAGCACATTTGAAGACAACTTTAAAGTTGAAATTAAAGATGCTTACTTTTGTTTTCTATATTTGAATGACATGAGATTTCATATTAAGGTTGACAATTATTATTGGTTTGCAAATCTCGCGAAGGTGGAGATTGTTGGGTTTTGGCTCGATTTACAGTTGCAAACTAGAGTTACCTATTGGAACTTGGTTTGGTCGATTGTCAAAAGATTCCATATTATTTTGCTTTTGTTTGGGGAAAGTCACCTATTTTGGAAACTTGTATTATCCTCTAATATAAGATCCTATTAAATAGGATATGAAAGATAGGGAATAAGAGTCCAAACCAAATTGGAGGGTTCTCTTTGGGCTATTTTAGTGTGAGAGAAAAACTTGTTCAGATTAAGAGAGCTGGAGTCTTGGATTAGAAAATGAGGATTTTGGAGATTGATTAAGTATAGCTTTGGAAAACCCATGTACAGTTTTGTAGGTTCTCTCTTCTTCTTGTGAGTTAGAGAGAACTTTGGATTGTTTTGGTTGTGTAGCTCTCTTGTTGGGTTTTAGTGAGGTGCACTTGGGTATTTGTTTAGGAGAACTTTGGTGATTGTTTTAAACTTTGGGGTTTTATATTTGTGCTTGGATCTTTGTGGTTCTCTTATGTTGTGTAAGATTGGAGAATACGACCTCCTTTGTTTGTAGCGATTGTGCATATTCTTCTTGATAGTGGAAACACTTTGTTTGACTGCCCTGTGGACGTAGGCTTAGGCCAAACCATGTTAATCTTATTCTTGTTTGTGGTATGATCTTCCTCTCTTTCTACCTTCTTGTGATAATTATTATTTGGTTTATTGATTGTCTTCTTTGCACGTGAAAGCCATTAACGAGATTGAAGTGCAAAGGTTCTCTAGGGGTTTTTGCACAACACTCAATTCATCAGAATGACTCTCACCTAAATTCTCATAATCAAATATCCACTGCATTCTTTGATTACTCCAAAGCTCGCTTCTGGAAAGATACGTCACTCAAACCGCTTAGAGATGGTACTTCTCTCCCAAGCCACTCTCAACCTGATGTTGCCACTATTGAATCCCCATTTGCAGAAGCTGAAATTAAAAGGGCGGTTTTCAATCTTGTTGGAGATAAAGCCCTGGGTCCAGATGGCTTCCCTCTGGCTTTTTACCATAAATGTTAGGATATAAAAAAAAGAGATTTGATAGAGGTTTGCTATGAGTTTCATAACAAAGGTCGGATAAGTCGAGAGATGAATGCCACGTTAATATCTCTCATTCCTAAAGTTGAGGGAGCTGAGAAGGTCGGAGCATTTCGACTAATCAGCCTGATTAATGGCCTTTATAAAATCATATAAAAAAATTTAGCCTTGCAACTAAGTGGTGTCCTCTCTCAGCTCGTCTCCCTGTTCCAATGGGCTAAAAGCCTTGGCCTCCTATTCTTCGCTAGCCAAGGAGGCCAAGGCTAAGAAGTACCTATCCCATACGTACAATTCCCCAATCTCTGAGACCATCTTGTATGGAGTAAGAGCCAAGGAGACCAAGGCTTTTAGCCCAGAAAAAAGACTTCAGGGGTGGAAAGGAAAATTCCTATCCTTCGCTAGCCGTTTGACATTAATTAAAGCTACACTTTCTGTGCTTCCGGTGTGGCGAACTATGCTTGTTGAAAAATATGGAACGGACAGATCGTTATGGGAGGTCGAATGGTAGATCCGGATCGAGTATTTGGAAGGCAATCTTTAACCACTGCCATCTTTATTATCTTGGTGCTTATATAACTTTAGGAGATGAGCTAAAACCTCCTTCTGGAGTGATGTTTCGATTGAAAAGGAGCGCCTCTCTATCCGCTTCAGCTCTATATATAGCCTAGCTCTAGATTTGCAAATCTCGCGCCCCTATCTGAGTTGTCTCCTTTGTTTGGCTGCGCTGTCTCGACAAGGTTTTAATAGTGTATAATTTGTAGTACAGAGGATTTCATCTTGCGAATAGGTGTGTCCTCTATAGTAAAGAGGTTGAAAATAATGACTATCTGTTTTTGCACTATCCTTATTCCTTTGAGGTATGAAATACTCTTTTACATTGCTTGAACATTAGCTGGGTTATGCAAGAGTTCGTTAGCAGCTTTGTTGGAGCTTGGGACTTTCGAGGTTTCTCTATAAGAAAGAGAGAGATGGAAGTTGGTCATATTCGTTGCTCTTTGGATAATGTGGAAAGAAGGAAATCACAGAGTCCTTGAAGCTAAAAGTGGATCAGCCTCAATCCTCACTGATATCATCAAGGTTAAACTATTCAATTGGCTAAAATGTTGGGTATTTGTGAGCCACACAATAACTTTACCCTTTCCTATTTTAATTAAAACGTGATTGACTAAAGACTTTGGGATTTCATTGGTAACGTGATTCCACTCCACGCAACTTTAGGAGTCGGTTTCAACTTGATTGGTTTGTGGGAAGCCAATCCTTATCTTTTAGTGATACACCTCTCCCTTGAATCCTTGATGGGTTAGGATTCAAGGGCATGCTATAAGCGAATGGTGCCTATCGGAATCGAAATTCTCATCGAATTCTCAACAACCATTCTCATCGACAAGGTATTCCCAAATCTTGATTGAACATTAATTACCTAATAAAGATTTGATCTAACAAGTGGTATCAAGCTTCTCCCCAAAAATTCTCAGGAAGATCTGAAAGACTCATCATACTCCATATGGCATCCTGATATGAACGATTTCTCCTTTCAGAAACGCCATTTTGTTGTTGTGTACCTGGAGCAGTGTATTGAGGAACTATGCCATGTTCCTTTAGGTATTCGACGAAGGGTCTGTGATTTATACCGTCTTTATCCATTTTCCCATAGTATTCACCTCCACGATCTGATCTAAGACTCTTTATCTTTTTATCTAACTGTTTCTCTACCTCAGTTTGAAAGATTTTGAATATGTCGAGTGCCTCGAATTTGTGATGAATTAGATACACATACGCATATTGTGAGAAATCATCTATAAAGTTGATAAAGTAATGCTGCCCACCATGTGAAGAAGTAGGGAAAGGGCCACAAATGTCAGTATGAATGAGATGCAGTAACTTAGATGATCGTGAAGCTTCAAACTTGTGTTGTTTTATCATTTTTCCTTTAATGCATTGAACACAAGTTTTAAAATAACTAAATCGAGAGGTTTAAGAATATTATTTTTTACCATAGTCTCTAGTTTTTTTCTTGATGCATGACCTAACCGTCTATGCCAAAGCATGAAAGAATTTTCTGTTAAAAACAGACGCTTGGACCCGGATGAGGTGGAAGAAACATATACTGATGAAAAAGTAGAAGCAATATCAAGAGATAGTTGAAATAACCCGTCTATCAATAAACCATGTCCTACTAAATCAAAATGTAAAGTAACAGATAAATCACCGTCAGAAAAGTTGAAACAATATCCATGAGCAAGTAATCTAGATATAGAATAAGGTTTCATCAGAATGAAGGAATAAAAAAAAATCCTGCAGTATCAAAATATGTCCAGAGTCTAAGACAAGGCGGTAAGTCCCAACGGCCTCAACTTTAACTGCTTATTCATTTTTGAGGAAAAGTTACTCATCCGGTCTTGGGCTTCTCCTGCTGATTAACCCCTGCAAAGTATGAGAAACGTGCACAGAGGCACCTGAGTCAACCCACCATGAACCTTCTGAAACATTTACTAGATTTGATTCAAAGCAAACATGTGTGAAGTTAATACCTCATCGCTACTTCTTCTTCATAATATTTTTTCACAAGTAGCAATTTTTCTTGATATGACCTCTCTTCTTGCAGAAGTGGTAGCCATCATCATCGTTGACTTTAACTGCATTAAGCTTGAAGTCTTTCTTAATTCCTTTATCATTGCGGTATTTTTGGTTATGACCCTTCTTCTTGAAATTCTTCTCGTGAGTTGGCTTATAAGCCGGATTATAGGGAGGATTGTGGTCAAAATTAGCAGACTTGACTTTGTTTTCATGAAGCGTCTCTTCTTCAATTAAACACATTGAGATCAATTAATTCAAGTCCCATTTGTCCTTCTGAGCATTGTAATTCACTTTCAAGATATCAAATTGCTTAGGAAGAAAAGCAACAGCTAAATGTACTACGGCATCTTCTTCGATTGTAATTTCTTGTTCTTTAAGCTTTATAGCCAACATGGATATTTTAAGAATAAATTCTCGCACACTTCCATTTCCATCATATTGCATATTGACCAATTCCACTAAATAGCCGTACTGTAGGGATTTTATTGTTCCAATAAACTGGTCTTGGATGATCTTCAATAATTCTTTAGTTATTTCGTTAGTTTTAATACCCACCTCTAATGGGTTCAGTAATAGAAGTGCGTATGATCATCATTGTCATACGATTTGCCTTGTCCCATCGAGCGTATTGAGCCTTTTGAATTTCAGTAGCGTTGGATGATAAAGTTGGCTTGTCCTCCGTGAGAACAAAGTCAAATCAAGACCTATCCGCCAGGAGTTATAATTGGTGCCATTAAGATTTTAAATATTGGCCATTTATTGATGTAAAACTGATCCGTCCATAGCTAATATGAAAAAGAATAACTATCAACACATTATTCAATTAGAACTTTATTGTGACGACCCGACTTTTCCAATCCCTCAGGTATAGGAAAGGCCGGTTCGCCAACCTATCAGTTAAACGATAAGTCGAATAAACAGAACACATATCAGAGTAAAGCATAATAATTAACTAAAGCTATAAAAAATGCAGAAGTAAATAAAGTACAGAACCACCGATGATGGCCGACCATCATCGAAATATGGTTCATAATCATATACAAAAGTCAAACATAAAGCCATAATATCTAACAAAGAGGGTCCACAACTCCAGGTCTAAAACTCTCACCAAAAGTAAATAAATAAACCAGATCCTAAGTCGGGAAATATTCCTCAGGAGGAACCTCAGGCTCTTCCTCGGGTACGTAATCAGGATCAGTCTCGCAACCCTGAACAGCTACGTCAGCACCTAGACCTGTGACGTATAGTCGGAGTGAGCTAACTAATAAAGCTCAGTAGAAGGAAGACATCAACAACATTATATTTTAACTAACATGATTTTAAAACATATATCAGAATATAGCTTGTCAAAATAGATATGAAAATAAAAGACAAAATTTAAGTGCGAAAAATCATATGTAGAATCAATTTCTAAATAGGTGAACAGATTCAAGAACAGATGTAAGGTTTCAGTGTCCTAGTTTCTCTAACTTCTATATGCCAAGTTCAGTAATTTATGACTTAATCCTTAACTTAAAATACCTCTCGAGTAAACTATATCTCGAGAGCAGGAATATAGCCGATGAGAACCTCTACCTACCATCGTTGTTCATGAATCCTTTTTCAGAATGCAACAAGCCCCTACGTTTAGGAGGGTAACTTACGCCAGGAAATTATTTAAGAATTTTGAGGGGTCGTTCAGGTGAATCATAAAACAAATGCAGATACTAATATAGTTCAAATGCAAGTTTCTTATACATAGTTCAGATTTCAGGTTTCAGAGTTCATATCAGAATTTTAGGTTATAGACATGATTTCAATGACATATGCAAGTTCAAAGATTCTAATTCAAAATATCCATGCGAATTAAAATAAAATATGGTAGTGATGAGATTCTCCTACCTCGAGACGTTTCACACAAATTGGAGTCCAAATAAAGCCTATCGGACGGTGTCAAAACCCACACTATAACCTAGCAACCATACCGACTTCATGTTACGAGTCTAGTAGCATAATATTTGAGAAGAAAAGGAAGTACGAAGGTAAACCATGTTCTGTTCTCGCGCGAGCGATGATAATCCTCACGCGAACGATAATAATTCTCACGCGAGCGATAACTTAAACTCACTCGAGCGAGCACAGAGACAACAGTATACTTAACATTTTTGAGTATACGAATTTTAAGTCAAACCTTTGGCGCTTCCTTGCACGAGCGATGATAATCCTCGCGCGAGCGAGCTACAGAAATTACGCGATCGCAACTTCAGAAATTCTTCTATTGATGTGATTTTTTCACTTTGTTTTCATCTAAATCAGATCATACACATCCCAAGAGCAAAACCCATATCTAATCCAATACTTTTAATCAACAAACTTAATCAAAAACATATCTTTCCCTAAGGATTTCTCAATTTGAAAACGAGTCGCGCAAACGGAGTTTCAGAATGAAACCGTCATATCTCCTTGACGATTCGCGTCATGATCGATCCCACGAGTTCACAGGGACAACTCCTACATGTTCACAATGATCTCAATCCCTCCAAACCATTGGGAACATGTCTACGGTCGATTCACGCTTGTTCTAGGTTATGGGTTTTTTTTCAAATGAACAAGGGGTTTCAAGAGAAGGGCATTTCAGAACTGATCTCACAATTGACGGCACGATAAAGGTGAAGTTTTGTGATGATCAAATGATTCAAAATGCGGCGGCTAGGGTTTTCCGACGGTTGGGCTCTCGTCCCCTTCTTTCTTAAGCAATAACGTAACCTAGTGTAAAACGGGAGGGACTTCTCTTATAGTGTGTTTCTCACATATGTTAAGTACACACGCACTCCTTAGAGTGTTAAACTTCTAATTCCAACAACTTAGGTCCGGTGTTGTGCGGCACACCAAAGTTGGTGCACGACTTTCACACAAGGGTCCGAACAGGCTTTAAATAAAAATCCGTTCGTACGATCACATCTAAATAATACTTCAAAACAAATGGCGATGTTGGTCACCGAGCTGAACACGTACACCGGATTAGTTTTACTTGGTTTCAAATATATGGGTCTTTACATTTATAAAATAAAAATTCATACCCGGGGTTGAGGTTGAATTAATCAGTGTAAACATGTGCAAAGGAACATTCACTCTGAAGGACAGACTTTACTCATTGTCTCAGCATCACCTTTGGACAAACTTCACTCATTGTCTCAGTATCACCTTTGGGCAGAAGCTTTGACTTATTATAAGTCTCCCTAAGTTGTGTTTAGGAACACACATAGACCTAGTCAGATGTATTTTTGGTTTGATTGAAGCTATCCATCAGCTTAGGCCAGAAGTGCCGCTCTTCTCTCACCTAGACACACATGAATTTTCTAAATCAGCTTTGGCCAGAAATAGTAGGTCACACAGACGAATGCACATGCAATCTTAATGAAATTTTTTTTTTAAAATTTAAGGATAACGTGCCCTCCATAGGTCTGTCACCTTTGGGCAGATTGCAAACCTACTTTGGCTACGCATCCCGAAATGATTGCTTTACCGTTCTATCTAAACCCCTTTATAGATAGAACTAAAGCTCCTAGGTATTCTATCATTTCAAAGGTTTAAAAAAATGGATGACCCTCCTACCTTCTGCAAAGCTATAGAGAGTGATAAATCTCAATACTGGTAGGAGGCCATGAGAGAGGAGTTGCAATCCATGGAGAAGAACCATGTTTGGGAACTCTCTGCTCCTGAAAGTCATAAAGAAATTAAATGCAGATGAATTTTTAAAACTAAAAGAGATTCAGAGCGAAATATTAAAAAGTACAAGGCAAGACTCGCTGTCAAGGGTTTTACACAGAGACCTGGTATTGACTTTAATGAAACATTCTCTCCCGTCTCATCAAAAGATTCACTACGGATCATCCTTGATATTGTTGCTCACTACGATCTCAAGTTGCACCAAATGGAAGTTAAAATGGCATTTTTGAATGGTGATCTAGAAGAGGAAATTTATATGCCTCAGCCAGAGGGTTTTGTTGCACATGGACAAGAGAACCTTGTTTGTAGACTGAAGAGATCCATTTATGGATTAATGCAGGCTTCATGATAATGGTATTTAAAATTTGATAAAATTATGACACAATTTGACTTTAAAGAAAATATTATGGACTAATGCATTTACATCAAAATGGTTAAAGCGCGTTTCATCATTCTTGTTCTTTACGTCGATGATATACTTCTTGCTAGCAGCAATATTCATCTCCTCCATGAAACGAAACTTTTTCTCTCAAAGAGTTTTGATATGAAAGAAATGGGGAATGCTCAATATATTTTTGAAATTAAGATCCATAGAGATCGAGGTGCTGGACTTTTAGGCTTATCGTAGAGAGCTTATATTAATAAAGTTCTCAAAAGATTTTATATGGAAATTTGTGCGTTCGGTGATGCTCTATTGTTAAAGGCGATATTTTTAATGAAAGTCAATGTCTAAGAAATGAAAGCGAAAAAGCGCAAGTAAATGTATCTGAATATGCTTCTGTTGTTGGAAGCTTAATATATGCAATGGTTTACTTACGATCCGATATCGGATCTATTATTAGAATGCTTGAAAGATTTCAACGAAATCCTGGTATTACTCATTTTAAAGCAATGAAGAATGTCTTACGATGCTTGCAATGAACTAAGGATTTCATGTTAGTTTACAGAAGGTCGAGCGAGCTTGCGATTATCGGATACACAAATTCTAACTATGCTGGGTGCTTGGAAACTCGAAAGTTTACTTCGGGTTTTATCTTCAAGCTTGTTGGTGGTGCTATATCTTGGAGGAGCTTGAAACAAAGCATAACCATTGATTCCACCATGTTTACAGAGTTTGTCGGATGTCATGAGGCTACTCGTCATGCTATGTGGTTGAAAAGCTTCATTGGAGAACTAAAGATTGTGGATTCTATTGACAGACCTATTGTAATTTATTGTGACAATAAGGCTGCTACAGATTTCATCAAGCGTGGGAGGATTACCAAGAATAACCAACACATTGAAATTAAATACCTTATAGTTTGCGAGAAAGTGGAGGAAGGGATCATTAAAATTTCTCATTTGCCAACTGAAGAGATGATTGCTGATCCTCTTACCAATGGATTAGCTCCAAAAGTTTTTAAGGCGCATGTGATCCGAATGGGAGTGTCAGAGACACTCGAGTACACTATTTGAGTGGAAGTTTCTACTTCCACAATGCATTATTCTCTTTTATAATACTTTTGTTGCAAATATTATACTTTATTTAATTGATGCATTTATTTTGGTACCGTCATTATTATTATTATTTGTGCATATGCAATGTTATTGCATGGGAGCATAAGTACTCAAATAAGGTTGATTGAGCTATCGTGAGTAAGCACCATGATTTGTGTAGCTTTTCCCCTGATAGGTGGGTGATGATTTTCACATGACACATGCCGTAATATATTAGGACAACATGCCTTAGGGTATGAAGCAGGACGAATGAGGGGATATACACAAGAAGTTGCATTAAAGTGTATATTTCCTGGTATCACTAAAACTACAACGAGCTCTCCAGTTTATTAATGATATTAGTGTCTTGACCATGGAACTATTATAATGAGATTTGAAAAAATGATACATTATTGGCATTCATGATCCAACATTAAGATTGTTACCGAATTTGGGAGAATGCGTGTTACATCGAAGTCTTGAAAGTCAATATTTTTATAAAACTTTAAAAGATGGTCATCCATTTTTTTTTAACTAAGTCAATCATGATGTTCTTTCTTGTTTTTCTATTTTTATTTTATTAAAAAACATATATATTATTAAAGTTAATGTGTGATTCAAGTATACGATAAAGGGAAACGTCAGGTGGTTACAACTAAACTACTGCTGGAATTTAAAGACACAAAAATGAAACTAGAGCAAGGAAGGAAGAGATGCAAACTAAGGCAAATTTGCTCCAGATGCAGCTATTCTCTTCCCTTTTTGCTACTGCTCCAGATCTGTAAAAGTCAAAGATTACAATAGAAATTATTCAGTAACAAAACAAACAATAAAAAAAATAAAGGACCGAATACAAAAAATCCTAAGACTACAGCTGCAATTTCTGCAAATACTACAAAGACAAAAAAAAGATCTAAAACAGAAAATAAAGAAAAAATGCAAAAATCACACAAAAACTATAATTGTCATTTATTCAAGCACTACATCTATAATTAATCTAACTAAAAACTCAGATTTACTATACTTAGATCAAACTCCCCTGCAGCGATGTAAAAAACTTGTTGGTTTTATTTGGCGTGCTATTCTTTTTATTATAAAGATGATGAAAAAAATATAAAGATGAAAATAAAGAGAAGCAAATGAAATCAAATAGATGAATACAACACAAAACCAAACATACAGTCTTGTAAGAATCCAAGGCTGTTGTAGCAAATTTTTATAAGTAAGAGTTTGTCTCAAGGAGAGTATGATCTTAGAGGAAACTATAGTAAACCTCCAGATCTGGCTACAGATATGGCAACTCTAAACCTAAACTAGAAAGCAAGGAAAAGAGAGGGTGTTTTGGGGTGTCACAAACTAAACTAAAAACAGAAATAAAACTAACTAAAGAAAGGGGATAAAGAAGAATGAAGATGGGGTGGTAAAATTAATAAAAACTGTGGAGAAGTAGGTAGCTATGGGCTATTCTTCATTGCAAATCAGATCAAGAGCTGGATCTGCAGCATTCCTTCACTTGGCTACAAGCACAAGTGCAAGGTAAAATAATCCAATTTAGCTCAGAGACATGGACTGATCTTAGGGCTATCTTCTGTCAATTTAAATGATTATAGAATATCCCAGGGATATGATCCAATCACAGATGCTAAAGTTGAAACATGAAAACTCTAGTAGACATTATGTTTACAAGGCTACAAGCTCATGCACCCATAGGAGCAAACAGTCCATGAAAATCTAGTGAGAACCACAAGATTTCACAGCTTGAATGGGACATTGAAATCATATGATCATTGCTACAAAGAGGCTTGCAATGACCAAGCTCTTAAGTCTACAATCTCTATAAGATCCCAGACCTATTCACTAAAAATGGCTTTACAAAATAGAGGAGCATTTAGATATGCAGCTGTCCCTCATTTGACTACAAGCAGAAATATAGGGTAAAAGATTCCAGCTCCAACCTATGGTCTATATCAGTCTTAGGGTTATACTCTATCCACAAAAAGGGTCACAGGGTGTGACGACCCGACTTTTCCAATCCCTCAGGTATAGGAAAGGCCGGTTCGCCAACCTATCGAATAAACGATAAGCCGGACAAACAGGGCACATATCAGAGTAAAGCGCAATAAATATCCATAGCTAAAATAAATGCGGAAGCAATTAAAAGTAAAGAACCACCGATGATGGTCGACCATCATCGAAACATGGCTCATAACAGAAATCAACGTTAAATATAAAACTATGGTATCCAACTAAAATGGGCTCACAAATTCAAGTCTAACTCTCACCACAAATAAGAAAATCAGTAAGCTCTATACTGGGAAAAACTCCTCAGGAGGAACCTCAAGCTCTTCCTCAGGCACGTAGTCGATCGCCTCATACGAATAGCCACGCCAATACGACATGACGATAGTGAGTGAGCTAACCAACAAAGCTCAGTAGAAGAAAGACATCTACGGCATTTTACTTTAACTAACATGGTTTCAAAACAAATATCGGAATATAGCTTGTCAAACATATAAGCAGATAATAAACTGAATTTAGGTGCGGAAATCATATGTAAGATTTATTTCTAAATGTGTGAAAACAGTTTTAAGAATGTATGCGTGTTTCAAAGGTCTTAGTTTCTCTAACTTCTATATGCAAAGTTCGAATTCATGACTTAATCCTCAACTTAAAATACCTCCGAGTAAACTATATCTCGAGAGCGGGGAATATAGCCGATGGGAACCCCTACCTACCATCGTCGTTCATGAACCCTTTTTCGATGCAACAAGCCCTGCGTGAGGGAAACTTGTGCCGAAGTTGTTCAGAATTTTGAGGGTCGTTCAGGTCAATCATAAAACAAATGCAGATACTAATATAATCAAATGGAAGTCTCTTATACATAGTTCAGGTTCTTGATTTCAGATCTTCAGAGCTTAAGCAGATTCAGGTTTCAGGATTCAGGTAGATTTAGATTTTTAGTCATTCATATCAATTTCAATTTACAGATGTGATTTCAATGGCATATGCAAGTTCAAAGATTTTAATTCAAAATATCCATGCAAATTAAAATAAAATACTGTAAAGATGAGATTCTCCTACCTAAAACTCGGAGTTATGCGAAGTCAAGCAAGGTCCTATTGATGGCCTCTTGCCCTCAATCTACATCACAATATACGTTCATGCATTAAGATAAACTCTAATTACTAATAATATAGACCTATTTAAGCGTTTCCTCAAAAACAAGTCAAAACAGGCAAGTTGCGCCAATCCTAGAATTTGATGTAACATTCTCATATTGTTTTGACCATCAAGACGATTGATTCATGAGTTGGTCAAAACATGAAAGTTGTAGATTTTTCTATTAGCTTTCTAACGCAAAAAGAATCGTCTTAATCGGAGTTCGAGATAAAAAGTTATGACTAACATACTAAGGTAATGTCGGAGTTCGGTGATACCTCGCTCGAGCGATGATAATAGCTCGCTCGAGCGATTTGACGTAACATTCTCATATTTGTTTAACCATCAAAACGATTGATTCATGAGTTGGTCAAAACATGAAAGTTGTAGATTTTTCTATTAGCTTTCCAACGCAAAAAGAATAGTCTTAATCGGAGTTCAGGATAAAAAGTTATGGCCAAAATACCGAGGCTGTATCTGTTGAAGAGTTTGGCCGAATTTCACGAAAATCTGGGAAAAACGATCCTATCGATTTTGGGCCTAATTTCTATGTTTTTAAGACCCGAAATTTATCAAAACTTGAGGAAAAATTAGGGTTTTCTTTTTAAGAAATAACTGAATAATTTAAGATGGATTTAGAGGCACCCACCTGTTGAAGCGTGATTCGAATCCTACGATGATTTGGGTTGATGGAGATCGGATTCGAGAGACGATATGCCCGAGTCTTTTCGCGAGAATTCCTTTCTTACGATAAATTGGTCGCAGCGATGAGAAACTTTGATGGTGCAAGATTCTCTGATAAGATCGAAAATCGATAGAGATCCGACGAGGAATTATGAAAGATGACACTGTCAGAGCTTTTGCAGAGAAGAGGGAATAAAGAAAGACAACTGAGAGAAGATGTAAATATATATCTAATTCCCTGTATAGGTTAACTCTAATTAAGATTTTCCGTATAAGATTTAATAAAATAGTAGTTTTTACACGCAAGTAGAATTCATACGTGACTTGAAAAGCTTGAGAAGAGGTTTTGCTCCAGCTTTGTGTAAGCACCAAGGTAAATGGTGATTCTCTCCCGAATTTATAATTGTGCCCTTTAACCCGCTTCACTCTTCAAACGGGCATAACTTTTTATATTCTTATCGAAAATCGACAAATTATATATCTTTGGAATCGTATCGACAAGTACTCCGCAATGAGTCTAATATTGATATATATAAAAAATTAGACTATTTCTAAAGTGGGTATATTCCGGTGTGGAGCGTTAGCACCACGCATTGTGTGGTACATCATCTAATACCATTAAATAAAATTCAAAAATCTGGGTTATTACACAGGGTATCCTAGAGATTAACACATACAAAGGTTAGAGATAGAACATGAAAACTGCTGCAGCTACTATGTTTGTAAGGCTACAAGCACATGCATCCATAGGTGCATAAAACTGACACAGATCTAACTGATAAATAGAAGAAAAATATAAGTTAAATGAAGCATTAAAAATGGTTGTTCCCTCAAAGCTATAGTCTGTGGAAGAATTCTAAGACTGCTCACAATGTATTTACAAAACCAAATACAGATAAAAAATAAACCTAGCTACTACAGAGATTTAACCCAACATAGCTGCTGAGCTAAGGAGAGAAGAAAAAGAAAATGAAAAAGGAAACTAAACCCTAACTCTAACCCTAAAATAAACTTTGATCCAGCTAGTTTGGATACTTCTCTAAGGTAGCTGTGCTTTCTATTTATACACATCCCTACAGCTCTTTGTTGCTTTAGCCAATCAGAAAAAAGAAAGAATAAAATATTTGGAGCTACTACCGTGGCTCATTTGTGGCCAAGTAATTGCCTTGGGATGTGGGAAATAACTCAGTACCTTGGGATGTGTGCCCTAGTACTGTGGAATCCCAAAAATGCCCTGAGGTTTGAATACAGCTGCTAGAACCCATGCCTCGAGTGGATGGAGCTTCAGAACATTAATCTTGAGAGGTTCTCGAGAGGCTGGATGGCTTCAGACAACGTCAAATTTGAATTCTCGAGTGGTTCTCGACAGGATAGAGAGCCCCAGAAGACAGTTGAACAGGTTCAGTGGCTTCAGGCAATTCAGCTCGTCAGGATCTTGACAGGCTGAAACAACAACATTTAAGCAATGTAACTCAACATGATGGAAGGTTTCAGCAATGCACAGCTTGACAGGAACAAAATAGCAGCTTGACAAACTGGTTTGCAACTGCTCGACTACTGCTAGCTTCAAGTTTTGCAGCTCGAGAGGCTGAAAAATATCACTTTAAGTGCTCAAGTAGTTCAATATACTGCTCTGCTGTTGCTTGAGTGTTTCAATCTACATGTCTTCAGCTCGTGGGGTTTAATGCAGCAAGTCTGTAGCTCGAGAGGCTACTTTTCCAGCAAGAGTATCTGCTCGAGTAGGTGGTTTTCAGGCTGAACTGCTTGAGTATGTAAAGAACTGTAGATCTACAGCTCTTGTTTCAGCAATAAAACTTGATAGGTTGGTGCGGCTGCTCGATAGCTTGCCTGAAGGTACTCGATAGGTTCTTTCTGAAGTGCTGGAAACCACTTGAGTGGCTACTGCAGGTTTCTAATGTGCTCGAACAGCTTCTACAACTGCTCAATAGGTTGCAGTGCAACAACTCCTCCACTCGACAGGTTAATGCAACAACTCTATGGACTGCTCGAGTGGGTGCTTTTGAGGCTGCTTGAGAGCTTCTTTGCTTCAGCCAACTGCTTGAGTGGTTAATGCAATAGAGTGTGAGCTGCTCGAGTACACACAACAGCTGCTCGAACTTGTTGTGCTGAAGGTGTAGAGCTGCAATGTGCCACTTGAAATGTTGAAGCTGGTGGTTGGTGAACTGTTCTATATAATCAGCTGCAGCAGCACTCCACTCCACTTCTCTCTCTATACAGGCCTTCTAGGGCCCCAAGGCATGCTACACAACCCCTATGGTGTAAACCACCATGGTTCATTCAATGTAATTCCCATCAACTCTGCTTCTTGTCTAAATATTCTTTCTTCTTGACTCATAAATGATGGCTTGCTGCACTAAGTGATATTTTATTGCCATCTACACAAACACACTTAAAAATTCATTATTAACCATCTCAAAGGTCTATCAAAGGCCAGGTTAGGAGGTGAAAAGTGGTATATTTCAGTGATCAACACATCCCATAATACCATAGAGGGTTCCAACCGTACATGGACACCTACATTCCAAATTTTACGTGATTGTGAAAGAAACCCCACCGTGACGAAGGCTTATGTCATAGGTCATATCTTATTTTTAACTTATATGTGTATGCTCTATAGTGATTTTTCTCATGATGAATGTCATATGATAATGGTGAATATATATAAGAAGGAACCTATCATGCACCCAAGACATTGCGTATTCATAAAGAAAATTGACATGGAGTATATATTATGAAACATTGAGTAAAACAGTAAATAAGAGATGTTTAACCATATATTTGTTCTAAGATTTAAATCTAGATCTCTATAGTATCATATTTTACCTTTTCTCAGCGGCTGATTAATTAGCTCATTTTTATAATTTAACATGTTAAGCTGTTTTTCAACATATTTTATCTCAAGCCAACTAAAAATGAGCTAATTGACTAATTAGCTTCAAAATTGTCAAAGCCTATATGGCATGCCCCCCATTTTTTAAAATTTGGAAAACACTCAAGTAAAAGGCCTTTGGTATATTATATATTATGATTTTGGGGGTCTTAGTAACTAACAAAATTCCCAAGTTATCAAGAGAAAAGCTCCAATAGTATCGTGATTATTTGGAAGCTTGTTTACTAGGTGGCAGAGTGCAGTTTTAAATAATTCAAGAAAAAACTGAAAGAAAAACTAGTATTATTTAATGGGCATACTATGAAAAGGGTTCTCGGTTCACTTTTCCAAGATGTGTGTGACTTGGAGTCACCATCTGACCGTCTAATAGGTGCGCCATGCCCTCAAGATCAAATTTTGTGGAAGTTGGGACTAAGAAAGTTGATCTCCACCATCTAATTTGGGGCAGCCAATGGCTCTAAAGGTGGAATACTATGGTTGCCCTTACCAAGTATCTATTGCAAATACCTATACTCAATATTTTCATGGGGTCCCTCTATCGTTGCTTCTAGAGAATTAAAGAGGTGCGCTAATCTAATAGCTTCCTTTTTGCTCTTATTATATGATAAGAATTTGGCTCATATTATATGATCGAATTTGGCTTGGCAAGAAGCAACTATCCGTCCAAACAGTCAAGGTCATACAGAGGATAAAGTTTATGTAGAGAAATACCCTTTCTCTCTTTCTCTTTCTAAATTTCTTTGTAAGAGGTTGGGTCTCTCTCTCTCTTTCTCCCTCTAAACTTCTTTGTGTGAGGTTGGGTCTCTCTCTTTCTCTTTCTAATTTTCTTTATATGAGGTTGGGTCTCTCTCTCTCTCTCCACAATTCAATCTCTCTTTTGTTTTTTGCTTTGCATAAAACGAACAGAGGGAGTTGGGGAAGAAGACAACTAAGAGGTTGGGATTTGGTGTAACCCACACACACACACATATATCTATATATATATATATTAGTAATATTATTATTATTATTATTATTATTTTTATAATAGTTTAAATATATATATATATATATATATGTATATAATTTCCATCTTCTTCTTCATGGCTAAGTGTGACGACCCAACTTTTCCAATCCCGAAGGTATAGGAAAGGCCGGTTCATCAACTTATTGATTTCTCAATAAGCCGTAACAAACAGAAGCTGGCAACATAACAAAGATCTAAAGACAGAGGCAAAACATATATTAATCAAGAACAAAAGCTTTCTATAACAAAAATATTATATCACTGTGAGGAACCAAGAAGAACCACCGGTGATGGCCAATCCGATCACCTAAAATAGTGGTTCACAATAATGGTTCCTCGAGTGATATCCAAAAGAACCATAATGATGGCCTAGGGCCCAATATTCAAAATAATATTCAAACAAAAGTACCAAAAATAGAGGATCTAAGGTCACGGAAAGAACTCCTCAGCTGGTATATCTGATTCCTCCTCAGGAATGTAATCGGAGTCCTCCAGATCCTCTGACCCAAGGTCAGTCTCAGCACCTGTGACGTATAGTCGAGGGTGAGCTAACAACCAAGCCCAATAGAGGAAACAAATCTATTTGCATTTCATTATAAGTAAGGTTTTTCAAAAGATAGAAATCGGATCAAATATAGTTTTCAAATGATGCTTTGCAAACTAAATCTCCAGTTCTAATCCTGAGTCAAAACTGAATACATAATCTGATGTGTTCGAAAATCTTCTGAATTAGCATGCTTCTTATCTTAAATTTATAACTTAATTTTTTCTCCCAAATTTCCTATAGCATGAGAGCGGACTACGTGACCGATGGGAAACCCTACTAACCATCGTCGTTCATGAACCCATTTCTAAAATGCAACAAGCCCCTACGCTATGAGGGAAACTTGCGCCAAAGTATTACCGTCAACACGGTTGGTAGAATCTAGGGCATCGTCCGTATGAACCCTAAATCAAATGCAAATGCTAACACATATCAAGGCTTATTATTCATAACATATACTGATTTTTCAAAGTTCTAATTTGAAGTTCTGATTTAAAGATTAACTGAGGTTCTGAGGTTCGAATTACAAGGTTCTTAATCATAACAAAGTTTCCAAATTTCAGATTTGTGTCTTATATGCAAAGTCTTATTTATGCTGTGTGTAACAGAATTTGCAAATTTATGCCTCTTAAAAGAAACAGTCAAATCAGGTATACTTATAATTCAATGCAAATTAAATATAGGGTTCCCCTACCTTAACAAAGAAGTTTCGAAATCATGCACAAACAGTCCTCACCAAGGACTGCTAATTGTCAAAACCTACATATATTAATACTCTCAGTGTTAATATAGAACCAAAAATCAAACCAAAAGCTTGTCAAAAAATCGTATGTAAATTTCAAATGCCAAAATAGATGTAATTCGATGGTCGAATTCAATTTCGACCCTCGAATTTCAAAACTGCATCAAACTTTAAAACTCAGAAAATCGACCCTCGAATTGGAAATCGACCCTCGAATTCTCAAAATTGCATCAGGCCTCTAAAAACACATTTCGACCCTTGATTTTGAAATCGATGGTCGAATTCCAAATTCGACCCTCGATTTGAAAATTGACCCTCGAATTTTGCTAGTTCTGTGGCTGTCAAAATTCCTATGTCCGGATTCTTTTCTTTCATTTTCAACCACAACCTTCTTATCCAAAAATAAACACCATTCACCATTCTAAACAGAAATTGAATTCAAAAGACAAAAGGAGGTTTAAAGGCCTACCTCTTGTAGTTTAAGCCGTTGTCTCCGTTGTACCAAAGCAAGCACCGGAACCAATCTTCAAAGTTCAACGGCTTAGATCTTCAAAACAATTCATCATTCTAATGAGGTTGTCACTGCCTCAGCCACAACAAAATTATATAGAACTGCTCACTCTCCACATCTCTCTTCTCTTTCAATAGTTCAAACTGATCCGAATTCAAATACAAGGCTAACTATTGGTTGAGATGGGGAGAGGAATTCTCAAACTCTCTAGATCTAGAATCAACAATGAGGCAAGGCCTTAGAGGATTAATTTCTAACGAGAGAGGGAGAAGTTAACTTCTCTTGCAATTCTCTCTTATAACCAAAAGCCAAGCACAAATAATTTCTAGATTTTATAATTGCAACTTATCCACTTAAGTTGAAAACATATTCGGTGCTAAACACAAACACCAACCTTATTGTGTAAGTCATCGCTTACATGACTTACACACATCTTCCGACAAATTCCTTTTGCCACAAGTTTTATCATAGTGTTAGCGTACCAAAAATCCAAATATATCCCTCAACAGTTTCCGGACACGCTTACTGAGGTAAACGAAAATAAGCCAAAATATCCGGGATATTACTTTCACCCCTCCTTAGGAATTTTCGTCCTCGAAAATTGAATGCATCACACACCATACAACGAAATGAAAAGGAAACATTGGCCACCGTGTGCCAATCCCGCTGGGCACGCAAGGCAAGGGATGGGATCCGGAGTAACGTGGATGTACTGCATGTGGCACCATAAGGGCCATAGTGGATTGCATCCGTACATGGATGCCCACACCCCAAGTGTCACGTGCAGGGAGACCGATGCACAGTGACTCATGAAAGCAACAAGGATAAAAAAACCCACCATAGCAAAACAATAAGAACAAAATTACAGAGATAGCAAAACCCACACCGATAGTACATGCCTACAGAATAAAATCCAACCCACATAGGGAGTACACAAGAAGGCTAAACATACCCACAACATAAGAAAGACAACCCAATAGGAAATAGATAACAAAATTAAAAACCCACATAGCATGCCAAACCCATATAGCAGATATATACAAGACTAAACATAGAGAGTATCCAATCCACATCGCAAAAACAGAAATAGAAAAGATAACAAAAAGGACCACCAGGTCCTAAATAATCCATGCTGTAAAAATAAATAAAGACCCATAAAATCCAAAATCATAGCCCCCCCCCCCAAAGTGACCACTCAAAAATCCCCCGCAGTAGATGGACCCGCCTGATCCGGATCATCATCGCCATGACGATCATCATCACCGCATCCGAGCCGGGTAGTAGGCATACCGCATCAGCGCCGGACATGGAAGGGCTATACACAGAGGCACGGATGTCAGCCAGATACATAGTATAATCGTCGAGGAATGCATGTTGCATCAGGGAAGAAAGAGCCCCGCCATGTACGTCCAACTCCTGACGCATAGAGCTGGTATGCTGCGTGAGCTCCTGGATCTGGTGGCTCATCGTGGTCATCTGACGTGTAAACTCCGAGAGCGTAAGGAGATCGCTCTGTGGGGGCTGAGCAGGGGCAGCTGTGTCAGGGGCAACGTGAGTAGGGTCCTCATCATCATGCTCATCAGGAACTACCGGGTCCTTAGGAGTCTGCACAAGGCGTCCGTAGGTCTGACCCCAATTGACAAGTTTATACATTTTTCTACCAGCAGTAGATCTAGGTTCTGTATGAGTAATGTCATATGCGGGGCCCGCTCGGTAGTTCTCAATCATCATCGAAATTAAACGGGCATATGGAATACCCTTTTTCGGCTTTTTCACTTGTTTCCCCATTTTCTCGCGAGCCTTTATAATCCCCTTGAACAAGACCTCAGGAGCACTAAACCATCGTTCCTTGTAAGCGGCAAATAAAATCTGTTGTAGGGGGCCGGTTCGCTCGGACTTATGACCAAAGGGGTAAAGGGTAGTTTTAAAATTTTTATCCAATATCCACAGAGACTCAGGCATATGTGTGCGGACAATGGATTTACCGGACCCGTGACATCCCTGCGTCATTTGAGTAATTACATCATGGAAAAGGGCTGGTTTGGGGAAGGGAGGACCTAATCCCATGGTTTAAGAATAGTTCAAAGGGCAACGTAGTGCCACAGCCATGTCATCGAGATCAAAGGTATAATCTCGCCCATCAATTTTTGTATAAATTTTCTTTCCGTCCTCGCGGCGCATATGTTGGTAAAACAGGCGCACGAGACGGAGATAAAAGTGGTCACTAAACTCGGTGCACAGGAAAATCATCTGGGCTTTTTCAAGATATTCGCCCGCCCACTGTGTGGTTGTTTGTTGGTCAAACAACTCCGGGTGAAACACATAATCAGTGGTGAAGCCCTTGATGCTCCAAAATTCATTGGGTTACTCAGGCATGGGAGGGAAAACAGATGGTGGTATGGGCTCTGGGGGTTGGAGCCGAGTGTGTAGGCTATTCGGCTTGTGGGGCTGAGTGTTGAGCTCGACTAGAGGAACCCGCTTTCGAAGCCGGCCTCTTGGATGTAGGGTTGCGAACAGGGGTGGCTTTCTTAGGCCCCATTAAAATTTAAACACCCAATAGAAAGCCAAAAACTAGCTAGACAAAAATGATGCAAAAAGAGAAACGAAAAGGCATAAAATAATGGGGGTATACCTGGAGCAAGGCCCCAATCCGGTTCCAAAAGGTAAAATCGATGCCCCTTTTGCAATGATCAGTGGATTCCCCCTCTGATTTTGGCCAAAAATGAAGAAGAAGCCCCCAAGACACCAAATCGCCCTAAAACCCTAGGCTCAAACCCTCAAATATGCAAACCCGAAATGACAAAAAAAAAATAAAGCCCCTCACTTAAATCGAGAAAATCGACCCTCGAATTCAAATTCGTGGGTCGATTTTGAAATCGACACTCGATTCTGAATTCGACCCTCGAATTCTGCAAAATTTTGTCAAGCCGGATTTTTTGGCTTAAAACTGCCTATGTACTGTTCATGCAAAAATCGACCCTCGATTTTAATATTCAACACTCGATTTTTTTCACACCTGTGGCCTTCAAATTTTGTAAAATTGTTGAAATGAAGACCATATCTTTGGGTCTAAATGGACCTTGTTTACGCCCCTTTTTATTCCAATCACGAATTTGGACCATGACAGCAGTTTCACGGCCAATGGAATTTGAAGAAAGGAGCTTACTATAGGCAAAATTTTATGTCACATGACCATTATGGAGTAACACACCAGTGTTTGGTCTAAGGCCCAAAATTTTCCAGTTTTCCATATCGTAGGTACGTTTAAACAGGCACAAATTTAATATACAATGGACCACCAAAATTACTCGCTAAAAACATATTTAAATACATAACCAAAAATACATAAAAATTTGAAGTATCATACAATCCACACGAAGTCTCAAATTTTAAACAAAAAGACTCGGAAATTGGTCTCGGAGCTCAGCTTCACGCTCCCAAGTGGCTTCCTCCGGTGTATGATTCCGCCATTACACGAGAACCAAAGGAATCCTCTTAGTGCGTAGGATCTGCTCCTTGCGGTCTAAAATATGAACCGGGTCCTCAATCACCGTCAAACCATCCTGAAGCTCGATGGGTTGGTAATCAAGCACGTGAGTCGGGTCATGGATATATCGACGTAGCATCGACACATGGAAAATGTTGTGCATGCTAGATAATTGCGGCGGTAGCACCACACGATATGCAACCTCTCCGACTCGGCCTAATATCTCAAAAGGCCCAACATATCGAGGACTCAGTTTCCCTCATTTTTTGAACCGCATAACGCCTTTCGTAGGCGAAATCTGAACAAAGACATTTTCGTCGACCTGAAAAAATTGAGTATTAGTGCCAAATTTCACATGGAATTTATACCAAGTGAAGAAATACACATGTACATAGCAAAAGCTACCTGAAAATCCAAGTGTCTCCGTTTGAGATCGGCGTAGCTCTTCTGACGACTGAAGCTACTCAGAGTCGTCACAGATCAACCGAACTGCTCCTATCGTACAACTATCTCAAGGCCAATAATGAGCTTCTCACCCACTTCTTCCCAATTCAACGGCGATCTGCACCGTCGTCCATATAAAGCCTCAAACGGAGCCATACCGATACTAGCCTGAAAGCTATTGTTGTAGGCAAACTCGATCAGAGGTAAGTGTTGGTCCCATGACCTGTGAAAATCCAACATGCAAGCTCTCAGCATGTCTTCAATGATCTGGTTCACTCGCTCAGTCTGGCCATCCGTCTGTGGGTGAAACGCCTAACTAAAGTCAAGACGAGAACCCATTCCTTCTTGAAATCTCAGCCAAAAATGTGAAGTAAACAACGAGTCCTATCTGACACAATACTAGCCGGTATCCCATGCAGTCTAACAATCTCCTTCAAGTATAACTCTGCAAGTCTACTGGCTGTATATGTAGTATTATATGGTAAGAAATGAGCAGACTTGGTTAGCCGATCGACAATGACCCATATGACATTGTTCTTCCTCAATGTTTTCGGCAACTCGAGTATGAAATCCATTGAAATGGCTTCCCATTTCCACTCAGGCACAGGTAAAGGCTGCAATAGGCCTGCAGGATTTTGATGATCAACCTTAACCTGTTGACAAATCAAGCACCGCGATATGTACTCAGCGACGTCGCATTTTAAACCTCGCCACTAGAAACTCTTCATCAAGTCCTGATACATCTTGGTGCTACCAAGATGTATGGCATACATGGATTTGTGAGCCTCTTCCAGAATGGTGTCCCGAAGCTCTGTACTCGACGGTACACATACACGGTCATGAAACAACAAGGTCCCATCTGCTCGGATGGAGAAATCCTTCTTGCTGCCATTCTCGACATCTCGTCTGATCACCATCAGCTCATCATCGGTCATCTGAAGCTTCCTTTTATTCTCGAAGAGTGTAGGACGTAATACAAGTGTAGCCATCAATGCTCCCGAGCCTTTTACATCGAACCGTGAGCTGCCCAAAGCCATATCCTCCAAAGGCTTCCATCTCTGAATCCGGCTGACAAGATGTGACAATTGTGTTGAAGACCTCCTACTAAGAGCATCAGTAATGACGTTCGCCTTTCCTGGATGGTACTGAATCGAGCAATCGTAGTCCTTCAAGAACTCCATCCATCGTCGCTGCCTCATATTCAAGTCCTTTTGAGTGAGGAGGTACTTGAGACTCTTGTGATCGATGAATATATCAAAGATTTCACCGTAGAGGTAATGTTGCCAGATCTTCAAGGTGAATATAACTGCTGCTAGCTCTAAGTCATGCGTTGGATAGTTTCTTTCATGGTCCTTCAACTACCTAGAACCATACGCAATGACCCGCTCGTGTTGATTAAGCACACAGCCTAATCTGCCATAAGAAGCATCACTATATACTGCGAAACCTCCACTGCCGAAAGGTATAGCAAGCATGGGTGCCATAGTCAAGCGACGCTTCAGCTCCTGAAAGCTCTGCTCGCACTGCTCTATCCAATTGAACTTAGCATTCTTTCTTGTGAGCTGCGTAAGTGGACCCGATATCTTTGAGAAACCCTCGACAAATCTCAGATAGTACCCTGCCAAACTAAGGAAACTTCGGACCTCTGTAACAGTCGTAGGTTGTTTCCATGTCACCACAGAATCTATCTTTGTAGGATCCACTGAGATACCTGCTTCAGAGACTATGTGGCCCAAGAAACTGACCTGCTCAAGCCAAAACTCACACTTACTGAGTTTGGCATACAACTGAAGGTCCCTGAGTATTTGAGTATTTGAAGAGCCATCTTCAGATGCTGCACATGCTCCTCTCAGGTTTTCGAATAGATGAGGATGTCATCTACGAAAACTACCATAGATTTATCAAGATATGGTTTGAACACCCTGTTCATTAGATCCATGAAAGATGCAGGCACATTCGTCAATCCAAACGGCATCACTAAAAACTCATAGTGGCCATAACGCGTCCGAAACACAGTTTTGGATATATCTTCCGCCTTGATCTTGAGCTGGTGATAGCTTGACCTCAGATCAATCTTCGAAAAGAACTTTGCACCTTGCAACTGATCAAATAAGTCATCTATCCGCGGAAGAGGATAACGATTCTTAATCATCATCTTGTTGAGCTGCCTATAATCGATACACAGACGCATCGATCCATCCTTCTATTTCACAAAAAGGACCGGTGCACCCTAAGGAGAAACACTCGGTTGAATAAAGCCTTTGTCCAACAGCTCCTGAAGCTGTTCCTTGAGTTCTTTCAACTCAGTAGGCGCCATCCAATATGGAGCTTTGGATAACGGTTCAGTACCCGGCGCTAGCTCAATCGCGAACTCAATCTCTCGATCAGGTGGTAATCCAGGCAAGTCCTCTGGAAAGACATCAGGATACTCGCAAACCACCTTAATAAGAGCCAAGTCATTCTTCTTCTCTGTAGAATCTTGCAAATAGGCCAGATACCCACTGCAACCATTCTTCATCATGCGCTCGGCTTTAATGGCTGAAACCAATGGCGTAACCTTGGATTTAACTCCACAGAATCGAAAGGATTTTCGCTTTGGCGGTCGAAAGGTCAACATCTTTCGTAGACAGTCCACGCTCGTGTGATAAGCTGCCAACCAATCCATTCCAAGAATGAAGTCGAACCCTTCCATGCTCAACGTAATCATGTCGGTCACTGTCTCGTGCTCATCAATCATCACGATGACTGACTAACATGCTGTATCAGTGCATACTGAACTTCCCGTAGGAATCTTTACATCCAGAATGAAAGCAAGGGGTTCAGGAGTAATACCCAACTTCTCTGAGAAGGGAGGAGTAATAAACGAGTGTGTAGACTTAGGGTCTATAAGTACTCGTGCTTCAATTTTATTCAAGTCGACTCGACGACTCATCATAAGGGTACCTTTAATTAAAAAGTTTGTTAATTATATGCAATGATTCCAATGTGGTTTTAACATATACTTGAATGAATTTAAACATTTAAAATAATTGAATCAATTGCATAAATGACATCTCAACTTTAATGATACCTTGAATTACGTCATTCGACGTTTGGGCATCCTGTGCAGTCACTGCATAAGCTCGACCTTGAACTGTAGGTTGCGTCGACTTCTGTGTAGAGACTGTCGTAGTCTGCCCTTTCTCAACAGCAGGACAATCCTTGATCATGTGACCAACCTGTCCACACCTGAAGCATCCCCCAATGTTCCGTCGGCAATCCTCTATCTTATGTGGTTTCCCATATCTTGCACACACTGGGTTAGAAACAGGAGTAACAGCTGATCCTCGCATCGAACCCTGAGCCACAGAAGCTCCACTCGCAGTAGTGCTCCCGGCTCTGAAAGGCCGCCCTAGTGACAAACTCTGCGGTCTCTGATAGGAAGATGTCATTGGTCCTGAAGCAACAGCCGGTCTAGAATATGATGGCTGACTAGGGTAGGGAGGAGGTTTAGAGAACCTCGACTTTTTGTTCACCTGCTCTGAAGCACTCTGCTGTCCCTGGCCAAACCGATTCTTATTTCTCTGCTCTTGCCTCAAATACTATTTTTGAATGTCTTCCTCTGCAATGAGGGCCTTGGACATGATGCCCGCATACGTCTCCATTTCCCACATCGACACCCTCTCCTGAATGTTTGGCCTCAAACCTCTATAAAATTTCTGAGCTCTCATCAGCTCAGTGGCCACGTGTAGGGGTGCAAATCGGGAAAGTCTATCAAATTCTGCACCATACTCGCGCACCGACATCTCATTTTGCTTCAACTCAATAAATTGGACTTCCCATTGGTTACGTACGATCTTCGAAAAGTACTGATCGTTGAACGTCTCCACGAACTCTGCCCAAGTCCATGGAGTATTGGGGTAGTCCGGCTCTCTCATCCTGAAAATAGACTTCCACCACGGGCTGCCCTCACCCAAAAGTTTGAAAGATGCCCAGCATACTTTCTCGACATCGGTACACTGCAACACCTCAAATATTTTCTCGATCTCATCCAGCCATGCCTCGGCTTCCATAGGATTCATCTACCCTAAGAATGTAGGAGGTCTCATCCTCCTAAACTCTGTGAATCCTCCTGGCTGATGTCTGGCTGCCAGTATCTCGGTCTGTCGGTCTATGGCGGCAGTTTGTTGAGCCATGTTGTTGGCCAAGGCTGCCAACACCTGGTCAACATTTCCCCCGTCTTGCCTAGCAGCTCCCAAAGGATCTGCATTAGGGCCAGCTGCAGCTCGCCCTCTACCATATGAGGTGCCTACGCCCTCATCTATCTCTTTGATGTGAGCTGTACGAGGTCCCTCTATACCTCGACCTCTGCCTCTAAACCGTGGAGGCATGCTGATCTGTCATTGTTGAAACAATAACAATAGATCAGTATTGATTGTTAACACAATCTACTCCCTTAGTCCTAAGACTCTGAACCTAGAGCCTTGCTCTGATACCAAATGTGATGACCCAACTTTTCCAATTCCGAAGGTATAGGAAAGGCCGGTTCATCAACTTATTGATTTCTCAATAAGCCGTAACAAACAGAAGCCGACAACATAACAAAGATCTAAAGACAGAGGCAAAACATATATTAATCAAGAACAAAAGCTTTCTATAACAAAAATATCATATCACTGTGAGGAAGCAAGAAGAACCACCGGTGATGGCCAATCCGATCACCTAAAATAGTGGTTCACAATAATGGTTCCTTGAGTGATATCCAAAAGAACCATAATGATGGCCCAGGGCCCATTATTCAAAATAATATCCAAACAAAAGTACCAAAAATAGAGGATCTAAGGTCACAGAAAGAACTCCTCAGCTGGTATGTCTGATTCCTCCTCAGGAATGTATTCGGAGTCCTCCAGATCCTCTGACCCAAGGTCAGTCTCAGCACCAATGACGTATAGTCGAGGGTGAGCTAACAACCAAGCCCAATAGAGGAAACAGATCTATTTGCATTTCATTATAAGTAAGGTTTTTCAAAAGACAGAAATCAGATCAAATATGGTTTTCAAATGATGCTTTGGAAACTAAATCTCCAGTTCTAATCCTGAGTCAAAACTGAATACATAATCTGATGTGTTCGAAAATCTTCTGAATTTGCATGCTTCTTGTCTTAAATTTATAACTTAATTTTATCTCCCAAATTTCCTATAGCATGAGAGCGGACTACGTGACCGATGGGAAATCCTGCTGACCATCGTCGTTCATGAACCCATTTCTAAAATGCAACAAGCCCCTACGCTATGAGGGAAACTTGCGCCAAAGTATTATCATCAACACGGTTGGTAGAATCTAGGGCATCTTCCGTATGAACCCTAAATCAAATGCAAATGCTAGCACATATCAAGGCTTATTATTCATAACATATGCTGATTTTTCAAAGTTCTGATTTGAAGTTCTGATTTAAAGATTAACTGAGGTTCTGAGGTTCGAATTACAAGGTTCTTAATCATAACAAAGTTTCCAAATTTCAGATTTGTGTCTTATATGCAAAGTCTTATTTATGCTATGTGTAACAGAATTTGTAAATTTATGCCTCTTAAAAGAAATAGTCAAATTAGGTATACTTATAATTCAATGCAAATTAAATATAGGGTTCCCCTACCTTAACAAAGAAGTTTCGAAATCATGCACAAACAGTCCTCACCAAGGACTCCTAATTGTCAAAACCTACATATATTAACACTCTCAGTGTTAATATAGAACCAAAAATCAAACCAAAAGCTTGCTGAAAAAAAATCAGACAGAAATTTCAAATGCCAAAAACAGGACAGAATTCAATGGTCGAATTCAATTTCGACCCTCGAATTTCAAAACTGCATCAAACTTTAAAATTCAGAAAATCGACCCTCGATTTTCAAATCGATGGTCGATTTCCAAATTCGACCCTCGAATTGGAAATCGACCCTCGAATTCTCAAAATTGCATCAGGCCTCTAAAAACACATTTCGACCCTCGATTTTGAAATCGATGGTCAAATTCCAAATTCGACCCTTGATTTGAAAATCGAATTTAATTTTGCTAGTTCGTGGTCAAAAATTCCTATGTCCGGATTCTTTTCTTTCATTTTCAACCACAGCCTTCTTATCCAAAAATAAACACCATTCACCATTCTAAACAGAAATTGAATTCAAAAGACAAAAGGAGGTTTAAAGGCCTACCTCTTGTAGTTTAAGCTGTTGTCTCCGTTGTACCAAAGCACGCACCGGAACCAATCTTCAAAGTTCAACGGCTTAGATCTTCAAAACAGTTCATCATTCTAATGAGGTTGTCACTGCCTCAGCCACAACAAAATTATATAGAACTGCTCACTCTCCACATCTCTCTTCTCTTTCAATAGTTCAAACTGATCCGAATTCAAATACAAGGCTAACTATTGGTTGAGATGGGGAGAGGAATTCTCAAACTCTCTAGATCTAGAATCAACAATGAGGCAAGGCCTTAGAGGCTTAATTTCTAACGAGAGAGGGAGAAGTTAACTTCTCTTGCAATTCTCTCTTATAACCAAAAGCCAAGCACAAATAATATCTAGATTTTATAATTGCAACTTATCCACTTAAGTTGAAAACATATTCGGTGTTAAACACAAACACCAACCTTATTGTGTAAGTCATCGCTTACATGACTTACACACATCTTCTGACAAATTCCTTTTGCCACAAGTCTTATCATAGTCTTAGCGTACCAAAAATCCAAAAATATCCCTCAACAGTTTTCGGACACGCTTACCGAGGTAAACGAAAATAAGCCAAAATATCCGGGATATTACACTAAGCAGCCATTAATGGAGCTCCAAAAAAAATAAGATTTATTTTTGTTTAAAAAAAAACTGAATACCCTATTATAGAATTGCCTGAGTTATGTAACGAGAACACTTTTTCTCACAATGGATTTGATCACGGTGCCAATGAGAGTTGTTGGTGGGGATTAGGCTCTAGGATCAGATGCGCGGTCCGCTGATATGAAGGATTAAAATCTGCGGTGCTGGTCGGTGTGAACTTGATAGAGATTCGATGGAAGCAATGTAGAAGAAGATGGAGTTCCTGCAGTTTTTGTAGAAGAAGGCAAGAGAGAAGGAGACCACTGAGAGGAAGAAGGAATAATGTAGGTTCTTTTTTTTTTCTTTCTAAACCCCTCATGGTCTCTGATTTATGTAAGAGGGTGATTGTGATTTAGGGAAGGAGTCCAAATGGGAAGGTTTATTCGCCCAAAAGAGGTAGGAGTCCTTTTTGGACTATACTTGCTTACTAAATCAAATTTCCAAAATTAGATGGATTCTATTGCTTTGGCTAGTTAAAAAAAACAACAACAATTGCCTTTATGGTGTAAATGGATCTTATTAGAATTTTCTAATTTAAGAGAGTGTGGGCCATGATATGGTGTGCATGCAAGTACTGGGCCTTAGTGTTTCGCCCATCTTACACCGTTAAATGGTCAACTAAATTCTGAGTCATAACATTCTTCTCCTCTAAAAACAAATTTTCGTCCCCGAAAATTATTTGTCAGTTATTTGAAAAGCTCAGGATGGTTTTCTTTGATGTAAAAAAGGTAAGTTGGGACTAAGAAGAAGTAACAAAGGGAAGTTGTCTTTAAGACCTGTCTCGGCTACAGACGTTGGACCCTTACTATCGCTCGTAAGGTATGACTCTTGTTGAAACTTAATTTTTGTTCAGCTAGCCTTCACAACATGTTTTAACCTATCTTATCATTCACAAAGTTGTAAAGCTCGTAGTCTTCTTTCCAAAGTCACAAGAATCGCATCAATGCGAGTTCGGAGTAAAAAAATATCGAGGTTGTGTCTGTTCAAGAGTTTGACTGAATTTCACGAAAATCTGGGAAAATGATCCTATCAATTTTGGGCCAAATTTTTATATTTTTAAGACCTGAAATTAGTTAGAATTGGGGGAAAAATTAGGATTTTCTTTTAAAAAATAACTGAATAATTTAAGATGAATTTAGAGGCACCCACCTGTTGAAGCGTGATTTGAATCTCTTGATGATTTGTGTTGATAGAGATTGGATTCAAGAGACGATATGCCCAGGTCTTTTTCATAAGAACTCATTTCTTACTATAGATCGGTCGCAACAATGAGGAACTTCGATGGTGGAAGATTAGGCTTCAAAATAGGATGCATAGGTCGCCGATAAGATTGGAACCGGTGTAGTTCCGCCGTGAAAATCGATGGAGATTGGGCGAGGAGTTGTGAAAGATGGCACTGCCGAAGCTTTTGCAGAGAAGAGAGAACAAAGAGACAACTGAGAGAAAAAGTGATATATTTCTAAATCTCTTTCTAGGTTAACTCTAATTAAGACTTTTCGTAAAAGATTTAATAAAATAGTAGTTTTTCCATACAATAAGAATTCATAAGTGACTTGAATAGCTTGAGAAAAGGTTTCATTCCAGTGCTTTTTGTACGCACTGAAGCAAATGGTCTTCACTCCCGAAATTACAGTTATACCCTTTAACCTGCTTCCTCTCTTAAAATGGGTGTAACTTTTTATATTCTTGTCGAAAATCGATAAATTATATATCATTAAATTATATCGACGAGCACTTCGCAATGAGTCTAATATTGATATAGAAAAAGTCATAATTTTCTAATTTAAGAGTGTGTGAGCCATGATATGGTGTGTATACAAGTATTGGGTCTAGGTGATTCACCCATCTTACACCGTTAAATAGGGTCATCGAAATTTCGGGTCATAAAAATAACCGACTATTTAAAAAATCGATACTGACTGTTTAAAGAGGTGATACCGATTATTTAAAGAGGCGATTTTTTTTTTTAAAAGAGGTGATATCACCTTTTTTTCATGTCAATCTTTGGCACCACCGATCTTTATATTGTGGCCTCAAATCAGACGGCATAGATGCTGCTTCCAATCGCATAAATATAAAAAAGTGCAAATTTTTAAAATTTAAAATTATGTAGAACCATAAAAAATGTAAGAAGGGGTATTTGAGACTTTTTGTGCTAGCTGGAACTGGCACGGCTTGGAGCCAGTCAGTTTGGTTAAAGGTGAAAATATAGGGTCTCTGGCAGAAATGGTGCATCTGACAGGGTTGATCTGGTAAATTTCCCTTTTATCAAACTTTGAAAGAGTAAATTTTGTAAAAAAGGGGGCTCCAAATATTTGGGAAAGTCAACTTATATGATTATGCTGATAAAACTCTATTCACCACTTTTATATTGCTTATGGAGAGAATCTAAATGAGGATTTGTCTAGGGGTCACATTTAGTTACATGCTACGTGGATTACAAAAAATAAGATTATTAGTGGCAGTAAAAAATTGCCACTATTAACAAAAAAACTGCCGCTAATAGTCTTAATCGCCTTTAACAATTCTTTTGTTAATAGCAGCAGTGCTTAGTTGCAAAAAATTTCCGCTAATATTCTTATTTTTTGTAGTGGTGGAAAGTGGAAAGAGTATATGTGCCCTCCATCATATAAAGATCTATGGTGTCAAAGATAGGGAAACTACCTAGTGAGTTCGAAACAACTCCTCTTCTGTGATAAGATGGGTAAATTATGAAATACTCATGACACACTTGGAGTGATGGCATCCGATGAGGATTAGTCCAAGTGTAAGCTCGTTAAATCAATAAGAAATAAAAAATCTAACTTACCAAGTAGTTGTCGCAGTGATCGACGAGTCGTGTATGCTACCCAAGGTCGTGAGTTTAATTTGCGAATCCGAATCCTCTTCTGCGTTAACAGGGGGCCCATTAGGTGCGTAGTCCATGAAATACTCGTGGCACGATGGGGCAAGGGCAGGGCTGACCCTGACATTTTGGGGGCTCAAGGCGAGTTCCTAAAATGGGGCCCCGGTTTCATATTACTTTATAATATATAAAAAATTCGCCATAATTTTTTTTGACAAATAAATTAGTACTTATATTCTATTTGACTACATATATAATTTGAAATGTAACTAAACATTTAATACATGTAAATATTAAAAGAAAATGCAATACAAAAAGAAAATGCAATACTCATAAATTCAATACTAAAAAAATTCAGATTGTGTAAGAAATTCTAGAAGAAAATGTTGAAGGAAGCCATCTATCATACGCCTTCTCTTCTCGAATCAAATAGCCTTTAAAGAATTTTATGAGGCAATTGTCGATCCCAATCCCGAATGAGAAAAGAGGGAGTTGGTGTCACGTTGACAGACGATTGTAAAAAGACCCTATTAATTCCCTAAAAGTCGACTCCAAATAAATGGGATAAGGCTATGATGATGATGATGATGATGATAAAACTATAAATGCAACAAATGGTCCTAGATTGATCCTTATACCTATTGTCTATTATAGATCTGGCGAAACAAGATTCACTTGATTTATACATGTACCAATCCAATAGATCAGTTACTATTTGGTCAAATCTTCACTTTTTAAATAAAAATAAATAGAACAAGGCTTATACATATGACCATTGGAGTGGTCAAATCTTCATGGAGATTTTGATCTGAACTCACATAGAAAAATGATTTTCCTAATTCCCTTAAAACCCATTGATTGGGTCGGATCAAACGATGGAGATTGTGTTTCACCTCGATCTTCCATACAATGGATCTTAAAACCATGACTCTCACCTATCAGACGGTTGTTTTTATTCCACATGTCACATCCCAAAACATGACCCTAAAACCACGTTTGAGCGTGATGTGTGCCATTGCACACAAGGTGTACTTTTTGGGGATACGTCATATGTGACATGTGGAATAAAAAATTGACTGTCTGATAGGTAGTATATGGTCTCAAGATCCCTTGTGTTGAAGATCGGGGTTAAAAAATCTCCATACGTATGTGGGAGCTTTTAGGAAAAGTGTGGGTGCAAACAGTCAAACAAACCTTTAAAGAAAACAATTAACTATTGTTATGAAAATGATGGAAATCTAAAGAAAATTGTAGCTCGAAAAGACACAAAAAATACCTTCGATTTAGGGCAATCCACCGAAATTTTAGCTCAAATCAGAGTGCATGATCCGAGTATTCGACATATCTGATTTGTTGAAAATTTACAAAAAAAATTAAAATACAATCAATATTTTAGCAATTAAAATTCTAAGTTAATAAAAATAAAACCCTAAAGCTAATGACAATGTGAAATTAAATCATAATCCTAAATCAATTAAAAAACACCTAAATCTAGTGACTAGTTAGAGAAATAAGAAGAATAAAAAACCTAAATCTATTGCGTAAAAGAAGAGAAGAATAAGAAAGGGGGCTTACCGGACGGTCGCTGGTGGGAGTGCTCAGGCAGGGGAGGCAGGTGGCTTCAGCCATTTAGGCAGGTCTGACCGCTGACCACTGCGGTCAATATGGTCCTATGGAGTCTAGAGAGAGAGAGAGGCACTGGAGCCTGGAGTCTCATTGGAGAGAGAGAGGGAGGGGCGTTGGAGCCTGGAGTCTCAGTGGAGAGGAGAAATGGGTATTGGGTAAGGTAAGGTAACCAAATTTGGGGCCCTTTAGCTTTATAGATTTTTTTTTTTTTTTAAACCCTATTTTTTAATGGGCAAATAGCATTTGGGGGACCCCTAAAAATGGGGTGCCCATGGGGTGCCTAAGGCTCTCGCCTGGCTGGCCGATGGTGAGTTTTACCCCAATGATCCGTGGAGTTTCACATGGCACCCAAAACATTGTTTTGATGCTATGTGGAGCTTGGATGCATTATCTACATCAATTTTATAAAAATTTAAAAAAAAAATTGTTTGAGGTAAAGGTCAAACATTGACTACTCTAAGTGGTCTGAAATTCAAGGCACAAAAAAGCATGGTGTAAATAAGTTTTCGGATTATTTTTTTGAAAGATGATCTAAACAAAATAACATTGCTCCACGTGGCACCAAAATAGTATTTTGAGTGACACATAGTGCTCCACGTGGACCATTAGGTCACGTTCACTGCACCCCGTTGGGGCACCTAACCGTTGTCCATATATAAGTAGTGTGATTATCTACTCAAATGCATGACTAAGTTGTGTATTCGAACCAGTAGGGTGACACACCTAACCCTAAACATGAGTATCAGGTGCCACGGTATAGTGTCCAAGGTTGATCAGGTACTATCTAAAAAGAATTTTAAAAAGGATAATTTATCATCATTAAATCTTGGGTCAAAGGCTCAAAATTGAATGCACTATATTTGGGGGGAGCCATAAACTTGGCCTTTGGAGGCTTAGTCCCGCGGCAAAAAAAGGTTGACATTATTGCAGGTTGCAATGAGCCCAACTTACTCATTAAAAAAATGATGTAATTTCAAAGGAAAAATTTCAATAAAAATTTCTATGAACTTAGGAGGCAGGTTGAAGCCTTAGAAGTGTGGTTATAACTTGCGATTAAGTGTCATATGGCACATGACTTAGCATTTGAATGGACGATTCATATGCATTCGAACCTGTAGCCACTTAAATTCGGTCCAAGGCCCGATTGACACATACTTCGAGAAAGGCGTACCCCTGAGCTTTCGAAAGTAATTCCTGAACCCTTAGAACTTAATACAAACCCTTAAGAACCATCTCGAACCCTTAGGAATCAACCCTAACCTTCTCGGACCCCTTAGAACCCGTCCTGGGCCCGTTTCAAGCCCTCATGAGCAATGATTATAAAGTAGAGCGCCCGAGTTTATAGGCACCTTCTCTAGAATTGAGGCCCATAACATTGGAAGGAGGATGTTCCCAGCTTTCCAACTAACCAAGAATCGCTGGATTCGGAGTTATATACCGAAAGTTATGATAGTTTTAAAATTGTGCAGAAATACATGAAATTATACTAGCGTGTATATTATACACACTAGGCAAAAATTCCCTTCTTCCTCCAGAATTGAGTTCCAGAATAGGCTCTGGACTTCTCAAAGACATTGTTCCTATGCCTAGCATGTATAATATATACGCTAGGCTTAGCTACAATGTTTTTGGAAAAATATCCGAAAATCACTTTTGGGGTTTGAGTTGTTGACCACCCCAATGTTTACGGTGGGTTTCTTTAGGACTATTGCACCCCCATTAAACCTATTTGCAACCCTTTACCCTTTTAAAGCCCTACCCTATCATCTATCATTAAACCCATTTCCCACCTATCTAGGCTCTCAAAACCCTATAAAACCATAGATTTAGGATTACCTAATTCCTACCCAATTAGCCCTTTAAACCTTCACTAATCCTCTTATTCTCTATAAATAGAGAGCCACCACCCATTGCTTAAGGGCTTGAAAATTTTCAAAAGAGAGAAAAATATTAAGTGATCCCTCTTCTCCTATTTTAGCATTCACCTATACAAATTTCAGAATTGAAGTTCACCCTTCACAACATCTTCCTTCATAAAACCCTTAGGTTTGCCAAGATCAAAGCCTTAGCTTACCTCTCCTACCCTCTAGCTACCAAGCCTTAGAGGTTCGAACTCATTCCTCTACCCATTTGCTATCGGAAGCTCACCGAAAGTACATCAATGTGAAGGTCCACAACGATGCTATAAGGGCCCGAGAGCTTCGGCTCTCCCCTCTATTCCTCTACCTTCTTTGATTTCCTCCCCTCCTAGAATTTGAGCCGTTACACCACCAAAATTTCGATGATTGCGGGGGCTTAAATAGGATCATAGTGCCTTCGGGTAAGGAGAAGTGTCGTTCATTTTTGTTTCTTTTTTTTTAATTTTTGGCCATAAGTAGAGAGCGCTTACGAGCGGGTTGATCGGGTGCCTAACACCTTTCCGATTGATAACCGAAGCCCCTACCCAAGAGCCTTTAGAAATGACCGGTATAATGGAGTCATATTTTTGCACTTCGGTACTTACGTATTGATTTTGAGGTATCCCGGGTCACCAAAAGCTCCAGGTGGCACTCCATCTTTTTTAGAGAGTGCGCATCATTGAGATAGACTCACGAGAGTCCGGGATTGTACAGATGGCGACTCCACTGGGGATAGCTTGTAGAGCTTCTCCTTGAAGTATTAACCTCTTTCATTATTTTTTTCTTTTATTTTACTATCATTTTTTTGTCACTTTTCATACTCACCCTTACGATTCTGTTAATTTTTACTTACCCCTACTTTTTTGTCATTTAAACGCCTTAGTTGATTGGCGGGCCTACTTGAGCAGTTTTACTTACCCCTACTTTTCCGTCATTTACACGCCTTAGCTGATTGGTGGGCCTACTTGTCCATTTTACCGCCTTAGCCGTTTGGCGGGCCTACTTGAGCACCTTATATTTCTTGTTAATCATATTCTATCGGTGGACGCCGGCCCATAGAGATGGCATGGGATTGTCACAACCCGTCTTTGAATACTAAGCAAACTCCCTTTTAAAATTGAACCTTAAAAGTTAACTAAGGGACTTAATTCATTTTTTACGTGAGTAGATTTTAAAGGGTGAGAAGTAGGTAGCGATACACACATCCCAGTTCCTGGTAGAGCGGCAACCCTAGTGGTGATGATCTCGAAAGGAACCACCCCATCCAGTATCTGGACCGATCCGGTTACAAAACCTAAAACCCTTGGGAAGTGCATTAGAATACACTGAAACAACCTTGTATCCTTAGGTTTAGTAAGGAGGGACCCGATAAACAAGAAAAATAGTCCCCGGAAGCACCGCTTCCAGAAAACTAAAAAAAATAGGCCAATTCGGGCCCGTTGTTGTTGCCTATATATATATATATAATTCTAGCCTAGCGTGTATAATATACACGCTAAGCCAGAATTCCCCAAAATTAGCCTTGCGTGTAAAATATACACGCTAAGCAAAACTTCCAGATTTTTAGCCTAACCTATATAATATACACGCTAAGCCAAATCTCTAGAAATTTGGCCTAGCGTATATAATATATATGCTAGCCTGTTCTAGCTCAAGCAGCCCGAATCTGAGGCTTTTTTCACCATCCCCGGACCCCCCGCTTGGCAGTTTTTGTATTCCTGATAGATCTCACATTCTTTGACCCCCAAAATGCCCTTGCTGGTAAAAAGAGGCCACCCTTTCGAGAGATTGGGTCATCGCGTGGATTTCCGTGCCTTCATATAGATCAAAGGGTTTCCTTTTTATTCTACCAAAGCGCATCGGGATCCCGTCGTGGGAAATATTAGGCGTGTGAAAGCCACCCGAAACGGGAGTTCCAAGGCTCCAGAAAAGCATTGTAAGAACATTCAATCTTTTTTTTTATTATTATCCAAAAATCACAAAAAATAAAGAAAAGAAGTCAAAATTCAAAAAGAGCATTTGTGGTGCCGAAACAACGACATCGCCTTGCTTTCCATCATCCCGTAAGTGAAGGAGAAGACTGGTTTTGGGTCCTCACCTGAGGAACCCGTACCTAACCCGCCAACAGACCATGTCATGGGCAGTTGATCCGGCCTATGCCGACCCTGATTCATCCCCGCCATCTTCCCCATCACATTCCCACATGGAGGAAATAACCCTCTCTAATCCTCCCACCGAATCTCTGTTCAATGTCACTGGACCCTTCGGTGCACTCATTTTTCCACCCACCACCACCCAAAATACACCTCATTTTCCCTCCGCATCAACTCAAAATCCGCCCCATTTTCCCCATGCATCCACCCCAACCATGTCCCATTTTCCTTCCACTTCCAATCAAACTATACCCCATTCTCCTCCATCAATCCAAACCATACCCATTTTTTCATCCACCTCCAATATACCCAATTTTCCTCCCACATTTTCCCAAAATACACCCCATTCCCCACATCTACCCAGGTCATGCCCAATTTTCGTGCATTCACCCAAGTCATGACCAATTTTCCCTTATCCACTCCATCTACACCCCACTTTCCCTCCACATCCAATCCAAACACATCCAGTACTCCTCACCCATCTACCCAGGTCATCCCGAATTTTCCAACTTCTACCCAAGCTATGCCCAATTTTGTCTAATACATCCAACGTACACCCAATCCTCCCTCATACCCCCAGGTCATGCCTAATTTTTCTCTCACATCTACCCATCCCCCATCAAATGAACCATCCACTTCCAACCCCTTACCCGACCCCATGTCCATGATGGAAAACATGGTGAGGGCTTATACCACTTGGAAGGCAATCCAAAGCCTCCCTCATCCACCCAAACCTCAAACCCCCAACAAACCCTCCAAAATCTTTACACCCCATTCACAAAAAATGCCAACACCCATCAACCACCCATAGTCCACACCTCCCAAGACTCCCAATATCCACCATGGAGTCACCCTAGTGAACCTTAAAGGCCCACTGTCCAACCACAAGCCCATCAAGGCCCAGACTCAAGGGTTTCATTTTCAAACCCTCCGTCATTCTCCCAATTTCCCCCCGTTTCCCCCCAAATAATAAATCCATCTCATCCACTCCATCAACCCGACATGGGTCATGCGCATTCACCACACCCATCTCAAACCATCAATCATCCCCAATTTATTCACCCACTCACCCCTCAACCAAATCCTCAAAATTCTTGCCAACCCCAATGGGCTCTCTAGGCACCCGCCCATAATTCACAATTCACCCATCTTCCTGCCTCTCAAACCCATCCCCAAGGTTTCTTCCAAATGCAGTGGCCTCATCAGGCACCGGCCCAAAATCCACAATTCACTCATCCCATCACCCCACAAGTCACCCATCAAAGCTTCCCCATGTATAGTGGTCCCACTAGAAACCCATCCAACCCACTTAGAACCAACAAGATAACCTCACCTTCCCCCTCCATATGTTGATCCACAGTATGAAGACGATGAGAATAGGAATAGTGGGGCGTATGCAGGGGCATTCACTAATTTTAATCCCCTACCACCCACGCTCACCAATCTACTGGCAGTCCAAAGTAAATGGAGACAACTCGTTGAGGGACCAGCCCCACCATCTAGGGAGTCAGAGCTGTTAAAAGAACAGATGGATAAGATCCAAAAATAGCTAATAAAGATGGGTGGAGCTAAAATTTATGCCACTGATTTTTTTGACCCATGCTTATTTGCAGAGGTACCTCTACCCCCAAAATTCAAGATGCCAACATTTGACAAATACAATGGCACGGGTAATCCTATCGCACACCTCAAGTCCTATTGTGGGGACATGTGCCAGTACGGCGGAGACGAACGACTTCTCATCAAAGTATTCCAGAAGATCATCACAAGCCCCACTTTGAGATGGTTCACGTCCGTTGAACCGTCCATGATTAAAACTTGGAAGGATCTGACCCACCTATTCCAGGAACAATATGTCTACAACATAGACATCAAGCCCCACAAATCTGATCTAGCTCGCCTGAAGCAGAAGCCCGATAAGACCTAGAGCGACTATTTGGGGAGATGGAGAGCCTTAGCAGTCCAAGGAAGAAACTGAATACCCGACAATGAGCAAATCAAGATGATCTCGAAAAGCACTCTACCAGTCATATCGAATTTCTTGGTGAACTAGCAACAATCTAGCTTTACTGACTTGGTGAGGAATGCCAATTGGTATGAGGATGCAATAAGAGAAGGGTGGTTAATAAAATCGTAAACAGCGGGGTCCACAAATTCATATAACAGAGGAATGATAGAAGAATCGGGGAAGACGTACAGACAATCATGAACGCATAGCATAGTACTAGCATAGTCCCATTCCAGTTTAAGGCAGCACAACCCACCCCAACACAAGTTGAACCAGTGCAGAGAACAGGCAATGGGCAAGGGGCACAAATGACCTCAGAACAAAGAAGGGCCAAAATCAATTGAGTCTTTACACCATGAGGGCAAACCTTGAACAATTTTCTTCCACTGTTGGTAGAGAAAGGTCTTGTTACACCCTTTCAATCGTGCCCGCTACCAAATCCAATCCCAAGAATCTATGATCCCAATACTCATTGCAATTTCCACCAAGGACTAGGTCACCCGACTGACCGATGCTTCCCCTTGAAGCATGCAATATAGGATATGATAGAAGCTGGAAAAATCATCCCTCTGACGCCTCCTCCAGCAAACCAACATACCAATATCCATCAGGCTCCGTTACCTCCGCATCCACTAGGAAGAATGGGCCCAAGGCCCACTATTAACATGATAGAAGAAGACGGGGTTGAGTTCGATCCTTCTTATTATATCAGTGTTTGGGAGAACGTTATAGCGCTAAGACAGGGAAATCGAGAAGATGGAAACATAGGAGAAATCGAGCTCTTAAACTTGGCTGATTACTTTCTCAATCCAACACCCCAAGCTGAACCCTTAGATCTAAGGATGTATTTTATAGCTTTAGTTCCCCTCAATTATGTCCAATCTAGCTTATATCCATATCAACCATACGCAGCGGCAACCCCTACCAATTACTTGATGCCTAATTTTTCCCCATCCCCCTCTCAGGCACCAGTTGGCTACCATTGGCCTCACTCTACCATACCACGACCAACGCAGTTATCCATGATCCGCATAGACCCCATTTGGCCCACTTTTTCCACTCCTCCAACCTACCCACCTCTAGCAGAAGTTAACCAGGTCTTATCCGATTACTCGACACCACCAATCCAGGAGCTTATGGCACCCTTGTCTAACTCATTTCAGATCCCCGGACCGACCTATGACCCCCACCAGATCCCGCTTAATTACAGTCAGACAGATATAAATACGGGCAACAATGGAGAAGGGGCAGTTGATTTTGTTACATGATCAGGGAAGATCTCTAAGCAACCCAAGGTGCTAGTACCAGCCCGACCGGAGGAGAAAAAGGAACCCCCAACAGTGCACCCATTCGAAGAAATGAGCCAACAATACGCGTTGGAGACATAGTTCAAAAGGATGCCGGCTCATATCACGGTCTAAAACCTGCTAATGACATCTCCGCTCCACTATTAGGTGGGTCAGATAATCGGGCAGGTGCTGGCTCCTAATGCCATCTCCTTCTCAGACGCTAATCTTTCGAGCGATGGAAACCATCATTCCAAGACCTCAACATCATTGTAGAAGCAGGAGACTTGGTAATCCCGATAGTTAATAGACAACGGGTCGGCATTGAATGTATGCCCTCTGAGAACGGCAACCAAGAAAGGAGCAGACCCCCCCACATTCAGCCCAGTCAAAATAGGTGTGAGGGAATTTGATAACACGAGGAGAGAAATAATAGGAGAAGTCGATCTGGAGCTCATTGTGGGGCCAATAACCTTCTCCATCCCTTTCCAAGTTATGGACATCAAATCCACCTTCAATTTGCTATTAGGACGACCATGGTTACAAGAAGTCGGGACAATACCTTCAACCTTACACCAAAAGCTTAGATTCGTATCGGATCAGAAGGTCATCACCTTTCTAGGCAAAGGGTAGGAGGAAGGAGAAAAGGTTACCCACAACATCGAGAACCTCGAGATGTTGGACGTGCCGCACAAAGCCGAAGACATAGGCCTCCACAGCTTTGAGTATGATGTGTCAACAGTAATCCTCGAGCCCTTCGAGAGAGTCACCAAAAGGACCAGAGGTGGAATGATCACTGTGGTAGGAATGCTCCAGAAATGGGGTTATAAAAAAGGTAAAGGTTTAGGCCCTCGCTTGCAATGCCAGAAAGACCCAGTCAGAGCGAGGGGCGAACAACGAGTGAAGTTCGGCTCAGGCTACAAGCCTACTAAAGAAGAAGTCCAACAGGCCAAAGAGAAGGCTCAAACCACCGCCACAGCCAAAGCCAGGGGGATAGGCCTGAAAGATGACCCCCAATCATGACCTTACATCCGAAGCACATTCGTAAGCACAAGGGTAGTTAAAATAGACCAAAATGAGGCAACACAGCTAACCCCACATAAACCGGCAGCCATTTTTTTACCCAACTAATCCCCAAATCACCCCCCCCCCGTTGTTGAAATAGACCTCACCTCCCTATCCCTTTTTGAGGAGGAGGTGCCCCCACCAATGCAAACCACAAGCATAAGCCACCACAAACCCTTGTTCGCATTCAAGGACCGTGTCCTCGATGAACCAATGATAAATATGATAGATACCGACTCTTAAAAGCCGTTTCAATCAGCCTCCTCCATCAAATCAGGTAAAGGTGCAGCGCCTTAGGTGAGGAACTGGGTTTCAATGCCCCTAACTCTGGAAGCATCAAGTGGCCGTAAATATGACACCAGCTTCCAAAAAAAATAACCTATACAAAATGAGGTTAACCCTTGGTAGGCAATACCATGTGTGTATAGAGACCCACCTTTCTAAGGGCCCATTTCCGAAGAAAAGAAAAACCATAAAAAAATAGAATAAATATAAAAAACTCCCAAACTATTATCTTTCAAAATTCTTAAAAAAATCAGAGAAAAAGATGCCTTAAAGGAGGAGTCCGCCCGACGTGAAATCAATCTCTTTCTTGTAGAAATACAAGGAGAGATAGGAGTCACGAAGCTGGATGGCGAGGACTCAATCTAGGAGCTTCCCAATGAGCTCCTTGAACGGTATGCTGATTTTGAGCATGGCTCTACCCCGATTGTTGAAGAGATTGAAGACGTCAATTTGGGTACCGATGAAGTTCCTAGAATCACTAAGATCGAAATGTCACTATCTCTCGAGGAAAGAAAAAGCATGATTGATTTTCTTTGATCATACCAAGATGCCTTTGCATGGTCATACGAAGATATGCCTGGTTTGGATACTGATTTGGTCGAGCATGAGCTGCCACTATATCCCGATGTCAAGCCTGTCAAGCATAAATTGAGGCGTCTCAAGCCAAAATGGATGCTAAAAGTGAAAAATGAAGTCATCAAACAATTTGACGTAGGGTTTCTCATAGTCTCCAAGTACTTGTAGTGGCTAGCCAAAATCATCCCGGTACTGAAGAAAGATGGAAAGGTTCGCATGTGCATCGACTTCAGAAATCTGAAAAAGGCGAGCTCGAAGGACGACTTTCCTTTACCACACATTGACATCTTGGTCGATAACACTACAAGGCATGGGATGCTCTCGTTCATAGACGGATTCTCCGGATATAACCAAATCAAAATGGAAGAGGCAGACAGAGAGAAGATAGCGTTCATTACCCCATGGGGAACCTTCTGCTACTATGTCATGCCATTCAGGTTAAAGAATGCTCGGGCAACATATCAAAGGGCCATGACGACACAGTTCCATGACATGATGCACCGAGAAATTGAGATATATATTGGCGACATGATAGCCAAGTCTCAGGAGAGGAGTGACCATCTGGTTAACCTCCAAATGTTGTTTGAGAGGCTGAGAAAATACAGATTACGTCTAAACCCTTAGAAATGCGCATTTATCACCATGGCAGGAAAGCTGTTAGGTTTAATTATCAGCAGAAGAGGCATCGAGGTGGACCCAATCAAGGTGAAGGCCATCATAGAAATGCCTCCACCATCTACCGAGAAAGTGGTCAAAGGATTTTTGGGTAGAATACAATATTTCAGTCAGTTCATTGCACAACTAACTCTTATATGCACACCGATTTTTAAGCTACTAAGAAAAGATTCGCCCGTTGAATGGAACGATGATTACCAAGCCGCATTTGATAAAATCAAGGGCTACCTTCTCACCCCCTAGTATTGGTCCCACCTGTACCCGGGAGACTGCTGTTAATGTACCTCTCTACGACGGAAGTCTCGATGGGATGTGTCCTAGAGCAACATGATAAAATCGAAAGAAGAGAGCAAGTTATTTACTACCTAAGCAATAAATTCACCGACTACGAGACACACTATTCTCATTTGGAGAAGGCATGCTTAGCTCTCATTTGGGCTACACAGAGGCTCTGTCACTACTTGCTATCTCAAGCAGTTCTCCTTCTGGCATGAATAGATTCGTTGAAAAACTTATTTGAAAAGCCAGCTCTCACTGGCTGGATCGCGTGTTGGCAACTGCTTCTATCATAATTTGATATCACATATGTCACTCAAAAGTCAATCAAGGGACAATCACTCGCCGATCATCTTGTTGAGAATCCCTTACCTGATTATGAGCCTTTGAGAACTGAATTCCCTGATGAGGACATCTTGTTTATGACAGAGGATGATAAAGAAGAGGCATAGGAGTCCTAGGTGATGCACTTCGATGGCGCAATAAATTCTGAAAGCCAAGGAGTTGGCGCCATTCTAATCTCACCAAAAGGGTCACACGTACCAGTCTCCATCAAGCATAATTTTCCTTGCACAAACAACATGGCGGAATATGAGGCATGCATAGTTGGCTTACAAGCAGCTCTGGACCTGAACGTAACTTATCTCAGGGTATTTGGTGACTCACATCTAATCATATGTTAGACAAATGGAGATTGGAAGACAAAGGATGAGAAGTTGATCCCATACTATGAGCACCTCAAAGATTTGACAGAATAGTTTGATGATGTTACCTTCTCCTATGTCCCGCAAGTAAAACATCACTTTACCGATGCACTAGCAACGTTGACATCAATGGTAGAAATCTCCTATGGCATCGAGATAAAGCCAATCATGATCAAACAGAGGAACGAGCCTACCTTCTGCCTCCAGTTTGAGGGATCCAGAAAGCCAGATGATGAGCCTCTATGGTTCTCAGATATCAAAAATTTCTTTGAAACTCGAGCTTTCCCCGATGATACGCCTAAGACGGGCAGGCAGACCATCCAACGTTTAGTGGCAAACTATGTCATCTATGGCGAGTGCCTCTACAAGCAATCGTATAATAACATCCTGCTCAGATGCCTAACTAAAGGCAAGGCAACCAACATCATGAAAGAGATCCATGGAGGGGTATGCGGGGCCCACGTCAATATGCACATGCTCGCTAAGAAGATCCTACGGCAAGGGTATTTCTGGACTACCATGGAAACTAACTATTGCAAGAACATTTAAAAGAGCTATAAATGCTAAGAACACTCCAGTTAGATACATGCTCCTGCTATAGATCTTCACAGCATGACCACTCCTTGGCCATTTGCCACATGGGGTCTTGACGTCATTAGAAAAGTCAATCCGAAAGCTTCGAATGGGCATCAGTTTATCTTAGTTGCCATCGAGTATTTGACCAAATGGGTTGAAGCAACATCTTACACAAACATTACGGCCAATCATGTCGAGAGGTTCATCAAGAATAACATCGTTTGTCGATTCGGCATATCCAAGGATATCATCACAAACAATGGCACCAACTTTGCAACTAAGTGCATTAGAGCCTTATGTGAGTAGTACGAAATCAAACATCACCGCTCATCACCGTATCGGCCGTAAACTAACAGAGCCATCAAAGTAGCTAACAAAATAGTTGTTTGTATCCTTGAGAAGATGGTTATCACATATCGAGTCTGGAGTGAGATGCTACCTTTCGTATTATGGGCCTACCGAACATTGATTCGTACCACTCCAAGGGCAACACCGTTCCCCCTTGTGTATGGAACCAAGGCCATGCCACCAGTTGAGGTTGAAGTACCTTTACTCTGCATTCTCATCGAATCTGATCTACTAGAAGCTGAAAGAGAGAGGTCCCGCTTTGAGCAGCTAAACCTGCTAGACGAGAAAAGGCTCCTAGCCTTGTGTCATACCCAAGCCTATCAAGGGCGAATCGCACGCGTGATCATTCACATAATTTACCATTTTTTCATTCTTAACTTAGTGATGCTAGGACTTAGTTTGTTACTAATAAGTTGCTGATGTGCAGATATTTAAGATAAATAGTAAAAGAGAGCTTAAATGATAATTGTTATTAAAATGAATTAAAAAAGCAGTAAGAAAGACGATTAAGTGATGAAGACAATTATCTATCTATTGAAAGGAAGAAAATTATGATTTACGATTTTGCGCTATTACTGTTGAAGTAAAGAAAGAAAGAAATGAGAAATCGTAATTTTACGATTCTTTAGAAAAGACGATTCTTCAAAAATGACAAAAGAGTGAAAGACGATATAAAAGGAAAAGCGATTGTTCAGTATGAAAGCGAAATAATAGAAAATCGTGATTTACGATTTTCCAGAGAGAAAAAGAATAATCATTATCTATGATTATAGAGCTTTCTTATTTAGTAATGCTGCTGCTGATCACGTGCATAATACACCGCCATAAACAGAATTAGAAAATCTCTACAATTAGAAGTCTTACTAATCACGGATCTGAGAAGATTAATGAAGATAAATTTTTGAAGGATTCTGCTACTATTAGATAAAGAACATTCTAGAAGAATACTAGCCGATCAAACTAAAAAAAGAAGAAAAGATAAAATTAGAATTAGAGTTGTATTAGGATAGTTTTTATTTCTTTGATTACAATTAGAAGTTTTTGTAAACTGACTCTTTATGATCTATAAATAAGAGAGCCTAATATAGGAATAATCACCGAAAAAATTCAGCATCAATTGATGCCTGAGGTTGGGTTTTCTTTCGATCAGTAGTGTAAAATAGTTAGAGTAGTTTAGATATCAGAAGTTTCTCAAGAGCAATTGACGACTGCAATTGAGTGCTAAAGATTAGTGTAGATATCTCCAATTTCTCAGAAAGAATTGACGACTCCAGCTGAGGGGTGAAGGATATATTTTTACTTTGCTTTCTAGTTTAGATTTATTTTTATGCAAAATTTATAGCTTTGTAAACATCTTCAAGTTTTAATTTGAATTGGCGATTTAGGTTAGAATTTGCAGATTAGTGTAACGGTATTTTATTTTACTTCTTTAATTTTTTAGAGTTTGATTGACGCCCAAATTTCTGGTTGATTGTTGATTAGATTAAATTTATATTGATAGAATTTTAGTATTGATTGACGCCCAATGCTAGAAAACTAGAGATACAGTGTAATGGTATTATTTAATTTGATAAATATCCGATAGCAGAAGATTGGGATTGACGACCTCAATCTGAAGAAGGAGGATTTAGATTTATTTTATGCACTTAGTTTAATAAAAATTCTTTGATTCGTATTTCTCCAGTAGATTAGATCTTTAAAGATAAATAGAAGTTTTTAATATAGGAATTTAAGTAAAAAGATATAGATTAGAGGTAAACAGAGATAAATAACTTCCTCGTGGGTTAAGGCTTTACTTTAATTAAATATATACACATAAGAAGATAAGTCAAGTTTTTGGCGCCGCTGCCGGGGAAGCGGAATTTATCTATTATTTCTATTTTTATCTTTTATTTTTATTTTAGAAACTGACATTTATCTTTCGCTTTTTATATTTCTTTATATTTTTATTTTCTTTGATCACTTATTAAAATCTTTTATAGGTTTATTTGGAGTAAATAATTAGAGTTTTAACTTCTCCTGATCAAAGAAGCTCAAGGCTTAGATTTGTTCTCTCTCCCTGTTCTTCTAAAATAAAAATTATAAAAATAAAGAAAAGAAAAGAAAATAAATATACTAATTATATAATAAATAATTTTCTTGGTGTATGCACCACACTCGGTCTAGAAGTTCAAACTATTGTGTATATGACCCAGAAATCGAACGAACTCTCTTGCGCAAGCTCGCGACAAACCGACCCTCTGCAAGAGATTTTCCAACCATGGCTGACGAACTTTCAATTCAAGAACATTTCAGCCCGATTGCCTAGACCGAACCCTCTTGTATAGTGATACCGGAGGTAGCAGTAGGTCAAAATTCTGAGATGAAGTCCCACATGCTACAATCGTTACTAACCTTTCATGGACTTGACCGTGAGGATCCCTATCAACATCTTAGGGACTCCATAGAACTTTGTACCATGTTTCAAGCTCCAAACACCAATGGTAAAGCCTTTAAATTTTGACTATTTCCCCTTTCCCTTAAGGATAGGACAAAAGCATGATTAATTTCGTTGCCTGCCAGAAGTATTACCACTTGGGAAGAACTTCAATCTAAGTTTTTAGGGGAGTACTTTCCAATTGGTAGTACTAATCAAATTCGCCAGGCCGTTCAAGATTTCCAACAATTGCCTGGAGAAATATTTCATGAGAGTTGGCAACGAATGAAAGACTTACTACAGAAGTTCCCTCACCACGATGTACCGAACTGGTCCATTGCGCAAAGTTTCTACCAAGGATTAATTGAGACCAACCAGTCTACTGTTGATGCCATAAGTGGAGGAGCCTTTATAGCTCAAAATGGCCAACAATCATAGAATTTATTTGAAAAGTTGGTTGATAACTCAAAGCAAAAACAGGCTTTGCTTAGATTTGACCCAGATGTCAACCGTCGCATCCCGCTCGCGAAGGGTGGTATTTACGATATCAGTAAATCTAGAGTAAAGAAGGAGGATGACATGAGTGCAAAGGCTGTGGCTCTTGAGTAGCAACTCTCAACATTAATGTCTACGAAATCTTGCACTGTGGAAAGAACTATGGCAAATTATTCTAATTGCCAAACTTTTACTGAAAACCCTATTGTGCAATCACACCAAGAGATGATGCAGACTTTACAAGTAATGGCCTTCCAGAGAGGAGATTATGGAAATACATATAGTCCATCTTAGAGAAATCATCCAGGATTTAATTTTGGATCCACAGTTGGAGCACAACTAGCACCACAAGTTGTGCCACCTCGATTTCCTTAGACTCAAGTCTTCCATCAAAGACCTCCTATACCGACTGCACAACAACAATTAGTTCCACAGAACAACACGTCTGATGCCATAGTTGTTCAAATCCTTTGGAACTTACAATAGCAGTCACATCAACATTCCAAGGAACTACATCAACTGGCCCAATTCTCTCAGACCCTTCATTCACATACTTAGTCCATAACAAAGCTAGAAAGCCAAATTGGCCAACGAGCTTGGCAAGTGGCAAGGAGAGAAAGTGGCCAACTACCAACACAGCTAGTGAACAATTCTAGAGGACAAACTTTCCTGGGGGAGACAATTGCTTCCCATAATATAAATTAATAAAACCTCATGGATCGTCGAGCTACCGACTCATCCATAGCACACTTGTAAAATATGTAACAATAATTCTTTTCTTTTCAGGAATATAGGTTTTATATTACACCCTGATCATTTAAAATGATGGAGCGTAATGCTTTATCCTATTATAAATTGAGTTGAACAAACGTATGGATTTACGATTTGTTCATTTTTATGAACCCACTAGGAAAATCGTAGTGATTACGATTCAACTGATTTAGAGTCCACCTATTGAAGTCAAAAGCTAGAATTAACTTGCAATTATAAGTTATAGACAATTGATGATCGGATCAGCAGGTCATCTTTTAGGGCCTACATATTCGTGAGAGGATATGTTGGCCCCATTATTGGATTCGCCATCTTCGTTCCAAATTTCCCTCTACTTTTCAAAAATCTAACTAGTTTCACAACCAAACCTCATCCATTTTATTTTCTCTACACCCATGCCTCGTCTATTCCATTCCGAAAACCCTACTGCAACCTACAACTTATTCTGAATTAGGGTTTCATCATCTTAAGGTAAGAGGATGATTTCAATGGTCAAATAAATGGGGGGTTCTGCAAGAAATGTTGAATTTTATGATTAATTAAATGTTTTCCTTGTAGGAGGAAGTTGTAACGATATGGATTCAACAAACAAATGACAGAGGGAAGGAGAAGAAGAAGAAGGTAATAGTTTTGATAACATCCCTATTAGTCACCGAATCATACGGGTTGCTACCCTCAAAGCCAAATCAAAAGCAATAGACCCCCCCTAAGAAAGGGTCTAAATCTTTAGGGATAATTATCAGAGAATCGTCTAGAGACACAGTGGAGATTGACTTTGTGTTTGTTCCCCAAAAGGGACCCAAATTAGACAAAGATAAAAAGTCAGCGTCTTCTGCCATGCCAACTGCTCAAATCCCTACTTCAAGAAAAAAACATATTGTAGGAGTTGAAATTGCAGTAGACATTGACACTTTAGGAAAATTAGAACTGGGAGGAGAAGCCATAAAATATTTTAAGGATGCAGGGCTTCATTATTTTCTGAAGCCTGGAGTTACCCAAGTCTACCCTAGACTAGTAAGACTATTTTATTCAAATATGAGTAACTGTAGCAAAAGACCAACCCCAGCACTGACAACAACCATCGATGAATTTCCAATTTTGATTACAAAGGAAATAGTTGCAGGAGTGATGAATGCACCCTTGGAAAGATATGGGCTGACCTCTGGCATTCTGGAAGCAAGTATCCTTAGACCTTCACCGGAAACTCTGCCTGATTTTACCCAGATGGCCACGGATTTGCTATGCAAACCACCAAGTTGCAAATCATTTTTTTTGCGAAAAGACATAGAGGACAGGAATTTATCCCTTCACTTTTTCGATGTTTTGATTCATAAAACTGTTCACCCTACGGGACATGGGACCTAGTGAAGAGCCCTCTTTGCAAAAGCTTTATATCTAATGACACATCGCTATTGGTTTGATGTCCCTTCTTACCTTTTAGAAGTAATGAACAAAGTAAGAGAGAAACTACCTCTAAAGAAATATCAGACAAGCAAATTATATCAACCCTTTGGTGGGATGATTACAAATTTGTTGGTAAATGTAGGATATACTATTGATCCCAATGAAAAAACATTGCCTCGAAGTAACGAGAGCCTGACACCTCAGACCTATCGGAGAACTTTGAGTGCCGCGAACAAAAAGAGAATCCCTATTTCAGCTCAACAGAGGGGGATCTTGTCTAAACTGGACACCACCCAAGAACCATTAGAGACTGCCATAGACCAGCTACCAGAAACTAGGGCAATAGTGGAAACCTCTACAATAGGAGAGGAAATAATAGAAGAAAGGGTGAGTGCTCCACCATAAGAAAGAGAAGAGAATAGTTCCCCAAGGCATGAGGAAGTTGTTGTACCAGAACCCCTAGCTGCCGAACAGTCTATTCTGTATGACCAGAAATGGACTCACTAGTAGGGCCTGCTATGCCTCCTTCTACAGAAACAACTGAACCACTAGCTATTCCAAGAACAGACCCTGTAAGCCCAATTGTTGAAAGTACAAAAGAAATTCATTCCATGATTAACCACAAGTTATTGGCATGACTGCTCTTAGCCGTTCTCCTGTATCAACAGAACCTATTATTCAGCTCCCAATTCCAGCCAACATAGAACTACCACTAACAATAGGAGCTGTTGAAGAACCAGACTCCCAGTTGCAAAGGGGGAGTTTTACAGAATTATTAAATGCAGCAAAGCACCCTTTGTAAATCCTCCATTGTCAATAGCATCAACAATTGATCTAGAAAGAAGATTAAGGGCGGTGGAGCAATGGAAAAACAGCCATGAACCAACTCTAATGCCACTCCCAGAGTTATTCAAAAGGGTGACAAAACTAGAGCAATGGATCTCTACGAATGTGCCACCATTGGTAAAACTACCAAGTGTTGTGAGAAAGTGGATAGGAGATTTCTACAGTTTAAAGAAAAGTGTCCATGAAACCACCCTGACAACCCATGAGAGAGATGAAATAGTAGAAAGCTTCCAAAGAAAAGCTATACAAGAGAAACATGTGAGATGGGGAACTGAAACAGAAAAAAGAGTTCATGAAGCTACTGAAGCCTCCCAGGCACAAATAGTACAGCTTCAGTCTCAAATTGAGGCATTTCAAGGTAAGCAACAGACATGGGAAGCAGAAAAGAAAGGATATGAAGAACATATAGCCGGTTTGATAGAACAGTTTGGGGAATTAATAGAAGACCCAGACGCAACATAGAATAGAAGAGAACAGGCACACAAAGAATATGAATAAACTCTCAATAATCTGCTAACTAAGAAAACCCAAGCCCTGATAGTAACAGAAGGGAAATTATGTCAATTGCAAGAAGCAAAGGATTCCCTAAGTCTGATATGTAAAGATCATAAGAAACATATTCAAACTCATACGACAAAAGCTGGTTGGAAATTACTAAAGTGAAAGAAAAAATTGAAAAACTGAAGAAAGAGTTAAAAGATAAAACTGCAGAAAATAATACTCTCTCAGCTACTCTTCAAAAGACAGAAACAGAAAAGGGCAAACTGAGACTTGAGGTCCAGTTAAAATCGGCGGTAATCATCAAGCAACAAGCAGAGATAAAAGAAAAAGAAAGTACCACCACTCCTGCCATGGCGGTTGAAACAGGCTATGAAACAGAAGAACTGTCTGAGATAGAGGATGAATCGCCTAGCAATCAGTATCCACTATTGGCCTTACCAGCACCAGACCAAAAAATAAACTCAATTTTGTTATACTCATCATCCTCCAGTGAGTGACAGAGATAATTCTAGATCATTAAAAACTCATAGGTAGGACGATTTTGAAATTATCTGTAAATATCATAGTAATATATAAATTTTATTTTTGTTATTTTCTTTTTACCAACTTACTAGCAGTATGTGTTACTAAGCCCACTAACATTTTTGTTATTGATACTTCTTTTATTCATGCCCAAAATTCTTTTATTTTGAAAAAGAGAGACTTCTTTTATTCATGCCCAAAATTCTTTGAAATTCACTACTATAGCTGTCAAAATGAAATCTCATATTGCTGAAATTAGAATCAAAATATTATGAAAATATGATTATTTGTTTGTTCAGAACTATCTGGTGAATATATCAAAAGCAATAAGACATCCATATTAGTAAATCGTGAAAATGACCAAAAGTTAATTTTGTTAAACTAGAGCCAAAAAGTCAAAATCTCAAAATATTTTATCTTTTGAACCCATATTAGAAGCTTAAACCAAAAATTTCTTTGTACCATGATCATATAAACCTTTAACCATATGTGCTGCCTAGAGCTTTCTACCTTTAACCTTTACAATTTTTGAGAGTTTAGAATGCTAAAGAAGGGGAGAAGAGGGAGTGAAAGGAGTATGCAAGAAACAGATAAAGGATCTGCTGAAAAAGGGTACAACTGAGAAGAAATATAATTGTATAAAAATATGGGAAAATAAAGAAGAAAATCGTAAAAGACGATTTTAGAAAAAAAAAAAAAAAAGAAGCTAAAAGCTTCCAAAATATAGAAAAAAAAATGGGAAGAAGTTATCCAAAATTGGGATACTTACTGACATTGATATGAGAAGAAAATAAAAAAGAAGATAGAAAAGGAAGAGCTAAATTCTCAGAATTTTTTTGAATCCTCTTTAACTTTTTCCTTTGAAACCTTCTAAACCCAAAGCCCCATTACAAGCTGAAGCAAAGACCTTTGTGATTTACTATTTACAAGAATATGAGTCTAGTAGAGATATATAAATTAGATATTATGAATAAATAAAGATGTTATATGAACAAAATTGATTATCCTTTCTGTGAGATTTATTAGTTTATTGTTCTATGAAAATTCATATATATATATATATATTATTGTGAGAACCCAAAAATTTTGATTATTTTGAGAGTATGCCAAGAAAGTGAGAATTGGAATGAAAATATTTTCTAAAAATTGCAGTTTAGAAAAATCTATGATGAATAAACTTTTCACTGATATGAATACACTCTATGCTATAATGAACTGAAATTATTATGATAAAAGGATAATTACGATGATGGAAAGTTAGGATAATACAAATTGAAATTTTTTGAAAATAATGAATATATAATGAATGATTGAGTATTTAGTATTAGTTTATATTTTGAAAAAGTTTTGAAATATCCAAAAATATTTTGAAGTTTGTAGGTAACTTTTTCTAAAAACCTTCAGGAGACTAAAACTCCTCCACTAGGAATAACCTAGGGGTTTAAAGGCTTGTTGCATCTGCTAAATGCAATTGTGCTCCCTACGAAAGTGGCATTTAAATTTTAGTTTAGGATATGTTATTTTTCATTGTTTGTTAGGAACTAGCAAGGCTTAAGTTTGGGGGTGTGATCATTCATATAATTTATCATTTTATCACCCTTAACTTAGTGATGCTAGGACTTAGTTTGTTACTAATAAGTTGCTGATGTGCAAATATTTAAGATAAACAGTAAAAGAGAGCTTAAATGATAATCTTTGTTAAAATGAACTCAAAAGGCAGTAAGAAAGACGTTTAAGTGATGAAGACACTTAGCTATCTATTGAAAGGAAGAAAATCGTGATTTACAATTTTGCGCTATTACTGTTGAAGTAAAAAAAGAAAGAAATGAGAAATCATAATTTTACGATTCTTTAGATAAGATGACTCTTCAGAAGCGACAAAAGAGTGAAAGACGAATAAAAGGAAAAATGATTGTTCAGTATGAAAGCGAAAGAATAGAAAATCGTGATTTACGATTTTCCAGAGAGAAAAAAGAATAATCATTTTCTATGATTATAGAGCTTTCTTATTTAGTAATGCTACTGCTGATCATGTGTATAGTACACCACCATAAACAGAATTAGAAGATCTCTACAATTAGAAGTATTACTAATCACGGATCTGAGAAGATTAATGAAGATATATTTTCGAAGGATTCTGCTACTATTAGATAAAGAACATTCTAGAAGCATACCAACCGATCAAACTAAAGAAAGAAGGAAAGATAAAACTAGAATTAGAGTTGTATTAAGATAGTTTTTATTTCTTTTATTAGAATTAGAAGTTTTTGTAAACTGACTCCTTATGATCTATAAATAAGAGAGCCTGGTATAGGAATAATCATCGAAGAAATTCAGCATCAATTGACGCCTGACGTTAGGTTTTCTTCCGATCAGTAGTGTAAGTAGTTAGAGTAGTTTGACTATCTGAAGTTTCTCAAGAGCAATTGACGACTGTAATTGAGTGCTGAAGATTAGTGTGGATATCTCTAATTTCTCATAAGGAATTGACGACTTTGGCTGAGGGGTGAAGGATATATTTTTACTTTGCTTTCTAGTTTAGATTTATTTTTATGCAAAATTTACAGCTTTGTAAATATCTTCAAGTTTTAATTTGAATTGATGACTCAGGTTAGAATTTGCAGATTAGTGTAACGGTATTTTATTTTTCATCTTCAATTTTTTAGAGTTTGATTGACGCCCAAATTTCTGGTTGATTGTTGATTAGATTTAATTTGTATTGATAGGATTTTAGTATTGATTGATGCCCAATGCTAGGAAACTAGAGATATAGTGTAACAATATTATTTAATTTGGTAAATATCTGATAGCTGAAGATTGGGATTGACGACCTCAATCTAAAGGAGGATTTAGATTTATTTTATGCACTTAGTTTAATAAAATTTCTTTGATTCATATTTCTCCAGTAGATTAGATCTTTAAAGATAAATAGATATTTTTAAGATAGGAATTTAAGTTAAAAGATATAGTTTAGAGGTAAACAGAGATAAATAACTTTCTTGTGGGAACGATCCTATGCTAATACTATGATTTCCATTATGCGCTTACAATAGGTTAAGACTTTACTTCAATTAAATATATACACATAAGACAAGTCAATGCACTTACAATAAACGTGTTCGCATTCGAGATTTAAAAGTACTGTACTTAAAAAAATCTTCCCTTCTTTCCACACCGATCCGAGAGGGAAATTTAGGCCGAACTAAGAAGGACCTTACATCATTCGGAGGTACTCTCAGGGTACCCGCTCCACCTCGCCACCATGGACGGGGATCACTTTTCTGAGCCGATCAATGCTGGATACCTATGCCAATTTTACTCTTAGTCTCCTGCAGCAAGGTAAGTACTGATAAGAATAGATCTGTGACTACTTAAGGATCCTTTAAAAAGAGGCCATCATTTCAAGGCCAAGTAGCCAAAAAGTATCTTTGAATGATCATACCCTTTGCTACACTCATTGAGGCATTGGACTTTCTTTCATAAACCCCTCCCCAGAAAAGAAGGTGGAAAAAGTGTATATACCAAACAAGAAAAACAAGAAAAAGGGTTACCCTCAAAAAAAAAAAAAAAAAAGAGTCAGAAAAGCAAAATCCCAAATAGAGGATGTCTGAAAATATATATATAGAAAATAAACAAATATCATGGGGCATGTACAGTAAAATTCTCCCAAGGAAGAAATATATTACGGCAGCTAAAACTCAATCAAGGAAACCTTTTAACCCGAGAATACCTTCAAAATTCCTAACCTATCTCTTTCAAACCCATGACCAAGATACATATCTGAAGAAAACCCTCTTTAAAGGTCTATGAGCAGTCACAGTATCCGTTGAGTCAGCAAGAGCCAAGCTAAGAGACAACAAAGGAATTCCACCTAGTTGGTTATGACAGAATAGATGTCCATGTCGTGACTTTTAAAATGAAAAAAAAAAAGAAAAGAAAAAGAATATACAAGCTCAAAGAAAAATGGACGTGGTGAAAAATGCGCAAGGGCGTCAATGGTAAAAATAGCGAGCTTGTACGGACCAAGTGAAAACCTGAAAAGGCGCCTGGGGTAAAAAGGCATACCCACGGACGTAGTGAAAACCTAAAAGGGCACTACGGGTTAAAAAGAGGGCAACAACAGGTATGGTGAAAACCCATTTTGGGTATTGTGAGTAAAAATGTTCAAAAGAAAGAGAAGAAATCGGTTACTCCGCTAGTTACATCCCCGAGCTCTAGTCTTCAATTTTGACCGCTCCTGTTAGCACAAATCGGGTCCTGACTAGGCATATCTTCATGAACTGCACCGCCAAATGCAAGGCTTGAAGTAAGGATAAAAGGTTGATTCTATTCGAAGGGATGAACGTTCCGACGTTGGTAAAAATTCTGAACCTCACTCAGATCCGTCCACATGAATGGGTTCAACTCTGCTCAAAATAGGACCCGTCCCCTTGTCTCGTGGTTGAGGCATCAAAAAAGAGAGAAAGAAGGAAATTTATATAAGATAATAAATTTATCTTTCCCATTTTTATATCCACACTTTGATTACACCACGTAATTGGTGTGACACCCCGTTTCTCCCTTATCAATAGAAAGAAAGAAAAGGCCAGAGCTACAAAAGAGAGAGAGAGGACATTTACATCAGATAATAGATCTCCCTTTTCCATTCACATGTCTATATTTTGCTTGCACCACATCTCAAAAAGATAATCGATGTGACACCTTATTTCCCTCTTTACAAAATTGAAAAAGAAATAAAAACATCAAAAATATCTATATACCAAAAAGATATCTATCCAGGGTTCTTAAGCCCCTTTCTATGGTGTTTGATCTGTGCAAAAGGTATGTGCAGGACCAGGTCAACGATCCAACTCACGCTTCAAGGCACAGATTTGTACACACAAAGCATCCTCATGAACATCCCGGTCAGTCATCCATCAACCATGAAGGCCCCTGTATCATTTCCAAGAAGCATTGATAGTACCGAGAGCATCACTCAGAAGTCCCTCCAGATGAAGGACCTCACTGTTTGCAAATTCTGCTCTCGCCTTAGCAGCCTCGGACCTACCTTGCACTTTCTTTAAACACTCGTATATGACCCGCTTCTCATCCCCCAGCAACTCAATCCGTGTCTGAAGCACCGACTCTTTCCTCAGCCAAGGACCTTATGAATCGCTACTCTCTCCCTGATCCAATCGACGGGCTAGAGGCCTCTCAGATAGTAGCCAAGCCTCATACTCTGGAGAAGTCAAAAGGAGGGCCCCTTGCTCCATATCACACATATGTGTCGACTGACACGTTTTCCAAAGAGCGGCTATCCTATCCAAGTCACTAGAAGACCCTCGAGAGAAAATCAAGTAGCATAGGGGAGGTCTCGTTGCGTCAGGCACTTGCTGGACATAACCAAATTGACGTAGCACCCGAGATGGGAAATAATGGGTACTACTAGTCATACCGAGGAGGGTAATACCCTCATGATCCCTAGATCGGACTGTCGAGAAGGTACTGTCAAGCCATGGAACCTCCATACCAAATCAGCCTCAGTCAGTCAAAGACGCATCTCGTGTGTATTTCCCTGAGGCAACTTAGAGCATCGACCCAGAAAGCAATGAGCTACCTCTCTCCGGACTACGTAAAAGCAGGGCACGGATCTCAAAATGGCAAGATGCTTGATCAATCACAGAATATACCAATTTAACACCCTTAACTTAGTGATGCTAGGACTTAGTTTGCTACTAATAAGATGTTGATGTGGAGATATTAAGGAAAAATAGTAAAAGAGAACCAAAGTATTAATATTCATCAAAATAAACTTAAAAAGCAATAAAGTGACGATTGAGCGTAAGAAGACGATTCGCCGCTAGAAAAAGTTGAGAAATCGTAGTTTATGATTCAATGCTAGAACTGAAGAAAGAGAAAAGAAGAAAGTAAGAAATGGTAATTTATGATTCTGCAAATATGATTCTTCAGAAAGCGATAAAAGAAGAAAAAGCGATCATTAGAAAATTGTCCGAGTAAGAAAGCCCTGAGAAATAGAAAATCGTGATTTACGATTTTCCAAAGAAGCCATAATAGAATAAAGAAATCATGATAGATGATTTCCCAAAATAGAAGCTTTCTACAGCTGCTGATCACATGAGAAGACTATCACCACCATGCACCAAATTAGAAGATCTCTAGAATTAGAAGTCTGGTGAATCATGGATCTGAGAAGATTGATGAAGATATACTGCGAAGATCTCTGTTGCTATTACTAAAGAAGAATTCAAAAGCATATTTACAGTCGACGTAAGGAAAGATAAAATTAGGAATTAGAGTTATATTAGGAATCTTTTATTTTTAGTAGTTTCTTTTATTAAAATTAGATCTTTGTAAACTATTCCCTTATGATCTATAAATAAGAGGGCTTGGTCTAGAAATAAACTATCGAAGAAATTCTCAGCATCAATTGACGACTGAGGTTGGGTTTTCTTTCGATCATTAGAGTAAAATTTTATAGCTTTGTAGTTTAGATTTCCAAGGTTTCTCAAGAGCAATTGATGACTGCTATTTGGTGTTGAAGATTCGTGTAGATATCTTTAGTTTCTCAGAAGTAATTGACGACTGCGGCTGAGGAGTGAAGGATATATTTTACTTTTCTTTATAGATTAGTGTGATAGCCAGGATTTTCCGAACCAAAAATTTTGAGACATATTTTTATTTTTTCTTTAACTTTACACTAAAACCAAATGGGAAAACTCGGACCGTCAGATCGTAGATCATAATCTGATACATAATATACTTGGTACATCCACATACAAGCAGAAATTAAAGAAGATAATACATATAGCATGAATAAAATCTCCAGTTCTAATATCTAACATGAGCAGTAAACTAAAATAAATCGCCAGTGATGGCCAACTATCACCAACCGTGGTGTACAAAAGTACCAATGTACCAAACCTTAACTCACGTTAAATCCACAAGACACTAATTCTACGATCCCAGAACAGAGTACAATACCTTATGTGGAAGCTCCTTTTTTTCAAGTGCATAGTCAAGGCCCTCCTCAAACCTACACCTGTGACGTATAGTCGGGGTGAGCTAACATCTAAGCTTAGTGGAGAAAACTCAATAACAGTTATATCGTATCAGATAAAATTCATAGATTCAATGACAAGCTTCAAAGCATTTTCATATCAAAACGGTATTTGAAAAATCCATTCAGTAATATATTACAAAAACTAAATTTCAACCAACAATCTGTGTTCACATATTTTCGTGTCAAACGGAAAGAAATTTTTTTTCTTATTTCTTATTTTCTAGGATTCGTACAAATTTATGAATCAAGGTTGAAGTTCACATCAAGGTTCACATTCGAATCAAGGTTCAAGTTCACATCTTTGCAAACAATGCTCTAATTTGGTAACAAATAACCAATCTGAGACCAAAGCATCCCATGTCGCGGGAACAGAGCATCCTACGTGGAAGCAACAAGGTTAAAACCCCGGGGACTCTACTACTCTCTGGAGCCTCTACTCCCCTCTGCCTCAAGTTCAAGGTTCAAGTTCAAGTTCAGATTCATGTAACAAGTTCAAGTATCAAGTTTGGATTCAAGAATGGATCGAGGTTTCAGATTCAAAGACGGATTCAGATTCAAGCTCGGAGTTTGAAATCAATGGATTCATGGTTCGGACTTAGAGGTCGAATTCAAGTTCCAAATTCATGTTCGAGTTCATATGTCAAGTTCATTTTACGGAGTTCCAAATACATAAATTCAAGTATTAATCAATGATGCAAAACTATTCCATTTTCAAATACAATCATATATCAACTTCTCAAATTCATAAAATTCTAGTTTTAGTTTCAAAGAAATCAAATACTAGTTCAAGGTCAAACTTATAATTTACATTTTCATTCAATCGTATCAAGAAGCTATGAACCAAATTCACAAAATGTAAATATACTATGAGTTTTCCCTACCTTAACCTCGATGTTGCGCGAAGCTCTAGCTATGGCTTTCCACCCTCAATCTACATCATAAATATATAATTTATTAAAGGCCAACTCTAGTTACTAGAAACTTAGACATCTATTAATGTTTCTCAACATGAGGCGGAAACGGACAAGTTCATGCTAATATGACATTTAATGTAACTTCCCACAAACTTTTGACCTTTAAAAATTTGAATTCATGAGTTAGTCAAAACATAAAAGTTGTAGACCTCGATGTTGTCTTTCCAACGTAATAAGAATCACATCAATCGGAGTTCGGTACAAAATGTTACGGTCAAAACACTGAAGTAGTGTTGGCACGCGTAGTCAAATTCGATCAATCAAATTTTAATTTCGATTGTGTTGAAACTCGATCGAATTCCAACAGAAATCCACAACACTTCCTATTCTATACTTTTTGATCAATCAAGTTTTCAATTCGATCGATTGAAACACATTTTGATCGATCGAATTTAATTTCGATTGACCGAAATCCTTCAGAAATCGAATCTTAACATTCTCAAGTCAACTTCGATCGATCGAATCCATTTCGATCGATTGAAAATCACAGATTTTGCCCAATCCTTGGTTTTCTCATTCTAAATCCAATTTTTCTTCCTCAAATCTAACCCAAATCTCACATACAATTATACAACCATAAAATAAAGTATTTAAAACTCATCTAGCATGGATTTCTCACCTTAAATTGACCGATTAACCCATAAATCGGATCATCTTCCCCGCTTCACAAAAAGGGTTTCCAATCCTACATCGGTTTCTTCCAAGCTCCACGATCACAACCAAGCCTTCGCGATCGTCGGTAACCCTTCCACACACACCTCACACCAACCCAAGCTATGATTAGCGGCTCAATTCACACGATCTCTTTGCTCAAAGAAGTGGGTTTCCAAAATCCCCCAAACGGCTCAAAACGCACAAAGCAACGCACAACGACGAAACCAATGATGATCCTTTCCTCCCACTAGTCTACAACACTTTTCCTCACAAAACCTGAGCTCGACACACAGATCCGACACATTTTCCCTTCTTCTTCCTCTTTCTCTCTCTAGAAGCCCAAGAACCCCCAAAATTTCAAACGTTGAAGGCTTCTCAAAGAAGCTTTTTTTTTCTTTATAGGTTAAAGGGGCTAATTTCCATACTAAACACATACACCAATTTTGGGTGTTAGTCTTATCTAAGGAATTAGACTCCACGCGAAGCAAATACACCTAAGTGAGGTGCTAGCTATTATAGAATTAATCTTTTGGTTCGGTGTGGGGCCTGTACACCCAAACCACATATCAATCGGACTCGGTGTTGATCCAATACACACAACCACGGTGTATGAACTTGGTTCTAAAAATCTCAAATGAACCCAAAACAATCCCGTTTGAAAAATCCAAATGGTGACATGTTTCTTAATAGACACGCACCCAATAAGGACTTATAGTCAACTCGATCAGTTGGCCCAATTAGTCAGCCAAATATAGTTATAGTTGGCCCAATTAGTCAAATAAGTTTTTTAATCATTAATAAACTTTCATTCCCTCTCTAGAACTCAAAAATCATAAGAGATATAAATTCTCTTAGGCTTCATACACTTTTGTTAAGTCTCTGGTTTCGGCGTTAAGCACATACACCGCAACTAGGTGTATCGAAACTCATTCAAAGTTTCATGCATAACTTTAATCCTTTTGATTTTCACTTAACACATAACCTAATATGATTAATCAATTATTTTCATAGGGTCGGGTACGTGACCAGTTGGGCACGCACACCGAGGTGCACTGTTCAAAGGTCAAAAGTTTTGGGACGTTACATTCTTCCTACCTTAAAGAATTTTCATCCTCAAAAATTGACATGCCCACTTAAAAAAGGTATGGATATCTCACATGTCTGAACGGACATAGTGATATTCTCTTCAATAGTCAGTGACTCAACGTGAACAGAAAATAATTATGGTCATTACATTCTCCCCTTCTTAAAGAAGTTTTGGTCCTCGAAAACTGACGATGGAAGTTTCAGATCCAACTAGACCCAAAAATCACCAAAAGCCACATGACTCACCATACTAGATCCACACAGTCCCTATGCTAAACCCATACTCATTGCTAAGCAATGAAATGATTCACATTCCTGATATCCATTAAAATCAGTAATCTTACACAACAACATCATCCACGATAGGCCGCAACAAATTAACTTATGTTAATTATGACTTCAAGGATGTTTACTTGCAACAATTTACCAATACAGACATGAATAACATTTTATCCACAACTACTCTATCTAGGCATAACTCACAACTAAATCATCAATCATCGACAATGATTGAGCAAATCCATCCACCCTGCAAAAGGTAGAGCACTTCCATAGTAGGTCACAATTCCACTTTCTGTAACCATTGCTAAGCATAAATCTATAGCTAACTTAAAAGAAGCCACAATTTGCTGAATAAGGACACCTGGAAGCAATATACCTACAATCACTTGAGCGAAATCAGATATCCACAAACTTATAAACACATCCGCAAGACCTGAGTCGGTCATCATTATAAAGTGTATACAAACAACAAATCCTGACGATTTGCTAAAAAGGCAATGCCCACCAAAAATGCTAAAACCATTACCGAACAAAGTGAACCTAGGGCCGCTGAATAGCTGTCGAAGTCGTTCTTTCCTTTCCTTTTTCAGGACAGTCTTTGAGCCGATGTCCTTTCTGACCACAACCAAAACATGCACCAGATGCTCGCCTACACTCCTTATCTTTATGATATTTTTTGCATCTGACACATAATATAATCGGTACAGACGAAGAGGTGTGGGTAGTTAGTTGAACCCTTGATGCTCTGGCCGTAAGAGAATTTGAAAGGTGGAAGGGTCCCATATGAGTAGATGCAGATGGCCTTGAATACATAGTTTGAGCAGCTTGAGAGGGCACTGGCATCAAGAATCTTTGCCTCTCATATGTCGGCTCATAATTGCTTGACCTTCCTTGACCCACTATATTATTTCTATCCTGCTACTCTCGTCTCTTGTACATGTTTTCTATGTCTCTCTCAGCAACAATCGCTTTTCCAATCACTTCGGAATAGGTCTCTAGTTCGAACACGGAGACCCTATCGCGTATATCTGGCCTCAGGCCTTCTTCAAATTTACTGGCTTTCATTTCCTCTGTGGCCACTAGTTCCGGTGCGAACCTCGATAATCTTATAAATTCAGTGCCATACTCTCGTACCGTCATACTTTCTTGCTCCAACTTTGCAAAATCTTTCTTCAACTAATTTCTTACTTGCTTGGGAAAATATTCTTTGTTGAATACATGAACAAACTCCGCCCAAGTCCATGCACTGTAAGTACCCTCAATCTCTCTCTTCCTCAGCACCGACTTCCACCACGGATCGGCATCACCTCAAGCTGGAAGGAAGCCCAACCAACTTTCTCATCTTCAGTACTCTGAAGTCTCTCTAAAAGCTTTTCTATCTGATTTAACCATTTCTCAGCCTCTAATGGATCTGTCTGCCCATAGAAACTAGGAGGTCTGAATCTCCTAAAATCGATGAAGGATGATGGAAATAGTGTAGGAGGAGGTGGTGGTGGTGGTGGCTGTTGATTATTATCCATATTATTGACAGCTAGTAGTGCGGTCTGCTCGGCCAATAGCGTAGTTTACTGAGTCTGCTAGGCCATGGCAGTGGCCACTACCTCCATGGCTTGTACCATCCTATCCGGTGCTTCGTCCCTATGACCTCTCTCCTCTGGAGGGTGTCTCTGATCTCTCCATGAACCAGAAGGAATATCCTCCCCACTCCTCCTATTCCTTTCACAGCCGCCTCTAGGTCGACTTCTTGGAGGCATCGCACATTGTCACGACGAAAACAAATTTTAATCAAAGTAATCATGAAAGTCTAAAGCAAGTCTCATCACACTCAGACGAAATCTAGAGTCACCTAGAGAAATCAAATTAGGGATGGTGAATCCCCCTAAGGCCTGACAGAATCTAACTCCACTCATTCCCTAGAAGACTTAGTGCCAAAGCTCTGATACCAACTGTGACAGCCCAGATTTTCCCAACCAAACATTTTGAGACACATATATATATTTTTTAACTTTACACTAAAACCAAATGGGAAAACCTGGACCGCCAGATTGTAGATCATAATCTGATACAGAAAATACTTGGTTCATCCACATACATGCAGAAATCAAAGCAGATAATACATATGACATGAATAAAATCTCCAGTTTTAATATCCAACATGAGTAGTAAACTAAACCAAACCGCCAGTGATGGCCAACCATCACCAACCGTGGTGTACAACAGTACCAATGAACCGAACCTTAACTCACCTTAAATCCACAAGGCACTAATTCTACGATCCCAGAACATAGTACAATACCTTATGGAAAAGCTCCTTTTTTTTTTTAAGTGCGTAGTCTGGGCCCTCCTCAAACCTACACCTGTAACGTATAGTCGGGGTGAGCTAACATCTAAGCTCAGCAGAGAAAACTCAATAGTAGTTACATCTTATCAGATAAAATTCATATATTCAGTGACAAGCTTTAAAGCATTTTCATATCAAAACGGTATTTTGAAAAATCCTTTCAGTAATAAATTTCAAAAACCAAATTTCAACCAACAATCTGTGTTCACATATTTTCGTGTCAAACGGAAAGCAAAACAAATTTCTTATTTCTTATTTTCTAGGATTCAGACGAATTTATTAATCAAGGTTCAAGTTCACATCTTGGTTCACATTCGAATCAAGGTTCAAGTTCTCATCAAGGTTTACATTCGAATCAAGGTTCAAGTTCACATCAAGGTTCATATTTGAATCAAGGTTCAAGTTCACATTCGGATTTGCAAATAATGTCGAATTTGTAACAAATAACCAATCTGAGACCAAAGCATCTCATGTCACAGGAATAGAGCATCCTAGGTGGAAGGAATAAGGTTAAAACCCCGGGGACTCTACCCCTCTTTGGAGCGTAAACTCCTCTCTGCCTCAAGTTCAAGGTTCATGTTCAAGTTTAGATTCAAGTAACAAGTTCAAGTATCAAGTTCGGATTCAAGAATGGATCGAGGTTTCAGATTCAGAGACGGATTCAGATTGAAGCTCAGAGTTTGAAATCAACGGATTCACGGTTCGGACTTAGAGGTCGAATACATGTTCCAAATTCATGTTCAAGTTCATATGTCAAGTTCATTTTACGGGGTTCCAAATACATAAATTCAACTATTAATCAAGGATGCAAAACTATTCCATTTTCAAATACAATCAAATATTAACTTCTCAAATTCATAAAATTTCAGTTCTAGTTTCAAAGAATTCAAATACTAATTCAAATAAGGTCAAACTTATAATTTTTCATTTTCATTCAATCGTATCAAGAAGCTATGAACCAAATTCACAAAATATAAATATACTCTGAGTTTCCCCTACCTTAACCTCGATGCTGCGTGAAGCCAAGAGAAGCTCTATCTATGGCTTTCCGCCCTCAATTTACATCACAAATATACAATGTATTAAAGACCAACTCTAGTTACTAGAAACTTAGACATCTATTAATGTTTCTCAACACGAGGAGGAAACGGAAAAGATCATGCTAATCTGAAATTTGACGTAACTTCTCACAAATGTTTGGTGTTTAAAAATTTGGATTCATGAGTTGGTCAAAAACATAAAAGTTGTAGAGCTCGATGCTGTCTTTCCAACGCAATAAGAATCACATCAATCGGAGTTCGGCACAAAATGTTAAGGCCAAAACACCAAAGCAGTGTTGGCACGCGCAGTCAAATTCAATCGATCGAATTCTAATTTTGATTGATCAAATTTGAAACTCGACCGATCGAAATCCATTTCGATTGATCGAATTCCAATAGAAATCCACAACACTTCCTGTTCTATACTTTTCGATCGATCGAGTTTTCAATTCGATCGATCGAAACACATTTCGATCAATCAAATTTAATTTCAATTGATCAAAATCCTTCAGAAATCGAATTTTAACATTCTCAAGTCAAATTCGATCGATCGAATCCATTTCGATCGAATCCATTTCGATCGATCGAAAATCACAGATTTCGCCCAATCCTTGGTTTTCTCATTCTAAATCCAATTTTTCATCCTCAAATCTAACCCAAATCTCACATACAATTATACAATCATAAAATAAAGTATTTAAAACTCATCTAGCATGGATATCTCACCTTAAATCGACCGATTAACCCATAGATCGGATCATCTTCCCCGCTTCACAAAAAGGGTTTCCAAACCCACATCGGTTTCTTCCAAGCTCCATGATCACAACCAAGCCTTCGCGATCGTCGGTAACCCTTCCACATACACCTCACACTAACCCACGCTATGATTAGCGGCTCAATTCACACGATCTCTTCGCTCAAAGAAGTGGGTTTCCAAAATCCCCCAAACGGCTCAAAACGTACAAAACAACGCACAATGTTGAAACCAATGATGATCCTTCCCTTCCATGAGTCCACAGCCCTTTTCCTCACAAAACCTAAGCTCGGCGCCCACGGATCCGGCACATTTTTCCTTCTTCCTCTTTCTCTCTCTAGAAGCCCAAGAACCTCCAAAATTTCAATCGTTGAAGGCTTCTCAAAGAAGCTTATTTTTTTCTTTATAGGTTAAAGAGGGTAGTTTCCATACTAAACACATACACTCATTTTGGGTGTTAGTCTTATCTAAGGAACTAAACTCCACGTGAAGCAAATACACCTAAGCGAGGTGTTAGCTATTATAGAATTAATCTTTTGATTTGGTGTGGGGCCTGTACACCCAAACCACATATCAATCGGACTCGGTGTTGATCCAATACACACAACCACGGTGTATGAACTTGGTCCTAAAAATCTCACACGAGATCAAATGAACCCAAAATGAACCCGTTTGAAAAATCCAAACGGTGACGTGTTTCTTAACAAACACGCACCCAATCAGGACTTATATTCTACTCGATCAGTTGGCCCAACTAGTCAGCCAAATATAGTTGGCCCAATTAGTTAAATAAGCTGTTTAATCATTAATAAACTTTAATTCCCTCTTTAGAACCAAAAAATTATAAGAGATATAAATTCTCTTAGGCTTCATACACTTTTGTTAAGTCTCTGGTTTCGGCGTTAAGCACATACACCACAACTAGGTGTATTGAAACTCATTCAAAGTTTCACGCATAACTTTAATCCTTCTAATTTTCATTTAACACATAACCTAATATGACTTATCAATTATTTTCAGAGGGTCGGGTACGTGATCAGTCGGGCACGCACATCGAGGCGCACTGTTTAAAGGTTAAAATTTTTGGGATGCTATAATTAGATTTAATTTTCTTTTATTTACTGCTTTGTAAACATCTCTAAGTTTTAATTTAAATTGACGACTCAGGTTGGAATTTACAGATTAGTGTAAAGATTTTTACTTTTCCATCTTCAATTTTCTAGAGTTTGATTGACACCCAGATTTTAGGAAGTTGTTGATTAGATTAAATCTGTATTGCTAGGAGTTTAGTATTGATTGACAACCAGTGCTATGAGAATTGAGATATGGAATAACGGTACTATTTAATTTCATAAATAACTAAGAACAGAGGATTGTGATTGACGACCATAGTTTGAAGTTTGAGGATTAGGATTTATTTTCTTGAACTTTAGTATAAAACCATTCTTTTATTCATATTTCTCAAGTAGATTAGATCTTAAAGATGAATAAAAGTTTTTGAAATAAGAATTTGAATATAGAAGAATAAATAAAATTGTTGAGATAACAAGCTTCCTTGTGGGAATGATTCTATACTAGCTCTACAACTTTCATTGTGCGCTTGCAATAGGTTAAGGCATAATTAGAATATACATAGAAAAAGCCGATCAATGCTCCCCCAGCCAGATAATAACTTTAGTATAAAACCATTACATAAATCATCCAAATAAACCAACCATTCATCATTATTACATGCCTCCCAAGTGTTTAAAAGTTCGAAATGTTCATCAAAAAGAAAAAAGTAAAATCTGCTCCTAATCAGTGCCTTTCGTCTTCTTCCGCCGGCGCGAGGACGTATGATACGTTTGAATATCCCCCACCCGCGACCACGCCTGGGACAGCCAGCTAAGTAGCGTGACTCCCTCTCGCGAGCACATTGAAAGCATCACACCAGAAGGATCAGTTAAGAGAAAGCATATGGCAGTAAAGATACAAACAGGGCGAACCAGCGACATACTCACCACTTTGGTTTCTCGGAGGTCAGCAATGTGACGGTAATACTTTGCCTGCTGGACGGTAAAAGCAAGCATATTCCTAACACATTGTGGAAAATGAACTCACCCCTGGGATCAGCTCGAGAGGAGAGACTTTGACCACCTCCGTAGAGACGCGAGCATGCTTCGTCACGTCGGCTCACAAGGTTGAGAGGAACTCATCGTCGAAATGCCTGAAAGTCCCCTGAGTCCCTGTAGTAGAGGTCCTTGAGGGCCCCACTCCTCAAGGACCTGAGTGATCGGCACCCGACACCTCTGCAGGACCCGCGTCTGCGCCCTCCTTGTCAGATCCTCTCCCTCCTCGAACTAAAGAAAGAGGCAGAAATCTAGTCAGTAAGGTAAAAACAAGGCAGTCGGAATAGGAACCCATAAGTAAGGGAAAGAAAGGAGAAGATACCTGGGATCGTGGGCCTCCGAATGCTAAAAAGTTAGCACCAAACACAAAACGTGGGAGGATGGACCGATAGGGGAGAGACTCATACCACTGCTGATACCCCCGGTGCTTGTAGAGGTCATTAGCAAGAATCTCGTGACGAAGGAGCCTATTTGCAAGCTCCTCTACCGTACCCTCTGGTGACATAATGTCCTTAGGAGGACCCAGCGTAATGCGAAATAGTCCTCGGACTGATGCACTACCCACTCCCCCAAATAGTACGCCCGAACCTAGGAATCGTAGAAGAAGACAACACAGTGATCAACAAAGAGTCGGGACTGGCCAATAGCGGCATGGTTTTAGAAGGGGGAGCTGACATAAGGATCAAATGTAATCTGCCCAGAAAAGGAGAATCCCATTAGTCAAGCAATAAAATTAAAACTCCCAAATTTAACCAACAAGGGGAAGGGGGTGTCAAACCTGCTACAGAATCATCAAATCAAACTGGGACCTCAAGTCCAGTTCCAAATGCTTCATCCCTAGATCCTGGCGATGATCCTTATGCCAGTAGCTCATTAGGGGGTACGTGAACTCTTCAGAGAAGAGGAGGGGGCGACCAGGCTGGAAGTGCAAATACCCCCAAACCTGAAAAGATGGACAAAAAAGAAAATATGTTGAATCCAAATCAAAAACAAGAAAGAGGAATCCGAAATAATGATCCAAGAAATGATGAAAGAACTAAACTGTTGGGTTACCTCGATCACGGGCCAAAAGCCGAGGACAGAAGCAACATCCCCAACAGATGCTCTAGCCAAACTGCCCATCAGCACCGCTACCCAGTGCCGCCCCAATCAAAATGATGCACATTCTCCCAATTCCCCATCAGACTGAGAAGAGATAGCGAGACTTGACCGCCACTGGCATTGGTAAGAATCATCTTGCCCAGAATGAAAAGAAGCGCAATATGAGCTAGCATCAAGGCACGCTCAAGCTCAATGACAATGTCTATTTTCGGCTGGTCCAGATCCACCAACTCATCGGCCTGAAATAGATCCATCAACCAAGATAGCTTGACCTCGGAGCCAGTCATATGGTTGGAAGGGGGATAGTCCCCAATCAATTGAATCACCTCTACACGTTCAGGAATGCAAGGGCAGACCACTGACACCCCTCCTATCCCACTCCCTGTGATCTTGGACCAGTTCACAGGAGTGATGGTCATCTCTGCCACAAACATGTGGAAGGTCATCGTCTCAAGACGAAACAGCTCCACTAGGGCCTTCACGTAGGCCGAATCCCCCTCATAGAGGGGCATGCCAAGAAGTTCCCAAAGCCGGCCTGAGCTAGAAGGAACCTCACTGCCGGAGGGAGATGGATGTAAAAGCGTTGGAGGTCGAACCAACCTCCATGAAATATGATCGGGGGCAGAGACTGCATAAAAAGAATGGGGAATGTCAGATCCTAGAACAAGGAAGCCCGAACAAAAGAAAGAAGCTAAGGACTACTTTTTTACCTGGCTAGCTATGCCAAAATTTGAAATATGGGTGTGCTACTGATGGAGTAACCCACTGCAGGCTGCTTCGCCCTGCATCTCATACCAGGTATGAGAGGAATGCTGCACCTGAATAAGGCGCTCCCTCCTGATACCAAAAGTCATGTTAGGACTACCCTCACGGCCCTAGTCCTCTTCACTTGACATCCTGAAAAGGGTGCAGGTAGCAAGTATAAACGAAAAGAAATCAAGTGCATTAAATACCAGACCAAATGAAGGTAAGTATGCCCCATTCACACAAGAAATTTTTCAAAAAAAAAAATCAGATAAGGGCATGCCTTGTCATTTAATTTCCAACAAATATAAAAAAAAAAAAATCAGGTCATAAGCCCTTCAAAAAATCTTTTGCTAAATAAAAATAATATATATAAAATAAAAAAAAATTACATACATTTTCATGTTAGATTCAAAGGGGGGCGTCGAATGGGAGTCATAGAATTGCCCCCACATTTTCATCATGGGAAAAGTATCATCTTTCCCAAAACCTTGTTGTTAAAAATTCCCACAATACAGGCACATAGAGATCATGGGTGGGGATACATTCATAGAGAATCACTTTTTTTCACCTTCTATGGCCAAAACCCTAGCCACCTTTGTGTAGAGGGAAATCAAAATTTCAAAAGAAAAGCCATCCATTTACCAAAAAAATCGGTGCAAAAGAATAAAGTGCATCCAATTTCCAAACAAAAATTCATGCAAACAAATACAACAATCATAAAATGGATCACATTCACAAAGAAAATCATCTAGATACAAAAAAACCTAGCCACATTGCAATCAAAGAAATTCAAGAAAAAGGGTTTAGAATAGGTTACCTTGGTGGAAAAGTAGAACCCTTGATCCGGCGTGGAGTATGTGGTTGATCGGCAATATCGAACACCGGTGCGATGTCAAGGTTTGAATCGAATCAAAGGAACACAAAGGGGTCTCCCGTTTCGGTTTGGAGAGAGGGATAAAGAAAAATTTGAAAAATACCCAATTTTTGGGTTTCTGTTTGTACCCGGCTGATTTAAGCCATAAAATGGCCTAGCGTGTATAATATACATGCTAGGCAATATTAAACAAACCCCCCCCCCCCCCCCCCCTAATATGTGAAATATGTGTGTATGTGTATGAATGTCCCCCCCCCTTTTTTTTGTAATGAAATAAAAAATGAAAAATAATAACAATAACAATAATAATATATATATATATAATATAATAATAATAATAAATACACAAAATAGAAAAAAGATGTGGTTTAAAGTGGCATGCAACCCAAAAAGTGCATTGACCTCCATTCGGCCCGCTTGGAAAGTCGTGCTCAAATAAAATGTTTAGGGTCGATGAGCACGTTCAAAGATCTCAAACAAAATCAAAACAAAAAATACATAAAACATAAAATAATAAAAATATTTAAAATGTGGCACACACTCTCAAAAAGTGTTGCGACATCAATATTCACTCCACTAGGGTAGTTGTGCTAAATTATCTTCGGGATCGATGAGTTCGCTCAGAGACGTCAAACCATACTTCGCATAGGGGCACCTATGGCTGATCAAATGAGGCAATCAATGCCTCATGAGATTGGGCATGAACTATGGGTCTTTGCATTTTTGCTTCGCGTTAGTCTTTAAGTAGGGGTCAAGCACCCTCTCGCTCACAGGGTTGTTCTATTCAGAATAAAACTCAAACATCGCACCTCATCAATCATATCGAGGAAACGAACATTTTTTCCCAACACATTGGGCTTCCGCTACTCGCACCATCACGGTCATGCCCAATAATGTCGCTAAGCGCTTGGGGACCGATAGCCTTGAGGAACGAACATTTTTTTCCGATATACAGGGCTTCCGTAAACTTACCATGTTACTTTCTTGATGTTTAAGGTTTGCTTTGAATATGGTGGACCCATTACCATTGCCTTAGACCTCTTCAGATGTCTCTTTTCTTTGGCATTTAATCATTAGTGATCCGATACCAAAGAGGGGCATCTATAGATACCCAAATTTGATCTAAGGTTCGATTGGCACATACTTCGAGAAAGGCATACCCCTGAGCTTCTGAAAGCAATTCTTGAACCGTTAGAAATTAACCCCAAATCCTTAGGAACCATTCCGAACCCTTAGGAATCAACCCTAAACTTCCCGGACTCCTTAGAATATGTCTAGGGCCTGTTTCAAGCTCTCCTGAGCAATGATTAGAAAGTGGAGTGCTTGAGTTTACAGGTAGCTTTGTGGGAATTGAGACAAATAACATTGGAAGGAGGATGTTCCCAGCTTTCCAACGAACAAAGAATCACCACATTCGGAGTTTTATACCGAATGTTATAGTAGTTTAAAAATTGTACGAAAATACAAGAAATTACACTAGCGTGCATATTATACACGCTAGGCAAAAATTACCTTCTTCCTCCATAATTGAGCTCCAAAACGGGCTTTGGACTTCTCAGGGACAATGTTCCTATGCCTAGCATGTATAATATACACGCTAGGCTTAGCTATAATGTTTTTGGGAAAATGTCCGAAAATCACTTTTGGGGTTTGACTTGTTGACCACCCTAATGTTTAGGGTGGGTTTCTTTAGGACTGCTGCACCCCTCTTAAACCTATTTGTAACCCTCTAGCCTTTTAAAGCCCCAGCCTATCATCTACCATTAAACCCATTTCCCACCTATCTAAGCTCCCAAAACCCTAGAAAACCTTAGATCTAGGAGTAACTAATTGCTAACCCAATTATCCCTTTAAACCTTCACTAATATTCTCATTTTCTATAAATAGAGAGCCACCCCCCTTGCTTAAAGGCTTGAAAATTTTTAAAAGAGAGAGAAAGATTAAGTGATCCCTCGTCTCATTTTAGCATTCACCCATACAAATTCTAGAATTGAAATTCACCCATCACAACCCATCTTCCTTCATAAAACTCTTAGGTTTGCCAAGATCAAAGCCTTAGCCTACCTCTCCTACCCTCTAGCTACCAAGCCTTAGAGATTCAAACCCATTCCTCTATCCATTTGCTATCGAAACCTCACCGGAAGCACATCAATGCGAAGGTCTACAACGGTGCTACAAGGGCCCAAGAGCTCCAGCTCTCCCCTCTATTCCTCTACCTATTGTATTTCCTACCTTGTAATTATTAGGAGGTTAAAAACAACTAACTAGAGGACAAATTACAGTAAAATGGAACTAAGGTAAGGCAATTAGACCTACAAGAATCAGGGCTGTTGCAGTATGTTTTAAAGGGGTAAGTTAGGGTATGTCCATAGGAAAATGTGATTCAAAATGTGGTAAATCTTTATATCTAGGACGTATCTGGCGCTCTATCCTATCCTAATTTAAACTAAGGCAAGAGGGGAAAGAAGAGAGGTTTTAGGGATTGTCACTTTACTAAAAATGACAGAAATACAACATAAAATGCAAATGATCCAGAACTGATTAAACACGGATTTAAGGAAATGGAGAAAAGGATTTGGGGAATTTTAAATCAAAAACCTTGAACCTCTCAATTTACAGCTCTCAACCTCACCCTAGCTACTAAAAGTGTTTAGCCAATCATGGTTGGTTTAAAGAGAGAATAGGGAAGAAGGAAGAAGGAAGAGATTTTGGAGGGAAAAAGGAATTTCAAATTTGGTCTGAGCTCTCTCAATTTTTGGATGGCTATTTTATGAAATTTCTCTTCCATTTATAGTCTTCCCTTCTGTCCTCAGATCTTTTCAGCCAATCCGAGCTTAAGGGAATCATTCTATTATTCAGAGCTATTGATGTGACTGATTTTTCTTCTAGAAGCTCTCCACCAATTGGTCCAAATTGGACAAGTACATGTGAGGTGGTTAGAGGGTTCCCATTCATACCCATTTGTATTCCAAAAATACCCGCAAGGGTTGTTAACATGACTTGGAACATGTGCACAGAGCACTGAAGTGAGCTACTGATGTGGCTAGAATTGAGAATTTCCCAAATCGTGTGTCAAGAGGTTCAAGGAACCTCTCGACAGGTTCTGCTGGTGCTTAATGCTTCATTCGATAGGTTAGATGTACTTTCAACAGGATCTGTTGATCTGTTCAACAGGATGACATCAATACCTAACTGTTGTCCTAGCTCCAGCCATCCTCTCGACATGCTATAATTCAACCTCTTAGTATCTTATATGGCTCCAGGTAAGTCTTCGACAGGTTGTGTCCTGTTGTTCAACAGGTTGGAGGCACTTCTCGACAGGTTTATATTTAAGCACACAGACTTGTCGACAGGTTGCAATAACCTCTCAGCAACTTTAGGTATCCTCTCGACATGTAGGTGGAACCTCGCGAGATCCACTGCATCTCCAGGTGACCTCTCGACAAGTTGCAATACACTAATCTATAGGTTCTTCTGCTGTAGCTTAAACCTTTTGACAGGTTCTGTCAACCTCTCGACAGCTTCATTTTTCTTCCTCAGAACATGTCGATGGGTTATAATTCAGCTTCATGTCCTCTCGACGGGGTGCTTCATTCAGTTTCCACTCCTTGATAGGTTCTGGGAACTTGTCGATCTCTTCATATTCAAGCATCTAGACCTGTCAAATGGATGAAATAACCTCTCAAACTCTTTTGCTCTTTGCTTCCACAGCTGGCACACAACTTGGGGTGTTGTCCTTCATCTGTCCAGCACACAGTAGCCTTTTGATGGGTTCACTCTTCATCTGATGAGCTGCTCTTGCTCCCATATGTGCCCAATTGGACACATGCCATTCCCATAGACCTCTGAGGCTTTGTGAATTGCTTGATGGCTGGCCTTTTGGGTTGCATAAGCACATGTTGAGGCAGCAAGTATCTTCTTTGGCATTTTTAGCTGGATGTCTGCACTATGACTGTAATTTATTGCTTAACTACAAAACACACTCAAGACACATTATTAGTCAACTCAAAGGTCTATCAAAGGTCAGGTTAGGAGGTGAAAAATGATATTTTTCATTTATTAACACTACCTTCTTTGCTTTCCTCCCCTCCTAGAATTTGAGCTGTTACACCGCTGAAATTTCGGTGATTGCGAGGGGCTAAAAAAGGATCATAGTGCCTTCGGGCAAGGAGGAGTGTCGTTCATTTTTATTTCTTTTTAAAAAAAATTTGGCCATAAGTAGAGACCGCTTACGAGCCAGCTGATCGGGTTCCTACCACCTTCCCAATCAATAACCGAAGCCCCTACCTAAGAGCCTTTGGCAACGACCGATAAACCAGAGTCATATTTTTGCACTTCAGTGCTTACATCTTGATTTTGAGGTATCCCGGGTAACCAAAAGCTTCGGGTGGTGACTCTATCTTTTTTTAGAGAGTGCGCATTGTTGCGACGAACTCGAAAGAGCCCACGGTTGCACTTAACCCATCATGTTAAAGTGTAAAAATAGTTATGAACCTACCTACACTTGGCTCAATGGTTCAATATTTTGTAACATGGTCCAAGGTTAGGCATCTCCAATGAAATTTAGAACCAACTCAACTTAAAAACAAAGAAAAGAAGAAAAAAAAGAGAGCAAGTGCTTTTTTCTGTAAGTCAGGCATGAAGGGCTACCATGGAAGTGGACTAGCTTCTTCTTTCATCTTTTTCTTTTGAATCTACAGTAATCCCATTTCTATAAGAGTTATGAAAAGTAACATACCATAAATGACCACTTTCCCTTCCTCTCTTTTGAACATAGTCATAAGTTAGGGTTTGGCAAGAAGTGAAGGTTAAAATTGGGAAAAAATTGTCAAGTTGGATATAATTCTAAGTTAATTTGACTAAGAAGCTGAATTAACGAAGATTAAGACCTACCTTTTCCTCTATAATTCTGTGTTAAAACACCGTGATGATAGCTGCAATATCACTAGCAAATTCTACTCATAAATCTTAGTGAAGCACAGCGCACTGGCACCACGATATTACTATTAAATTGATATATAAACAGCTATATTTTAGGATATAATAGATAAATTATACTAACAGAAACACACCTTGTAGCAGGTATTATTGTAATGAAACACAGTAGCAAATAATGCAGTATATGCAAAGAAGAACAGAGGCAGATTATTGCGCAAACAACAGCTGTAATTTCAAAAAATTCTTAAGGTTCATAATTTATGGAGAAACTCAAGTGTTTCTATGCTCATATGAGAACCTCGAGACAAGAAGCTAAAGAGCATAAAATAATAATAAAATCTCTTTCGGAATCTTAAACAGCCCACAAAAATGGCTTTTTCCGCTACATTTTTTGTAGAACATACTCGGGTTGCTAAACAAGGCCTAAAGTCAGTTTCCATAAAAAATGACTTTTGCCGCTACGTTTTTTGTAGAACTCGGGTTACCAAACAAGGCCTAAATTCAAATAGAGTAAGACCTCCATAATTTCCAACACAATCATGTCACATATTTCTATATAAGATTTTTAACATAAACAGGAAATTACATGCTAATCCGTAACTACACAAATGAAAGCATATAAACAAGAGAAATAAATTAAAGCAAATCATAAAGAGAAAGATATAAAAAAATGACCAAGTTTGAAACCTTCTTCCAGAAATGAGGTGAAAGACTGGAGGGCATACTGCCAATGCTGTTGTGCTGCCTGTGCAGAGAGAGAGAGAGAGAGAGAGGCGTTGTCGCACTAGTCCGCTGGAGTGGAGAGAGAGAGAGCGCTAGAGAGAAGAGACTAGAGAGGTTTGGAGAGAGAGAGAGGTGCTAGAGTCTGGAGAGAAGAGACTAGAGAGTGTTAGGAGTGGAGAGAGGAGAGGGTTTGGAGAGAGAGGCGCTGGAGAGAGAGAGAGAGAGAGAGAGAGAGAGAGAGAGAGAGGAGAGGGTTTGAGAGAGGAGAGGGTTTCGATTTCAGTTTCGGTTTGGGTTTGGAGAGAGAGAATCGCTAAAGAGAGGAGAGAGTTTGTTGGAGAGAGGAGAGCCTGAGAGAGAGGCAGCGCTGGATATGGGGCCTATTATATATATATATATATAAATATTAAACCTAGTTTTTAAAAGAGAAATTTTATTTGGGGGCCCGTGAAAATCGGGGACCCAAGGCAGCTGCCTGGCTCGCCTTGGTCCAGGGCCGGCCCTGGGCAAGGGTCTCACATAATACTAACTCTTTGCAAAATGAAGACAAGAATAAATCGATCGATAAAACTGATCCCACCGCTCATTGCAAAAGGAAGGCACAAATAAATAGGGAAAAATGATCCCACTTCTCATTATAGGCATTATAGGCAATGCCCCTATGACCTGAGATCTTTTTTGTTGTGTGTGTGCAGTGGTCCTCTCTATGTGCCATACTTTAAAGAGCATAAAAGCCCATGTTTGTGACGACCCGACTTTTCCAATCCCTAAGGTATAGGAAAGGCTGGTTCATCAACTTATTGATTTCTCAATAAGCCGTAACAAACAAAAGCCTATAACATAACAATGATCTAAAGACAAAGGCAAAGTATAAGATAATCCAAAAACAAAAGCTTTTAACAACAAAAAAATGTATCACTATGAGGAACTAAGAAGAACCATCGGTGATGGCCAATCCAACACCTAAAATAGTGGTTCACAATGATGGTTCCTCGAGTGATATCAAAAGAACAAAACAATGGCCTAGGGCCCAATATTCAAAATAATATTCTAACAAAAGTACCAAAAATAAGGGATCTAGGATTAAGGGAAAAACTCCTCCGTTGGTGTATCCAATTCCTCCTCGGGAATGTAATCGGAGTCTCTAGATCCTCTGACCCTAGGTCAGTCTCAGCACCTGAGACGTATAGTCGAGGGTGAGCTAACAACAAAGCCCAATAGAGGAAACAGATCTATTTACATTTCATTATAAGTAAAGGTTTTTAAAAGACAGAAATCGGATCAAATATGGTTTTCAAATGATGCTTTCCAAAGTATATCTCCAGTTCTAATCATGAGTCAAAACTAGAATATTCATCTAATGTGTTCAAAATCTTCTGAATTAGCATGCTTCTTGTCTTAAATTTATAACTTAATTTTATCTCTCAAATTTCCTATAGCATGAGAGCGGACTACGTGATCGATGGGAAACCCTACTGACCATCGTCGTTCATGAACCCATTTTCTGAAGTGCAACAACCCCCTATGCTATGTGGGAAACTTGCACCAAAGTAATACCGTCAATACGGCTGGTAGAATCTAGGGCATCGTTCGTATGTACCTCAAATCGAATGCAAATGCTAACATATATCAAAGCTTATTATTCATAATAGATTACTGATGTTTTTCAAAGTTCTGATTCAAAGTTTTGATTCAAAAATTTACTGAGGTTCTGAGGTTCAAATTACGAAGTTCTTAGTCATAACAAAGTTTCCAAATTTTGGATTTGTGTCATATGTTCAGATTTTTTTTATTCATGCTGTGTGCATCAGGATTCCAAAATTTATGCTTCTTAAATGAAACAGTAAACAGTTTATACATATAATCCAATGCAAATGAAATATAGGGTTCCCCTACCTCAACAAGGAAGATTCAAAACAAGCATAAGCAGTCCTCACAAAGGACTCCCAATATTCAAAACCTACAAAGATTAACACTCTCAGTGTTAATATAAGACCAAAAGTCAAACCCAAAAGCTTGCCGAGAAAAATCCGACAAAATTTGAAGGATCTGAAACAAGGCAGAATTCGACCCTCGAATTAAAATTCGTGGGTCGAATTTGAAATTCGATGGTCGAATTCAATTTCGACCCTCAAATTCCAAAAAAATCTCATCAGGCATGAAATTCAGAAAATCGACCCTCGAATTGGAAATCGACCCTCGATTTTCAAAAATTGCATTAGGCCTTTAAAAACATATTTCGACCCTCGATTTTGAAATCGATGGTCGAATTCCAAATTCAACCCTCAATTTGAAAATCGACCCTCGAATTTAGCTAGTTCTGTGGCTATCAAAATTCCATGTCCGGACTCTTTTCTTTCTTTCCCAATCACAACCTTCTTATTTAAAATAAGCACCATAAACTTATTCTAAACAGAAATTGAATTCATAAGACAGAAGGAGATTTAAAGGCCTACCTCTTGTAGTTTAAACCGTTGCTTCCGTTGCACCAAAACACGCACTGGAACCAATCTCCAAAGTTCAACGGTTTAGATCTTCAAATCAGTTCATCATAAAGGGGTGGCCACTGCCTCATCAACCAACAAGATCACACAGAATTTGTCACTCTCCACATCACTCTTCTCTTTAAATGGTTCGAACAAATCAAATTTCTTATATGATTCAAATCAACAGTCGAGATGGGGAGAGGAACACTCAAGCTCTCAAGATCTTGGATTAAAATGAGGCAAGGCTTAAAGGCTTAAAATTTCCAACGAGAGAGAGAAGTTACACTTCTCCTTTAATCTCTCTTATAACCTAACACTCAATCAAACAAATATCTAGATTTTATATTTTTGCAACTTATCTACTTAATTTGCAAAAATGTCCCATGTTGAACACATACACCAATCCCTATCGTGTAAGTCATCACTGACATGACTTGCACACCTCTCGAGATAAATTCCTTTGGCCATTAGTCTTATTATAGCCCTAGCTTACCAAAAATCCAAAAATCCCTCAATTATTTTTGGACACGCTTACTGAGATAAACGAAAAATAGGCCTAAAATATCAGGGATATTACAATGTTACTCTGTACAACTTACAATATGTTGAAGAGTTGGTCTACAATGGTTGTCCACTCATCATGAGTTGACATCGTATCCTATATACCCCTATGAATTGACGAATTTTTATGCATTGGATGTTTGTGAAAGTCATATAGTTACATGAACATTTGAACTAGGATGTCCACTTATGATTAGTGGACACCCATTGTAGACTAAAGCCTTGTTTGGGAAACCTTCTCAAAAAAACACTTTTCAGGTGCTGTGAAGAGGTGATTTACATGTTACTTCTTAAATATTGCTTCTCAAAAAAGTCTACCACATATTGAAAATGGTGTTGTGTGAGAAGCAACATTTGACAACTTCTTAGTGCAACACCATTTTCAGCTAGACGAGGCATGTCTTTGGATGAAATGTGCTTCTCACCCAACATTTTATCTCTTAGAAAGTACTTTTTGGAAGAGGATTTCCAAATACGGCCTAACACATATGATGAAAGCCATTGTCCATGATTTCCTTGAAAGACAAAACATAGAAGGAGCAAAGGAGGTGTGACAATGTCATTACATAAGTTTGGAAGCTTAAGCTTGTGCAAAATAGATAGGGTTGTGCATGAGTTGTGTTGGGTAAAGTCATGCCAAAATTTTGGTTGTCTAATGGAAATATGACATATGCCTAATTTGACCCAACCCAATGACACACCCAACTTGACCCGATTAAATGGTGCACTTTGATAATTGTTGAAAAGTGTTAATACATGACCCCTTAAACCTATAGATTATCATCCGATGAAAGCTATTTAATATATTTGATATAGTTTTAGTGATCTACATGTATGGAGATAGGCTAAGCATAAAATAGCCCAAGAGTTAAGAAAACAACATGAAATCCGTGCAACCTTGGGTCATCGAAAACATATCCCGACTTGCAGCTCTATTTTGACCTCTAAAACATCGAATTCGTGAAATTATAATTTTACCCAAAGTTGTAAAGCTCGTTTGTCTTCTTTCCAAGGTTGCAAGAATAGCACCAATCCGAGTTTGGAGTAAAATGTTATGGTCAAAATACTGAGACTGTGTCTGTTGAATATAAAAATTTAGAAAAATCGATCGCTCATTTATGAGACAAAGTTTTATGATTATAAGGCAAAAATATGAATTAAAGTGGACCAAAATTGATTGATCGATTTAAGTAATTTAAAATCCAAAATTTCTACTTGAAAATTGAGGAAAGAAATTAAGGTTTCGGAAAAAAGAACCCTATAAAAGGCAAAGTTAGAGTTAAGGGTGGGGAGCCCTCTTTTTAGACATTGGTGTTATTTTTCATCTTCTTTTCCCATAAATTTTTGGTTTTTTAGAAAAGGGAATAACACTAATTTTGTAAGAATTTTTGCATGGAAGATCGAAGGATAGCCATTTTGTTGATGAAAGAACAATTTTTGTTGATCAAAATTGGGTATTTTAATGAATTGCTTTCATTTTATTTCATCTTATGACAATTTTTATATTGAAATGTGTGGCTAAATATCTATGGTTTAGGATCTAATGAATCACATTTGATGGATTTATCAATAAAATAGATCTGTAGTTGGACCTATATTAGATGCTTGTGTGAATTGTTTTTGCCATGTGCTCTTGTCATTTTAGGGGAATTAATCATCAATCTGAGATATGGGAACTAGTCATGTTTTCCCATGATCTTAGATACGTGATTAGGAGCTCTAATCTTATTTTTAATGAAAAAATTTAGACGCATATTAATTCATTGTGATTAGATTTATTTTGATACAGTAGATGTTTTGATTCTTTTCTTTAGAAGATTTGGAAGAGCATTGGTTTAGTTTTTTTATATTGATTCAATCATTTTATTCTTCCATAGATTATTAATTGATTTTAATAATTTATGAGGTATTGCATCTATACGATTCCAACCATTAGATCTAAAAATATGGATGATGAACCAAAGATGAGAGGATTTAGTATTATAAATCTCTCTCGTTTCTTTTTAGTAATTTCATATTACGTAGTTTCGTTTAATCATTCAATTCATCACAGTTGGTTGGCTAGGTTAAGATTGATGTTAATTCAAGTAAACTCTTAGATTGATATTTTATCATTTTAAATTGTATCTGACCTCTTCGTGGGAACGACCTCGTACTCCTCACCCGTTTACTATGGTACGACTCGTGTATTTGCGAGTAGCACTTTTAAATTCACAACAAGTTTTTGGCGCCGCTGCTGGGGATGACAAATAGAGAATATTAAGAATTAAAAAATAAGTCGTAGAAATTTTCTAGAACTAAATAAACCTTTATACTAGTCTTTAAAAATTCAAAAAATTTAAAAATAATTATTTAAAAAAAAATTGTTTAAGCTATCGGTAACTCTCATGTCAATGCATGGGTTCATTCCAGAATCATGTGCTATTTCTTAAAAATCGATCCACATTACACCTATGTGTCCCTTGAACAACCCAAATTATTACCCAGAATAAGTCCACACAAATCTTGTTTCGGACACCTTTGACTGGCTGAGTAAACCCAATAACATGTGAGAGTTTTATCAACCTCTAATGTGAGATATGAGGCCTAACACCGACCAGAGTTTTTTTGCCAACAACTTTCCTTATGAGTTTTTACAAAAAACTTAATACTTTCAAGACACAGAACCATATGTACCAGCCCAAACTTCTTCTTCCTCAAAAGAATATTTAAAAGTTTGTATGCACATAAAAAATCATGCATTTTTTAGGTTAGAATCTCAAATTAATCGGTTGGCCAAGCGCTTGCAAATTGAGGATGGTATATAGGAGTTCTTTATTGACGCCAATCTAAATGAAGAACATCTTCAAGTGGACCCCTCTGATTTTGTTTAGGAATATGAGCAGGACTAATTGGTCACTATGCTCGGCATTGGCACAACGAGCGTTGAGGTAGTGCGAGTATGGGGAAAAGAGGAATGGAAATGAAGCGATACTGATATCGAGGAAAGAATTGATAATCAAATTGAGTTTAGAGAGGTAAAAAATGACACCCTTACAACACTTGATAAGGGAGACATAACTTTTTCTGATGAATATGAATTCAATTTGGGGGAGAAAGTTGAATTTCTAATCTATTGTCCATTTATTGAATACATAAACAATCAACAGAAGGCCCTAAATAGGCTAGCAGGTTTTAATTAAGAGTGCGATCCTGTGGATGTAAATACATGGTAGAGATTGAAAGGTTAAAGATGGGACATATTGGTGCAACTTGGGCACAACATGGGGCTGTAACTAAGTCCCTGATCAGAAAAAATAGGGACAATTAATTAAGTCATTGATCCTTCTCAGAAAATTTTTCATGCAAATTTGGGATCCTGATGGACTCGAAATGTCATTACACAGTGTAGATTAGTTTTGCAATTTTCTTTTTTAAAAAAAAGGGTAAAAGAAAAAAGGAAAAAATGCTTAGATATACATGTTTTTATGGTTGATTATAAGTATGATAGTGTTATGCTGATAGCATTGTGTTAGTGTTGATAATTTCATCTCTATTGTTGACATTCTTTTTATTTTTTTCTAGTGAGGATGCTTAGATATACACATATATTTCACGATGGACAGGTTATTTTGTATTGGTAAATTTTCATGCTAGTTTGGTGGAGATTTTTCAATCTCTCCCCTTTTAATGTGCTATAACAGGCCTCAAATCATTACTCTAGGTATATTTTCTCACCTTAGCCCGATATATTTTGTTTATAGTCAACAATGAGGACATTGTTTTGTTAAGGTTTGGGTGTATAATTAGTATATTTTTCTTTTATTTGAATCCTTTTAAACCTTATTTTATTTCGTTTGAATACCATTGGTGCTTAAATTAGGAGTGTTAAAATGTTAACTTAGGAAATTTATTCTTCAAACAATAAATCTTTTGTGAAATTCATGCTTATAACACTCTTTCACATATTACCAGGCTAGACATTTTGAAGTTGATAAATACTTTTGAATTGTGAACCTTAAGATTATTAGTGGAGACTTTTCTGGTGAGCTTTAGAACCTTTCTAGGGTCTTGAGAGAGAATATTTATAAATTCGGAGTTTCTTTACTACAAAATAATTCTTCCATTCTTTTGTAGACAATCTCATATATTTTCTATTTGACCTATGACCAGGTATAAGATCAAAATCTATATCACTTGCTAGAGCATGTTGAAGATTTATTTGAAGCAAATAAGCAATATTACAATTGATTAAGGATATGATTGAAGGTCATTTTTGGATCATTTGAGCTAAAATGACCCATTTAAATTGATTTTGCCTTTCTAGCACCCTTTTGAACCTTTTAATGTTTGCATGTTTCTTTTATAAACCACATTAATCTATTTACCTTACACCATTTCTGGAATTTAACCTTAACCTTCTTATTCTGAGAAATTGGGAACAAGAGATAAGATGAATGAAAAGAGAGTAAGTGTTGGAGGTACAAAATTGTGGTGTTTACGTAGAAATTAAGTGAGTAAGGTCATGGTGGGAAACGAAGTATTCAAGAAGGGTACTTAAGATAATTGGGGATGAAAAAAAAAAAGATTCATACTTTAAAAAGAAAATGAGAAGTTTGAAAAAGAGATTTTGTTAAAAAAAAAAAAGTTGATATTAATACATTCTTTTCCAGTTTCTCAGAATATTTTTAATCCAAATTTCCTTTCTTTTGGATCTTTAACCTAAGCCCCATTACAACCTTAAAAAGTCTTTTATGATCTGATCTAAATTGGTAATTGCCTTGCAGAGAGTAAATGTATAATATATATGGTAATTTATGGAAGATATTTGGGATAGATAGGTGTCTTTATATGAGATTTATATTCTTTGAATTCTGTTTTTCTTTTATTATGTGAGACCATTTACTTTGCTTTGAATCGATCCCTCACATATGTGTGAAAAATTAACTTTCTCACATGAATGTCTATTTTAGAAGTGTATATCTAAGGTGAAGTTTGAGTTAAGACAAAGTTTCTAAAGGGTTCATAGTCTAGAAGTGTTTAAAGATTGATAACATCTAGTTGTTGTAAGTACACACATCACTCTTTGCATGAACATATCGAAATTTTGATAGTTTGGTGAATAAAAACGTCTAGTTCATTTTTTTTTATTTACTTAATTAAAGGTTGAAATTGTGAATGGGTTTTATGTTGTTGAAGGTGTCATCTTTTCAAAAATTGAATTTGAAATGATGATTTAAAAAAAAAAAATTGGAAGTTTGTGGGTAACTTCAGTGTAAACCCTTAGGCGACAAAACTCCTCCACTAGGGATCACCTAGCGATTTAAAGGCTTGTTGCATACGCTAAATGCAATCGTGTTTCCTATGAAATGACCTTTATTTTTCTATGATATTAGTTTATTATTATTATTTTACTATATTTTTCTTGTCTTTCCTCTAGGACTAGCAAAGTGTAGGTTTGAGGGTATAATAAGTGTTGGAGAGTGTTAATACTTGACCCCTTAAACCTATAGATTATAGTCCGATGAAAGCTATTTAATATATTTTGTGTAATTTTAGTAATTTATAGGTATGGAGATAATTTGAGCATAAAATAGCTGAAAAGTTAAGAAAATAACTTGAAATTCGTGCAATCTTGGGTCATCTAGAACTTATCCCGACTTACAGCTCTATTTTGATCACTAAAACATCAGATTCGTTAAATTATAATTTTACATAAAGTTGTAAAGCTCGTTTTTCTTTTCAATGTCGCAAGAATCGTGTTAATCCGAGTTTGGAGTAAAATATTAAGGCCAAAATACTGAGACTGTGTCTGTTGAACACAAAATTTTGAGAAAATCGATCAATCGATTTTGGGTCGAATTTTCACATTTTTAAGGCTCAAAAATTAAGAAAAGTGGACCAAAAATGATTGATTGATTTTGAGAATCGATCGAACGATTTAAGTGATTGAAAACCCGAAGTTTCAATTCGAAATTTGAGGAAAAGAAATTAGGGTTTCGAAAAAAAGAGCCCTATAAAAGGCAAGTTAGAGTTAGGATTAGGGAGCTCTCTTTTTAGACATCGATGTTATTTTTCCTCTTCTTTCCCATTAGTTTTTTAGAAAAGGGAATAACCCTAATTTTGTAATAACTTTTGCACAGAAGGTCGAATGATCGCCGTTTTGTTAATCAAAAAATAATTTTTGTTGATCAAAATTGGGTATTTTAATGAATTGCTTTCATTTTATTTCATCTTATTACAATTTTTATATTGAGATATATGGCTAAATATGTAAGGTTTATGTTCTAATGAATCCCATCTTAGGGATTCATCCATAAAATAGATTTGTGGTTGGAACTATATTAGATGCTTGTGTGGATTTTTTTTGCCATGTGGTCTTGCCGTTTTAGGGGATCTAATCATCAATCCGAGATAAGGGAACTAGCACTACCAAAAATAAGACTATTAGTGGCAGCCAAAACTGCCGCTATTGACAAAAAAACTGCCACTAATACCCTTGCCACTAATAGTCTTAATAGCATTTAGTAGGTTTTTTTATTAGTGGCAGCTTTTTGCTACAAAAAATTACCACTAATAGTCTTTTTTTGGTAGTGTAGTCATGCTTTTCTCGTGATCTTAGATCTGTGATTAGGAACCCTAATCTTATTTTTAATACAAAAGTTTAGACTCATTAATTCATTGTAATTAGATTTATTTTGATACAGGGGATATTTTGATTCTTTTCTTTAGAAGATTTGGAAGAGCATTGCTTTAGTTTTTTTATATTGATTCAATCGTTTTATTCTTCCATATATTATTAATTGATTTTAATGATTTATGGGATGTTGCATCTATACGATTCTAACCATTAAATCTAAAAATATGGATAATGAACCAAACATGGGAGGATTTAGTATCCTAAATCTCTCTCGTTCCTTTTTAGTAATTTCATATTACGTAGTTTTGTTTAATAATCCTATTCATCACATTTGGTAAGCTAGGTTAAGATTGATGTTAATTCAAGTAAGCTCATAGATTGATATTTTTTATCATTTTAAATTCTATTTGAAATATTCATGGGATCAATCTCGTACTCTACACCAGTTTACAATGGTACGACTCGTGCACTTGCGAGTAACACTTTTAAACTCACAACAAGTTTTTGACACCGCTGTCGGGGATGACAAATAGAAAATATTAGGAATTAAAAAATTTGTTTGAAGAATTTTCTAGAACTAAATCAATCTTTATACTAGTCTTTAAAAAATAAAAAAAAAATAAAAATATTCGAGCTATCGGTAACTCTCATGTCAATGCATGGGTTCAATCCAGAATCATGTGCTATTTGTAGAAATCCAAATGTACTTTACACCTATGTGTCCCTTCAACAACCCAAATTATTACCCTGAACAAGTCTACACAAATCTTGTTTAGAACACATTTGACTAGCAAAGTCAACCCAAAGACATGTAGGGGTTTAATCAATCTCTAATGTGTGATATGATGCCAAACTCTGACCAGAGTTTTTACCCCAACAACTTTCCTAATGAGTTTTCACAGAAACTCAATACTTTTAAGACACAGAACCATATGCACCCGCCCAAATTTCTTCTGCCTCCAAAAAATATTTTAAACCTTGTATACACACCATAAATCATGCACTTTTTAAGTTAAAATCTCAAGTTAATCAGATGGTCAAGCGCTTGCAAAATGAGGATGATACAGAGGAGCCCTTTATTGACACCGATTTGAGTGAAGAACATCTTTAAGAGGACCCTTCTAATTTTGTTCAGGAATATGAGTAAGACCAATTGATCATTACGCTCGGCATTAGTACAACGAGCGTTGAGGTAGTGCGAGTATAGGGAAAAGAGAATATGGAATGGAGTGATACTGATATCGAGGAAGGAATTGAGAATCAAATTGGGTCGAGAGAGGTAAAAAATGACACCCTTACAGCACGTGATAAGGGAGACAACTTTTTCTAGTGAATGCGAATTTGGTTTGGGGATGAAAGTTGAATTTCTAATTTATTGTCCATTTATTGAATACATAAACAATCAACAAAAGGCCCAAAACAGGCTAGTGGGTTTGAATCAAGAGTGCGAACCTATGGATGTAAAGTAAAGGGTAGAGATTGAAAAGTTAGAGATGGACCATATTGGTGGAACTTGGGCACAACATGGGCTGTAATCATGTCCTTGATCAGAGAAATGCAGAGACCATTAAATCAATCACTAATCTTTCTCAGAAAATTTTTCATTCAGATTTGGGATCCTGGGAGACTCGAAATGTCATTACACTATATAGATTAGTTCGTAATTTTCTTTTAAAAAAAATGAGAAGGGTAAAAAGAAAAAAAGAACAAAAATGCTTGGATACACTACTTTTTATAGTTGATTATGAGTATGATAGTATTATACTAGTATCATTTTGTTAGTGTTGATCATCTCATCTCTATTATTGGCATTCTTTTTTTTTTGTGGTGCGGATACTTGATCATACACATATATTGCTCGATAGCTAGCCAGGTTATTTTGTACTAGTATATTTTCACGCAGGGTTGGGGTAGACTTTCTCATCTTTCTCCTTTTCATGTGTTTTCACGGGCCTCAAATCATTACTCTTGGTATATTTTTTCACCTTAGTCCGATAAATTTTGTTTACTGTGATAGCCCAAATTTCCCAATCCCAAAATCCGGACCATCGGACCACCGATAACGACGATATTCGAACGAAATACTTGGCACATCAACACACAGAGTAAAATTCAAAGCAGATATACTCTTATGGTATAAGAAATCTCCAATTATATATATATATATATAATTAAAGACAAAATAATAGTTCTATCCTTATACAGATCACAAGTCGGATAGAACCAAAATGAACCACTGGTGATGGTCGACTATCACCTAAACAGTGATTCACACAAAAATATACGTACTACATTTCATGTATCTAAAGTTCTACAACAAAATAAAGGCTGGACGTACCAAGACTATGTCTCACAAACTCTCAAATATTCAGAGTTCCCTAAGGAAAGTACTCCTCAGGCGGAAGATCTGATTCTTCCTTAGGAGTGTAATCAAGATCTTCCTCACGCTCTAAATCCTCAATGATCGGATCAATACCTGTGCCTATGACATATAGTCGAGGGTGAGCTAACAGTCTAAACTCAATAGGGGGAATATCAATAGCATTCATATCATATTTCAAAGCATAGATTTCATGACTGATTTCGGAAACAAATTTCACATAAAACTGAATTTTCAAGATGCTTGAATCAAACAAAAAACAGAATTTAAATACAAGTTCGGAGTTTGTTTCTTTGTTTTTAATCTCTTGATCATTTTCAAATTTTACATTCCTTTTCATATCTTATCATGACTTAAAACAATAACTTAAATAATCTCTCAAGAGAAATATAACGTTGAGAGTCACACATATACCGATGGGAATTCTCGAACCATCGTCGTTCAATGAACCATATTTAAGTGTGCAAACTCCTATGCTATGAGGGCACTTGTGCGGCTAAAGTTCATCGTTGGCTAGCGTAAATGTAAAGATATGCCGCCGTACCTATACATGAAGGGGGTTCATTCCACATGAACCTTAAATCATTGTGCAAATTCTAACATATAGTTTATGTAATATCTCGAATATTTTGAAACCGATTTCGATTAACTCGGTAAGCGTGCCCGGAAAAGTTACGAGATGAATTAGTATTATTTGGGTAAGTTAACTTAAAAGAAGGAAATTGGTCAAAGGAATTCAGGTTTGGACTTGAGGAAGTCCTATTTTTGGGTAACTTATACACTAAGGTGTATGTATGTGCTCAACACTGAAAATAAATTTAAGTTAAGTGGATAGGAATTGTAAATAAAAGATCATGATATTTTGAGAAAATATCATGATATTTTGGGTATGATATTTGTATTCTAAAGAAAGAAGAGTAAAGGACAAGTTTCATTCTCCTCCCTTTCGTGAGAACCAAAGCTTGAAGCTCTTGCATTTTCCTTGTTGCCTTTGCTTAGATCCCTTGTGATTAAACTCACTCTCCCCATCTCAGCCGTAGACAAGCCTTGAGTGCACCCTCTGATTTTCTTTGATATATTGAGAAAGAAGGATAGGGGAGAGTGGTACTTTTGTGTGTGAATCTGGGAAGGTTGTGGCTCTAGCAGCAATGGTAGAGTTGGACTGAATCTGAAGTTCGATTGATTAAGGCTTGATAGATTGATCTGGTGCTTGGAATTTGGATCAACGAAAATCGAAGGAATCGACATTAAAAGGTAGGCTTTTAAATTCTTTTGATTAAGTTATTTGTTACCTAGATTAGATTAGATAAACTGTGAATATAGAATTGATGGCAGTTTAATTTTGGAAGAAAAAAAAAATCAAGTTAAGAAGAATAAATTTCAAACAGCAAAGACCTGGAGAAATTCGAACTTCAAATTAAAAATTCGAACATCCAAAAGAGATTCGATGTTCGAATTTTGGATTTTTAGACTGATCCACTTTTAGAGGAATTCAATTTTCGAATTCAAATTCGAAATTCGAATTTGGAATTCGATGATCGAATTTTGTCCTCTTTCTGGCCTTCAAAATTTTATTGGAAAATTTGTGGGGAGCTTTCGTTTGATCTCGTAGACTCTATTAAAACATTGTAGTGTTAATCCTTGTAGGTTCTAAATAGAAAGAGTCCACTGTGGGGACCTTTGTGTGAACTTAGACCGAATCAAAGTCAAAGGTAGGAAAACCTTAAAACTTATTGCATTTTGTTCTAAGTATTTGATAATCTGTTTTCAAGCATAAATTCTAGAAATATTGAATATAGCATGATTCTGTATAGCATTAGTTTGATGTAAGTAATTCCGAATAAATATTGAAATAACATATGAACTCCGAAATCTTGGAAATTCATAACCTCACCTTTGAATCTGAAATATGTATTAGAACTTTGAATCTGATAATGTACTATGCACATAAAACATTATATGATTAGCATCCGAATTTGATTTGAGGTTAATTAAAACGAAACCCTAAATTCTATGAACCGTGCTGACGGTGAATCAGTCTAGCGCATGTTTCCCTTATGACGCAGGGGCTTGTTGTACTTTCAGAAAAAAGGTTCATTGAACGACGATGGTTAGTAGGGTTTCCCATCAGTAATACTTTCGCTCTCATGATATATTAATTTGAGAGATAATCTTAAGTTATAAATTTAAGACATTTAACTACAAATGCATGCATAAAATTAGAATCCGAAAACATAAGAACTTTAGACCTGTTTAACTTCTCATTTGGCATACTGTTTTAGAATTGGAAGTTAGTAAATTCAAGGCATGTTTTGAAAACCAAATCTGATCCGATTTTAGTCTTTGAAAACTATTGCTTATGACAAAATGTGAATATATGAGTTTCCTCTACTCAGCTTCAATGTTAGCTCATCCCAACTATACGTCACAGGTGCTGAGACTGACTTAGGCTCCGATGACCTTGATCTTGAGGACTCTGACTACATCCCAGAGGAGGAGCCAGAGATCCCAGCAGAGGAGTTCTTTCTTTGATCTAGACTTGTTAGTTTGATACATTTTTGGTATAGAATTATTTTGAATTATGGGCCCAAGGCCTTGTTTAGGTATTTTTTTTATATCATTTTGAGGAATCATCATTAGGAACTATTGTTTAAGTGATTGGATTGGCCATCACTGGTGGTTCTTCTTGGTTTCTTTTTGAGATATATTTTGTATGAGCTATCGCTCTGGTCTTACTAGTTTTGCTTTTGTTTTAAAATTATGCATATATTGTTGGCTTTAGTCTGATATTAGGCTTATTGAGAAATCAATAAGTTGGTGAATCAACCTTTCCTATACCATGAGGATTGGAAAAGTTGGGTCGTCACAGTTGGTATCAAAGCCTGGCTCTAGGTTCGAAGTCTTAGGACTAAGGGCATGATTGCCTTTACAATCACTACTGATAAATTGTTATTGTTCTTTAATAATGACAGATCAGCATGGCTCCAAGGTTTAGACGCAGGGGTAGAGGTAGAGATGGACCTATAATGGCTCGTGTCGAGGAGATTGATGAGGGCATAGGTACCTCACAGGGCAGAGATAGATTTATTTCTGGTCCTAATGCAGATCCCTTGGGATCAGGGAGAGGTAGAGGAGGCCTTGGCAAACAATATGGCTCAGCAGACTGCGGCGATGACTCAACAGACAGAGCTGTTGGCAGCCAAACATCATCCAGGAGGTTTTGATGAATTCAGGAGAATGCGACCTCCTACCTTCTCGGGTCAGACTGATCCGTTAGAAGCTAAGGGTTAGCTTGACGAGATGGAGAAGATATTTAAGGTGTTGCAATGCACCGATGTTGAGAAGGTGCACTAGGCAACCTTCAAATTATAGGGAGAGGCAAGTCCTTGGTGGAAGTCTATATCCAGGACACGTGAGCAGGACTTTCCTAATAATCCATGGACCTGGGCAGAGTTCGTGGAGACGTTCAACGATCAATATTTTTTCAAGATAGTGCGTAATCAGTGGGAGGCCAATTCATAAAACTATAACAGAATGAGATGTCTGTGCGCAAGTATGGAACAGAGTTTGATAGGCTTTCACGATCCACACCTTTACATGTGGCCACCGAATTAATGAAGGCCCAAAAATTTCAGTGTGGCCTGAGGCCAAACATACAAGAGAAGGTGGCAATGTAGGAGATGGAAACCTTTGGGGGTGTCATGTCAAAGGCCCTCATTGCTGAAGAGGAAATCCAGAAGTTGTATCTGTGAAGGGATCAAGGAAATAGGAACCGATTTGGCCAGGGACAACCTAGTGTGTCTGAGCAAGTGAACAAAAAGTCGAGGTTCTCAAAACCTCCTCACTATCCTATTTAGCCATCTTATTCCAGACCAGCTATTACTTCAGGACCTGTATCCTCCTCCTATCGGAGGCCACAAAATTCTTCACCTACATAACCCTTCAAATCTATTAGCACCAATGCGAGTGGGGCTTCTGTAGATCAAGGATCCTTGTACGGACCATCCACTACTCCGGTTCTAGCATGTACACGATGTGGGAAACCACATATGATAGAGGAATATAGAAGGAACACTGGAGGATGCTTCTGGTGTGGGAAGATTGGTCACATGATCAAGGATTGTCCTGAGGAGGACAAGGGAAGAACTACTTCGGTTTCTACGCAGAAATCCTCTCGACCTACTGTTCAGGGTCGAGCCTACACGGTGACTGCACATGATGCCCAAACGTCGAATGACATGATCTAAGGTATCATTTAAGTTCAAATACCAATTCCTGTATTAGTTTCTATTAAATTGAATTATGAATTCTTTAAAGATAAATTTGAAAACAACAATCATTTTATATAATTAATGAAAATTCTTGATAAAAGGTACCCTTGTCATGAGTCGTGAAGGCGACTCGAGTAAAACAGAAGCACGAGTATTAATAGACCATGGGTCTACTCACTTGTTCATTACTCCACTTTTCTCTGAGAAGTTAGGCATTGTTCCCAAACCCCTTGCATTTATCTTAGCGGTATCAGTTCCTACGGGAAGCTCGGTGAGCACGGATACGGTGTATCAGTGAGTTATCATGATGATTGATGATCATGAGACAATGACCGATATGATTATGCTGAGTATGGAAGGGTTCGACATGATTCTCGGGATGGATTGGTTGTTTGCATATCATGTGAGCGTGGACTGTCTTCGAAAGATTGTGACCTTCCAACCTCCAAAGCAGAAATCCTTTCGATTTTATGGAGTTAAATCTAGCGTCGCACCACTTATTTCAGCTATCCGAGCTGAGCGTATGATGAGGAGCGGCTGCTGTGGATATCCTGCTTACTTGCAAGATCATAAGGAGCAAAAGAAGGGCATTGCACTTATCAAGGTTGTATGTGAATATCCCGATATCTTCCCTGAAGACTTACCTAGATTATCATCTGACCGAGAGATTGAGTTCACGAACCCTTGTCCAAGGCTCCATATCAAATGGCGCCTACTGAGTTGAAAGAACTAAAAGAATAGCTTTAGGAGCTATTGGATAAAGGCTTTATTAGACTGAGTGTTTCTCCTTGGGGAGCGCCGGTATTATTTGTGAAGAAGAAAGATGGATCAATGCGTCTCTGCATCGATTATTGCCATCTCAACAAGATGATGATTAAGAATTGTCATCCACTTCTACAGATAGATGACCTGTTTGATCAACTGCAGGGTGCAGAGTTCTTTTCAAAGATTGATCTGAGGTCAAGCTGTCATCAACTCAAGATTAAGGCTGAAGATATCTCCAAGACTACATTTCGTACATTATATGGTCACTATGAGTTCTTAGTGATGTCATTTGGGTTGATGAATGCACCTGCATCGTTTATGGATCTGATGAACCACGTGTTCAAGCCACACCTCGATAAATCAGTGGTAGTTTTCATTGATGATATCCTCATCTATTTGAAAAACAGAGAGGAGCACGTGCAACATGGCTCTTCAAACACTTAGGGACCACCATCTATATGCCAAACTCAGCAAGTGTGAGTTTTAGCCTGATCAGGTCAGTTTCTTGGGCCACGTCGTCTCTGAGATTGGTATATCTGTTGATCCGACAAAGATTGATTTTGTGGTGAACTGGGAGCAGCCGACGACGGTTACTGAGGCATGTAATTTCCTTGGTTTGGTAGGATACTATTGAAGATTTGTCGAGGGCTTCTCCAAAATATCGGGTCCGCTTACACAACTTACAAAAAAGAATGCTAAGTTCGATTGGACAGAGCAGTTTGAGCAGAGTTTTCAGGAACTTAAGCGGAGATCGACTATAGCACTGGTACTTGCTATACCTTCAGGCAGTGGAGGCTTCACAGTGTACAGTGATGCTTCTTATGGGGGATTAGGCTGTGTGCATAATCAGAATGAGCGAGTCATTACTTATGGTTCTAGGCAGTTGAAGGACCATAAAAGAAATTATCCGACGCATGATCTCGAGTTAGCAGCAGTTACCTTCGCCCTGAAGATCTAGAGACATTCCCTCTACGGTAAAATATTTGATATATTCACCGATCACAAGAGCCTCAAGTACCTATTTAGTTAGAAGGACTTGAAAATGAAGCAGCGACGATGGATGGAGTTCTTGAAAGATTATGATTGCTCTATCCAGTATAATCTAAGAAAGGCGAACGTTGTTGCTAATGCTCTCAGTAGGAAGTCTTCAGCTCTGTTATCACATCTTATCAGTAGGATACAAAGATGGAAGCTACTGGAAGATATGGCCTTAGGCAGCTCGCAGTTTGATGTGAAAGGCTCAGGAACACTGATGGCTACCCTTATACTTTGCCTTACGCTCTTCGAGAATATCAGGAAGCTACATATGACGGACGATGAGCTTATGGCGATTAGGCGAGATGTGGTTAGTGGAAGCAAAAAGGATTTCTCCATTCGGGATGATGGACCTTACTGTTTAGCGACCGAGTATGTGTACCGACGAGCACTGAGCTTTGAGACACCATTTTGGAGGAGGCTCACAAATCGATGTATCCTATACATCCTGGTAGTACCAAGATGTATCAGGATTTGAAGAAGAGCTTCTAGTGGAGAGGTTTGAAATGGGACGTCGTCGAGTACGTATCGCGATGTTTGGTTTGTCAACAGGTTAAGGTTGACCATCAGAATCCTACAGGGTTGTTACAACCTTTACCTATACCCGAGTGGAAATGGGAAGCCATTTCAATGGACTTCATTCTAGGGTTGCCGAAAACACTAAGGAAGAACAATGCCATCTGGGTCATTGTTGATCGGTTAACAAGGTCTGCTCATTTCCTACCTTACAATAAGATGTATATCGTCAGCAAACTCGCCGAGTTGTACTTCAAGGAGATAGTTAGACTGCACGGTATACCAGCTAGTATTGTGTCAGATAGAGATCTATTATTTACATCTCAGTTTTGGCAGCGGTTCTAAGAAGGAATGGGCTCTCGTCTTGACTTCAGCTCAGCATTTCACCCACTGACCGATGGACAAATTGAGCGAGTGAATCAGACCATCGAGGACATGCTTTGTGCTTGCATATTGGATTTCCATGGGTCATGGAACCAACACTCACCTCTGATTAAATTTGCTTACAATAATAGCTTTCAAGCTAGCATCGGCATGGTACCGTTCGAGGCTTTATATGGACGGTGGTGCAGGTCTCTGCTGAATTAGAAAAAAGTGGGTGAGAAGCTCATCTAGGCCCAGAGATCATGGAGCGCACGACCGAGACAGTTCGGTTGATCCACGAGAGACTATGTGTGGCTCAAAGTCGTCAGAAGAGCTATGCAGATCTCAAGAGGAGGCATGTGGATTTTCAGGTGAGCTTACTTGTATTAATCACCTTATACGTCTCTAAGCGACAAAATTGTTGCTAATACTTGTATTTCAGGTTGGCAACAATATTTTTGTTCGAATCTCGCCTACGAAAGGCGTGATGCAATTCGACAAACGAGAGAAGCTAAGTCCCCGGTATGTCGGGCCTTTTGAGATATTAGGCTAAGTCGGAGAGGTTGCATACAGAGTGGCTTTACTGTCGCAATTATCCAGCATGCACAGCGTGTTCCATGTGTCCATGCTACGGAGATACATTCGCGACCCGACTCGTGTACTTGATTACCAACCCATTGAGCTTCAAGACGGTTTGACGGTGATCGAGGACCCAGTGCAGATCTTAGACCGCAAGGAGCAGATCCTACAAACTAAGAGGATCCCTTTGGTTCTCGTAAAATGGTGGAATCATACGTCCAAGGAAGCCACTTGGGAGCGCGAGGCTGAAATCCGAGACCAATTTTTGCACTTGTTCGAGTGATATTACATTTTCTTTTTGTAATTAGGGTTGTGTGGATAATGTATGAAGATTTTGAGTAGCAACATGTACCATAGTCTATATATAAATTCTGAGTGGGACCCTTTTTTCTTTATAAATATACTTGTGTTTCTTTTGGCTAAATCATATGCGATTAATTGGGTTGTGACGTGATTGATTTAGTGAATTGTGATAGCGAATTATAGGTGGTGCACTTACGTCATAGACTGGATTAGGTGTTAATCCTGTAAGGGCTTAAAAGTGCCACTAAGGAACCAAAAAGCGACTTGAAAAACATAAAATTTTTTAAAATCTAGAAGTAGACAGGTTCTATCAAATTCGAACCTCGAATGCAAATTCGATGTTCAAATTTTTACTGCACCTGACAAGGTTTTAGGAAAATTCGAAGGTCGAATTGGAATTCAATAATCGAATTTAAATTCGATGCTCGAATTCAAATTCGATGATTGAATTTGTCGGGTTATGTTCGGATGGGTTTTGTTATTTTGTCATTTCACACCTTTTAAAAAAGGCAGAGCTTAGGGTTTTTGGGTTTCTTTGACAAAATCAAGGGGATTGCTTTTAGATTTGCAAGGAGCTTGGGTGTGCATTGCCAGGGAGTCGGATGTTCATTCCAAAGAGGTAAAAACCCTACCCCATTTTGTGGATTGTTCTTGTAAATCTCTGTTTTCTTTGCATTTTAAGATGGGCCCTAAGAAACAAACAACTCCTAGAGTCCCTACTTCCAAAAGACCAGCTTCTAGGGCTGGATCTTCTAGCCAACCTCCACCACAACCTCAATAGACAATTCCACCACCTCAACAAGCCATACAACCCCCACCACTTCGGGAGCAACCCAATGAGTATTGGGGTGCTAAGGGCTTTGTTGATGAGTGAATCTTTGATCCTGAGCTGTTTGATCAGCAAGACACTACACAATGGGCCTCTGATTACCTAGAAAGAGCCCAATTAAAATCCCTATTACAACCTTTTCATAGCCACTTTTATCCCCGGTTGGTACGCCTCTTTTACCAATGCATGCGGCGGGGCGATGAGAAGAAAATATACAGCACCATCGATGGGCACGACTACGCCTTTGATGTCGATGACATTTTTGTGGCAATGAATTGTCCAACCAAGCATTAACCCACCATGGGTCTGGCTATAACGAACACAAAACCCGTGGCAGTTCATGATGTGATTGCCCGGATGACCCAGGGACGCCATGGCAGGTTGTTGAAGGCTCCCAAGGACACTGTGGTTCCAGACGTTGATGAGGAGGATGAAGATAAACCAGCTGCTGAACATATTGCTCCCGAGACAGACCAGCCCCCACACACTAACGTGCTCACTTTATCGGAGTTCACACGACAGATGACAACTATGAGTCAGTAGATCCAGGCACTGACTCAAAACACGAGCTCCATGAGCAGGGAGTTAGAGATTCATGGGGGGGCTTTGACCTATCTGATGCAGCATGCCTACCCTATCGATTATGCGACATATTTGGCTGATATCCACGCATCTGTGCACCGCGCTTCTACTTCTCGAGCAGGTGATGAAGTGCCTACGGATGTTGGAGATGACGACGGGGATGATGATCAGGCATCGGCCGATCACGCAACTGGATCCGATCCGGACAGGGAGGATTAGAGCAGCTATGGTGACATTATGGGTTCATTTTTTTTGTGATCTATTTTGGGGTAATTATTACATGTTGATGGATTATTATAACCTCGTGGTTCTACTTTTTGCTTTTTTTTATAAATCCTGGTTTCCTTTATGTTATGGTTAACTTTGTTTTTATTTTGCATATGAATTGTGACCTCTATGGATTATATACCTATGGATGATATGTCTATGGATTATGGGATTATGAGTTGAGTTTCTCATGTTGGCTACTTTTGGTTTTTGCTTTGATTTCTGCTTCTGTATTTATTTTGAATCTAGTTCTGTGATTCAATCCATTTGACCATTCCGGACTACTTACTTTGGTTTCCAATATGGGTATTTGGGTACTTAGGTAACCTGATTTGCACACATTCTAGTTAGTTCACCTTGAGTCACAATGAGGTATGTTTCCTCGGCACGTGACACTTGCGGTGTAGGCATAAATGTACGGATGCAATCCACTATGGCCCCATCAAGTGTCACACGCAGTACATCCAGGTTATTACGGATCCCGTCCCTTGACTTTCGTGCCTTGTGAAGCCATCGCACTGTGACCCATATTCTTTCGCTTTAGACTTGTTGCTTTCGCTTTGATTTCAGACTTTTGTTTAGGAGGGTTTCCTTGTAAAGTTGTTTGTCTATGTTTTACATTTTCGAGGATGAAAATTCCTAAGGATGGGAGAATGTAATATCCCAGATATTTTGAAATTGATTTCGATTACCTCGGTAAGCATGCCTGAAAAAGTTATGAGGTGAATTAGGATTATTTGGGTAAGTTAACTTAAAAGAAGGAAATTGGTCAAAGGAATTCGGGTTTGGACTTGAGGAAGTCTTATTTTTGGGTAACTTATACACTAAGGTGTATGTATGTGCTCAACGCTGAAAATAAATTCAAGTTAAGTGGATAGGAATTGTAAATAAAAGATCATGATATTTTGAGAAAATATCATGATATTTTGGGTATGATATTTGTATTATAAAGAGAGAAGAGTAAAGGAGAAGTTTCATTCTCCTCCCTCTCGTGAGAACCAAAGCTTGAAGCTCTTGCATTTTCCTTGTTGCCTTTGCTTAGATCCCTTGTGATTACACTCACTCTCCCCATCTCAGCCGTAGACAAGCCTTGAGTGCAGCCTCTGATTTGCTTTGATATATTGAGAAAGAAGGATAGGGGAGAGTGGTACTTTTGTGTGTGAATCTGGGCGGGCTGTGACTCTAGTAGTAATGATAGAGTTGGACTGAATCTGGAGTCCGATTGATTAAGGCTTGGTAGATTGATCTGGTGCTTGGAAATTGGATCAACAGAAGCCGAAGGAATCGACATTAAAAGGTAGGCTTTTAAATTCTTTTGATTAAGTTATTTGTTACCTAGATTAGATTAGATAAACTGTGAATATAGAATTGATGGCAATTTGATTTTTAGAAGAAAAAATAAATCAAGTTAAGAAGAACAAATTTCAAACTGCACCAACCTGGAGAAATTCGAACCTCAAAAAGAGATTCAAGGTTCGAATTTTGGATTTTCTGACTGATGCACTTTTAGAGGAATTCGATGTTCAAATTAAATTCGAACATCGAATTCAAATTCAAACTTCGAATTCGGAATTCGATGATCGAATTTTGTTCTATTTCTGGCCTTCAAAAGTTTCTTGAAAAATTTGTGGGGAGCTTTCGTCTAATCTCATAGACTCCATTAACACATTATAGTGTTAATCCTTGTAGGTTATAAATAGAAAGAGTCCACTATGGGGACCTTTGTGTGAGCTTAGACCGAATCAAAGTCAAAGGTAAGGGAACCTTAAAACGTATTGCATTTTGTTCTAAGTATTTGATAATCTATTTTCAAGCATAAATTCTGGAATTATTGAATATAGCATGATTCTATGTAGCATTACTTTGATGTAAGTAATTCTGAATAAATATTGAAATAACATATGAACTCCGAAATCTTTGAAATTCAGAACCTCGCCTTTGAATCCGAAATATGTATTAGAACTTTGAATCTGATAATGTACTATGTACATAAAACACTATATGATTAGCATCCGAATTTGATTTGAGGTTAATTAGAATGAAACCTTAAATTCTATGAACCATGTTGACGGTGAATCAGCCTAGCGCAAGTTTCCCTCATGATGCAAGGGCTTATTGCACTTTCAGAAAAATTGGTTCGTTGAACAACAATGGTTAGTAGGGTTTCCCATCGGTAATATTTTTGCTCTCATGATATATTAATCTGAGAGATAATCTTAAGTTATAAATTTAAGACATTTAACTACAGATGCATGCATAAAATCAGAATCTGAAAACCTAAGAACTTTAGACCTGCTTAACTTCTCATTTGGCATACTGTTTTAGAATTAAAAGTTAGTAAATCAAGGCATGTTTTGAAAACCATATCTGATCCAATTTTAGTCTTTGAAAATCATTACTTATGAAAAAATGTGAATATATGAGTTTCCTTTACTGAGCTTCGATGTTAGCTCACCTCGACTATACGTCACAGGTGTTGAGACTTAGGCTCCGACGACCTTGATTTTGAGGACTCTAACTACCTCCCTGAGGAGGAGCCAGAGATCCCAGCAGAGGAGTTCTTTCCTTGACCTAGACTTGTTAGTTTGGTACATTTTTGGTTTAGAATTATTTTGAATTATGGGCCCAAGGCCTTGTTTAGATATTTTTTTATATCATTTTGAGGAATCATCTTTAGGAACCATTGTTTAGGTGATTGGATTGGCCATCACCGGTGGTTCTTCCAGATTCCTTTTTGAGATATATTTTGTATGAGCTATTGTTCCGGTCTTACTAGTTTTGCTTTTATTTTAGAATTATGCATATGTTGCCGGCTTTAGTCTGATATTAGGCTTATTGAGAAATCAATAAGTTGGCAAACTGACCTTTCTTATACCATGATGATTGGAAAACTTGGGTCGTCATAATTTAACACCGTGTAGTGTGCTTATTTCATTCACATTCGGAGTCACACACACACACATATGCAAATCACGTTTACAATTCAAATCACGTATTTTAGAATACATGTACAAAACTTATTTTGAAAGATTCATAAGTCAAATATTTAAATGCACATCGAACTTATCACACTTGTCTTATCACATCACACCATCTATACAATTCGCATCAAATATAATGTTATTGAATTTTCCCTACCTCGCGGCCCACGAAATCACGCAAATCATGCAAAATGAGCCGAAGATCCTCACGCACACGTCCAATTTATAACCTACATTCCAATGCATCAAAAAAGCATAAATTAATGCCTAAAAAACATACTGATCGAAGTTTCCAAAAAATTTTCCAAAAATATCCAAAATAGCCAAACTGGCTTAGTCGCCTGCGCGAGTTCCAAAGTCACGCGAATGACTTCTCCTAGCACACTCTCAGTTGCGCAAGCGACTATTCTCACTCCATTTCCTACCTATTCTAAGGCATATATGGGGCGAGTAACTCCCTTGTCACGCACACGAATTCCAAAGTCGTGCGAGCAACTTTCAGGATTTCAATAATTCTTCTGGAATTCTGATTTTCTTTCTCTTTCTCTATTTCCCCTTTTTAAACACACATTAAATGCTTAACTTTTAGATCAATAAATTATTGTTCGAAGCTATAAATAAATCACAATTAAACCATGAGATCTCACCTTATTGCTTACGAAATTTGCATGTTCAACAAATGATGTTTTGGAACTACTAGCGCTCTCACCATCTTCGATCAATGGGTTTGAACCCAACTTATTGCGATCACATCGCAATGTACTCGAAGGTTAATTCCCTTCCTGCGCACACCTCCAAAGCTAACTTCTCATACGATGATGACGAGACTCTCTACAAAAGCGTTTCAAATCAATAGGGTTTCATATAACGGTTCTCACGCTCTTCACAAATCAAACTCACGCTATCGATTGGTACCTCTTGTCTTGGCGATTAAAGTGACGGAACAATTTGCCTGTAAAACACCAACGATTCCAGTTTCAAGGTTGTGACGACCCGACTTTTCCAATCCCTAAGGTATAGGAAAGGTCGGTTCATCAACTTATTGATTTCTCAATAAGCCGTAACAAACAGAAGCCGACAACAAACAATGATCTAAAGACAGAGGCAAAGCATAGAATAAGTAAAGACAAAAGCTTTTAACAACAAAATATATATCACTCTGAAGAATCAGGAAGAACCACCAGTGATGGCCAATCCAACACCTAAAATAGTGGTTCACAATAATGGTTCCTCGTGTGATATCAAAAGGACAAAACAAAGGCCTAAGGCCCAATATTCAAAGAATATTCTAACAAAAGTACCAAAAAGAAGTAATCTAGAATCAAGGGAAAAACTCCTCAGCAGGTCTATCCAATTCCTCCTCAGGAATGTAATCGTAGTCCTCCAGATCCTTTGACCCTAAGTCAGTCTCAGCACCTATGACGTATAATCGAGGGTGAGCTAACAACAAAGCCCAATAGAGGAAACAGGTCTATTTGCATTTCATTATAAGTAAAGGTTTTCAAAATACAGAAATCGTATGAAATATAGTTTTCAAATGATGCTTTGCAAACTAAATCTCCAGTTCTAATCCTGAGTCAAAATTGATAACATTCATCTGATGTGTTCAAAATATTCCAAACTAGCATGCTTCTTGTCTTAAATTTATAACTTAATTTTATCTCCCAAATTTCCTATAGCATGAGAGCGGACTTTGCGACCGATGGGAAACCCTACTGACCATCGTCGTTCATGAACCTATTTTCTAAATAGCAATAAGACCCTACGCTATGAGGGAAACTTGCACCAAAACAAACACCGTCCACACGGTTGGTAGAATCTAGGGCATCGTTCGTATGTACCTTAAATCGAATGCAAATGCTAACTTATATCAAAACTTATTATTCATAACATATTACTGATTTTTCGGAGTTCTGATTCAATGTTCACATTCAAAAATAACAGAGGTTCTAAGGTTCAAAGTTCACAGTTCTTAATCATAACAAACTTCTCAAATTTCTTATTTGTATCTTAATTCCAGATTCTTATTCATGCTGTGTTCAAACTAATATTTCTAAAATTTATGTTCCTTATCAAAATATTCAAAACAGTCCCTACTTATAATATAATGCAAATAATGTGTAGGGTTCCCCTACCTCAACAAAGACGGTTCAAAAACAAGCATAAGCAGTCCTCACAAAGGACTCCCAATATTCAAAACCCACAAAGATTAACACTCTCAGTGTTAATATAGGACCAAAAATCAAATGCTAATGCTTGCCAAGAAAAAAATCGACAAAAAATTCAAAGGCCTGAAACAGGGCAAGATTCGACCCTCGAATTCAAATTTGTCGGTCGAATTTGAAATTTGATGGTCGAATTCAAATTTGACCCTCGAATTCAAACTCAACCCTCGAATTCAAAATTTGCATCAGGCTTGAAAATCAGAAAATCGACCCTCGATTTTCAATTCGATGGTCGAATTCTAAATTCAACCCTCGAATTCCTTTCGGTCTGTGTTTGTTAAATTTTTGGATCTTTGGACCCTTTTCATCATCATTCAACCACAACCTTCTTATCAACAATAAATACAACATATTCTACTCTAAACAAAACATAAATTCAACAACATAAGGAGGTTTAAAAGCCTACCTCTTGTCGTTTAATCCGCTATTTTCGTTGCACCGAATTCAAGCACCGGAACCAATCCCCAAAGCTTGTTGGTTCAAAACCTCCAATCAGTCCATCATTAACCTTTCTCTATTGCACAGATCTGATCCACACAGTGACATCCTCTCCCCTATCCTTCTCTTCCAATAGCCCAAACAGATCAGAATTCAAGCACAATTCTAATCAATGGTTGAGATGGGGAGAGTAATTCTCAAGCTCACAAGATCTAAGATCAAAGGCAAAGCCAAGGGTTGCAAACTCTGATTCAAACGAGAGAGAGAGAGAGAGAGAAGTGTAACTTCTCTTGCAAGTCCCTCTCTTTATAATATTAGTTAACAACTAATAAAATCTAGATTTTTCTATCTACCACTTATCCATTTACCTTGCAAAAAAAATCCGGTGTTAAACAGAACCCCAACCTTATTGCGTAAGTCATTGATTACATGACTTGCACACATCTCGAGACAAAATCCTTTGGCCATTATTCACATCAAACACATAGCTAACCAAAAATTCAGAAAAATCCCTCAATAATTTCCTGACATGCTTATCGAGGTCAACGAAAAATAGGCCAAAAATATTAGGGATATTATATTCTCCCCTCCTTAGGAATTTTCGTCCTCGAAAATATAATGCAACTCACATCATAAAATGAAATGAAAAGGAAAACATAGGTCACCGTGCGTTGGACTCACAGGGCACGCAAGTCAAGGGATGAGATCCGTAGTAACTTGGATGTACTGCATGTGGCACCCGAAGGGCCATAGTGGATTGCATCCGTATATGAATGCCTACACCCCAAGTGTCACGTGCCGGGAGACCGTCGCACAGTGACTCATGAAAACAACCAAGACAACACGATCCCACCATAGCAAAATAGAGACAAAATTTTAAAGACAAAACCCACATATAGATAGCAAAAACAAGATCGCATGTACTCATGAGAGCACATGTCCACATAACAAAATCCAAAATGCAAAAACAAAGCCAAAGAGAATTTTGAGCTAAATGTAAAAACCCACATAGCAAAGTCTATAGCAAATATATACAAGACAAAGCAAAACTAACTATCAGATCAGAATCCCAAAATAAGAAATATAAAGAGATAACAAAAGTAGGACCACCAGGTCCTAAGATAATCCATGCATGAAATATAAATACATGCCCCAAAAATATAAGAACACATCCCGCAGTGCAACACTAAAACTCCCCTGCTGCAGATGGACCAGTCTGATCCTGGTCACCATCCCCATCATCATCATCCGCACCAACAACACCCTCATCGGAAGGCATGCTAGGACCTGCTCCGGATGTCGAAGGGTGGTGGATGGACGCTCGGATGTCAGCCATGTACATGCTATAATTCGTGGGGAATGCATGCCTCATGAGGTACGTCAGAGCCCCGCCATGTATCTGCAACTTGTGGCTCATAGAGCTGGTATGTTGTCAAGTAGCTCTCGGATCTCGGCTCCCAGCATCATCTCGACATGTAAACTCTAAGAGGCGTGAGATATACTTTGTGTGGTGAGGCAGAGAGTAGCGATCTGAGGCAACATCGTCGTGGATCGTCCTCATCTTCCTCGCCGGGAACTACTCCTTGAGTCTTAACAAGTCTCTGTGTACCCCAATTAACGAGTTTATCTGATTTAAGACCGTCGATGAATTTTGGCTCGATGGGGAATCTCATATGCGGGTCTTGCTCGATAAATCTCAATCATGACCGATATCAAACGAGCATATGGAATGCCCTTTTTCGGTTTTTTCACTTGCTTCCCCATTTTCTCCCGGGCTTTAATAATTCCCTTCAAAATTATTTCAGGGGCACTAAACCAACGCTCCTTGTAAGCAGCAAAGATAATCTGCTGGAGGGAACCTATGCGCTCAGATTTGTGACCAAACGGGTAGAGGGTTACCTTGAATATTTTGTCCAAAAGCCACATGGAGTCGGGCATGTGTGAGCGAACAATATATTTACCCGACCCATGACGACCCTGGGTCATTTGGGTAATAACCTCTTGAAAAAGGACAGGTTTAGGGAAAGGAGGACCCAATCCCATAGTCTTAGAATGTGCCGTAGGGCAACGCATTGCCACGGTAATGTCCTCTACGTCAAACGTATAATCTCGGCCGTCAATCGAAGTATAAATTTTCTTATTGTCCTCGCGGTGCATATGTTGATAAAATAAGTGCACCAAACGAGGGTAAAAATGGTCACTAAAGGCTGTACAAAGCGAAGTTAAGTGGGCTTTTTCTAAATATTCCGCCGCCGACTGAGTGGTTGTTTGTTGATCAAACAACTCAGGGTGAAATACATACTCAATGGTGAAGCCCTTTATGCCCCAAAATTCATTGGGTTGTTCCCGGATTGGAGGGGACACAGGTGGTGGAATTGGCTGTGGGGGTGGGGGAGCCGACTGTGAAGGTGGCTGTGTAGGCTGGCTCGAAGACGCAGCTTTTGAAGCTGGCCGTTTAGAGGTTGGATTTCGAGTAGGGGTGGATTTCTTAGGTCCCATTAAGCAAAAGAAACAAGAAGCCTAATTACTACAAGAATATGAGGCACCAAAAACAAAAGAAAAGAGGGTTTTACCTTTTGAAAAGCCCCCAAATCGGTTTTCAATAGACGAAATCCGAGCCCCTTCTGTAATTTGAGTGAAACCCCCTTGAATCTAGCTAAGAATAGCAAGAAAAGCTCCAAAATCCCCAAAACCCTTGAAAACCCTAAGCCCAAACTCTGTTTGCAAAAGCCAGAAATGACAAAACCCGAAAACAGAACCCACATAAGTGAAAAAATTTTGACCCTTGATTTTCCCATAAATTTCTCAGGCCATATTTTGGCCTAAACTGCCTAAGCACTATTCATCCAAAATCGACCCTCGATTTGGATTTTCGACCCTCGAATTTTAATATACCTGTGGTCTTCAAAAATGTCTAAAAATTTGACATTTTTAGAGCATTCCTTTGGGTCCAAATGGACCGCCATTGAGCCCGTTTCACTCCGATCACCGTATCTGACTATGACAGCAGTATCACAGCTGAATTTAGTGTGTAAAATTTAAAGAAAAGCTTAAAAAAATTGCCCGAATTATTTCACATAGCCATTAGGAAGTAACAAGTCCAGGTTCGATCGGAGTCATAAAATTTTCCGATTTCCATAAAATAGGTACATTTAAACCGGCACAAGTTTAACATACATTGGACCACCAAAAAATACTCGTCAAATTTTTTTTTTATTTATAATTAACACAAGTAAGTACATCACAAAGTTTAAACACAAGGCTCCCAGGTGGCTTCCTTTGGTGTATGATTCCACCATCGGACGAGAACTAAAGGAATCCGCTTAGTGTGTAGGATCTGCTCCTTGTGGTCCAAGATCTGAACCGGGTCCTCAATCACCGTCAAACCATCCTGAAGCTCGATGGGTTGGTAATCAAGTACGTGAGTCGGGTCACGTATGTATCGACGCAACATCGATACATGGAAGACGTTGTGCATGCTGGACAATTGCGGCGGTAGTGTCACGCGGTATGCAACCTCTCTGACTCGGCCTAATATCTCAAAAGGCCCAACGTACCGAGGACTCAGTTTCCCTCATTTCTCGAATCGCATAACGCCCTTCGTAGGCGAAATCCGAACGAAAACATTCTCGCCGACCTGAAAAATCAAGTGTTAGCGTCAATTTTCACGTGGAACATGTATCAAGTGATGTAATACACATTAATATAGTGAAAGCTACTGTAAAATCCACGTGTCTCCGTTTGAGATCAGCGTAGCTCTTCTGACGACTCTAAGCTACTCATAGTCGCTCGCGAATCAACCAAACCGTCTCGGTCGTGCGCTCGACTATCTCAGGGCCAATAATGAGCTTCTCACCCACTTCCTCCTAGTTCAACGACGATCTGCACTGTCGTCCATATAAACCCTCGAACGGAGCCATACCGATGCTAGCTTGGAAGCTATTGTTGTAAGCGAACTCGATCAGAGGTAAGTTTTGGTCCCATGACCCGTGAAAATCAAACATGCAAGCTCTTAGCATGTCCTCGATGATCAGATTCACTCGCTCAGTCTGGCCATCCGTCTGTGGGTGAAACGCTGAACTAAAGTGAAGACGAGAACCCATTCCTTCCTGAAACCGCTGCCAAAAGTGTGAAGTAAACAGCGGGTCTCTGTCTGACACAATACTAGCCGGTATCCCATACAGTCTAACAATCTCCTTGAGGTATAACTCTACAAGTCTACTGGCTGTATACGTAGTATTGTATGGCAGGAAATGAGCAGACTTGGTTAGCTGATCAACCATGACCCAAATGGCATTGTTCTTTCTCAGTGTTTTCGGTAACCTAAGAATGAAGTCCATTGAAATAGCTTCCCATTTTCACTCAGGCACAAGTAAAGGTTGCAATAGGCCTGCAGGATTCTGATGATCAACCTTAACCTGTTGACAAACCAAGCACCGTGATACGTACTCAGCGACGTCGCATTTTAAACCTCGCCATCAGAAATTCTTCATCAAGTCCTGATACATCTTGGTGCTACCAGGATGTATGGCATACATGGATTTGTGAGCCTCTTCCAGAATGATGTCCTGAAGCTCAATACTCGATTGTACACATACGCGGTCGTGAAACAACAAGGTCCCATCTATTCTAATGGAGAAATCCTTCTTGCTGCCACTCTCCACATCTCGTCTGATCGCCATTAGCTCATCATCGATCATCTGAAACTTCCTGATATTCTCAAAGAGCGTAGGGCACAATACAAGTGTAGCCATCAATGCTCCTGAGCCTTTTACATCAAACCGTGAGCTGCCCAAAGCCATATCTTCCAAAAGCTTCCATCTCTGAATCCAGCTAACAAGATGTGACAACTGCGCTGAAGACCTTCTACTAAGAGCATCAGCAACGACGTTTGCCTTTCCTGAATGGTACTGAATCGAGCAATCGTAGTCCTTCAAGAACTCCATCTATCGTCGCTGCCTCATATTCAAGTCCTTTTGAGTGAATAGGTACTTGAGACTCTTGTGATCAGTGAATATATCGAATATCTCACCGTAGAGGTAATGTCTCCAGATCTTCAAGGCAAATATAACTGCTGCTAACTCGAGATCATGTGTCGGATAGTTTCTTTCATGGTCCTTCAGCTGCCTAGAACCATATGCAATGACCCACTCGTGTTGATTAAGCACACAGCCTAATCCACCATAAGAAGCGTCACTATACACTGCGAAGCCTCCACTACCGGAAGGTATAGCAAGTACTGGTGCCGTAGTCAATCGACGCTTCAGCTCCTGAAAACTCTGCTCGCACTGCTCTGTCCAATCAAACTTCACATTCTTTCTCATGAGTTGCATAAGTGGACCCGATATCTTTGAGAAACCCTCGACAAATCTTCGATAGTACCCTCCCAAACCAAGGAAACTTCGAACCTCTATAACTGTCGTAGGTTGTTCCCAGTTCACCACCGAATCGATCTTTGTAGGATCTACTGAGATACCCACTTCAGAGACTATGTGGCCCAAGAAACTGAGCTGCTCAAGCTAAAACTCACACTTACTGAGTTTGGCATACAACTGATGATCTCGAAGTGTTTGAAGAGCCATTATCAGATGCTGCACATGCTCCTCTCGGGTTTTCGAATAGATGAGGATGTCATCTACGAAAACTACCATAGATTTATCAAGATGTAGTTTGAACACTCGGTTCATCAGGTCCATGAAAGATGCAGGCGCATTCGTCAATCCAAACGGCATCACTAAAAACTCATAGTGGCCATAACGCATACGGAACGCAGTTTTGGATATATCTTTTGCCTTGATCTTGAGCTGGTGATAGCCTGACCTCAGATCAATCTTCGAGAAGAACCTTGCACCCTGTAATTGATCAAACAAGTCATCTATCCGCAGAAGAGGATAACGATTCTTAATCGTCATCTTGTTGAGTTGCCGATAATCGATACACAGACGCATCGATCCGTCCTTCTTTTTCACAAAGAGAACCGGTGCACCCCAAGGAGAAACACTCGGTCGAATGAAGCCTTTGTCTTACAGCTCCTAAAGCTGTTCCTTGAGCTCTTTCAACTCAGTAGGCGTCATCCGATATGGAGCTTTGGATAACGGTTCTATACCCGGCGCTATCTCAATCGCGAACTCAATCTCTCTATCAAGTGATAATCCAGGTAAGTCCTCTGGAAAGATATCAAGATACTCGCAGACCACCGTGATAAGAGCCAAGTCATTCTTCTTTTCTGTATAATCTTGCAAGTAGGCCAGATACCTGCTGCAACCATTCCTCATCATGCGCTCGGCTTTAATAGCTGAAACCAACGGTGCAACCTTTGATTTGACTCCACAGAATCGAAAGGATTTTCGCTTTGGCGGTCGAAAGGTCATGATCTTTCCTAGACAGTCCACGCTCGCGTGATAAGCTGCCAACCAATCCATCTTGAGAATAACGCCGAACCCTTCCATGCTCAACGTAATCATGTCGGTCACTGTCTCGTGCTCATCAATCATCACGATGACTGACTGACATGTTGTATCCGTACTCACCGAACTTCCCGTAGGGATCTTTACATCCAAAATGAAGGCAAGGGGTTCGGGAGTGATACCTAACTTCTCTGAGAAAAGAGGAGTAATAAACGAGTGTGTAGACCCGGGGTCTATTAGTACTCGTGCTTCAATTTTACTTGAGTCGCCTCTACGACTCATCATAAGGGTACCTTTATTAAAAAGCCTGTTAATTATATGCAAAGATTCCTATGTTGTTTAGAATTTATTTAAATGAATTTAAACATTAAATAATAGAATCAATGCAAAATTGACATCTCGACTTTAATGATACCTTGGATTACATCACCCGACGTTTGGGCATCCTGTGCAGTCACTGCATAAGCTCGGCCTTGAACTGTAGGTTGCGTCGACTTCTACATAGAGACTGACGTAGTCCTTCCCTTTTCCGCTGTAGGACAATCCTTGATCATGTGACCAATCTGTCCACACCTAAAGCATCCTCCAATATTCCGTCGGCAATCCTCCGTCTTATGTGGTTTCCTACATCTTGCGCAAGCTCAAGTACAAATAGGAGTAACAGTTGATCCCCACACTGAACCTTGAGCCACGGAAGCTCCACTCGCAGTAGTGTTCCCGGCTCTGAAAGGTCGCCCTGGTGAAGAACTCTGCTGTCTTTGATAGGAAGATGATACTGGTCCTGAAACAACAGCCGGTCTGGAATATGATGGCTGACTAGGATAGGGAGGAGGTTTAGAGAACCTCGGCTTTTTGTTCACCTGCTTTGAAGCACTCAACTGTCCCTGGCCAAACCGATTTTTATTTCCCTGCTCTCACCTCAAATATTGTTTTTGAATGTCTCCCTCTCCAATGAGAGCCTTTGCTATGATGCCCGCATACGTCTCCATCTCCCACATCGACACCCTCTCCTGAATATTTGGCCTCAAACCTCTCTGAAATTTCTGAGCCCCATCAGCTCAGTGGCCACGTGTAAGGGTGTAAATCGGGAAAGTCTATCAAACTCTGTGCCATACTCGCGCACCGACATCTTGTTCTGTTTTAACTCAATAAACTAGACTTCCCACTGGTTACGCACGATCTTTGGAAAATACTAATCGTTGAACGTCTCCACAAACTCTGCCCAAGTCCATGGTGTATTGGGTTAGTCCTGCTCTCGCATCCTGGTGACAGACTTCCACCAAGGACTGGCCTCGCCTAAAAGTTTGAAGGATGCCCAGCGTACCTTCTCAACGTCTGTACACTGTAGCACCTCAAAAATCTTTTCCATCTCATCAAGCCATGCCTCGGCTTCCATCGAATCCATCTGCCTTAAGAATGTAGGAGGTCTCATCCTCCTGAACTCGGCGAATCCTCCTGGTTGATGTCCGTCACATCTCGGTCTGTCTATGGCTCGCAATCGTTGAGCCATGTTGTTGGCCAAGGCTGCCAACACCTGGTCAACATTTCCCCCATCAGGCCTATCAGCTCCCAAAGGATCTGCATTAGGACCAGATACGAATCTCTCTCTTCCATGTGCGGTGCCTACGCCCTCATCAATCTCCTCTATACGTGCCATGCGAGGTCCTTCTCTACCTCGGCCCCTGCCTCTGAACCGCGGAGGCATGCTGATCTGTCATTGTTGAAAAATAATAACAGTTGATCAGTATTGATTGTTAAAGCAATCCAACCCTTAGTCCTAAGACTCTGAACCTAGAGCCTCGCTTTGATACCAACAGTGACGACCCGACTTTTCCAATCCCTAAGGTATAGGAAAGGCCGGTTCATCAACTTATTGATTTCTCAATAAGCCGTAACAAATAGAAGCTGGCAACAAACAATGATCTAAAGACAAAGGCAAAGCATAGAATAAGTAAAGACAAAAGCTTTTAACAACAAAATATATATCACTCTGAGGAACCAGGAAGAACCACTGGTGATGGCCAATCCAACACCTAAAATAGTGGTTCACAATAATAGTTCCTGTGTGATATCAAAAGGACAAAACAAAGGCCTAAGGCCCAATATTCAAAGAATATTCTAACAAAAGTACCAAAAAGAAGTAATCTAGAATCAAGGGAAAAACTCCTCAGCAGGTGTATCCAATTCCTCCTCAGGAATGTAATCGGAGTCCTCCAAATCCTCTTACCCTAGGTCAATCTCAGCACCTATGACGTATAATCGAGGGTGAGCTAACAACAAAGCCCAATAGAGGAAACAGGTCTATTTGCATTTCATTATAAGTAAAGGTTTTCAAAAGATAGAAATCGGATCAAATATGGTTTTCAAATGATGCTTTGCAAACTAAATCTCCAGTTCTAATCCTGAGTCAAAATTGATAACATTCATCTGATGTGTTCAAAATCTTCTGAATTAGCATGCTTCTTGTCTTAAATTTATAACTTAATTTTATCTCCCAAATTTTCTATAGCATGAGAGCGGACTACATGACCGATGGGAAACCCTACTAACCATCGTCGTTCATGAACCCATTTTCTAAATAGCAACAAGCCCCTACGCTATGAGGGAAACTTGCGCCAAAACAAACACCGTCCACACGGTTGGTAGAATCTAGGGGGTCGTTCGTATGTACCTCAAATCGAATGCAAATGCTAACTTATATCAAAGTTTATTATTCATAACATATTACTGATTTTTCGGAGTTCTGATTCGATGTTCACATTCAAAAATAATAGAGGTTTTGAGGTTCAAAGTTCACAGTTCTTAATCATAACAAAGTTCTCAAATTTCTTATTTGTATCTTAATTCCAGATTCTTATTCATGCTGTGTTCAAACTAATATTTCCAAAATTTATGTTCCTTATCAAAATATTCAAAATAGTCCCTACTTATAATAGAATGCAAATAATGTGTAGGGTTCCCCTACCTCAACAAAGACGGTTCAAAAACAAGCATAAGCAGTCCTCACAAAGGACTCCCAATATTCAAAACCTACAAAGATTAACACTTTCAATATTAATATAGGACCAAAAATCAAACCCTAAAACTTGCCAAGAAAAAAATCGACAAAAAATTCAAAGGCCTGAAAGAGGGCAAAATTCGGCCCTCGAATTCAAATTCGTGGGTCGAATTTGAAATTCAATGGTCGAATTCAAATTCGACCTTCGAATTTCAAAATTTGCATCAGGCTTGAAAATCAGAAAATCGACCCTCGATTTTCAATTCGATGGTCGAATTCCAAATTTGACCCTCTAATTCCTTCAGGTCTGTGTTTGTTAAATTTTTGGATCTTTGGACCGTTTTCATCATCATTGAACCACAACCTTCTTATCAACAATAAACACAACATATTCTACTCTAAACAAAACATAAATTCAACAACATAAGGAGGTTTAAAATCCTTCCTCTTGTCGTTTAATCCGTTGTTTTCGTTGCACCAAATTCAAGCACCGGAACCAATCCCCAAAGCTTGTCGGTTCAGAATCTCCAATCAGTCCATCATGAACCTTTCTCTATTGCACAGATCCGATCCACACAGTGACATCCTCTCCCCTATCCTTCTCTTCCAATAGCCTAAACAGATCAGAATTCAAGCACAATTCTAATCAATGGTTGAGATGGGGAGAGTAATTCTCAAGCTCACAAGATCTAAGATCAAAGGCAAAGCCAAGGGTTGCAAACTCTGATTCAAACGAGAGAGAGAGAGAAGTGTAACTTCTCTTTCAAGTCCCTCTCTTTATAATATTAGTTAACAACCAATAAAATCTAGATTTTTCTATTTACCACTTATCCATTTAACTTGTAAAAAAATCTGGTGCTAAACACAAACACCAACCTTATTGCGTAAGTCATTGGTTACATGACTTGCACACATCTCGAGACAAAATCCTTTAGCCATTATTCTCATCAAACACATAGCTAACCAAAAATCCAGAAAAATCCCTCAATAATTTCCGGACACGCTTACCATGGTAAACAAAAAACAGGCCAAAAATATCAGGGATATTACAAAGGTGCTAAGGGCCTCACGTGAGAACTCTCTCTCACTTCTTCCTCTCTCTATTTCTAAACAAAGGCAAGGAGAAATGGCTTACACTTATCTTATACCCTTGGTTTGCTTCCATGTGAAGCGCACACACACACACATGGGGGTTTCAGCAAATGGTTTGGTTCGCTTGCGAACCCTATACACCTAAGTCAGGTGTTATATCTCTTGTCTAACAAGGTCAATGATCCTAAAGCATGTTCGAAAAATCTGAAATGGTATCACGTACCGTACCGATACGTGTACCTAACTGACTTACACAGTTCACAAAGTTTGGGGAGATTACATTTATAGTGAACAATGAGGACATTATTTTGTTCAGGTGTGGGGGTATGATTAATATATTTTTCTTTATTTGAATCCCTTTAAAACATATTTTATTTCATTTTAACACCATTTGTGCTTACGTTAAGGAGTGTTAAAAGTTTAACTTGGGAAATTTATTCTTCAAACAATAAATCTTAGGAAATTGTGACTTTTTCTTGCATATTTAAAATCTGTATTCGCAATTCCTTCTCAATGGCAACCATCTGCCCAATGAAATTTCAAACTTTAACATTTAATGGATCCCTAGTTAACAATAAAGGTGGTATGGGAAATGATTTCTAATCTTAACATCTCGAATGGCCATATTAATTCCGATTGTAAAGAGGTCAATAAATTAATGGACTATTTACGAGTCTATCGTGCATAAGCTTTTAGTTGACGTTAAGCTCTTCTTGATTCGAACTTTTCTTCATTTAGCGGGTTGGTAGAGACTATACATTAGGCTAGCTATATGGACTATGTTATAGGGCAATGGTCAAGTCCTACCAAGCAAAACTGGATTTCCAGTCCTACCCCATCCGGTGCCCTTAGAAATCGGAGAATCGTGACTTTCTTGATTTTCACTTTTTATAGCAAAACGTGCAGTCAAGATTCTCCTATTTGCAAGGGCACTGGATGGGGTAGGACTGGAAATCCGGTTCTGCCTTGTAGGAATTGACCATTCCCCCTATGTTATATAGGCCTGTTGAATCCTAAAACAAGTCTACGAAGAAACTTACCTATTTTAAATGAAAAAAATGGGATCTTAATTTTGAAATAATTTCATGGTTTACTTGGAAAATTATTTACTTTCTCTTCAGGGAAAGTTCAGTTAATACTATTTACACCAATAAAAAATTATAAGAACACCCATCTGCAGGGGTGTAAGTTCAGTTAACCGTACCGAAATTTTTGTTTTTTGGGTGGTTCTGCCTTTACCACAACCAAAAAAATCAATTTCGATTTCGGTTAACAGAAAGTCTAAAACTTCAAAAAGTCAAAATCGAAATTGAACTGAACCAATTATCTTGTGGGTTTTTCAGTTTCAGTTTAGTTTCAATTTTTTCTATCTTTTTCGTTTTCATTTTTTTTTTCTTGTTTTTTTTTTATTTTTTCATTTTTGGGTAGGTTTCATCACCCTACCTAACCAATATTTGGGTTAGCCAATTAAACCAAACCGATTTGGCAGCAGTTTTGGGTTTGTTTAATACCAATTTTTACTCAGTTCGCACGACCGATTTTGTAGTGGATTTCGGTTTTTGGAACAAAACTTGCACCCTTGACAGTTTAGGTGGGACCTTTTAGAGCTTTGGGTGGTGCAAATGGAGATTCCCTTTCCAAAACAGATCTTTATTTTCATAAATTTTTTTTTGATAGGTAAGCTTGAGGTTCTATTAAAAAATAGGTAAGCTTCAGGTTCTATTCTAAAAGGAAGTAATATAGTAAAAAAAATCCAAAACAAAATTCAAAGATCAAAAGGAGCTTTGGCATTGCCATCACCCCTATTAATCTCCAAAATCACACTAATGCAAATTCAACAATTCCCCAATATAATCATCATCTTCTTGAATCTTTAAAGACTCCACGCGAAAGGACACTTCTCTAATGATATTATACAGAATCGTCCTCTTTTGTGTAATCACATTATTAAAGATATGGTTGTTTCACTCTCTCCAAATGAAATAAATGGTAATGCAAAAGCATTACGAATAAAATGGTCCTTCCTTTTCTTCCCCTTAGACCTTTCCATACATCACTTCAACTCTTCAAGCAACATAAGTTTGTTGTTGGTGTTGATTCCCAGCCTGAATCTGATGAACCTCCAAATCCATTGAGAACAACCACAACCAAAAAATAAATGTTCAGTGTCCTTTGCATTCGCCCAACATAAAACACATCTAGATGGGATACTAATACCCCTTTTGCATAGATTGTCTATGGTCACGAGCTTAAAGCTTTTTGTTTGTCATGCACAGAAAGAGTACTTATGAATATTGCCCAAATTCCAAATGAAATATTTCCAGTCAACTACCATTCCTTTGATTCTAATAACATTTCAAGCAGATCGAAGAGAAAATTTACCATCCCTTGAAGGTTTTCAAATCCATCTATCATGTTGATTCAAATTTAGCTCATCAGTAGTACGAACATCCTTCCAAGCTTCTTTCAAGGAACAATTGAGGGATGTGGCAAAATCCACACTCCATCAAAGGCTACATCATTAACCATAGTATTTTCATCCAAACCAGATTGAAGAAGAAGTAATTTGTGATAAGTAGGAATAGTGGATTTGCCATTAACCCAAGTATCAAACCAGAAGCTAGTAGTAGTCCAATTCCCCAAAACTAATAGACAATTGCTTAAGACAACGTCTCTGGCTGCAAGGATTCCCCTCCAAACCCATGAAGAATCTCTTGGCAAAGAACAATTCTAAATGCTTTGTCTCCCAACAACTGAGCCCTTGTAGCTTGGGTCAAAAGAGAATCATTTTGAACAATAGACCAAAAGAGTTTTGCCATTCCAGCTTGATTATAATCTGCAAAATTACGAATGCCAAGACCTCCTTCCTCCTTCAGTTTACAAATTCTCTTTCAATTGATAGGAAGCGTAGATTGAGCCAACGACGGTCCTCTCCAAAGAAAACAAAAAAAGATATTCTCAATCTCTTTAGGAGTTCTGTTTGAAGGGATAAAAGTACCCATCCAGTAAACTTGAAAGTTGCTCAAAACTGAAGAGATCAAAATAAGTTTGCCAGCATGAGAAAGAAAATGTCCCTTCCAACTATCCAATCTATTTGTGATTTTTTAAATAAGAGAGTTGCACATAGAATAAATCATTCTTGAAGAGAATAAGGGAATGCCCAGATATCGAATGGGTAGTACACCTTAGTTAAAGTGTAAACCATCTAGGATGTCTTTCTTGACTTGACAAGCTTAACTAAATATGACTGAACTTTTGTTATCATTTGCCATAAGTCCGGAGAATCTATAAAAGAACTCTAGAGAATCTTTAACCTCTTTAGGAGACCCAACGTCTTCATCCAAAAAGAGGAGGAGATCATTTGCAAACATGAGGTGCGATATACTAGGCCCGACCCAGCTAGTAAGTTAGGAACAAGAATCCTCCCTTCATCAATCTTTTGCTCAAGAACACAAGTAAAGGCTTCCATAATAAGAGTAAATAATAAAGGAGACAGAGGATTCTCTTGTCTAATACGACATGTTCCACTAAAGAAATCATGAGGGGACTAATTAACAAGGATGGAGAAGGTGGGAGTAGTAATACATTGAGTAATCCATGCTTTCGAAATTTCATAAAAACCAATCCGTCTAAGGATATTGATAATAAAATTCCATCTTACTCGGTCATAAGCTTTTCGGATATCAATTTTTGCATATAAAGCTTTCACACCACTAGTGAGGTGAAACTTCCTAACCATCTCATGAGCAAGTAAGTTATTTTTAGTGATACACCTTTCCTTCACAAAGGTGGGTTGGATTAGGCTAACAAGCTTCAGAAGCACCAAGGCAAGTCTATTCGAGATCATTTTTGTGATAACTTTGTAAACGAAGTTGCAAAGGGTAATAGGTCTCAGCTTGTCAATGGTAATAGCATCTTTTCCTTTAGGAATCAGTCTAATAAAAGTAGAATTTATAGACTTTAAAAGCTTTTTATTTTGAAAGAAATTTCTTACCGCATGAAGGAACTCATTGACAATATTTCAGTAGATCTTATAAAAATCAACAGGGAAACCATCAGGTCCAGGCGCTTTTCCATTTGGTGAAACAAACACCACTTTGGTGATTTTATCGTTAGTAACTGGCAATGAAAGCTTTGTGGCATCTTTAGGTAGAAGTCTTCACTTAAAAGGAATAGCAGGAACGAGATCAATGATGGAAGGGGTGTAAATATTCTTATAATGGTTAACAATATAGTCCCTAATTTGGCCTGGATCAACACATATGTTCCTAACATCATCCACTATCTCATATAGATTATTCACAACTTTTATAGCATTGACATTTGCATGATAATACCTGGTGTTGCGATACCATCATTGATGAGTTGATGGCGAGACTTCTGGAAGTAAAATTCCTCCTCAGTGTTTAGTTCTCTATTAAGCTCAACCAATGTAGTCATTTCTTTCTATGCTAGTTCCTCATTTAATGGTTCTCCTTGGATGGAATTATGAACTGTTGTGACCAAAGTGTGGGCAACTCGAACTCTGGATTGAATAGATCCAAAGTCCCTTCCATTCCATTCCTGAATGGCTTCTTTGACGAATTTGAGTTTCTGTTAGAGAATGAACATTTCAATGCCAACTACCTATCATCCCCAAGCCTTAAGAATGAAATCTTTGAATCTTGTTTAAGAGGTTGACACTGTAAAGAACTTGAAAGGCTTCGGCCTTGAGGGAAAATCATGATGAAATCGAGTAATCAGAGCAGAGTGATTAGATATTCCATCAGGCAAGTACTCAACCACCACATCAGGCCATAAAATTTTCGACTGAATATTTGCTACAACCCTATCCAGCCAACAAAGGATGCGCCTATTACCGAGGGATCTACTAGACCAAGAAAGAGAATTACTAATAGCTCGAAGATCTCCAAGCTAACAAGCATCAAGGCAACTATGAATTCATTCATAATACGCCTTGGGACTATGCACCCCCCAACCTTCTCCTTAGGAAATCTGATACAGTTAAAATCCCCATTTAAAAGCTACGGTCCATTGATGTTAGCAGCAATGTTTAAGAGGAAGCTCCATAGCAATCTTTTGTCAGAGGCAAGGTTCGAAGTATATATGGTAGAAAGATAAAATTGCAAGTTATCATTCCTTGTAACATTGATATGCACAAGTTGATCAATTTCTGCTAGTTTATCAATAGAGAATTTATCAGGATCCCACATAATCCACGCCCGTCCAAACGTATTATAGTTCATAATACTGCTCTAGCTTCTATTTATTGATCACATAATCTTTTCACTTCTAAACTGACTAATTTTAATTTCCATTAGGCATAGAATACCGAGACTTTGATCTCTAATTTACTTCTTCACTTCCTTCCTTTTAGTCCGATTATTGAGACCCCGGACATTCCACGACCCGCAATTCATCTAAACGGGTTAGATTGTTGAGTCAACCCTGTCTTATTACCTTTTCCCTTCCCCTACGGTTTAGGTTTAGTCTTATGTTTCTTTGGTTTAACATTGCTTACTTCTTTCACCCCCATAATTTGAGAGATAGACCCAATACCAAATTTACGATTTTCATTGGTCCACATTTCACGGTTTAAAATAGACACGATGGAGATGAGTTTTTAATATATATTTTTTCAAAGATAATCTAAGTAATGCACCCAAGGTCCACGTGGCATCGAAATAATATTTTGGATGGCACGTGAATCTCCACATGGAAGGTTGGAGGACGGCCATAGAGGACGGATCCCTTTTCCTATATATATATATATATATATATATATATATATATATATATATATCATACGGGCATTAAGATATTTTTACATCTTTCTTAAAGACTTCTAATCACCAAAGAAAAAACAATAAAGAGTCTCTTTGAGATTTAGGTTGGATGCGCCAATCTTTCCATACGGAGGCTGGCTTTCATTGCCTACAAATAAAATCCAAAAGGGGTGCTTGTTAATCCACAAATAAGATATACAAGGACATAAAATATAGCTAATAGATTGTACTGGTCGGGTCCGGTCGACCCTTTACCCGACCTGGCCCAATATTTTATTGTGTCGGGCACATAAACTTGATCTGTCGGGTCGGGTCGGGTTGACCAAGAGGTTGTTTGGGGTCGGGCGACAGGTCTGGTATGGTTTTTGGGTTGTGTCGGGTCAGCTTGAATGTACCAGCGGATTGGGTCGGGCACTGTGATTTTCTTATTGGGCCTACAAAATTTGGATGCGGACATGATTCAAAATCCTCTAAATTAACCAGTGTAATACCTTTAGAAAAATTATAAATGGTGGACAAATTTGCAGGCAGCTTATGTAGCAGGACGTGACTGGCTACAGTGCTTGGGGCGGCCCTCTATATGTGCAGCCAATAATGTCATGCCACATAAGCTGCCTACAAAATTGTCTGTAAAAAAATTGCCATACCTTTTATATAATATATACGATATCAGGTCGAGCTGACCAAACTCAATTTTACCCAACAAATTCGGGTCGGTTCGATGCATCATGTCCAGCCTGACCTGATGGGCAAAATTTATGTTCCTGATCTGGTTAAAATTGGATTGGGCCGGTTAGGTAATGGGCCGATCCAACCCATTGATATCTCCGGGTGTCAACCGGTCGGGCAGGCATGTTTTTCAGGTTCTACCTTTGTAGCCCACTCAGCCTTGAAAATTTAGGCTCTGTGAGCAAATGAGTTGGACCCTTTTTATAATTTGTACTATATTTTATGGATGGGCCTGATTGATAAACGGTTTGGGCTTGGGCCTGACTTTAGAGTGTCATAAAAGGCTAGTCTCGACTAGCCTTTTATAAAGGCTAGATGCAAATTTGACTTGTTGACACCTCAAGTAGCACACGTATGTTTTACCTCTTTTTCCCAATCGCATCGAATGGTGAGGATTGCCAATATCACTGTCTGAATGGCAGTCCCACCTATCATTCCAGCCCAAATACCCTACAATTAAGCAAAGAATCATACAGAAATCAGTGATCACAAAAACGTTAAAATTAGTAATAATAATAATAATAATAATAATAATAATTAGGGATAATGGCATCATCCACCAAATGGTGTTTAAATGATTTGCCATCACTAAATTAAATTTTTTATCTCACACCATTGAGTGTGGTTTCCTAACATGACTTTGATTTTGAGTTTGAATATCAGCCATTAAAATTAAACACAACGATTGAGACTAGAGTGCACAGATCTGGTGGTTAACAACTATAAAAAGATTTGATTTCTGGGCACACTGCCTTTGAACTTATGATCTATAACTTTGACGGTGTGGATTACCTACACCTTGAGCCAATCAATGGTATACCATCATTCAAGCACATTTTTGGTGCTTAAACGATAGTCAAGAGAGTCGTGCCCTAATTAATAATTAATATGTAGAGGCATGACGGCCTCTCTCGTGTCAAACTATGGACGAAAATTTCGGCTGATAACTTGAGTTATCAGCTTAAACATTTCGGTTTCAGTCCCCATCGAAGTTATCAGTCTAAGCGTTTCGGTTTCGATCCCCATCGAAACGAAAGATTAAACTGAAATTTCACTCTGCAAATGTACGGGACTGAAATTATCGGCCAAAAATTTAGAATTTTGGCCAAAATTTTGGTTCACATTTTTGGTTTCGATCATGTCCGAAACCGAAAAATAAAACCGCTATTTTAATCCTTGAGTTAAACGGCACATGCTTTTGAACAATCAGTCTTAAAAGTAGCATTCCATATTTGAATTCAAGGATGCCCATGAATATCCTCATTCGAGGATATGATAATGATTAATATATATATATTTTTTATAAGAATGATAATGATTAAATATTAAAGTTCACATATTCAGATAATTCTAAGCAATGACTGCCTACTTTTTGAGCCTAAGAATGTGCATATGTCAAAACAGGGTACCTCTACTGTCGCCCACGCGAAAGTACATTTGAAACCTTTTGAAAGCCATTGACTGCTTGGAATCAGAGTCATATGAGACAACGGAGATTACTTTTCATGCCAATATTCAATATAATGGATCTTGAGACCATAAACTTATCATAAGATTTAATTAATTTTTATTACACATAAAACAAATAGCAAATCAATGGCTCTAAAATCACATTTTAGGGTGATGTGTGCCATATGATTTTAGGGCCACATTTTTGGAATTCATGCCAAGTGAGTGAATCAGAAACTGATTATCTCTTGGTACATGGTCTCAAGATCCATTGGGTGGCAGGTTGCCGTGAAAAACGATCACCATCATCTTATTCCATGCAGTAAAAGGGTTTCAAAGGTGCTCTCCATAAACCTGTAGCCATGAACAAAGGTATCCTCAAAATGTTAGAGAACGACACATCCGGAACATGTGTTTGGGTGTCATGCCGATGTAACAAGAGTCAATTAATTAATATTTATTATTGTTCATTTTCATCACCATTAATTGCAGTGTTTTCCATCTCTTTCTAAATTTGGAAGGGAAGAAGCAAGGTAACAAAATTAGTATCGGACTTAGGTATCGGTCCTTGGAGGATCAATACAACTCGACCCATACGTATTGGCCGATACCAATACATATCGGCCTATTTTAAAAAATAATAATAATAATACACTACAAAAAAAAAGACTATTAGCCGCAGCCAAAAACTGCCGCTATTAACAAAAAACTATTGTTATTAATTATGCTGCCATGGTATTAAATATCGGCTGATACCGATACGTATCGGTTTTCACGCCAATCGATACATATCGGCTCCGATACGTATCACTATATCAGCATCCGCCACCCAGTGCTCCTGCACATCTTCGTCGTCCTCTTGAACAATTTAACGTCTTGCTCGTTCGATGTAAAAGCTAGTGACCGGATCAACTGGTAAACTAATCGGTTATAGCAACTAGCAAGCACACACATGTCAAAATTAGGAGACACGAGCCAGGCTGGAAGAGGGTTTGCTATTCGGGATGTGTTTTGGTTTGGGTAACTATGGCTCCATATGACATAGCTCTTTGCTAGCCCCCGCCATAGCTGAGTTCACCTGCTATGGCAATGCTTCTTGCTGGATTTGTCATATACCTGCTGACCAAGCTAGCGGCCTGTGAAATATCCGGTCGAGTGCATACCATAGCATAGGAAACACGAGTCATAAACTCATGCTCCTCATCAATACTAAGAGAAATGCTAGTTGAAAGACAGAAGTGGCTGCTAGTGGAGTACTCACTGCATTTGAGTTCTTCATCCCAAACCGTGAGAGTACCTTCTCTAGATAATTCTTTTGTGTCAGGCAAAACTGCATTTTCTTTCTATCTCTCTGAATCTCCATCCCAAAAATCTTTCTCGCTGCGTCAAGATCCTTCATTTCAAATTTTATACAAAGTTGAGATTTTAACTTATTAATCTCTCCACCATGCTCTTTGCAGCTATGAGGAAGTCATCAATATACACGAAAAGGTAAATAAATTAGCCATCTGCTAGTCTCTTGAAGTAAACACAATTATTGTATTCACTTTGAATATAATTTTGGCCCAACATGAATGTGTCAAATCGCTTGTACCACTGTCTCAGCGACTGTTTCAACCCATACAAGGCCTTACACATTAACCTCTCTTCTCTAGGAGACTTGAACTCTTCATGTTGGTTCATATAGATCGCCTCCTCTAGATCACTATATATGTGCAATCATGAATTTTATCAATCTGTCGCAACGATACACTAAAAAAAAATGGGGAGTCGCCACCTGGAGCATTTGGTGTCCCAAGATACCCAAAATCAAGATCGTGTGCACCAAAGTGCTCGATTTGACTTTGATCCTGTCTACGCCAAAGGCTTTTGGGTAGTGGCTTCGGTTATCAATCAGGAAGGTGTTAGGCACCCAATTGAGCAGTTCGTAAGCGGTCTCTACTATGGTTAAGTGTAAAAAATTGTATAAAAACAAGCGACACTTCTTCTTGCCCGAAGGTACTCCAATCTTATTTAAGCCCCCCGTAATCACTGAAATTTCGACGTCGTAACGACTCAAATTCTAGAATAGAGGAAAAGTAAATAAATAAGGTAGAAGAATAAAGGGGAGAGTCGGAGCTCTCGGGCTCTTGTTGCACCGCCATGGATCTTCGCGTGGGTACCGATTCCGATGAGCTTCTGATAGTGCAATGGTTAGAGCAAGGTTCTAACTTCTAAGGCTTGAAGGTTTGGAAGGCTAGGTATGAGGGTATGATAATGATCTAGGATAAGGCTTCAAAGCTTTAGGAATGATGGATTAATGGTGGAGGATGTGATGGTATGAGGGAGAGGATAGGTTTCAAAGCTTGAAAAGATTAGGACTTGAAAATGGGGAGGGAATTCTTTAGAGTTTTCTCTCATTTGGAGATTTTTCAAGTGGCTTAAATAAGAGGGAGGGGAGCTCTATTTATATATGAAGAGGTGATTAGGGGATGGGTGCTTAAGGTTCTAATTAGTTTAGAAATTAGGTAATAGTGAATCTAAGGTTTTTTAGGTTTTTAAGAGCTTAGAGAAGAGGGAGTTGGGTTTTAATGGTGGATGATGGGGTGATGACTTAAGTGGCAAAAGGGTAGTTTTCAAAGCTTATTGGGGGAATAAGAGTCCTAAGGAAACAAACCCCAAGCCTTGGGATGGTCCACAAGTTAAATCCCCAATTCAAAAATCAACCATTTTTAAGAAAAATGGTTTTTTTCAACTTTGAGATGTTAGGGCCCGATTTTATAATTTCCTGCCCAAATTCGTATTTTTCAAATTGTCATAACTGTTGATGTACAGATCAAAATTAGGCTATTCTTAGCTCTTTAGAAAGTTGGGAACCTCTACCTTCCAATGGCATAGGCATTAGATTGAGAAACTATCTGTGCAAACCTTCGCACTCCTTTTTTCATCAGCTGTTTTGATTAATTTGAAACGAGTTCTATGGGTCCATTTTAGGCTTTCTAAGGATTTGGAAAGATTAGGGTTCCTTCCTAAGGGTTTGGGAATAGTTCTAAAAGTTAGATTAAGTTTTAAGGATTTGGGAGGTGCTCTCAAAAGCTCGGGAGTGCGTCGTTCTTGAAGTATGGGTCGATCGGGTCTTGGACCAAATTTGGGTGTCTACAGATGCCTCTCTTTGATATCCGATTAGTAACGATCTTATGCTAAAGAGAGAGACATCTAAAGAGGCCCAAGGCACGCTAACGGGTCCACCATATTTAAAACGAACCTCAAATATCAAAAAGAAAATAAAAATAAAAAAAGTGACGTAAGCCTAACACTTGGGATAACGTGTATCACTAGGGAAGGAAAATAGTGGAAGCCCCAACACTTAGAAAAACTTCGGTTCCTTGAGATTATGGGTCCCCAAGTGCTTAGCGACATTACTGGGCATAACCGAGATGATATGATTATGTTCGATGTTTGAGTTTTATTATGAATAAAATAGCCTCGCGAGCGAGAGGGTGAATGATCCATACTTAAAGATTGGCCTAAAGCAAAGACGCGAAAATTCACTATTTGTGTCCAGTCTCATGAGGCATCGATTGCCCCACTTGATCGGCCAGGAGTGCCCCTACGCGAGGTAGGGTTTAAGATCTTTGAGCGAACCTATTGATGCCGAAGTTAATTTAGCACAACTATTCAAACGAAGCGAATATTGATGTCGCAACGCTGTTTGGGAGAATGTGCCACTATAACAAGTCACATATTTTTTCTTTTCATGTATTTTTTGTTCGAGGTTTTTTGAGCACACTCATCGACCCGAAGTTTATTCTAACACAACTGCTCGAGCGGGTCGAATATTGATGTCAAACAATTTTTTGGGAGTGTGTGCCACTTACCATTTTGTTTTTCTTTTCCTCTCTTCTTCTCTTTTTTTGTCATTTTTGTTTTTTGCATGAGCAAGTGCGCTTTGATCAAGTACGAGCTGCGACTTTGGAATGCGAGAAACCTCATCGGAGTGCTTCTTGAGAGTGTCATGAGGGCCTTCTTGATTGAAGTGGTCGTAATGCTCGTAAAAAACGTGCTCCTCTGTCGGTTGCGTGTCTTATGGACTTGACCTGCACGTACTTTACAAACAGATCAAATACAAAGGAAAAAAGGGTATCGAAAACATCCTAACATAATTTTTTTGGATTTTGAATGCATTTTCTTTTATCTTTTTTTTGGTTTTAAAGTGCCATGGGTGAGAGTATTTACAAGGTTTTTACAAAGCGCAAAATCAAAATTTTTTGTGTTTTTCTTTCTCTTTTTTACTCTTTGTGATTTTTTCAAGTGCAAAAGTTTATACAAAACAAAATTTTTTGTTATTTTTTTTTTCTATTTTTTTACTGATGCCTTAATCACAAGAGGAGGCAATCGGGTCCCATTTTGAGAATAGTCGAACCCGGCTCATGCGGTTGGGCCTGCAGAGAATCCAAATTTTACTAAGGCTGGAACGTCCATCCCTTCGGATTGAGTTAACCTTTTATCCTTGCCTCGGGTCATACGTTTGACGGTGCAACCTGAAACTCTATCTGATCAAGACCCAACTTGAGCTAACACAAGCGATTGGATTTGAAGATCAGATAGCCCAAAAATGTATAACCGCAGAAGTAACCAATTTTTCTTTTGTTTTTCTTTCTCTCTTATTTTACTTTTCCTTTTTTCTTTAAGCATTTTTAGGCACAATGGCCAAGATGGGTTTTCGCTATGGCAACTGTCGCCCTCTTTTTTACTTGTAGAGCGCCCTTTCAGGTTTTCATTATGTCTATGGGTTTTATATTTTTACCCCAGGTGCCTTTTCAGATTTTCACCTGGTCCGCACAAGCTCGTTCTTTTTACCCATAGCGCCCTTGTGAGTTTTTACCATGTCCTCTTTGCTTTGAGCTCGTATATTTTTCTTTTTCTTTTCTCTAAAGGCCACAACATGGACGTTGATTCCATCATAGCCGGCTGGATGGAATTCTTTTGTTGTCTCTCAGTTTAGCTCGTACTGAATCAAAGGATATTATGACTGCTCGTGGACCTTAAAGAGGGCTTTCTTCAGGAATGTATCGTGGCCATGGGCTAAAAAGGGATAGGTTAGGAATTTTGAAGGTATTCTTGGGTGTAAAGGTTTTCCTTGACTGGATTCCAGATACTATAATACGCTTCTTCCTTGGGGAATTTTTTAATGTACATGCCCCATGATTTTTCTATCTCTTTTTCCCTTTACTTTCTTTTCAGACCTCCATTTTTTGGAGTTTTACTTTTATGATTTTTTTAATTTTTTTTATGATAACTCTTTTCTGATTTTTTTTTTTTAGTATATATATTTGCACTACCTTTTTTCTCTTTTTGGGAGGGGTTGCAAAAGAATGGCTATTGACTTAATGGGTGTAGCAAAGGGTATGAGTATTTAGGAACGCTTTTTGGCTACATGACTTTTTGGCTACTTGTCTTTGAAATGATAGCCTCATTTAAGGGGCCCTTAAGCAGTCACATATTTATTTTTATCAGTACTTATCTTCCCTTGGGAGACTAGGATTAGAATTGTCACACGTATTCAACGTTGATTGGCTCGGGAAAGTGATCTCCGTCCATTATGGCGAGATGAAGCGTGTACCTAGGGAGTACTTCTCTAATGATATAGGGCCCTTTCAAGTTTAAATTTTCCTCTCAGATTAGCGTGGAGAGAGGGGAATATCTTCTTGAGCACCGTGTCACCCACCTTTAAATCTCGAACGCGAAAGCGCTCGTTGTAAGCACGTGTAATCCTTCCTTGGTAGACCTGAGTGTGGCACAAAGCAAGGAGCCTTTTCTCATCGAGTAAGTTCGATTGCTTGAAACTGGATCTCTCTCTTTCGGCTTCCGATAAATTGGACTCAATGAGGATTCGGAGTGAAAGTACTTCAACCTCAACTGGTAGCACGGCCTCTATTCCATACACAAGGGAAAATAGTGCTGCCCCTGTAGCGGTACGGATCGATGTTCCATAGGCCCATAATGCAAATGATAATATTTCACTCTAGTCTTGGTATGTGACAACCATCTTCTCAAGGATGCGGACAAGAGTCTTGTTAGCTGCTTCGACGGTTCCGTTAGTTTGCAACCTATATGGTGACGAGCGATGATGTTCGATTTTGTACTGGTCGCATAAGGCTCTTATGCGCTTGTTTGCGAAGTTGATGCCGTTGTCTGTGATGATGTCCTTAGGCATGCTGAATCGACGGATGATATTATTTTTGATGAATTTTTTTAACATGACTAGCAGTGGTGTTTGTGTAGGATGGTGCCTTTACCCATTTTGTGAAGTACTCGATGGCAATGAGGATGAACTGATGTCTGTTGGAAGCTTTTGGATTAACCTTTCCGACGACGTCGAGGCCCCAAGTGGTAAATGGCCATGGAGTGGTCATGCTGTGTAGATCTATGGCTGGAGCATATATCATATGTGAGTGTTCTTGGCATTTGTAGCACTTCTGAACGTACTTGCAACAATTATTTTTTATGGTGGTCCTGAAATACTCTTGTCGTAGAATCTTTTTAGCGAGCATGTGTCCATTGATGTGGGCACTGCATACTCCATGGATTTCTTTTATGACGTTGACTGTCTCGCTTTCAGTTAAGCATCTGAGCAGGATGTTGTTATATAATCGCTTGTAGAGGCACTCGTTGCAGATGACGTAATTTGATGTTAGACATTGGATGGTTCGTCTATCTACCTTGGTTGTGCCCTCAAGGGAAGCACATGTTTTGAGGAAGTTCTTGATGTCTAAGAACTACGGAGGCTCATCATCTAACTTTGTGGGTTCCTCGATCTAGAGGCAGAAGGCCGACTCATTTCTCTGCCTGATCATGATAGGCTTCATCTCAACGCCATAAGGAACTTTGACTATTGATGTTAATGTCGCAAGCACATTGGCAAAGTGATTCCTTGCTCGCGGGACATAGGAGAAGGTAACCTCTTCGAAGCATGCTATCAAATATTCGAGTTGTTCATGGTACGGGATCAGCTTTTCATCCTGTCTTCCAATCTCTGTTGGTCTGGCATATTATCATATATGAATCACCAAACACCCTGAGATGAGTTACGTTCAGATCAAGAGCTGCTTGTAATCCAGCTAAGCGAGCTTCTATTCAGCCATATTGTTGGTGCAGGGGAAATTGAGTTTGATGGAGACTAATACGTGGGACCCTTTTGGTGAAATTAGAATAGTGCCGACTCCTTGACCTTCTGCATTCATTGCCCCATCAAAGTGCATTATCCATGACTCTTCTAACTCTTCTATGTCATCCTCTGTCATGAACAAGATGTCTTCATCAGGGAACTTGATTCTCAAAGGCTCGTAATCAGGCAAAAGATTCTCGGCAAGATGATCAATAAGTGCTTGCCCCTTGATTGACATAGGTGATGTCAAATTCTGATAAGAGAAGCTTCCAACGTGCGGTCCGCCCAGTAAGAGCTGACTTTTCGAACAGGTATTTCAGAGGATCCATTCGTGCCAGAAGGAGTACTACCTGGGAGAGCAAGTAGTGGCGAAGCCTCTGTGTGGTCCACACGAGAGCCTGACATACTTTCTCCATATGAGAATAGTGCGTCTCGTAATCAGTGAACTTCTTGCTCAGGTAGTAGATTACCTTTTTCTTTCTATCGGTTTCATCGTGCTGTCTGAGGACACACCCCATCAAAAATTCCATCTTGAAAGGTACAGTAGGAGGGGTCTCCGTGGTACGGGTGATACCAACACTAGAGGGTTGAGGAGATAACTTTTGATTTTATCAAATGCGGCTTGGCAGTCATCATTCTATTTGATGGGCGAATCTTTCCTTAGTAGCTTGAAAATCGATGAGCAGATAGGAGTTAACTGTGCAATGAACCGACTAATGTACTACATTCTACCCAAGAATCCTCTAACTTCTTTCTCGATAGATGGCGGTGGCATTTCGACTATGGGTTTTACTTTGACTTGGTCGACTTCAATGCCTCTTTTATTGACGATGAATCCTAGCAACTTTCCTTATATAGCGTCGAACGCACATTTTTGAGGGTTCAGACAGCCTGTACTTTCTTAGTCTTTCAAACAGCTTTTGGAGGTTCACCGGATGATCACCTCTTTCCTAAGACTTGGCTATCATGTCATCAACATACACCTTAATTTCTCGATGCATCATGTCGTTGAATAGTGCAGTCATCTCTCTCTAATATGTCGCCCCAACATTTTTTAACTCAAATGGTATAACTTTATAGCAGAAAGTGCCCCATGGAGTGATACACGTTATCTTTTTTAAGTCTGCCTCTACCATCTTGATCTGATTGTACCCAAAAAATTTGTCCATGAATGAGAGCATCCCTTGCTCGGCAGTATTGTCGACTAAGATGTCGATGTGTGGCAAAGGGAAGTCATCTTTTGGGCTTGCCTTGTTGAGGTTTCTAAAATCAATGCATATGCGAACCTTTCAATCTTTCTTTGGTACCGACACGATATTGGTTAGCCACTGCGGGTATTTGGAGACCATGAGGAAGCCTGCATTGTACTGCTTGACGACTTCATCTTTCACTTTTAGCATCCACTCTGGCCTGAGGCGCCTCAACCACTGTTTGGCTGGCTTGACATCTAGATACAATGGCAACTCATGCTCAACCAAATCGGTATCCAAACTAGGCATATCTTCGTATGACCATGCAAAGACGCTTCAGTATGATCGAAGGAATTCAATTATGCTTTATCTTTCCTCAGGAGACAACGACATTTCGATCTTAGTGATTTTAGAACCTCCTCAGTGCCCAAATTGACCTCTTCGGTCTCTCTAATTATTGGGGTTGGACCATTCTCAAAATCAGCATATTGGTCGAGGAGTTCATTGGGAAGCTCCTCACTTTGGACCTCCTTGTCCAGACTCGTGACTCCTACCTCTTCTTGTATTTCTACAGGAAAGAGGTCGATTTTACGTGGGGCAGATTTTTCAATTAAGGCATCATTTTTGCTTTTATCGAGAATTTTGAAAGATAATATTTTTGGATTATTTTATGCTTTTTCCATGTTTTTGACTTTTTCTTTTTCTATTTTTTTAGTTTTTTCTTTCTCTTCGGGGATCGGTCCTTGGCAAGGTGGGTCTCTATACACATAGGGAATTGCTTGCCAACGGCTAACCCCACATTTTACAAGTTTTTTTTTGTAAGCCGGCGCCATATTTACGGCCATTTGATGCTTCCAAGGTTAGGGGCATTGAAGCTCAATTCCTCACCTGAGGTGCCGCACCTTTACCTGTTATAGTGGAGGAGGTCGATTGAGATAGCTTTCGAGGGTCAACCCCCAACATGTTAACCATGGGTTCATCTTGAACCTGTTCATCAAATATCAGTACAAGCTTGGGATGGGCAGGTGGCTGTACAAGTAGGGGTACCTCCTCTTCGAAAAGGGATAAGGAGGCCAGGTCGATTTCGATATCTGAAGGAATGATGTGGGGATTGGTCTCATGGACAGCAGCTCTTTTGTGCGGGGTTAGTCGAGTTACTCCATTCTGGTCGATCTTCATGATCCCTGTGCTTCGGATGTGAGGCCGTGATCTTGGTTCATCTTCCAGGTCTATCACCATGGGTTTGGCTATGGAAGTGGTTCAGGCTTTTTCCTTGGCTTCCTGGACTTCCTCTTCGGTAGGCTTGTAGCCTAAGCTGAATCTAATCTGTTGTTTGCCTTTGGCTCTGACCGGGTCCCTCTTGCCTTGCAAGCGAAGGCCCAACCCTTTCCCTTTTTGATAGCCCCACTTTTGGAGTATGGCTACTATCACGTCCATTCCTCTGCCAGTTTTTAAGGTGACCTTTTTGAGGGGTTCTGATATTGACGTGGATGCTTATACTGAAATCTATGAAGGTCAGTATCCTCTGTTATATGCGGCACATCTAGCACTTTGAGATTTTTGATGTTGTGAGTCATCTTCTCTCTTTCCTCTCGTCCCTCACCTGTGATGGTAATAGCTTTCTCTTCGAAGATGAATTTGAGTTGTTGGTGTAGGGTGGAGGGCACCACCCAGATTTCATGCAGCCATGGGTGCCCTAGCAGTAAGTTGAAGGAGGAATTGATGTCCATGACTTGGAACAGAATTGAGAAGGTCATTGGCTCAATGGTGAGCTCAAGATCAACTTCTCCTATCACTTCTCTCCTCATATTATCGAAGCCACGAGCTCCCGTCTTGGCTGGTCGAAACATTGATGAGTCGACTCCAATCTTGGTGGTAGTTCATAGTGGACATACAATCAATGTCGAACCGTTTTCTACTAACACCAACGAAATCACTATATTCCCGATTTAGACCGTGATATTGAGGGGTTTGGAGTGGTTCCCTCCTACTGGAAGATCAGTGCCAAAAAATGAGATGGCATTAGGGGCTAACACTTGGCCAATCATTTGTCCCACTTCATCTGGGAAGACTTTACTTGATACATGGGCGTCTTTTAGTGTAACGACCATGAAATTTAGAACAAGAACCTGACTGTTTCGATATGTGTACCCAGCACAGACATTGAGACCGATTTGAAAATTTATAATTGATATTATTTGAAATAACATTATCCTGTAGATAGATAAAGTCATATGTAAATTTTCGCGTGAATCTGAGACTAGTAGAACCTCAGTGGATCGTGTTATGCCGTAGAGATCGTGTAGGTGCTTAACATCGGAGTTCAAATTAGGGTATAAACTGAAATATCAGAAATATTTCAGTTTAGGTAGCTTATAAAGGAAGGGAGAGCCTTGGAGAGAAGTTTCTTCTTCTTCTTCCTCTTGTTCTTGTACAAAGAAACTTGTAGCTAGGTTGGGATTGAGTGCGTTCTGCGAGAAAGGGGGGTTAGAGCTACGGAGATCGTGCGTCGGTATGAGATCAAGTAGGGTGAGTTCAATAAAGCGAACTCAAGCGTACTCCGGGTGTGTGTGAGACCTCTACGTGCTGAATCGGAGTCGATACATTATGTATCGGAGTTACACCAGCGATACAGCCCGAGCTCCAGATCCGAAACCCTCTTTCGGATCTTTTTTCTGGAACCACGAAAGGACCCAAATTGAGGTATGTTTGTGCATTTAAAATGGGCAAGGTTGAAGCCTTGAGCTTGTATTGGTGTGTGTGTTAATGGTTGTTGTAAACCATAAATGAAAAAGATGGAAAATAGGTCAAGAAGTGACCTCCATTAATGACAGAGGTGCTGTCATTATTGATCGATCGTTGCTAGATTGATCGATAAATGAAAGGTGTTGATCGATCAATGAAGGCATTGATCGATCAATTCGTATAAGACAAAGAAAGGAACTGCAACACTGAAATTCCTGGAAGTTCAATGCTTGAAGGATGTTGATCGATCAATTAGTGAATTGATCGATCAATCTGGAGTATTGATCGATCACAGAGAGTGTGATTGATCATTGACTGGTATTGATCGATCAATGAAGGCATTGATCGATCACTTGTGTGTAGTGATCGATCAATGAAGGCATTGATCGATCAATCTGTATAAATTACAAATGTGAACAAAAGGTGGGAATTTTGAAATTTTAAGCTATTGATCGATGAATGAGGTCCTTGATTGATCAACAAGACACATTGATCAATCAACCAAGCTGGTGATCGATCAATTTGGCTATGGCAAAGTGTGATGAAAAGGGAGTTATTGATCGATCAATTAACGTATTGATCGATCAATGAAGGGTGTTGATCGATCAATAAAGGCTATTGATCGATCAACTACCTCTGTTACTTGTGAGGTGGTTTGAGGGTTGTGATCGATCAATGAAGACATTGATCGATCAACAAGGAGGATTGATCGATCAATCACCCTTATTTTTGTCCTGATTTATTTGTGTGAATTGAATGCTACTATACACCGTACCAGTTGCCTTTCTGACTTGCCTGACACTTAGTATACAATATTTATGGTCTAGGATCGGACAATGACGCTTTAAAAAGCTTTAGATTTACTTAGAAAGAAGTTTGAACTGAGGTAGGGAAAAACCAACTTAAACTGTTTTGTCTATGATTTCATGATTTTTGCATACCTGTGCCCTGATTTCTATTTTAACAAGCATGTTAGCATATCATAAATTCCTGTTACATCTGATTCCTGTTTTCTGATTTTGAATTCTGAAAATGGCTCTTAATTTCTGCTATTTGATTTGTGAGGTTTATGTGTGTACGTGATTTGATGATTTAACTAGATGATCCCCACCAACCTAGCGGTATATCCGAGCCTGGTACACTTGTGCATCTGCTTGTAATCCCTCGGCACAATTGCACTCCATAGATGAGGTATTGTTGCAATCTAAAATTGTTCATGTGAACGATGATTGGTTAGGGTTTCCTATCGGTAAATTCCTGTTTACTCCGTATTATATATTCACGGGAGTTTCTTAAGTTAGAAGACATACACAATTTAAGTCACTAATCATGTACTTGCATAACATCTGTTTCTTATTTAAAAGCTCGGTATTAGATTGATTTATCCTGTTTGCATGTTCTAATTTGATTTCCTGTTTTGAGATTTCATGATCTGCATATTCAATTCATTTTAGTTGGAATTCTTCTATTGAGCTATGATGTAGCTCACCTTGTTTTCATTAATATTTTAGGTTCAGAGGCTAGAGTTCCTGGCACCGAGAGTGACCCTGACTATCAGCCTGATCTTGAGGCTGAGGCTGAGGACGAGGAGACGGACGTCCAGGCGGACGATTTTTATCCTTAGTCTGGGTATACTAGTTCGATGTTTTTTTGGGATTTTGTGTAAACCTTTGGATTATTGTGTGTCTGGTGGCTACTTCTGTATTTATTTTTTGTAGATATTTTCTTCCTTTTATAGTATTACTATATATTCTATTGGAACCATTATCAGGAACCATTGTTTGGGTGATGGATGTCCATCATCATTGGTTCTTCTTGGTTCCTTTTTGGGAATGTCTATTCTTTTGATATATTTAGATACAAGTTTTGTTTATTGTTTCTTTCTATTTTAAATGCCTTGTGATGACTCGATCTACCGGGCCGATTATGCGCTTGGTTTCCGCTTATCTGACGAGACACTTCGTGATTTGTCCTGGGGATCATCCAAAGTATGATCCTGATGGCACGGATTCTTGGGTGTGGAAATTCGGGCTGTCACAGTTGGTATCAGAGCCTAGGCTTTAGGTTGAACTGCGGGTTCATGTTAGATTGTTTTCACAATCTATGTACTAATCAATGTTATTGTTCAAGATATGGGCCCTAAGTTCAGGGCGGGCCTTGATGAGGAAGGGAAGGTCAAAGAGAAGTTCCTCTGAGGGAGATCCCCGATGTTGTCGGTACGTCGTAGGGTTTAGAATTCCTCTCACACACGAATGCGGTTCTGGTGGGACCGAGAGGAGGAAGAAGAGGTAATGAGGAGAGAATGGAGCAGGTGTTGGAAGCCTTGGATACCAATGCCACTCAGCTGACAGCTGCTCTGACTCAGCAGGCAGCTAGACCACCTCATCAGCCAAGCAGATTCGCGGAGTTTAGGAGAATGAGACCTCCAAACTTCTCGGGTCAGACAGATCCTATAGAAGCAGAGGGCTGGATAGAGGAGATGGAAAAACTTTTTGAAGTGCTCCAGTGCAATGACGTAGAGAAGGTGCGTTGGGTCACTTTCAAGTTGGATGGTGATGCCGGACCTTGGTGGAACTCGGTGGGAGGAGTTCACGGAAGTGTTTTACCACAAATACTTTTCAAAAATTGTGAGGCATCAGTGGGAGGTTCAATTTATAGAGCTCAAGCAGGGTGCGTTGTCAGTGAGAGAGTACAGTGCTGAATTTGATCGACTAGCTCGGTTCGCACCCCTGCATGTAGCCACTGAGCTGATGAGAGCACGTATGTTTCAGCTTGGCCTGAGGCAAAACTTACAAAAGGATGTCGCCATGTGGGAAATGGAGACATATGAGGGAGTGATGGCCAAGGCTCTCATAGCAGAGGAGGAGAACCAGAAACAGTTTTCTTTGAGAGACAAGCAGACGAGAGAGAGGCCATTTCAGGGGCAGTTTCAGGACTCTGAGCAAAACAAGAGGGCTAGATTCTCCAGACCTCTGAGATACCCTACACACTCTTGACCGGCGATTTCTTCGGGTCTAAGTTCGTACGAGAGAGCGGCAGTGCCTACATCTTCCAGACCATTTCGACCGTCTGGGTCTTCTGGTAGTGGGGTCTCAGTGACCCAAGGACCTTCAAGGGTCTCTTCGTTCACTCCAGCTGTGTTATGTGCAAAGTGTGGGAAATCACACAAGACAGAGGAGTGCAGGAGGGAGACAGGGGCGTGCTTCAGGTGTGGCAAGATGGGCCACTTGATTAGGAATTGCCCTGAGGAGAGCAAAGACGGCAAAGAGCGGTCATGATCGGTATTTACACAGAGATCTTCTCGACCAGTGGTTTAAGGTCGAGCATACGCTGTTACCGTGATCGATGCTCTGACATCGAATGATGTCATCCAAGGTATGATTAAAATTCAAGAGAAGTTATTTATCTAGTAAGATGGAGTGTAAATTTAGTAAAAATAGAATTGCTTCAATTAACTGTTATAATAATAGTACACATATGCACACACATCTTAAACACTTGATCTAATATTGTAACTGACTTATAGGTGAGCTGAAAGTGTATAGGAGTTGTGACATTTGTTTCCATAGAGCTTGAGTCTTGATAGACCCAGGCTCTACGCATTCATTCGTAAGGCCTCAATTTATGAAAGAATTGAGCGCCACTCCTGAGCAGCTAGATTTCATATTGACAGTGTTTATTCCTACGGGTAGTGCAGTGAATGCACTCATACTGTGTAAATCGGTGATAGTGTCAGTAGATGATCACGAGACACTGGCAGATTTAATCTTGTTAGATATGAAGGGATTCGACATCATTCTAGGAATGGACTGGCTATCCGCTTACCACGCCAGCGTTGATTGTCTTCAGAAGATAGTAGTCTTTCGCCCTCCAAAGGAGCAATCATTCAGATTCTTCGAGGTGAAGTCTAACGTAGCTCCGTTGATATCTGCTATTCGGGCTGAAAAGATGATGAAGAGTGGATTCAATGGATATATGGCCTTTCTACAAGAGCAACGGGAAGGGGAGAATGTGATATCTGATATTCACGTTGCATGCAAATATCCCGATGTGTTCCCCGAGGATTTGCCAGGACTACCATCAGCTCGGGAGATTGAGTTTGCAATAAATTTGGTTCCAGGCACTGAACCAATATCTAAGGCTCCCTATCGGATGACTCTATCAGAGTTACAAGAGTTGAAGGAGCAACTATAAGAGCTACTTGACAAAGGGTTCATTCGACCGAGTGTGTCTCCTTAGGGAGCACCTGTGTTATTTGTCAGAAAGAAGGATGGTTCAATGCATCTGTGCATTGACTATCGGCAGTTGAACAAGTTGACGATTAAGAATCGTTACCCACTTCCTAGGATCGATGATCTATTTGATCAGTTATAAGGAGCGAGGTTCTTTACGAAGATTGACTTGAGGTCAGGTTACCATCAGCTACGAGTCAAAGCAGAAGATGTTGAGAAGATGGCATTCAGAACCAGATATGGGCACTATGAATTCTTGGTTATGCCATTTGGATTGACGAAAGCACCTGTGTCTTTCATGGACCTGATGAACCGAGTGTTTAAACCACACTTAGATAAGTCTGTGGTTGTCTTTGTAGATGACATCCTTGTCTATTCCAAGACAAAGGAAGAACATGAAGTACATCTACACGTAGCTTTACAGACCCTCAGAGATCACAAATTATATGCGAAGCTCAGTAAATGTGAGTTTTAGCTGAACCAAGTTAGTTTCTTGGGCCATATTATCTCTGCTAAGGGTATAACAGTCGACCCGACGAAGATCGAGGCCGTCGTGAATTAGGAACAGCAGAGAACAATAACAGAGGTCCGTAGTTTTCTTGGGTTAGCAGGATACTACCCACAGTTTGTAGAGGGGTTCTCCAAACTCTTGAGTCCACTTACTCAGCTTACCAAGAAGAATGCTAAGTTTGAATTGACCAATCGATGTGAGAAAAGTTTCCAGGAACTAAAGACACGTCTGACTACAGCACCGGTATTAGCTATACCATCTGGCAGAGGGGGTTTCGCTATCTACAGTGACACATCTTATAGTGGTTTGGGTTGTGTCCTCAACTAGCACAAGAAGGTTATCGCATATGGCTTTAGACAGCTTAAGGAACATAAGAGAAATTACCTAACTCATGATCTAGAGTTAGCGGCGATGATCTTTGCTTTGAAGATTTGGAGGCACTACTTATATGGTGAGACGTTTGATTTCTACACTGACCACAAAAGCGTCAAGTATCTATTTACCTAGAAGGATTTGAACATGTGACAGTGCAGATGGATGGAGTTCTTGAAAGATTACGATTGTTCCATCCAGTATCACCCTGGGAAGGCCAATGTTGTGGCAGATGCTTTGAGTAGGAAGTCTTCAGCTCAGTTGACACATCTTATCACTAGAGTACAAAGGTGGCATCTACTTGAGGACCAGGCCTTGTGCGATACACTGATTGATGTCAGAGGTTCAGGGGCATTGATGGCTACTATTGTGATACGACCTACGTTGTTTGATAACGTGCGTAAGCTCCAGATGATTGACGATGAGCTTATGGCCATTAGAAAGGATGTGATAAATGGGATCAAGCCTGATTTTACCATCAAAGATTATGGTACTTTGGTATTTAGAGATAGGATGTGCATACCTGATACGAAAGACCTTAAAGATACAATTTTGGAGGAAGCGCGCAAGTCTACGTATGCTATACATCCTGGGAGTAGCAAGATCTCAAGCAAAGTTTTTGGTGGAGAGGACTGAAGAAAGATGTTGCAGATTATGTTTTTTGGTATTTGGTCTGCCAGCAGGTGAAAGTAGACCATCGAAATTCAGCGGGTTTGTTACAACCGTTGCCAGTACCAGAGTGGAAATGGGAAGCGATTTCTATAGATTTTATTTTGGGATTGTCGAGCACATTGAGAAAGAACAATGCCATCTGGGTCATTATAGATCGACTGACAAAGTCTGCGCATTTTCTGCCTTATCGAACTACATATACAGCCAATAAGCTTGCGGAGCTGTACATGAAGGAGATAGTTCAGTTAGATGGCATACCAGTCAGCATTGTATGTGATAGAGATCTGCTCTATACGTCGCAATTCTGGCGATGATTTCAAGAAGGCATGGGGTCTAAATTGGAGTTCAGCTCAGCGTTTCATCCCCAGACAGATGGGCAGACTGAGAGAGTGAACCAGATTATAAAGGATATATTACGTGCATGTATGTTAGACTTTCATGGTTCATGGGATCAACATTTGCCTCTGATCGAGTTCGCTTACAATAACAGCTATCAATCGAGTATTGGGATGGCGCCTTATGAAGCCTTGTATGGACGACGATGCAGATCTCCATTGAATTGGGAAGAAGTCGATGAGAAGCTTGTTTTGGGACCTGATATCGTGGACAGTACAACCGAGACAGTTCAGTTGATCCGTAAAAGATTGAGGGTTGCTCAAAGTCTCCAAAAGAGCTATGCCGATCTCCATCGGACGCACGTGGAGTTTCAGGTTGGAGACAAGGTCTTTGTGAAGATCTCACCAACCAAGGGCGTGATGCGCTTCGGAAAGCGTGGGAAGCTGAGTCCTCGATATATCGGCCCATTTGAGGTACTTGGACGAGTTGGCGAAGTTGCTTACCGGATTGCTTTACCACTGCAGTTGGCGAGCATGCATAATGTTTTTCATGTTTCCATGCTACGACAATATGTGCGTGACCCGACTCACGTCTTGGATTTCCAACCGATAGAGTTACAAGAGGACTTGACGGTCATTGAGGAACCAATCGCGATCTTGGATCATCGAGATCAAGTTTTGCGGACCAAGTTGATTCCACTGGTACTAGTCAAGTGGAGAAATCATTCGGATTTGGAAGCTACGTGGGATCGCGCAACTGAGATTCGCGAGCAGTATCCGCACTTGTTCACCTGACATAAGAGGTAAAATTTTATTCTGTGCTCACTTAAAGATTCATAACTATGGTTGTGTTATTATGTGTGAGCACGCATCATCGACTTAAGAAATTTGCTTTTGCGGGTTCTGTATGTGATATACAAGTACCCTTGTTCTCGGAATGCAGGGCATTCGCCTTGGCGCAGTGACAGTGTTGAAGAACCAAGTCACTGTCACTATTGATCGATCAACAGAGAGATTGATCGATCAATTTGATGATTGATCGATCAACACAGGGTGGTGATTGATCAATGATTGTGAGGTTTAGTAGTCACATTTTGGTTGGTTGATCGATCAATAAGTGTATTGATCGATCAATGTTCAGGGTATTGATCGATCAACAAGGTTGGTTGATCGATCACAGTAGGCTATTGATCGATCAATAAGGTATTGATCTATCAATGATCGATCAATTAAGAGACCATTGATCGATCAATAGAGAGTATTGATCGATCTATGCATCGGGCTAGGGCATAAAGATGCTTCATTGATCCATCAATGAAGGCATTGATCGATCAATTCTGGGGTTTTAAGTTAGAGCTGGGTTTTCGAACGGTCATTTGCACCGAGCGTCACATTGATCGATCAAAGGGCTTTTGGGCACCGATCATTTGACCTTCTTCCCGACTGATTTCTTGGCCATCTAGCTCCTTCCTTCCACGTGAATTGAGTGGATTTCGTACCATTTGTTCGGTAACACTTTCCTTTTCGTTCATTTCGATTCTAGTTTTCATATTTTTGCATAAATTTGACCATGGGACCTCGCACGAAGAACCCTTCGCATAAGGTACCCACTTCCCGGGCTCGTACACCCGTGCCGCCCACCGATTCGGTTCCCCAATCATCCGCCACCTGTGGCATCGATTTCGGGCGTGGTTCCACCCGTCCCAACCCCGATAGAGCGTGAAGCCCCCAATCCTTGGTGGACTTCTAAGTCTTTTCTACCCGACGTGTTCACCCCCTCTCTTTACGAGGATCGGCCCGAAATGGTTTGGGCCAAGGGTTACATCCAACGGCTCGGGTTGAAGCCTTTGTTGGAGCCATTCCACGATCACTACTATCCTAGGATCGTGAGGCTTTTCTTCCAAAATCTCCGGTGGGGTGATAGTCGCCACCAACTCGTCACTTCCATTTACGGGTTCGAATATAGATTCAACCACTTTCATGTGGCGGCGGCACTCCAATGCCCGTCCGCTTACATTGAAAGCACTGGTTTGGATGCCCCCTATGTTAAGGAGGTTCCTTTTACTGACGTGGTCACCAAAATGACCCAAGGTCAGCATGGGAAGGGGCAATCCATCTCATGGGCCCAATTGCCCCACAAATTGTGGATGCTTGATACTTATATCAAGTGTGCACCTAACTCATTCTTACACAAGTCCTCACGGACTGATACTGTGCAACAGGCCCTGTTTTCAGCCTTTGAGAACCGTTGGTTCTCTATGGCTGATTTGGTCATGGACGGCATCATCAATGCCAATGACCTCATGTCTGAGAAGGTGAAGTCTGGGGTCAAGAAACAGATCCCGTATGCGCGCCTCATTACAAAAATGGTGGAGCAATACGCTGCTCAATGCGAGGCGTACACCTTGGCTCCCGATGAGCCGCGCTTGGTCAACAACACCAAGGTCTTCTACCTGAAGGACTGTACCAAGAGCTACAATTTATTGGTCCGATGGCTCCCGGAGGAGGAGGAGGGCGCAGCTGAGCTCGTTGCTCCTGCCGTTGCGGAGGGTGTGGCACCCGCCGAGCCTGAGCTTGGAGAGGGGGAGGCACCACGTGATCCACCACCTTCGCCTGAGGTGTCTACCCACCCTTCGCCCACTACACCCCGTAGACTGCCCCGTCACACCACGTCACATCCCCCACCACCTTCCTCAGTCGACGTAGCATCGATGGTTCGTGAGCTTGTGGAGGGTAACCGGCACATTCATGAGCGTTTGGACGGTATAGAGGCGTTCCAGCGACAGATCCATCGTCGTCTGGATTATCACGAGGGCATGCATGAGCTCGTCATGCAGCACTTATATGCCACCACATCCACACCGATGATTGCCCACGCCCGTCAGCACGTGGTGGTTCCTCGCGACTACCGCACACCACCACCCCATCCCAGCAGATCTACGCCTGACGAGGCTGGACCATCTGACATCCCGGAAGGTAATTGCTTTACTCTTATGTTTAATTCTATTAATTATTCTATATGTTTACTGTACTATATTTATTCTGCATTTCATATAAGTTTTGTTTTGCCTGCATTTTCATTCCTATTCGATATGTTCGTCTGTTCGTAGTCCTACTTTCACATGCCTGTTACTTTCGGACACACCACCCTGACATTTTCGAGGACGAAAATTCCTAAGGGGAGGATAATGTAACGACCCTGAAATTTAGAACAAGAACTTGACTGTTTCGATATGCGTGCCCGGCACGAAAATTGTGATCGATTTGAAAATTTTTAATTTATATTATTTGAAATAATATTATCTTGTAGATAGATGAAGTCATATGTAAATTTTTACGTGAATTCGAGACTAGTAGAACCTCGGTGGATCGTGTTACGCCATAGAGATCGTGTAGGTGCTTAACATCGGAGTTTAAATTAGGGTCTAAACTGAAATATCAGAGATATTTCAGTTTAGGTAGCTTATAAAGGAAGGGAGAGACCTGGAGAGAAGTTTCTTCTTCTTCTTCCTCTTGTTCTTGTACAAAGAAACCTGTAGTTAGGTTGGGATTGAGTGCGTTCGGCGAGAAAAGGGGGTTAGAGCTACAGAGATCATGCGTCGGTATGAGATCAAGTAGGGTGAGTTTAATAAAGCGAACTCAAGCGTAGTCCGAGTGCGTGTGAGACCTCCGCATGCTGAATCGGAGTCGATACATTATGTATCGGAGTCACACCAGCGTTAAAGCCCGAGCTCCAGATCTGAAACCCTCTTTCGGATCTTTTTTCCGGAACCACAAAAGGACCCAAATCGAGGTATGTTTGTGCATTTAAAATGGGCAAGGTTGAAGCCTTGAGCTTGTATTGGTGTGTGTGTGTTAATGGTTGTTGTAAACCATAAATGAAAAAGATGGAAAATAGGTCAAGAAGCGACCTCCATTAATGACAGAGGTGCTGTCATTATTGATCGATCAATGCTAGATTGATCGATCAATGAAAGGTGTTGATCGATCAATGAAGGCATTGATCGATAAATTCATATAAGACAAAGAAGGGAACAACAACACTGAAATTCCTGGAAGTTCAATGCTCGAAGGGTGTTGATCGATCAATTAGTGACTTGATCGATCAATCCTGAGTATTGATCGATCACAGAGAGTGTGATTGATCAATGACTAGTATTGATCGATCACTTGTATGTAGTGATCGATCAATGAAGGCATTGATCGATCAATCTGTATAAATTACAAATGTGAACAGAAGGTGGAAATTTTGAAATTTTAAGCTATTGATCGATCAATGAGGTCATTGATCGATCAACAAGACACATTGATCGATCAACCAAGCTCGTGATCGATCAATTTGGCTATGACAAAGTGTGAAGAAAAGGGAGTTATTGATCGATCAATTAAGGTATTGATCGATCAATGAAGGGTGTTGATCGATCAATAAAGGCTATTGATCGATCAACTACCTCTGTTACTTGTGAGGTGGTTTGAGGGTTGTGATTGATCAATGAAGACATTAATCGATCAACAAGGAGGATTGATCGATCAATCACCCCTGTTTTTGTCTTGATTTATTTATGTGAATTGAATGCAACTGGACACCGTACCAGTTGCCTTTCTGACCTGCCTGACACTTAGTATATAATATTTATGGTCTAGGATCGAGCCATGATGCTTTAAAAAGCTTTGGACTTACTTAGAAAGAAGTCTAATCTGAGGTAGGGGAAAACCAACTTAAACTGTTTTGTCTATGATTTCATGATTTTTGCATACCTGTGCCCTGATTTCTATTTTAACAAGCATGTTAGCATATCATAAATTCCTGTTACATTTGATTCCTATTTTATGATTTTGAATTTTGAAACTGGCTCTTAATTTCTGCTATTTGATTCGTGAGGTTTATGTGTGTACGTGATTTGATGATTTAACTAGATGATCCCCACCAACGCAGCGGTATATCCGAGCCTGGCACACTTGTGTATCTGCTTGTAATCCCTCGGCACAATTGCACTCCATAGATGAGGCATTGTTGCAATCTAAAATTGTTCATGTGAACGACGATTGGTTGGGGTTTCCTATCGGTAAATTCCTGTTTACTCCGTATTATATATTCACGGGAGTTTCTTAAGTTAGAAGACATACACAATTTAAGTCACTAATCATGTACTTGCATAACATCTGTTTCTTATTTAAAAGCTCAGTATTAGATTGATTTGTCCTGCTTGCATGTTCTGATTTGATTTCCTATTTTGAGATATCATGATCTGCATATTTAATTCATTTTAGTTGAAATTCTTCTATTGAGCTATGATGTAGCTCACCTTGTTTTCATTAATATTTTAGGTTCGGAGGCTAAAGTTCCTGGCACCGAGAACCCTGACTATCAGCCTGATCTAGAGGCTGAGGCTGAGGACGAGGAGACGGACGTCCAGGCGGACGATTTTTATCCTTAGTCTGGGTATACTAGTCCGATGTTTTTTTGGGATTTTGTGTAAACCTTTGGATTATTGTGTGTCTGGTGGCCACTTCTGTATTTATTTTTTGTAGATATTTTCTTCCTTTTATAGTATTACTATATATTCTATTGGAACCATTATCAGGAACCATTGTTTGGGTGATGGATGTCCATCATCATTGGTTCTTCTTGGTTCCTTTTTGAGAATGTATATTCTTTTGATATATTTAGATACAAGTTTTGTTTATTGTTTCTTTCTATTTTAAATGCCTTGTGATGACTTCGATCTACCACTGCTGGACAATGTCTGCTTGGTTTCCGCTATACGAGCAGACACTTCGTGATTTGTCCTGGGGATCATCCAGAGTATGATCCTGATGGCACGGATTTTCGGGTGTAAAAATTCGGGCTGTCATGTTTAGTGCCCCCATTAAAGCTTGGAAGTGAAGCGGGGACTTCATTAATAAGTCCTAGATGGTGATTTGAGCCGACGTTCTTTTGAGTTGTGTTTCTAATGTGTGCTCTCTACTCATCTTTTCCAACGAGTGCACCATTGTAGGTTCTCTTCTTTCTTCTGGTTGGGTGGGCACCAATGCCTTAGACTGCTTTGAGATCCTTCCTGATCGGGTAATGAAATCGACTGCCTTTATGTTGTCGCTGCCAGCATTGGCATCTATTTGACTATAGTCAAATAGGATCTGATGAGGATTATATGTTGGTCCGGGGATCTAGAAGGGAACAGATGGAGATACCGGGAATGATTGAATTGGCGAGGCTGGCATGATGAAGTTGGGCCCGATTTGGTTGACAAGTCCTGGGACTGGAGGCACTGGTGGCGGTGTGGCAAAATTGGGTCAACTGTATTTGATAGGTGTTGGAGGTGAATATACTGGTGGGGGTATGGTGAAGTTGGGCCAATTGTAGGAGGTTGGAGCTGATTCTGAAGGTGGAGTAAAATTGGGCACCATGTAATTTATGGGGGTTAGTGTCGGATATGATTGGTACTGCGGAGGGGTGGCCGAATTGGGTTGGACTTGATTAATGGGAGCTAGCATGGGAAAGTACAACCTCAGAACTAGAGGCGCTACTATTTGTACTAGTGCTACTTGAGGTGTTGGGCTTAGAAAATAATCCACTAAGTTCAAAAGCTCAACTACCCCGATGGTTTCAACTTTTTGATTCCACTGCCCTATAATCCGAGGGGTCGGCCTCTTCCATTTCTCCCTCCAGCATATTGATGGTAACCCTTGGGCCTGTTCCTCCCTGCGGGGGTGGCGACAATGGCTCTTGGTGGATATTGGTGTGTTGATTGGCCTGGGGAGGTGCTGGGGATATGAGTTTCTCTGCCTCAATGAGGTCGTGTATCGTATGCTTTAATGGATAGCATCGATCAGTTGGGTGCCCAGGTTCCTGGTGGTAATTGAAATGTGCGCTGGGATCGTAACCTCTAGGGGGCGGATTCAGTAGAGGTCGTGGTTGGAGTATGGTGACCAGACCCTTTTCGACTAATAGGGGCAATAGGATATTCAGGGACTGCCCAGGGGAGTGAACACTCGGTTATATCGGGCCCTTCTTGGTTCAGGGGTCATTTGCACCCACAGGATGTTGTTCTGCCATGGAGCCTGAATTGTAGGAATAGGGGTTGGTTGTGCTGCCGCAAACCGAAATGGTGCTATATTTGGGGTGGGTAGTGAGGTTATTATTGCCTGGACCTTTCCCCCTGTTCTTCTCTCGATTCTCTATTCAGTGAATTTACGGGCCCTACTGGTCACATTCTTATTCAACTGCCCCTCTCTGATTGCATCCTCACAACGGTTGACATTTCTTACCAAGTCAGCAAAGCTAGATTGCTACTGGTATACCAAAAAATCTGAGATGATTGGAAGGGTGCTGTTTGAGATCATCTCAATTTGCTCATTGTCGGGTATTTGATTTCTCACTTGGGCTGCTAGGGCCCTCCACCTTCCAAGGTATTCACTGAATGATTCATCAGACTTCTGTTTCAAGCGAGCTAGATCAAACTTGCACGACTCTATATCGATGTTATAGACATATTGCTCTTGAAACAGGTGGGTGAGATCTTTCCATGTTTTGAGCATAGATGGTTCAATGGACGTGAACCATCTTAAGGCCGAACCTGTAAGGCTCTTATGAAAAACTTTTATGAGCAAACACTCATCTCCTCTATACTGGCACATATCTACATAGTACGATTTTAGATGGGCAATGGGGTTGCCCGTGCCGTCGTATTTGTCGAATGTGGGCACTTTAAATTTGTGGGGCAAAGGAACCTCTGCGAATAGGCACAAATCTGAAAACTCTGTAGCGTGAATTTATCTCCTCCCATCTTCATTAGCTGCTTCTGAATTTTGCCCATCTATTCTTTTAGCAGCTTTGACTCTCTTGAGAGCAATGTTGGGGCTGGTTTCCCTTCATTCTGAATGGCATGTGGGTTGGTGAAGGTGGGTTGTGGGGGATTAAAACTAGAAAATGCCCCACTATTTCTGATCTCATCCTCCTCATATTGGGGATCAAAAATGGTGGTAGAAGGGTGAGATTAGCGTGTGAGTTTTGGATGTGTTGGGCGGGTGCCTGATGAGGCCATTGGGGTTGATAAGGGTTTTGGTGACTTATTTGTGGGTAAGGGGGTGAGGGAATGGAGGATTTTTGAGGGGTTGAGTGAGTGCCGAATGGGACCATTGTGTATTTTGGAAGTTTTGGGGATGGTTGATGTTTTGAGTGGGTGTCGAATGGGGCCATTGCGTTTGGAGGAAATTTTGGGGATTGGGTTGAGGGGTTGTTGGAGATGGGTTCCGATGTTGGGTTGGATATGAAGGGTATGGATGGGTTGGGTTCATGCTAGGTTGGCGGGTTGGGAAAAATGGATTTGTCATTTGAGGGGGAATGGGGGCTTGTTGGGTGCAGGTGAATGTGGGAAATTGGTGAATGTGGGAATGTGAACATTAAGTTTGGGACTTGATGGGCTTGTGGTTGGGTATTGGGCCCTTGAGGCCCACTCGGATGAGCCCATGGTTGATGTTGGGAAGGGCCTTGGATAGGATGAATAATGGGTGGTTGATTTGGATTTTGGGGAATGAGGTATGAAGGTTTTGTGATGGATTTGGCATTTGGGGTGGATGAGGAAGGCTTTGGGAGGGCCTTCCATATGGTGTAAGCCCTCACCATATCCTCCATCATAGTCATGGGATCGGGTGTGAGATTAGATGTGGATGGCCGACTTGATGGTGGAAGGGTATGGGGAAAATTGGGCATGACCCGAGTAGATGGGAGAGAAAAGTTGGGCATGATTTTGGTAAATGAGGAAAAGTTGGGCATGGTGGATGGGTGAGGAAAATTGGCCATGACCTGGGTAGATGGGGGGATATGTGGTGGATTTGAATTGGAGGGAAAGTGTGGAGTGGATATGGGAGAATTGGGTATGGCTTAGGTGTATGATGGAAAATAGAGGTTATTTGGATTGGATGTGGAGGGAAAATGGGGCATATTGGGGTTGGATGTGAGAAAATTTGGGATATTTTTGTTTGATGTTTAAGGATTGGGGATTCTTTGAGTTGACGTGGAGGGAAATTGGGGTGTATGTTAGATGGATGTGGAAAAATGGTGGTGATTTGGAGTGGGTGTAGATTGAAAATTGGGCATTGTTTGGGTGAATGTGGGAAAATTGGGCATAAGAGATGAGGAAAAATGTGGTGTATGTTGGGTTAATGTGGAGGGAAAATTGGGTGTATTTGGAGGGGATTGAGGAAAATTGGGCATGGTGAATGTGGAAGGGAAATAGGGTAAATTTTGGGTTGATTTGGACAATTGGATTGAATTTTGAGTGGATGTGGATGGAAAATGGGATGGATTTTGGGTGGATGTGTTTGATGGGAAATGGGTTAAGGATGTGGAGGGAAAATTGAATAGATTTTGGGTGGTTTGAGTGGTGGTGGATGGAAAGATGGGCTCACCGTAGGGTCCGGTGACTTTGAATCGGGATTGGGTGAGGGAATCGAAAATAGGGATTTCCTCCATATGAGAGTGATGAGAATGTGATGCGAATGATGGTAGGGATGAATTGGGGTTGGCATAAGCCGAATCGACCACCTATGACATGGTTTGGCGGCGGGTAGGGCAAGGGTTTCTTGGGTAAAGCCCGAAGACTTTTCTTCTCCTTCCCCTACGGGATGATGGTGGGGGGTACAGCAATATTGTGGTTACGGCACCATAATTTTTTTTCTTCTTAGAATTGTTTGTATATATGATTTTTTTGGATTTTTGAATTTTTATAGAAAAAATGAATCTTAAAAATCTTTGGGGCCTTGGAACTCCCTTTTCGGGTGGTGTTCACACCCCAAATGCCTCTCATGACGGGATCCCGATGCGCCTTGGAAGAATAAAAGGAAATCCTTTGATTTATGTAAGGGCATGAAAATCCAGGCGACGACCCGATCCCCCGGATGAGTCAAAAAGAGGGCGACCTCTCTTGACTGACGAGGGCGTATTGGGAATCAAAGGTGTGAGATTTATCGGGAGTGTTAAATTACTAAGTAGGGGGTCGGAGCAATGCCCCTTGGGACTTGTTCTTCACTTTTCGAGTCCATCCTTTCCGTGTTTAAAGGATACAAGGCTTTTTTAGGGTATTCTAACGCACTCCCCAAGGCTTTTGAAAGTACAGTCACCCACCCGATATATCTCCAACACGAATGCATTCTCAGATACTGGATGGGGTGGTTCTTTTCGGGATCATCACCACTAGGGCTATCGCCCTACTTGGAACCGGGACGGTTGTGTCGCTGCCTAATTTCTCAACCCTTTTGTAAAATCTATTTGTGCAAAAAAGAATTAATTAAGTCCCTTTGTTCAATTTTAAGGAAGTTTTCCTTAGTTCAAAAACGGGTGGTGACAATCCCGTGCTACCACTACGGGCCGGTGTTGACTATTGGAATATGATTCTAAGTTAGCAAGTAACCCGCCAATCGACTAAGGTGTGTAAAATGACAAAAAGAAGGAAAAAAAAATACTCAAGTAGGCCCGTCGACCGACTAAGACGCGTAAATGATAAAAACGTAAACACTCAAGTAAGCCTGCCAAACGGCTAAGGCGTGTAAATGACGGAAATGTATGAGTACATATAAAAAATGCAGAATCATAGGGATAAGTATAAAAAAGTACAGAATCGTAGGGGTAAGTACGCAAAAAATGAAAAGTTAGTAAAAATAATTGAAAATAAAAATACATGCAAAACAAGCGCCAACACTTCAAGGAGAAGCTCTACACGCTATCTCCAGTGGAGTCGCCATCTGTACAATCGTGAATTTTATCAATCCGTCGCGACGATGCGCTAAAAAAATGGGGAGTTACCACCCGAAGCTTTTGGTGTCCTGGGATATCCAAAATCAATATCGTGTGCAACGAAGTGCTCGATTTGACTCCGATCCAATCTACGCCAAAGGATCTTCGGTAGGGACTTCGGTTATTAATCGGAAAGGTGCTAGACACCCGATTGACCCGCTCGTAAGAGGGCTCCACTATAGCTAAGTGTAAAAAAAAAAGTATAAAAATAAGCGGCACTTCTTCTTGCCCAAAGGCACTCCAATCTTATTTGAGCCCCCGCAATCACCGAAATTTTGGTGGCGTAATGGCTTAAATTCTAGGATAGAGGAAAAATAAATAAAGAAGGCAGAGGAATAGAGGGGAGAATCGGAGCTCTCGGGCCCTTGTTGCACCACCGTGGATCTTCGCATGGGTGCCGATTTCCAATAACACAATGGTTAGAGCAAGGTTTCAACTTCTAAGGCTTGAAGGTTTGGAAGGCTAGGTATGAGGGTATGATAATGATCTAGGCTAAGGCTTCAAAGTTTTAGAAATAATGTTTTAATGGTGGAGGATGTGATGGTATGAGGGAGAGGATGAGTTTCAAAGCTTGGAATGATTTGGGCTTGAAAATGGGGAGGGAATTCTCTAGCGTTTTCTCTCTCTTTTGGAGTTTTTTCCAATGGCTCAAACAAGAGGGAGGGCCCTCTATTTATAGATGGAGAGGCGATTAGGGGAGATTCTTAAGGTCCTAATTAGTTTAGAAATTAGGTAATGGTGAATCTAAGGTTTTTGTGGTTTTTAAGAGCTTAAAGAAGGGGGAGTTGGGTTTTAATGGTGGATGATGGGGTGATGACTTAAGTGGCAAAAGGAAAGTTTTCAAAGCTTATTAGGGGCATAAGAGTCCTAAGGAAACAAACCCCAAGCCTTGGGATGATCCACAAGTCAAACCCCCAATTCAAAAATAAACTATTTTTAAGAAAAATAATTTTTTCTCAATTTTGAGAAGTTAGGACCCGATTTTATAATTTCCTGCACAAATCCGTAATTTTCAAATTGTCATAACTTTTGATGTACAACTCCAAATTAGGCGATTCTTAGCTCGTTGGAAAGCTGAGAGCCTCTACTTTCTAATAGTATAGGCATTAGGTTAGAAAACTATCTGTAAAAACCTTCGCACTCCTCTTTTCATCAACTATTTTGATTAATTTGTTCTATGGGTCCGTTTTAGGCTTTTTAAGGGTTTGGGAAGGTTAGGGTTGCTTCCTAAGGGTTTGGGAATGATTCTAAAGGTTAGGTTAAATTCTAAGGGTTTGGGAGGTGCTTTCGAAAGCTCGGGAGTGCAACGTTCTTAAAGTATGGGTGTATGGGTCGATCGGGCCCTTGGGCCAAATTTGAGTGTCTACAGTGTAGAAATGTTGTTTTCACATTGAGTTACTTCAACTCTAACTCCAACTATCCTAAAATTGATAACAAAACCCGGATTGAAGTGTGTTTTATAATCGGTGAAAATACCTCATTGTAATCAATGCCTTCCTTTTGGGCATAGTCTTTTGCTACCAACCGTGCTTTGTACCTTGCACCACTACTTTCCGTAGAACCCTCTTTCTTCTTATAAACCCACTTGCACCTAATCGCTCTCTTTCCCTTAGGTAACTCTATCAGTTCTCAAGTTTGATATTTGTAAAGAGAATTCATCTCTTCACCTACTGCGGTCTATCATTCTTGTGCACATCTACCACTGATTGCATCCTTAAATGGAGACGGCTCATTGCCATCCAACGTCAATGCATATGGGTTTTTAACTTTGATGTAATAACTGTATAAGTTTCTAGCTTTGCAACCAATATGAAGGCAGAAACTTCTCTCAATTGTTTCTACACTTTCCTCTAATGTAATAACTGTAGGAGTTTCTAACTCCATCTCAAATTGATCTTCCTCCACCTCTGCTCCAATTTTCATGATCTATTTGCTAGAAGTTTGCATAACAGATTCATCAAAGGCCATATCTTTGTTAATCACAACCTTATTTTGCTCAGGACACCATAACCTTTATCCTTTCACACAATTTTCATATCCTAGCCCTTTAGTCAATTTTACTATCTCTGACATTATAGTAAGTTGTGCAACAAAAAACCCTCAATGCATTGTAATCTATAGGCTTCCCTGACTATATCTCAATCAAAGTTTTGCATTCTATTGCTATAGACGGTAATCTATTTACTAGATAGAAGTGCTTCGACCCATAACTCTCTACCCAATCTCGCATTGGATAACATACATCTTGTATTTTTAAGTAGAGTTCTATTCATACGCTTTGCTACCTCATTTTGTTGCGGTGTGTTCCTTACTGTGAAGTGTTTAATAATACCGTTCTCCTCATAGAACTTCTAAAACTGTCCACTGGTGTACTCAACACCATTGTCGGTTCTCAACCGCTTGACCTTCCTTCCACTCTAACTCTCAAACTATATTTTTTACCTTTTGAAGATTTTTAATACCTCATCCTTACTCTTCATCATATAGATCAATACATATCAAGAGTAATCATCGATGAAGGAGACAAAGTACCTGACACCATATTTAAAAGGAACCTTTGAAGGCCTCCCAAACATCTGAATGTATATAGTCCAATGTACCTTTTGTAGTGTGAACTGTTGTGTTGAATTTAACCCTACACTGTTTCTCGAAAACACAATGCTCATAAAAGTCAACTTTTCCTGCATTTACATCTTTCAACAAGCTCTGCTTGCTCAACTCTGTCATCCCTTTTTCTGATATGTGCCATAACTGTGTGGAGGGCAAACCACTAATATCTTACGTAGATGCTGCTATTCCACTTGTCACTGTACTCCATGATAGAAAGTAAAGGTTCCCAACCTTTTTCGCTTTCATCATAACGAGATATCCCTTTGTCACCTTAAAAACTTCACCTTGAACTGCAAACTTGAGCCTATTAGAGTCTAGTGTACCAAGCGATTTGAGGTTCTTCAGTTTTGGAACATGGCGTACATCGGTCAATATTCTCACAATCTCATCGTGCATCTTTATTTGGATACTCCCCTTTCTTACTATTTTATAGTCATATTATTACCCATCAAAATCGTTTCATCATCCACCTCTTTATAAAATGCGAATCAGTCCCTATTTGGATACATGTGGTAGGAGCACCCTTAATGAAGCATCTATGCATTTTACAAGTATTTATCTGAAACCACTGACAACACGTTTCCATCATCATCATGAGCTTGTTCGGCTATATCAGGCCTCATCAATGACTCCTTTCTGCTTCTTATCTTGAGCATCGTCTCACTTTTTATGACTATAGACAATGCCTTCTAATGTGACCCTTTTCGTGGCACTTGTAGCATTATAACGTCTTTCTGTTTTTGGATTTAGATATGGACTTTAATCTACACCTTCTAGATTAATGGTCCTCTGTTCTCCCTAACCAACAAGTCATCTGCTTGTGTATCACTATCTGAACCTTTCTTCCTCATGTCATTACAAAATAGTGCTGCTATAAACGACTCCAGTTCAATAATATTCTTCCCATAAAGTAGCGTAGTAACTAGGTATTCATAGGAATTGGGGAGGAAAGAGAAAAGCAATATTGCTTTGTCTTCATCCTTAACCTCTTCTCCAACATTTAATAATTCATATATTATTCTATTGAAATCATGAAGATGTTCGCTAAGAGAAATACCTGCCTTCATATGCAACTTGTTAAGTTGCTTTTTGAGATATAAATGACTCGTCAGAGATTTCGTCACGTAGAGACTCTCCAATTTGGCTCACAGTAAAGCCGGCAAGTTCTCTCGCATCACATTGTACGTAATTTCCTTTGCTAAACATACCTGAATCGTACTATACACTTAAAGTTCAAATTCTTCCCAATCACCATCGGGCATATCTGTCGACTTACCCCAAAACCCTTTCAATGTCTTGTGCAACCCCTGTTGGATCAAGATATCCCGAACTTATACTTGCCACAAGCCGAAATTAATCTTTCCATCGAATTTCTCAACCTTGAACCTCGCGTTTGAAACCTTTATGGACTTCGATACCATCTCCGATTGTAGAATAGAAACCTAATAGCTTTGATACCAATTTATTGCACGGAAACTCACAAACTAACCAACGATCTCACTATGAATGATCAAATAAGAACGCAATATAGAAGAAAATCAACCACGAACACACAAGAGAAAATATTTATGTGGTTCGGCAATATGCCTACGTCCACGGGCAATGATAATATATTATATTGATAATGACACAAGAATACAATAACACTCAAGCCTCGCCAAAGCTCTCCTCAAAACCGTCAATAGGTTTTTTAAAGTTTTACAATGATATCTCAATCTTTTAATTCGTCAATGAGCTTTCTATTTATATAGAAGACCCGAATCCTACTTCTAACCCAAGAGAAACTGCCCAAATACGAAGTCTAGACGTAACTGGGTCGTTGCGGGTCGCTCGAACGACAACCAAAATCGCTCGAGCAACTAAAATCCGAGAAAAAGCTAATTTGAATAGTGTGTTGGTCGCTCGAGCGAGAACTAAAATTGCTCGAGTGACTTTCACCCATAACTTTTCCCTTTTGGGTGACCCACCTAGCTCGAGCGACAACCAAGGTCGCTCGAGCAAGCCAACCTCAAATTAGAGCCAAATAACATATGTCACTACAAAAAATAAGACTCTTAGCGGCGGCAAAAAACTGCCACCATTAACAAAAAAATTATTAGTGATGAGGGTATTATAGTGGCAGTTTTTTTGTTAATAGCACTAATTTTGGCTGCCGCTAATAGTCTTATATATATATATATATATATATATATATATATATATATATATATATATATATATATATGATTATTTTTTTCTATAAAAAAAAAATAGTCTTATTATTTATAGTGTGTGTTTATCTTATATTAAAAGAGGGGCACATCACTTAACTTTTAAAACAACTAATTTTTAACTATTTTGAATCAGATGATAGAGATCTTTTTTCATTCCAATATTCTTCCATACAATAAATCTTGAGATCATTGGTGTACCATCAGCGACCAATTTCTTATTCAACATGACCAACAACTCAAAGTGACTTAAAAACTCACGTTTGGACATGATGTGTGTTACCTGATTATTTTTTTTATTTAGTTTGTAGAATTCACGTCACATGATATTAAAAATTAACCTTATGATTATACGCCCCATAACCTCAAAACTCGTTCTGCGGATGATTAGGATTAAAAAACATCACCATTGTTTCATTCAATGGTGATTAAAGAACAATGGCGATTAAAAAACATCACCATTGTTTCATTCAAAGTAATTTGGTAGGTGTTATGACAGCTACCCTCTGCCTATTGAAAAAGTAAAGAAAAGCATACCATAACTCCAAAATTGAACACCCATCCCATCACTATTCCAAGAGGGACCCCAATGACGTAATAGCATCCGATGTTTACATATGCCACATATGATTGCCATCCCGACCCAACAGCCACACCTATCAAATGGATCCCTCATAAGATAAACGATTTTATATGCTTCACCTTCATGCCCTATTTACTCTTCATAAAAATAACATCATATATAAAAGGCTTTTGCTAATAACACTTTCATTTCATTTAAGGTTTACTACTAATACAATTTTATAAGAACAATTAAGAAAAATTCTAATATATTATAAGTAATGACCAACTTGCAAGCAAATAAGCAAATAAATAAATATATATATATATATATATATATATATATATATATATATATATATATATATATTATGAGACCCTGAGATAGCTAGTTAGGCGCCATTTGGTATGTAAACCTATATATGGGGTGCCACGTACGATGTTCATAAAGTCAATCCAAGATCATTCGAAAACATAAAATTTAGCAATTCCGACCCATATTAGTCAATGACTGCTAAAATGAGTGTTGAAATACTATATTAAGTGACTATTCACCTTCAGATGGTTAGATAGACGTAATATAATTATATTTTTTATATTTATTTTCTAAAACTAAAGAGGAGTTAAAACAAAGGAGAGTGTTGTCCTATGGCCTTCTTAGTACCACAGGCCATTGGAAAAAGACACCTAGCTAACTTGAATTCAAACCTGGAAAGCATCTTAGGAGTTCTTTATGATCATATATATATATATATATATATATATATATATATATATATGAGCAAAAATAATCGAGCTCAAGAAAGAGAGAATGTTAAGAGATCAGAGAGAGAAATGGGAGATGAGATACTAGAGTGGGTGGTGTTGATGTTTGATATATATATATATATATATATATATGCAAGGATTCATGGAATTTGGTAATTTTTCGACACCAAAATAGATGCTTGTAAGTATAAGTGACCCAGGGAAACGGTATACACACGCCATGAAGCGGGCTGTTCTTGGACTTGCCATAATCAAAATCTACAAAATCTTCATCCATTTCTGGTAACCAAGTTAATGCTTTCTAGCATTTCCCATCATTTTATTATTGTTGAAAATAAATCAAAATTGGAATAAAAAATAGATGTAAATTTTCAAGAGAAGAAAATTGTTCTCTAGAGCTCAAAACCCTAAAAAATGATGTCTAATATAAAATACTCTATGGAACGGTTCAAATTTCACTAAAAAACTTCATATTTAATGAGATACAAGGGTTCAAAATATATAGCTCAGTACAAGTACGAATATCACATTTCAAAGAGGCTTTTCACTTCCTAAAGAAAATTTTCATATTCCTATATGACCTTTCTTTTCCCTAAGATGCCTTTTCATTTTTCTATGAAATCACATCAACCCAAACATAAAAACATTGCAAAGTTTAAAGCTACAATAACTAAATTTTTAACTACTAAGTCAAACTTCTAAATTGAAGTCAAAGACCCAAAACGAGTGAAGCCCACGATGCCTATAGTCCATGCACATATAGTGGCTCAAAATGGTCTAGCTTAATATATCAGCAATTATAAAGTGAAAATAATTTTGCAATGTTTTTTTTTTTCGATAAGCCAGCTTGAGGTTGATGGGACCTCACCCTATATTAAAAAAAAACTTAGAGATTACAACTGATTAGAAATCAAAGAGTCATCTCTCAAAAGAGGGGTAAAAGAAGGAGGAAGGACATTTACACTATTACATCTAACAACATTGCTAGCATCTATGCCTAAACAGAAATAAAATCAGCACACTTGTTACATTCTTTACTAATAAGAGAAAAGGAGATTTGATTAAAGACTTTAGATAAACCTCTGATATCTCTTATCAGACCCAAATGTTGCCAAGAGATCATAAATTCACCATTGAAAGAGTGTATAGCAGTAAGAACCTATTTGTCACACTCTACTCTAAACTCCGTGTAGATCTCCCTTAGGATGTGTGTGCCAAGATGGATGTGGTCTACTTTGTTTGATCAAGATTATCAGTCACATTATCTTTGACCTGCACTTAAAAATGAGTTTAAAATCATCTAAAACGGATATAATATTTTGCTTATGCTGTGGGCTATCTCTACAGCCACAGCGCGCTGTGATACCTGTCACATCGTGTTGTCATCACAGTGTGCCGTCATATGGATCACAATGTGTTGCCATCACAACGCGCCGTCACATGGATTACAACGCACCGTGAGTGTCGACAGCACTTTGACAACTTAGGTTGTCCTTGGGAAAAAGGTTCGTTTTGTCTTTTTCCCATGTCTTAGGGTTTTACTTTTTTTAATATAAAAGCTTTTTTGGAAAATGCTGGAAAATTAAGTAAGCTAAGCTAGTTTCTTCCTCCTTGAGAAAAACCCTAGGAACCTCATCTTCTTCAACCCTTGAAACTATTGAAGTATTCGCTAATAGATTTCAACTCAAGGGTTCTATCCTTCTTCATCTTCACTTGACTTGTTTTAGCTCAAATGTATTGAGTGTTGTTTCATCCTTAGAGATTAGGGTGTGTGATTGATAACCTTGTGGGATTCAAGCTGGATTGTTGTGTATTCATCAACGAAAAGAAAAGCATTCGAATCAGAAGCTATGGAGACAAGCCGCAAAGTAATGTTGATTTGCATTGGGATTTGATAGGGTATGCGCATTTGTCGGTATATCATTCGAAACTCATTGTAATCTTTCTTTTTCATAGTGGATTTGGTCAGTGGACTTAGGTCCCGTGGTTTTTCCCAGTGATTGAGTTTTCACATATATTTCATGTTGTGGTGATTGTTGGCGTTATATTGTGTAATCTCTAGATTAATTAGAATTAATTGAATATCCGATAAATTTCGTAGATCGACGGAATTTCAATTAGTATCAGAGCGGGTTTGCTCGTGCTGATTCTTTCTGAATTGAGGACTTTTCTCAGATCCATGGATATCATGGTTTGGTCTGCTGTCAAGACTGGTTGGTCTCCATCTCAAGAAATAGTCCATTTAGATGGAATTTAAAAAATAACCATTAAACACGCTAATCGTTACAGTGATCAAGAAAAAAAAGCTGCAAATGATAATTCTAGGGCTTTATATGCCATTTTTAGTGTTGTAACGACTTCTGAGTTTAAGAGAGTTTGTAACTGTGAGGTGACTAGAGATGCCTGGTTGATCTTAGAGACCACCTTTGACGGGACTCTACAAGTAAATATTAACAAATTAAAAATGCTAACGACGCAGTTTAAAAATCTTAGTGGTGATAAGTCCTATGAGAAACCTAAGATTCCCATAATAAAATCTCATAAGGAGTCATATGAGGAAACGCAATGCTTCAAATGTCGCGGCAATGGACATTTTGCTCATGAATGTCCCAACAAGAAGAAAATTTTTAGAAAATTTAAAGCCATAGCTACAGTAAAAGATGACACTAGTGATGGGAATTCCTCTAATGAGTCTTATGCCTTTCATGATTTTCGGGCGTTTGTTGCCTCCATTCATGAGGACGCACATGGTGTTTCCAACACTTGTCCTGTTGAATTGGATGAAGAGGAGGATGTGGACATCTTTGCGATTTATGATGAGCTCTACCTTATGAGTGTTAAATTGAATAAAGAAAAGATGATGTTGGTCAATAATATATCATCTCTCACGTCATTATGTGTGGTAAGAGATGTTGAGTATAATTTTTTGATTGAAAATGCTAAATCTTTGGAAGATGAGATAAAAAACTTATGGGATAAAATTAAGTTTTTAGAATTTGAAGGAGCTGAGTATTGCTCAAAATATAACAGTTTGAGTGTTGAAAATGATAGGCTGAGGAATGAGCTCTCAAATGAGAAAATTACCCTAGGGAAGTTACAAAATGTCAGGGTTGACACTCAAAAAGCCTGGGAGGCTTGCAGGGGATGGGGCAATAAAATTGGGTTGGATTTTAAGCAATTAAATCACTCTGTCCCTGAGAAGAAAGGAAATGAAAAACTGAAATTCGTTTCCAAAGCCCTAAGAAGTTCTAACTGTGGTTCGTCATCCACTTTACCTCCTCTCTTGCCTACTCCCACTCTAGGTAGAATGTCTAGTGGCGAAAAAGGTCCTATTTATTTCTACTGTGGACGAAAAAGACACATAAACATCTCGTGCCCTGTTAGAAAAATGGATCTCTTTCGCCATAAGCATGACATCACTATTTTCTATCGATTGAGGAGCTTTGGAAATTTGATGGAGTGGAAATGGGTGAAGAAATTTTTTGAAAAAGTGTTGGTTGCACACACTGATCTATAAGATTTTGAGCCATCCAAGTGGTTTTTGGATAGTGGGTGTTCAAACCACATGACTGGAAACAAGTCATACTTTTCATCCCTTGAAAAATGTGACTTTGATTCGATCACTTTTGGAAATGGGGGTTGCACTAAAATTATTGGAAAAGGAGTGGTTGATGCTCTTGGGTGTCCTAAACTCTCTTATATTTTGTATGTTGATGGGTTAAAAGTCAATCTGATCAGTGTTAGTCAATTGTGTGATGAAGGGATGAACATCACCTTTACTAAGTCCGGGTGTTCTATTATTGATAAATCTGAAAAAAATATTTAAGTGGAATTAGATCGTCTGATAATTGTTACACTTTTCATTTGCAATCTGACCCCACTTGCCTGTTGACATCCAGTGATGAGCTTGAACTGTGGCATCCTCGTCTCGATCATATGAATACTAAGGACCTTGTGAAAATTGCTAATAAAGAAATTGACAAAGGCCTACCCAAACAAAGAAAAGTATCTGAATCAGTTTATGGTACATGTTAGTTGGGCAAGCAAACTCGAGCGCCTCATAAGAAACTCTCCACTACTGCTACTTCTAGGGTTCTTAATCTTATTCACTTTGATCTTGTTCGACCTATGAAAGTTAGTAGAATTTGGAGGAAAGTGATATATCTTAGTTATGGTTGATGATTTTTCTCAATATACTTGGATTGCCTTTTTGAGAGAGAAATCAAATGTCTTTGATGAATTTGTCATTATTGTAAGACGATGTCAAGTGCAGAAGGGATTTAATGTCAAACTAATCCGGAGTGATAGAGGTGGTGAGTTTAGTAATTTCAGATTTGATGACTTTTATAATTATATGAGAATTATGCAAGAGTTCTCCTCACTTCACACTCCTCAGCCAAATGGAGTGGCTGAAAGGAAAATCGTGTGCTTCAAGAGATGGCCCGTGTCATATTAAATGCCAAGGATTTGGCTCAGCATTTTTGGGCTGAGGTTGTCTCTACTGCTTGTCATATCTCTAACAGGGTATATGTGCGTCCTGGTTCTAACCAAACACCCTACGAGATTTGGAATGACAAGAAGCCAAAAGTGAATCATTTTAGGACTTTTGGGAGTCAATGTTATATTTAGAATGATAGGGATAACTTGGAAAATTTTGAGCCCAAGAGTGATCTTGGAATTTTTCTTGGCTATGCTCCAAATAGTAGAGTTTTTTGGGTTTTCAACTTGAGAACTCAGTCTCTGATGGAATCATACAATATGGTCATTGATGATCTTGCTTGTTAGTCATGCGGTTGATAATAGTGAAGAGAGTCTAATTCCTCACTGCTCTTCTGATACTTGTCCTCCTTCCTCTATTCCTGTTGAAGAAAGTCCTCCTACCATTGTGAACAATGACTCTCCCATTTCTACTGTGGAGGAACCCTTTTGTGTTAGGAAAAAGCACCCTTCGTATGCTAGAGACATGAAAAGTCACTCCTCGAGTGATATCTTGGGCAATCCAAGTGCCGATCTTCAAACCCGTCGTAGTTTGAAGCAAGTAGCTAACGCCATTTACAATGTTTGCTACACATCTCAAATTGAGCCAAAAAATGTAAAGGAAACACTTCTTGATGAAAAATGGATTCTAGCCATGGAAGATGAGCTACTTTAATTTGTTAGGAATGATGTGTGGGATCTTGTTCATCGTCTATCTAACACTCATGTCATTGGGACAAAGTGGGTCTTTAAGAACAAGACGGATGAAAAAGAAAATGTCATTAAAAATAAGGCTAGGTTGGTTGCCCAAGGCTATACCCAAGTTGAGGGTATTGATTTTCATGAAATATTTGCCTCGGTTGCTAGATTGGAATCCATTAAAATGATGTTGTCGATGGCATGCAATTTTGGTTTTTAATTATTTTAAATGGATGTTAAAAGTACTTTTCTAAATGGTTTGTTGAAGGAGGAAGTGTACGTTGATCAACCGAAATGTTTCGAAGACCCTCACCTTCCTCTTCATGTCTATAAGTTGAAGAAGGCTCTCTTTGGGTTAAAGCAAGCTCTTCGTGCTTGGTACGAATGTTTGACAACATTCCTTGTCTCAAATGGTTTTGATAGAGGGAGAGTTGATAAAACTCTTTTCATCTTAAGGGGGAATGGTGCCTTAACTGTGGCACAAATTTATGTGAAAGTTATTGTGTTTCGATCCACACATGAGCCCAAAACTGAATGATTTTCTAATCTGATGAAATCTGAGTTTGAAATGAGCCTTCTTGGTGAGCTCACATGCTTTCTTGGGTTGCAAATTAAGAAATGCTCTTCCGATATTTTCCTCTTCCAATCCAAGTATGCATGTGAATTGGTTAAGAAATTTAGGCTTATGCACAGTAAATATTCTCGGACCCCCATGAGCACTAACTCTAAACTCTCTAAATATGTCGTGGGAGTGGTGGTAAGCAACACTTTGTATCGCAGTATGATCGGGAGTTTGCTCTATCTAACTGCCACTCGTCTTGATATTGCTTTTAGTGCTGGAGTGTGTGCTCATTATCAGGCTCTACCTCGTGAATCTCATTTGAATTGTGTTAAGCGTGTTATCCGTTATGTGAATGGATCTTCTAGCTTGGGTCTTTGGTACCCATTTGATATTTCATTTTTTGTTGCCTATTTTTCTGATGCCAATTGGGCTGAAAATGCGAATGATTATAAGAACACCAGTGGTGGTTACTTTTATATAAAAAATTACCTCATTTCTTGATTCAGTAAGAAACAATCCTCCATCTCTCTATCTACTGCTGAGGCCGAGTACATTGCTCTTGGGAGTTGTTGTACTCAAATTTTATGGATGAAATAAATGCTTCAAGATTGTGGGATCGATCAAGATGTGATTACTCTCCATTATGATAATACTAGTGCAATTTGCATTTCAGAAAATCCGATCCAACACTCTCGCACTAAGCACATAGACATTAGATTTCATTTCATTCGTGAGCTAGTTAATGACAAGGTGATCTCTTTGACTCATATTGGCATTGACCGCCAACTAGCCGATATCTTTACTACTCCTCTAGATGCTGTCCGCTTTGAGTATCTACGTACATCTATTGGTTTGTGTTTCATTGAGTAGGGTTTATATTTTCTTTGTTTTTATTGTTGTTTTATCTGATATACTTTTATCTTGTTATCTATTTTTCACATTATTTTTTTGTTTACATCTTTCTCTTTAGATGCTCCTTCTATTTTATTTGATGAGATTAGTATTTGGTTTCATGCTGTTGTTAGGTTGCCTAGCCTGATCTGTAAGTATGCTTTTGGTCGTCAAACCTTTGCTATTGATGTGATTGTGCTACTTGCTACTCATGATTTTATGCTTTGTTATATTTTTATCTCATGAAGTCTTGCTCTCCTATTGTCTAATTTTATTCAGTTTATCTGTTAGTGTACACTAAACATGATTTTTCTCTCTACGTATTTCATGTGGTTATGTGAAGCTCTCCTTACTGTGGTAGTGGTCACAATATGCCCCTAATTAGTGTACGTTGGCGTATCACTCCACCGGTTATATGAGATAGTTTCCTTTGGTCTGGACATTAAGAAATTTTTTTTTGAGGGTTGTGTCTTGCTTCTTTGTTTGTATCTTGCTACGTTGAATCATGCTCAAATTGGGTGTCTTTGAACTCTATTGGATCTATGAACTCTGTTGGAAATGACTAGTGAGCTTATTGTCTTTGTGCGTCTAGTCTTTACATTGTGAGAGATACCCACTGCGAGCCGGTTGGACGGCTTTACCGAGTGTCTTACCCACGTAAGCACTGTGCCTACAATCGTATTTTTATCACAAGAGAGGCAAGGGCAATATGTATGGCTATTTTGGTTTTGTCTGTAAACCACCTCTAAGCAATGCGGTGTTTTGGATTATTGCTCCTTAGTGTTTGTCTTTATAGCTAAACTTGCAAATGTGACAATGGGAGTTCATTTGTTTTTTATGAAATATTTATGTTCTTGCTAAAATCATGCTTGTGGTTCTATAATTCTCTCATTGATATAGCTTCGTTCTAACTATTGATGCTCCTTGCTTGTGATTGGGTGATCTAACAGTCGCATTAAATTTGTCTCTAATTTGGTCAGTGACTTTCGGTACACAGCACGCTGTGACTTGTGCTCGCTTTGAGTGCCCGAGGCATTTTCCTCTGGTGACCTGATGTTTCTAGCTTGATAGCGCGCCACGATGTTTTTCACAGCGCACTGTGATTGACGATTTTAGTTTCCAAGGATATTTTCGAAAGGTCTTTCGACCGGAGTAGTTACATTCTTTATAGTGGCATGCTGTCATAGAATTCACAGCGCACCGTGGGCCTTGTTTTTGCCATTAAAGCAATTTTTTTTCTTCTTTCTCTCCTACCTTCCTCCTCAGTCTTCTCTCTTCGTTTTTTTTTTCCTCTCCTCTTCTTTTCACTCTCGTCTCCCTTGGTTCTTCCATGGCTCCATCTAAGAAGCAAAAGACCGGTGCCTCCTCTTCCGGTGCCGCAGCTTCGCACCTCTTTCGTTCAGAGGATGCGGAAAAAAATTTCACCTTTCTTCAAGGCCGACCCTTTGCTACGGAGAGACACTTCGATCTTAGTTGCCCTGAGGACTACTCATTCTACGGCTAGATATTCTCTCGTGGTTAAGCCCCGCTCTTCTCCATCCGCGGTTCGACGTATAAGGAATTAGTTCCTTTCTTCTACACCAACTATGACCCCGCATCTAGTGTCTCCTCCGACGCCGAGAAACGTTTGGTGTCCTTTGTTTCTGGTGTAAAGATCATGGTCACCCCCATGCTCATTTCTTGGATTCTCGGCATTCCCCTCAATCCTAACGGAGTTCTTTTTCCTCGGGAGACGACTGCCACCGACGATTCGTTTGGGTTCATATGGCAAGACCTTATTGATCATGTTTGTATATCTCCGGGTGTTAATCCTCAAACTGCCATTCCGACGAAATTCATCAAACGCCATTTTTATGTACTGCGCATACTGGTTTTCGGCAGCCTCTGATCGAAGATCAGTAATCTTAATGAGGTTCGTCTCTCTGAAATTTACCTTATGTGGTTGATTGATACCGATTGCCCTGTCAGTGCGTGCACCGCCATTTGGCGGTTCATTCGGGCTCGGTGCATTAAACCATGAGATCAACCGGCCATTCCGTTCCTCATCATCCTGTCCAAAATCGTGGATTCCTTCATGAGTGTTCCTGTTCATTCTCCCATCATCCTTCAATATACTGATTTTCTAAAAACCTATCTTACCACCCTTGAGACCACTTAGAAGAATCACAATGATCCCGCCAATCCGCCTTCTTCCGTTGCGACTGCATCGTCGTCGGCTCTGGTTCGTGATCGTGCTCTCCCGACCATTGATTTTCAAAATCTGATTATCACTCGGTTCGACTCCGTCAATCTGTCTCTTCGGGTATTTCAGGCTGAGTTGGGTATCATGCATTCTTCCGTGGACACCTTGGCGGATGAGGGTGATCGGTGGTGCGCCAGCATGGCCTCGGACGATGAAGTAGATGGTGTGCAAGATGCTGGGATGGGTGCTGCACCACCCCCATGATCATGGAAGTAATCTTTTTACTTTTGGCAGTTTGGTTTATTTTATTTTTTTGGATATTGGTTTTGTTTCTTATGGATATTTTGGTCTATATTAACACTGTGGATCTCGGTTACGTTTTTTTGCTGAATATGGTAGTTGTTTCTTCCTTTCTTAGTGATACCTATTTCCTATTGTTGGTGTACGATGTTTACTTCTATCTGGGTTGGATTCTTGGTGCATGTGATTTGTTATTTTTTTACTTATTGATTTTGTGGGGCCATGTCGTGCAGTTTTGATTGATGTTTTTGGCTCCCTTTGTCCATTTTGACAAAAAGGGGGTGAGAATTGGTTTACATCTAATATGATGACGATGAATTTTTTGGAAGTATGGTATTGTTTTTATCTATTTTGCAGGAGATGGATCAAGACCCATCTTGGCTTAGGATAGGCATAGATTTTGGGGGGGATCATGAGTCCATGTATTATTGCATATTTCTTTTCTCTCATATAGATCAATGTATAGGTTTAGTGGGGCTTAATTGATGTATTATAATTATCTTGATGTAAATACGATTTTATCGTAGAATGTGACAAAGGGGGAGATTGTAAAAACTTGTTTGTCACACTCTACTCCAAACTCCATGTAGATCACCCTTAGGATATGTGTGTGTCAAGATGGATGTGTTCTATTTTGTTTGATCAAGGTTATCAGTCACATTATTTTTGACCTGCCCTTAAAAATGTGTTTAAAATCATCTAAAACGGATCTAATGTTTTCTTGTCTTGTGTTGTCTCTCTGACTACATTGCCTGTGATACCTATCACAATACCTGCGCCATTCTGTGGCAGATTATATGGATCGGTATGCTGCCATCACAGCGCACCGTCACATGGATCAGAGCGTGCCATGAGTGTTGACAGCACTTCGACAACTCAGGTTATCTTTGGAAAAAATATTCATTTTGTGTTTTTCCCATGTCTTAGGGTTTTACTTTTTTTAATATAAAAGTTTTTTTGGAAAATGCTAGAAAATTAAGTAAGCTAAGCTAGCTTCTTCCTCCTATAGAAAAACCCTAGGAACCTCATCTTCTTCAACCCTTGAAACTATTGAAGTGTTTGCTAATAAATTTCAACTCAAGGGTTTTATCCTTCTTCATCTTCACTCTACCTGTTTTAGCTCAAGTGTATTGAGTGTTGTTTCATCCCTAAAGATTAGGGTGTGTGATTGATAATCTTGTGGGATTCAAGTTGGATTGTTGTGTGTTCATCAACGAAAAGAAAAACATTTGAATCAGAAGCTATGGAGACGACCCGTGAAGGAATGTCGATTTGCATTGGGGTTTAATAGGGTATGCGCATTTGTCGGTATATCATTCGAAACTCATTATAATCTTTCTTTTTCATAGTGAATTTGGTTTGTGGACTTAAGTCTCGTGGTTTTTCTCAGTGATTGGGTTTTCACGTATATTTCGTGTTGTAACGATTGTTGGCGTTATATTGTGTAATCTCTAAATTAATTAGAATTAATCGAACACCCGATAAATTCCGTAGATCGACGGAATTTCAATAGCAACTCCCGAAGTCGTCTCCACCTGAAGTCTTATGCAGCCTAAATCCATCGCAAAAAGAATGCCCTATAAACTAGCATTAAGATCACTTGTAATTACATTTCCTTTGTTAAAAGGAGAGAAGAAACCGCCAAGAAATTCTCCCTCATTGTCCAGAATCAAACCACCAATGCCCCCTTTACCAGAGCAATAAGAAGAAGAAACATTGAGCTTTTTCATCCCAGGTGCAGGACATATCCATTTCGTACAAATGGACTTGATTGGTTTGGTGAGCAGAACATCATCCAGGCTTAATCGAAACTCTTCCATAATCTTGCTGAGTAAAGATTTTTGGGGGGTGCAAGCTCCTTCAAAGATCCTGCTATTTCGTTCCTACCAACAGTGTCATATAACTGAAGAGAATAAAATCTTAATAGAATAATTCAATAGTTTGTCTCCCTTGCATCGTTCCAGAAGGTCCTCGACCTCCTCTTGGAAATTACCGAACTCAGTTTTACTATATCGGATACTAGTCGAACGCCAGGGAGGTAGTTTATCTTCATCTCTCTCATCTTTCAAATAAATGTCCTCATTACTTAGAATATATCTATCGTAAGTCATCCCATAAATATGAAGTCCGCCTATTTTGAAGAGGTCCAATAAAATCATACCTACTACCTCATCATATTTTGTGAAGCAAGTCTTCGTCTCGCGATTAAAACATTCCATAAATGCTCAAAATTTCTTATCACATTGTTATGTTTCTCGAATGAATCCTAGTCCCCGCTATCCTACAATTGTTCATATTATGTTCAAAATTTTTTATTCGAAAGTATTTCCATACGCACCATTTGAACTTTGGTTGCAATAAACCTCCAAATCTCAATTCCCCTCTCCACTCACTCAACCTCTCTGTTCGAAATCATATTTCCCAAAGTTATTGGCTCCATGTTTGTACATTTGACACCGACAAGATTGAGCAGAATACCCTGGTCCTTCCCCAGTTGAAGTAAAACTACGAATTACCATCTCCCCCACATCAACCCACTTGTCTGGATCTTCAGCACTTTTCTTTGAAATAACGAGCTCTTTGTAGGAATTTGAAGAAAAACTGCGCGCCCAAAGGGGAGCAGTAAGTTCTGCATGATCTCCTTGCTAACTCTCAACTGTTCCTTTAAACATTTGGGAACAGAGTGTTCTTCAGCCATCCATACCAAGAGAAAGCATGGATTAATGTCGGTGACCAAAAAAGGGAGAGAAGTAAACACGTGTTCGAAAAACAGCCTGGAATTCGTGATGAACGTGCAGCCAAATTGGTGTTACAGCCAAACCTCACACCTCGAAATTAGGCGCGTTCAGTTTTTTTCAAGTCTAGAGACCACATACAAGATTGTCACAATAGGCATCCATGGCTGAAGGTTAGCGGTCAAGAGTCCAAAAGGTTGGTAGCTGAGAGTTTGGAAATGGAAAGCAGATGACCAATTTTTTGACCGCGGCTTAAAGTTCACAGCAAGAAGGAAGCGCGCTCGGCTGGTCTCACACAATAAAAACACTTAACGTAAAACGAGGTCATGCTTCCGCAGCCCAAAAGGAAGCACACAGTCACCCCTTCTACCGTCTAAAATTTCAGATTGAGAGATGGTTTACATGATTTTTCATGGAGCCAGTTATGTAATATCCCACCTGTTGAAATTCTAAATACTCCTTTAGAGAAGAGTTTTATTAAAATAAAATACTATAAAGAAGAAGCTAGAAAGAGGAGAGTCTGTATGAGAGGCTATGTTGTGGAAATCTTAACCTTATTTCATTAATCTTTATATGTCTTTAAGTAGACTTTTGCTTACACATAAAATGAAGATAAACATAATCCCAAAGAATCATAATCTTAACAAACTTATCTTAAGATCTTAATCCTAATATTAAACTTCGATTACGCATATGTGTGACTCTGCAATCGCATGTTCCTTTGAAAAAGGTGTGTGTGATTGGTTGAAAGAAAATGAGCCCTTTGATCTTCTAAATGATATAGCAGTAAAACACCTCGATCGTGCTTGGTTGAAGTTCATCATTATCACATCTCTCATCTTGGAGTCTGTCGGAGCCGATGGCCCAGTAGTTCAGGTTTGTCATGATTTCTCCCAAGAGCAATACGAATCATACAGCGTAAAGCTCTTTGAAGAGCTCTTAAAGAAAGATGATAGATCATACGACATAAATCCTTCAATTGAACTGCAGCTGTCCTTAAAATTTTGGTTTACATCATTTGTATAGCATGGCATAAAGCTCTTTAAGCTCTTTTTATCATCATTAATTATAAGATTTTTCATCGCTTGAACACAACAAAATAATTTTTAGGGTTTTAAAGTGTAATTGTAGTTTTCACATAAGAGCTACATATATAGATCACATCACGTACTACTTAACCATATTTTAATGCATGTTGTAAAAGAAAATTTGCTTCTATAATTATTTTTTAATAGTAGATGCGATGACTCACCAGAGAGAATTGGTTGGACGCTGTTAAGGAGAACGGTGAAGGCCAAGAGGATTGCTAATTTGTCAACTACTTTGAGAATGACATCACTTGAGGTGAAAATGAGAGCAAACTTATCGTGGAAAGCTAAGATTAGTGACCAAAATAAGAGACCGATAAGTAGGGAGGTCATCACTGATACTTTAGTTGCAAACTTTGCAGCTTTCCAGTTACCGGCTCCCAGCTCATTTGCAACCCTAACTCTGTAAAATCACAAAAGAATAAATCAGATAACAACAATGATTATAATTTTTTGCATCCGAAATAACTGAAATTTGGGGTGTCAATTTATTGGCAAGTCTTGTAGGACAACAAACTGACCCATTTCTATACATCTCGATGCGACTTGAATTATAATATTTTTAAGTAATGCATTAAATTCGGGCATAATTTAGCAAAACAGGATTGGGAATATAAAGTTTTGCAGTAATATATCGAAATGGAAAAGTTTTGCATAATCAGGATGCACCCTATTCCAGTGTCCTTGAAATTCATGAATACTAGTTTGAAATCCGTGAATACTCAAAATTTTGAACCCAGAAAATCCGTGCGGTCCTGATTATGCAAAAGTTTTTGAAATAGTATAATAGTGCCAAACTTTTATAACATGAATCCTCTTTTCACTAAGTGCCCTTAAATTCGTCGTTATTTTTACCGACATAATTAGATAAATATCAAAATATTGATCATTTAAAGTAGAAAGAATGAGATTGCTTAAATGTAAAACTTATAATTTTATGTTAGTAATAGTGCACTTATAATACAAAGTGCAGTAAGAGTGAAAAGGATAATTGAGATAAGCGTTGAAATTAAAGTTTTCTTATAATATAGAAACTATAACTTTGTCAAAAATATTTTTCGTATTAGGTATCGATAAAATATTTGTTATATTCTGCTAAAATATTTTGTATGGTTTGGTTTAATTTGAATTTTTGGGAAGTGTATATCTATGCCTCTTCTCATGGCTTAGATTTACATGTAGAACGAACTGTGTAAATTTTTATTTATTTGGCTCTATTTACATTCATCCTCTGTCAAGTAAATTGGTATAACTTCAATTAATTTAAATAGTTTTCAAATGGTCTAACTGTCTTTTTCAGTAGACACGCAATTTGGAGATGCACATTTTGATGACCTTCTAAATATGCTATCTAAATCTACGGTGGATCTTGAATTTATGGCAAGTGTACATCCATGCCTCTTCTGATGGCTTAGATTTACATGTGGAACTGTCTATAAATTTTTACTTATTTGGCTCTATTTACATATTCATACTCTGTCAAGCAAACTGTTACAACTTCAAATCATTTAAATAATTTTCAAATAGTCTAACAATTTTTTTCAGTAAACACGCAATTTGGAGACACATCTTTTGATGACCTTCTATATATGCTATGCAAAGAAAAACTAAATACCTTTTGCATCTGAATTATTCGTTCTCTCATTTTCTCATAAACTTTGGCCCTAGAATTTGACATTGGAGTCTTCTTCTATGCTAATGAAAAACTAAGAGAAGGAGAAAGGAGAAAATGAGCTCCACTGTATCCTAGGATAGCATTTACTAGTATCCCCCTTTCCTCTTATTATTTACAATGAAGGGAAAGATAGCACTTAACAAATGCGTCAACTTATACATACGGGAAAGGTGAAGGTACTCCTTGTGGAGTACCCTCACCGTACTCCAAAATCCACATGAAGGTCCAGGTTGTTACCCAAATATGGTTTTGGTGCCACATGGAGTTTCGATAGCATGAATAGATCAACTTAAAGAAAAAAAGAATTCAAAACTGAGTGTTAAAATTAAAAGTCAAATTTTGACTCTGATTCAAGGATCTAGATTTTATGACAAAAAAAATGCATGGTTGAGATATTGTTTTAGGTTTTTCTTTTTCAGAATTGCTCTAAACAACATTACCTTTCTCCACGTGGCACTCAAAATATTCTTTGACTGTCGCGCGGACCTTCATGTAGATGTTGGAGTACGGTGAGAGTACTCCATCTCGAATACCTTCCCGGCTTCCTATATAAATATTTTTTTACCAAATAAATAGCCATTAATTTAAAAAAGCAAAAAATATAATTAAAAGAATTATAAAGGACCAATGAGTTCGGCATTGCCATCACTCATAGGACCCAAATAACCAAAACAAATTATAGTAAAAAATGAAAAACAAGGAGATTATATCGATGGTATCCGATTGGAGACGTAGTCTAACTTCAGTAGGTAGATCTAAAATTGATAGAAATGATGGATTGTTCTGGACCTTTGCAGCCAGAGACGGAAGGGCGTCGGCTATCCCATTTTCTTCTCGGAATATATGGGATGCTGCCTAAGAAAAATTTGCAAGCCTTAATAGAGCCTTGTTAAGCCAATATTGAATCTTCCATGGGTAAGATTAGGCTTGTAAGAGAGTTTATCAGAAGTTTTGAGTCCGACTGGATTAAAATTTTAGGGAAATGTTGGGGAATTTGAGCACCAGCTTCTGATAAACTTCAAAATTCTGCTTCGTTGGAACAACAAAATCAATTGGCAATGAGTGGAGGGACCGAAGGTATTATAAGGGGAGAGACAAGGCTATAATTTACCTAATGTGGGACTAAACTCCAGCACGCCCCCACACATGTTGACGAAATTAAGCCAAATCATGTGGATAATTGAACTGGGTGATGTGGAGTGGAGAAGAACCTGCTTGTAAGTTGAGGTTTGCCCAACAGGATGAATATGTCGCGATCATGGATCAATTATGATTGCAAAATATGGTACCTCCACCAGAAAAATCACCGGCTGATCCATCTATATTAAAGTGATCCAATCCCTATCCGAGCTTGGATTCCATTGAAGTGGGATGATCTTGGGTTGGGGGGGAGGGATGTTCATGCTTTTGAGGGAAGGCTGAGACTATGATATTCTCTCTTTTGCTAGGTGTAATCTGGGTAGAAACTTCCATGATCTAATTCGAGATTTTGGATACGGTGGTTTGGTTGCAAGTAGCTTTCGAATTTAGCATAATTCCTTGTAAGCCATATCTCCCAGAGAACTAACCAGGAAACTACTCTTCTGATTTGAGTAAACTGTGATTTGCCCGTGATGTTGCACCATCTACTGAAAATATTAGATCTGAACCAATGAGTAACGGCTACATTGAATCTCGAGCCAAATGTTTTCTAAATAGGTTTAAAATGTTCACAGTGGAAGAAAAGATGGGCTGTGTTTTCTTCAAAACTGTGACAGAGAGAGCACAGTGAGGCTAATGTTTTTTTATTTTTCCAAATATTATCATCTGTAGCTAAAGCAGTGAGGCTAAGGTTTTAATTTTATTGGGAAGTTTAGATGACCAAAATATTACGACATTGGGAAGAGATTGAGTGTGTGCAATATTCCATGCAGAGCGAGCATTAAATTTGGCTCATGAGGTAGCATTCCTTAAGAAATTTTCTTTCGAGTCTTCATGAATCAGGTAGCATTCCTTAAGAAATTTTCTTTCGAGTCTTCATGAATCAGGTAGCATTCCTTAAATTTGCCTCATGAGCTAGTTGTACATGCTGAGATAATGGACGGTGCGTATTTATTTTAAAGCGCATCCACTTTCAATTAACCACCTGACCATACTTCGCATATATAGCAGGGAATCTTTATCTAAATATTCAAGGAAATCATCGATTAGCGGGCCATGATCCTCTGTCCATTTGTGTTGTAATATGAAGGTATTGTTTCCTTTACTAACTCTCCAAAGAGAGTTGTCTGCAGCAGTCTTCATATAAGGAGTCAAGCGCTAGCTTCCAGAACCATGAAGTGGAGATATTTGATGAAGCATTCCGATTGCAGCAGCCATGAAGGTATTTATCATGTATATACTTGGTCCACACATTTTTCTGTTATAAGTCGCAACCCGAAGGTCATGCCTTTATTGTAAATATCACTAACGTTTGTGATGCGGAAACTTATTAAATGCAATGTTAGGACTGAGATTTAAATTAAAATTAATTCAAGCAATTCAAATAACAGTTTCTCTGAATAAATTATCACGAAAATATTCTAGAAATTCAATTAAATAATTTAATTACGACCCAAAATAGCGTTACTCTTCGTGTATCTTCCCTATCGGATCTAGAAGACTAGGGTTCTTATAAACGGCTAGATCTCCGATAGTTTTAGAGAGTCGAACGAACTCGCAAGCGGGTTCTCTCAATACCGTACAAAATAAAAGGCTAATCAATGATTTTATGAAGATAGGTAGGTTGATTTTTTTTTTTTTTAATGAGATAAATAGGCGAGATTTGGGATTTAATTGAGAAATAAATAACTAGGGTCACACTACTTACGCAAAGCGTAGATCTAAAGAATATAGAGATGAAAGAATACTTAGCCTTACACCAAACCGTAAGCAGGAATCGAATAATCGCTCTCCGTTTTGAGAGAATCACATCCTCACGAAAGTTTAGAACTTTCAATTTTGTATAAGTAATTTTCATTAACAAAAAGTTAATAATAAAAGTATTTACAAGCCTTTAAATAGGCTAACCAAAACCCAAATACGAAATTAGAAGACTCCTAATATTACTAAAACTCTAAAAGAAAATTTTGACTAAAGTAAACACAATTCGGTCAAAATCCGCACTGTAGCTCGATCCATCAAGGCTTGGGTCGATCCATCTGTGTCAGCCTTGTTCTACCACTTAACCAAGTACTTCTGAAGTCCCCTGTGATTGGTGGACACAATCTGATTTTTCAGCACATCTTCGATGATCTCACAGATTTATCGAGTAAGTGGGGATAACAATGTGGGAAGGAGAATAATTGGGTCATCGAATGTAGATGGTTCAAAGTGGTTGGCAAGGATGATTGAAAAGCCATGGAATAGAACAAGATTCTCTACGTTGAAAGTTGTGCTAATCCCCAATTCTGACAGAAGATCTAAAATGAAAGCATTAGAACCAGCATGCTTCAATATTTGAAAGGATCTAATACCACAAGTGTAATAACCCTGAAAATGCGAACAAGAACTTGACTGTATCGATGTACGTGTCCGACACGGAGATCGAGAAAAATTTAAAAAAAATTAGTAATTACTATTAATTAAAATAATATTAATCCTCATTCTGACGAATTCACGTGTGAATTCTCGTGTAAATCCGAGTTTGGTAAGACATTAGTACAACGTCGTATGCCGAAGATATCGTGTGTACGCTTCACACCGGAGCCAGGCTTAGAGGGAAAACTAAAATATTAGAGATATTTCAGCCTCTTAGCTTATAAGAGAAGGAAAGGAGATTTGGGAGTTCATTTTTCCTTCATCTCCTTCTTCCTATTTGTGTAAACCCTAGAATTGGTAGAGAGTTTTGTTGGTCCATGAAGAAACCCGAGCCGAGAACACTTAGGTTAGTGTTTACGTAACCTTGGAGAGTGCGAAATCGACGTTGATACGTCATGCCTGAGTTGTGAGAAGGTGTACTGTCGCCGAGTGTGGAAGCGGAGAGACAAGAGTCCTTTTCTGGGTCGCATTGGCGACGAACCTGAGAGTTTTGATCCGGAACCCTCGTTCGGATAGATTTGCCGAAACCCCGAGAGGGCCTAGATAAATGTGAGTCTATGTATTTAAATCGGGGCAAATGAGAGGCCCATATATGTGTATTGATTGTGTGTTAATGGTTGTTGGTAACCATTAATGAAAATGGGACAAAATAGGCAAAGATGAAAACCTCCATTAATGACAGAGCTTCTATCATTATTGATCGATCAATGACAAGATTGATCGACCAATGACTGGTGGCGATCGATCAATAAAGACCATTGATCGATCAATCTATATAGGACAGAAAAGTGAACAGAAGCTTGAGAATTCTGGAAGTTCAGTGCTCGAAGAGCATTGATCGATCAATTTAGGCATTGATCGATCAATCCTGGGTATTGATCGATCAACATGAGAGTGATCGATCAATGACAGTTAGTGATCGATCAACAAAGGTATTGATCGATCACTGGAGGGTATCAATCGATCAATGAAAGCATTGATCGATCAATCTGTATAAAAATTTAATGTGAACAGAAGGTGAGAAATTTGAAATTTAGGCTATTGATCGATCAATGAGGGCATTGATCGATCAACAGGAGGCATTGATCGATCAACCAAGCTGGTGATCGATCAATTTAGGCTGTGTTAAAGTGAGGAGAGAAGATGTTATTGATCGATCAACAAGGATATTGATCGATCAATAATGAGTAGTGATCGATCAATAGAGGTTATTGATCGATCAATTGACTTTGTTCCTGGTTAAGAGCTGAGAGGGTATTGATCGATCAATGGGGTTATTGATCGATCAACAAGAGGGATTGATCGATCAATAAGAGTGGTGATCGATCAATCACCTCTGTTTTCTGCATGTACTAGTTTTATGAGTGAAACCTCACTGGACATTATGCCAGCTGATATTCTGGCATTCCTGACACTTAAAATACTATGTTTAGGGCCTTGGATCAGACTATGACTTTCGGAAAGGCTTTGGATTTGCTTAGAAAGAAGTGTGACCTGAGGTAGGGGAAAACCAACTTAAACTGCTCTTGAGTATGATTTCATGTTTATTTCATATCTGCGCCCTGATTTCTATTTTTAACAAGTATGTAAGCATATAATAAATTTCTGCTATCTCTGATTTCTGTTTTCTGATTTGTTTCTAAAACCTGCTCCTGATTTCTGCTATCTGATATGTGAGGTCTATGTGTGTATGTGATTTGATGATTTAACCAGATGATTCCCACCGACCCGGTGGTATATCCCATGCCTGACACACTTATGCATCTGCTTGTAATCCCTCGGCACAATTGCACTCCATAGATGAGGCATTGTTGCAATTTAAAATTGTTCATGTGAACGACGATTGGTTGAGGTTTCCTATCGGAATATTTCTGTTTACTCCGTGCTATATAGTCACGGGAGTTTCTTAAGTTAAACATACACAATTTAAGTTCTATGATCATATACTTGCATAACATCTGATTTCTTATTCTAGAAGCTCAGTATTTGATTTGATTTGTCATGATTGTACGTTTTGATTTGATTTATGTTTTGAGATAGCATGATCTGCATATTCAATTCATTTTAGTTGGAATTCTTCTATTGAGCTATGATGTAGCTCACCCTGTTTTAAACCATTTATAGGTTCTGAGGCTGTAGCTCCCGGCACTGAGAGCGACCCGGACTACCAGTCTGACCCAGAGACTGAGGCCGAAGACGAGAAGACAGACATCCAGGCGGACAAGTTCTATCCGTAGCCTGGGTACTGAGTCTCATATTTGCATTTTGGATACTCCGGATTATTTTGTGTGCCTGGTGGCCACTGTCTACGTGTATATATATATAATACTATCTATATTGTAGTTTTGTGATTTTATACATTCTATTGGAACCACTATCGGGAACCATTGTTTGGGTGATGGATGTCCATCACCAATGGTTCTTCTTGGTTCCTTTTCATGGATGTGTGTTCTTTTGTTATACATAGATGCATGATTTGTTATTATTCTTTTATATTAAATGTATTATGTGATGGCTCAACCTACCACTGTTAAACCGTGTCTGCTCGATTTCCGCTATACGAGCAGACACTTTGAGATTTGTCCCGGGGATCATCCAGAGTATGATCCTGATGGCACGGATTTTCGACTGTGGAAATTCGGGTTGTCACAGTTGGTATCAGAGCCTAGGCTTTAGGTTGAACTATGGGTTCAGGTTGGATTGTTTTCACAATCTATGTACTGATCAATGTTGTTGTTTTCACAATGACAGACCAGTATGGGCCCTAAGTTCAGAGGCGGGCACAGTGGAGGTAGAGCAGGTCAGAGAGAGGTTCCTCTGAGGGAGGTACCCGAGGTGATAGGCACGTCGAGGGGATTGGAATTCCTTTCGCGTACTAATGCGGTTCTAGTGGGACCAAGAGGAGGTAGAAGAGGTAATGAAGAAAGAATGGAGCAGGTGTTGGAAGCATTGGCTACCAACGTCGCTGCCAGACGGCCGCCCGACTCAACAGTACTAGACCACCTCATCAGCTTAGTGGATTCGCGGAGTTTAGGAGAATGAGACCTCCTAACTTCTCGGGTCAGACGGATCCCATAGAGGCGGAGGGATGGATAGAAGAGATGGAGAAGCTTTTCGAAGTACACTAATGTAATGACGTGGAGAAAGTGCGCTGGGCCACTTTCAAATTAGACGGTGACGCCGGACCTTGGTGGAAGTCGGTGTCACTGAACAGTTAAAGAGAGTTTCCTCACACTCCTTGGACATGGGAGGAGTTCACGGAGGTGTTTTATCATAAATACTTCCCGAAGATTGTGAGGCATCAGTGGGAAGTAAAATTTATTGAGCTGAAGCAGGGTGCCATGTCAGTAAGGGATTATGGAGCTGAGTTTGATAGATTGGCTAGGTTTGCACCCCAACACGTTGCCACAGAACTGATGAGAGCAAGGAAGTTTCAACTTGGCCTGAGACAGAACTTGCAGAAGGATGTCGCCATATGGGAGATGGAGACATATGAGGGAGTGATGGCCAAGGCTCTCATAGCGGAGGAAGAGAACCAGAAACAGTTCTCGTGGAGAGACAAGCAGGTGAGAGAGAGACCATTTCAAGGGCAGTCTCAGGACACGGAGCAGAACAAGAGGGCTAGATTTTCCAGACCCCCAAGATACCCTACGCACTCTCGACCAGTGATTTCTTCAGGTCCGAGTTCATACCATAGAGCAGCAGTGCCTACGTCTTCCAGACCATTCCGACCATCTGGATCTTCTGGTAGCGGGGCCTCAGTGACTCAGGGACCTTCAAGGGTATCGTCTTTCACTCCAGCTGTGTTATGTGCAAGGTGTGGGAAACCACACAAGACAGAGGAGTGCAGGAGAGAGACAGGGGCATGCTTTAGGTGTGGCAAGATGGGCCACTTGGTTAGGAACTGCCCAGAGGAGAGCAAAGAGCGGTCAGGATCGATGTCCACCCAAAGATCTTCTCGACCTGTGGTTCAAGGTCGAGCATACGCCGTCACCGCGACCGATGCTCTGACATTGAATGATGTCATCCAAGGTATGATTAAAATTCAAGAAAAGCTATTTTATCTAGTGAGATGAACTGGAGGTTTAGAAAAGATAGAATTGCTTTGATTGAGTATTATAATAATATTACAATACGCGCACACATCTCAAATAATTGATTTAATATTGAAATTGGCTTATAGGTGAGCTGAAAGTGTATAGGAGTTGTGACATTTTTTTCCATAGGGCTCGAGTCTTGATAGACCCAGGCTCTACGCACTCATTTGTAAGGCCTCAATTTACGAAGGATTTGAGTGCCACTCCTAAGCAGCTCGATTTCATTTTGACAGTGTCCATTCCTACGGGTAGCGCAGTAAATGCACTCACAGTGTGAAAATCAGTGGTAGTGTCAGTAGATTATCACGAGACACTGGCAGACTTGATTCTGTTAGATATGAAGGGATTTGACATCATTCTGGGAATGGACTAGCTATCCGCTTACCATGCGAGCGTGGATTGTCTTCGGAAGATAGTAGTTTTTCGTCCTCCAAAGGAGCGATCTTTCAGATTCTTCGGGGTGAAGTCTAAGGTAGCTCCGTTGATATCTGCTATTCGGGCTGAGAAGATGATGAAGAGTGGATGCAGTGGATATATAGCCTTTCTACAAGAGCAACGGAAGGAGACGAATGTGATATCCGATATTCACGTTGCATGCGAGTATCCCGATGTATTCCCTGAGGATTTGCCAGGACTACCACTAGCTTGGGAGATCGAGTTTGCAATTAATCTGGTTCCAGACACTGAACCAGTGTCTAAAACTCCTTATCGGATGGCTCCAACAGAATTGCAAGAGTTGAAGGAGAAACTACAAGAACTGCTTGATAAAGGGTTTATTCGACCGAGTGTGTCTCCTTGGGGAGCACCCGTATTGTTTGTCAGAAAGAAAGATGGTTCGATGAGTCTATGCATTGACTATCGGCAGTTGAATAAGTTGACGATTAAGAATCGTTACCCGCTCCCTAGGATCGATGATCTGTTTGATCAGTTACAAGGAGCGAGGTCCTTTACGAAGATCGACTTGAGATCAGGTTATCATCAACTACGAGTCAAAGCTGAAGATATTGAGAAGACGGTGTTCAGAACCAGATATGGGCACTATGAATTCTTAGTTATGCCATTTGGATTGACGAATGCACCTACGTCATTTATGGACCTGATGAACCGAGTATTTAAACCACACTTGGAAAAGTCAGTGGTTGTCATTGTAGGTGACATCCTTGTCTATTCTAAGACAAAGGAGGAACGTGAAGAGCATCTACATGTAGCTTTACAGACCCTCAGAGAGCACAAATTATATGCGAAGCTCAGTAAGTGTGAGTTTTGGCTGGACCAAGTTAGTTTCTTGGGCCATATCGTCTCTGCTAAGGGTATAATAGTTGATCCGACAAAAATCGAGGCCGTAGTGAATTGGGAACAGCCGAGAACAGTAACTGAGATCTATAGTTTCCTTGGTTTGGCAGGATACTACAGGAGATTTGTAGAGGGGTTCTCCAAGCTATCGAGTCCACTTACTCAACTTACTAAGAAAAATGCTAAGTTTGATTGGACTGATCAGTGTGAGAAGAGTTTTCAGGAATTGAAGACGCGTCTGACTACAGCACCAGTGCTGGCTATACCTTCTGGCATAGGAGGTTTTGCTATCTATAGTGACGCATCGTATAGTGGTTTGGGTTGTGTCCTCAACCAGCACAAGAAGGTTATCACATATGGCTCTAGACAGCTTAAGGAACATGAGAGAAATTACTTGACTCATGATCTGGAGTTAGCGGCGGTGATCTTTGCTTTGAAGATTTGGAGGCACTACTTATACGGTGAGACGTTTGATATCTACACCGACCACAAAAGCCTTAAGTATCTGTTTACCCAGAAGGATTTGAATATGCGACAAAGAAGATGGATGGAGTTCTTGAAAGATTACGATTATTCCATCCAGTACCACCCTGGGAAGGACAATGTTGTGGCAGATACTTTGATCAGGAAGTCTTCAGCTCAGTTGACACATCTTATCACCAGAGTACAGCGGTGGCATCTACTTGAGGACATGGCCTTGTGTGATACACTGATTGATGTCAGAGGTTCAGGGGCACTGATGGCTACTATTGTGATAGGGCCCACATTGTTTGATAATGTACGTAAGCTCCAGATGATTGACGGTAAGCTTATGGCCATTAGAAAGGATGTGATCAACGGGATTAGGCCTGATTTTACCATCAAAGATGATGGCACTTTGCTATTTCAAGATCGGATGTGCATACCTGATATGAAGGACCTAAAAGATACGATTTTGGAGGAAGCGCATAAGTCTACATATGCTATACTTCCTGGAAGTACCAAGATGTACCAAGATCTCAAGCAAAGTTTTTGGTGGAGAGGACTGAAGAAAGATGTTGCAGATTATGTTTCTCGGTGTTTGGTCTGCCAGCAGATGAAAGTGGAACATCAGAATCCAGCATGTTTGTTACAACCATTGCCAGTGCCAGAGTGGAAATGGGAAGCCATTTATATGGATTTTATTCTGGGATTGCTGAGCACAGTGAGAAAGAACAATGCCATTTGGGTCATTATAGACTGACTGACGAAATCTACACATTTTTTGCCGTATCGGACTACATTCATAGCCAATAAGCTAGCTGAGTTGTACATGAGGGAGATAGTTCGTTTACATGGCATACCAGTCAGCGTCGTATGTGATAGAGATCCGCTATATACATCGCAATTCTGGCGACGATTCCAGGAAGGCATGGGGTCTAAATTGGAGTTCAGCTCAGCGTTTCATCCTCGCGAGCGGATGATATGTTGCGTGCATGTATGTTGGACTTTCATGGTTCATGGGATCAATACTTGCCTCTGATCGAGTTCGCTTACAATAACAACTATCAGTCGAGTATTGGGATGGCGCCTTATGAAGCCTTATATAGACGGCGATACAGATCACCATTGAATTGGGAAGAAGTCGGCGAGAAGCTTGTTTTGGGACCTGAGATCGTGGACAGTACCACCGAGACGGTTAGGTTGATCCGCGAAAGGTTGAGGATTGCCCAAAGTCGCCAAAATAGCTATGCCGATCTCCATCGGACGCAAGTGGAGTTTCAGGTATAACCATATACGTTAGACGAAGCGTAAGTCCATAGTTAAGTTGAATTGCTATGGGATTAACACTTGTTTTCAGGTTGGAAACAAGGTCTTTGTGAAGATCTCGCCAACCAAGGGTGTCATGCGCTTTGGGAAACACGGAAAGCTGAGTCCTCGATATATCGGTCCATTTGAGGTACTCGGATGGGTTGGTGAAGTCGCTTATCGGATTGCCTTGCCACTGCAGTTAGCAAGCATGCATAACATTTTTCATGTGTCTATCCTACTACGCTACGTACGCGATCTAACTCACGTCTTGGATTTCCAATAGATTGGGCTACAAGAGGATTTGAGGGTGATTGAGGAACCGATCGCGATCTTGGATCATCGAGATCAAGTCTTGCAGACCAAGTTGATTCCACTGGTGCTAGTCAAGTGGAGAAATCATTCGGACACCGAAGCCACTTGGGAACGCGCAACTGAAATCTGTGAACAGTATCCACACTTGTTTACCTGATGAGAGAGGTAAATTCTTAGTTATTTGCGCTTAAAGATTCGTCACCATAATTAAGTTATTATGAGTGAGCATGCGTCATTGGCTCGAGAAATCCCCTTCTGTGGGTTCTGTATGGGATGTACATGTACCCTAATTTCGAAGTGCGGACAATTCGCTTTAAAGAGTTGACTGTGTTACGAAACAGTGTCACAACCAGCATTGATCGATCAACAGAGGTATTGATCGATCAACATAGTGAGGTGATCGATCAACATAGTGAGGTGATCGATCAATGATATTGAGGGATTATACTCAAATGTGGGTCATTGATCGATCAATAAAGGTATTGATCAATCAATATTGGTTCCATTGATCTATCCATTGATCGATCAACAAGGATTAGTGATCGATCAAATTCGTAGTAAAAAGTAAGCATTGATCGATCAACATAGGCATTGATCGATCAATAAGGGTGTCAGTGATCGATCAACAAGGGTTGGTGATCGATCAATGCATCGATTTAGGGCATAAAGATGCTTCATTGATCAATCAATGAAAGCATTGATCGATCAATCCTGGGGTTTAAGTTAAGGTTTGGGGTTTCGTACGGTCATTTGCACGAAGCTATTAGATTGATCGATCAAGGGTTTTGGACTCCGACCGTTCAACCTCCTTCCCGACTCTTCTCCGGCCATCTACATCTTTCCTTCGGCTTGATTCGAGTGGACATTGCTCCATTCGCCCGGTAAAACTTTCCTTTTTCATTCAATTCGATTCTCGTTTCGTGTTTTTGCAAAGTTTGACCATGGGGCCGCGAACGAAGAACGCTTCGTGAAAAATCCCAACATCCCGGGCTAGTACACCCGTACCGTCCTCTGTTCCCGTTCCCCAACCACCCGTGCCACCTGTGGCACCAGTTACGAATGTGGTACCACCCATTCCGACCCCCATTCCACTCCCCGTCGAACTTGAAGTCCCCAAACCTTGGTGGGCTTCCAAGACCTTTTTGCCCGAATATGTTTTTGTGTCCTCACTTTACGAGGACTGACCTAAAATGGCTTGGGCCAAGGGTTATATCCAGAAGCTCGGGTTAAAACCCTTGCTCAAAATGTTTCACGACCATTATTGTCCACTTCTTGTGCGACTATTCTTTCAAAACCTTCGATGGGGTGATAGTCGACATCGACTTGTCACAACCATAGATGGGTTTGAATACAAATTCAACCATTTCCATGTCGCGGCGGCACTTCAATGCCCGTCCGCTTACGTTGAGACGTGTGGCTTGGATGTTCCGTACGTCAAGGAGGTCTCTTTCACTGACGTGGTCACTAAGATGACCCAGGGTCAACACGGGAAGGGCCAATCAATATCTAGGGCCCAATTACTCGATAGGTTGGGGATGCTTGATACGTACATCAAGTGTGCACTTAACCCGTTTTTGCACAAGTCCTCATGGACTGGGGTAGTGCAACAGGCACTATTCTCTGCCTATGAGAACCGTTGGTTCTCTATGGCTGACTTGGTCATCGAGGGCATAATCAATGCCAATGACCTTATGTCTGAAAAGGTCAAGTCGGGGGTTAAGAAACAAATCCCCTATGCCCGCCTCATCACCAAGATGGTAGAGCAGTATGCCGCTCTACGCGAGGCATACACTTTGGCTCCTCACGAGCCACGCTTGGTCGACAACACCAAAGTCTTTCAATTGAAAGACTGGACCAAGAGTTATAATTTGTTGGTTAGACGGCTTCCTGAGGAGGAGGAGGGTGCCGCTGAGCCCGTTCCACCCACCGTCGCCGAGGGTTCGGCCCCTGCCAAGCTTGCATCTGGAGAGGGGGAGGCCCCGTGTGATCCACCACCTCCACCTGAGGTATCTACACGGCCGGCCCCCACTACACCCCGTCGACCAATCCGTCACACCACTACCCATCCTCCACCACCTTCCTCAGACGACGTCGCTGCGATGCTTCGGGAGCTGGTGGGGGACAACCGACGTATACACGAGCGGTTGGATGGCATGGAGGCATTACAGCGACAGATTCATCTTTGTCTGGATTACCACGAGGGGATGCATGAGCTGGTCATGCAGCATTTATATTCCACGACATCCACACCGATGATCGCTCACGCTCGTCAGCATGTGGTGGACCCTCGTGACTACCGCACCCCACCGCCTCGTCCCAGCAGACCTACGCCTGACGAGGCCGGCCCATCTGACGTCTCGGCAGGTATTACTATACTCTAATGTGTTGTTCTTTTAATTATTATACCGTATATGTATTTCTGTATCCTGCTTCCCATTTAAATTCGATATGCATATCTATGATCTGATGACTACTTACTCTGCTTGCTTGCTCGGTTACTATTTTATCCTGCCTGTTACCATTCCGACATCTCAACCATTATATCACCCAACCTCTTAGACATTTTCGAGGACAAAAATTCCTAAGGGGGGGATAATGTAATAACCCTGAAAATGCGAACAAGAACCTGACTGTATCGATGTACGTGCCCGAGATAGAGGTCGAGACAAATTTTTAAAAAATTAGTAATTACTATTAATTAAAATAATATTAATCCTCATTCTGACGAATTCACATGTGAATTCTCGTGTAAATCCGAGTTTGGTAAGACATTAGTACAACGTCGTACGCCGAAGATATCGTGTGTACGCTTCACACCGGAGCCAGGCTTAGAGGGGAAACTGAAATATCAGAGATATTTCAGCCTCTTAGCTTATAAGAGAAGGAAGGGAGATTTGGGAGTTCATTTTTCCTTCATCTCCTTCTACCTATTTCTGTAAACCCTAGAATTGGTAGAGAGTTTTGTTGGTCCTTGAAGAAACCCGAGCCGAGAACACTTAAGTTAGTGTTTACGTAACCTTGGAGAGTGCGAAATCGACGTTGATACGTCATGCCTGAGTTGTGAGAAGGTGTACTGTCGCCGACTGTGGAAGCGGAGAGACAAGAGTCTTTTTCTGGGTCGCATTACCGACGAACCTGAGAGTTTTGATCCGGAACCCTCGTTCGGATAGATTTGCCAAAACCTCGAGAGGGCCTAGATAAAGGTGAGTCTATGTATTTAAATCAGGGCAAATGAGAGGCCCATATATGTGTATTGATTGTGTGTTAATGGTTGTTGGTAACCATTAATGAAAATGGGACAAAATAGGCAAAGATGAAGACCTCCATTAATGACAGAGCTTCTGTCATTATTGATCGATCAATGACAAGATTGATCAATCAATGACTGGTGGTGATCGATCAATCTATATAGGACAAAAAAGTGAACAGAAGCTTGAGAATTCTAGAAGTTCAGTGCTCGAAGAGCATTGATCGATCAATTTAGACATTGATCGATCAATCCTGGGTATTGATCGATCAACATGAGAGTGATCGATCAATGACAGTTATGATCGATCAACAAAGGTATTGATCGATCATTGGAGGGTATTGATCGATCAATGAAGGCATTGATCGATCAATCTGTATAAAAATTTAATGTGAACAGAAGGTGGAAAATTTGAAATTTAGGCTATTGATCGATCAATGCGGGCATTGATCGATCAACCAAGCTGGTGATCGATCAATTTAGGCTGTGTTAAAGTGAGGAGAGAAAAGGTTATTGATCGATCAACAAGGATATTGATTGATCAATAATGAGTAGTGATCGATCGATAGAGGCTATTGATCGATCAATTGACTCTGTTCCTGGTTGAGAGCTGAGAGGATATTAATCGATCAATGGGGTTATTGATCGATCAATAAGAGTGGTGATCGATCAATAAGAGTGGTGATCAATCAATCACCCCTGTTTTCTGCATGTACTAGTTTTGTGAGTGAAACCTCACTGGACATTATGCCAGCTGATATTCTGACATTCCTGACACTTAAAATACTATGTTTAGGGCCTTGGATCAGACTATGACTTTCTGAAAGGCTCTGGATTTGCTTAGAAAGAAGTGTGACCTGAGGTAGGGGAAAACTAACTTAAACTGCTCTTGAGTATGATTTCATGTTTATTTCATATCTGCGCCCTGATTTCTATTTTTAACAAGTATGTAAGCATATCATAAATTCCTGCTATCTCTGATTTCTGTTTTCTGATTTGTTTCTGAAACCTGCTCCTGATTTCTGCTATCTGATCTGTGAGGTCTATGTGTGTATGTGATTTGATGATTTAACCAGATGATTCCCACTGACCCGGCGGTATATCCAATGCCTGGCACACTTGTGCATCTGCTTGTAATCCCTCGGCACAATTGCACTCCATAGATGAGGCATTGTTGCAATTTAAAATTGTTCATGTGAACGACAATTGGTTGGGTTTTCCTATCAAAATATTCCTGTTTACTCCGTGCTATATAGTCACGGGAGTTTCTTAAGTTAAACATACACAATTTAAGTTCTCTGATCATATACTTGCATAACATCTGATTTCTTATTCTAAAAGCTCAGTATTTGATTTGATTTGTCATGATTGTACGTTCTGATTTGATTTCTGTTTTGAGATAGCATGATCTGCATATTCAATTCATTTTAGTTGGAATTCTTCTATTGAGCTATGATATAGCTCACCCTGTTTTAAACCATTTATAGGTTACGAGTGTAGCTCCAAGACCTTTGAGGAGCGACTGAGGACTACCGGCTGAGTGAAGATGATGCATTTTGGATACTCCGGATTATTTTGTGTGCCTGGTGGCCACTGTCTACGTGTATATATATATATATAATACTATCTATATTGTAGTTTTGTGATTTTATACATTCTATTGGAACCACTATCGGGAACCATTGTTTGGGTGATAGATGTCCATCACCAATGGTTCTTCTTGGTTCCTTTTCATGGATGTGTATTCTTTTGTTATACATAGATGCATGATTTGTTATTATTCTTTTATATTAAATGTATTATGTGATGGCTCGACCTACCACTGCTGAACCGTGTCTGCTCGGTTTCCGCTATACGAGCAGACACTTTAAGATTTGTGTCGGGGATCATCTAGAGTATGATCCTGATGGCACGGATTTCCGAGTGTGGAAATCCGGGCTGTCACAACAAGCTTGCGCTCGGGTCTATTCTGAACCATCACAAAATCACCCTCTTGAAATTCTTTGAACCGTCCACGAGAATCTGCAGAAAATTTATATTTTTTATTGTTCGCATTAATTCTTTTCTTAATCTTAGCATGCAACTCATAAATGCGATGCACAAATGTGAATGCAGACTCTGATGACCTATGATGAATGGACATTGGAATGAGATCTATAGGTGTCCTAGGTTTATACCGATGCACAATTTAGAACGAAGTCGTGCCTGTAGTTCTATTAACCAAATTTTTATATACAAACTCAGCGACATGTAAGATGGAATCCCATTTAAACTGTTCATTAAGATTGAAGATCAAAACCCATGGTTTCAACATGTTGGAAGGTTCCTTAGCGCCCTTGTCATCCTGTGGCGGGTATGTTCTCAAGTGTTCAACACCATAGTTCCAGCTACGAAGCTACCACATGACCGGCTATCAGACATTTGTGACGCAGTCTATCTACAGGCCAGTCTTGATGGTCATCACATTACTCCAAAGCAGAGTAATGTTCACATTCGCACGCGCAGCCGTTTTCTTGCTCATTACTTAGTAATACTGAGTCTTTATTATGCTTGTTCCATAAAAGCGTTTCTTGCTCGTTTTCTTGCTGCCCTAACTGATTTGGGCCTTGCTTGTCAATACTTAGTATTACAACTCCTAATGTGCTCACCTACTAGACACTGTAACAAATTACCTAGACTCCTATTAATAACCTTGGTTTGCCCATCAATTTGAGGATGATGCGCTGATGAGAATTATAGTCGGATCCCAATTTTGTGCCACAGTGTCTTTAAAAAATAACTGACAAATTTAACATCGTGATCAGACACTATCGTCTTAGGCAAACCGTATAGACGAATTACCTCGTTAAAGAACATGATAGCAATGTGACTTGCATTGAAATTCTTCAAACACACAATGAAGTGGGCCATCTTTGAAAAATGGTCCACAACAACGAACACCGAGTCGTGCTTTCAGAGGGTTTTAAGGAGGCCTAGCACGAAGTCCATTGATAGGTCTTACCACTGGGTGTGTGGCACCGATAAAGGTGTATACAATTCATTGTTCTGCCTCTTTTGCTTTACCAACTGGCAAATACAACACTGACTGATATTTTGGCAACATCTCGTAAGATTGTGTCAATAGAATCGGTCTTCAACCAATGCGACAATTTTATTATGACCAAAATGGCCAGCAACTCCTCCAGCGTGTAGTTCCCAAATAAGAAATTCTCGCAAAGAAGTACGGGAAATACACAATCGGTGTTTCAATAATACATACCCCTACTGTAGGGCATATTTACTCCCTCTGACAGATTGTCCACTCATTAGTCAGGCATACTCTTCGCTAAAGTCCGGACATGTGGGGTAATCCTCCACAAGGCATTCGAATCTGGTTACTTCAATGCTTAATGAGTGCAACGTCACCACTCTACGACTAAGCACATCAATCGCTCGATTCTCCACACTAGCCCTATGTTTCAGCACAAAGGTGAACCCTTGAAGTTGTTCAGCCCATTTCACATGTCGCGAGTTTAACTTCTTTTGGAAACTCAAAAATCGCAGGGTTTCGTGATCCGAGAACAAGAAAAATTCGCGTGGTAGTAAATAGTGTTTCTAATATGTAAGGGATTAGAATATCGCGTAGAATTCTTTGTCGTAGGTCAAGTACTTCTACTTAACCTCATTTAACTTTTCACTGAAATAAGCTATCGGATGATCCTCTTGGCTTAAGACTCCTCTAATACCTTCGCCTGACACATCACATATAACTTTGAAGACCTTAGAGAAGTCAGGAAGGCACATGACAGGAGCTTCTGTCATTCGAGACTTAATCTCCTTGAAAGCCTTTGCCGTAGCAAGGGTCCATTTAAACTTCCCCTTTCTGATGCAATTAGTGATAGGGGAAGTTACTGTCCTGAAGTTACGGATGAACCGCCTATAGAACATGGGTAACCCATGGAAGCTACAAACTACGTGAATGTTCTGAGATTAGACCCATTCAACGATAGATTTGACCTTTTCGGGGTTCGCAGTTATTCCATAAGAGGTCTCGATTAAACCCTAAGAAGACAATGCGATGTGACATAATCGTGCACTTCTTCAGGTTTTCGTACAGCTTATCTCCTCGGAGAGTCATACAAACTTGTCTTAAATGATCCAACTGTTGTTCCTTGTTGTGGTTGTAGATGAGGATGTCATCAAAATAAACCACAAGGAACTTACCAATGAAGGGTGTAACACTTGCGTCATGATACACATAAAAGTACTCGGGGCATTTAAAAGCCCAAAAGGCATGACAAACCATTCGTACAAGCCATCTTTGATTTTAAAAGCAGTTTTCCATTCGTCCCCGGGATGAACTCGAATTTGACAGTACCCACTCTTTAGATTGATCTTCGAAAAAATTGTGGCACCTACCATCATGTCCAACATATCATCCAATCTTGGTATCGGGAATCGATACTTGACCGTGATCTTGTTAATCGTACGACTATCCACACACATCCTCCAAGTTCCATCATTCTTGGGTGTGAGTAGCACTGGCACGATACATGGACTCAAGCTTTCGTTTATGAACCCCTTTTGGGGAAGTTCATCAACTTGCCTCTTTAACTCCGAGTGCTCAAATGGATTCAGGCGATAGTGGGGCAAATTGGATAAGGTAGCTTCAGGGACCAAATCAATGGCATGCTAGATGTCCTGTAGAGGTGGTAATTTGCTTAGAAGGTCTACTGGAAAGACATCCCGAAACTCATGCATTATCAGTTCGATCTCTTTTGGAACCTCAACGCCTGATTCTTTGGACTTCTCAACTGTGACAAAGACATAGACGATGCCCTCTATCTTAGCGCCTTGTTCAAATTCAAGAGGGCTAATGATGTAAATTGCCTTAGATGTCTTCTCTCTCGCTAATAGGCCTTTATAACTTGACTTTGTCGACTTCAATGTGGGTGCTTTTGGAGGTCGCGGATTGAGTTATATTTTCTAACCCTTGTGAGTGAAGGAGCACATGTTCGATCGACCGAAGAGTGTAACATCTATGCCATACAACCAGGGCCTCCCTAGGATAATATGCCTGACATCCATGGGCATAACATCACACCACAAGGTGTCCTTCAGCAAGGACTCGATAGGCTTTCATCCCACACGTGGCTATAGTATAGAAGATATTTTCCAGTCATCAATCATCACTCTCCTTCGGTTGGGCTAGACCACATCTAACTATAAGAGCCCGCGAGGCATTATTCTCCTCAATGGGGTAGGAGATATCTCTTAGACAAGCCATTGTTTGTTCCCCTACACAATCTTCTTCATCACTAGGGAACGACTCAGGCTCGTAGACTTCAAATGTACCCTCGTCATGCTCATTTCCATTGTCCTCGACTATAAACAGGTTTTTGGATGGGCATTGTGCTATAAAATGTCAGATGTCGTGACACTTATAACATTTGTTCTGACCTCCACTCTTGGGGCCTTCAAGCATTGGGCCTTTACCCTTATTGACTCTAGTTACCGGTGTGGTAACGGGGTTGGGCCTAGCAAGTGGGGCACTAGTGTTGGGCTTTGACTCTGGAAGGCTAGACTTATAGCTGGACCTATAACTAGATGGAGTACTAGTCTTAACGTTTCTCTCTAACTCTTCGACTCTAGAGAAACATTCATCTAGAATATCAACAAGGTATAGAATAAGTTTCCTTTACAGTTTTGGGTGAAGGCCCATTCGAAATCCGGATAGGGTAACTTTGTCCGGTTCAATCACATCGGCTTGGAGCATTAGTTTGACCTTTGCATAGTGGACCTTTTGCTCCTCGGACATGGCATACCACTTGAAGTAGTTTTCCATTCCAGTGACCCACTCGAGAAAGACTTTAGGTTGCCTTTTCCCATCAAAAGTAGGGGCATTCATTTTTACCGATTTCATGGTTTGTCGTCCTAATCTTTGTGGATTTCTTGATGATGAGAAACTTCCCTCCTACGTTCATGGGCATTGAATCTATTAGGGTTTTCGGCGATGAGCTCATTGATTTCTTCCATGCAGGTTTCTAAAGTTTCATGTCAAGTTTGTAAGACTTGCAACTGTTGTTGCACCTGATTGTGGTGTTCATCCATCAGGGTGGTCAACTTAGACGTAAGATTTCTAATCAAAGCTTCTACCTTGTTGGGATCCATGACGATGTAAGACAAAATTAGACAAAGGCAAGATGAAAGCTAGACAAAAAATTAGTCAAAAACTAGGCAAAAGCTAGATGAAAAAATCAGACAAAAGCCAGACAAATTTGTAATAATAAATCTAAAATGGTGTAAACAAAATAATAAAAGAAATAAGCTCGAAAACCTATATGAACACTTAAACCCTAAAACTAAACTGACGCTCTGATACCAATTTGATGCGGGAACTTGCTGAGATTAAAATTAAAATTAATTCCAGTAATTCAAATAATAATTTCTGTGAACAAATTATCATGAAAATATTATAGAAATTCAATTGGATAATTTAATTACAGCCTAAAATAGGGTTACTCTTTGTGTACATTCCCTATCAGATCTAGAAGACTAGGGATCTTATGAACGGCTAGATCTCTGATAGTTTTTGGGCGTCAAACGAACTCGTAAGTGGGTTCTCTCGATACCGTACAAAGTAAAAGGCTGATCAATGATTTTATGAAGATAGGTAGGTTGATTTTTATTTTATTTTATGAGTTAAATAGGCAAGATCTGAGATTTAATTGAGAAATAAATAACTAAGGTTATGCTACTTACGCAAACTGTATATATAAAGAAGATAGAAATGGAAGAAGGGTTGGCCTCACACCAAACCGCAAGTGAAATTTGAAGAATCGCTCTCCGTTTTGAGAGAATCACACCCTCACAAAAGTTTATAACTCTCAATTTTGCATAAGCAATTTTCATTAAATAAAAAGTTAATAATAAAAGTGTTTACAAGCCTTTAAATAGGCTAATCAAAGCTTAATACGAAATTAGAAGACTCCTAATACTTCTAAAACTCTAAAAGAAAATTTTGACTAAAATAAATACAATTTGGTAAAATCTGCATTGTAGTTCGATCCATCGAAGCCTGGGTCGATCCATCTAGTATATAAATATATACTTGTCCAGAGGCTCTTCAAAATTGTTCTTAACTCTTAACCCAAATCAATCGATCGAAGGTAGGGTTCGATCAATCGACTAAGAAATATTCATTCTTCCAAATTTGAGTTGTTTTTCTTTCCCTCGCCACTGATTCTCTTCTTCCGCCTTTGGAACATTACTGGCAATTGCTTGAATTTGATGTCTCCATCAGTTTGCGTATAAGTCGCCACCCACCTTCCGACATGGGATTGGTAATGCGATCCCAACTGACCGAATGAGTGCAGAATTTTCCATCACTTTCTCCCCAAAAAAAGTTTGCGAAAGTGTGATTTATGTCATCGATAACCTGTCTTGGGATGGGAAGAATTGAGAGTAGGTAAATGGGAATGCTATTAAGAATATGATTTAGAAGGGTAAGACGACATGCTTCTGATAATAACTTAAATTTCCACCTGGCCACGTTTTTGTTTATTTTTTCAACAAGATTGTTGCATGAAGCTCTTGTGAGCCTACTTGAAAACAAGGGAACTCTGAGGTAATATGATGGCACCACTACAAAAAATAAGACACCAAAAACTGCTGCTATTAACAAAAAAACTTGTTTCAATAGCGGCAGGACTAGTAGCGACAGTTTCTTTGTTAATAGTGGCAGTTTTTTATTCCACTAATAGCCTACTACTAAAATACTGCCTCCTCCTATGCCACCTGCCGATTCGATGACTGTCGAGACCGTCTAGTGCCTTCTTCGGGAGCGAGCTGACCTGGTATGTTTCCTTCGCTTTTATTCCTGCATGCCTTTATTCTATCATAGATATGTGTCTTCTTAGTTCGTTCTTGTATCTTTGTGTAGGTCCATCAGTTGGAGGAATCACGCTTGGAGACTGGGCGTTTCCACACGAGCCAGGAGGTTTGCCAGGTTCCTCTGGACCACTCGGATCGGAGCTACCAGGATGTGGTGGTCGACCTTATGGTTGAGCAGAGGACCTAGTCGACAGAGTCAGAGGGTGCTCAAGTGATCAGCCTTCAAAATGGCATATTTTATGCCCAAATCTCGACCTTGTTAACCCTCATTTAGCTACTAATGGTTTCCTTTAGTTTGTGATGTGTTACGACAGGTTTGAAGGCCGAAGTAATGTAAAAATGGTTAAAAGAGCAAAGTAGAAGAAAACCTAAAGCCACAGCAAAGAATAGAGGAAAAACAGAGGAAAGAACCCCAACATAGTCTATTTCGACTGGTCGAGAATCAACTTTTGACCGGTCAAAATGGCATAGCAGAGCGGAGCAGAAGAAAGAAAAGAAAGAAAGAAATCGGTATGCTTCAATCGGTTGAAATGTCATAATCGACCGGTCGAGCCTATGGGTGCTTCAAAAATATAAAGTGGATCAAGCGAAATTGATTTCAACCGTTCGAAACTAAATGGAGAGTTTATATACTTTTTGCATATAATCTCAACCGGTCGAAGTCAATATTGACCAATCTTGTCTGGAGAAGTAGCTTTCAAGCACAAAAGAGACTGGATCGATCAAAACCAGTTCGGCTAGTCGATATTTAAGGAAATACAGAAGCTTACGCACCTAGAGGGAAGAATGGAAGCTCAATCGGTCGAGATCCATGCTCAACCGGTCGAAACAAGGTTTATTTGCGAAAAATAAGTCTTTACAACATGTTCCTTCTGGCATCCGAGAGTCCCTATGGATTCTTCTTCCTCAACTAATTTTCTGAGATTGTAAAGATTACTTGTCGTGTTTGAATTGTGTTAGGGCCTTAAGATTCTATAAATAAGGACCCTAGGGTTAGAGTTGAGAGAGTCCTTCAACAAAGTCTTTTGCATAGAGTTCTTCAGTCATGAGAGGCCATAAGTTATTTCTAGGACAGTTTCCAGTTCTAGAGAGTTTCCAGTTCTGGAGAGTTGTCAGATTGTATATTGTAATCATCGAGAGATGATCGAGTCAGCAATGATGAAGATCATTCAGTCGATGCAAGGCTAAACTTCTACAAGGCTGGGATCCTTTGTAAATTACAAATGAGTATCTAATAAAATTCGATTCTTCTTTGATTTTGAATTCCTTTTGTTGGGACGATTGCATGTTTGAGGTTTGGTTGTACCGTAAACGTGCTAGTAAATATTTATTTCTATTTATTTAATTCTAATGACCTTGTAGGGATTAGGATTAGATTTAATAAGATACCCATCGTCGGATTAGAGCTTGTAGCCTAATTTCGTTGATTACATGCAATGATGCTTATTGTTTAGGATGCTAGTGATTAAATGGATCATATCGGTTTAGACTGGTTCGTAACTATGAATAGGACTTTATTCTTATACCTAGCTATAGAGCTTGTAGCCTAGAGTGGGAGTACTTGGAATTCGAAATAGGAGAGGAATAGGAGTTTATTATTTATGAGTCTGTGATCCAAGGGAGATCCCATCTTGCCTTCTAATAACTTATCCAAAACTGTTTTAGTTTGCTTTTAATTAATTAATTTAGGAAAGTTCTCCTTACAATTTGTTTACATTAAGACAGTAGTTAGAAAAGTAAATGACAAGTCTCTGTGGTTCGTCCCCCTTGTATTGACCCTAGTACTTCGGACTTGTGCACTTGCAAGGCTTCAAATTATAAACTATCCAGTTTTTAGCATCGTTGTCGGGGACTTCAGCTTTATTTTTTTTAATTTCTTTATTAATTTGTATATCTGTAAATTACACTAACCCTAGATTACTTTTTATTTTTGTTTTATAGGCATGGGAGGTCGAAGACTCGAGTCTACCGAAACTTGTCACGAGATGCCACAAGAGGCTAAGGTATGTTCTGGAAATTTTCTGTAGGATTGGTTAGTATTTTATTTTTTTTCTTCTATTTATGCTAAGCTTGAGGTCACAATTCTCTTCTTTAAAGTGACTAAACCTAGAGATTGGGAGAACTTGCCGGCATATCCTCGCTAGCTCATGTTCTTATCAAAATATCGTGAGTTTTGACGATTCAGAGGGCCTTAGATGTAAGGAGTTCAAAAATGGCGCAAGCGCGAGAAGAAAAATGCGGAAGACGATGTGGGTGTATGCCAAAAGATAAATGTGGGTGCACTGGACCATTTGGAAATTATTTTAAATATGTGGGTGGATCGAAAGATTCTGTTAGCCAAATACGTGCACCCACTTATGTGGGTGAACTCAAAGAATATGTGGATGTAAATAAAGGTACTCTTTTCGTAATTCCACATTTATGTTCTTGAGATTCTTTTGTAACAAAATTGAAATGAAAACTTCCTCCATCATTTGATTCGAAATAGTCAAAGGTCTTCTAAAATTCTAAGTATATTGAATTTATATGGTAGCTATTAATTTTGGATGTTGTTTGGTGGCTTTGAATTAAACGATGGTGTTTATATGTGATCCCATTATTGTACACAAAATATATTCAGATCATAGTGAATCTATTAGATGGTACACATGTTAATTTCACATAGGATATATCCCAAAAAGTGAGCTAGTACCAAGTCGCTAGGCGTTTATATCGCTAACTTAATACTAACTCGTTTTCTCTGTGGGCTATAACTTGCCCTATCGTAAAGAAGTTCTGGCTCGGCCCCTGGAACCATAGTGACAAGTGGGCTAGTCAGGAGTGAATCGGCAAGGGAAATGTCGGAAAAATCAGTCAAAATCCGGAAAAAATTAAAAGAAATTGGAGAAAAATCAGGAACTATTAAAAAGTTATAAAGAAAAAATGAGAAAGTTCTGGACTAAATACGAAGATTTTTGGAGACTTTTTGAAAAACTCGGTGACTTTTGCAACTATGCTTAGAACCTGTGACTGAGAATTCTTAGCCGCTTGATCAACTTGGCCGTGTCATTAGAGACTGAAATTAATATGTTGATTGGACTAGTTAATACAATTTTAGGAATGGGCATGGCTATTCTCACCCGTTCATTAGTAAGTATATACCATACAATTTTTCATGGATGAAAACCATCGACTGATTTGAAGCGAAGATGAAAATTGTTTTTTGCTCCAATCTTCCTCACGATAGATCTCAAGATCATGGCGCGCTTATCAGACGGTCAGATGCTGATTCCACATCGCACATTCTACCAAAAGTTACTTAGATCATGGACAAAGGAGTTGTTGAACTCCAGTTTTAGTGGCGTATGCCCTGTGTAATCAGAATTTCACCTTATTATAGGTGCGCCATGATCTTAATTAAGATCTATTGTGCAAAAGATTGGAGTATAAATTTTTTTTCATCTTCTGCTTCAAATTAGTCAATGATTTTTATTCATAAAAAATAATCTGTGTGGTACATAGTAACGAACGGGTGCAAATAATCATACTCTTTAAGAATTCTATAATTATAGATGCGTTTTTGTCATTTATTTCGTTTTCTAAAGAAAAGAGAAAAAGGAGATGGTTTAAAAGTTAGTGACCTTACCACCCTCTAATCCTAGAAAATAATGATAATAGATTCGTGAATATTGTATTTCTTTCTTTTCAAAATGTAAGAATTGTACCCAGTTCCAGCAAAGAATGCTAAAGGAATCATCATCTCCCACCCGTTTATGTTGTTGCTGCAAAATAAAGATACACATTTGATTAAATAATTATTTTTTAAGAAACAAATTTTGAAAAGAAAAAGGCATTTGATTAAAGGGTACGTGATGCAGGAGGATCCGAGTCAGACGATGCTGAGTTATCAGATTCTACGATGTTAGCATTGAGACACCTCCAGTTGGCAGATCAGCCCAAAGATGGCAGGTAATCGAGATCTTTTTATAATTGGGGCAGTTTTGGGTGCATTTCGATATTTTGGCCATAACTTTGGCTACGGTTATTAGAATCGCACAAATGACCTTATTTTGGAAAGCTTGTCATGGTGCGTATGTCGTAGCTACCTTTGGTAGAATTTTTTTCAAGGTCAAAATCCACCATTTTTCCTTTTGAATCCGCATTTTTAGTTATTTATTTCCTTTTATGATAATACTTCCTTTATCGTTTAGGATGCGATTCTGAACTTGATTTGAGTCAGATTTTTGGTAGATTATTTCTTTTATTACGTATTTTATTTTGGCATGTTTATTGGGATTTTGCTATTTTTGGTAAAATTCTAATAATGATGATTTTTAGCTATAAAGCCCGGCTTGTGAGCTGATTTTGGTGGTTAATTGATTGGATAATTTTGAATTGAACATTAGAGGTGTTTTTCTGTATTTTTTTGAGCGATTCTCTTGTGTTTTTTCCTGTGAATTATCGATTGAAGCTAGCCTGGAGAGTAATCGCTATTCTATCCGGCTTCAATTGGTATCAAAGCTTCAACATCTTCCTAGGGTGAGATTTCATCAGCTCTCATGGCTGGTGGTCGTGGTCGTCGCGGACAGGTTCCAAATGAGAAACTCCCACACCATGATCCTAACGTTCAGGATATGATAATTAAGGAATTACAGAGGCAAGTTCCAGAGTTAACTCGGCGTCTAACAGAGCAGGATTTCGGAGATCGTGAGATGGAAGATCACGATTCCGATACCAGTTTCGAAAACCCGTATAGCAATCATGCTCGATTCTGGGGGCACCATGGTCGGAAGGATCATTATGGAAACCTCGGTTTCAAAGTAGAACTACCCGAGTTTTTTTGGTACATTAGAGGCCGAAGGATTCGTTGATTGGTTGAATGAGGTAGAGCGTATTTTTGAGTATAAGGAAGTCCCATATCGTGTCAAAGTAAAACTGGTTGCCATCAAACTCAAAGGCAAAGCATCTGCGTGGTGGGAGCAGTTGAGGCGGTCACGAGACAGGCAAGGCAAGGCCAAGATCACTGGATCACTGATTGGGAGAAGAAGATGAAGGGAACTCCCTTCCTTTCGACTACGCTCAAACCATGTTTCAGCGACTTCATTCATTGAGGCAAGGCACGAGATCAGTTGATGATTATACGGAAGTGTTCTATCAATTTATAGTCGGGAATGATTTATCGAAGACAGAAGAGCGGATGGTGGCTCAGTATTTGGGGGGATTACGACAGCCCTTACAGGATGTCCTCAGCCTACACTCTTTGTGGATGGTTTCTGAAGCATACCAACGTGCACTTGTGGTGGAAAAATAACAGAACAGGAAGCCAATGACCATAAACAATCAAAGCAGTCAACTAGTTCGCCCTCAAGAATCCCGTCTTGCCCAACAACCACTGCAGGGTAATTCTAACTCAAATATTAGATGTTTCAGATGTGGTGAACAGGGACATAAAATGATTGAGCGCAGGAAGCCTGCTAGTCAGAAGGGAAAAAATCTCCTAATTGAGGAAGACGTGGTAGACGAAACTGAGAATATTGGAGAGCTTACGTATGATGAGGATGAAGATGGAGGTGTGTTGTATGGCAATGGTAATGAGACTTTGATCGTTCGCGAGAGTCTACTAACTCCCAAAGGTGATTCAGAGGACGATTGGTTGAGAACCAATATTTTCCACACAAGTTGTACAGTTGCAGATAAAACCTGCAAGATGATCATTGACGGTGGCAGTTGTGAGAACATAGTGTCTAAAGAGGTTGTCCATAAATTACAGTTGAAGACCGACCGTCATCCCAAGCCGTACAAATTGTTGTGACTGAATAAAGGCAGTGAGGTAACTGTAGATAGGCGATGTCTAGTGTCTTTTTCGATCGACAGAAAATATTTTGATAATGGTTGGTGTGATATTGTACCTATGGATATTTGTCATGTATTGTTAGGCAGTCCTTGGTAGTATGATCGTAGTATTATTCATGATGGGCGAAAAAATACATATTCTCTTAGCATCAAAGGGAAGAGGGTTGTGTTGGCACGTCGTTGGTAGCCAATAATACGAACCTGCTTTCTAGGTCCAGGTTTTTCGCTGAGATTGAGCATGAAGATGTGGTCTATGCTCTATTACCTTATGGGTGTAGTGCAGCAGACGTGGCTCCAGACTTACCAGCAGAGGTGCAGCAGCTGCTAGCAAAGATCTCTGACCTGATGCCAAAAGATCTTCCTCTTGGGTTGCCACCTATCAAGGATATTTAGCTCAAATCGACCTTGTTTCGGGGTCTAATTTACCTAATCGACCGGTGTATCCCCTCAGTCCCAAGGAATCTGAAGAGTTGTAGCTACAGGTGATAGAGTTGTTGGAGAGGGATTACATCCGTGAGAATATGAGCTCATGTGTAGTCCCTGCTCTACTGGTGCCAAAAAAAGATGGCTCTTGGCATATGTGTGTTGATAGCAGAGCAATCAATAGGATCACAGTGAAATACAAGTTTCCAATTCCCCGTCTAAATGATATGTTAGATCGGCTGTCCGGTTCTAAGGTTTTCTCGAAAATTGATCTTAAAAGCAAATACCACCAGATCAAAATACGGCCGGGAGATGAGTGGAAGGCAACATTTAAGACATAGCATGAGTTGTATGAGTGGATGGTCATGCCTTTTGGACTGTCTAATGCACCCAACACCTTTATGAGATTTATACATCAGGTTTTATGACCTTTCATGGGGAAATTCGTTGTAGTTTACTTCGACGACATCCTCATTTATAGCCCGACTTGGGCGTCCCATTTTGATCACCTCCATGCTGTTTTTGATGTGTTGAGGACAAAGCGCATGTTCGTCAATTTGAAGAAGTGTTCATTCTTCACTACGTCTGTAACTTTTCTTAGTTTTTTTGTGTCTACTGATGATGTTCATGCAGATTAGTCAAAGATAGATGCGGTCTTGGCGTGGCCCACACCAAAGACCTTGCACGATGTCAGAAGTTTCCATGGATTGGCGTCCTTCTACCGTCGGTTCATTAGAAACTTCAGCATTCTAATTGCTCCTATCACAGAGTGCCTCAAAGGACATGATTTCTAGTGGTCTGAGGAGCCAGATGCTAGTTTTCAATTGCTCAAACAGAAGATGACCGAGGCACCAATTTTGGCACTTCCTGATTTTGAAAAGGTGTTTGAGGTAAACTGTGACACATCTGGGGTTGGCATTGGGCGTGTCCTGAGTCAGGAGGGGCGTCCAATAGCTCTTTTCAGTGAGAAGCTATCAAGATTAAAGATGAATTATTCCACCTATGATCTAGAATTTTATGCCACAGTTCAGACCCTGACACATTGGCGTCACTACCTAGTACACAAAGAGTTCATTCTTATCATTGATCATGAGGCCTTGAAGTACATCAATGGTCAACATAAGCTGAGTAGACGACATGCCAAGTTGGTGGCGTACTTGTAGGAGTTCACGTTTGCGTTGAGGCACCAAGCAAGGAGTCTAAACCGTGTTGCAGATGCACTTAGCCATCGTTCATCACTCCTCACCACCATGAGCACTAGCATTGTAGGTTTTGAGGTTTTCTCTGCGATGTACGGGGCAGATCATTCCTTTGGGAGGATATTTTATGAGGTAACTGATGGTCTACGACATGATTTTATTTTGCATGATGGTTATCTGTTTCATGGGTTACAGTTGTGCATTCCAGATTGTTCACTAAGGCAGCAGATTATTAGTGAACTTCATAACGAGGGTCACTTTGGGTGAGATAAAGCACTGACTTTGATCTCTTCCAACTATTATTGGCCCAAATTGTCCAGTGACATGGATCATTATGTGGCCCGCCATTATGTTTGTCAAAGTTCCAAGGGAGTCCTCACTAATGCGGATCTATATACACCTCTACCAGTACTAGAAGGCCCTTGGTTTGATGTTAGTATGGACTTTGTGTTGGGTTTACCTCGTACCCAACGAGCCTTAGATTCTATTTTGGTTGTGGTTGACAGGTTTCCAAGATGGCCCATTTTGTCGCCTGTAGGAAAACAATGGATGCCTCTCGGATAGCCCATCTTTACGTCACGGAGATTGTGCGTTTACATGGTGTTCCCCGATCCATTACTTCAAATCGTGACACCATGTTCATGAGTCATTTCTAGAGGAGTTTATGGTAGAAACTAGGAACGAAGTTGAATTTTAGCATCACATACCACCCCCAGACAGATGGTCAAACCAAGGTGGCGAACCTCAGTTTGGGGAACCTTTTGAGGAGTCTGGCAGGAACTAAGCCGAAGCAGTGGGATTTGGCGTTACCTCTAGCAGAATTTTCCTATAACAGGTCAAAGAAAAGAACCATTGGACTGAGCCCATTTGAGATTGTCTATGGTCAGAATCCATCCGAGGTATTGGACTTAGCCCCTATTCCTCGTGTGGGTCATTTGAGTAATAAGGCAGAAAAGATGGCAGCACATCTTCGGGGTATCCATGAGCATGTGAAGCTAGCCATTCAGGAGAGTAATGCTAAGTACAAAGTTCAAGCCGACAGTCACTGTCGTCAAGTACTTTTTGATGTTGGTGATTTTGTTTGGTTGTATTAACTAGGGATCGTTTTCCTAGTGGAGAGTATAATAAGCTTAAAGAGCGAAAGATTGGACCCTGTGAGATCCTCCAGAAGATCAATGATAACGCCTACAGACTACGCCTCCCCAATCATTTACGAACTTCTGATGTATTCAATGTGAAGCACCTAACTCCTTGTTTTATGGATTCCGATGAAGCTATTGTGAACGCGAGGACGAGTTCTTTTCATCTTGGAGCGATTTATGCAGGAGGATCAGAGTTAGACGATGCTGAGTTGTCATATTTTATGTTGTTGGCATTGAGATACCTCGAGTTGGTAGATCAATGCAAAGATGGTAGGTAATCGAGATCTTTTTATAATTGGGGCAGTTTTGGGTGCATTTCGATATTTTGGTCATAACTTTGGCTACGTTTATCAAAATCGCACAAATGACCTCATTTTGGAAAGCTCGTTGCGGTACGCACGTCGTAGCTACCTTTGGTAGAATTTTTTTCAAGGTCAAAATCTATCATTTTTCCTTCTGAATCCACAGTTTTAGTTATTTCTTTCCTTTTATGGTAATACTTTCTTTATCGTTTAGGATGCAATTCTGAACCTGATTTGGGTCAAATTTTTGGTAGATTATTTCTTTTATTACGTATTTTATTTTGGTATGCTTATTGGAATTTTGCTAGTTTTGGTAAAATTCTGAAAATGTCTATTTTTAGCTATAAAGCCCGGCTTGTGGGCTGATTTTGGTGGTTGCACTACAAAAAACAAGACTATTAGTGGCAACCAAAAACTGCCGCTATTAACAAAAAACTGTCGCTAATGCCCTTGCCGCTAATAGTCTTTAATAGTTTTTTGTTAATAGCGGCAGTTTTTTTAAGTAAAAAATTGCCGCTAATAATCTCTTTTTTTTAGTGTTGATTGTTTTGAATTGAACATCAGAGGTGCTTCTCTGTGTTTTTTTTTGGGCGATTCTCTTGTGTTCTTCCCTATGAATTGTCTGTTCAAGCTAGACTGCAGAAAAATCGCTATTCTGTCCGGCTTTAGTATGTACCTCTATTTGTGCCAATATTTTATGTGCAAGGGCCAACATCCGAAACCTGTTGAAAACCCTTGACTATATCAAATCATGAAAACCCTTGACTGCTTCAAATCAGACGATGGAGAATGTTTTTCACCCTTATTTTGCGCACAACAGATTTTGGGACCATAAACGTAGCATCAAGGCAGCTAATTTTTATTCCACATTGCACGGATAATAAAAAAGCGGCTCTAAAATCATATGGCACATGTCACTCGTAAACGTGAGGATAATAACTTTAGATCTATGACACATGGAAACTAGTTTGTGAAATGTTGGGATAAAAAATATTCTCTGAGAACCATTTATTGATTATGATAAGATGATGGAGATCGGGGTGAAAAATGATCTCCATCATTTGATCTGAAGCAATCAATGGCTTTAAAGTGGTTGCACACATGGGTGGTTTCAGAGATTGCGTGGGCGCTAATAGAGGTATCCTTTTAGAAAATGAACGACTTTTTTAAGGAAAGTTTATTTTTGGAGAGCTAAGACTTGTGATGAGTAGTAAAATATGATAATATTTTACCCCTAAAGACCTACATTTAGCCATCCGATGAAGACTATCTAATGAAATTTGTAAAGTTTTCTGAGTTTCAGGTGAAATTGGTCATTGGATGCATTAAGGAGCACAAAAGAATGTAATAACAATCAAACACCAGAACAGTAATGCAAAGGACAGCTGGGACTCAGATTTTGGTTTTGTCGATCAATCGACTAATTTCGAATTTTGAATTCCGAATCAGAAAGATATTTAAAGAAAAATCTGAGAATTCGGGAGGATCTTCTCCGCTTGCATTTTTCTGTTTTTGCTTGGAGTTTTCTAGGGCATTCAGTCCCGGTGGTTTCCAGCTTCTATTATTCATTTTTCTAGGTTTAAAGATTTAGATTAGTTTTCATTTTATGCACTTTCAAAGAGGGATTATACATGATTTGGATTAAAGCTTTTTGTGGATTCTGTTAAAGCTCTTTACGGTATTTTAATGTTCATGTCAATTTACTTTTTGATCATGTCGTTTAGTTTCATTATGTGTGGCTAGAACACGGTATTTTAATGTTCATGTCAATTTACTTTTTGATCATGTCGTTTAGTTTCATTATGTGTGGCTAGTTCTATTAAGGATGGGAATCTAATGAACCCCTTCCGAGGTATTCAATGATAATAATACAAATTTGTGGTTGAGATGTTAGACTCTTTTAACGGCCCTAATGTTATTATTGACATGGATATAATCTGTTTATGATCTGAGATCTAGGAGCTAATCATGCCCTATGATCTCAGCTTTGCAGTGATGATTTTATCTTAATTATTGCCTATCTCAGGGTTAAGTTCTACTATCTGAGGTGTGAGTGTTAATCATACACATACGGGATGCTAATCATACATCTCCGTGATCTTAGATCGATAGTGTGACTTTACCTTAGGAGTAAATCCTGATTAACATCTGAAGTGTGAGTGTTAATCATACACTCATGGGATATTAATCTTACATCTCTGTGATCTTGAAACGGTAGTGTGAGATTTACTGCAGAGAATGAGTTCTGAATGTTGTTCGAGGTGTGAGTGTTAATCATACACTCATGGGATGTTAATCACACATCTCCATAATCTCAGATCTGTATTTTGGAACTCATGTGTGTTTAGGGCCGATGCTTCCTTATAGATATCTTTTGAAGATCTCGCATCTTAATCTACAGATTTATATTGCACAAAAGATAAACCTATGATGGGAGGATTTAGTATCCCAATCCTTATCTTTGTTTATTTGTTTAAATTCTCAGTTTTAGTTAGTACTTATCTCATCCATCAAAATTCTCAAATTCTTAAATTAGTAGATACTGTGATAGATTTGTGATTATTCTTTTGATTAATTTCTATTTCTGGTTATCATTTTCTGACTAATCCTTGTGAGAACGATCTCGTACTCTACACCCACTGACTACATCATGATTCGTGCACTTGTGAGTTCTAAACAAGATTAAAATAACAAGTTTTTGGTGCCGCTGCCGGGGATTAGGGGTAGAAAATTCATAAATTTTGGGAATAGAAAATTAATTTTAGGAATTCTTGTAGGTTTAAATCAATAACTTTAATATATATATATATATATATTGAAAAAATCAAAAAATTTTGAGATCGATCAATCGAGTCACACACTCGATCAATCGACTCCAAAAAATCCGCAAATATTTCCTCCATAATCTTTGAATTTTTAGAATTTCAAATTTCAAAATTTTGAATTTCTAAATTTGAATTAAAAATAATAATAATAATAATTTCAATTTTCAATTTTAATTCTCGATTGATCGACCTAAAACCTCGATCAATCGGAGACTGTTCTCGATCAATTGATCGACCTAAACCCTCGATCAATCGAGCTTAAAAAAAAAAAAGGAATCGGTAAGATCAGTGCAGCTTGTGTATGCACACTAGGTCTTCTAGAGAGAATTCTTTAGAACCTTTCAATTCTGAGATCGAGCGAACTTGTCGTTCGAATCGAAAATAAATCAGAGCAAGAAGAGAGGCCCGAATTGAAACATTAATTTAATTCGAGATGAATGCAAACGGGTATGAAAATCACCCACCTGAAAATGAGGAAGAACCAACTCTTAGAGAGTTGTTTGCTCCTATAACTACAAACACCCCTTCTTGCATCACGTACCCCACCACACTTGGTGGCAGATTTGAGATCCGCACAACTGTGATTCCAATCCTTCCAATTTTTCACGGCATGGATAGAGAAGACCCATACCAACACATGAAAGACTTTGTTGAAGTCTGTTCGTCAGTGTATCAGAACTTCAGTGAGGAATCTGTGAGATTGCGTCTGTTCCCTTTCTCTATAAAGGATAAGGCCAAAGCCTGATTAAACTCTTTACCAGCTGGATCTATAACCACCTGGGATAAGATGGTTAGGAAATTCTTATCAAAAAATTTTCCCATGGCCAAGACTACTGCCTTAAGACGCGAAATCACTGATTTTACATAAGAAGATGGCGAGAGATTTTATGAAGCTTGGGATAGGTTCATGGATATATTATTGAAGTATCTGCATCATGGATTCTCAAAATGGAGACTGGTTCAATGGTTTTACAACGGGCTGGATCAGGCCAATCGGCAGCTAATCAAATCAATGAACATTGGAGAATTCCTTAGACTTAGGGAAAATGAATCCTATCAATTCTTGAAAAAGTTAGCTGAAAATTTACAGCAATGAGACTTCTTGAAAACTCGAGATCAATCAAACAATAATCGAGATAAAGCAGGAAGCTCAACAAAGAAGGAGGATTATATGTGATAAAAGAAACACCTGATCTCATGGCAAAAATAGATTTCCTCACTCAACAAGTTGAGGAATTGAAGCTGAAGAAGAACATGAGTGTTGTGAATGTACAATCATATTTATATTCATATTGTGCAAGTCTAATGCACAGTTTTGATGGTTGTCCTTCAATACAGAATTACTCAAAAGACCCTTGCGAGCAATTGAATGCATTGAACACTTGTGGTCGAAATCAGAGAAATATTTTCAATGAAAACAACCCGAATAGTTGAAAATATCATCAAAATTTTTCATGAAAGCAAAGAAATCAAAAACCTCAATCTAGAGGACAAGGGATGAATTTTTATTCAAATCAAAATTTCAACCAAGGGCCACAACAATAGTTTGGTCACGGGCAATTTCAACAGCAGAATTATGGAGGAAACCAATTCCACCAAAATCAAAGTTAAAATGGGCAACCCAGCCAATTCAACCAATGTTGGGATATCAGAACCAACCCACACAGCAACTCGTGAGTCAACCTGGTTTTGCGTAAAATTTCTCACCACCTGGATTTAACAATCAAGGAAATGCTTCACCACGTCATTCTCAGAACCAAATCCTCAGAGTGAGGATATGTGGAAGTTCATCTAATCCAATACCTCTTCGATATCGAGGATGGAAACTCAAATTGGTCAACTGACAACACTCTTATGTAAAAGGGAAAAGGGATTATGTCCTAGCCAGCCAATTCTAAATTCGAGAGGACAAATGGTCATCGAGCATGCCTCAACCTCATCACAGGATGAAAGCCAATAACAAATCAAAGCAGTCACAATGTTGAGATCTGGAAAGCAGATTGACAACAAAGTGGAAATGTCAGAAGAAGATGAGAAGTCTGAACTTGAGGATAAAATTGAGATGAACGAGGAAGTCGAAGAAGAGGAGAAACAAGAGAAAAAGACGGAAGAAAAGAATGAGAGAAAAAAAAAATTTGTGCCCAAAGCCCCATATCCTCAAAGGCTAATGAGACCAAAGAAAAATCGTGATCAGGAAGGGATCATTGAAATGTTCAAGCAGTTAAAGATAAATTTTCCCTTCCTAGATGCCATTTAGTAAGTACCTGTATATGCGAAATTTTTGAAGGACTTGGTCACGATCAAGAGAAAGACTAATGTCCCAAAGAAAGCTTTCTTAGCAGAGCAGGTAAGTTTAGTATTACAAGCGAGACTTTCGATTAAATACAAGGACCCTGGTTGTCCTATAATTTCAATCATTATAGGGGAGAATCGCTTTGATCAAGCACTTCTAGACCTTGGAGCAAGTGTTAATCTGGTGCCATACTCTGTTTATAAGGAACTTAAAATGGATGAACTGAAGCCCACAGCTATGACCCTTCAACTTGCCGATAGGTCAATCAAGATTCTCAGAGGAATAGTCGAGGATGTCTTTATTAAAATAGACACTTTCTACTTTCCAGTTGACTTTGTTGTCTTGGATATCGAATCTATTTCTCAACTAAAAAATAATATTCCGATAATCCTAGGGGGACCTTTCCTAACAACATCGAATGTATTAATTAATTATCAAAATGGGATAATGAATTTGTCATTCAGGAACATGATCGTGGAGCTGAATATCTTCCATATTACAAGGCAACCTGTTGAAGATAAGGGACATGCACAAGTATGCATGATTGATAGTATTGTGGAAAATATATTTTTTGCTTCGGAATATGAGGACCCTTTAGAGGCCTGTCTAACACATTTTGGTAAAGACTTCGATGTAGATTAGGTGATACACGAAGTTAATGAGATGTTAGGTTCAACACCACTCTTGGGAGATAATGAATGGCAACTAAAAGATGAGGCCAAGGAGGAAGAAAGTCAAGAAGCATCAAGAGAAGAAGAGAAATCAAAGCTGGAACTGAAATCCCTCCCTACCGATTTGAAATATGCATACTTAGGAAGAGATGAAACTAATCCGGTGATTATTTCAATAAAATTGAATGAGGATTAAGAGGAACAGCTCATTGAAGTACTCTAAGACAACAAAAGTGCAATTTGATGGTCTATTAAGGACATTAAGGGTATTAGCTCAATGGTGTGTATGCACCGGATTCATCTGAAAGAAAGTGCTAAACCCTCTAGAGAACCACAACGTAGATTGAATCCAATAATGCAAGACGTTGTGAGAAAGGAGGTTATTAAGCTGCTAGATGCTGGGATTATATACCCTATTTTCAACAGCAAATGGGTAAGCTTGACACAAGTGGTTCCCAAAAAGTTTGGAGTAACTATGGTGAAGAATGAAGAGAATAAACTGATACCAATAAAAATTAAGACTGGCTGGAGAGTGTGCATTGACTATAGAAAGTTGAATTCAATGACAAGGAAGGATCACTTCCCCCTCCCATTCATTGATCAAATGCTCGAAAGACTAGCAGGACATCAATACTATTATTTCCTCGATGGCTATTCTGGATATAATCAGATAGTCATAGCACCAGAAGATCAGGAGAAAACAATGTTCACTTGTCCATTTGAAACGTTCTCCTACCCGCGAATGTCATTTGGTCTTTGCAACGCACCAGTCACCTTTCAAAGATGCATGCTGAGTATATTTTCTGACATGGTGGAAAATTTTTGAAAGTCTTCATGGATGACTTCTTAATTTATGGGGACAGCTTTAATAATTGCCTACAGAACCTATTTCTAGTTCTTGCGAGATGTCAGGAAAAGAACCTTATTTTGAATTGGGAGAAATGCCATTTCATGGTGTAAAATGGAATAGTCCTTGGACATATTATTTCATCCAAAGGTATTGAGGTGGACAAGGCGAAAGTAGATTTGATTTCAAACCTTCCACCACCCAGAACTGTCAGGGAGATTAGGTCTTTCCTTGGGCATGCCGGTTTTTACCGACGATTTATCAAGGACTTCAGTAAGATTACAAAACCTCTATGCAACTTACTCGGCAAAGACGTCCCATTCCTTTTTTATGAGAAATGCCTGAAAGCATTTGAGGTAATCAAAGCTAAACTTGTTCAAGCCCCAATAATCTAATCTCCGGATTGGAAATTACCGTTTGAGATAATGTGTGATGCATCTGATTATGTGGTAGGAGCAATATTGGGACAAAGGGTGGAGAAAATTTCTCATGTAATTTACTATGCAAGTCGCATGCTGAATGATGCACAATTGAATTATTCCACCACATAAAAGGAACTCCTAGCTGTAGTCTTTGCGCTAGATAAGTTTGATCCTATTTGTTGGGATCAAAAGTTGTGGTGTTTATGGATTATGCCGCTCTTCGTGACCTCTTTGCGAAGAAGGATGCAAGAGCCCGCTTGATCCGGTGGATTTTACTTTTGTAAGAGTTCGATCTGGAAATTAAAGATAAGAAGAGATCTAAAAATGTGGTGGCTGACCATTTATCTCAAATAATTGTTGAAAAATTTGACGATCTAGCCCCGATCTTGAAAAACTTTCCCGATGAATAATTGTTTGCTATCGAACATTCACCATGGTATGCTGATCTGATTAACTATTTGGTGACGAATCGAGTGCCACAACACTGAAGTAAGAATGAGAAAGCTATATTTCTAGCATGAGCAAAGCACTATTTTTTTAAGGATCCGTACTTATTTAAATATTGTGCTGATCAAATTATCAGAAGGTGCATTCCAGAATCTGAGCAGTCAAAAAGTATTTCATTCTGTCATGAATTGTCTTGTGGGGGACATTTCAACTCAAGAAAGATTGCTACTAAGATCCTCCAATGTGGATTCTATTGGCTGACAATTTTCAAGGACTGTCACTAGCACTGTATGTCATGTAGTAACTGTCAGATGTTAGGTAGAATTTTAAAGAGAAATATGATGCCCTTAAATCCAATTCTTGAGGTTGAAGTGTTCGATCTATGGGGAATAGACTTCATGGGTCCATTCCCGAATTCTTTTGGGAATTCATACATCCATGTCGCAGTAGATTATGTTTCAAAATGGGTCGAAGCAATGTCCTGCAAGACTAATGATCACAAGGTGGTTGTTAAATTCCTTAAGAACGAGGTATTTCTAAGATTCAGTACTCCACACGCTATCATTAGCGATGGTGGAAAGCATTTCTGTAATAATGTTTTTACTCAGCCAATGAAAAAGTACGGGATCACGCACAAAGTGGCTACCCCGTACCATCCTCAAATTAGTGGACAAGTTGAGGTTTCGAATTGGGAAATAAAACGCATTTTAGAGAAAACGATAAGGCCTAATCGGAAAGATTGGTCATTAAAATTGAACGACGCACTGTGGGATTATCGGACGGCATTCAAATCTCCCATTGGAATGTCCCCTCTTAGGATGGTCTTTGGTAAAGGTTGTCATCTACCTGTTGAGTTAGAACACTGGGCCTATTGGGCTATCAAGTCTCTGAATTTTAGTTTGAAAAAAATGGGTTAGAAGCGAAGCTTAGAAATTGCTAAATTGGAAGAAGTAATGGTCGATACATACGACTATGCAAAATCTTACAAGAATCGCATGAAGCATGCCCATGATTAGTTTATTTTAAGAAAATCATTCATTGTGGGTCAGAAGGTGTTGTGATACAACTCAAGGCTTCATTTGTTTCCGAGAAAGCTTGAAACCCGATGGAACGCTCCATTTCAGGTAAACCGAATATTTTCGAATTGAGCAATTGAACTCTACAATCCTCGAAATGGGGGAAAATTTCGAATCAATGGGCAACGGGTAAAACCGTTTTTAGAAAATATCATCAAAAATTTTGATGAAGTTGCCTTGAGTGATCTCAACCAATCGACATGAAATTGAAAAGTTGGAATGTCGGCTAGCGACACTAAATTTAGCGCTTCTTGGGAGGGAACCCAAGTTTATCAAAAAAAAAAAAAATTGAAAATAGGTCGATCAATCGAGCTTTAGACCTCGATTGATCGACAATAAGACAAATGGTTGATCAATTGAGCTTTTGTCGATCAATCGACATTCAATTCGTGACATTTATTGTCACGCCTTTTCAGGCTGATATATATATTTTTTTCGATCGACCAATTGATGCTGTCACTTGATTAATCGACCTGATGCGTCGCACATTTTCAAGGACAATTAATTGTCACGTCTTTTCATACGCATGCATGCGCTGTCCTCAATCAATCGACTCATATAGTCAATTAATTGACTTTATCAGAAAGTCAAAGCATGCCTGTGGGCGTATCGTTCCAATGCCTGGGGATACGCTGCATGTCAGTGTCAATCAATCGACCCCCAAGGTCGATGCATCGACATTATTTAAAACTTGTGCAGCCTTTATGTCGCGTCTTTTCAATGTCAGGGTCGATCGATCGAGCTATACACCTCGATTGATCCAGGTGAAGCAATGCGCCCGAGAATGAAGAGGTGCCTCTATGTTTATTTAAGAACCGACCATCCTTTCTATTCCTCATTCTCTCCAACATTCCTAGTCTGCTCCGAAATTCTCTGACCTTCTTCTAACATTCTATACGATGGCATCATCTTCATCAGCACAACTTCTGCCCCGACTGCAAGGAATCTTCCGAGAACGACCCAAAGGTCGTTTGCAACTAAGGAAATCTCATCGGAGTATGTTTATGACATACCTGCATTTCAAGCGATGCCTAAGTGCGAAGTGTCACTAGCATACATCGTCGCTCTCAACATTCATTTCCTAATGACGCCACCAGCAATCTATGTTTCAGAGCGCGTGGTCCGTTTGTTCTATTAGAACATGAAGTGGGAAAAGGCATCGATCGAAACTAATGACGATGCCCATTTCACCGTCTCCATTGATGGTTGGGAAAGAAAGATCTATCCGAATACGATCACGGATGTTTTTAATATTTGTACTAAGCGTCCACAGAATCACCACCTTGGAGAAGAACTCGACATCGACCAAAGGCCAATGATTGATGATATGTGCAATGGCATATATGCATCATGAGGAAATGCTACTAAACAATCGGCTCTCCCGCGTGACATGTTATTATGGGATATCGTCGTTTCTTGTAGTCTTTGCCCACAAGCTCATGTGTCCGAACGAACTGGACCTCGGGTGAAGGCTTTGTATGGTGGCTATAAACGATCATGGCTTAATATTTCGTGGTTTTTGCATGATTCGATGTGGCGATGCCATGATGAGATTGTCAACCCTCCTCCTGGTGATGCAGCACTTATTTACTTCCCTCATCTGGTGATGCAGCTCCTACATCACTTGGGTTTTCCTTTTTATCTTGATGATAATATTGGAGACCTTCAGTTTTACCGATATGGACCATCACAGTAGAATAGGAGTATGCGTCTTTTAAGAAACCCTCGCAAAGCCGGTAATGTTGACACCCCACCTCCTCCTGCGCAGCCTGCACGCCAGTGCCGTCATGTGCGCCAAGAAGAAGCCGCCGCTGAGCCCGAACAAGCCCGCAATGAGGGAGTTTCCCTCAAGATCATGCAAGCTCAGATCAACTCTTTGATCGATGAGCAACAACGGCAGAATAATCAAAATATTTGTTGCAGCCGCTATGATCGGTCCTTCATGCATCAACTGGGCCAACGATTGTGGCCCGATGGCTATGAAGAGATGAGGGCTCGTGCAAGGCAGGCAGAAGAGGAAGAAGATGATTAGAATTAGAATTTTTTTTTGCATTGTTTGTTTTAGTTTTTAGTTTTTAGAATGTTTAATTTTTAAAGTTTGATTAAGCTTAGGATTTCTATTTTTAAGTTTATGTAGGATTAGGAACTTTCATTGTAATAGAACAAATGCAAAATCAATAAAAAAATTTCCATTTTCAAATAATTTTGTGAAAAATTTTAACGGTCGATTAATCGAGCCAAAATCTCGATTATTCGACCCTTTTTTTTTAAAAAAAAGATGGCGTCTCTGTTTGGATGGACACTCGATTAATCGACCCACACTGTCGATTAATCGAGGCGCTATAAAGTCAACGCATGTTGACTTGAACTGGTTGATTGATTGACCACTTAAGTCGATCAATCGACTTAGCAGTTTTCGAAAAAATATATATATAAGGAAAAAGAAAAATCCGTCAAAAATCTTTTAAATTTAGTAGTTTAGTATTTTAGGACTCTTCTTTCTCCTTAGTAAGACTCTTTTAAATGTTTTATAACTCTTTCTCTATTTATTTCAAACACCATGATGATTTTGCCAAACTTGTCATCATAAATTAATCCTCTCAATTCTATCAAGCATCAATGGCCAAAAGAACTTATCGTACACGTGCGACCATGAGGAAGATGAAAGAAATTGCAAGGAAAAGGGAAAGGGATAACGGAACACCGGTTCCATTGGATCTCACCAATGTTGATGTGGTAGATCTTGATCCCGCGTCTCTTCCCATATGGGAAGAACCAACTAGAAAAGGACAAATCGATCAGCCATGCCCACGCCAATCATATCGGATGATATCGAGAAGATAGATCTAGATCCACCCTCCCCAATAGTCAAATCACCATCGCACATCCCTTCTTCTTCATCATTACCAACACCACTACCACCAATTCCATGCCGCAACCCATTAGCGGCATTCATTCCAAGATCAATCCCGAGAGCGATTATTGATCTCATCCCTGCTGAAACTTGGGCAAAGTTGTATCCGACACCTGCACTTTAGGACCTGGCCACTAGTAGCACGGACAACCCATCAACTCCGCCACCCCCTGATGTCACTCTGAATTCCTTGAATCCTGACAGTATCACCGAAGCAATGTGGAATTTCGCTTTTCCAAAATCAAAGTCAGGATTAGGAAATGATGCTGATGTTTGAAAGATGAAGTTGAAAAAATTTTAGGATGTTTTTAGGATCTTTAGAATGTTTTAGGTTTTATTTTATGTTTTTTGTTAGTTTTGAATAATTTTTTATTGTTAGGTAGATTTAGGATTTACTAATTTCTGTTTTCCAATGAGTGTAAATAGCATATTTTCATTAATAAATTCTAGTTTGTTTTCAATGATGATTTTCACCTCCTCTTTGCCTCTTGGTCTGCGTGATTTTTGATGCAGGTTTGAGGGTAAACCTCAATTTTAGTACAATGAGGGCATTACACAATTTAGGTTTGAGGGTGGAATTTGAAACTGTTAAATCATACAATCTCACTGGAAGAATATTAAGTGCCATTTTTTATCAATGCTATTAGGGGAGAAAAATTCAATGTGGGGATGAGCATGAAAATTTAAACCCATTCCCAGAAGTCATGATGTTTAATCCAGATCGAAAATTTAAAAATCAGGAAAATTTATCTAAATTTGCGAATTGAAGGATCTTAGTGGTGATTAAACCCGGTAAGCTTTAGAGCCAATTTAACGTCTTTGATGAGAGTTTACATAAATTCGGAGTTACCTTTGAATACGAATTATTTTAGTATAATCTCATACATGTTATTTTGACTAGTGACTTTGCATGACATTAAATTCATATTATTGTGCTAGAATGTATTGTATATTTACTCAAGAAAAATAGGCAAGGTTACCATCTTTTGAGGACATGGTTGAAGGTCATCATTGGCACGTTTGTACTTAAAATACTCCACCTTATATAAATTTATCCTTCTAGTACCCCTTCGAGCTTATTAAAAATTTGCCTTTATACATTCTTTGATAAGCCACGTTAACCTTTACCCTTTCACCATTTATGAAAATTCAGCCTTACCCTTCTTATTTCTGAGAAATTAGGAACGAGGGATAAGAGTAAACGAAAAGACAGTAAGTGGAGAAATACCGAGTTATGGTGTTTACTAAGAGTGTATGATAAAAGTATAAAAAAAAAAAGGAGAAAAAGAAAATTTTGAAAAAGAATGAAAAATATGAGGTGCTTTAAGAAAATGAAATTCAAAAGAAGAAAAATGAGTGAGGAAGGAAAAGAAAGTTGAAAAAAATAGAAAAATATTGAGAAAGATAGCGAGAGATAAAAAAAAAAAAAAAGAGAGAAAAGAAATAGAAAAATCATAAATTAGTTCATTTTCCAATTTCTCAAAAATTTTGAGCCCCAACTTTCATTTCTTTCTTACCCTTACCTGAGCCCCATTACAACCCTACAAAGGACTTTCATGATCCGGTCTTGCATGGGTAACTGTCTTGTCGAGAGTGAATACGTAATACCTATGGCACTTGATATGACATGCTTAGGATATACTAGTATTTGTTCTTATGAGATTTATTTTTGTTCATTGACTACATCGTGTTTCTCCTGTCATGTGAGACCTTTTATTTGCTTTGTATTGATCCCTCACATGTGTGTGAAAATATACCCATCATCGGAGAATTTCTACTTTGAGAGTACACCTATTGTGAGGTTTGAATCAAAACATAAATCTATACGGTTCACAAATAGGATAAATTTTTAGATAAATAGAATTCGGTCTGATGATTACACGTGATACATCTAAGGATGGGTGATGAATTTACCTGCAAATTGAAGCATTGGCTTAACTTAACTAATTATCAATGAGAATGACCTGACATGCATATTGTTTAAGAAGAAATTACATGATAAAAGCAATTAACAAATCCCACGAGAATCAATTATAGAAAATGTCTTGAAGTTTGTAGGTAATTTCGTTGGAAACTCTCAGGAGACAAAACTCCTCTACTAGAGATCACCTAATGGTTTAAAGGCTTGTTGCATATGCTAAATGCAATCGTGCTCCCTACGAAAGTGACATTATTTACTATTCTTAGGTTGTTAGTTTATTTTTTAATTTTATTTATCTTCTCCTTTGCTCGAGTACCAACAAAGTTTAGGTTTGGGGTGTGATGAGTAGTAAAATATGATAATATTTCACCCCTAAAGACCTATATTTATCCATCCGATGAAGGCTATCTAATGAAATTTGTGAAGTTTTTTGAGTTTCAGGTGAAATTGATCATTGGATGCATTAAGGAGCACAAAAGAATGTAATAACAATCAAACACCAGAACAGTAAAGCAAAGGACAGCTAGGACCCAGACTTTGATTTTGTCGATCAATCAACCCCCTTTGGTCGATGCATCGACACAACAAGGAGAATTTAAATTTGAAATTCAAATTTTGAATTGGTTGATTGATCGACCACTTAAGTCGATCAATCATCTAATTTCGAATTTTGAATTCCGAATCAGAAAGATATTTAAAGAAAAATCTGAGGATTCAGGGAGATCTTTTCCGCTTGCATTTTTCTATTTTTGCTTGAAGTTTTCTAGGGCATTCAGTCCCGGTGGTTCCAACTTCTATTATTCATTTTTCTAGGTTTAAAGATTTAGATTAGTTTTCATTTTATGCACTTTCGAAGAGGGATTGTACCTGATTTAGATTAAAGATTTTTGTGGATTCTGTTAAAGCTCCTTACGGTATTTTAATGTTCATGTCAATTTACTTTTTGATCATATCGTTTAATTTCATTATGTGTGGCTAGTTCTATTAAGGATGGGAATCTAATGAACCCCATATGAGGTATTCATTGATAAAAATACAAATTTATAATTAGGATGTTAGACTATTTTAAGGGCCCTAATGTTATTATTGACATGGATATAATCTGTTTGTGATCTGAGATCTAGAAGCTAATCATGCCCTATGATCTCAGCTTTGTAGTGATGATTTTATCTTAATTATTGCCTATCTCAGGGTTAAGTTCTACTACTATCTGAGGTGTGAGTATTAATCATACACTCACGGGATGTTAATCATACATATCCGTGATCTTAGATCGATAGTGTAACTTTACCTTAGGAGTAAATCCTGATTACCATATGAGGTGTGAGTGTTAATCATACACTCATAGGATGTTAATCATACATCTCCGTGATCTTGGAACTGTAGTGTAGGATTTACTGCAGAGAATGAGTCCTGAATGCTATCCGAGGTGTGAGTGTTAATTATACACTCATGGGATGTTAATCACACATCCCCATGATCTCAGATCTGTATTTTGGAACTCATGTGTGTTTAAGGCCGGTGCTTCCTTGTAGATATGATTAACACTCGAATCTTAATCCATATATTTGTATTGCACAAATGATAAACCTACGATGGGAGGATTTAGTATCCCAATCCTTATCTTTGTTTATTTGTTTAAATTCTCAGTTTTAGTTAGTACTTATCTCATCCATCAAAATTCTTAAATTCTTAAATTAGTAGATACTGTGATAGATCTGTGATTATTCTTTTGGTTAATTGCTATTTGTGGTTATAATTTTTTGACTAATCCTTGTGGGAACGATCTCGTACTCTGCACCCACTGACTACATCACGATTCGTGCACTTGCGAGTTCTAAACAAGATTAAAACAACAACTTGTACACAAGATTTATATGGTAGCATCTTGTACAATTGATAGACTTTATTTTTTTTGGGATCTGTGTCATGTAGAGCACCATTAAGCCGTCAGATTTGATGACCACGATGTAAATAAGTTTGCTGCAAAAAGTTTGTACAAATTGCGATCTCTCTAATCTAATTCAATGCAGTCAAATGTCAGCATCTGATTCAATGGTTGACCACAAATCAAACGATAGAGATCATGTCACTACAAAATTAAGGTGTTTTAGCGGCACTTATTGTTAAGGCAGTTTTTCGTAGCGGCAAGACTAATAGCAGCAATTTTTGGTAGCTACAGGACTAATAGCAACATTTTTTTGTTAAAAAGATTACTGCTAATTGTCTTATTTTTGGTAATGTGTTTTGGGCCAACATTTTTGCCTCAAAGAACTTCATGTCATGATCTTTCAATCATACAACTTAGATGGTGATCCACATGGCACATATCTCAAAAGTAATATTCGTTCTTTTTTACCATGTACCATGGTACAAAACTTGTGTGCAAGTTTTAGCTCCCTTATTTTTAGGGTAGCTATGTTCGCGACTACATGATTTCTGAGGACACCAATGTTCAAAACCCACCGAAACCCGTTGACTGTTAGATATTTAAAAGTTTATTAAACATGTCTTTTCCCAAGAGATGTGTCTTTTCAATTGAGGTGTCTTTTTTCAAGAGGTGCATCTTTTCAATGGAGGTGTCTTTCCAAAGTGGTGTGTCTTTTCAAAAGAAGTGTCTTTTCAAAGTGGTGTGTCTTTTCTGAAGAGATGCCCGTAGCACCTTTTCATAGAAAAATGATGCATTAACACACCACTTGATTTCTATTTAAGGAATCTAAAATCATTGTTTTAAATATATAATAGTCTTCTTTCCTCTCTCTTGCTATGTATTTAAAACAGATAGTTGATTCATAAGCCTTGCTTGTTTTGTTTTTGGATTTTCTTTTGAGGTGGGTACTTGTGACAAGGAGAAAATTAGATACAACTTACTATGGCAAGGAGGCAATAAGACATTGGAACGACAACTCATGCGGTGGAGATGCGGAGTTTTCGTGCTATTTTGTGGCTGGGGGTTATTTTGTGTCTCGACTACTCGTAGTCGATGCTATGCGAAGCAGATCATATCAATGGATTATACTAAATGTAGCGAAGAAAATTAAGATGAAAAGCCACGAGATATTGGAAGAGTTACCTTAAAAAAAAGTCTCTCTCCAACTGCAAATGCCGAAATCTGACTCCCCACCTCACTCTTAGGCGATGTCTCCCAGAAAACGCTCATCTCCGACGCCCGCTCAAACATCTTCGACTCGGGACTTGAAAGACCGAGTCAACTCGTGCCTCAACCGACTCGCCAACTAAGACACGCACGCCCTCGCCGTCACCGGAAATCTGACACACAAAACTTTCTCTCCATTCATCTCTTACATCTCTAATGTAGATTCTTCCGACGATACCCCCGTCCATACACAGTCCGTACGCCTCCTCGGCTACCTCTCTCAAAGCCACGGCGAAAAATTCGCCGGATTCCTCCCGAATATTCTCGCCACCAGTGTTGGATGACTCAGAGATCCAAATTCCACCGTACGATCCACCTGCGCCGATATCGTTGGATCTATGGCTTCCAAAATTATGAAACCGCTATTCGCCCTCTTCTTGAAGCCATGGATCTGCAATCTGCCTTTCGATGGCCATGGAGGTGTCTTGAGATCTGGGACTAAAAGATTTGCAGAGGATTGTACCGAAGTTTGTGAAGTTGCTAAAGAGCGAATCTTTTAAGGCCAAACCAGCATTTATTTTAGTAATTGGTACTGTTATTGGTGTAGGAGGAGCTTCAAAGTTCAAATCTTTTAGGGTTACTGGTTCCTAGTCTAGTGGAATTTTTGTACAGTAATGATTGGATGGCAAGGAAGGCAGCTACAGAGGCGTTGAGACGTATCGTTCTATTGGAGAAACAATTGGCATTAGAGTTAAATCTTCTTGTTTATTGTCGTTCGAATCACAATAATTTGATAAGGTGAAGGTAGTGAGGGATTCGATGAATCGGATGTTGAAAGTGTGGAGAGATGTTCCCGATGTTTCCATCGCGATCAGAATCTTCTTCGAGAGAAAATGCAAGTTATGGGCAATTTTCTACCGATTCTAGAAGTTCTAATACGGTGTCATCTGATTCTCCATGTACAAGGAAGAATTGATCAGCAATAAACATATCAACGGTTGATTGCAATGTTGAGGGGATGAAAATGAAGAGTGCTAATACTGAGAGATGATTGTCGATCCAAGGTATGTCTCTAGCATTCTGTGCAATGAGGTGTAAATCATGAATTAAATTATTTTTTGGGTGTCGATTCCAATCTAAATGCTGGGTTTAATTTAAATGTGGCGAAGTATCAAGTATGGTGCTCTCCCAACAAAATAAAATAATGTGTTTATGGGTAATTATCGTTTGAGTTTGGATCCATAGACTTAATGTTATTTTTGGAGCTTTGATACCCATTAGATCACACACGTTCATAATCGTGCAACTATGATTAGCGATCCTGTCATCTGTTGGTGATTGTTTGGGCATGACTGAGCGGTTATGCTTGACTAAGACAAATTATTAGGGTTTTGATTTTAGGCATATCACAACCCATTGGATGCAATTATGTAGTCAATGGGTAATCATGATCAAGTGACTTCAATTTTAAGACCATTGCATGACCATTGATTGAATTTGATCAAATGGGCATGATCAAATGGGTGAAATCTTTAGCAATTATCATATGGCCATAATAATAATAATAATTTATTTATTATTATTAATTATTTTTTTTTGACAAAATCGAGTTATCGCTAGAAGATTCGTCGAATCATTTGAAGATGATCAAATGATTATGATTGAATTATCTTAGAAAAGATAATAGATTTAGATTTGGAGATCTAAATCATTTAAAGATGATATTTCTCTAACGAATGGATGACTGATTGAAAATCTAAATCAAATGATTTTTCATTAATAAAGAGAGTCATGATCCTACAAGAGATGTTAAAATGTAACTATAAATCTGACTTAGTATCTTGCTTGTATGGAATATAGGTAGAGAAATGAAGTGACTTAAGGGTCCATTGGTAAACGTACCAATAAAGATTAAGTCATAACATCTAAATTTTCTATGAAATTTGTTTTCTTGTTAATTCATAAGAAAATAAAAGATTTGTGGATCTATAGACGAAAATGTTTGAAGAAGCGCTTTATGTATTGATAATTGTAATTATAAGCAATTATGGAAAGTATTAGTCTACAAAAATCGGGATGAGTTTAAAGTCATTTACCCAAACAGTCACTTACGATGAGAACCCTACCTAATATTTATTTGGTCAATGTTTAGGTTCAAAGGGAAGAACAAGTCGTAAATCTGTGGCAGACAAAGGAGCACTACATTGATGAAAATTAAATTTTCATAAACATCCCAGGAAGGGTAGTGTTTTACCTGTAATGGATACAGGGAGGTTGAGCATTACTCTTAATAGATGCTATAACACTATATGTTGAGATGTTAAAGTTACAGGAGCATCTCTTATAGGTCTACCTATATAAGTGTGAGGGTGGAGCCGCTTTCAATGAGACATGACTTTATCTCATAAACACTTATGAAAACCAGGGTACTAGCATATGGCCTAAATGTGCTAACCAATTTATTGAACACTAAATATATGAAATATATGTGTGGAATAGTTTCAGTTTGTCGTATAAGATTGTTAGTTCAAGACTCAGTTTCACTAAAAATCTTGACAAACTTTGAATTATTTCCACTAAAGTGAAAATTCAACTCTGTAAAATATTTTCATTTATGCATATATTTCAGGCTTTGCTCTAAATTCAAAATTTTGGCTAGCACATTTAGGCGATATGTTAGTACCTTGATTTTCATAAGTGTGTATGAGATAAAGTCATGTCTCATTGAAGGCGGCTCCACCCTCACACTTATATAGGTAAACCTATAAGAGATGCTCCTGTAACTTCAACATCTCAACACATAGTATTATAGCATTTATTAAGAGTAATGCTCAACCTCCTTGTATCCATTACAGGTAAAACACTACCAAAAAGACATCTCAATTGAAAAGACACATCTCTTGAGAAAAAGATAAGTTTAATAAACTTTTAAATATCTAACAATCCCCCACTATTTAAAAGTTTAAATATCCAACATTGACTACTTCCAGTCAGACGATGACATTTCAATATTTCACATGATGGATCTTGAAACCATGAGCATACATCAGACAGATTACTCATATCCCAAAAATATGGCCCGTAGATCTTGTTTGACTGTAATTTATGTCATGTGATTTAGGGCTATTTTTGAAGATATGTGCCGAGTTAAGCAAAAATCTAATTGTCTGATGGTACGATTATTGTCTCAAGATCAATCGGGTGAAAGATTGGGAAAAAAAATGATCTCCCTCATCTGAATACAAGCAAGCAGTCCACGGGTTTTAGTGGGTTTTGAAGGTAGAAGCCCTTAGAAATCACATAGGTGCCAACAGAGGTTTCCTTAATTTTAAAAAAAAAAAATTTGTTTCTGGAAGGAGGTTTCCTTGGTTTTATTGAGAAAGAAAAACGTGAGAAAAAAGGCAATGCCCACGTCCAAGAACCTAATCGACAAGAAAACTTTAAAAACAGCCCAACAGACAACAAGAGGAGAATTTTTTTAACTTTTAATAATAACATAAAGCGTGTCAAACTTGCGCTTGGACTAATCCGTAAATGGCAATCATCGCATGAGCATCTCAACATTTACAAGCTTTAGGAATTACGGTGGCACCCGTTTACCTCAGAAGAGGCACCTTTTCGAACTAGCGAGTTGGGTAGCCTACACCACTTTTCGAACTAGCGACTTGGGTAGCCTACACCTTGTTTCAAAATTTCAGCCGAGATATGAAGATTACAGCCTAATTGTTTCGGTTTTGATGGGGACCGAAACCGAAACGAAAACTCAAAATTTTGGTTCAAAGTGTATGCAATTGAAGTTTATGGCCGAAATTCAATATTTTGGACCGAAACCAAAACAAAATCTGAACTTTTTATCCTTGGCGTACACCCAAGTGGACAAACCCTTGGTTGGTACAAGAACGGTGTTATATGACAGATAGGTTTTATACATGCAAAGTGCAGACAGCTAATGTGGCGCGATACAATTGGCTGCAAGTACTGCAGTTCGGGACAGCTAGTAACATTGCGACACATTAGCAGTTTGGCTGCATAAAAACATGCCTGCCTTTTGTAATTTTCCTTGTTACAATGAGCAAAGTTTTGTTCCTAATTTTGTGCTCTTTAATGTCTTTGCATGCCTCAAGGTCTACTCACTAGCAGCAAGACTTAGCTCGTTATAAAAAAATTTGGAAGTTTTTGAGTTAACAATAATTCTTTTTAATGAATACGTTGACATTAATTGTTGATATGATCTTCTGCCACTTGGACCACTTTAAGAAAGGTGCACCGAGCAGCCTAAAAAAGTGAGGGTAAGGGCTTTAGCTTTTGAAGGAGAGAACACCATTTTACAAAGGAAGATGACGCTTACCAGATCGAAAGGGCATCAACAGCAACCTCAGCGTTCTTGAGATTCCCGGCTAGTAAGATCAGTATTGTGTAGTACCAGTTCTCCAAACTATCATATGAAAAAGAAAAAACATTGAATAAGTTAGTAAGTACTTAATTTAAAATTTAATATTGGTACTAAAATGTGGACATTTTGCTAGATCTCTTACCAAACTATTGAAATTGGCAAGATCCGTATCAACCATTGGAATTGGCAAGATCATTATTCTAATCGTGAAAACAGAAGAATAAAAAAACACTAGTAAAATGACTAAAGTATTGGTGGCCTATGTGGGTGCCTTTTCTCGCTTGGTCAGGCAGGTTGCCAGTTGCCCGGTCAATAGGGCTACCAATTTATTTATTTATTTTCAGATTTACTGGTGACCAATAGGAATAGTAGTGACCCTATTGGGGTCCCACTAAGTCCGGCCAGCGTGCAATCGAACGACCAGTTAATCACTTGATCAATCGCCACCAGACAGGAAAAGGAATGGCATTATTTGTAGTAGAAGCATATTATGGTACTTTCACTAAGGATTTTTTTAGTGAGTAAGAATCCACCATCAAACTAATTAGTGATAGAGGGCTCTCATGAAAATAATTAATGCTGGAGAGTACATAATTAATGCTGGAGAGTTCTCTCTCTTCTAAACTCACCAAAATTGCGAAATACCCTTAACAAATACTTTGGCATCCATCAGACAGCCGTCCAGTTTACCAAACATAGTTTTCTCTCTAAAGTATATCAAAGGGTCGTCCAATTTATCAAGCAATCATCCAATTTATCAAAGGGTCGTCCCTAATTTCCTTCATTTGCCAGGACGAGTCAACAATAATAAAGGGAATCCTTACTATTTTTGTGATAGTTATTGGCAGTTTATATGGCTAGAATTGGGAAAATGCTAATTTCAATGGTCGAGATCTTGTCAATTTCAAATTTTTGTAAAGGATCTTGCTAAATGATCTTAACCATGAAAGGCTTAGAGGATCTCCTTTCGAGACGCCAATTTCACATCTGCTGTACCCAACTGCTCCTTTTGACGCCTACAATATTTCCAAAAGTAGTACCCTATTCCACATGAAATAGGGTACTAGAGCATTGGTAGTCAATATTAACTATCGGAAATTCCAGGCTTCAAATTCAAGTAATAGTATTTTATATGATTTTTTTTTTATTTTTTATCAGCCAAATGGCTACTTTTGACCAAAGTTCTCAATTTTGTCATGTCATTTTCCAACAATTATTTTTGATTTCTTCCCATTGAGATGCTCTTATATGCAAATCTTTATGAAGACAGATATCTATCTAGATTATACATGCTTTACAACATAGAGGGAAATATACCATACCTCAACATCACGCCGGAAGCTACGGATAATTTAACATACTCCCACAAACCAGAGAAAGCTTCCATGGAGAAACCAGTCCAAGAAAGAGGACACCCACCACAAGTTGCATAAGCAAGAGAACAGAGCACCGTAACCCACCACGAGAAATTCAAAATAACCACGGCTCCGAGTAGGCCGAGCTCGAGTTTGTAGACGAAGAGCCAGGTCAAGAACACATGAGGGATGAATGCAGCAACACTAATCCAAGCAATTATGGCGTTTTTTAGCTGACACTGTAGAAATCTCTGCAGTGTGCAGAGTAAAACGAGGGAGAAGTTAAGTGGGATAAGCCACCTAGAAACCGTTCCGGTGAGCTCGGCAATATCGTCCGGCTGACCGGCAAGTTTCAGAATCGGTGTCGCAAAAACGTAGAGGGGCAGCATGAGGATCGCACTGGCGAAGAGGACCATCCACGATCGTTGCAAGTATATGCCCAACATGTCATATTTCTTGGCTCCATAAGCTTGTCCACACAGAGTCTCAAGAGCACTTGCCATGCCTAACTATGAAAAATAATCAAAATCAGTAGAAATAGTATGTGATTTGGTTTATGAGAAAATTCGGAAAAAGGTGCCTACTTTCACGTGGTTTTAGGCTATTATCCTACTTCAAACTGTTTTTAGGAACTTTTTGAAAAATAATTTATCCCAAAACAAACACTTGTCTCGGATTGTTCAGCCGTGTGGAACATGATTTTTTTTATAAACAAATTAACTTTTTAGAGCTTTTATGCCTTCATTTGATGGGTGAAAAATAAGCTAAGGCGGATTTATCAAAAAATAAAGTTTAGGGAAACGCCCACCCAATCTAATGCATTAAGGTTAAGCACCTTTGACCATATTTTCAAAGGTGGATGTGTGATCGTCCTTGGGAAAATGGCTATGGCACCCGATCCCAGATGGGTGCCACGAGCATGTTTTTCTAAAACTGCGAAAACATTGTTTTCCCATAACTGTTTGAAGTGGGATAATAGCCTAGCCATGTTTGAAAGTTGGCATCTTTTGCTAAAGAGCCCTTTGTTTACTTTTTTTTCACATACAAGAGCTAGAAGAAGAAGAAGAGAGAGAGAGAGAGAGAGAGAGAGAGAGAGATACCAAGAGTCCAAAGCTAAATCCTACTATGAAGGTGAGGGCGATCGAAATCGAAGCGAGCTCGAGATCACCCAAGTGACCAGCGAAGGCCTGCGTTATGATGTTCATACCATAGATGGTGATGCGGCTGAAAATAGCAGGGCCGACGATCCTCCATAGCTTCTTCGATTCGATGCATGTCTTCTTCACCAAACTTGTCTCTACATCATCTATAGATGATGAGGGTAACAAGGGCACCTTCTCTTCTCTCTTCTCCATTCCTTATCTTCTCGAAAATTTCAGTAACTCACCTCAAACTAAGGCAATTTGTCAATTAGAAAAAGCAGAAAACAAAATCCCCTTCTAAGTCAGAACACCAATCAGATCAGCCAACAGGTAATAACTAATCAGCCACCCAGACCCAGCAATCCTGATGACCTCTTCCTAGATTCCTGCAATGGCAGATGTACTCACCATCTATATAATATGGGTGCCAAAAAGTCCAACTTAACATATATAGCAAGAGATTCAGAAACGGTCCCACGCCCAATTCATTTTATATGTGAAATGGTGAAACAAAAATGGAGAAACAGGTGATTTACCCTGTCCACTTCGCGAATTAATCAAAAATTCATTTTGAATTGAACCGGTTCACAGGATTACCTAGCAAATTAGGTAACAGCAGTCCAAACAATTAAGAGTTTAACGAAAAAAGAAGCATACCATTATTTAAACCTTTTGAAAATGTAGTCTTACCCTTCTCCAGTCTTACCCTTCTCCATTGGTTTTGGTTATAAATTTATTGCTTTAATAAAATTGCAACTTTATTCATATAAAGCGGCTTCTGTTAGTGTGTTACTATCACAACATTTACATTACAGTCATGTCACTTAAAATAAAGGAAAAGTTTTTTGACTTCTATAAATTAGTTGGCTGAGAACATTTTTCGCCCCACAGCATTTACATCACAGTCAGGTAACTTAATAAAGGAAAATTTTATTGACTTCTTTAAATTGGTTGGCTGAGAACATTTTTCGCCCCAGATGTTTATCCCACTTGAGACAAATCCATTTTTCGCCCCAGATGTTGATTTCACTTGAGACAAATCCAAAAAAACAGGTGAACCACGTTTGATGGTACACTCACCACTTTCATCTCATTTTTTGAGATTTGTGCCACATGAAATCAACATATGAGTGTCTGATATAAGCTTATGACTGAAGATATAGTGTGAAAGATTGGAAAGAAAAATAACCTGAAGATATATTATGTGAAAGATTGGAAAGAAAAATGACCACCATAATCTGATTTAAAACATTTAACATTTTTTTCCTTTGTTAAAGTGAGGTGGTAGCAACATAAAGTGTTGTGGTAGTAACACCAAGCTAAAAAAAATGTAATATTACCCATCTCCTCTGAATGAAATGCGTTGATTTCTTTGAATCAGACAAGGGAGATCGATTTTCGTGTCAATCTTCCACACAACGGGTCTTGAGATCGTGGGCATACCATCAAACGATTGATTTTTTATTTTATGTCACACACATCCAAGAAAGTGACCCCCTAAAACAATTGATTTTTCGATTAGTATTGGGATGTGTGTCACATGGAATAGAAAACTGATCGTTTGATGATATATCTGTGATCTCAATTCTCAAGTATCCAGATCCTAGTGACCACAGCTCCTCCTTTGGCTTGCCAAGGTTTGTGCAGTAAGGACAAACATCATGACTGTGCTTGGCATCAACACATACTTTTAAAAGATTTAAAAAGAGGGTACCTCTATTTGCGCCCACATGTTCTCTGAAAGCGCTCATGCCATAGACTCCTTCAAAATTGTTGATTGCTTCAAATCAGATGATGGAGATAGGGTTTCACTATGATCTTCAAAACAATGGATCTTCAGATCATGGCACACCTATCAGACGGTCAATTTTTGATTTCATGTATTCCAAATCCCCATAAAATGGCCCTAAAATCACGTTTGAGAGTGATATTTTTCATATGATTGAAGAGCAATTTTTGGGGATATGTGACACATGTAATGAAACACTGACCATCGAATAGGTGTGACATGATCTCAAGATCCATTGTGTGGTAGATCGGGTGAAACAAGATCTCTATCATTTGATCAAAAGCAATGAACAATTTTTAAGGTCAGTGTGTTCCTGTATTCTGACCAGAAAGTGGGTATAAATAAGATTACATATATAATTGTGAGTGGTTACAATTGGTTTAGATAACTGACATTGGTAGTTATCAAACTAAGATTCATGCTAAGATTACAAATACAGGATAACTGACGTGTGATAGTTATCAAATAGCATGAAAGATAACTAACATGATCGGTCGGTCATGGTCTTGACTGGAAAATGTCTTAATTTGATAAATGTTTTTCTCATTATTTTGAGAAGGAGCTATATTCTATTTATAAACTATTAAGAGTTAGAGATAAGCATTAGTAAAAAATACATATAATAGAACAGATTTTACATTAACCAATTGGCCTTATCATGAAAGTCTAAGCTTCTTGATTCTCGGTTGAGTTTGTTGAAAGTTTGAGCGTGAGATGCCTGGTTCCATATTTAAATTGCCTAGAGATGATTCGCTAATACGCCCCCTGTAACAACCCTGAAATCTAGAACACGAACCTGACGGTTTCGATCTACGTGCCCGATACGGAAATCGAGACCGACTTAAAATTTTAGAATTGGTATTAGTTAAGATAAGGTTGCACTGTGATTAGATGAGTTCACACGTGCGTTTTCGTTCAAGTCTGAGTTGTGTAAAGGGTCAATGTGACACATTGCGCAGTAGTGACTGTGTTTGTGCTCCACACCGGAACACAAACTAGGGGGGGGGGAAACAGAAATATCTGTTTTCTTAGCTTATAGGAGAAGGAAGGGAGACTTAGAGAGAGATCCCCTTCTTCTTCTTCTTCTTCTTCCCCTTGCCCTAGTTACTCTAGCAGCTAAAGAATCTGTAGCTAGGTGGGTTTTCAAGAGGGTTTTTGGAGAAAACAGGGTTAGCAAGATTGAGATGGTGAGTTTCCTAAGCTAGGGTATGTAGAGATCAATGGAATAAGCTTAGGTATGGTTTGTGTGTGTGTGAAGTCTCTACATGCTGAACCGGAGCTAAAAGGTTGCTCGTCGGACTCGGATCGGTGATAAACTCCGAGAGCTAGATCCGAAACCCTCATCCGAACCGAATTGCCGAAACCCCGAGAGGGCCCAAACAAAGGTGAGTCTGTGTGTTTAAATAGGGGCAAATGGGAAGCCCAAGTATGTGCATTGATGTTGTGTTAATGGTTGTTGAGAACCATTAATGAAAAAATGGGTTAAATAGGGTTCGAGATGAACTCCATTAATGACAGAGTTTCTGTCATTAGTGATTGATCAATGAAGGCATTGATCGATCAATGACAAGTGGTGATCGATCAATGAAGACCATTGATCGATCAATCTGTATAAGACAGAAAGGGGAACAGAAGTCCCTAAATCCTGAAAGTTCAGTGCCCGAAGGGCATTGATCGATCAATTTGGGTATTGATCATCAATCCTGGGTATTGATCGATCATCAAGAGAGTGATCGATCAATGACAGTTGGTGATTGATCAACAAAGGTATTGATCGATCACTGTAGGGTGTTGATCGATCAATGAAGGCATTGATCGATCAATCTGTATAGATAGTTAATGTGAACAGAAGGTGGGAATTTTTGAAAATGGGCTAGTGATCGATCAATAAGAGGTATTGATCGATCAACAAGAGGCATTGATCGATCAACCAAAGTGGTGATCGATCAATTTAAGCTGTATAAAAAAAAAAAAAAGAGAAGAGAGACTATTGATCGATCAATGAGGATAGGTGATCGATCAATAAGGTTGTTACGTAAAGAGAGCTGAGAGGGTATTGATCGATCAATGGGATTATTGATCGATCAACAAGAGGTATTGATCGATCAATAAGAGTGGTGATCGATCAATCACCCCTGTTTTGTTCTGTTTTGATTTTATGGGTTAAACATCACCGAAAATTGTGCTGGTTAACTTTCTGACATCCCTAACACTTAAAGTACTATGTTTATGGTCTAAGGTCAAACCCATACACCTTGAAAAGGCTTTGGATTTGCTTAGAAGATAAATTAACCTGAGGTAGGAGAAAACTAACTTAAACTGCTTTTGAGTATGATTCCATGTTTATTTCATATCTATGCCCTGATTTCTATTTTTACCAAGCATGTATGCATATCATGATCCCTGCTATCTTGATTTCTATTTCCTGATTTGTATTCTGAAACCCGCTTATGATTTCTGTCATCTGATTTGTGAGGTATATATGTATGTGATTTGATGATTTAAACCAGATGATCCCCACCGACCCGGCGGTATATCCGATGCCTGGCACACTTGTGCACCTACTTTCAATCCTCGGCACAATTGCACTCCATGGATGAGGCATTGTTGCACTTTCAAAATTGTTCATGTGAACGACGATTGGTTAGGGTTTCCTATCGGACATTCCTGCCATCTGCGGCTATATAGTCACGGGAGTTTCTTAAGTTAAATACACACAATTTAAGCTCTCTGATAATATACTTGCATAACATCTGATTTCTTGCATAAAACCTTAGCTCTTAGTTTGATTCGTCATGATTATATGTTCCTGATTTGAGGTCTGTCATGAGATAGCATGATCTGCATATTCAATTCATTTAGTTGGAAATTCTTCTATTGAGCTATGATGTAGCTCACCCTGCTTTCTAAATCAAGTAGGCGACCAGACTACCAGCCTGACCCAGAGGCTGAGGTGGAGGACGAGGAGACAGACATTCAAGCGGACGAGTTCTACCCGTAGCCTGGGTACTGGTGTCCTATGTCCTGTATTTTGATCTTTTGGATTATTGTATGCCTGGTGGCCACCTTTGTATATATTTTAGTAGAATTACTTATTGTATTATTTATGCATTCTATTCGAAACCACTATTGGGAACTATTGTTTGGGTGATGGACGTCCATCACCAATGGTTCTTCTTGGTTCTTTTTTGAGAATGTGTATTCTTTTGGTTTATGTAGAACTAATTGTTTTATTATCATTGTTCTTTATGTTAAATGCATTCATAGATGACTGACTCGACCTACCATTGCTGGATAGTGTCTGCTTGGCTTTCGTTATACGAGCAGATACTTATGATTTGTCCCGGGGATCATCCAGAGTATGATCCTGATGGTATGGATTTTTGGGTACAGAAATCCGGGCTGTCACAGTTGGTATCAGAGCCTAGACTTTAGGTTGAACTACGGGTTCAGGTTGGATTGTTTTCACAATCTATGTACTGATCAATGTTGTTGTTTTCACAATGACAAACTAGTATGGGCCCTAAGTTCAGAGGTGGGCACAGCGGAGGTAGAACAGGTCAGAGAGATTCCTCTGAGGGATGTGCCCGAGGTCATAGGCACGTCGAGGGGCTTGGAATTCCTCTCACGTGCAAATGCGGTTCCAGTGGGACCAAGAGGAGGTAGAAGAAGAAATGAAGAAAGGATGGAGCAGGTGTTGGAAGCATTAGCTACCAATGTCGCTCAACAGACAGCTGCTTTGGCTCAACAGGCAGCTAGACCACCCCATCAGCCCAGTGGATTTGCGGAGTTTAGGAGAATGAGACCTCCTAACTTATCGGGTCAAACGGATCCCATATAGGCAGAAGGATGGATAGAAAAGATGGAAAAGCTCTTTGAAGTACTCCAGTGTAGTGATGTGGAGAAAGTGCGTTGGGCCACTTTCAAAGTGGATGGTGACGCCGGACCTTGGTGGAAGTCGGTGTCACAAAATAGACAGAGGGAGTTTCCTCACACTCCTTGGACATGGGAGGAGTTTACGGAGGTGTTTTATCACAAATACTTTCCAAAAATTGTGAGGCATCAATGGGAAGTAAAATTCATAGAGTTGAAGCAAGGCGCCATGTCAGTAAGGGATTATGGAGTGAAGTTTGATAGATTGGCTAGGTTTGCACCCCAGCATGTAGCCACGGAATTGATGAGAGCAAGGAAATTCAAACTTGGCCTGAGACAAAATTTGAAGAAAGACGTCGCCATGTGGGAAATGGAGACTTATGAGGGAGTCATGGCCAAGGCTCTCATAGCTGAGGAGGAGAACCAGAAACAATTCTCTTGGAGAGACAAGCAGGCGAGAGAGAGACCATTCCAAGGGCAATCTCAGGACACAGAGCAGAACAAGAGGGCTAGATTTTCCAGACCTCCGAGATACCCTACGCACTCTCGACCGGCGATTTCTTCGGGTCCGAGTTCATATCAGAGAGCGGCAGCGCCTACGTCTTCCAGATCATTTCGACCAGCTGGATCTTCTGGTAGCGGAGCCTCAGTGACTCAGGGACCTTCAAGAGTCTCGTCCTTCACTCCAGCCGCGATATGTGCAAAGTGTGGAAAACCACACAAGACAGAGGACTGCAGGAGAGAGACAGGGGCATGCTTCAGGTGTGGCAAGATGAGCCACTTGGTTAGGAACTGCCCTGAGGAGAACAAAGAGTGGTCAGGATCGGTATCTACACAGAGATCATCTCGACCAGTGGTTCACGGTCGAGCATATGCTGTCACCGCGACCGATGCTCTGACATTGAATGATGTCATCCAAGGTATGATTAAAATTCAAGAGATGTGGTTTTGTTTAATATGATGAACTGGAAATTTAGAAAATATAGAATTTATTTGATTAATTATGATGGTAATAGTACACATATGCATACACATCTAAAACGTTTAAAGTAATGTTGAAATTGGTGTATAGGTGAACTGAAAGTGTATAGGAGTTGCGACATTTGCTTCCATAGGGCACGAGTCTTGATAGACCCAGGCTCTACGTATTCTTTCGTACGGCCTCAATTTACGAAGGAATTGAGTGCCACTCTAGAACAACTAGATTTTATTTTGACGGTGTCAATTCCCACGGGTAGTACAGTGAATGCACTCACTGTGTGTAAATCAGTGGTAGTGGCAGTAGATGATCACGAGACACGGGCAGATTTGATTCTGTTGGATATGAAGGGATTCGACATCATTCTGGGAATGGACTGGCTATCCGCTTACCACGCAAGTGTGGATTGTCTTCGGAAGATGGTAGTTTTTCGCCCTCCAAAGGAGCGATCTTTTAGATTCTTCGGGGTGAAGTCTAAGGTAGCCCCGTTGATATCTGCTATTCGGGAGGAGAAGATGATGAAGAGTGGATGCAGTAGATATATAGCCTTTCTATAAGAACAACGGAAGAGACAAATGTGATATCTGATATTCACGTCGCATGCGAGTATCCCGATGTATTCCCTGAGGAATTGCCAGGACTACTACCAGTTCGGGAGATTGAGTTTGCAATCAATTTGGTTCCAGGTACTGAACCAGTATCTTAAACTCCTTATTGGATGGCTCCAGCAGAATTACAAGAGTTGAAGGAGCAATTACAAGAACTGCTTGACAAAGGGTTCATTCGACCGAGTGTGTCCCCTTGGGGAGCACCTGTATTGTTTGTCAGAAAGAAAGATGGTTCGATGCGTCTATGCATTGACTATCGGCAATTGAATAAGTTGACGATTAAGAATCGTTACCCGCTCCCTAGGATCGATGATCTGTTTGATCAATTGCAAGGAGTGAGGTTCTTTACGAAGATCGACTTGAGATCAGGTTACCATCAATTATGAGTCAAGGCTGAAGATATTGAGAAGACAACGTTCAGAACCAGATATGGGCACTATGAATTCTTAGTTATGCCATTTGGATTAACGAATGCTCCTGCATCATTTATGGACCTGATGAATCGTGTGTTTAAACCACACTTGGACAAGTCAGTGGTTGTTTTTGTAGACGACATCCTTGTCTATTCCAAGACAAAGGAGGAACATGAAGAGCATCTACATGTAGTCTTACGGACCCTCAGAGAATACAAATTATATGCAAAGCTCAGTAAGTGTGAGTTTTGGCTGGACCAAGTGAGTTTCTTGGGCCATATTGTCTCTGCTAAGGGTATAACCGTGGATCCGACAAAGATTGAGGCCGTCGTGAATTAGGAACAGCCTAGAACAGTGACAGAGGTCCGTAGTTTTCTTGGTTTGGCAGGATACTACAGGCGATTCGTAGAAGGATTCTCTAAGCTATCAAGTCCGCTTACTCAACTCACTAAGAAAAATGCCAAGTTTGATTGGACTGAGCAATGCGAGAAAAGTTTCTAGGAATTGAAGACGCGTCTGACTACAACACCAGTACTGTCTATACCTTCTAGCAGAGGAGGCTTTGCTCTCTACAGTGATGCATCGTATAGTGGTTTGGGTTGTGTCCTCAACCAGCATAAAAAGGTTATCGCATATGGCTCTAGACAGCTTAAGGAACATGAGAGAAACTACCTGACTCATGATCTGGAGTTAGCGACAGTGATCTTTGCTTTGAAGATTTGGAGGCACTACTTATACGGTGAAACATTTGATATCTACACCGACCACAAAAGCCTTGAATATTTGTTTACCTAGAAGGATTTGAATATGTGACAGCGCAAATGGATGGAGTTCTTGAAAGATTACGATTGTTCCATCCAGTATCACCCTGGGAAGGCCAATGTAGTGGCAGATGCTTTGAGCAGGAAGTCTTTAGCTCAGTTGACACATCTTATCACCAGAGTACAAAGGTGGCATTTACTTGAGGACCTGGCCTTATGTGATACGCTGATTGATGTCAAAGGTTCAGGGACACTGATGGCTACTATTGTGATACGGCCCACATTGTTTGACAATGTACGTAAGCTCCAGATGATTGACGATGAGCTTATGGCAATTAGAAGGGATGTGATCAACGGGATCAGACCTGATTTTACCATCAAGGATGATGGCACGTTGCTATTTCGAGATCGGATATGCATACCAGATACAAAGGACCTAAAGGACACAATTTTGGAGGAAGCGCATAAGTCTACATATGCTATACATCCTGGGAGTACCAAGATGTACCAAGATCTCAAGTGAAGTTTTTAGTGGAGAGGACTAAAGAAGGATGTGGCGGATTATGTTTCTCGGTGTTTGGTCTGTCAGCAGGTGAAAGTGGACCATCGGAATCCAGCGGGTTTGTTACAACCATTGCCAGTGCCAGAGTGGAAATGGGAATCCATTTCTATGAACTTTATTCTAGGATTGTCGAGCACATTGAGAAAGAACAATGCCATTTGGGTCATTGTAGACCGACTGACGAAGTCTGCACATTTTCTACCATATCGGACTATATTCACAGCCAATAAACTAGCTGAGCTATACATGAAAGAGATAGTTCGATTACATGGCATACCAGTCAGCATCGTGTGTGATAGAGATCCGCTATATACGTCACAGTTTTGGCGACGATTCCAAGAAGGCATGGGTACTAAATTGGAGTTCAGCTCAGCGCTTCATCCTCAGACAAATGGGCAGACTAAGAGAGTGAACCAGATCATAGAGGATATGTTGCGTGCATGTATGTTGGACTTTCATGGTTCATGGGATCAACACTTACCTCTGATCGAGTTCGCTTACAATAACAGTTATCAGTCAAGTATCGGGATGGCGCCTTATGAAGCCTTATATGAACGTCGATGCAGATCTCCATTGAATTGGGAAGAAGTCGGCGAGAAGCTTGTCTTGGGACCAGAGATCGTGGATAGTACCACCGAGACGGTTAGGGTGATTCGCAAAAGGTTGAAGATGGCCCAAAGCCACCAAAAGAGCTATGCTGATCTCCATCGGACGCAAGTGGAGTTTCAGGTATAACCAAATACGTCAGACGAAACGTATGTCCATTGTTAAATTAAATTACTATGGAATTAACACTTGTTTTCAGGTTGGAGACAAGGTGTTTGTGAAGATCTCGCCAACCAAGGGTGTCATGCGTTTTGGGAAACGTGGAAAGCTGAGTCCACGATACATTGGACCATTTGAGGTACTCGGACGGGTTGGTGAAGTCGCTTATCGGATTGCCTTGCCACCACAGTTGACAAGCATGCATAACGTCTTTCACGTGTCCATGCTACGCCGCTACGTACGCGATCCGACTCACGTCTTGGATTTCCAACCGATTGAGTTACAGGAAGATATGTCGGTGATTGAAGAACCAATCGCTATTTTGGATCGTCGAGATCAAGTCTTGCGGACTAAGTTGATTCCACTGGTGCTAGTCAAGTGGAGAAATCATTCGGACGCTGAAGCTACTTGGGAACGCGCAACCGAAATCTGCGAACAATATCCACAGTTGTTTACCTGAGAAGAAAGGTAAATTCTTAAAAATTTTCGCTAAAGATTTGTCACCATAATTAGGCTGTTGTGCGTGAGCATGTATCGTTTGCTCGAGAAATCTCCTTCTATGGATTCTCCATATGATGTGCATATATCATTGTTTTCGAAGTTCGGACTGTTCACTGTCAAAAAAGCTGACTGTGTTAAAATATAGTGTCACAGGCAGCATTGATCGATCAACAGAGGTATTGATCGATCAATTTCATGAGTGATCGATCAATAAAGAGGGGTGATCGATCAATAACAGTGAAGGATTGCACTCAAATGTTAAGCTGGTGATCGATCAATGGGAGTATTGATCGATCAATAGTGGTTCAATTGATCGATCAACAAGGGTTAGTGATCGATCAACTTTGCATTGGAAAGTAAGCATTGATCGATCAACATAGGTATTGATCGATCAATAGGGGTGTCAGTGATCGATCAATAGAAGTTGGTGATCGATCAATGCATCGATTTAGGGCTTGAAGATGCTTCATTGATCAATCAACAAAAGCATTGATTGATCAATCCTGGGGTTTAAGTTAAGGTTTGGGGATTTCAAACGGTCATTTGCACGAAGCCTTCATAGTGATCGATCAAGGGTTTGCACTCCAACCGTTCAACTTTCTCTCCAACACTTCTCCGGCCATTTCCGTCCGTTCTCCGGCTTGATTTGAGTGGACGTTGCTCCATTCATCCGGTAAGACTCTCGTTTGCATTCCTTCGATTCTCGTTTTCGCTCTTTTTGCAAAGATTCGACCATGGGACCTCGCACGAAGAATGCTTCACGTAAGGTACCCACGTCTCGGGCTCGTACACCGGCACCACCCTCTATTTCAGTTCCCCCACCACCCGTGCCACCCATGGCACCGGTTTCGACCCTTGTTCCACCCATTTCGGCGTCCGTCCCTCTCCCCGTCGAGCGTGAAGTCCCCAAATCGTGGTGGGCTTCCAAAACCTTCTTACCCGAACACGTTTTTGCTTCCTCGCTCTACGAGGACCGACCCGAAATGGCTTGGGCCAAGGGTTATATCCAAAAGCTCGGGTTAAAACCCTTGCTTGAACCATTCCACGACCACTATTGCCCACGCCTAGTGAGGCTTTTCTTTCAAAACCTACGATGGGGTGATAGTCGCCATCGACTTGTCACGACCATTGATGGTTTTGAGTACAAGTTCAATCATTTCCATGTCGCGGCGGCACTTCAATGCCCATCCGCTTACATCGAGACATGTGGCCTTGATGCCCCGTATATCAAGGAGGTCTCATTCGCCGATGTGGTCTCTAAGATGACCCAAGGCCAACATGGGAGGGGCCAATCCATATCTAGGGCCCAATTACCTGATCAATTGTGGATGCTTGATACGTATATCAAGTGTGCACTAAACCCCTTTTTGCACAAGTCCTCATGACCGGAGTAGTAACAGGCGATTCTCGGCCTATGAGAACCGTTGGTTCTCTATGGCGGATTTGGTCATTGAGGGCATAATCAATGCCAATGACCTTATGTCTGAAAAGGTGAAGTCCGGGGTTAAGAAGCAAATCCCATATGCTCGCCTCATCACCAAGTTAGTAGAGCAGTATGCCGCTCTACGCGAGGCATATACCTTGGCTCCTCACGAGCCTCGCTTGGTCGACAACACCAAGGTCTTTCAACTGAAAGACTGGACCAAGAGTTACAATTTGTTGGTGAGACGGCTTCCCGAGGAGGAGGAGGGCGCAGCTGAGCCCATTCCACCTACCGTTGCCGAGGGTTCGGTCCCTGCCGAGCCTACATCTGGAGAGGGGGAGGTCCCACGTGATCCACCACCTCCATCTGAGGTGTCTACCTGACCGACCCCCACTACACCCCACTGATCGATTCATCACACCACAGCCCATCCCCCACCATCTTCCTCCGACGACGTCGCCGCGATGCTTCGGGAGCTGGTGGAGGGCAACCGCTGTATCCATGAGAGGCTGGATGGCATGGAGGCATTCCAGCGACAGATGCATCGTCGTCTGGATTACCACGAGGGGATGCATGAGCTGGTCATGCAGCATCTGTATGCCACGACGTCCACGCCGATGATCGCCCACGCTCGTCAGCACGTTGTGGACCCGTGCGACTACCGCACACCGCCACCTAGTCCCAGCAGACCTACGTCTGACGAGACCGGTCCATCCGACGTTCCCACAGGTATAGCTATACTACTCTATGATATTCTTAGGCTACTTATATGTCTGTATCTACGTTACTCTGCATATTATATACATTCTGTTTAGCATGTTTAATTGTCTCTACATAATACATAGATTGCATGTTCTATATTATCTCAGTCTGTTAGTCTTAGAAACCACTGGTTCCCTAACCGCACCTCTTAGACATTTTCGAGGATGAAAATTCCTAAGGGGGGGATAATATAACAACCCTGAAATCTAGAACACGAACCTAACAATTTCGATCTACGTGCCCAACACGGAAATCGAGACCGACTTAAAATTTTAGAATTGGTATTAGTTAAGATAAGGTTGCACTGTAATTAGATGAGTTCACACGTGCGTTTTCGTTCAAGTCTGAGTTGTGTAAAGGGTCAATGTGACACATTGCGATGATCGTGTTTGTGCTCCACATGAACACAAACTAAGAAAGAAATATCTGTTTTCTTAGCTTATAGGAGAAGGAAGGGAGACTTAGAGAGAGATCCCCTTCTTCTTCTTCTTCTTCCCCTTGCCCTAGTTACTCTAGCAGCTAAAGAATCTGTAGCTAGGTGGGTTTTCAAGAGGGTTTTTGGAGAAAACAGGGTTAGCAAGATTGAGATGGTGAGTTTCCTAAGCTAGGGTATGTAGAGATCAATGGAATAAGCTTAGGTATGGTTTGTGTGTGTGTGAAGTCTCTACATGCTGAACCGGAGCTAAAAGGTTGCTCGTCAGACTCGGATCGATGATAAACTCTGAGAGCTAGATCCGAAACCCTCATCCGGACCGAATTGCCGAAACCCCGAGAGGGCCCAAACAAAGGTGAGTCTGTGTGTTTAAATTGGGGCAAATGAGAAGCCCAAGTATGTGCATTGATGTTGTGTTAATGGTTGTTGAGAACCATTAATGAAAAAATGGGTTAAATAGGGTTGGAGATGAACTCCATTAATGACAGAGTTTCTGTCATTATTGATCGATCAATGAAGGCATTGATCGATCAATGACAAGTGGTGATCGATCAATGAAGACCATTGATCGATCAATCTGTATAAGACAGAAAGGGGAACAGAAGCCCCTAAATCCTGAAAGTTCAGTGCCCGAAGGGCATTGATCGATCAATTTGGGCATTGATCGATCAATCCTGGGTATTGATCGATCATCAAGAGAGTGATCGATCAATGACAGTTGGTGATCGATCAACAAAGGAATTGATCGATCACTGTAGGGTGTTGATCGATCAATGAAGGCATTGATCGATCAATCTATATAGATAGTTAATGTGAATAGAAGGTGGGAATTTTTGAAAATGGGCTAGTGATCGATCAATAAGAGGTATTGATCGATCAACAAGAGGCATTGATCGATCAACCAGAGTGGTGATCGATCAATTTAAGCTGTATAAAAAAAAAAAAGAGAAGAGAGACTATTGATCGATCAATGAGTATATTGATCGATCAATGAGGATAGGTGATCGATCAATAAGGTGTATTGATCGATCAATTAACTATGTTACAGAAAGAGAGCTGAGAGGGTATTGATCGATCAATGGGATTATTGATCGATCAACAAGAGGTATTGATCGATCAATAAGAGTGGTGATCGATCAATCACCCCTGTTTTATTCTGTTTTGATTTTATGGGTTAAACATCACTGGACATTGTGCCGGTTAACTTTCTGACATCCCTAACACTTAAAGTACTATGTTTATGGTCTAGGGTCAAACCCTGACACCTTGAAAAGGCTTTGGATTTGCTTAGAAGATAAATTGACCGGAGGTAGGAGAAAACCAACTTAAACTGCTTTTTAGTATGATTCCATGTTTATTTCATATCTATGCCCTGATTTATGTTTTTACCAAGCATGTATGCATATCATGATCCCTGCTATCTTGATTTCTATTTTCTGATTTGTATTCTGAAACCCGCTTCTGATTTCTTCCATCTGATTTGTGAGGTATATATGTATGTGATTTGATGATTTAAACAGATATCCGATGATCCCCACACACTTGTGCACCTGCTTTCAATCCTCGGCACAATTATACTCCATGGATGAGGCATTGTTGCACTTTCAAAATTGTTCATGTGAATGACGATTGGTTAGGGTTTCCTATCGGACATTCCTGTTTACTCCGTGCTATATAGTGACGGGAGTTTCTTAAGTTAAATACACACAATTTAAGCTCTCTGATAATATACTTGCATAACATCTGATTTCTTGCATAAAACCTCAGCTCTTAGTTTGATTCGTCATGATTATACGTTCCTGATTTGAGGTTTGTCATGAGATACCATGATCTGCATATTCAATTCATTTAGTTGAAAATTCTTCTATTGAGCTATGATGTAGCTCACCCTGCTTTCTAAATCAATTTTAGGTTTTGAAAAGCTCACACGGAGGCGACCAGGACTACCTGACCCAGAGGCTGAGGCGGAGGACGAGGAGACAGACATTCAGGCGGACGAGTTCTACCCGTAGCCTGGGTACTGGTGTCCTATGTCCTGTATTTTGATCTTTTGGATTATTGTGTGCCTGGTGGCCACCTTTGTATATATTTTTAGTAGAATTACTTATTGTATTATTTATGCATTCTATTCGGAACCACTATTGGGAACCATTGTTTGGGTGATGGACGTCCATCACCAATGGTTCTTCTTGGTTCCTTTTTGAGAATGTGTATTCTTTTGGTTTATGTAGAACTAATTATTTTATTATCATTGTTCTTTATGTTAAATGCATTCATAGATGACTGACTCGACCTACCACTGCTGGATAGTGTCTGCTTGGCTTCCGCTATATGAGCAGATACTTATGATTTGTCCCGGGGATCATCCAGAGTATGATCCTGATGGTATGGATTTCTGGGTACAGAAATCCGGGCCGTCACACCCCCTTAAGCTCATGGGTAAATTACAAACCATAAGTTTGTTGCGTAATTTGAGAAAACGATTAGAACTCAACCATTTTGTAAAAATATCTGTAATTTGATCAACTGAAGAGACGAATCGTACATTAAGATCTTTGCGAACGACCTAGTTTCTGACAAAATGATAATCAACTTCAATATGCTTGGTACGCACATGAAAAACTGGATTGGACGCAAGGGCCATTACACTAATATTGTCACACCAAAGCGTACAGAGGTAAGAAAAATGTTACGATCACGGAGAAGCATCCATAGCCAATACAATTCTATAGACGTTATTTCCATAGATCGATATTCGACCTCGGTGCTTGATCGAGAAACCGTGCTCGCCATGAGAATAAGCAAAGACCAAGAAACACTCCAAATCTGCTAGTTGAATGACGATCATTAGGACTCCTTGCCCAGTCGACATTGGTGAAAGTGTGACGACCTAGACCCACATGGCATCATATTTTCCGGTTCTGGGCTTAGGTCCCCGCCCTGATTTTGTTTTTGGCATGGGCTTAAGTCCCAACCCAAAACGCGTCATGACATGTAGCATCCACAATCACATATAGCTCAGGGTCAGGACTTTTCCCTATCCGATATGGGACTATTACAATCCCCCCACCTTATAGAAGAGCCGTCCTCGGCTCTAATACTATTCTATGACAACCTAGACCCACATGCCACCATATTGTCTGGTTCTGGGCTTAGGTCTCCGCCCCGATTTTGTTTTTGGCATGGGCTTAAGTCCCCACCCAAAACGCGTCATGACATATAGTGTCTGCCCCTAGGTCGGCCCCTCCTACCTCTAGAAGACATCATATTCTACACGTGAAACCAAAGTTTGATTAGTAGAAGTCCCTATGCTCTAACAACAACAAGAATTGTCAGAAATTCTAAAAGAATTGACTTTGATACCAACTGTGACAGCCCAAATTTTAGCACCCTGAAACCCGTGCCATCAGCACGACCCTCGAGGTCGTGCCCCAAAAACCTGTACGGAACATTGGTATAACCATGCACAATAAAGCATAAGAAATGAATTGAACAAAATCTCCTATGCATTAATGATATATTATTCTAATAAGAACCCAAAAGACAGTTCAAATCACATGCCACTGCATGAGCAAAAGAACCAGCCCGAACCATTGGTGATAAGACAAGGTCACCCCAGATGGTTCGCCAAAAGAATATGCATAATATTTGTTTAATTATATTTTTAAAATATTTAGTTTGACATACCAAGCCGCACAGTACTCTCACAAAACTAATCAAAATATGCGCGAAAATCTCCAAGAAGAAATCCTCAGGAGGGGGCTTCTGATCCTCCCCAAGTGCGTAATTCAAATCTTCCGGATCGGCATCTCCAGAAGCAGTAGCAGCCGCAAGTATGGGACTTACGATATATAGTCTAAAAGAGTGTGCTACATCATAGCTCAATAGGGAAACAAACATGATTGAACATATAAATTAGTCTCTCACATATATTTCATGATATTTAACAACATAGTGTATTTACTGGAAAAACATTTTTAAATGACTGAAGAGATGCATTTGGATGTCACTATTACTTCACAGGTTTCATTTGTTCTCAATTTATTCATTAACCACAATGATTCGGCCTAAAGACTTAAATCATAGCTTAAATATTCCCCGACTTACTATAGCGTCAGGCGCCCGATGGAATACCCACCATCGTCGTCTAATAAGATATTTTTCTATTCTCTTTTAATACTACCCAAGTCCCTTTTTTCTTAGGCGACGGGGTTTACATCTCATACATAAGCACCGATATCCCTTGGATGTTCAACTGGTGTACGGATTAGCCGCCGTACCGGTCACGAATATCCTGTCGCGTCAGTTGTGGGTATACCGCCACGTCAGTGGGATATTCTCCAAACCTTAAATATCAAGTTCACTACATATAGTTATTCACCGTGTGATTGTGCCAAATATAGTAAATTAGGTCTCATCAATCTCATTTTCCTTATTTTATATAATCACATACATCCCTGGGATGTCCAAGTCAATGCATCACACAGATGTCTTTATCATATTCACATCCCCTGGGAACGTCAAACATATTTACTTTACTTTGTGTTCATACACACACCCACACTTAGGATTCACATTTTCAATGTATAATTACTCTTTACTATATCACTATATACAGGATCTTGCAACTAAAGTATATATTCAAGGGGTTCCCTACCTCAAAGCAAAGCCATCATTTAACGCATCGCCATCCCCTAGGGAATCAAACGCATCTAACACACGCCAAACCTATATTGCATGTGCTAAAGATACCCTCAGAAATTTTTCTAAGAATCTTGGGAACCATAGCTCCCAAGAACAACAAAAATAAAGTAAAATTCTATGTAGTACCTCGCATGAGCGAGCACTATTCATCACTCGAGCGATCATAAACGAGGTTCATACTATCGCGCGAGCGATTATAAACAATGCCTCTTAACTTCACGCGACCCTCGCTCGAGTCATCTAGCTCTTCACAAAGCTTCTCGCTCGAGCGAGGCTAGAACTTTTTCCTCTTATATAATTTATCCTTTCTCGCTCGAGCGAGCTATTTAAACCGCTCGAGCGAGGAGTGATCACAGTAAATGCTCGATCAGTTCGAGAACTACTTCCTACCTCATTTAATACCCTATTTAAATGTAAAAAAGATTCAACTAATCATTAATACCTTATTTAAAACACATATAAGTATTAACATATCTTAGACCAATCGAATCTCTTCTAGATTCGATCCAAAATCAATCATACAAAAGAGGGTTTCAAAACCCTTCCTTCAAACTCCTTCTTTATCATCCACAAGCTCTCAAAACTAATGAATCTTCTTCACTCTCATCACCACCTTCCTCATCCCATATATTAGAAATCCATAAGATGAATCTCACATTTTTCTCAAAGGATCTTCCTATTTCTTGTTTTTTTTTAATAAAACTCTTTTTTCTTCTTTCTCCCTATTTCTCTCTCTCTTTCTAAGCTCAAGCAAGGCAATGTATGGGAGACTCCTTCCCCCTTTCTCTCACTTGCTTTAACTAGTGTGCTAACCACACACATTCCTTCTAAGTGTTTTGCATCCACTTGGCCTACTTGCAAAACATATACACCTAAGAGTATATATATAGATTTTAGTTTTCTTGTGCACCACAAATGCGATAGCACTATTCATGGCACACGTGGCCTGCACAGTACACGGAAATCATGAATGTTACATTCACCCCATGTTATAAAATTTTCGTCCTCGAAAATTGCCCACGGACGATTCAAAACTAAACTACACACAAGCAATAGGGCATCTAAACAAATTACCCATTAAGTCGAATCATCTAATTAAGCATTTGGGTAAAAGTGATCCATAATCACTGCAGCATTTCGAAAAATATAAACTATATTGCTTCATAACAACTGAGAAATACCCATTCCAATTAACCACACACATTCGAATTCTATGAGAAGTATAACCGCCAATATACGACTATTATTACACCCGATATGATATCTATTTCAAACTCATGTGAAACTACAACAACCCATATAATACCTATTTCAAATCAACCTGCCACGAGAGATGATAAACACATTGCATCAAACTCAATAGTAGTCAATTAGACTACACAGTTTCATTAGTACCTGCATAAGAAAACTACACACATCCACACATTCGGGTATGACTACACACAGCCCCCGATCACATGTAAATAGAACCATAAATATCTACAAAATTTGTATCACAAGTTGATTCACTCCACAGAACCCAAGTCCATATACATTAAATCGTTCCTAATATGACCATCACCAAGGACACTGAATTGAAGTTATCACGCACATAAGAGGTGAATGCATTTACTAACAAAATTGTGACTCCCATGTCACCATAGTTTAAAGGATCGGCATCCTGATATTCACATCAAAACATTTAAAAATATTACATTGCTATTTTTAAAAAAAGAATTTAAATGACCGATGACGACCTAATCGTCACCCTGCTCATACCCCTCGTCATCGTCATCGTCATCATCATCATCATCATCATCATTATCCTCATCGTCACCATTGTCACCACCTCCCCCGCGATAGTGGCACCAGCTGTCGTCACCCTAGTAGCAAGATCAGAGCTAGACACACCAAAGATAGTACCCTGCATAATATCGATGCGCTCCTAGTACATCTGTGGAAACGCATGGCCCATGAGGTCTATGAGGAGTGACTCTTGAAACCACTGATGTAACCAAATATCCCACCCTTGTAGGAGGATCTCCCGCATCATGCTGCTGTCGGTGGTAGGGAAGGGCTCTGAAGACGAAGCAGAGGGAGCAGTCGGTCCAGTTGGTGGTGGTTGTGCCGCTTATTGGGCAACCTGACGATCCCGCTTCCTGTTCAAACTGTTTTGGAAGTTTTTTAAGTTTCTACTTAGGTCCTGGCGTAGGAATGGGACGATGTTATCAGTGAGAATGAGCTCGTCCGCTCTCATGTGAAAGCCTTCTTTCCCGTTACGCAAGTCAAAGAGGCAAAAAATAAGACGGACGTAAGGTAAGCGATTAATGGATAGTGGAATAACACCCTTCATATTTCATTTAAGAGCATAGATAATACCCTTGAGAACCACCCTAGGTGCGCTAAACCATTTTTTGTGGAAAGCAGAGTGCAACGCCCTCAAAAAGGCATCATGGCGCTCCTGGTCGTGGCCTGTCGGGTATAAATTTTTCTTGAAAATGATGTCAACAGGCCACATATGTGGCGGCAACTGGGACCAAGTGATAGATTGTCCCGATGCAGTAGTGCCGCCAGTAATGTCAGCGATAATTATCTGGAAAGGTACTTCTTGGGCAAAAGGTGGTGATGAATTGGGTTCTCGGGTGTAGGTGTGAGGGCAATTCATGGTGAGCAAAATGTCGGCATCACCAAACTCAAATGACCTTCCGTCGATTTCAACGAGGAGTGTCTTCGTCGGTAGTGCTTTTAAGAGTTTGATAAAATAATTTAACGAGCCGTGGATAATACCGATTCCCAAAAGGCGTTAGTAATGATCTCATACGATTTTGGGTGAGGAAATCCGAGGTCCATTTGATGGACATAGGATCTCAAAAGCAAGTGGGGTGGATTTCCCACTCGGTTTCAAAGACTTTGGCCCCCCACCAATCATCTAATAAGGTCGGTGCATCCGTTTGAAGTGGTGGTGGTGGAGGTTGTGGAGGTGGTGGTTGTGGTGGTTGTGGCGCTTTGTTGCGAGAAGATGACGATTGGATTGCCACCTTCTTTCTAGGTTGTGGGTTAGGGCTTGTAGAAGCCATTAGAGAGTGTCAAGGAGATAAAATCAAGGAAAATAAGATGGATTTAGGGTAGAAATCACCTTTATACGCGCATTTAACCGATCGGATCTTTCGAATCCGGCTTGAAATCGTCCATAGAAAGGAACCCCCAAAGCAAAACCCTAAACCCCAGCGCCCCAACTCCCTCTCGTGTGAAGAAATGGGAGAAACAGTGATCGCCCCTTATTTATACCGCTGCCCTTGCTCGAGCGGTTATAAGTCATCGCTCGAGCAAGTCCAGAATAAATCTGGTGCTATATTTTCATATGGCTCGCACGAGCGAGCCCAGAAATATTTTTCTGATTCATTTTGTCCTATATTTTCACCATGTGTTACTTCTAGCTTCTAGTCTCTTTCTAACATAGAATCTCCTATCCATGGCAATTGGAAATTATTGGTAAATGATCAATCTACTAAGATTGAAATGAACTATGCCCAAATTTAACATAACTCATTCATTCATTTTAAAACAGAAATTAGTACATACTCATGCCAAAATATTATATATTTTACAACATCTGTAGGGCACTAACTAGTGTCCTCAATTAGGATAGGATACTGTTGTTTGACAGCAGCCTCATGCTCCCACATTGCTTCTTCGGCTAGATGATTCTTCTATCGAACAAGCACTAATGGAATCACTTTAGTACATAGTACTTATTCCTTTCTATCCAATATTTCTGTCGGTTCCTCTATCATGCTCATGTCTTCATGCATTTCCAATGGTTGGCCTCCCAAGATATGGGAAGGGTCATTCACGTACTTCTTAAGTACATATATGTGAAAAACGTTGTGTACTCGATCGAATCGTGGTGGTAATCCAACGCGATAAGCAACTTTTCCGACTCGACCCAAAACTTCAAAGGGTCCAAGATAGCGGGGACTCAACTTGCCTCTCTTTCCGAATCACATCACGCCTTTCATAGGCGACACTTTCATAAATACATGCCCACCAACGGTGTAGTCTACACTCATTCTCTTGATATCGGCATAGCTTTTCTATTTGCTCTGGGCTGACTTAAGTCTTTCTTTGATCATACGAACGATGATCACGATATCTTCCAGCAACTCCGGTCCCAAAACAAACTTTTCACCTGTTTCTTCCTAATTGATAGGCGATCTACATCGCCTTCCATAAAGAGCTTCGTACGGTATCATCCTAATGCTCGTTTGGAAGCTATTATTATATGCAAATTCGATCAACGGTAGGCGTTGATCCCATGATCCCTGGAGTTCAAGCATACACACTCTAAGCATGTCATCTATCACTTGATTCACCCGCTCAGTTTGCCCATCGATTTGTGGATGGAATGTTGAACTGAAGTCCAATCGTGTTCCCATACCTTCCTAAAACTTCTTCCAAAACTTTGAAGTGTATAACGGATCATGATCAGAAACAATGCTGCTTGGAATCCCGTGTAGTCGCACGATCTCCTTCATATGCAACTCTGCAAGTCTTCCTGCCGTGTATATCGTGTTGTAAGGAAAGAAGTGTGCTGACTTGGTCAATCGATCTATGACTACCCAAATGACATTGTATCTCTTAGCTATATACAGTAGTTCAAAGATGAAGTTCATAGAGATTGACTCCCATTTCCACTCTGGTATGGGTAGAGGCTGTAATAACCCAGCAGGGTGTCTATGATCGACCTTCACCTGCTGACACATCAAATACCGTGACACGTACTTGGCCACGTATTATTTTAAACCTCTCCACCAGTAATTCTTTCTCAAGTCTTGGTACATTTTAGTGCTACCAGGGTGGATAGCATATTTTGACTTGTGTGCTTCATCAAGGATAGTTTGCCACAGGTCGGCATCATCTGAAATACAAAGACGGTCCTTGAATAATAAGGAGCCATCTTCTTTAATTGAGAACTCTGGTTTTATGCCTTCAATCACATCTTGGCGAATCTTGGTCAACTCAGGGTCTCTCATCTGTAGCTCGTGGATGTACTCAAAGATCATCGGTCTCACTGATATGTTAGCCAAGAAGGCTCCTGTAGCTTGTACCTCAATATTTGCATCATATAGTGAGATGTCTTCAAATAATTTCCATCTATGCATCCCCATAATCAAACTAGCCAACTGAGCTGAACCCTTCCGACTCAAGGCATCGGCTACCACATTAGCCTTGCTTGGAAGATAGTGTATGGAGCAATCATAGTCTTTAAGAAACTCCATCCATCTGCGCTACCTTATGTTCAACTTTTTCTGTGTAAATAGATATCTGAGGCTCTTGTGGTCGGTGAAGATCTCAAAGGTCTCACCGTACAAATAATGTCTCCAAATCTTCAGCACAAATATGATCGCTGCTAGTTCCAGGTCATGCGTCGGATAGTTCTTCTCATGCTCTTTTAACTGTCTTGACCCTTAAGCTATCACCTTCTTGTGTTGGTTGAGCACGCAGCCCAAACTATTATGTGAAGCATCACTATATACCGCAAACCCTCCACTACCTGAAGAAATTTGTAACACTGGAGTTGAAGTGAGTCTCGTCTTAAGTTCTTGAAAACTCTTTTCACACGCTTCACTCCATTCGAATCTCGCATCCTTCCATGTAAGTCTCGTAAGAGGTCCCGATATTTTAGAGAACCCCTCTATAAAACGTCGATAGTAGCCAGCTAGACCAAGGAAACTATGGACATCTGTTACCGTCTTTGGTTGTTCCTAATTCACCACTGCTTTGATCTTAGCCGGATATACTGTGACACCTTCCTTTGAGATTCAATTATGAACCAGGTCAAAAGCAAAAAGAAGTGTTGACCAACTGCCAAAACAGTTGTCGGTAAAATCAACATCAACGCTATTAGTGGAACCCACCACTAAAGCCAATTCTCACAAACAACCAAAACAGCTGTCACCAAGCACCTTTGTGACACCTCACAATCGTCAAGAATCTTAATGGATCCCGCCATTCAGATTATTGTCGGCCAACACAACCTGCAATAGTCATAGCTGCTAAATATCTTCGCCAGTTGTCTGTGACATACACAATGACTTCACCATCCAAATAATGAAGTCGTGACGCATGCAATGACGTCAAAGATCAATACTTGAGGGACGAAGCGACTACATCCAACCCATCTAGCACACGTGTCCCACTCATCGGTGGATTTCAATCGATTACAAGTCCACATTCATCTATAAATAGGTTAGCTTGGGGATTGTCCAAGACACCTAAACATTTAGCTAAGATTCCTCTACTAAAACTCCTTTCTCTTCTCTCTTGTTCTCTCTTTTTAATTTTATAAGTTTGTATCGGAGAAGCTCCATATCGGTAAGCTTTCTCTTGCTTTTGTTTATATTTCTTTATGCATGCATAGTAATTGTATAGTGTTGTAATAGTCATTAGATTCCATATGTTCTGAGTGTATTTCCATTTCTGTTTTATTAGGCATTAGTATATGAAATAAAAGTTTTCTTCTTGTGTGTTTCTCCTTTTCCGTTACTACACTTTCCCCTCACAATGATTTTTGGCCATTGTTTTAGTGAAAAAAGGATTGTTATTTTTTTACATAAACCACGGCCTAAATCAGTGGTATATGTAAACAACGGCCTAAATCAATTGTTAATTTACTCCAAGAAACAACAGTTATGGACCATTGTTTTTCGCCGTTGTCAAATAACAACGGTATATAGCCGTTGTTCCTAACGAAAAAAAAAAGTTGTTATTTTTATTCCGAAACCATGGCCTAAATCAGTAATATATGAAAACAACGCCAATGAATCATTGTTAATTTACCCAAAAAATAACGGTTATGGACCGTTACTTTATTTATTTATTTTTATTTTTTTTAAAGCATAACTTCCATTTTTTACTGTAATTGGAGTCAATTTACCTGTTACAAATTTTGTATCAACCACAGACTCTCTACAAGGGAAAAAATTTGTAATCCATTCAACTAAATGGAAAAATAATAAGCCTAAAATAAAATTATTCTACAATATCGTATTAATACATTCAACACCATTTCATTAAAATATTCAGAGATATTATATTAATATATTCAACATCCTATAAACACATTCAACATGTCCTATTGGAGCATGACTCAGGTTGCCAATAATACCTAATGACATAGAATTTTAATGTCTCATTGCTTCACACCTTTGATTGAGCATCTTTGATCGAGTATGACTCGGCTTCTCTTTCTTCTCCTTGGAAATAGCTAGGAGTAACACACCGAAAACCTTCACCACCTTGAACCTTACTCCGGGAATATCTCCCACTGCATGACCCTTACAACCAAATACAACAATTAAATCTTTGTCCTATTAGAAGAAACATAAATGCATTAAAAAAATGATGAAAATTTATGAGAAGGTTTCACAAAAGGGGAAGGTTTCACCAAATCTAGCAATTATCCTGAGGATTACAACACTTCGAGATTGAGGATCTTCCCCTAGCCAAGGCATCGTTCTCGTGACAAGGTTTTCAAAATCCGAGGACTCATCATCTGCGAAAGAAAATTAAACTGGTTGGTCAGTAGATTTGGAGAGATGAAGATGTATATGTATATATATATATATATATATATATATTTATAAAACAAGGGAGAGAAAGAGATAGAGAGAGAGACCTGTAAAATAAAATTATAAAATTGATAAATTCTAACATTAGTTCTTGCAATTACTAGCAAAGGGAAAATAATTGCAACTGCCAACATTTTGATTATCTAATGTTATAATTTCTTATTGCTCATGGCTTCAAACTGACGAGTAAAGGCAAGTGATGGTCAAGACCTTTTTTATAATTTTATAACTTTCTGTCAACTAAGAGTCGACTCATCAAATTAAGTGCACGAATGTTATTTATTTGCAAATTAAGGGCATGGATATTATTTTTCACATGAAATGGGGCATAATGTTATTTTGGATAAATTAATAGGGTATTAGAGAATACATTAGTTTTGCCCAAAAACATTTTTTTAATAAAAAAGATTCCAACTCCATTAGATGCCTACATGGCCCCCTTGTCTCCTTCACACCCACAATGTTAAACTAAACCCCATGGTTCACATTTGATTTTATGATGGGAAAAAAAAGAATCCCCTATATTTAGGTGGAAGAATTTAAACATCATTGAGAAGCAAATATGATGTTGGAAAAGATACCTGACAGATCGGGTTGTCGGGGACGCTTTGATTTGAAAAATGGAGGGGGGCACATGAAAAATGGAGCTACAACAGGTTCAATCTCCCATATTGAGACCCGATTATGCCTTTCCCCAGCTGCAGACTCATACCAATTGACCTGTTTTAAGATTCGGAGATGACAATATTCATTCTTTCTAAATACTCGAAACGAAAACTAACAATGATGAAAGTTCTAAACCAAAGGTTAGAGACTTGGTAATTGGTTTCAATCACTGACTTGGTCGTGATTAATATGAAGGATTTCTGGAACTTAGCCCTCGGTCGTGACCACCAATACCAAGTTGACTTTGCCTATTGTAGTGACTCGGCTAAGTCTCTAAACCTTGTTGAATGGATACCATGAATTCTACCTGCAAATTACAACACTACGAGTTTTTCCACCTTACAGGATCTATCTCACTTATGCCCGTAATAGTACCCATATACCTGCACAATTTCTTTTTTTATATTAATGGGGGTATTTCAACTACATACTCTGTTTACCCAAGTAAATATATAGTACTTAGAAAGTTACCATGATAATTTATATGGTATTCTCCATTACACCTTCTCCTTCTATGATCAAATTAGTAAAATAATCCAATAAAATCTTGTTAACTCTCATCCAATAAAATCTTGTTAATCTGGAGCCTCTGCAAAGGAGCACACACAAAGTATTTAGAACATAAGTAACATGATCAAGAAACAGGTAAATAAAATATACGTTTCGAAAAAAATGAAATGGCTTACCCAAAATGTGTTAGTGATGTACTCTGTACATATTGTCCAACTTAAATTAATGCATGTATATGCCAGATGCAATTGAAAAGAAGTATATGTATGTATATTACAAAAGTAATAAACAAACATTACAAAAGCTGAGTAACGAACTTTTTCTATTATTATTATTTTTTTATCAAATTTATTTTTAAAATTTGACAACTCTACTAAAAGTAGCAGAGTGTCAAGTTGAGGCCCTAAGTACCACAGGGCTCGTAGATATGGCTACAAACAATACGTCAACATTTTTTACCTGACCTGGCTTGACATGTCAAGATTTTTGAATTCGAACCAAAACCGCTGTAGGTCAGGGATGGGTTGGGTTCTGGGCAAACTCGAACCTAACTTGATTATTTAGCATGTCAAGATTTCCAACACAACCCGACCCAAAAGGCTGAGAATCTAAAGTTGAATTTACTCGTAACAAGTTCATTCGACTCATTTGTAGCCTTAATCAATTTATTACATGCACAGAGGAGAATGGAGAAGGGAATAAGGGATTTGGAGAGTCAACAACTAGGGTTTGTCATGGAGAATAGATAAGAGATTGTTAAGGTTTTATAGATGTAATTATTTCTGTACTTTAGAATTTATAATCAGTAAAGATAAAACTAGCAAGTATATGTCATATAAGTATAGAATTATTATAGTTTTAAAGATATTGCAAAGAGTTAGTCTACAATGAGTGTCCACCTATCATGGGTGGACATGGTAGTCCACACATCTGTGTGATTGCATGACATACACGAACTTCCAATGCATTGAAGTCTGTGCACGTCATGTAGTCATACAAATGTGTGGACTGCTTTAATGCACATGATGGGTGGACACCCATTGTAGAATAAATCTACTGCAAATAGGTCAAAGCTCAGTCCAAGTTTGGAGTAATTTGAACTCAACTTCATTATTTAACAGGTGGAGATTTTCATACCCGACTTGACCCAATAAGTACGAAGTTCTATATGCAAACCAAACTCATAACTAATCAGATATAGAAAACTTGTCGATTTTTTTTTGGGATAGATAATCTAGGCTTAAACCTGTGACCTTGAGGTTGCAATATTGTTAACCTTCCATTATGTTATAAGCCCAAACCCAAACTTGTGAGTTGATCTGACTCATTTCCAATTCTATTCATAGAGCCATCATATAAATCAGATTCAGCCCAACAATTGAATAAAAAAACAATATATTTTTTTTTTGATCGGTATAAAATAAATAAATAAACTATCTTTACTACGTGATTGAGGCTAGCAAGAATAAAATTTGGGCAAATATGGTAGTCATTAATTTTATAGCAGTTTTTGGGCTCTTATATTGTGGAGTGTATGTAATTTTTTTTAATTAGTGTTACATGTAAAGGATCATTGATCCGTACAATATTAAGAGTAACTGAGTATCCTATACCAACTCTAAATAAATTTATCTTTTAGACTGTGTGGAACATAGTAATAGTCAGGTCCAACTAGTTTAATCAGATATCATGTTCAATCAGCTTTACAACCATTTTGATCATAAAAAAGGTTGTACCTACTGCACAAAGCTCTCACTTTCAGCGGAGTCTGGGAGAGGTAGGACAATATACATACATACACAGACTATGTCATATGAAAAGACGCTAAATTCATAGTCCGTTTTAGAAATTTGAGCCTCCTCCCAGTCTCCATCTTGAAGTTCTTACTGACAGTTTTAAGAGAGGGCTTTTGGAATACCAATAAACTGCTCAGGGTCTTTGCTTCTCAGGGAACCAATTTCCTCGTGCTGGAGGCTTGGGAAGAAAATGAGGTGCTATAGTCAGACAGGGCACTTGGGCTGCTGGTGGGGAAGAAAATATAAACTCATGAATCCAAAAGACCTCCTCAGACTTGCACATGGACAACGGCTCGGAGATGGGCTCCCAAACATTTACGTCAATTGAAGTTTATGACTCGAGAAAAAGCTGTAAGAAAATGCTACCTTTTTCAAATGGAACCATGGTTCAAAATACTGGTTTACCGATACACATCGATTACCTTCCTAGCTGCCAGATTGATTGGTCTCAAAATGAGGTCGATCAGTCACGAATGAGACCAATTGATCTCGTAAGGGGGGCAATCATCCAATACTTTGAAAATGCATTCACTGTGTCGATCCATGATATGCATTGACCTGGCAAGCAAAAGCTGATAAGTATTGGACAATATTTTGAACCATGGACGGGACAAATATTTTGATCCTCAATGACCAGTCAAGAAGGTTCCATTTAAGAATAAGCCCCAACTTTTAATTCGATGTTACATCTTGCTAATAAAGAAACCACTAAAACCTTGAGGAAAGTAAATGATTTATTTAAATAATAACAAATGCATGAGAAAACAACATAGAGAAACATTATATGCAAGATTTAATAACAAGTCACTGAGTATCTGTTTAATATTGAGGCATAGAGCAGCTAACATTAGTAAAGCATTTTTTATTACCTTGCTCCCTGATAATTCCAACAATTGATATTTCCTTTACAGGTTTTACCACCACCAGAGCTCCAAACATTATGTTGTGTCATCTGTGTGAGTAAAATATTTTCTTAATACATAGGAAATATGCATAGGCACATAGTTTCTAAGTAAATTTATAATGTGTAGGCCAAAGAAAGATGCTCATAACAAGATACAAGATATTTTCTTGACAAAGATAAGGTGCATAAGAAGGAGCGGGCAGAACGTTACAAACCGACTTCACAACATCATAAACAATGTCGTCTATTAAATAGGGAGAACAGTGAAGAGGTGATATAAACCTCCACAAAGTATTAACTCTTGCTATTAAATATGGGCCAAAAGATGTCGAGGCCCCTTCCTAGCAAAATCCCCTATCTATCAATGCATTCCATCTTCACTTAAAATTTTTAATTTGCAAAAAACCTCTTTAGCCCAGTGTTTCCAGTTTGTTAAGGGCATTCAATTTTGAAAGCTGTTAGATGTGAATAGAACCACTAATCGATCAAAAAAATCCATAAAGGGTGGTTGAAATAGCAACATAAACTCTGGGTGAGAGAAGAGTATAATTGCTACAAGTCTTCAAAAAATGATTTAAAATCTCACTTTTGGGACCATACTGGATTTTGCTGAAACCAGTAAGCAAGTAGGTGAAAGTTGGTACCAATTTGTACCAGCTCGTATAAACCCCTTTTTCATCTGAAAATATGTTGTACCAACGCACATTTGAGATTATGTACTTCTAAAGAAGTCGTAGGTTGAATCATAGCTTACCAATTTAAAAAAAATAAATATAAATATAGAATAAAATAAATATTCTAAAAATGAGATAAACTGGTTGAAGAGAATAGGAAAAGATGAGCAAATCAAGAGCATACCACCATCCCAATGTCATTATTCTCCTCGCCTTTGAATTCCACCGTGTTGTCAATCACTAGATTCATAAACTAGTCGAAGCCACGAAGGGTACAGATCACAACCCTATTTGCATTCAGCTTTACTGAAACACATATTATATTCAAGTACATTAACTTGAAAATCTAAACTAATGATGATTGGTAAATAATTCACATGAAATAAATAAAAATTCAGAGTGTCTACAACAAAATTGCACAATGTTAGTCAATTTCCTGCTTTTAATCTTGTGAACATCATCGGGAATCCTTGGTTTAACATCTCCTGTCCTATTGTTGTCCATGGTAGCTTGCAATTTCATTCAAGCTCACCAGAATGTAATAATCTCCTTGCCGACCTTTGTGATGAACCCCTGGCACTTCATAACTTGATTTTACTTGTAGACTTGCCACTCATAGGGAGGGCCATAATAGCAACCTTTACTGCTTTGGTGCCAAACTTCAATTCCACCTATATAAGAACATATATCATGTTGTGCATAATAATGACCTTATAAAATCATTAAACTCTCATAGTAAGTTTTAATTACCTTAAAAGCATCAGGTCCTGTGAGCTCTTTGTCGCCAGTTATCCACTCCCTCTATCTCTCTCTTGAATAACTTTTTCCTTGGTAATAGCAAATTTGTATAAAATGAAAAATACAGTGCCTAGTGCGGTACTTAGGCATTGCCAAACCAAAGTTAATATAGCCAAACAACAGTTGCAGGAACAAAGTAGCTGCAGAACAGGATAATTAAAATAGAAAAAAAATCAGTCAAATAAACTAAAGCTGCCCCAAACCAAACAGATCAACCCTTGACAAGGAGAGAGGACAGTCCACAGAAGTTAGTGATGCTCCTCCACATACTATTCCATAGTATGTGATGACCTTCTTATAGAAAATTTACATGTTATAGATTTCGCCAGCAAATTATCTAGCAACAAGCATAACCAATAAAAAGATTTGCAACAGGTTTTTAGCATCATTTACTTATTTTGATCTGCACATGTAGAAGTACCGCCCATGAACTCTGGCAATTTACTATTGCAAACACAGGCCAATTAGAATGCTATTTGAAAATTAATTAGAGTACAAAATTTCAAATTTTGTAACAAAAAAAAATTGCTAATTTTTCTAGTTCAAGCATTCCTCATCATATTTGAAACGTCAAATCAGTAAAAGGGAAATTCTGATTTACACTCCATATAAGACCACATTAGAAAAATATCACAAAAAAATTACCTAGCATCAATTACTTCAAGCAACTTGCTCTGGTACTTATTGCAAAGAACCTGATATCAAAGACCAATAATTGGTAAGAATAGAGGAGACAAAACCAGCACTTATTAGAGAATGGGGAGACGGTTTCACACAAAAGCAGGAACCCCGCAGGAGATTATATACTTTAACCTATGCCGACGGCTGGCTATAATTGTCGTCGGCGTATGGACATCTACGCCAACGACAACTATTAAGAAGTCGTCGGCATAATCTCTTTTTTTTGTAGTGTCACTATATGCATAGATTATTTATATAGTTATCTTGCTATAGTAATTTGCTACAAGATTTCTCTACATAATGAGAAAATGATCGGGTACCAATGTATTAGAGCAAATCACTATAGTTCTTAAGGGGAATCAGCAATGTATCATAGCAAAGCTATTTAAATCTCTAAACCAAGATGGCCCCAAACTTCTGATGTCCATGCTAGTTCTTTAATAAAACAAATCATTTGGTCAAAATTTCTGTTTTACTTATGCCGGTATGAACTCTTCTGTGTACAATTTGATCACCTTCTTCAGCTACCTTCTCAATTGCTCCTTCATAATGGAAATCTCTCTCCTACGATCAGAATAATAATATCAAGAAGCACCCATCTCTCTACATTCTACAGCATATCAACCATTATATGATTCTCCATCCATTACATCAAAATGGGGCAAACACAATTGTAACTGTATAAAAACGAACCACAGTTCTAAACATTGGAAAAATAATCGACTGCCTAGCTGGGTCGAATTTGGCCCGACCCACACAACCGACTTACTCAACCCACGATATATATCTAACTCCTTCATTTTGCTTTGGCATTTTCATTATCATTTAACCAAATTTCCCTTCTCTCTCTCTCTCTCTAAGTTCCATCGCCTTAGAGATTTCGTTCAATCGCTGATTTTGTTCGCAAGAATTTTGTTCGATCGTGATAGGGATTTCAACACTAGGATTTCATTCGATTGCCACTAAGATTTCATTCGATCGCCACTAAGATTTTAGTTGATCACTATAGGGATTTCGTTAGCCAGGGATTTTGTTCGAATCAACGTTTCTTCTCTATGGATCCAGATTCTACGTGTCGAAGAGTGTCTATTGATCTCCCTTTCGTTCGATTTGGCTTAGGTTTTCATGATCAACTCTGAAAGTTTGGGTTTTCACTTGAAATTGTGGCCATTGAAGAGGCTTTTGTACGATACTTAAGATCTATATGTAGCTCTCTCTCTCTCTCTCTCAAGGAAAACCCTAGGAGACGTTGCAGCTCTCTGTTCAGATTTCATCGCAGCCGGAATATATATATATATATATATATATATATATGCAGCTCTCCATTTAGATCTGAGTCGACCAAGACGAACTCTGTTATGCCATTTACACCTTCAAAGTTGGCCATTCGCCTCACAACAAGCAAATCTAATTTCTAGGGTAGAGTTTTTCTTCAATTTCAGATCTAATTTATGTTAGGTTCATAGGGTTTGTCTTCAGTTAAGTGGATTTTTGTTGTTTGATTAGGAGAAGAGAAAGAAGAGGCACTACTCCGAACCGTCCAAACGAAGGCAAGTTGTTGATCCATCTAAAAACTAGATTTATTTTCTTAAAATTATGGAATTTTGTTAGCATCTGTTCTTATGAGCTGCATTTTGTTTCAAACATAAAAATCTCTATTTAAATTGATCTCTACTTAAATCATGATTGGGTATAGGATATACAAGATCTGAAAATTAATTATCCCTAGTATTTTACATGATCTAGTTGAAATTAATTATGGAGTGAGATGGGAATGATTGATGAATGAATGTCTCAAGAATGAAATGTTTGCCCCTAAGGTGTTTGATTTAATGCCAATAAGAAATTGAGGTGATTGAATTTAATTTTGTGTTTAGAATTCTAGAGTTCCACGTTTGATTTTGTCATAGTATTAATGGATTTCATATGGTTATAGCTGATGAGTAGTGAAATATGATGATATTTCACCCCTAGATACCTATATTTAGCTATCCGATGAAGGCTATCTGATAAGAATTATTAGATTTGAAGTATTTCAGGTAAATACAAGCCAAGTGCAGAAAACAGCCCAAGAATTCTGAAAATAATGTCAAAACACTGCAACTTTGGGTCATCGAGAACTTGGTGCGACTTGTAGCTCAATTTGGACATTCACGACGGCTGAATTATGAAATTGTTAAAACACAAAAGTTGTAGATCTTTCTGTCAGCTTTCCAACGATTCATGAATTGCCTCAATCCGAGTTCGGGAAAGAGAGTTATGGCTACAATACCAAAGCAGTATCTGATGCAAAGTTCGGCGGGAATTCACGAAAATCTAGGAGGTCGATGCATCGACCCTATTGGGTCGATTAATCGATCCTAAATTTTTGAGTTGGAACACCTCTGTGGCTGAGAAATTTTGGCTCTATTTAAAGCGGATCAAACACTTCGGAAAGGAGGAATTAGAGATAGGAATTAGAGGAGGGGATTAGAGATAGATAATTAGAGGGGGAATTAGAGATAGGGAATTAGAGATAGATAATTAGAGGGGGAATTAGAGATAGGGAATTAGAGATAGATAATTAGAGAGTTAGTTTTGGCTTTTCTTTTTTTAGAGTTTTTGGAGAGAATTTTTTAGAAGATTATTATTCATTATTATTATTTTTGGTTTTAGACTCCTCTTGGCATCTTTTCAAGAGTTCTTCTTTCTCCTTCTTCTAGGTTTCCATCTGGGTAGATTGTACCTAGGATTTGCATTGTTTTTCCTTTACGTTCATGAAAGCATAGATTGTATTTAGGAAAAAGCATTGTAAACAAAGATCTTTTGGAAGAAATAAAAAGAGGAATGACTTTGAATGAACAAGGAGATCATACACCAAAGATGAGCGGCTAAATCGAGATCGGGAAGATCGATCCCGGATAAAGTACCCTTATTTATGATTAATACTATAGTCGATTTATTGTCATCATGGAATCGTTTTGCTAAAAGTTTGTGTTATTGAAAATATATTGAATGCTTGTTATGATCGTTGATGGCACGTATCAACGGCTATAATCGCTAGATCTGGACCTGCAGACTGATCTAGGCTGCGGAGCGATTATGTTTTTACTATTGTGATCTAAACATCATGAGATACGCTATGCTTCTTACATGACTCATACCGCAATGATAGGCTGAGTCATAGTTTTTAGATAGGGTATGCCGGATTGATGATCATATTTTATTATGAATCATCTCTATAGCTGAATGATGGTGTGAATGATGCTTTAATGAAACTGTGAGTTTTAATGATAGAAAAGGGGTACAAATCTGGAGTAGCATATTCCTTGATCTCATTTAATTATTATTTTAGATTCATCGGTAATTAGTTGTTTAGATTAATTTATTTTTCTGCATTTAGGAAAAGTGTGATAAATTTTGGTAAAATTGAATCTGCCCTTTGGTACTTCCTTAGGGACGTTTTTAAATCTCTGAAAGAATTAATTAAAATTCAAGATTTCCCTGTGGGTTCGACACCTTTGTTTTTGCCATACTGCAATAGATCTTGTGCACTTGCAAGGGTTACATTTAAATCGATCAATAGCTAAATGGGAAATTGATGGTTTCACGGTAAAATTTATCACTTGTAGCCCCCACCAACAAAAAATTCCTGGCTACGGCCCTGATTGACACCGTATTTTTGTAGAAAATCATGTCTATTAGGGACAATGTTATGAAGTGGATAATTTTTTTAAGACACTTTTGTAGGCAGCTTATGTGGCGTGATGTGGCTGGTTGCACATATAGTGGGGCCAAAGCACTGTAGCAGCTTGGCGTGATATGACTGGTTGCACACATAGTGGGGCCCAAGCATTGTAGGCAGTCACGTTGTGCCACATAAGCTTTCTATAGAAACCATCTATAGATATCAATAGATGTGAATCGATATGCATTTGCATCTACAACCTGATTTACTGCCCTAATATAAATATATTATGGACAGCTGATATAAGCTAATTGTCTATCTACTGGACCGACAGAGCTGCAATATCTTGTAAATAGATATATCTATAAGTTATTTTATTCAACTCTATCTAATCTGCAATTATTTATATAACCAAAATGTATATGCAACACTCCGAAATTGTAAACATTGTGTTCTTGAAACTTCACTTATTATAAAAACTGAATAACTTGTGGACCTGATTTTTATAGAATGGTAAATTTTGTCATATAATAGTATAAAAACATTGTGTTCTTGTAGTGCAGGTGGTGGACCCAATTACAGGCTTGCAAGGTTATCAACCACACCCATCAGTTTTTGTGGTTGTTCTGATTTGCATAAAATACGAATATGGTGTTTGGTTGTTTTGTTTTTTAGGTATGGCTGCTGCTATGACCTCTTTTGAGTATGCATAAAATACGACTACGTTTTAACCACACTTGCATATGACTTGTCACCATCTTTACTTCAGAATTAGGGCGCAACAACTTGCACACAATTTAAAAGTCCTTCAAGAGCGTCCATTTTTCACCTGCTAGCTGGATGGATGTTGCCTGGTATATCATGACTTTTTTATTATTCATAATTGCCTTTTTTTTAATTACTTAATTTTCAAATAAAAATTTATTTATTATCATCTAGGGTTTTTTTCCTATATGATTTCAACTTTTATTTTAATTTTGCTTGCAAGTATTGAAGAGCTGTTATAGACCATAGTGTCGGGCAAGAGCTTCCTTACATCTCTGTTGAAAGCTTTGTGTCTCTTCCCAGTAGAGGTCATTTTGCAACATTGACTGGTATCGAGGTAGTGTACTCTGTCACCATCGTAATCATTTCTAACTAGCTTTTGTTATTATGTACTAGACTTTCTTCATTTTAAGAAAAAATTCATGTTCTATAAACTCCTTTTCTACTATACGTATAATTTAGTTGTAAACACATTTCTTCCTTTTATTTTTCTGTTGATCCATAGACAAAATTTATAACTTTCTTAGACAATGGGAATTATTTACCAATTTCTAGATATTTCATGTTTCAGTTATTACTACTAGGACAACTCAAATGCCAATGTGCAGTCTATGGAACAAGTATGATCACTATATATTAATATCTAACGGTCTGATGCCAATCGACAGGGACAGATGAATGATGCTTTCGAAGTATTGGGAGTAATCTTCGACTGCCTGCATTTGTAACATCTATGATTTTTGTGTACTGTATAGGTCACGTGTGCCATGAACAGTGCTATGGCATTTGTGGTGCACAAGAAAAATAAAAATCTATATATATACTCTTAGGTGTATATGTTTGGCAAGTAGGCCAAGTGGATGTAAAACACTTAGGAGGATGTGTGTGATTAGCACACTAGTTAAAGTATGTGAGAGAAAGGGGAGGAGTCTCCCATACTTGTCTTGTTGAGCTTAGAAAGAGAGAGATAGGGAGAAAGAAGAAAAAAAGAAAAGAAAAGAAAAGAGTTTTATTAGAAGGAAGCTAGAAATAGGATGATCCTTGAGAAGTAGGTGAGATTCACCTTAGGGATTTCTAATATATGGGATGAAGATGATGGTGATGAAAGTGAAGAAGATTCCTTAGTCTAGAGAGCTTGGGAAGGATCAAGAAAGGGTTTCGAGGAAGGGAAACCCTCTTTTGTATGATTGATCTTGGATCGAATCTAGAAGAGATTCGATTTATCTAAGGTATGTTTAATATTTATATATGCTTTAAATAAGGTATTAATAGTTAGTTGAATCATTTTTATGTTTAAATAGGATATTAAATGAGGTAGGAGGTAGTTCTCAAAATGATCGAGCAATTACTCTCATCGCTCCTCGCTCGAGCGGTTAAAATAGCTCGCTCGAGCAGGAAGGACAAAATATATAAGAGAAAAAGTTCTGGCCTAGCTCGAGCGAGAAACTTTGTGAGGAGGAAGATCGCTCGAGCGAGGGTCGTGTGAAGTCAAAAGGTCTCGTTTATAATCGCTCACACGATAGTATGAGCCTCGTTTAAATACAAATGCATAGAAAGTGTGAAACCGTAAATGGGTGTGTGAGTGACACAAAGTAAATAAGTGAATATGTGGCATCCCCAGGGGATGAGAATGTGATAAAAGCATCTGTATGATGCATTGATTTAGACATGCCAGGGATGTATGTGAAATTGTAAAGTAAGAATGAATGAGAACTGACAACGCCTAATCTATTATACTATAATTAGCACAATCATACAGTGAATAACTATATGTAGTACACATGATACTTTTGTTATTTAAGGTTTGAACAAAATACCCCACCGACGTGACGGGATACCCACAACTGACTTGGCAGGATATCCGTGACCGGTACGGCGGCCAATTCGTACACCAGTGGCACATCCCAGGGATGTTGATATGAGAATAGACCCCATCGCCTATGAGAAAGGGACCTGGGTAGCATTAATACATGAGAAATGATATGAAAATTGTCTAGTTAGATGACAATGGAGGGTATTCCATCAGGCGCCGGACTCTATAGAAAGTTGGGAAATATTTAAGTTACAGTATTAAGTTTCTAGGCCAAATCAGTGAAAAGTTGAGAAACATGAGAACATGTGCAATAACAGTAACACTCAGTGCATTAAATTTCAGTCATTTACACTGCTATTTTTTTTTTCAGTAAACCCATTGATACATCATGTTGTTTAATATCATAGAATATATGTGAGAGCTTGATTTATATATTCATTGTATTATTTCCCTATTGAGCTAGGATGTAGCTCACCCTTTAGACTATATGTCGCAAGTCCTGTGGTTGCGGCTGCTAAGGCTTCAGGAGACATAGATTCGGGAGATTTGGATTACGTGCCCGAGGAAGAGTTCGAACCACCTCCTGAGGACTTCTTCTAGAGGACCCGTTGCGTACTGTGAGAGAGATTTTTGAGAGTATTTTGTACGGCTTGGTATGTCAAGCCTTATATTTTAGGAAATTGTAATTTAAATGATATATTCTTTTGGACAAACCATCTGGGGTGATCTTGCTATCACCGATGGTTTGGGTCGATTCTTCTGTTCATGCGTTGGCATGGAAGTAGAATTGTCTTTTAAGCTTTTGCTTGGGACTAGCATGTCTGTATTTCACGTTGTTCAGTTTATAAGTTTTACTTTAGTTGCTTGATATACCAATGTTCCGTATGGACTCCGGGGGCACGGCTTGGAGGGCCGTGCTGATGGCACGAGTTTCAAAATTTGGGTTGTCACAATTGGTATCAGAGCCTCTTCTTTTAGAAATTCTGGTAAGTCTTGCTTTGTCAGAGCATAGGGACTTCTGCTAACGAAACTTTGGTTTCACATGTAAACCGTGATGTCTTCTAGAGGAAGAAGAGGTTGACCTAGAGGCGGCCATGATCTGAATTTACGTAGTAGAGATGATTTCATCTCTCCTACAAACAGAGTACATATGGGAAGCAGAGGGGCTTCAGGTAGTGTTGGCCAAGAGAGCAAAGATCAGGAAGAGAACCGAGAAAGAGACCGTCAAGAAGGAGATCAAAGAGAACAAGAAAGAATAAGGGAGAGGAATGAAGAAAGGGAAGAGCGTCAGAGGATGATGCATACCATGAAAACTATGGCGACTGTCATGGCACAACAAGCAGCATCCTTGGCGGCTCACAATGCCAATGATCAACAACAGCAACCTACACCTCCAGTAGCTCCGACACGCCAGTGCCCTCTGCATTTACTGACTTTAGGAGGATGCGACCTCCTAGCGTTTCAGGGCAAGCAGAGCCGATGGCTGCCGACAATTGGCTAAGCGAGATGGAAAAGGTTTTCAGCGTGCTTACATGCACAGAAGATGAAAGCGTTTGTTGGGCAGCTTACATTTTAGATGGGGCGGCAGGGCCTTGGTGGAAGTCCGTTTCTCGGACTAGGGCTCAGGAGACCCCAGGATTGCCCTAGACGTGGGATGAGTTTGTGGAGGAGTTTAATAAATAGTATTTCTCTGAGGTAGTGAGGAATCAGATGGAAATACAGTTTTTGCAACTCTTGCAAGGATGGATGATAGTAAGGGAGTACGGAGTAGAGTTTATGAGGCTTGCTCGCTTCGCTCCCGATTATGTGATTATGGATGTGATGAGAGCGACGAGGTTTCAACAAGGCTTGAGACCGGACATTAGAGGAGTGGCACCGTTTCAGTTGAAGACCTATGGAGAGGTCATGAGTAAAGCTTTGGTCATTGAGGAAGAAAATAATGATCGATACTGCCGAAGAGAGCAGCATGGGAGAGGAACTGTAGATCAAAATTGGACTGAAAACTATGAGCCGGTGAATAAAAAGCCAAGATTCATAGCACCTATTTAGAGGCAACCATTACAACCAGGTTTTGGTAGAGCGGTGCAATAGGTAAACTATCAGCGACAACCTATGCTGGCGTCAGGGAGGCAATTGAGATATGAGAGCCCTGCTATCACCACAGGAGCAACAGTCACATAGGTTTTCTCACGAGCTGCTTCTTCCACACCTACAGAGACTTGTGCCAAGTGTGGCAAGTCTCACAGAACGGCGGATTGTAGACAAGGAACAAGGGGTTGTTATAAATGTGAAAAGGTGGGTCATGTAATTCAAGATTCCCCAAGGTGAACAAGGATAAGATGACTTTTGGTTCAATGCCATGACCGATACAAGTGAGGAAGCCGGTGGTTCAGGGAAGAGCATACGCAGTCACTGCCCAAGAAGTAGGGAACGTACATGGCGTTATCCAAGGTGAAATTCCTTTTAAATAAAGAGTTTCAATGTTTTAAAATTTTAGATAGAGAAGGTGCATTCAGTTAGAATATAGTATGAACTTATTTTCATACATTAAATTTAATAAAAAAATATGCACTATATCTATATATATGTATGCTATAGGTACTTTATGAGTGTACAAGAAGGGATGCTATATAGCATGTGAAGCGCGAGTGTTGATAGACCCAGGGTCTACCCACTCTTTCGTTACTTCGAGGTTTACAAAAGGAATGAAGATTATTTTAGAGACATTGGACTTTGTTCTATCAGTGTCTATTCTAACTGGAGAATTAGTGAACACAAAATTGGTTTATAAGTCGGTGATAGTTGGCATCGATGATAGACAAGTGCATGAACTGGACGCAAAATTAATATTATTGGACATGCGAGGATTTGATGTGATCCTTGGCATGGATTGGTTGTCACAACATTGTGCAACGAAAGATTGTAAGAACAAGATTGTCATCTTCAGACCTGACACTAAGAGATCGTTTCGATTTCGAGGGGAGAGATCGATACATACGCCACTTATCTCTATGGTCAAGGCCGAATGCTTGATCAGAAAGGGGTGCAACAATTATTTGGCATTCTTGAAGGAGGATAAGGAAGAGAAAAATATTATCTCCGAGATAACAGTAGTGCAAGAGTTTGAAGATGTATTTCCGAAGATTTTACCAGGATTACCTCCAGAGAGGGAAGTGGAGTTTGCCATCAACTTAGCACTAGGAATGGAGCCTATTTCGAAAGCACCATATAGGATGGCTCCTACTGAGTTGAAGGAGTTGAAAGAACAGTTACAAGAGCTCATGGACAAAGGGTTTGTAAGATTGAGTGTGTCTCCATGGGGAGCAGTAGTCTTGTTTGTAAAGAAGAAGGATGGGTCAATGCGACTGTGCATTGACTATCGCCAGTTGAACAAAGTCACCATCAAGAACTGATATCCTTTGCCTAGGATAGATGACCTATTCAACCAGTTGCAAGGAGCAAAATATTTTTCCAAGATCGATCTGAGATCTGGATACCATCAATTGAGAGTCAAGGCCGAGGATATTCAAAAGACTGCATTCATGACATGGTATAGACACTACAAGTTTTTAGTGATGCCGTTTGGGTTGACAAACGCCCTGGCGTCGTTTATGGATTTGATGAATCGGGTGTTTAAACCACACCTGGACTCATGCGTTGTGGTATTCATTAACGATATCCTAATATACTCCAAATCAAAAGAAGAGCATGAAGAACACTTGAGAGTTTCTCTACAAACTTTACATGAACACTAACTATACGCCAAGCTCAGTAAGTGCAAGTTTTGGGTGGAGGAAGTTAGCTTTTTGGGAGCAACTAAAGATCGAAGATCGTGACCGATGTTGGTCACGATAGATCCAGCTAAGATCGAAGCAGTAGTAAATTAGAAGCAACCAAAGACCATGACCGACGTCCGCAGTTTCCTTAGACTAGCCAGCTATTATCGATGTTTCGTTGAGAGATTTTCAAAGATATCAGGACCACTTACGAGACTTACATGGAAGGATGCAAGGTTCAAATGGAGTGTAGTGTGCGAGTAGAGTTTTCAAGAACTCAAGAAGAGACTCACTCAGCTCTAGTATTGGCGATTCCTTCAGGCAGTGGAGGGTTCGCGGTATACAGTGATGCATCGTATAATGGTTTGGGCTGCGTGCTCAACCAATACAAGAAGGTGATAGTTTATGGGTCAAGACAGTTGAAAGAGCATGAAAGGAACTACCCGACACATGACCTGGAACTAGCAGCGGTCATATTTGCATTGAATATCTGGCGACATTATTTGTACGATGAGACCTTTGAGATCTTCACCGACCATAAGAGCTTCAGATACCTATTTACATAGAAGGAGTTAAATATGAGACAGTGCAGATGGATGGAGTTCCTCAAGGACTACGACTGTTCCATACAGTACCATCCCAGCAAGGCTAATGTAGTAGCCGATGCTTTGATTTGGAAGGGTTCAGCTCAGTTGGCTAGTTTGATTTTGGGTATGCACCGATAGAAGTTATTTGAACATCTTTTCCTGTATGATGCAAATATCAAGCTGCAAGCCACAGGAGTCTTCTTGGCTAACATATCAGTGAGACCGGTGATATTTGAGCATATTCACGAGTTACAGATGAACGACCCATAATTGACCAAGATTCGCCAAGATGTGATTGAAGGCATAAAACCTGAGTTCTCAGTGAAAGAAGATGGTTCTTTATTGTTCAAGGGCCGTCTTTGTATTCCAGACAATGTCGATCTGCGGCAAACTATCCTCGATGAAGCTCACAAGTAAAATTATGCGATCCACCCTGGTAACACTAAAATGTACCAAGATTTGAGAAAGAATTACTGGTGGAGAGGTTTAAAGCAAGACGTGGCTAAGTACGTGTCACAATGTTTGACCTGCCAACAGGTGAAGGTCAATCACAGACATCCTGTTAGATTATTACAGCCTCTACCCATACCAGAGTGGAAGTGGGAATCAATCTCTATGGACTTTATCGTTGGACTACCGCATATAGCAAAGAGATACAATATCATTTGGGTAGTCATAGACCTACTGACCAAGTCAGCACAGTTCTTGCCTTACAACACGATGTACACGACGGGAAAACTTGTGGAGTTATATATGAAAGAAATCATATAATTGCACGGGATTCCAATCAGCATCATTTCTGATCGTGACCTGTTATATACATCAAAGTTCTGGAAGAAATTTCAAGAAGGAATGGGAACGCGACTGAACTTCAGTTCAGCTTTCCATCCGCAAACTGATGGGCAAACAGAGTGAGTGAACCAAGTGATAGAGGACATGCTCAGAGCATGTATGCTAGAACTGCAAGGATCATGGGATCAACACCTACCATTGATTGAATTTGCATACAACAATAGCTCCCAAGAGAGCATTGGAATGGCACCGTATGAAGTTCTGTATGGAAGGCGATGTAAATCGCCTATCAACTGGAAAGAAATCGGTGAAAAGTTTGTTCTGGGGCTGGAGTTGCTTGAAGATAATACCACCATTGTCTGTATGATCAGAGAAAGACTTAGGTCGGCTCAGAATAGACAGAAAAGCTACACCGATATAAAGAGGACGAGTGTAGACTACAAGGTGGGTGAGCATGTGTTTGTGAAGGTGTCGCCTATGAAAGGCGTAATGAGATTCGGAAAGAGAGGCAAGTTGAGTCCCCTCTATCTTGAACCATTCGAGGTTTTGGGTCGAGTTGGGGAAGTTGCTTACCGCATTGGTTTACCCCTATTGTTTGATCGGGTGCATAATGTGTTTCATGTATCTATACTTAGGAAATATATTAATGGCCCTACTCATGTTTTGGGCAGTCAACCGTTACAGATGCATGAAGATATGAGCATGATAGAGGAACCGGCAAAGATATTGAATCAAAAAGAATAAGTATTGCGCACGAAAGTGATTCCTTTAGTGCTTGTTCGATGGAGAAATCATCCGGCTGAAGAAGCAACGTGGGAACGTGAGGCCGATGTCAGACAACAGTATCCTATATTATTTGAGGACACTAGTTAGTGTCCTACAAATGTTGTAAAATGTATAAGATTTTGGAATGTGTGTGTACAATTGTTGTTTGAAATGAATGGAAGAGTTTTTGTTAAATTTTGAGCATAATTCATTTCAATCTTGGTAGATTGATCATTTCATCAGTAACTTTTTTTTTTTCGATAAGCCAGCTTGAGGTTGATGGGACCTCACCCTATATTAAAAAAGAAACTTAGAGATTACAACTGATTAGAAATCAAAGAGTCATCTCTCAAGAGAGAGGTAAAAAAAGGAGGAAGGACTTTTACACTATTCCATCTAACAACATTGCTTGAATCTATGCCTAAAACAGAAATAAAATCAGCACACTTGTTACATTCTTTACTAATAAGAGAAAAGGAGATTGGATGAAAGCCTTTAGATAAACCTTTGATATCTCTGATTAGACCCCAAATGTTGCCAAGGGATCAGAAATTCACTCTTGAAAGAGTGTATAGCAACTCCCGAAGTCGTCTGCACCTGAAGTCTTATGCAGCCTAAGTCCTTCGCAAAAAGAATGCCCTATAAAATAGCATTAAGATCACTTATAATAGCATTTCCTTTGTTAAAAGGAGAGAAGAAACCACCAAGAAATTCGCCATCATGGTCCCGAATCAAACCACCGATGCCTCCTTTACCAGAGCAATAAGAAGAAGCAACATTGAGCTTTGTCGTCCTAGGTGCAGGACGTATCCATTTCGTACAAATGGACTTGATTGGTTTGATGAGCAGAACATCATCTAGTCTTAATCGATACTCTTCCATAATCTTGCGGAGTAAAAGTTTTTGGGGAGTGCAAGTTCCTTCAAAGATCCTGCTATTTCGTTCCTGCCAACAGTTCCACATAACTGAAGAGAATAAAATCTTAGCAGAACAACTCAATAGTTTGTCTCCCTTGCATCGATCCATAAGGTCCTTGGCCTCCTCTTGGGAATTACCCAACTCATTTTTACTACATCGGATACTAGCTCTAGTCGAACACCAAATCCAACTAGTGAATGTGCATTTGAAGAATAGGTAATCATTATCTTCAGCTTCTTTCCAACATAAAACACATCTAGAGATAATATTCAACCCTCTTTTATTGAGGTTTTCAATGGTCATGAGTTTATTGTTCATGGCCATCCAAGCAATAAAACTATGCCTAGGGATTGTCAATTTATTCCATAGAATTCCAAGCCGATTTAATTGAAAATTTCCCAGAGGCACTAGCCGACCAAACAACTTCATCATCATAAGGAATTAAAGGCAATTCATGTGACCGAATAAGATCTCAAACTTGTTGCATTCGCAATGTAGTAGGGTTAGGAAGATGCCAAACACCATTTTGAATAACATCTTATACAAGCGCGTCTTCACCAATCTCAGCTTGAAGGACAAATCTTCTCTCAAACCTAGTTATGAGAGGAGAATCCCCCAACCAAGGATCCTTCCATAATCTGACTTTCGCACCATTGTCAATAATAAACTTGATGGATTTGTTAGCTTCATCCCTTATTTTAATAACGTTTTTCCAAGCCCATGAAGAGCATTTTGGGAGGCAGCAAGTCCAAATATCACTAACTCCAATATAGTTAGAGAGGATCCATTTAGACCATAAAGAGTTGGGATTAGAGACTAAAATCTAGAATAATCTCATGAGAGCAGCATCATTCCAATGTTTAAGCCTTCTAATTCCAAGGCCCCCTTCATCCATTGGTTTACAAACCTTTTTCCAACTCACCGGGTGCATGGAACTAGACATAGAAGGACCTTTCCACAAAAAGTTTGCAAATATGGACTCGATTTTATTGAGAATTTTTCTAGGAAGGCGAAAACAAGAGGACCAATAAATTTGATAAGAGTTTAATACAGTTTGGATCATTTCCATCCTACGTGCATATGAGAGGAAGAGACATTTCCAAGATTCCAACTTTTGAAGAATCTTGTCAATAAGGGGTTGGCACATGGCAAAAGTCATTTTGGAAGAAAAAAGGGGCAGACCAAGGTATTTGATTGGAAGGGTTCCAATAGAAAACTTAAGGATTTCACATATGGCTTGTTGATTGGAACATGTCTCACTAAAAAATATATTGCTTTTGCTTTCATTGGCTTGAAGAGCTGAAGCAATATGAAACTGAGTAAGACAATTGTGTATTTCCTTAGCAGAGTTAATATCATCATTAGAGAAGATAAGCAAATCATCAGTGAATATTAAATAGGAAATTTTTGGGTTGGATGGAATCAGATCAACACCAATTAAATCATTATCAATTTTATTTTCAAGAATGCACAATAGTGCTTCCATAACAAGGGTAAACAACAAAGGGGATAAAGGATCCCCTTGACGTAATCCACAAGAACTCGAAAAATAATCATAAGGAGACCCATTAATAAGAACAGAAAATGAAGGTGTGGAAATACATTGCCAAATCCAATTCTTCTAAGTACTATCAAAACCAAGTTGATCCAGGACATCAATGACAAAATTCCAATGAACTTTGTCATAAGCTTATTTGAGATCAACTTTGACACAAAAAATTTTAGGAGCAATTTTTGTTTGAAAATTTCGGACCAGTTCATGCGCAAGAAGGATATTATTAGAGATCCTCCTGCCTTTGATAAAAGCCGACTGATTGCAAGATACAAGACTAGGAAGAATTGTAGATAATCTATTAGACAATATTTTGGTGATCGTCTTGTACAGAAAATTGCACAAGGCAACAGGCCTATATTTATCAAAGGAGTCTGCACCCGGTGTTTTCAGAATAAGTTTAATAAATGTAGAGTTAATGGAACGAAGCATTTTAGATTTGCAAAAAAAATTACTCACAGTGCAAGTAATGTCGTCTCCAATGATATCCCAATAAGAAGTGAAGAATTCAGTAGGAAATCCGTCCGGTCCTGGAGCTCTATGGCGTCAAAAATGCACTTCTTAATCTCCTCAGTAGATATGGGCTAAGATAGCTTGGCCGCTGTCTCAACGCTCAACTTCCTTCTGAATGGAATGGAATAGTGACTATAGGAAGAATTTGAACTTAAGATCTTCTTGAAATAGGTAGTTGCTTCTCTTCCAATATCCTCTTGATCATAAGTAATATTCCCATCTAGAGTTCTGAGAGAATGTAAGCTATTTTTTGAGATTCTAGAGGCAATAGTGGCATGGTAAAATTTAGTGCATCGATCCCCTTGACTATTCCAACGAACCCGGGCTTTTCTTTTGGCAAACTCCTCTTCTATCTCAAGAGCCTCCCAAAGCTTTTTGGAGGCTTCCTTTTCCATCTTGGCAAGATCATCATCAAGAGGTTGGGCTTGTATTTTACATTGAATTTCTTTTAGATCACACTCATCTTGGGCTTTCCTCTCTTGGATAGGACCAAATTTCGTCTGGTTTCACTTGTTTACTTCCTCTTTAACCAGCTTTAACTTTTGTTGCACACGAAGCATAGGGTTACCCGTAGTTTTCATTTTCCAACATCTCTCCACAAGGTGCTTGAAGTCTTGTCGTTTAGCCCATATAGGAAAATACTTCAATAGTTTCGGATAATGCGGAGAGTTAAAAGCAGATAAAATCATCGGCAAGTAGTCAACTCAAGAATTGGGTAAAGAATTGACCCAATCCGAATTCACAAGCATTCTATCAAGACGACAAAGAATCTGTCTATTACCTTCAAATCTATTACTCCATGATAGCAAATTACCTGTGGCTTTGAGGTCGGTGACTCCACAAAAATCAATAGTTTAGTTAAAATCATCAAGAGCTCTTGAAGGCACTTTATGACCACCAACCTTTTCTTGAGAATACCGGATGGTATTGAAATCACCACACCATAACCAAGGACCATGAACTTGAAGACTTAAATCGCATAAATCCTTCCAAAGCTTCTTCCTATCAGATAATAAATTCGACCCATATATGGAAGTGAGGGTGAATTTCGAATTGTCATGGATTCTTTTCACAATTCCATGCACAAGCTAATCCGTTTCAAAAATCTTAGAAAATGAGAAATTGCATGGATTCCAGAGTATCCAGATCCTCCCTAATCTATGGGAATCATAGTTGTGAACACTATCCCAATTTCTCATTATATGTTTAGAGTATTTAGTATATTTAGATGGCCTAACTCTAGTTTCATTGAGACATAATATTTCAATTTTGTTTGCAATAATGACCGATCTCACTTGATTTCGCCGAGATGATTTGTTAATACCGTGAACATTCCAACTAGCTAGAGTCATTGGGAACAATTGGTGGATTGAAGTTTTCCAGGCTTATTCCTGGTGATCACATCTGGGCCCTTGGTCCCCTTTCCTTTACTTTCATTATGTCCCTTATTGACCATAAGAAACTTATCCGTTTTGATAAGGTTGTTAAGGGATGTACCTTTGCTCGAAGGAGTAGGAACTCCTATAGTTGGTCCTTTGTGCCTAATAGTATCCTCATTTTGGAAACTATTGATACTCATGTCATCCCCGAGGATTTGGAATTGATTAGAATGAAAAATATTCGGCACCCGATCACCAGCTAGCTTCTCTATTTGGCAGGTTTCCGAAATTCTTGGACTTCTAGCTTCTTGGGAATCCACCACAATCTCCTCAGAATTGACCGCATCATTCTCAAGATTTCTTAAGGAATTTTTCTCCACTTCAGAGGTTCTGAGATCTATGAAATTTCGATGGCTGGTGGACGATTCATCATGCTCAGAATTAGAATTGCCTGCACCTCCATGGCCATCCACATCGCCATGACCATCAGCTGCTTCGCCATACTCATTGCCATGATCATCCCCAACTACCTGATGGCTAATTTCAATCCTTATATCATCGCTGGTCTAAATATGATCTTCATCTGCCCTCTTATCATCAAGGTTATTCTTCCCATCCGAATCTATAATGCTAGTATTCCTCGAACTCAAGGAAGCCTTACGAATCCAAATCTGCTTGACTGCTGGCCTAGATCCCAAATTTTTTATGCACTTTTCAGTGGAATGCTCGAAGGTGGTGTAGATCTTGCAAGCACCAGGTTTCCACTCATATTTGATTTTTTGGATATGCACTTCTCCATTCTCCCTCCGCAATTGGACTGTGCTAGGAAATTTGAACGAGGTATCAACCTCCACGCAAACTCTCGCATAAGAGAGTCGTGATCTAGCAGTTGTGGGGCCATCAGCGTGTATAGGAGTGCCAAGAGAACTTGCAATCCGGCTTAAGGTTCCTCTAGACCAGAAATGTAATGGTAACTTCGGTAGTCGTATCTAAATAGGAATCGATTTGACCATCTCTCTCTCTGCTTTCATAGATGTCGCCCATCTTCTCAAGATTAATGGTCGACCCCCAATCGTCCATACACCAGTATCAAGAACCTTTTGAAGGTCTTCCTCTAAATTGAATTTGAATAAGAAAAACCCATCCTCAAATGTTAATATATTAATAGAGCCTTTGAGATTCCAAAGCCTATCAATGGCTGCCTTTAATCCCACGTAGTACGGCTTAAGACCCAATACGTATCCAATCAAGGTGCAATCCCATCGAACTGCTTCCTCTTTGATCTCAGCCTCCAGACAAGTGACAAAACTATTCGATTCTACCTCTGGAATATGATCAAGTTTTGAGTAAGTAGAAGTGATGGTGCTCATACTAAAATGATATGCCCATTTCGATGGCGGATCTAGGGGTTTCGCCATGAAAGGCGAAGGAAGGGGAAGGAAGAAAGAGCTCACACAATTTTTGATGGTTCAGAGCTCTCAACACCTCTCAGTACCTGCAATACTTGGACATCACATGTACCAGTCAGTAAGGATAAAACACTGCGAGTGGCCAACAAGGGGTGGGATTCAAACTCTGGAACTTTGCTTTCATCATCAGTAACTTTCCAAATGCGTTAGATAGGGAATCATATGTTAGAAAGACACAGGAGTTAGAAGTGATACAAGTTGGAAATATCAAAAGAGGCAGAAGAATGTTTCTGTGCTTGCTTGAGCGGAGACTTACGCTCGCTCACGCGAGCGTTATGAAAATATAGCGCCAAAATTGTTCTGGACTCACTCGAGCGAGGACTTATGACCGCTCGAGTGAGGGCAATGGTATAAATAGGGGGGGGCTCACTGCTTCACCCATTTCTTCACGGGAGAGGGAGTTAGGGCGTTGGGGTTTAGGGTTTTGCTTTGAGGACCTTGCTCTACGAACGATTTCAGGCCGGAATCAAGTGATCTGATCTGTTCAAAATGCATAAAAAGGTGATTTCTACTCTAAATCCACCTTATTTTTCTTGATTTTGGTTCTTTTGATCCTCATGGCTTCTACAAGCCCTAACCCACAACCTAGAAAGAAGGTGGCGATCCGATCGTCATCTTCTCGCAGCAAAGCACCACAAGCACCACAGCCACCACAACCACCACCTCCACCACCACCACTTCAAACAGAGGCACCAATCTTATTGGACAATTGGTGGGGGGCCAAAGTCTTTGAAACTGAGTGGGAAACCCACCCCACTTTCTTTCGGGATCCTACGTCCACCAAATGGACTTCTGATTTTCTCACACAAAATCGCATACGATCTTTATTGACGCCTTTTGGGAATCGGTATTATCCACGGCTCGTTAAATTATTTTATCAAACTCTTAAAAGCACTACCGACGAGGACATTCTCGTCGTTGAAATCGACAGGAGGTCATTTGAGTTTAGCAAGGCTGACATTTCGCTCGCCATGAATTGCCCCCACACCTACACCCGAGAACTCAATTCATAACCACCTTTTTCCCAATAAGTACCTTTCCAGACAATCTTCACCGACATTACTGGCAACACCACTACTTCGGGACAATCTATCACTCGGTCCCAATTACCGCCACATATGTGGCCTCTTGACATTTTTTTTAAGAAGAATTTATACTCAACGGGCAATGACCAAGAGCGTCGTGACACATTTTTGAGGGTGCTATATTCTGCTTTTCACAATAAGTGGTTTAGCTCATCTAAAGTGGTTCTCAAGGGCATTATACATGCTCTTAAACGAAACATGAAGGGTGTTATTCCACCACCCATCAATCGCCTACCGTACGCCCGTCTTATTTCCTGCCTCTTTGACTTGCACAAGGGAAAAATGACTTTCACATGCGAGCAGACGAGCCCGTCCTCACTGATAACATCATCCTATTCCTAGGCCAGGACCTAAATAGAAACTTAAAAGGCCTCCAAAACAGTCTAAACAGGAAGCGGGATCGTCAGGTTGCCCGGCAAGCGGCCCAACCACCACCGACTGGACCGACTACTCCATCCGCTTTGTCTTCACAACCCTTCCCTGCCACCGACAGCAGCATGATGCGGGAGATCCTCCTACAAGGGCAGGAGATTCGGCTACATCAACGGTTTCAGGAGTCGCTCCTCATCGACCTCATGGGCCATGCTTTTCTACATACGTACCGAGAGCGCATCGGTGCTATACGAGGTACTATCTTTGGAGCATCTAGCTCAGGTCTTGCTACTAGGGCGACTACAGCTGGTGTCACTACCGCTGGGGAGGTTGGTGATGATGATGACGAGGAGGGTGACAATGATGATGATGACGATGACGATGACGAGGAGTATGAGCAGGGTGATGATTAGGTCGTGATCTATCATTTAAATTCTTTTTGAAAATAGCAATGTAATATTTTATCAGTTGTTAAGGGAGAATATGGATTATGTTTTGCCATAATGAAGGTGTGATTATGGAGTACTTTTGTCCAAATGCTTAATTAGATGATTGGACTACGTGGGTAGCCTGTTAGGATACCCCTGTTGCTGGTGTGTAGTTTGTTTTGAATACTCCCTTGGCAATTTTCGAGGACTGAAATTTTATAAGCTGGGGTGAATGTAACATCCATGATTTCCGTATACTGTATAGGTCACGTGTGCCATGAACAGTGCTATGGTATTTGTGGTGCACAAGAAAAACAAAAATCTATATATATACTCTTAGGTGTATATGTTTGGCAAGTAGGCCAAGTGGATGTAAAACACTTAAGAGGTATGTGTGTAATTAGCACACTAGTTAAAGTATGTGAGAGAAAGGGTAGGAGTCTCCCATACTTGTCTTGTTGAGCTTAGAAAGAGAGAGAGATAGGGAGAAAGAAGAAAAAAAAAAAAGAGTTTTATTAAAAGGAAGCTAGAAATAGGATGATCCTTGAGAAGTAGGTGAGATTCACCTTAGGGATTTCTAATATATGGGATGAAGATGATGGTGATGAAAGTGAAGAAGATTCCTTAGTCTAGAGAGATTGGGAAGGATCAAGAAAGGGTTTGGAGGAAGGGTTTTGAAACCCTCTTTTGTATGGTTGATCTTGGATCGAATCTAGAAGAGATTCGATTTATCTAAGGTATGTTTAATGTTTATATATGCTTTAAATAAGGTATTAATGGTTAGTTGAATCATTTTGATGTTTAAATAGGATATAAAATAAGGTAGGAGGTAGTTCTCAAAATGATCGAGCAATTACTGTCATCGCTCCTCGCTCGAACGGTTAAAATAGCTCGCTCGAGCAAGGAAGGACAAAATATATAAGAGAAAAAGTTCTGGCCTCGCTCGAGCGAGGAACTTTGTGAAGAGGAAGATCGCTCGATGGTCGCGTAAAGTCAAAAGGCCTCATTTATAATCGCTCGCACGATAGTATGAGCCTCGTTTATGATCACTCGAGCGAGGATGAGTGATCGCTTGAGCAATGAATAGTGCTCGCTCGCACGAGGTACTACATAGAATTTTTACTTTATTTTTTTATTGTTCTTGGAAGCTATAGTTTCCAAGATTCTTAGAGACTTTTCTGATGGTATCTTTGGCACATGTAATGTAGGTTTGGCGTGTGTTAGATGCGTTTGTTTCTCTAGGAAGCGATGATGCGTTAAATGATGGCTTTGCTTTGAGGTAGGGAACACCTTGAACATGTATTTTAATTTCAAGAGCATGTATGTAGTGATATAGAAATGAATACAAATGCATAGAAAGTATGAAACCGTAAATGGGTGTGTGAGTGACACAAAGTAAATAAGTGAATATGTGGCATCCCCAGGGGATGAGAATGTGATAAAGGCATATGTATGATGCATTGATTTAGGCATCCTAGCGATGTATGTGAAATTGTAAAGTAAGAATCAATGAGAACTGACAAGGCCTAATCTATTATACTATAATTGGCATAATCACACGGTGAATAACCATATGTAGTGCATATGATACTTTTGTTATTTAAGGTTTGAATAGAATACTCCACCGATGTGGCGGGATACCCACGACTGACTCGACAGGATATCTGTGATTGGTATGACGGCCAATCTGTACACCAGTGGCACATCCCAGGGATGTTGATATGAGAATAGACCCCGTCACCTATGAGAAAGGGACTTGGGTAACATTAATACATAAGAAATGATATGAAAACTATCTAGTTAGATGACGATGGAGGGTATTCCATCGGGCACCTGACTCTATAGAAAGTTTGAGAATATTTAAGTTATAGAATTAAGTTTTTAGGCTAAATCAGTGAAAAGTTGAGAAAAATGAGAACATGTGCAATAACAGTAACACTCAGTGCATTATTTTTCAGTCATTTAAACTGCTATTTTTTTTTCCAGTAAATCCATTGATACATCATGCTATTTAATATCATAGAATATATGTGAGAGATTCATTTATATGTTCATTGTGTTATTTTCCTATTGAACTAGGATGTAGCTCACCCTTTAGACTACACGTCGCAGGTCCTGTGGTTGCGGCTGCTGAGGCTTTGAGAGACGTAGATCCGGGGGTTTCTGATTACGTGCCTGGGGAAGAGTTGGAACCACCTCTTGAGAACTTCTTCTAGAGGACCCGTTGCGTACTTTGAGAGAGATTTTTTAGAGTATTCTGTACGGCTTGGTATATCAAGCCGTATATTTTGAGAAATTATAATTTAAATGATATATTCTTTTGGGTGAACCATCTGGGGTGATCTTGCTATCACCGATGGTTTGGGTCGGTTCTTCTGTTCATGCGTTGGCATGGAAGTAGAACTGTCTTTTGAGCTTTTGCTTGGGACTAGCACGTCTATATTTCACGTTGTTCAGTTTACATGTTTTACTTTAGTTGCTTGATATACCAATGTTCCGTATGGACTCTGGGGGCACGGCTTGGAGGGCCGTGCTGATAGCATGGGTTTCGAGGTGCCGAAATCCGAGCTGTCATACCATCGCTCATGTACATCTGGTTCTGGTGTTTCAGATCCTGACTCAGGCAAAAATAATTCCTTGGGCTCTTGGGATTGTGCGAGGAATACTTGTATAGCACATAACCTTTTTGGAATGGGCATCTCTAAGCAGATGAACTACCATAGTTGTGGTGTAGAATCCAGACATCTAAAGTACACTTCATTTTTTCACAACATCAATGCAAATTCTCTCCGAACAATGAAGGCATGTTTCTCCTATTCATATAATTTCGTGGATCAAAGATTAATTTTCTTATGGAAAACCATTAATATTTGTTTGAGTGTTCTTTGATAGGAAATGTAGCAATTTTTTAAAATCTAATTAATAGTAATTTTTTTCTTCATTAGACTTTGTGTTCAGACAACTCCTTTGATGAGCTTTTTAAGATTGTAGAGATGAATCACTTGAGAGCTTGTGATCCAGAGACTAGTGGCTGTGGAAAACCAAACTACATCCATCATATCCTTTCATGTTCTCCACATATTTTCATAACAAGTAAGTTACTGGGCTCCAGTAGATCTGCTATTTTTACTACACGATCAAATGTGCACATTTATACCTGGTTTTCTGTGTTGCAGTTCTGGGTTGGCAAAGTACTTCTGAAAGTGTGGAAGACATATTGGCAACATTGGCAGCTCTTGACACTGAGATAGATATTGGTGTCCTGTATCGTGGTATAGATAAGGGAAATAGACATTCCTTGGTTTCAGTGGTATGCTTAGACAAACCTTTAAAAGAATTGATTAAATAGGTTTTAATTCAACTATTGATCTTATATTATCTCTATTGTGTTGGTTACTTCCTTTTACTCTGGGTAATCATTACTGTCCCAATTTAGACCTGCTGCAGAAACTTCTACCATTTTAAACAGTTTAAAGTTGCTAAGTAGTTCATCTGTTTGAAGGTAGCATTGGTGACAACATTTGAGAACATGGCTCAGGTGAAGGATGGTTGGTCTCTTATGCCACTTTGTCCTCAACATTTATAATTTTCCCATTTATAATAGTGTCAAAAAAGATGGTTGGTCCCTAATGCCTCTTTTTTTCGTTCGATTATTTTCAACGTAATGTGGGCCCCACAACTCTCCTACCAAACGGAGTAAAATTCTGTTTTTGAGTAAAATCCCATTTTTTCCCAAACAAAAATGAGATTTTACATATTGCTAAACAGATACTCAATGTATCAATCTATTGACCTCCGAAACCCAATAAATCATAAACTGATGTGAATTGCTTTCGTCCAAAATTTTGATCCATACTTGTAATTCACAACCTGGGGATGAAATTTGTAAATGTCAATTATAGAATTGTGTTCTAACAATTTGTAAATGTCAATTATAGAATTGTGTTCTAACAATTTGTAAATGTCAATTATAGAATTGTGTTTCCTATTCTTGTTTAGAAATCTAGTTTCCAACTCTAATTCACTGCTGAGGTTTATGGGTTTAAAAAAAATTTGCAAATCTGGCAGCAGGCTTTCCAAAAATTTAAATTGTTTCATCACGTTTCATCCCTCTCATTGTCTTCTCCAAGATTTGACCACTAATGCATGGGACTTGGAGGCCTATGTATGTAACAAAAGATCTGTTTAGAGGTTGCTATGGATACAACAACAATGCAAAATTTGCAGGAGTGGTACTTCTAATGATCTTAATTCGTCTGCTCAAAAAATATTTGATCAGGTAATCTGAAGTTACATAACTCTGCTGAATATACTGTGGCGCAAGTTTCCCTCATAGCGTAGGGGCTTGTTGCATTTCGAAAATGGGTTCATGAACGACAATGGTCAGTAGGGTTTTCCCATCGGTCACCTAGTCCGCTCTCATGCTATAGGAAATTTGGGAGATAAAATTAAGTTATAATTTAAGACAAGAAGCATGCTAATTCAGAAGATTTTCGAACACATCAAATTTATGTTTTCAGTTTGACTCAGGATTAGAACTGGAGATTTCGTTTGCAAAGCATCATTTGAAAACCATATTTGATCTGATTCCTATCTTTGAAAACCTTACTTATAATGAAATGCAAATAGATCTGTTTCCTCTATTGGGCTTTGTTGTTAACTCACCCTCGACTATACGTCACAGGTGCTGAGACTGACCTTGGGTCAAAGGATCTGGAGGACTCCGATTACATTCCCGAGGAGGAATTGGACATACCAGCTGAGGAGTTTTTCCCTTGATCCTAGATCCCATATTTTTTGTACTTTTGTGTGAATATTGTTTTGCATATTGGGCCCTAGGCCATTATTTTGGTTCTTTTGATATCTCACTCGAGGAACTATTATTGTGAACCACTATTTTAGGTGTTGGATTGGCCATCACCGGTGGTTCTTCTTCGTTCCTCATAGTGATATATTTTTGTTATTAAAAAGCTTCTGTTTTTGAATTATTATATGCCTTGCCTCTGTCTTTAAATCTTTGTTATGTTGCTGTCTTCTGTTTGTTACGGCTTATTGAGAAATCAATAAGTTGATGAACCGGCATTTCCTATACCTTAGGGATTGGAAAAGTCAGGTTGTCACAAATTATCACTATCTAGCCATTTTAATGTGGGTATAAGGGGAATCCAGCGAAGCTTGGATTGTTATGTTCTCCACTTGTACATTGTTGCATTACATCAAAATTAATTATGAACAAAGTTAGTTGTATTGCTAATTTGAACAAACAAGTCAACAAAGCAGAAATATAGATAACAGTAGGCAATAGACACTTATCATAGCAATTTACCCAACATACCTGTAATAGACTGGATGAATGACAGTAGGCAATAATTATTTAGAATTGCCACCGAGCTACACAATAAAAAGGCAATAACTTTTAAGTGAAATTACTTTGAGTAAATAGTGTTCAAAACACAGAGAAACTTTTAAAAAAAGCATTATTCTATTCCATGTTCAACTTTCTATTCTTCATAATTAATTCACTGGCCCTATTCTAAATTCCTATCCCCCAAAAAATTGGGTATATACAGCTATGGTAACAAGTATCAGCCGATACCGATACGTATCAGGGATATGTATCAGTTTCGCCAGAGACCAATAATGGCATCAGTATCAGCATCAGTATGGGAATCAGCGATAGTCTCGGTATCCGCCGATACACATCGGACTGATACCCGATACCAAAACTGTGACAGCCCGGATTTCGGCACCCCGAAACCCGTGCCATCAGCACGATCATCTAGACCGTGCCCCTTAGCTAAGCACGGAACATTGGCACATCAAGCATAAAATGAAACAATAAAGGAGCTGCGGAATTTAAATCTTCATATTAAGTAATTCTCCAAAAGACAGTTCTACCCTCATGCCTCTGCATGAATGGAGAACCGATCCGAACCATCGATGATAGCAATCATCACGGATGGTTCGTCCCAAAAGAATAATCCCAACTCAATATATACATGGTTTAAACAAAACAAGGCTTGACATACCAAGCCGTACAAATCTCTCTCAAAAGCCCTCAAAGTGGCACAACGGAGTCCTCTAGAAGAAGTCCTCAGGAGGTGGCTCCAACTCTTCGCCGGCCGCAAGGTCCGACTCACCGGGGTCAGCTTCTCCTGAAGCCTCGGCAGCTGCTAGTAGTGGACCTGCGACGTATAGTCTATAGGGTGAGCTACATCCTAGCTCAATAGGGAACAAAACACAGTTGAACATATAAATTATTACTCACATATATTCCATGATATGACATGCATGATGTGTCTATGCAGTTACTGATAAAACAGTTAAAAAGTATTACATTTTACTGGTAGTTTACTCGTGTCTTTTATTTGCTCATGAATGATGCTGAAAAGGCCTAAAGCAAAACTTAAACTTTCAACTTAAGTAATCCCCGAGCAATATAGCATCGAGCCCCGATGAGATACCCTTCATCGTCATCTATATAGACACTTTTAACGTATTCCCTGGGAATACAATATAGTACCCAAGCCCCTTTCCCCTGGGGATTGGTGGTGGTATTTCACTTATCTCAAATCAACACCCCTGGGGTGTGCTTACTGTGTACGGATAAGCCTCCGCACTGGCCTACGGTTTCGCCGCCGTATCGGTCACGGATATCCTGCCGTGTCAGTCGTGGATATCCCGCCACGTCGATGGGGTACCCTATCAAACCTCAAATAACAAAAACATCGGTGCCTTACATATAGTTATTCACCATGTAAATGTGCTATCTTATATCAGTTAGGCCCTATCAAACATGATTCAATCTTGGATACATCCCTGGGATGTATCCATTCACTTGCATCACACCTGATGCTCTTATATCTTCACTTCATCATCCCCTGGGGATGGCTCATTATACTTACTCTTATTGATGTCACACACACACACTTTTCACAATTCTTAAGCAATAAACATTTGAATTTGAATTATATATCACTACATACATGCTCTTATAAAATAAAGTACATGTTCAAGGTGTTCCCTACCTCAAGTCTTTGTTTGCTCAACGCATCAAGGTCTCACGTGGCTCCTTGTGCATTAGTTCACACGTACCACCTATGGTACCACATAACAGGTGAAACACATCACAAAGGATGCAATAAAGAAGGTCCAAGACCCTCCAAGAATCTTAAAGTCAAACTCAAAAGTTAACATAATTTATCTCAGTCGATTAATCGAACTCCAAAATCGATTAATCGAAAGTCAATATCGATTAATCGATTCTCAAATCGATTAATCAAGATTTTCATTCGATTAATCGAATCCTAATTCAATTAATCGAAAATCTCTGCTCAGCCAAGTCGATTCTCAATTCAAGTAATCGAGTTCCTAAAATCGATTAATCGATCCCAAATCGATTAATCAAAAATTGAAAGCGATTAATCGAAATCTCATTTCGATTAGTCGATTTTCTACAAGTCATTTCCTCCAGCCCCTGGGGTCCACTGGAGGTTCCCAGTCGATTAATCGATACCCAAATCTATTAATCGAAATCCAAAGTCGATTAATCGAACTCCAATTCGATTAATCGAAATAGGGGTCCACTGACTTTTCAACTTCTTGGCCAATTTCGATTAATCGAAACCCAATTTCGATTAATCAAAATTGTCAGATTCAGCCCCCTTTTGGCTGTTCTTCTCAATCTTTTTCCACATTTTTTTCCTCTATTTTTCTAAACCATTTTCCTATGATTTACACCATTTTCAACTACAATCTAACCTCTACAATCTATGCATTTTATTCACAAAAATTTACCTTGAATCAATCTCAAATTGATTTCAAATCAAGTGGTTGGAAGGCTAGGGTTCCAGCTTTGGCTTGAACGGATTCTTTGCGCAGAATCGGCCTCCTTAACACTTGAATCCCCCTTCCAATCACCCACAATGACTCCTTGCTTTATCACCCTCTTTAATCCTCTCTCTCTCTTCTTTACTTCTCTCTCAACAACCAAACTATTGATTTTAGGGTTATTAAACCCTTTTATCTCCCCCCTAGCTTGTGTGTTGAGCACATGCACCTCGATAGGTGTATGTGACTTTAGATTTTCAACACACACCACATAGCTACTCAAACCATCACATCACATTCACTCATCACACTCTACGCTAACTATCAAACTCCTAATTGGTCAAACCTATGACCGATCGGGCACGGATCCCGAGGTCATAGTTTAGCATGATTTTTCGGGCTATTACATCCTCCCCACCTTGGGAATTTTTGTCCTCGAAAATAACTCAAGGTATGTCTGTCTGGGTCTCTCTCCCCCCCACACTCTCAGGTGAGGTGGTCCCGTTTACTCAGACACATTTAGGTATTTACCAATACAAGCATGGAAGTACATTAACAAAATGAAACAATTGCTACCAAAAAGTTTGATTTATATTTAAACTTTGGAAATTTACAATGCCAGATAAGTTGGCGTTCAAAAATAATCTACAGGTATACAATGACGACTCTAAATATATAGAAGACTCAGGCTGTCCCCTCGCCAGGCTGGTCGGGTACTGGAGTAGGCTGCTCCATCTGAGGTGACGGTGCTACAGTGGCTGGCGGGTCTGCTGGAGCTGGCTGCGGCTGCGGTGGTGGCGACTGTGGTGGAAGCGTCTCAGTCGGCGGAGCGGAGGCAGATGTGGAAGGAGCCGCGTCTGTAGTGGCAGTGGGATGGAAGACGGGTCCTCGATGGAAGGCTGTGCGTCCGGCTGTCCACTCCTCCTCCTGGGCGAGGTAGCGGCGGTAGTCGGTCGGGTAGATGTGGCGGAGGGTGTGAAAGAGGAGGAAGTCCATCCTCCGGTTCATCCGTTCATTGTTGGCCTCCATACGGGCCAACACCTCCTCTATGGTCGGCCCAGATGATGCGGCGCGCCGGCGGTAGGACGAGGTGGGTGTCGCGGGCGCGGAGTGGGCAGGTGGCGTCGGTGAGGCTGCGGTATGAGAGGGAGCCCTCTCCACGGATGGCTCAGCGGGGACAGGGTGTGCCCCACCCACGGGTGGTTCCTGCTGTGGTGGTGGGGGTGGTGGCGGTGCTACTGCTGCTGCTGGGGCTACCGGAGCAGGACCCGGAGCCGGTAGGGTCCGCTTTAGTCGGGCCCATGAAGACGTAGAGAATGTCTTCACGCAGTCCGTAGCCCTCATCTCGTGAGGAGAGACGGTGTAGGAGGGATCGTCGGAGTAGCACTCCAACATGCTCGATATAAGGCAAGCGTAAGGCATCTTCTCCTTGGGCCTTAGGTTGCCCTTCATTAGCTTGCCCTTTATATACCTCATCCCCTCAAGGATGAGCATGGTGGCGTCAAACCACCGGCCACAGAAGGCCGAGTAAAGTGCCTGCTGCACTTTCTCCACGCGCTCGGTATCGTGACACATAGGGTAGAGGTTGCACTTGACCACTGAGTCAAGCATCCACATATAGTGGGGAAGTTCAACCCTCTTGATGGAGGATCCCGACCCCTTCTTGCCATTGGTCATGCGAGTCATGACCTCCTCGAAGCGCGGTTCCTCCTCAAAGGGTGGGATAGGGTAGTCTCGGGGGTGAAATCGAGGTAGCACTCGAGCACCTCGTGTATGTGGCGACGAGTGATCGTGTAGTCGCGACCCTCAATAGTGGTCTTGATCACATCGTCGGTCGGGCCGTCCACAAGCCCTTGATAGAATAATCTCACCAATCTAGGGTAGTAAGAACCTCGGATTGGTTTGAGAAGGTTTTCGAGACTGGCATTGTTAAGATAGTTTCGAGCCCATTGGGTCTCGCCCGGCACATCGGGATTGGTGAATAGGGTAGGGTCGATAATGTTTTCGACCTCAAAGGTCTTGGCCGCCCACCATTCGTTTGGTTGCACCATGTTAGTGGGTGGTGGGGGCATTGGGGTCGATTCGCGGGAAGACTCGCGCGAGGATGCGCTCGTCGAACCGGAGGTGGTCTCCGATGCCGACGGTGATGGAGTCCTCACCGGCGATGGGGTAGGTGGTGGTGGCGCGGCGTTCTTACGCCGAACCAGGAGCTTAGAAGTTGCCTTCTTTGAAGACAACCGGGTTTTGGGCGGCATGGTTGGTGAAATAGTAAGAATCTAGGGTTTTTATAGTTCAAATTGAAGGAAAAAGTACGAATCTAGGGTTTACCTTAGGTTTCGATCTGAAATGGGGCGATCTTAGTCGAAAATCGACGGAGAATACTCAAAACCCTAGCTCGGATGGATGGCTGGAGAAGAAGGAGAAAAGGCGCTCAAAAACTCAAAGTGCAAATGATTCGAATGGGAAAGAAAATCCCTAATTTTATATATATAGGCTCCGGCTCGATTAATCGAAATCCAGAATCGATTAATCGAGATTTCAAACTATGTTAAGCCGCGTAAAATCGATTAATCGATTTCCCAAATCGATTAATCGAAAGTCAGATTCGATTAATCGAAACCATTTCGATTAATCGAAATCGTATCTGTTTAAAATTTTACATTTTTTGAGCTCACTGGCGCGAGCCAGTCGATTAATCAAAATCCATTTCGATTAATCGAAATTTCAAAATTGATTAATCGAATTTCACTTCGATTAATCGAAATCGTGCAGTAACTTCTAAATTTCCAGAATTCCTTAAGTTATTCGATTAATCGAAATCCATTTCGATTAATCGAAATTTCAAAATCGATTAATCGAAATTCACTTCGATTAATCGAAATCGTCTATCTGACTTAAATTTCTTCCAAGTCCCTTTAGTAAATCGATTAATCGAGGTCCAGTTCGATTAATCGAAATCCAAAATCGATTAATCGACACTGCTTCGATTAATCGAAATTTCATTAATTTACTCCCAATTCTTCTAACATTCCCAGCTTGTTCGATTAATCGAACTTGCAGTTCGATTAATCGAATTCCCAATTCGATTAATTGAATTCCCAAAATCGATTAATCGATTTCCAAATCGAGTAATCGAAATTATAACTCGATCAATCGAAATTTCATTCTATGTATATTCTAACTCTTATTCAAATTTCCAATCACTGGTACCTGCCAGTCGACTAATCGAACAAAATCGATTAATCGATTTGAAATTCGATTAATCGGTTTTGCCCAATTTCTTAGACTTTCAAGTTCTTTGGTTCTTTGATCATTTTTGACAATTTATGTCATCAAGTGGTTCGTAGATCCATAAAAACACATTCACTTGGTCATGTACATACAAACTCTGTTCCTTTAATCATACTTTTGAGCAAAATTTCCATCGAATTACAAGTCTTGCGGAGATTCCACAAACATGCTTGTGGTTGACATTTGATTCTCACGTCGTTGGAAACAAGGCTGGATATTGTTCTTTCACATCGACCTCTCGTTCCCAAGTAGCCTCTTCTTTTGGATGATTGTTCCATCGAACAAGCACTAAGGGAATCACTTTAGTGCGCAGTACTTGTTCCTTTCGATCCAAGATTTCCACAGGTTCCTCTATCGTGCTCATGTCCTCACACATCTCGATAGGTTGCTTTCCTAACACATGAGATGGATCATTCACATACTTCCTGAGCATCGATATGTGGAAAACGTTATGTACTCGATCAAACAGCGGTGGTAAACCAATGCGATACGCAACTTCACCTACGCGTCCCAAAATTTCAAATGGTCCAATATAACGTGGACTTAACTTCCCTCTCTTGCCAAATCTCATTACACCTTTCATAGGTGACACTTTCACAAACACGTGCTCGCCCACTTTATAGTCGACACTAGTCCGCTTCATATCGGCGTAACTTTTCTGTCTACTTTGTGCTGACTTCAGTCTTTCTCTGATAATTCGAACAACGGTGGCGTTGTCTTCAAGTAGTTTTGGCCCTAACACAAATTTCTCACCTGTTTCCTCCCAATTGAGGGGTGATTTGCATCGTCGTCCATACAGAGCTTCATACGGTGCCATGCCAATGCTCGTTTGGAAACTGTTGTTGTATGCGAACTCGAGCATCGGTAGATACTCATCCCAGTATCCTTGCATATCAAGCATGCATGCTCTGAGCATGTCTTCTATTACTTGGTTCACTCACTCTGTCTGCCCATCAGTTTGGGGATGGAAAGCTGAACTAAAGTCTAGTCGTGTTCCCATTCCTTCTTGAAATTTCTTCCAAAACTTGGATGTATATAGTGGGTCACGATCTGAAACTATGCTGCATGGAATTCCATGTAATCTTACAATCTCCTTCATGTATAAATCGCCGTCTCCTATTATGTAGTATTGTACGGCAAAAGTCGTTGATTTGGTCAATCGATCTCTGACGACCCAAATGACATTGTGTCTCTTGGCAGTACGGGGCAATCCAACAATGAAATCCATTGAGATCGATTCCCACTTCCATTCAGGATTGGTAAAGGTTGTACAGCGATCCAGCAGGATGTCTATGATCAACCTTCACTAGCTGACAAGTCAAACACCGTGACACGTACTCGGCCACGTCTTGCTTCAGTCCTCTCCACCAGTAGTTCTTTTTCAAATCTTGGTACATTTTGGTGCTACCAGGGTGGATAGCATAATTTGACTTATGGGCCTCATCAAGAATCGTTCGTCTTAGATCGGCATTGTCCGGAATGCATAAGCGGCCTTTAAACAATAAAGAACCGTCTTCTTTAACCGAGAAGTCCGACCTGATGCCTTCACTCACGTCTTGATGAATCTTTGTCAATGCCGGATCTTTCATCTGTAAATCGTGGATATGTTCAAATATCACTGGCTTTACTGATATGTTAACCAAAAAGGATCCGGTGGCTTTTGACTCAATGTTCGCATCGTAGAATGCCAGATCTTCCAATAATTTCCAGCGGTGCATACCCAAAATCAAACAAGCTAACTGAGCTGAACCTTTTCGACTCAATGCATCGGCTACTACATTCGCCTTGCCTGGATGGTATTGTATGGAGCAATCATAGTCCTTGAGGAATTCCATCCACCTGCGCTGTCTCATGTTGAGCTCTTTACGTATGGTAAATCGGTGAAAATTTCAAAAGTTTCACCATACAAATAATGTCTCCAAATCTTCAGCGCAAAAATGACTGCTGCTAGTTCCAAGTCATGAGTCGGGTAATTTTTCTCGTGTTCTTTCAGCTGTCTTGATCCGTAAGCTATCACCTTCTTGTGTTGGTTGAGTACACAACCAAGGCCATTGTATGACACGTCGCTGTACACGGCGTATCCTCCACTGCCTGAAGGAATCGCTAGCACTGGAGCCGAAGTGAGTCTCGTTTTGAGTCCTTGAAAACTCTTCTCGCATGCCTCACTCCACTCAAACCTTGAATCTTTTCGTGTCAGCTTTGTGAGAGGTCCTAATATCTTTGAAAACCCCTCGACGAAACGTCGATAATAGCCTGCTAAGCCCAGAAAACTTCGGACATCGATCACTATCTTTGGTTGCTCCCATTTAACCACTGCTTCTATCTTTGCTAGATCTACAGTGACTCCCTGCTTTGAGACGACATGTCCCAAAAAGCTAACCTCTTCCAACCAAAATTCACACTTGCTGAGTTTGGCGTACAATTGGTGTTCACGTAGCGTCTGTAGAGCAATCCTCAAATGTTCTTCGTGTTCCGTCTTGGATTTGAAGTATATCAGTATATCATCAACAAACACTACGACGCAGGAGTCCAAGTGTGGTTTAAACACTCGGTTCATCAGATCCATAAACGACACCGGAGCATTCGTCAATCCAAACGGCATCACAAGGAATTCATAGTGTCCATACCGTGTCCGGAAAGCTGTCTTCTGAATATCCTCAGCCTTGACTCGCAACTGATGATATCCAGATCTCAGGTCGATCTTGGAAAAATACCTTGCTCCTTGCAGTTGGTCGAATAGATCGTCAATTCTAGGCAAAGGGTAGTGGTTCTTCATAGTGAGTTTGTTCAATTGTCGATAGTCAATGCATAGTCGCATTGACCCATCCTTCTTCTTGACAAACAAGACCGGTGCTCCCCATGGAGACACGCTCGGTCTAACAAATCCCTTGTCCATAAGTTCTTGTAGTTGTTCCTTCAACTCCTTTAACTCAGCAGGAGCCATTCTATAAGGCGCTTTCGAAATAGGCTCTGTTCCTGGTGCTAAGTCAATGGTGAATTCTATCTCTCTTTCTGGAGGTAATCCAGGCAATTCCTCTGGAAACACGTCGGCGAAGTCTCGCACAACTGCTATCTCAGAAATGACGTTCTTTTCTTCCTTGTCCTCCTTTAAGAAAGCTAAGTATCCACTGCAACCCTTTCTGATCATTTTCTCGGCCCTTACTGCCGAGATCAGTGGCACAAATGATGACCTCACTCCTTGAAACCGAAATGATCTTCTTGTGTTGGGTCTGAAAATGACTTCCTTGTTCTTGCAATCGACGGTTGCACAATGCTGCGCCAACCAGTCCATGCCAAGGATCACATCAAACCCTTGCATGTCTAACAGTATCAACTTTGTTTCCAATTCATGCACCTCTAAGTCTCGAACTACTACAATGATGGATTTGCAAGCTAACTCCGTGTCTACTAACTCTCCAGTCGGAATAGACACAGATAGGACGAAATCCAACGTCTCTGGAACAATCTTCATCTTCTTGGCGAAACGTGGAGTGACGAATGAGTGGGTAGACCCTGGGTCTATCAACACTCGAGCGTCATATCCACCGAAGCATCCTTTTTCATATATATTTAAAGTACCTATAGCATACATACATACATACAATAATTTACACATCAATTTACACTCTTAATTCACATACAGCTTTTGTATAAAAAAAAAAATCTATACAATTTCTAATGCATGCTCCTTCTCTATCTAAAATTTTAATGAAATGAAAATTTTCTTTAATTTTAACGAGTCTCACCTTGGATGACGTCATGCACGTTCCACCTTCGACCCGGTGACGCATAGGCTCTCCCCACGATCGGCTTCACGGCTTGAATGGGTGGGTGTATAGCAATCGAAACCGTCTTTCTCTTATCCGTCTCGGGGCAATCCTTGATCAAGTGGCCCACCTTGCCACATCGAAAATAGCCCCTAGTTTCCAATCTACAATCCACTGTCCTATGAGGCTTGCCACACTTTGCGCAAGTCTCCCGAGGTGCGGAAGAAATAGTACGAGAACCCTGTGTGATAGTGGCGCCAGTAGACATGGCAGGGCTCTCATAGCGAAAAGGTCTCCCCGACGTAAGTAATGGGAACCTTTGTTGGTGTTGTTGTTAAGCCGGCCTTCCGAAACCCCCTTGGAACTGTGGTTTCTGATTTTGGCCCACGAACCTCGGCTTTTTGTTCACCGGTTCATAGTGCCCCGATCTTCCTTGTTCATTTCCTCCTCTCTGCTGCTCTCTCTGTCGATATCTATTTGTATTCTCCTCTTCAACCACTAGTGCTTTACTCATGACCTCTTCATAGGTTCTCAGCTGAAATGGAGCTACGCCTCCCGTAACTTCAGGCTTCAATCCTTGCTGAAACCTCTTAGACTTCATCACTTGAGCTGGCAATCCAGAGTAAACAGGCAAGTCGTAGAAACTCTACCCCATATTCTCTCACTGTCATTCTCCCTTGCACTAACTGTAAAAATTGTATCTCAAGCTGGTTCCTCACCACTTCCAGAAAATATTGTTTGTTGAACTCCTCAACAAACTCCTCCCAAGTCCAAGGCAACTCTGGGGTCTCCTGAGTCCGAGTCTGTATCACGGACTTCCACCAAGGCCCAGCCTCCCCATCCAACATATAAGCTGCCCATCTCACACTCTCATCTTCCGTGCATGTTAGCACGCTAAAGACTTTCTCCATCTCCATCGGCCCAGCCTCGCCGCCATGGTGTCTGCACGCTAGAAAATGAAGGAGGTCTCATCCTCCTAAACTCAGAAAGATGAGGGCACAGTGCGCAGTCCCATGTGGTGTAGGTGGTGGTCATTCTCTTGACGCATGAGCTGCAAAGGATGCGGCTTGTTGTGCCATGGCAGCTGCCATAGTCTCCATAGTGTGCATCATCTTTTGTCGCTCTTTTCTGTCTTCTTGTCTTTCTCTCACTCTTTCTTGTTCTCTTAGATCTTGATCCTGCCGATCTCGATCCTCTTCATTATGCTGTCTACTACTACTGCCCCCTGGGGCCTCAGTACCTCCTAAAGGCACTCTATTAGTAGGAGAGATGTAATCATCTCCACTACGTAGACTCCTCTCTGGCCTCCCCTTGGTCGGCCTCTTCCTCTAGATGACATTTGCGGCTGCATTTGAAACTAAAGTTTCGTTAGCAGAAGCCCCTATGTTCTGACCAAAAGGATGATTGTCAGAAAATAGCTTTGATACCAACTGTGACAGCCCGAATTTCGGCATCCCGAAACCCGTGCCATCAGCACGATCATCTAGACCGTGCCCCTTAGCTAAGCACGGAACATTGGCACATCAAGCATAAAATGAAACAATAAAGGAGCTGCGGAATTTAAATCTTCATATTAAGTAATTCTCCAAAAGACAGTTCTACCCTCATGCCTCTGCATGAATGGAGAACCGATCCGAACCATCGATGATAGCAATCATCACGGATGGTTCGTCCCAAAAGAATAATCCCAACTCAATATATACATGGTTTAAACAAAACAAGGCTTGACATACCAAGCCGTACAAATCTCTCTCAAAAGCCCTCAAAGTGGCACAACGGAGTCCTCTAGAAGAAGTCCTCAGGAGGTGGCTCCAACTCTTTGCCGGCCGCAAGGTCCGACTCACCGGGGTCAGCTTCTCCTGAAGCCTCGGCAGCTGCTAGTAGTGGACCTGCGACGTATAGTCTATAGGATGAGCTACATCCTAGCTCAATAGGGAACAAAACACAGTTGAACATATAAATTATTACTCACATATATTCCATGATATGACATGCATGATGTGTCTATGCAGTTACTGATAAAACAGTTAAAAAGTATTACATTTTACTGGTAGTTTACTCGTGTCTTTTATTTGCTCATGAATGATGCTGAAAAGGCCTAAAGCAAAACTTAAACTTTCAACTTAAGTAATCCCCGAGCAATATAGCATCGAGCCCCGATGAGATACCCTTCATCGTCATCTATATAGACACTTTTAACGTATTCCCTGGGAATACAATATAGTACCCAAGCCCCTTTCCCCTGGGGATTGGTGGCGGGGTTTCACTTGTCTCAAATCAACACCCACGGGTGTGCATCGTAACGGATAAGCCTCCGTGACCGCCTACGGTTTCTCCAGATCGGTCATGGATATCCTGCCGTGTCAGTCGTGGATATCCTGCCACGTCGGTGGGGTACCCTATGAAACCTCAAATAACAAAAATATCGGTGCCTTACATATAGTTATTCACCGTGTAAATGTACTATCTTATATCAGTTAGGCCCTATCAAACATGATTCAATCTTGGATACATCCCTGGGATGTATCCATTCACTTGCATCACACCCGATGCTCTTATATCTTCACTTCATCATCCCCTGGGGATGGCTCATTATACTTACTCTTATTGATGTCACACACACACACTTTTCACAATTCTTAAGCAATAAAACATTTGAATTTGAATTATATATCACTACATACATGCTCTTATAAAATAAAGTACATGTTCAAGGTGTTCCCTACCTCAAGTCTTTGTTTGCTCAACGCATCAAGGTCCCACGTGGCTCCTTGTGCATTAGTTCACACGTACCACCTATGGTACCACATAACAGGTGAAACACATCACAAAGGATGCAATAAAGAAGGTCCAAGACCCTCCAAGAATCTTAAAGTCAAACTCAAAAGTTAACATAATTTATCACAGTCGATTAATCGAACTCCAAAATCGATTAATCGAATCTGATTCGATTAATCGATTTCCAAAATTGATTAATCGAAAGTCAATATCGATTAATCGATTCTCAAATCGATTAATCAAGATTTTCATTCGATTAATCGAATCCTAATTCGATTAATCGAAATTCTCTGCTCAGCCAAGTCGATTCTCAATTCAAGTAATCTAGTTCCTAAAATCGATTAATCGATCCCAAATCGATTAATCGAAATCTCATTTTGGTTAGTCGATTTTCTACAAGTCATTTCCTCCAGCCCCTGGGGTCCACTGGAGGTTCCCAGTCGATTAATCGATACCCAAATCGATTAATCGAAATCCAAAGTCGATTAATCGAACTCCAATTTGATTAATCGAAATCGGGGTCCACTGACTTTTCAACTTCTTGGCAATTTCGATTAATCGAAACCCAATTTCGATTAATCAAAATTGTCAGATTCAGCTCCCTTTTGGCTGTTCTTCTCAATCTTTTTCCATATTTTTTTCCTCTATTTTTCTAAACCATTTTCCTATGATTTACACCATTTTCAACTACAATCTAACCTCTACAATCTATGCATTTTATTCACAAAAATTTACCTTGAATCAATCTCAAATTGATTTCAAATCAAGTGGTTGGAAGGCTAGGGTTCCAGCTTTGGCTTGAACGGATTCTTTGCCCAGAATCGGCCTCCTTAACACTTGAATCCCCCTTCCAATCACCCACAATGACTCCTTGCTTTATCACCCTCTTTAATCCTCTCTCTCTCTTCTTCACTTCTCTCTCAACAACTAAACTATTGATTTTAGGGTTATTAAACCCTTTTATCTCCCCCTAGCTTGTGTGTTGAGCACATGCACCTCGATAGGTGTATGTGACTTTATATTTTCAACACACACCACATAGCTACTCAAACCATCACATCACATTCACTCATCACACTCTACGCTAACTATCGAACTCCTAATTGGTCAAACCTGTGACCGATCGGGCACGGATCCCGAGGTTATAGTTTAGCGTGATTTTTCAGGCTATTACAAAAACTGATTTAGACACCTTGTATACAGGTTTCAATTCAAACTGTTGGGTTGAACGAAGTTACTCTTATTTATACTTCTATTTTTAGGATAAATGACCATAGATAGAACCATGATCATCCAACTTTTAAGCCATGCTGCACATATCACACTTAGTGGGGATTTGAACTATCCAATCTACACACTCTAATATGGACGATTGTGCATATTTCTTTAGCAGTTGATATTCAAGTGCACCGATTGCATGGTTCCAAGCCTTTCATTAAGTGTGATTCTTTGCGAGAGACATGTGTTAGTGATGGGCTGCTAGTTGGACTACTTGGATGGCATAAAAATGGGTGGTCATGGTTATCTCTGTACAAGTGGTCAACACAGTCACTCCCTTTGTTTGTAAAATTTTAATTTTAGTTAACTATGAATGTCTTACTATATTTATAAAAAAAATTAAGATATATTATAGATTTATTAGTCAACATATTTTTCACAAGCCAAGTCCAGATTAATTCTGAGCCTAGACCCTAGAGGTCCTCGTACTAATCTGAGTCCAGGTTCTTGGACCTGGGTCTCTCACCTCTATTGTTAAAACTCCCTTTTGATTGTGCATTACCTGCTAATGGAGATTTTCTTCAACCTCAGTTTGAATTAAAACTCCCAATATTAAACAAAAGATATTACTAGAGTAAGCCTGAAAGTGATTGTGATTTAGATATTGCTTATCCAAATTCAATTTAATCTTATTAGTATAACAAATGTGCTCTTTGGAACTTAACAGTCCTCTCAAAAGTTATAATTGCAGATATAATAAATTAATGAGTGAAAATAACATAGGATAATTTGACATGGAATAGGGAGCTTGAGCAAAATTGCCTCCCTCTTCGCCTCTTTATCTCTCACCTCTTCGCCTCCTCCCCTCTCTCTCCTTCTTCGAAACTCTAGCCCCCATCTCCCCCTTTGAAACCCTAGCTTCCATCTCCCCCTTCGAAATCCTAGCCTCCATCTCCCTCTTCTTTTGTCAAATGAAATCCTCTTCAAAACCCTAGCTTTCCAATGGTTTCCACACCGTCTTCTTTGTCTCTTCTTCTTCCTCTTCAACCCTCACTTTTCATTTCCTCTGCTCCACACAAATTCCTGAAACGAAACCTTGTCTTCATTTCAGATAGAGGGTTTGTACATGCAAAGAATGAGAAGTTCGAAAGAGGATCTCGCTTTATCTGCTTCAACGACACAAAATAAAAAGCTAAAATCGGGGTTCCTAACTCCTGAGAAGGTAGGTTTCTCTTTTTTGAATTTGATCAAAGTTTTGATCTATTTTTTTTCAAGGTTTGTTGAGTTTTTGTGTGATATATTGTTTGAAATGCATAATTCAAGGATTTACATAACAAAGCTCTATCAATTTTAATATCAGATTGAAATCGAATCACAAAACCCTAACCTGTTCGATTTGATATTGGCTTCGAAATCTCCACCGTCCGCATTTGGATCTTCAATCGAAGCGAATCGGTGACCCTGATTTTTGTAAATCAAAATCGATGTGTGCCATGTGGAATCTCTAATCTACAGCAAGTTATAAATTCAAAGAAACCATAAAATATCTCTCATTCACGCCCTAGAGAAGGTATGCATGGAGTTTTTTTTTTTTTTTTTTAAATTGCTATCTCGGTTTTTTTGTCTATTTGTGCAAAATATATTCCAAGTATTCTATTTACCCTTGTGTGTATATCAATATAGGTTTTAGCAAGTTGTTCATTATTACGATTGGTTGAGAATATTCAATATCTGCTCCATTTATTTGTTTATATTGATACCTTATACATGCACAGTTTTTCTTATATGATTTTGTTGGTTCTTCAAGAGTATGTTATATATTTGGCCTCCTGAACCTCAGGGAGCTCCATTGCAGTAGGTCTATGTTTTTTCCTTTTCATCTTTCAACTGATGTGGATCATATTTTTGTAGTGCAAAAAAAAAATTGGACCAGATGGGCAATCGAACTGTGGTCCAACCAGCACCGGAATCACTGCTGTTACAGTCTATTTATGAACCGTTCGATAGCTGAAAATTATCGAACTGTTTGGTTTAACTGACAAACCATTTGGACCAGATGGTCTCTATTGACTATTGATCTACTCGTTCCCGATTCAAGCCTAGATTTTGGTAGTCGGGTTTGTACTCTGATGAAATCTCACCGTAGAAATTATAAGCTCTGTTCTTGAGAGTAATTTAAAATATATAAAAATTAGTTAAATCACTGGTAAGAGATTTTCCCAGCAATTCCTTTTTACCCTTCTCTCTGTTTTTCATCCTTTCTCTTTGTTTTTCATCCTTACAACGTATATATGGTTGGATTTCAACAGAGGCTGTGTTTTAATTATTTTTTATTTTTAATTATAGAAAACTTACATCGTGTGCATACCTGCAGACCCCAGTCTACACGATTGCTGCTAATGCTGGAGTTGAAGGGGCAGTGATTGTTGGCAAGCTACTAGAGCAAGATAACCTTGATCTTGGTTATGATGTAGCGAAAGGTGGATTTTTTGGAAATCTTATATAGATATATATTTTGTTTATATTGACTTGTGATTTGAGGTTGTCAATGGGTAGTGTGGTTTACCTGTTACCCGACTTGGCTTTTGAATCAAGTCGGTCGAACCTTGTGTTTGTGACCTCTAGATAGGTAGGACAATAATAATAAGAATAATAATAATAAATTTTAAAAAAATAAATAAATAAACTTCTACGCCGACGGCTACCAAAGTAGCCGTCGGCTTAGGGATAAGGGTCTACGGCTAAATATATAGCCGTCGGCATAGACCCATTTAATTTTAAAAAAATAAAAAACTCTACGCTGGCGGGTGTATGGGATATGACTTAGGCCGACGGCTGCAAAACGTCGGCGAATGCATATGCCGACGAAAGTATCGCCGACGGATTGCACTTGAGATTTGATTGCAAAAATGGAAATGAAGCTATCAAGTTCCAAACCGCATGCAACAGATTCTAGGTCTAGAGATTTCAGCTCGAAAATCAGAAAGGTACCTCAATGGTGCTCCGATTCTCAGATCCAAATGATGTTCAGAAAATGAAAAACCTAGAGATCGATGAAATCCGTTTTGGAACAACAACAATGGATAGATGGAGTCGGATTTGAAACAGCGGCAATTGATCAATGGAATTCAATTTCAAACAGCGGCAGTGGAACCATGGAATTCGATCTCGAATAGTGCCAATGGATCGATGGAAAGGAGAGTTTGGGTGGGAAATAGGGTTTCAGTGGAGAGAGAGTGGTTTTGGAGAGAGAAGATCCTGCGTCTGCATCTGTCGATGGAGAGAGGGGTTTGGCTGGGAAGAGAAAGAGTTGGGTTCTATGGCAATTTATATGGGGCGGATAAAAAATTACTAATGTAAAAACTTAAAATAAGTAGCCGCCACTAAAACCCATTTGTTTTGTAGTGACAATTTGATTATCACATTTGAGAAGGTATTATTTTGTGCAGATCCAGTTACTCAGTGTGTACTTGTTTTTGAACTAATGTTGTCTGTGATGCCTTTGTTTACTGTCTTAGTTTTTTGTTGTAGTCAACTTGTATTTGGTTGCGAAATTTTGGAAATATAAAATTCCAAAGGAAATTTTTAAAGAGGCTCGGGGATATGGGTTGGAATGCATGGATCCATGTGGAAACTATCAAGGGGATCGGGTGAGATGGAAACTTGTCCATACATGATCAGAGATTACTCGAAAAAATTGGGCATGCTCCATTGCATATCCACCGTCCATAGTGTGGTCAAAGGGAGAAAAATTCAATGCACCAAAATATATGGGGCGGTACCCAAGTTTTGACCACTAACAAAACTTTTTTTTTAATTTTTTAAAATCTTTTTTTCTAGATCACATGCCAGATGGCACATGATCCAAAGACTGGTGTTATTTTGGTATCACCTGCCATGTGGCATGTGATCCGGGACTGGAATGCACGGATTCATCCATGCATTCCAACCCATATGAGCTTTTCCCAATGTTAAAAATGTGTGAACATAAATTCTGACTAGACATGGTTGCTATATGTTTTTATAGCCTATAAAAAAATCTAATATATACGGTATAATAAGATCCTGAAGCATCCACTAGGCAACTTGCAAACTCAAGGTCACATCACAATATTGAGCTTACAATTGAACTACAAAAATGTAATATTGTCAACGAAGTACCAAAATGAACTACCATTTGTAGAAGGCAATTGGCAAGAAAATAAATCAATTTGGCACTTCATTTTGGTACTTTAATAAATAAAAATTTGATCCAAATACAGCAGAATGTGACGCTTTTATCCTAAAAGTATCGTAAAACTATAAAAGCATATCAGGTACAAGTGTTTATATGGTGTCGCGTTGATATACATATCTCTAGGTATCTTAGATTTCTACTGCTATTTATCCTTTGGTAATAAGAAATAGGGGATTATTATCTCTAGGGTGTTACTCAGGCATTTTTTGTAATTTTTCTGTTCCTATTTTATGGCCTTGCTTCTGTAACATTGTTTTCTTGGTTTAACCAGATGACTGTTAGTTTAAGTCATTTAGGGCTATTTTGAAAAGAAAACAAAAAATGTTAGACTCAGTTCCAGTCCTTGTGTGGTTTTTTGGGTGAATTGGAGGTTTAAGATTGACTTCGACTAAGTTGAGTTCGATCTGGGTGGCACAACGCACAAGGTCAAGTTGCTAAACTGGCATTAATTGATTTAAATTGCTAGGAATTGGCTAAGATGATGAGAATTGTTTAAGGAGTAACATTTTAGAAATTGATGGCCCTGTCACTTATGCTATGAAATAATAAGTTATTATACTTGTTTGGATTATGACGTGTATAACTTTCAAAAATCTTCATTTTATGTCTTATGACTTTTATAACTTCCCAAAATTTTCATTTGCTGGACATTAATTAATTTCTCTTCCCATTTATTTGCCTCGCATTATACAGAATCGTCAAAATTACTCACAGCTACCAAGGGATGCCAAAGTTTCTTCTGTCATGACAGTTCCTGTGCGAATGAATGGAAGAGGAAGAGGAAGACAGGAAGCAAGGCTTCTAGCTAAAGATACTAAATCAGAAGCCACTCCAGTAATGGGAAACGAGTTGAGCATCCTTGGGACTTATAAAGCATTCTGTATTTGTTTTGTCCGGCTAAGTGGAATTCTATTCCCGCGCACGAGGTTTTTCATCTTTAACATTATGCCCTTTTTCCATTCACAAATTTTATAAGAAGTAACACTTTGTTATCGTTGTCTCTTATAAGCTTGGAAACATTTGGAGAAATTTTCTCTTTAGTAATCAGTGATCTGAGTAAGTTTCTTTCATCTAGGGCTGAGGAGGAGCTGAATTTTGGTTCAGATGTTACTGAAAATGAATTTTTTATTCTTAGGCTTCTCGCCATTCTCATATTCACAGTGCATAATGTGAATAAGGAGACCTGAAGGCCAGTCATATGCTGAGATCTTGCAATGTTTAGCTCTCCTTCAGAATGCATTTACTGCTGCCTTCGAGTTAATGAGTCATATTCTCAAAAAATGCATACAGTTGCATGATGTTTCATCAAGCTATCTTTTATCCACTATTTTAGTTTTCATTGAGTGGCTAGCTTGTTGTCCTAACATTGCAGTCGGCTGTGATGTCGAGGAAAAGCAAGCCATTGCAAGATCTTTCTTCTGGAATAAGTGCATGCATTTCTTAAACAAGCTGATATTGAGCGGTTTTGTATATGTCGATGGTGACAAAGACGAGACCTGCTTCTCAGATATGATCAAGTATGATGAGGGAGAGAAACTAGCAATTGACTTGCATTGTGGGAGGACTTTGAGTTAAGAGGATTTTTACCTCTTATCCCTGCGCAACTCATCTCGGATTTTTCAAGGAATCTGCCACTGGATGATTATAGTTGGCTAGATGGGTATCATATGCCATCGACTGAAGGAATGGGACAATACAATTCCCTCAATCAGAACGCGCATACGTATCCACATACTGCTGGTAATAGCAATTCCTTGACTGATACGTTGAGCTTTCCTTTCCCTGGGAAACAAATTCCTTCTGTACAGTCCCATGTAGAAAAAATGAAAATGTGGCAGGACTATCAACTTCCTGAGCATTTGAGGTTTTACCAAGAACAGATAAGGCTTTACGCAACAGCGCATGGAGATAGGAAATCAGCAAGCTGCTCCACTGACAGAGCAATATCAAAGGCAGTCTCTGTGGTCAAGCCGGTTCCTTGTGTGAGACGCACTTCATCAAAGGATAGATGGTATGATCCATGCTTATTCGTGCATTTTTTTTACTTACTACATCTAGTTCAAAATGTGCCTTGGGTTTCCGATTTTTTTAATTTTTATGCATAACTCCTCTAATTTGTTTCCAATGTCTTATTATGATACCAATGTGTTTGACTGATTTTAATTGTCTTTGCACTTGAAGTTATCGAGAATCTGTCAGATGATTGACCTGCAGAATGGTGCTGTCGAGTGCGGCTCCACCTTGCAGCTCTGTTGATGCTATTAAATTTTTGTTGGAAGGCTTAGAGCATGGATGATCATTGGAGCGTTGCAGGCACCTGCCCTTAAAAAATGTGAGTCTCGATGCTTATTTGGAATCATCAAACTATTCGATATTGCAAAATAATAATAATTGTATTATTATTAGTATTGAAGATATTAATAATAAAAAGAGCAAGCATACTTCCATGCCTTCACTTGTTTCTCGCAAGCTTTGTAAAGAGCAGGGTGTTCTCTAATTTTGGTCTATGATTTCTGTTAAAGCATGGTCATCAAAACCTTAATTTCTTTCCAGATTGGTCCCCTTGGATGTTGGGGAATTCATAGTTCTAGAAAACTGAATTTGCTTAAGATGAGAGCGTACTCAATATCCTTAATGAAGCTCCTGATTTTCTCTGTGCAGCTTTTGCAGAATTGCTTCGAATTTTGACCAACAATACTAGCATTGCAAAGGGTTCATCTGCAGCCAAAGTTGTTGAGCATTCCTAGTGTCAATAGATCAGAGTTTGGTCCAGATGGACAACACAGTACTTTACAGGTTCTTGTGAATATATTGGAGCATTCCCACTTTTGTGTTGACTATAGTTTGACTCCTCATCAGGCATTGAACAGTTAGCAGTTCAACAGTTATCACTTTACTGGATTCGCCAATTCAAGCAGTTCAACAGTTGGCAGCTGAACTTCTCTCCCATCTTCACTTGGAAGAACATTTACAAAAGGAAACAACAAATCAACAAGCAATTGGTCCCTTGATTCGAGTTCTTGGGGCTAGGATACACATTATTCTACAGCAGAAAGCTATTAAAGCTCTCATTAGTATCAGACTGACTTGGCCAAATGAAATTGCAAATGAGGGTGGTGTCGCTGAATTTTCTAAAATGATATTGTAAAAAGATGGTGCCGATGTATATTTTTATTTTTGTACTATTGTAAAAAGACGGTGCCGATGTATATTTTTATTTTTGTACTATTGTAAAAAGACGGTGCCGATGTTCGAATTATAGCAGACATTTATTTTCCTTTTTGTACTATTGTAATTCTAACTATTGATTCAATTGAGTATCATATTTTCTCAATAAGTTTCTCAATTATTTTCCCTATTTTACTTTTATCAGAACCTTTATATCAGCAAAACTTCTTGTCGGCAGATTCAATTTACCAAAAATATATCACACTTCTCCTAAATGCAAGAAAAATAAATTAATCTAAACAACTAATTACTAATGAATCTAAGAACAATATTTAAATATGATCAAGGAATATGCTACCCCAGATTAGTACCCCTTTTCTATCATTAAAACGCACAGTTTCATTAAAGCATCATTCACACCATCATTCGTCTAGAAAAATGATTCGTAATAAAATGTGATCATAAATCCGGCATATCCTATCTAAAAACAATGACTCAGCCTATCATTACGGTATAAGTCATGTAAAAAGCATAGCATATCTCATGATGTTTAGATCACGATAGTAAATACATAATCGCTCTGCAGCCTAGATCAGTCTGCAAGTTCAGATCTAGCGATTACGGCCGTTGATACGCGCAATCAACGGTCATAACAAGTATTCAATATATTTTTAATAACACAAACTTTTAGCAAAATGATTCCATGATGACAATAATAGGCTGCGGTATTAATCATAAAAAATTGCTACTTATCTGGGGATCGCATCTTTCTCGATCAACTGATTTAGCCTCTCATCTTTTGTGTACGATCACATTCAAAGCCATTCCACTTTTCATTTATCTCCCAAAGATCTTCTACAATGCTTCTCCTAAATACAATCTATGATCTCATAAAATATAAAAGCAGAATAATGCTAAAGCCCTAAGTACAATCTACCCTGAGAAGCCCTAAGAGAAGAAGAGTAGAAAAACCCTTGAAAAGATGAAAAGAGATCCCAAAATTCCTAAGTGCCTTTTTCAAACCCGTAGCTTTCATTTTATAGGGTCGAACAAACCTAACCCTAATAGCCTCAATCGATTGAGAATTAAATCTCAATCGATTGACTTTTAAGTAGGGACAAAGTTGTCTTCTTCTGTCAATCATTTGATACTTAGTCCTCAATCGATTGACATCTAAAAGCAATTTCCGTGAACTCCCGCCCAACTTTGCATCAGCCACTGCCTCGGTATTTTGGCCATAACTATTTTTCTCAAACTCGGATTGAGGCGATTCTTATGGTGTTAGAAAAAAGACGACGATCTCTACAATGTTTGTGTTTTAGTAATTTCGTGAATCTGACGTCTTAAAGGTCCAAATTAAGCTGCAAGTCACACTAAGTTCTCGATGACCCAAAATTGCAGTGTTTTGACATTATTTTCGAAATTCTTGGGCTGTTTTAGAAACTTGGATTGTATTTACCTGAAATACTTTAAATCTAGTAATTCTCATCAGATAGCCTTCATCGGACAGCTAAATATAGGTATTTAGGGGTGAAATATTATCATATTTCACTACTCATCACACCCCTAAACCTACACTTTGCTAGTCCTCGAGCAAAGCAAACTAAAGAAAATAAATGCCACTTTCGTAGGGAGCACGATTGCACTTAGCATGTGCAACAAGCCTTTAAACCCATAGTTGGAGGAGTTGTGTCTCCTGAGGGTTTACAGTAAAGTTACCCACAAACTTCAAAAAATTTCAAACCATCGTCAAAATTGAGTTTTCAAAACATGATTTTTTTTATAACATATATACTATTCAAAAACAAAAATATTAATTGTTTCAATATGTGAATCATCAATCTTAAATATTAATGTCATGTTAATCATGCTAGTATCCATTCAAATTAATCTAATGCTCGAATTGTTAGATAACTCATTCATTCATGTCTAAACGTGAAGTATGTGAATACCAAGACCAAGATTCATCCATCTCGGAACCAATTTAAACAGTAAATCATCAGATCTCATGTGTCGACTCAATCCTCACTTTAGGTATACTCTCAAAATAAAATCACTCTGATGATGGGTAAGTTTTCGCACACATGTGAGAGATCAATTCAAAGCGAGCAAAAAGGTCTCACATGATAAATGAAACAAGATGCAATCAATGAACAAAAATAAATCTCATAAGAACAGATACTTGTATATCCTAAGCATGTCATATTAAGTGTCATAAGTATCACATACTTACCAATGCAAGATTGGATCATGAAGGTCTTTTGTAGGGTTGTAATGGGGCTCAGGAAAGGATAAGAAAGAATTGGAAGTTGGGATTCAAAATTTCTGAGAAATTGGAAAAGAAACAAACTTCTTATTTTTCTATCTCTTTTTTTTCTTTTCTAATTTCTCGCTATTTTTTTTTTTCAATATTTTTCTTTCTTTTACTCTTGCTTCTTCTTTTGAATTTTATTTTCTTGAAGCACCTCATATTTTTCATTATTTTTTTTCAATTTTCTTTTTCTTTTTCTCCCCCCTTTTTCTTTTGTATTTTTGCCATACACTCTCAGTAAACACCACAACTCAGTATCTCTCCACTTACTCTCTTTTCGTTCATTCTCATCCCTCGTTCCGAATTTCTCATAAATGAGAAGGTTAAAGGTGAATTTTCAGAAATGGTGAAGGGTTAAAGGTTAACCTGGTTTATCAAAGAATGTATAAAGGTAAATTTTTCAATAGGCTCAAAGGGGTACTAGAATGATAAATTTATGAGGTGGGACATTTTAAGCACAAACGAGCCAAAGATGGCCTTCAATCATGTCCTTAAAGGATGATAACCTTGCCTATTTGTCTTGAGTAGATATACAGTACGTTCTAACACAATAATATGAATTTGATATCATGCAAAGTCACAAGCCAAAATAAAATGTATAAGATTATGCAAAATAATTCGTATTCAAAGAAAACTCCGAGTTTATGTATTCACTCATCAATGACGGGAAATTAGCTCTAAAGCTCACCGGGTTTAGTCTCCACTAAGAACCTAAGATTCAACGTTCAAAACAGTTCATCGATTTCTAAGTCTTAGCTTGGTATAAGTGCAAAAATTCTACGCATAAATATCAAAATTACCCACAAAATATCACATTAAGCTTCATTATTTTAGATACTAGCATTCAAAATCTAACATACATTGATATTATCAAAATTAAATTCACATGCATCATCAACTAAAGTTTGAAAACTATCGAAAAATAATTCATGTATGATGGTTCAAAATATTTATTATTATTATTATTATTATTATTTATTTATTATTATTATTTTTTTTAAAATAAATAAATAAATAATAAATGATGCAAGATAGATAACCATACCCCCAAACCGAAAAATGACAATGTCCTCATTGTTTGAAATAAGTAGACACCCCCAAACCTGTAGAAAAGTACCTCAACACAAAGTTCAGGTGCCGAGAATATGTGCATCAAATTAGAACATGACCAAAAATAGATTAAAGGTAATGTGGCTACACTAATTTGAAAATTAAAAACAACCTAAACTAAACTAAAAACTAATATTCTAGAACTAAACATACGAAAAGAGAAATCCTAAATCCTAAACTAAACCTGAGTCCAACTCCTTTAATCATTGGTAGGCGGGCCCATCCACCTTGGTTCACTTAAATTGATGTTCTTCGGCACAAGGAGCAATTTGGAAATTAAGTAAACTTTTTCTCTATAAACTTCAATTCCTTTTCTCGAAACGATATGCCCCAGAACAATTCCTTGCTGAACCATAAAATGGCTCTTTTCCTAGCTGAGAACAAGTTTGGAATCTATACAACGTTGCAACACTTGTGAAAGGTGATTCAAACATGAACCAAACGTCTTCCCAAAGACAGAGAAATCATCCATGAATACCTCGATGAACTTGTCAATCATATCCAAAAATATGGCCAACATACATCGTTGGAAAGTAGCAGGTGCATTACATAAGCCGAATGACATCCTTCGATATGAAAAAGTATCGTAAGGGCACGTGAATGTCATTTTCTCTTGATCAGGTGAAAAAATGGGCACTTGATTGTATCCCGAATAACCATCAAGAAAGCAATAAAACTCTTGCCCTGCTAACTTCTCAAGAATTTGATCGATGAACGGAAGGGGAAAATGATCCTTTCTCGTAGCTGTGTTCAATTTTCTATAATTAATGCAAACACGCCACCCAGTAGTTTCACGAGTAGGCACCAATTCTCCTTCAGCAGTTTCTTTCACAGTGATTTCAAAATTTTTTGGAACGATTTGAACTGGACTTACCCATTCACTATCAGAGATCGGATAGATGATTCCAGCATCGAGTAATTTAATGATTTCCTTTAAAATGACTTCTTGCATGTTCAGATTAAGTTGCCTTTGCAGTTCTCTCGATGGTGTACTATCATCTTCCAGATATATTTTATGCATACATACCGATGGGTCAATCCCTTTAAGATCAGCTAGGGTCCATCCAATAGCCTCCTTGTGATCTTTAAGCACTTTCAACAAATCATGCTCTTGTTCTTCCGACAATGAGGGTGAAATTATCACCGAAAATGTTTCTCGTGGCCCCAAAAAAGCGTACTTGAGCGACCAGGTAACTGTTTCAATTTCACAGTTGGTGGCTGCTCAATTGATGGAGTCAGCACATCCTTTACCTCAATAGGTAATGGTTCTACCTTAGTCACATTTTCACATAAGTTATCATCTGGACATGATAAACTCGACCTCGTCTCTTCGGACTGCTTCCTTTCAGATCCTTTTTCTTCATAGATGGCCAACAAAGCAATTTCAAATTCTTCTTTGGTGAGCATTGATGGTAATGCTTCATCCACCACTTCGTCCATTTGATCAATGTAAAAACATTCGACCTCATCCTCATTAGGGAAATGGTTCATCGCATGGAATATGTTCTATCTAACCTTCATGTTTCCAAAAGAAACGTCTATAACTCCCGTTCGACAATTAATGCAAGCATTTGCAGTGGAGAGAAACGGACGTCCAAGGATGATGGGGACTTGATTAATTGATTTAACAGGTGATTCCATGACTAAAACAAATGAAGTCCACTGGAAGACAAACTTGTCTATTCCAACCAAAACATCCTCGATAATACCCCTAGGTCTTCTTTCTGACCTATCGGCAAGTTGAAGTGTAACCGTTGTGGGTTTCAATTCACCCAATCCGAGTTTCTCGTACATGGAGTATGGGATTAGATTAACACTTGCCCCCAAATCCAATAACGCTTTTCCAATTGGTTGTCCACCAATGACACATTGAACAGTTGGGACTCCAGGGTCTTTTAGTTTCTGAGGGGTTTCCAATTGCAATATCGAACTGACTTGATTAGTCAGGAACACTTTCTTTGAAACATGAGTACGTGCCTTTCTCTTACGAGTGCACAAATCTTTGAAAAACTTGGCATACTTAGGAACTTGTTTGATTGTTTCAAGTAATGAAAGATTTATCTTTACTTGCTTGAATGTCTCAAAGATTTCTTCCATTTTTGCCGGTCCCTTGCCCATTCTGGATGGAGGAGTTAGGCACTCAGGGAATGGTGCCTTTGGGACATAAGGGGCAGCTTCAAGTTCTAGTTCTTTTTCATGTCCTTGTTGGACAGTTGGAGGAGACTCTTCCTCTACTTCTTTTACTTTTCCCTTCTCTCTTCCTTGCTCTTTCTCTTTCTCTTTTCCTCTTTCTTTCTCTTTTCTTCTCTCTCTTCCTTGCCCTTTCTCTTTCTCTTTTCCTCTTTCTTTCTCTTTTCTTCTCTCTGACTCCTTTTCTGCTTCTCTTTCTTCATCAGCTTCCACAGGCATTTCCACTTTATTATCAACCTCTCGCCCACTTCTCAGCACCGTAACAGCTTTCAACTGTTGACTATTCGATGGTCCTTCATCTAGTGGTGCTTGACCTCGAGGATTGTTAATAGGCTGGCTGGGAAGCCTACCTTCCTCTCGTTGACTTAATTGATTGGTCAATTGGCTAACTTGGTCAATTATCATCTGCTGAAAAGCTTGCATGCTTCGCATCACCTTTCTTCTAAATCAGAATCTTTCGAAGTACTAGGATGCGATTGATTGAGATTCTGATTAAAATTTTGATTTTTCCGATACTTAGAATTTGGATGATAATAAGGCGAATTCTGCTGAAAGTTAGAATTCTATTGGAAATTAGAATTCTGATGTGGGCAGAAATTTTGCTGAAAATTTTGTTGAAAAGTTTGTTGTCCACTCATTGGATTGAACCGGTACTACTGGCTTACCTGGCCAGTTTGGTTTGACCCTCCCCATCCTAAGTTGGGGTGATTTTTCCATTCCGGGCTATAGGTATTTGAGTACATGTTTCTACCCTGTCGCTGATAAGATTGAGTCACATTCACCTGCTCTTGAGGAGTAGGTTCATCAGGGACGAATGACATGGTAGTTGGGCACTCATTAGCCATGTGACCTGGGTGGTCACAAATTGAACACACAGTGGGGGTGATTGGAGTTTTAGCTTGCTTGGTTGCAGCTGCAGCTATCAACATGTTCATTTGCTTGGACAACATATCAACTTTTGTTGACAGATATGAGGTATTATTGTTGACATTGTACAATCCGTCTCTTGTCAACACATGAGATTTAGGTGCCATGTCCAAGTTAATTCGCTCCAATGTTGCATTTTGGATTGAGGTTTGATACTACTTTTCAAATAATGCCCACAATTCGTCGGCTTCTTTTATGGCACAAGATCTACCACGGGACGCATCTACCATGCGTCTCTCTTTCGGAATCAGTCCATTGTAAAAACTTTGGACTTGTTTCCACCTTAAAACTTGATGATTGGGGCAAGTTCTGATCAATTCCTTGAAACATTCCCAACATTCATGAAATGTTTCTGTAGGTTGTTGGGAGAAAAACTGAATTTTCTAACGCAACTCAATGGCTTTGGTCATAGGAAAATATTTCTTAAGGAACTGGCGTTGTAGCTCTGCCCAACTTTGGATAGATTGTGGTTCTAAGGAATAGAACCAATTTTTCGCCTTATCTCTTAAAGAGAAAGGAAAAAGTCGTAGCTTAGCTATCTCATCAGTGACATTATGGACTCTGAACATTTTGCATACTCCAGTGAATTCATTTAGATGAACGTGCGAATTTTCATTGGCCAAACCATAGAAAATTGGCAACATTTGAATCATCGCAAATTTGAATTCTTAGTGGTTCGCTGGAATGGGAGCATGCATGATACTATCCTGGTCCTCGTAAAAACCAGGATCATTATAATACTCCAATGTTCTTGGGCCTTCATCATAATTATTGTTCTCATTATTTCCATTATTGACATTCCCATTATTGTTGTTCTCATTTCCCTCTTGCCTTTGGTCTGCCATGGTCTCAGAATGATGATACTGATTCCTCTGGATTCTACGATTCTCTCTACAAGATCTTTCGATCTCAAGATTAAACGGATGCAGATGCAGGTGATGAGATCGAGTAAAGCTCATGCACCAACACTCACAACAAGGATTGATGTATCCACAACAAACCCAAATTATCAGGTTCAATCGATTGAAACAAAGGTCTCAATCGATTGACACAAAGCACACACAAATATTCAAAGAAGGACTTATCAGTCAATCGATTGAAGATATTGTCTCAATCGATTGAGGTTCAAAGTCAAAGTAAACTGCACAAAAATGTCAGTCAAAATGGCCAGCAAAAGCAGTCAAGTCAATCGATTGACAGAGGAATTTCAATCGATTGAGTCTCCAGTATCAAAGGAAAAGAAAAATCTCGAGAAATTTTTTTTTTTTTTTTTTTTAAAATTAAAATTTGAAAATTAAGATTTACAATTAGAAATTCAAAATTAGATTTTGAGACCTAAAGGCAATCTCACAAAATCCTATAAAATTTTACCTAAAAGAGAAAAAGAAGGAAAAGAATAAAAGATTCCAACAAATCCTAAAGCAGTTCCACAAAAGTGAATAAAAATATATATATATATATATATCCTATAAAATATTTTCTAAAAGAGGAAGATAAGGAAAAAAAAACTCCTACAAAATCTAAAATAAGAAGTCCTAAAAATCTCTTCTTCCTAAAAGAACTCCACAAAATCTTACCCAATGATCAACAAAATAGGAAAATTAAGATTTTGCAATTTATGGATCAACAAATGCTAATTTCAAATTTCAAAGATCTAAAATTAAAATTCAATATTCGAAATTAACAATTTGGGTTTCACACAAAATAGTCAATCAATTGACTCCTTTGTGTCAATCGATTGACAAAGTGGAACTCTCAACCACAGAATACAGTCGATTGATTGAGGAAGAGGTCTCAATCGATTGACTCTCAGTTATTTCATAAAATATCTCTTTCCGAATTAATCAAAATTTCGCCAATTCCCCGGCAACGGCGCCAAAAACTTGATCGATTTTAAGTGTAACCCTTATAAGTGCAGCAGATCTATTGTAGTATGGCAAGAACAAGGGTGTCGAACCCACAAGGAAACATGAATTTTAATTAATTCTTTCAGATATTTAAAAACGTCTCTAAGGAAGTACCAAGGGGCAGATTCAATTTACCAAAAATTTATCACACTTTTTCTAAAAGCAAGAAAAATAAATTAATCTAAACAACTAATTGCTGATGAATCTAAGAACAATATTAAATATGATCAAGGAATATGCTATCCCAGATTAGTACCCCTTTTCTATCATTAAAACCCACAGTTTCATTAAAGCATCATTCACACTATCATTCGTCTAAAAAAATGATTCGTAATAAAATGTGATCATCAATCCGGCATATCCTATCTAAAAATAATGACTCAGCCTATCATTACAGTATGAGTCATGTAAAAAGCATAGCATATCTCATGATGTTTAGATCACGACAGTAAATACAGAATCGCTCTGCAGCCTAGATCAGTCTGCAGGTCCAGATCTAGCGATTACGGCCGTTGATACGCGCAATCAACGGTCATAACAAGCATTCAATATATTTTTAATAACACAAACTTTTAGCAAAATGATTCAATGATGACAATAATAGGCTGCGGTCATAAAAAATTGCTACTTATCTGGGGATCGCATCTTCCTCGATCAACTGATTTAGCCTCTCATCTTTTGTGTACGATCTCTTTGCACATTCAAAGCCATTCCACTTTTCATTTATCTCCCAAAGATCTTCTACAATGCTTCTCCTAAATACAATCTATGATCTCATAAAATGTAAAAGTAGAACAATGCAAAAGCCCTAAGTACAATCTACCCCGAGAAGCCCTAAGAGAAGAAGAGTAGAAAAACCCTTGAAAAGATGAAAAGAGATCCCAAAATTCCCAAGTGCCTTTTTCAAACCCGTAGCTTTCATTTTATTGGGTGAAACAAACCTAACCCTAATAGCCTCAATCGATTGACTTTTAAGTAGGGACAAAGTTGTCTTCTCCTGTCAATCGATTGACACTTAGTCCTCAATCGATTGACATCTAAAAGCAATTTCCGTTAACTCCCGCCCAACTTTGCATCAGCCACTGCCTCGGTATTGTGGCCATAACTTTCTATCCCGAACTCGTATTGAGGCGATTCTTATGGCGTTGGAAAGAAGATGACGAGCTCTACAACGTTGGTGTTTGAGAAATTTCGTGAATCAGACGTCTTGAAGGTCCAAATTAAGCTGCAATTCACACTAAGTTCTCGATGACCCAAAATTATTGTGTTTTGACATTATTTTCGGAATTCTTGGGCTGTTTTAGAAACTTGGATTGTATTTACCTGAAATACTTCAAATCTAGTAATTCTCATCAGATAGCCTTCATCGGACAGCTAAATATAGGTATTTAGGGGTGAAATATCATCATATTTCACTACTCATCAAATATGAGAAGTTGTCGACGTAGGATGAGTGTATATAAATCTTCTTTTTTTAACTCATATCGCCCTCCCATCTAACTAACTCCCCTAAATCCCTCTCTTCGTCCTCCCTTCTCGCCCAACTCTAAACTCCTCTCGTTAAACCCACCCTCTCGCCTAACCCTAATATTTTCTCTCCCAATCCTAAATTCTTCTCCCTCAAACCCTAAATTCCTCTCCCTCAAAACCTAGCTGCTCTATTTGCATCAGATCTGATGCAATTCAATTGGTCTGATAAGAACGGTAGCTAAAAAATACCAGTAGGATTTCCCAATTCTGTTTTCTCTATGAATTTTCTCCATTTTTTGTTTTTAAATCTATAGTTCTATAATTGATTATTCTAGAGCGATCTCTTGTGTCCATTTCAACATGTCTTTCGTTCTAAGCCGTCCGATCCATGCTCTTGAATCTCAAATAATTTCAGCCTATAAAAAGGGTAATATTCATGGTAAGCTATTTTCTTTTTATATCGTTTAATCAATCAATTAATTATCTTTTACATACTAAACTGAAATTGGGATTTGAATTTCTAGTCTTGCTATGCAGTTTTTTGTACTTATTGTCAAATTGATTAGGGTATCGAGTGAGTTTCCTCTTAGTTGATGGACTTTACCGTGAGTTAATTCATCCTTTTTATTGTTTAAATTTTAATTTTTTTATCAAATTTATTGTCAATATGAGTCAACTCGGAAGTTGATCTGAGCATCGATTGAAGTTTCTCAGATATTTTATAAAGTTGTGCTCTAGTTCAATTTCCATTATTTTTTTCTTGTTTGGGTAAATCTAAAGATTTTATTTACAGTAAACAGCTAATTTCCATACTTACATATCAGCTGGAAAAGGAGAATCTAACCTTATTTTTATTTAATTTATTGTTGTTATGAGTCAACCATGAAGTCAGCCTGAGCATTGATTGATTTTTCTCTGATATTTAACGAGGTTAAACTCAAGTTCGATTTTTTGATTATATTTTGTTTTTGTTTTGTTAGTTTTAGTTGACTTAAGAACATTTCTAAAATGTATCTGGATCTATGCTGTGATAGGGTTACGGTGATAAATTTTTTATGAGCCAACACCTTTTGTATCACAAAGAGGTTCTAGTGGAGGTTAAAGATATTTGTTTTATCAAGATACATAGGGAAGATGGTTAAACTTATGAAGCTCATAAAACTCTCAAACTTTCTGAAAAAATAAGCTCTTTTCTAAGATGGCTTTGTTACAGGCTTTCTCAGCTGCTTTTCAACCCTCTCGAAAAAAAATGAGAAAAAAAGGTTTAGTGAAGAGGTTTGTTGTACACATGAAAAGTATAAAATCATTATGTGATTTTATTGTAGTTATTCATTCATTAGAATTTGATAATGAATTTCTTAAAAAGTTTTTCGGTGGGTATAATAAACTTAACAAAATAAAATGAACCCTATTTTTCTAATCTATATTTTTTATTTGTTAGTCTTTCATTTATTCATGTATGGTGCAAACAGCCCAAGTGACCTATCTGACTACAACACGTAAGTTCTACACTTTCATCTCTTTCAGATAATATAGACTTTTTTTTGCAAAGTAACAACTTTCAATTATTTTGCGCATCAATGCAGTCCAGCCACAGTTGTACAGAAGTCATGGGGGTTAATGTTGTTTGTACTTTTTTTGCTTGCCAATGTGCGAAGAATTCAGATTATATTTTCTTCCCCAATAGCAGCCCAAGTGCCCTATCTAATTACAGCACCTCATTTTCTTCCCAAGCCTCCAACACGAGGACATTGGTTCCCCGAGAAGCAAAGACCTCGAGTAGTTTGTTGGTCTTCCAAAAGCCCTCTCTTAAAACAGTCAATAAGAAATTCAAGATGGAGAGTGGGAGGAGGCTCAAAACTTGTAACTGCCCCTCAGAATTGGAGAGGAAGTATAGTAAGGAGTTGTGTTTCAACAGCCACCAGAAGGCTCACATTAGCGAGGATGACTCATCATCGGATGAGGATGATGGTTCCAGTAATTTCGTGGTGGCTCAATTAGCTACTACGAACCAGCAGAGATATAACCTTGTAGCAAGCAAGCAAATGGTGGGGTTCTTTGTAACCCTTTGGGTGAGGAAGAAGCTCATTCCTCACATAAACCATTTGAGGCTTTCTTGCGTTGGGCGTGGAATTATGGGCTATATCAGAAACAAGGTTAGGATTTATTTCATCCTTATATTTAATTTAACCCTTTGAATTTTGATTTTATTAAGGTATTTTCTGGGCATTTTAGTTATCTCTAACGCAACGAGCGGAGAAGCAAGTAGCTGCCGGATCAAGTCTTCTAGTTTAAGGCCACGCTGATGTGTCATGGTGGCCCGGCCCTCATGTTTGGCACATTGCTCTACAACGACCTTCACCTCCTATTCAAGCTCTGAGTTCGTTAAAGATGACTGACTCAGAGAAGATTCCAATTGAATTATCTTATCTGCATAATCTTGCACCTGGCTCTTCAACAGAGCACTTTTCTCCTTGGTTCCACTCAACATAGTAGTGAGTTTAGTTGTTTTCCCACTGAATTCTTTTAATTCTCTATCAATCTTGCTGCTTTTTAGTTCTGCCAGATTTAACTATTGCTCAAGCTCTAAATTCTTCTGTTCCTCATATATCAATCGCATCTCGATCTCTTTCAGCTGAGATTTTGCTTCCTCTTCTGCTGCATTTGAGGCTCAAACTATGTCCTCTAGTTCTAGGTGCTTTTCTGCATTTTGAGACACAGCTTCTGTTCTAAGTCTGCATTTTGAGACACAGCTTGCGAAATAAGTGAATCTGACTTAAGGAAATTTTCATCTGAAAGCTTTAACTTGCTCTCAAGATCACTACATAACTCTTTCAACTGCAATATATTACTATTTAGATCCGCCGTGGCTACTTCCAGAGCTTCTTTCTCTCCAGTCTCCCCTCTTGCACATGAGATATCTGCACTTCTTTGTTTTTCAAGCTAGCTTTGATTGTTTCCCTCATCCTCAAGCTTATTTGGGTTTGTTGCTATTGTTTTCTAATATTGCTTCATTTAACTTTTATCATTTCAGAAAAAATTGCCTCAAATCCATCCGGAAACAAACATTTGAGCTGCATGTACCTCAATTTCCAATTTGAAACTTAGATTTTCAATTTCCACTACTTTTCAGTCCATTTTATTTATTTTATGAGAAGCTCTCCATATAATATTATCCTTATATATATATATTTATAGTTCAGCTTTAGATGGCAAAGTTGTAATCAGTTCTGGTTCTAGAAAGTGGAGCTACTTGGTGGGAGTTTGAACTTGTTAGTGCTGCAAATTTTGAAAGTTCCATAACAAAGGGTTAACTGGTAAGGCCTTCAAATTATTCTAATTCACATGCTTATCTTTGATAATTCTGTAGTTACATCCAAACTTTGTGTTGATCAATCCATAGAGTTTTAGTTTCCCTATTTAGTAAAAATTCAAGGTTAAGTAGGATTGAGTTATAGTTTCTTAATTGCGAAGTTCTAGATTCTTTTTGGGGAGTCCAATGTTACATCATTACAGTCTTCAATGTATAACCAGCATGCTTATGCATAAGAAAACTATGGGCTGACAAGAGAGTTCATTTTATTTATTCTTTGCATTAGAATTTTTTTATCTTTCATATTAATATTCACATTTTTATCTCAATTTGTGAATTACCTTTTGTTAAAGCAATTTGTGGTGTTCACTTGATTGCTCAATAAGTGGTATCAAAGCAAGTTTAGTTAAGCAAAACCTTTTAGTTGGATACCTCAAGCTATAACAATTAGAAAGTTTTCCAAACTATACCAAAGAAAATTTCAAAAATCAGTAGTACGTCCCTTTCCTTTATTTTATATGAAGACTCTTTCAACCATTGTTGTAACGACCTTGAAATTCCAAACAAGAAATTGATTGTTTCGATATCTGTGCCCGACACAAAAATCGAGACAGATTTTAAAATTTATAATCAATATTAGTTGACATAAAGTTACACCGTAGTTAGATGAATTCACACGTGAATTCTCTCTTAGGTCTGAGTCGTGTAGGACGTCGACGTAGCACGCTACGCCGTAGAGATTGTGTGGGTGTTTCACACCGAAGTTTAAATTAGGGTCTAAACTAAAATAACAAAGATATTTTAGTTTAGGTAGCTTATAAAGGAAAGGAGAGACCTTGAGAGATATCCCTTCTTCTTCTTCCTCTTGGTCTTGAGCAAAGAAATTTGTGGCTAGGTTGGGATTGAGCGTGTTTTGTGAGGAAATAAGGTTAGAGATGTGGAGATCATGCGCCAATGTGAATTAGGATAGGGTGAGTGTAATAAAACGAACTCAAGCGTAGTCCGGGTGCGTGTGAGACCTCTGCGTGCTGAATCGGGGTCGATACGTTACGTATCGGAGTCACACCGGCGATACAGCCCAAGTTCCGAATCCAAAACCCTCTTTCGGATCATTTTGCCGAGACCCCAAAAGGGCCCAAGTAAAGGTGAGCTTATGCGTTTAGATTTGGGCAAATGAGAGCCCTTAAATATGTGTTTGTGTGTGTATTAATGGTTATGAGAAACCATTAATGAAGATAGGTCAAATAGAAGAGAAATAGGTGACCTCCATTAATGACACTGAAGCTATCATTATTGATCGATCAATGCTAGATTGATCAATCAATGAAGTTATTGATCGATCAATTCATATAAAACAAAAAGGGGAACAGAACACTGAAATTTTTGGAAGTTCAATGCTCAAGGGGTGTTGATCGATCAATTAGTGAATTGATCGATCAATTATGAGCATTGATCGATCACAGAGAGAGTGATCGATCAATGGCTGGTGTTGATCGATCAATGAAGGCATTGATCGATCACTTGTGTGTATTGATCGATCAATGAAGGCATTGATCGATCAATCTGTATAATTAACAAAAGGGAACAGAAAGAGGGAAATTTAAAAGTTTAGGCTATTGATCGATCAATGAGGCATATTGAGCGATCAACAGGGCTGGTGATCGATCAATATTGCTTTGACAAGGTGTAAAGAAAAGGAAGCTATGGATCGATCAATTCAAGTATTGATTGATCAATGAAGGGTGTTGATCGATCAATAAAGGCTATTGATCGATCAACTACCTCTGTTACTTGTGAGGTGAGTTGAGGGTATTGATCGATCAATGGGGCTATTGATCGATCAACAAGGAGGATTGATTGATCAATAAGGGTGTTGATAGATCAATCACCCCTATTTTTGTCCTATTTTGTTTGTGTGAATTGCATGTTACTGGACACCGAGCCAGTTGACTTTCTGACATACCTGACACATAGTATACTATATTTATGGTCTAGGGTCTGACCATGATGCCTTAAAAAGCTTTAGATTTGCTTAGAAAGAGGTCTAACCTGAGGTAGAGGAATTCAACTGAAATTGCATTTATTCTTGATCTCATGGATTTCAAATGTTCTACATATAGCTGCATAGTCTAATTTTACTTTTCAATCATGTTTAGCATATGTGTGGCAACCCTGTTATGTATTTGACTCCTGCTATCTGACACCTGTCATCTGTCATCTGATTTCTGTTAAGTATTATATTTCTGCATGTGATTTGAGGTTCAATACTCTGACGAATTCCACCGACTCGGCGGTATATCCGTTTCTGGCACAATCGTGCATCTACTTAGAAATCCTCGGCACAATTGTACTCCGTAGTTGAGGCATTGTTGCATTCCTAAAATTGTTCATGTGAACTACGATGGTCGGGATTACCCATCGGACCAAATCTGGCTACCACGTGCTATACTCATGGGAGTTATTTAAGTTTATTATTCTAAGCCATTAAACACAATATGCATCACACTCTATAAATTCTAATACGATTTGCCTGCTTTGATAAATTCTGCATTTCTAAAAACATCTGTTTGCATCTGTTCAATTCTGTCCATATCTTCTACTACCATGTTTTACAATTAAGATGCAATTTTAATTAAAATTCTTCTACTGAGCTTAATTAGATGGTTAGCTCACCCTACTTCTACAATAATTATAGGTTTTGAGGCTAGAGCTCCCGATGCAAGAGTAACCACGACTACCACCGATCTAGAGGTGAGGTGAGAACGAGGAGACTGCGTCGGCATTTATTTCTATCCATGGTCTAGGTATACTAGTCTACTGTTTTAGGAATTTTGTATAAACTTTAGATTATTGTGTGCCTACTGGCCACTTCTGTGTTTACTTTATGTAGATATTTTCCTTTTATCGTATTACTATACATTCTATTGGAACCATTGTTTTAGGTAATGGATGTCCATCACCAGTGGTTCTTCTTGATTCCTTTTTGGGAATGTATATTCTTTTGATATATTTAGATACATGTTTTATTATTGCTTCTTTCTATTTTAAATGTCTTACATGATGACTCGATCTACCACTGCTAGACAATGTTTACTTGATTTCCGCTATACGAGCAGACACTTTGTGATTTGTCCTGGGGATCATCCAGAGTATGATCCTGTTGGCATGGATTTTCGGGCACGGAAATCCGGGCTGCCACAATTGTGGTTCTTAATGAATAGGGGTGAAAACTTCTCAAAACCATTAAAAGCTGTCAAGAATTGGGTACTCAAGAGGTAAATGTTGTAATTAACAATGCATGTTTTCAAGAGGATAAAGTGGTGGGGCAAGCTTCTTCCTTTTCTTATGAGAGTATGTTCGTTTGGACTTAGGGGTAGCCTACATCAATCTCCAGATGCTTTTAATTTGGCTTGTGTTCTTTGAGTTTTAAACCTCTAGCTTACTTCTTGAGGGCGGGTTGTACTATTTCTTTTATTTTAATCTAATGCAAACTTCATCGTTCGAAAAAAAGTCGTTCCCTAAATCTAAAAGGCTGCTATTCTGATCAAAGAACATTTTGACTGGAGTAGTCTGTCACATGCGGATTTCTTTTTGTTATGTTAATTGCACTTAAACCCATTTTCAGCCTTAGTGATGCAACACCTATGACGACCCGACTTTTCCAATCCCTAAGGTATAGGATAGGCCGGTTCATCAACTTATTGATTTCTCAATAAGCAGTAACAAACAAAAGCCGGCAACATATCAAAGATCTAAAGACAGAGGCAAACATAATATAATCCAAAAACAAAAGCTTTGTATAACAAAAGTTATATCACAATGAGCAACCAAGAAGAACCACCGGTGATGGCCAATCCGATCACCTAAAATAGTGGTTCACAATAATGGTTCCTTGAGTGATATCCAAAAGAACCATAATGATGGCCTAGGGCCCAATATTCAAAATAATATCTAAACAAAAGTACCAAAAATAAATGATCTAAAATCACGGGAAGAACTCCTCAGCTGGTATGTCCGATTCCTCCTCAGGAATGTAATCGGAGTCCTCCAGATCCTCTGACCCAAGGTCAGTCTCAGCACCTGTGACGTATAGCCGAGGGTGAGCTAACAACCAAGCCCAATAGAGGAAACAGATCTATTTGCATTTCATTATAAGTAAGGTTTTCAAAAGACAGAAATCGGATCAAATATGGTTTTCAAATGATGCTTTGCAAACTAAATCTCCAGTTCTAATCCTGAGTCAAAACTGATAACATAAATCTGATGTGTTCGAAAATCTTCTGATTTAGCATGCTTCTTGTCTTAAATTTATAATTTAATTTTATCTCCCAAATTTCCTATAGCATGAGAGCGGACTACGTAACTGATGGGAAACCCTACTGACCATCGTCGTTCATGAACCAATTTCAAAAGTGCAACAAGCCCCTACGCTATGAGGGAAACTTGCGCCAAAGTAATACCGTCAACACGGTTGGTAAAATCTAGGGCATCATCTGTATGAACCCTAAATCAAATGCAAATGCTAACACATATCAAGGCTTATTATTCATAACATAATACTGATTTTTCAAAGTTCTGATTCAAAGATTAACTAAGGTTTTGAGGTTCAAATTGCAAAGTTCTTAGTTATAACAAAGTTTCCAAATTTTCAGATTGGTGTCATATATTCAGAGTTTTATTCATGCTGTGTGCAATAGAATTTCCAAAATTTATCCTTCTTAATTGAAATAGTCAAACAATCTATACTTATAATTTGATGCAAATTAAATGCAAGGTTCCCCTACCTTAACAAAGAAGTTTCAAAATCATGCACAAGCAGTCCTCGCCAAGGACTCCCAATAGTCAAAACCTACATATATTAACACTCTCAGTGTTAATATAGAACCAAAAATCAAACCAAAAGCTTGCAGATAAAAAAATCCAACAAAAATTCAAATGCCTGAAACAGGACAGAATTCGATCCTCGAATTCAAATTCGTGGGTCGAATTTGAAATTCGATGGTCGAATTCAATTTCGACCCTCGAATTTCAAATCTGCACATCAGTCACAAAACCCTGAAAATCGACCCTCGATTTCCAATTCAATGGTCGATTTCCAAATTCGACCCTCGAATTGGAAATTGACCCTCGATTTTCAGAAACTGCTTCGGACACAAAAAAAACACATTTCGACTGTCGATTTCCAAATTAGACGCTCGAATTTCTCTGGTTCTGTGGCTGTCAACTTTTCAAGTTCAGACATTTTTCTTCAGTTTCAACCACAGCCATCAGATCTTATTTAAACACAAAATATACTATTCTAAACAATCATTATTTAAAGGACACAAGAAGGTTTTTGAAGCCTACCTCTTGTAGCTTAAATTGTTGCTTCCGTTGCACCGATTCACGCACCGGAACCAATCTCCAAGTTAAATGGTTCAGATCTTCAAATCAGTCCATATTCATAAAGAGGTGGACACTGCTTAAGCCACAACCAAATCACAAAGAACTTGTCACTTTCCACATCTCTTTTCTCTTTCAATACATCAGACTGATCCGAAAACAAGCACAAGGCTAACTAATGGTTGAGATGGGAAGAGGAGCTCTCAAGCTTTTAAGATCTAAAGATCAAAGGCAAGGCAAAAGTTTGCTGCTTTAATTCGAACGAGAGGGAGAAGTATAACTTTCCTTGCAATTCTCTCTTACAACCAAATGCCAAGTAAAGAAATATCTAGATTTTTATAATTTTACAACTTATCCACTTAAGTTGAAAAATTATCCGGTGTTAAACACAAACACCTATGCTATTGTGTGAGTCATCGATTACATGACTTGCACACCTCACAAGACGAAATCCTTTTACCATTATTCTTATCATAGCCTTAGCTCACCAAAAATCTAAAAATATTTCATAATATTTTCCGGACATGCTTACCGAGGTAAACGAAAATAAGCCAAAATATTAGGGATATTACATTCACCCCCCCTTAGGAATTTTCGTCCGTGAAAATTGAATTCAAGACACACCATTAACAAACGAGAAGGAAAACATGGGTCACCGTGTGCCGATCCCGCAAGGCACGCAAGTCAAGGGATGGGATCCGTAGTAACATGGATGTACTGCATGTGGCATCAAAAGACCATAGTGAATTGCATCCGTACATGGATGCCCACACCCCAAGTGTCACGTGCCGGGAGACCTACGCACAGAAAACCCACCATAGCAATCATAAAGAACAAAAGCTACATAGAGAGCAAACCCCCACCAATAGGAAAACCGAAAGAGCAAACAAAACCACATAATAGAGCACATGTACATAGAACAAAATCCAAGTAGATAGAGTACATGGTCACAAAACAAAAATCCAATCCATATAGATATCAAAAACCCACACTGATATCAAAAGCCCACAGAGATAACAACAAATATCTAAAGCAACCATATACAAAACGAAACGAATAGAGTATCCAAAGCCAATCCAAAAACAGAAGAGAAAAGACAACTAAAAAGAAGGACCACCAGGTCCTAAATAATCCATGTTGTAAAAATAAATACAGGCCCATAAAAGCCAAAATCATAGCCCCCCCACAAAGTAACACTCAAAAATCTCCCGCAGCAGATGGACCAGCCTGATCTGGATCAGCAGCTCGCTCACCAGCACCGTCACCCGCATCCTCTCCGACCGTAGTAGGCATACTGGTACCGGCGCCCGACGTCAAAAGGCGATACACGGAGGCACGTATGTCGGCCATATATGTGGTATAATCATCGAGAAACGCGTGCTGCAGCAGATAAGAGAGAGCGCCACCATGCACGTCCAACTCCTGATGCATAGAGCTGGTATGCTGTGTGAGCTCGTGGATCTGGTGGCTCATCGCGGTCATCTGGCGTGTAAACTCCGAGAGCGTAAGGAGATCGCTCTGTGGGGGCTGAGTAGGGGCAACGTGAGTAGGGTCCTCATCGTCATGCTCATCAGGAACTACTGGGTCCTTAGGAGTCTGCACAAGGGGTCCGTAGGTTTGACCCCAATTGACAAGTTTATACATCTTTCGACCAGCAGTAGACTTGGGTTCGGTAGGGAGGATGTCATATGCGAGGCCCGCTCGGTAGTTCTCAATCATGACAAAAATTAAACGGGCATAGGGAATGCCCTTTTTTGACTTTTTCACTTGTTTACCCATTTTCTCACGGGTTTTGATAATCCCCTTTAACAGAATCTCAGGAGCACTAAACCACTGCTCCTTGTATGCAGCGAATAAAATCTGTTGTAAAGGGCCAATACGCTCGGACTTATGACTAAAGGGGTAAAGGGTGGTCTTAAACATTTTATCCAATATCCACATAGACTCAGGCATATGTGTGCGGACAATGGATTTCCCGGACCCATGACGGCCCTGCGTCATTTGGGTAATCACATCCTTAAAGAGAACTGGTTTGGGGAAAGGAGGACCTAACCCCATGGTTTTGGAGTAGTTCAAAGGGCAACGGAGTGCCACAGCCATGTCATCGAGATCAAAGGTGTAAGCTCGCCCATCAATTTTTGTGTAAATTTTCGTCCCGTCCTCGCGGCGCATATGCTGGTAAAACAGGCGCACGAGATGGGGATAAAAGTAGTCACTAAACTCTGTACACAGGGAGGTCATCTGGGCTTTTTCAAGATATTCGGTCGCCCACTGAGTGGTTGTTTGTTGGTCAAACAACTTCAGGTGAAAAACTTATTCAGTGGTGAAGCCCTTGATGCTCCAAAATTCATTGGGCCGCTTAGGCATTGGAGGGAAAAAAGATGGTGGTATGGGCTGAGTGGGTGGTGGAATTGGCTAAGGTGGTTCCTCGGGCTGTGGGGCGGATTGTGTAGGGTGACTAGAGGAACCTGCTTTCGAAGCCGGCCTCTTGGATGTAGGGTTTCGAATAGGGGTGGCTTTCTTAGGCCCCATTAAAAAATTCAAACACTCAATAGAAAGCCAGAAAACGAGCTAGACAAAATGATGCAAAAAGAGAAACGAAAATACATAAAATAATGGGTGTATACCTGGAGCAAGGCTCCAATCCAGTTCCAAAAGGTAAAATCGAAGCCCCTTTTGCAATGATCAGTGGATTCGCCCTCTGATTTCAACCAAAATGATTAAGAAGCCCCCAAGACACCAAATCGCCCTAAAAACCCTAGGCTCAAACCCTCAAAGATGCAAACCCGAAATGACAAAAGAAAATAAAACTCCTCACTTAAATCAAGAAAATCGACCCTCGATTTTGAATTCGTGGGTCGATTTTGAAATCGACACTCGATTTTGAATTCGACCCTCGAATTCTACAATTTGTTGTCAGGCCAAAATTTTTATGTAAAAAGCCTGGTTATGATGCAATGAAATTCGACCTTTGATTTCCATTTTCGACACTCGAATTTCTCGAGGTCTGTTTTTCCTTAAAAATAAATTTTTTTTGAAAATGAGGTCCATTCCCTAGGTCCAAATGGACTGCGTTAGGGCCCAATTCACTCCAATCAAGAATGTAGACCATAACAGCAGTATCAAGGTCAACTTCTCATGGAATTTGAAGAAAGGAGCTTACTATAGGCCCAAATTTATATCATATGACCATTAGTGAGTAACATACCAGTGTTTGGTCTAAGGCCCAAAATTATCCCGATTCCCTAAAGTAGAGATTTTCAAACAGGCACTAATGTAATGTATATTGGACGGCCAAATTTCTCGCCAAAAACATATTTAAATATATAACCAATAAATACATAAAAATTCGAAGTATCATACAGTCCACACAAAGTCGCAAAATTTAAGCAAAAAGGCTCGGAAATTGGTCTCGGAGCTCAGCTTCACGCTCCCAAGTGGCTTCCTCCGGGGTATGATTCCGCCATTGCACGAGAACCAAAGGAATCCTCTTAGTGCGTAGGATCTGCTCCTTGCGATCCAAAATCTGAACCGGGTCCTCGATCACCTTCAAACCATCCTGAAGCTCGATGGGTTGGTAATCAAGCACATGAGTCGGGTCACGGATATATCGACGTAGCATCGACACATGGAAAACGTTGGGCATGCTAGATAATTGCGGTGGTAGCGCCACACGATATGCAACCTCTCTGACTCGGCCTAATATCTCAAAAGGCCCAACGTACCTAGGACTCAGTTTCCCTCATTTTCCGAACCGCATAACACCTTTCGTAGGCGAAATCCGAACAAAGACATTCTCGCCGACCTGAAAATATTGAGTATTAGTGCCAAATTTCACATGGAATTTATACCAAGTGAAGAAATACACATGTACATTGCAAAAGCTACCTGAAAATCCACATGTCTCCATTTGAGATCGGCGTAGCTCTTCTGACGACTCTGAGCTACTCATAGTCGCTCGCGTATCAACCGAACCGTCTCGGTCGTGCGCTCAACTATCTCAGGGCCAATAATGAGCTTCTCACCCACTTCTTCCCAGTTCAACGGCGATCTACACCGTCATCCATATAAAGCCTCGAACGGAGACATACCAATGCTAGCCTGAAAGCTATTGTTGTAGGCGAACTCGATCAGAGGCAAGTGTTGGTCCCATGACCCGTGAAAATCCAACATGCAAGCTCTCAGCATGTCCTCTATGATCTGATTTACCCGTTCAGTCTGGCCATCCGTCTGTGGGTGAAACGCCGAACTAAACTCAAGACGAGAACCCATGCCCTCCTAAAATCGCTGCCAAAAGTGTGAAGTAGACAACGGGTCTCGGTCAGACACAATACTAGCCGGTATCCCATGCAGTCTAACAATTTCCTTCAGGTATAACTCTGCAAGTCTACTGGCTGTATACGTGGTATTGTATGGCAAGAAATGAGCAGACTTGGTTAGCCAATCGATAATGACCCATATGGCATTGTTCTTCCTCAGTGTTTTCAGCAACCCGAGTATGAAATCCATTGAAATAGCTTCCCATTTCCACTCAAGCATAGGTAAAGGCTACAATAGGCCTGCAGGATTCTGATGATCAACCTTAATCTGTTGACAAACCAAGCACCGCGATACGTACTCAGCGACGTCGTGTTTTAAACCTTGCCACCAGAAACTCTTCATCAAGTCCTGATACATCTTGGTGCTACCAGGATGTATGGCATACATGGATTTGTGAGCCTCTTCCAGAATAGTATCCCGAAGCTCTGTAGTTGACGGTACACATACACGATCGTGAAACAACAAGGTCCCATCTGCTCGTATGGAGAAATCCTTCTTGTTGCCATTCTCTACATCCCGTCTGATCGCCATCAGCTCATCATCGATCATCTGAAGCTTTTGAATGTTCACAAAGAGTGTAGGGCATAGTACAAGTGTAGCCATCAATGCTCCCAAGCCTTTGACATCGAACCGTGAGCTGCCCAAAGCCATATCCTCCAAAAGCTTCCATCTATGAATCCGGCTAACAAGATGTGACAATTGTGCTGAAGACCTCCTACTAAGAGCATCAACAACGACATTCGCCTTTCCCGGATGGTACTGAATCGAGCAATCGTAGTCCTTCAAGAACTCCATCCATCGTTGCTGCCTCATATTCAAGTCCTTTTGAGTGAATAGGTACTTGAGACTCTTGTGATCAATGAATATATCAAAGATCTCTCCGTAGAGGTAATGTCTCCAGATCTTTAAGGTGAATATAACTGTTGCTAGCTCTAAGTCATGCGTCGAATAGTTTCTTTCATGGTCCTTCAACTACCTAGAACCATACGCAATGACGCGTTCATTTTGATTAAGCACACAGCCTAATCCGCCATAAGAAGCATCACTATATACTGCGAAACCTCCACTGCCGGAAGGTATAGCAAGTATTGGTGCCGTAGTCAATCGACGCTTCAGCTCCTAAAAGCTCTGCTCACACTGCTCTGTCCAATCGAACTTCACATTCTTTCTCATGAGCTACGTAAGTGGACCCGATATCTTCGAGAAACCCTCGACAAATCTCCGATAGTATCCTGCCAAACCAAGGAAACTTCGGACCTCTATAACTGTCGTAGGTTGTTCCCATGTCACCACAGAATCTATCTTTGTAGGATCCACTGAGATACCCGCTTCAGAGACTACTTGGCCCAAGAAACTAACCTGCTCAAGCCAAAACTCACACTTACTGAGTTTGGCATTCAACTGATGGTCCCTGAGTGTTTGAAGAGCCATCTTCAGATGCTGCACATGCTCCTCTCAGGTTTTCGAATAGATGAGGATGTCATCTACGAAAACTACCACAGATTTATCAAGATGTGGTTTGAACACTCTGTTCATCAGGTCCATGAAAGATGCAGGCGCATTCGTCAATCCAAATGGCATCACTAAAAACTCATAGTGGCCATAACGTGTCTGAAACACAGTCTTGGATATATCTTCCGCCTTGATCTTGAGCTGGTGATAGCCTGACCTCAGATCAATCTTCGAAAAGAACTTTGCACCTTGCAACTGATCAAATAAGTCATCTATCCGCGAAAGAGGATAACGATTCTTAATCGTCATCTTGTTGAGCTGCCTATAATCGATACATAGACGCATCGATCCATCCTTCTTTTTCACAAAAAGAATCGGGGCACCCCAAGGAGAAACACTCGGTCGAATGAAGCCTTTGTCTAACAGCTCCTGAAGCTGTTCCTTGAGCCCTTTCAACTCAGCAGGCGCCATCCGATATGGAGCTTTGGATAACGGTTCTGTACCCGGCGCTAGATCAATTGCGAACTCAATCTCTCGGTTAGGTGGTAATCCAGGTAAGTCCTCTGGAAAGACATCAGGATAATTGCAGACCACCTTGATAAGAGCCAAGTCATTCTTCTTCTCTGTAGAATCTTGCAAGTAGGCCAGATACCCACTGCAACCATTCTTTATCATGCGCTTGGCCTTCATGGCGGAAACCAACGATGCAACCTTGGATTTAACTCCACAGAATCGGAAGGATTTTGCTTTGGCGGTCGGAAGGTCACTATCTTCCGCAGACAGTCCACGCTCGCATGATAAGCTGCCAACCAATCCATTCCAAGAATGACGTCGAACCCTTCCATGCTCACTGTAATCATGTCGGTCACTGTCTCATGCTCATCAATCATCACGATGACTGACTGACATGCTGTATCGGTACATACCGAACTTCCCGTAGGAATCTTTACGTCCAAAATGAAAGCAAGGGGTTCGGGAGTGATACCCAACTTCTCTGAGAAGGAAGGAGTAATAAACGAGTGTGTAGACCCAGGGTCTATAAGTACTTGTGCTTCAATTTTATCCAAGTCGCCTCAACGACTCATCATAAGGGTACCTTTAGTAAAAATTTGTTAATTATGTGCAATGATTCCAATGTGGTTTAACATAATTAACTTGAATTTAAACATTAATTAATAAAATCAATGCATAATGACATCTCAACATTAATGATACCTTGGATTACGTCATTCGACGTTTGGGCATCCTGTGCAGTCACCGCGTAAGCTCGACCTTGAACTGTAGGTCAAGTCGACTTTTGCGTAGAGACTAACGTAGTCCGTCGCTTTTCAACAACAGGACAATCCTTAATCATGTGACCAATCTGTCCACACCTGAAGCATCCTCCAGTGTTCCGTCGGCAATCTTCGGTCTTATGTGGTTTCCCACATCTTGCACATACTGGGGTAGAAACAGGAGTAACAGCTGATCCTCGCGTCGAACCCTGAGCCACAGAAGCTCCACTCGCAATAGTGCTCTCGGCTCTGAAAGGTCGTCCTGGTGACGAACTCTGTGGTCTCTGATAGGAAGACGTCACTGGTCCTGAAGCAACAGCTGGTCTAGAATATGATGGCTGACTAGGGTAGGGAGGAGGTTTAGAGAACCTTGGCTTTTTGTTCACCTGCTCTGAAGCACTCTGCTGTCCCTGGCCAAACCGATTCTTATTTCCCTGCTCTCGCCTCAAGTACTGTTTTTGAATGTCCTCCTCTGCAATGAGGGCCTTGGACATGACGCCCGCATACGTCTCCATTTCCCACATCGACACCCTCTCCTGAATGTTCGGCCTCAAACCTCTCTGAAATTTCTGAGCCCTCATCAGCTCAGTGGCCACATGTAGGGGTGCAAATCGAGAAAGTCTATCAAATTCTGTGCCATACTCGCGCACCGACATCTCATTCTGCTTCAGCTCAATAAATTGGGCTTCCCACTGATTACGTACGATCTTCGGGAAGTACTAATCGTTGAACGTCTCCACGAACTCTGCCCAATTCCATGGAGTATTGGGGTAGTCCTGCTCTCTCATCCGGGAAACAGACTTCCACCACGGGCTGGCCTCACCCAAAAGTTTGAAAGATGCCCAGCGTACTTTCTCAACATCGGTACACTGCAACACCTCAAATATTTTCTCAATCTCATCCAGCCATGCCTCGGCTTCCATCGGATCCGTCTACCCTGAGAACGTAGAAGGTCTCATCCTCCTAAACTCGGTGAATCCTCCTGGCTGATGTCTGGCTGCCAGCATCTCGATCTGTCGGTCTATGGCAGCAGTCTGCTAAGCCATGTTGCTGGCCAAGGCTGCCAACACCTGGTCAACATTTCCACAGTCTTGCCTAGCAGCTCCCAAAGGATCTGCATTAGGGCCAGATGTAGCTCACCCTCTACCATATGAGGTGCCTACGCCCTCATCTATCTCTTCGATACGAGCCGTACGAGGTCCCTCTATACCTCGGCCTCTGGCTCTAAACCATGGAGGCATGCTGATCTGTCATCGTTGAAAAACAATAACAATGATCAGTATTGATTGTTAAAATAATATAACCCCTTAGTCCTAAGACTCTGAACCTAGAGCCTTGCTCTGATACCAACCGTAACGACCCGACTTTTCCAATCCCTAAGGTATAGGAAAGGCCGATTCATCAACTTATTGATTTCTCAATAAGCCGTAACAAACAGAAGCCGGCAACATATCAAAGATCTAAAGACAGAGGCAAACATAATATAATCCAAAAACAAAAGCTTTGTATAACAAAAGTTATATCACTATGAGGAACCAAGAAGAACCACCGGTGATGGCCAATCCGATCACCTAAAATAGTGGTTCACAATAATTGTTCCTCGAGTGATATCCAAAAGAACTATAATGATGGCCTAGGGCCCAATATTCAAAATAATATCCAAACAAAAGTACCAAAAATAAAGGATCTAAGATCACGGGAAGAACTCCTCAGCTGGTATGTCCGATTCCTCCTCAGGAATGTAATCGGAGTCCTCCAGATCCTCTGACCCAAGGTCAGTCTCAGCACCTGTGGCATATAGTCAAGGGTGAGCTAACGACCAAGCCCAATAGAGGAAACAGATCTATTTGCATTTCATTATAAGTAAGGTTTTCAAAAGAGAGAAATCAGATCAAATATGATTTTCAAATGATGCTTTGCAAACTAAATCTCCAGTTCTAATCCTGAGTCAAAACTGATAACATAAATCTGATGTGTTCAAAAATCTTCTGATTTAGCATGCTTCTTGTCTTAAATTTATAACTTAATTTTATCTCCCAAATTTCCTATAGCATGAGGCGGATCATGAAATAGATGGGAAACCCATCGACCATCGCCCCATTTCAAAAGTGCAACAAGCCCCTACGCTATGAGGGAAACTTGCGCCAAAGTAATACCGTCAACATGGTTGGTAAAATCTAGAGCATCGTCCGTATGAACCCTAAATCAAATGCAAATGCTAACATATATCAAGGCTTATTATTCATAACATAATACTGATTTTTCAAAGTTCTGATTCGAAGTTCTGATTCAAAGATTAACTGAGGTTCTGAGGTTCAAATTGCAAAGTTCTTAGTTATAACAAAGTTTCCAAATTTTCAGATTGGTGTCATATATTCAGAGTTTTATTCATGCTGTGTGCAACAGAATTTCCAAAATTTATCCTTCTTAATTGAAATAGTCAAACAATCTATACTTATAATTTGATGCAAATTAAATGCAAGGTTCCCCTACCTTAACAAAGAAGTTTCAAAATCATGCACAAGCAGTCCTCGCCAAGGACTCCCAATAGTCAAAACCTACATATATTAACACTCTCAGTGTTAATATAGAACCAAAAATCAAACCAAAAGCTTGCAGATAAAAAAATCCAACAAAAATTCAAATGCCTGAAACAGGACAGAATTCGATCCTCGAATTCAAATTAGTGGGTCGAATTTGAAATTCGATGGTCGAATTCAATTTCGACCCTCGAATTTCAAATCTGCACATCAGTCACAAAACCCTGAAAATCGACCCTCGATTTCCAATTCGATGGTCGATTTCCAAATTCGACCCTCGAATTGGAAATCGACCCTCGATTTTCAGAAACTGCTTCAGACACAAAAAAATACATTTTGACTGTCGATTTTCAAATCGATGGTCGATTTTCAAATTCGACCCTCGAATTTCTCTGGTTCTGTGGCTGTCAACTTTTCAAGTTCGAACATTTTTCTTCAGTTTCAACCACAGCCATCAGATCTTATTTAAACACAAAACATACTATTCTAAACAATCATTATTTAAAGGACACAAGAAGGCTTTTGAAGCCTACCTCTTGTAGCTTAAATCGTTGCTTCCATTGCTCCAATTCACGCACCGAAACCAATCTCCAAGCTAAATGGTTCAGATCTTCAAATCAGTCCATATTCATAAAGAGGTGGACACTGCCTCAGCCACAACCAAATCACAGAGAACTTCTCACTTCACACATCTCTTTTCTCTTTCAATACATCAAACTGATCCGAAAACAAGCACAAGGCTAACTAATGGTTGAGATGGGAAGAGGAGCTCTCAAGCTTTCAAGATCTAAAGATCAAAGGCAAGGCAAAAGGTTACTGATTTAATTCGAACGAGAGGGAGAAGTATAACTTCCCTTGCAATTCTCTCTTATAACCAAATGCCAAGTAAAGAAATATCTAGATTTTTATAATTTTACAACTTATCCACTTAAGTTGAAAAATTATCCGGTGTTAAACACAAACACCTATGCTATTGTGTGAGTCATCGATTACATGACTTGCACACCTCACAAGACGAAATTCTTTTACCATTATTCTTATCATAGCCTTAGCTCACCAAAAATCTAAAAATATTCCACAATATTTTTCGGACACGCTTACCGAGGTAAACGAAAATAAGTCAAAATATCAGGGATATTACAACACCTAACATATATTGTCTACCAAAATATCTCCTTTTCCTGTTAAAAGGGTACATAACTGACATCTTTAGCCATGAAAAATAGGCAACTAAATGCATCATAAAAATGAAAGGTATCAACACAATTAATTCAATCCGATGTGCTTGGATGATGGAGATTTAATACTAGTCAAATTGCAATTGAAAAAGACAAGCTAATTGAAGCATTGGATTCCAAATTGCTTCATATGTCTTGTTTGCCAATTTTTGGTTGATTATGAGGAGAGCTGTAATGGTTATGGTTTTTAACAAAAAAAAAGTCCTTGTTCATTCTGTATTAGTTAGTTTATTTGGGGTCAACAGTTATTGAATATAAATATTCAATTTTCATTTTTTTTCCTGTTTAATGTCGCCAATAGTTTCATGTGAATGCATTTAGTAATATATTGTAGTACAAATGCTAGTAGTTGAAGTTATAGTAGGAGTCAGGTGCAAATTTTTCCTCACCATCGCCTGTATCTTCAACAAATGACCTTGTTATTGTATGGGATCCTGAAGCGGGAAGAATAAATCCTTCTGAGCATAAGCAACTCCAGTAAGGAGTTTGACCCATGGCATCATTGATAGGGATCTGAAACCAAGCTCTAAAGAGAGGAAGTAAGTTTAAACTTCAAGTGCATTTAAAATTGGATCATATATATTCTTAACTTGATACATTTGAAGATCTTTTTCATCACATATTTTTTATTAAAATATTGCTGGGCTTCTCATTCATGTTATTGGGAAATACGGTTGAAAATTTTGGGCTATTTGGTAACTGCTTGGTAATTTGACAGCATGAGAACTGTAGTGGTTAAAGCAGTCACACAGATGTGCATTAAAGTAGTCCATGCATCTGTGTGACTGTATGAAGTGCACGGACTTCCATGCATGGGAAGTCCGTACACGACATGCAGTCACACAGATGTGTGGACTGCCGTGTCCACCAATGATGGGTGGATACTCATTGTAGACTAACTCTTAATATAAATGCAAAATCAAATCTCCCGAAGAGGGAGACTTGAGTTCACCCTCAACCCCCTGCCCTTTGAGGTAAAAAACGATCTCCATCGTCTGATTCAAAGCAGTCAAAGGTTTAGTTCTCTAACAGTCAACGACTGATCCTTCACTGCAGGGGCGATTAAGTAATGGAAACACAAAAGCAAGGGGCCGTAGTAGTGTAAATAGGTGAAACATGGGGACATAGTGTAAATAAGACATATCTCAAGGGTGGGGGGAATGCAAAAAAACCCATTAATTTACATTTCAACTTGCAGGGGAGTGTTAAAGAGTGAAAATATTGAGCGTTGTAGCTTAAACATGTCGATTATATGTTTTCAAGGGCAGATTGAGATTCTTTGAATTAGTTTATTCGCCAAGACAAATCACGGGGACAATTGAATTGGGTGACATGGAGTGAAGTACCTGCTTTGATACCATGTAGAATTTCATGGGCCTAACTCAACCTCACAAAACTGGCTTATAAGGCGAGGAGTGCCCAGATTATATATAGCCCCAGACCTCCAAGCCCACAGGCAATGTGGGACTATTCTAACACTATTCACAGCCCTTAACACCTCCTCCCACTTAATTCTCAAACCATCATCCCTTGCTAGCACGAATGCAGCAATAACCGAAGCCCAACGAATTTGCCAACGGATGAAATTAAGGTGTCGTCGGTGTTGGAGATGATTTGGGCCAACCCATGAGAGCCCACCCAGCCACTCCACTTAATGCCCACGACCCACTCAATCGGGCCATATATAAATTAATTTTTTTTCCGTCTCCCTTCGCACGAACTCCCTTCTCATGAACTCAAACCCTTCTTCTCCCTTCTCCCTTCTCCCTTCTCCCTTCTCATGAACTCCCCTCATAAACCCTAGCTAGCTTCGTCGTCGTTTGAACTTCCCTCACGAACTCAAACCCCTCCGGAATCTCTCTCGTTCTTATAGATCTCTCCCAAATCTCGTCATTTTTCCTCTCCATCCCTACCACATCCCAACCCTAGTCGTCCCTGTTCGACCTCAGCTCAATCAGAGAAGAAGAAATCTCCCATCAAGTAAGTAAATTAAAGATCTATGAAACTTGTATTTTGATTTTTTCCTGCCATCAAAACCCCTCATGTTGGTTTCTTTAACAGCAGCAACCCCCAATCACGACCATCCAAGTTCAAGGAATTGGAAGCAAAAGCCCCAATCTCGACCATCCAAGCTCAAGTTCCATGCACACAATCTTGCCCGGATTTACTTACATTGCATTATCAGGTATTTTTTCACCTTTTTTTAATTTTAAATTATTTTTTTAACATTTTAATAAGTTTCTATATTTAATTTTTATGCTCATCATTATCATCATCTTCCTTATAACGCCTAAGGTTTTTTATGCAGTTTTTTCAATTTTTGCTTCATTGGATCTTTTCAAGTATAGACCAAAATGCTCGTTGTTTTAACCTAGACCAAAATGCTTTGCAAGTATAGACCAAACTAGCAAGTCATAAATCACTTATGAACAATGAACTAGAATTCTAATTAAGTGAAGTGGTGAGCCAGGTAACATTGGTTAGATCAAGGAAAAAAGGTATGTATGGTTACTAGCCAGCTTTGGAAATGCACTTTGGAATATATCCAGAAAGTGAGTCTACCAACATTCAGTCATAAGGAACCAGTCAAACATGTGCATAGTGAGAACCAATCCCATTGTCTATGTCTCTATATGAAATATACTCCAAAGAGGTTCACTCTACTTCACCCAAGTTTTTCATAAAATAGCTTAATGATTTTAACTTCCAATGTACCATGGAAGGTTCTAATCCCGTCAAAGAAGTGAAAATTCCTCGTAAAGGTGACCTATAATCAAAATTTCTTATGTCCAAATGATGAGAGCCATTTTCGTTAATCTTTAATTTATGTTCAGCGTCAATGAAATCTACATTATTGTATATGAAGAGAGTTGGTATTGGCTTGTGAACACAGTTTTGCTGGGTTAACAAATCTCAAACCGTCAATCAACAGTTTCTCTAATTGAGTTCGGAGTATAGCCGATTAAATTTAATTTAAGTCTGATGGGATGCAAAACAGAAATCCAAAGTAAATAATAAACTAAACACATAAATGAGATCATTATTACTTAGAGAAAGAAAATGAGAAGAAGAATAAAGCATAGACGAGGAAAAGAGAAGACAATTTTCTACAATAACTACCACTTTACTTGTATCAGATTAATTCTATGATTTATAGCCATTGCTAGTTTACGTAGCGAGACATAAGATAAGACCTAAACGATGTGGGAGTTTTGGGACTATTCCCTACTAACTCCTATTACATCATAATTCATATACAATTAGCGCTTAAACTAACATGCTAACTACTAACACGCTAACTTAGAGACGACACTCATCTCATACCATACAAGCATCTCATATACAATTAATACATATAAGATGAACGTTACGGAGTAACACTTTTTTTCACCATATATCCATCCATCCATCGGACAATGGTTTGGGATTTGCAATCAGATTCAAATGTGTATTATTCTCTAAGAATAAAACATTTTTATTCTTTTGGATAAAACTTGGGTAGTTTTTTTTCTATTAATTTTGTGACATATATCTAATATAATTTCAGTGTTCTTTTCCAAATCATATAGTAGTTAGATGATTGGTGATCCTTATTCTGATATTTTAGTTTGCTTTTCTGACATAAGCTTCTCACTTTTTATTTTCTGTACAAACAATACTTCTGGTAAGATGGTATAGCCATATGCGAACCTCCATTAACCATATCTTGCCAGGTAATCTTGTAGATTGTTTCTAGCCAAGTAGGTTCTTGTCTATGTTTCCCTCAATCTTTGTCAGAGCTGATTATCATAAACTTCTATGCCATTGCAGGTGGCCCAGTTAGTTCGAGGCCTACGAGGTTAGCAGCAGAAAGAAATGCCATTTTTACTGAATTTTTTTTTATGAATTGTCGTTAAAGTATTTTTAAGTGGTTTTATTCTTTCGTAGCTGCCGTTTCTATTTTGGGTAATAATAACTTTTTTAGTGTAGGGGGTGGGAAACTATGATATTCTTAGGCTTCCTTAGAATTTCCTTTTCAAACTATGAATTTGTCTACAATGACCAGACGGTTCATTCCAAACAATTGGCTGATGTCTTCTCAGCTATATATGTGCAGTGGGTAGCGGACCTTGGGCCACACAGACTCTAAAGAGAACGGAAATAGCATGCTCATAAGTTCACCTGGCACCCTGTCGTTTGGCACAAGTTCGCTGTACAAAACACAATTTTTATCACATGGACAGCCATCAAATGAAGACTGCTCACCAAAGACAGGATTTTGGCAAAGGTGAATTGAATTGAACCTAGATGTGTCCTCTACTGATCGGATCACGAGACCAAGCAGCACCTCTGATATTTAAAGGAGACCTTATGATATTTGAAGGAAAAAACGTGTGCTTGCCTTTGGTCTCTCTTGTGCCATGTATTACATTTGGAATGAAGGAGACCTTCTGATATTTGAAGGAAAAAAGAGGCACAAAAGAGAGGTTTTTGGACACGTCTAGTTCAAAATTCATTTGGTCATACTGAACTCTGGTATCTAATCGTTTTCTTCATTTTCTAGTTAGCACCTGACTCTTCTGATTGAGGTCATCATCTGGTCCGAAGTCCATTAGATCGGACTGAACTCTTGTATCTAATAATTTTTTTCATTTTCTATTTAGCACCTGACTCTTTTGATCGAGTTCATTACACTTGTATTCCGTCTCCGCCTGCGTCATCTGGTGGTTGGTTGCATTTATGTAGACATATCTAATTTTACATGAACGGAGGGGCGGGACCCTCACAACCCCGTTGCTTACCTAGCAAAAAAAAAAAGAGCATGGTAATCCATGCATGTCTCAAAGTCTGCTTGACTGCACAGCCGACAAGGCATCTGCTGATTGTCTGCAATGAGTCGTTCACTCATTGTTAGAGAAATTCTAAAACGAGCCCGTGGGAAATGTGCTGGGAAGTTTGGTTTTGTTGTTTCCTGTTTGTTCTTGTTTTTGCTATGCTTTTGCGCTTGTGGCGTATTAGTTCTGTGATTTCTGTCTATTTTTAATGTATTTCCTTTGATTACTGATATAAAAAAAAATGTGCAGGGAAGTTGTTCAATTCCTTCACAGAGATTCTCCTTACCAGGTGCTGAGTCGTTCATTTGCTTCAGATAATGGTGTGATGTGTTACTTTCTTCCTCTGTACTCTTCCTTGTCAGCTCTTAAATATTTCAGCCGATTATATTTGAAAGCAGGCCTAATTTATCAGATGGCATGTTTGAATATGAAGGTGACCTGGTTGATGCGGTTGTTCCATTCATGGGTGAATCAATTACTGATGGCACTCTGGCAACATTCTTGAAAAGTATTTGTTTCTCTCTTACTCAAAAAGTATTAATAATGTTTTTGTCAATTTCCTTGTTCAAAGTCATGGGAGGATCATGTAGAAAATATGATTGATTGTGTGCCACGTGTTTGTAATTTTCTCGTCTGCTAATATATGTGGAGCAGAACCTGGTGATAGTGTAGAAATAGACGAGACAATTTCTCAAATCGAAACTGATAAGGTACTTCTCACAACAAGAAAATTATTTCAAATGCTGCAAATTTTAAGATTGCAAAAGGGTCTTAAATGGGATTGACAGCCTTAAATTGTTCCTCTGCTATTAGGTGACCATTGATGTTGCAAGTCCTGAAGCAGGAGTTATCCAAGAGGTGAAATATCGTTAACACTAAATTACATGTGGTGTCCAGTGTAATTGAAATGGATTGGCTTCTGAGTTCTGAATGTGGTAATGTTGATATTTGTTTGTTATTCATAGTTTGTATCCGAGGAAGGTGATACTGTGGTGCCTGTAACTAAGATTGCAGTCATTTCAAAATCTGCTACTGGCTAACCACCTGCTCAATCAGAGAAGAAATTAGATACAGATGTTCCTCACCCTTCGTCTCCTGCAGCAAAGGTGGACAAACCAAAGCCCAAAGCCGAAGCTCCCATCCAAGAGAAGCCTAAAGCACCTTCAGTTGCACCTCCTAAAGTCACAGCTTCAGAACCTCAACATCCACCCAAGGAAAGGGAAAGGCGAGTAAGTCTGCTGATTCCTGCCTGCTTTTAATAATATATATATATATATATATATATATATATATATATATATATATATATATATATATATATAGGTGTGTGTGTGCGTGGTTATAAAATTGTGAATAAGTCATCAAACTTTTCACTTACTGCTAAAGAGGATGACCATTGAAACCTATATTGTTGCTTTAATATATTTGGAATTCATCACTTGCAGGTTCCTATGACAAGACTTAGAAAACGGGTAGCTACACGTTTGAAGGACTCTTAGAACACATTTGCAATGCTGACCACATTTAATGGAGTTGACATGTGAGTGACTGATTGGATTTTTTATTTATTTTATAATGACTTGAATAATCGACATGAACTCAGGGTTCCGTTAGGTCTATTATACGGCATTTCTCTAAACTGCAGACTACATCATGTGCATGTCGTATATGGTTGTGGTTTTTGGCCCTTCAAATTTTATGCAATGCCCTACTGATTTTAGTGAATTGGAGTAAGCCCAAAATATATTCACTGGGGGATTTGAACCATCTGATCTGTGCACTTTAATGAACGGTTATGCATTTTTTTTTCCAGTGGTTGATATTAAAGCACACTAATAAAATGGTTCTCATCCTTTCATAGGCGTGATTCTTTGACTGAAACATATTTCAATGGCTGGCTGCTAGTAAGGCTGAGACGGGTTTGAACTCGATTGATCACATGTGTACATGTGGGATCAATCTAGCTAGTCATGCCCCATCTGTGTACAAACCAGCACCAGTTACTTTCTACGTAAAAATTAAGTGGTAAAATGACTGCTTTACATCTGTAGGCTTATTGACAAGATTTATCTCTTTTCTGAAAAATATGACTTCAAATTCCCTTGCAACTCAAGGACTCATTGATAGAAAGAGCAGAGGAATTAATTAACTTTTAATTGCATCATCGAAGCTTTATGTGGAGAGATGGCCTTGGAAATACTGCAGTCGACGTATCCATCAATTAATTAACAGGCTTTCTTCCTGATTGGTAAATTTTGATTGTGGGCTCTGATTACTAGCATAAATATGTACAGTACAATGGTGATAATCTGTAATATTGAGTTCCTCTTAGCATCTATATACATATGTATTGATAAGTTTTGGTCACATCTTCTCAGGACATGCAGAAACCTTGGTCTATGATATTCTAAAGTGTGAGTGGTCTGTTGTAGCAATGCCACCTCCTTCTTCTGTTACTACCAATAAAGTGAGCCCTCTTACTTCTACCAATAAAGTATTTCAATGATGTTTTATTAATTGATTTCTATGTAACCAGTTGTTAAATAGGTGACTTATTTCACGCTTCAGAGATTTATCAGGAGACTGGCATCTCCATTTTGTTTGCACTTGGGACATACTTAGCTACTGTACACAGACAGGGGATAGCTGTTTGGGGAGGTGCCACTACATTTAACCGCTTTATGTGCTATGCTCATCCCTAGGTTTTCTTCTCCTCTTGGCTACACCTATAGTTACCAAAATCGCATTTCATTGGAAAAAACTCGTTTAAAACACGTTTTTCGTTAACATTTCATTGGAAAAACCTCGTTTAAACTCACATTTCATTGGAAGAAACTTACGGAAATAGAGAAGATAAAGGGACTTGGGGAAATAAGGGCTAAGGTTTGTTGTGGATATATATATATATATATAAGGTAATTACTCTCTGTAGGTCTTACCAGTCACACAAAGGCCGTCAATTCTATACAATTGTCCCCAACTCATGACAAGTATTCCTCCATTCCAAATTTCTGTAACCATAAGTGGGAGAAAGTAGTGTTTCGTTTTGTTATTTAACATATACTGTTAATAATTATTCTAACTTGTATCTATTGAATCCCATGGAAGACTTGTGTAGTTTTATGGTTTTACCGTTTCCTGTGGAATGGATGCTACAAAAGCACAACTAGCAGATTGTTCTTGATTTTTGTCATATTGATAAAACAAAGATATTGTGGGTTTACTAGTTATATGTATATATACACACACTTTTACCTACTTTTACGGTCTGAAATATTTTCTTTCATCTGTAATCTGTAGTGAACATTGGCCCTATGAGTAATTGCTGGCCTGGATTTTGAAGCAGAGGATGAATCTGAAGAGAAGGCTGACTGATACTACTGTTTTCTTGTACCTTTGCAGCTTGTTGGGCATGCTTCTCGCTGTTGTTTTCCTATACCTTTTGCCCTTTCTAGGCTCTTTAATGTAATTTTTGTTGTTGATCAAAAGAAAATTGTTTATGTAATTAGAATGGAACCAAACTCCAAATTTTCCTCAAATACTCCAACTTATTGTATAAATTACATTCATTGTAATTTAATGCCTTTTGTCATTTCTATTTAATTATTTTGCTAAGAAAATTCCAAAACAATGGAATCACAGGTTAAAAGAATAGTGGTGCAATAGACCAATTAATATCAAGACACAGCACATTCCACTGGAATCACATGTTAAAAGAATAGTCGTGGAGTGGACTAATTGACTATATATACCATATATATAATATGAATTTTCGGGTTGTTAACATAGAAAAGTGACTTAAAAATCATGAAATAATTACTGGGATGGGAACTTGGGACCTCTAGTAGGTAGGGGAATTGGGAAAAAAAGAAAAATAAATAAATAAATAAATAAGGTCCTACACCGACGGCTTCCAGGTCCAGTCGTCGGCATATGGTCCTATACTGACAGTTACAGCCGTCGGTATAGACTCATTCATTTAAAAAACAATTTATTAGAAAAAAATTTATTTAAAAAAAAAAAAAAAGCACACCTTTACGCCGACGGCTAGAGCCGTCGGCGTAGAGTCTTCAGTTATGCCAACGGCTCAAAACCATCGGCATATGTATTCGCCGACCCGTTTACTGCCGACGGTTGTCAGCCATCGGCGTAGAGTTTTGCAGCCGTCAGTGTAACCTACACCGACTGCTGGCATCCGTCGGCGTAGGGCCATGTTCTTGTAGTGACGTTTCGTAGCAAGCGATCTTGATAACGTAGCCCAAGGTGCTTGAATTCTGGGCTCAAGTGACCCTGTTAACGTAGCTCAAGGGCTTGACCGGTCTTGTTCAAGTGACACCCTGTTAACGTAGCTCAGGGGCTTGATCTTGTAATTTGCTCATGATCTTGTACCTATTCTCTTGCTTGGTGGTTCTACATGCTTGCCCATTCTATCATGTTGTTCTTGATTTCGCACACATTATTCTTAAATATGAAATATTTACGTTCATGAAATGTATCGGCTTTAACAAGTATTAAATGTTGTTATTTTCGAGCACTTGCGATTATCTATGCATCATGAACTATGAATAATCATGTGTTAAAATAAGAAAATCTAGTCGATTGTTACCTATTGAGCTTTGATGGTAGCTCACCCCTCAACTATACGTCACAGCTGCAGGAGCTGACGCTGAGCCGGATCCAGAACAAGTTGCGGACCCAGATTATAATCCAAAGGAGGAGGAGGAGGAGGAGGAGAATCCGGAAGGATATTTCCCTTAGTTATCGTGAGATACCCGCAGAGTGCGGGGTTCACTTTTGTGTATTTTTTTGTGATTTTGGTACAGTATATTGTATATTTTGAGAGATGATTGTACATGGTCTGTGTCCACTATTTAGGCGAAGGACGGCCTTCACCGGTGGATCTTTTTTTTATTATGATGATAGATACATGCATATTTTGACTTTAGTTTGATACCTTTGCTTTATTGTTGTAGCTCAGCCTTCGCGCTGCGCACTTTGACCTTGCTTTTCCGCACGCTTGTAAGTTACCTTTTTGAATGATGGCTCGATCTTCCAGGGGATCTGTTTTATGTAAAGATCAAGCTATCAGGAAGTGTAAAGTACACTTCGATACCACAATAACACTATAATTCAGATCGTGCTCAATTTGACGGCGCGAGTTTTTTTTTTTAGGTAAGGAAAAATCTAGGCTGTCACAATAGAGATTTTTTTTTGTGATTTTTTATTGTTTTCCTTTGTTCTATTTACTGATTTTTTTTATATGCAAAATATATCTTTTTGTTTTTTTGGTTATTTCTTTTTGAATTGAAAGACGGGGCGTGCCCCCCTCGGATGATGACTTTATTTTGGGGAAAATTTTGGCACGGGTGAGGTGTAATCACCTTCCTTTGGCCCAAGGCCCTTGTTCTCCTCTCTCTTACCTTCACCTAATACCTGCTGCTTGTACCCATTTTAGGACGTCGAGTGAGGAGGACCAGGGCCATGAGGGTGGTCCTAATGTGATTTTTAGTATTCGGGGGGAGCGCCTTATTCAGGTGAAGTGTACCTCCCGTACCTGGTATGAGATGTTGGGCGAAGCAGCCCGCAGTGGGTTACTTCATCAATAGTACACTCACATCTCTAACTTTCGGGTCGCCAGCCAAGTAAGAAAAATTTCTTTGTTGCTTCCTTTTGTGCAGGTTTCTTTGTTCCAGGATCTAACACTCTTATTCTTTTTTGCTATAGCCTTTACCTCCGATTATGTTCTACGGGGGTTGGTTCAACCTTTAACGCTTTTATGCCCACCTCCCTCAAATCATGAGGTTTCTTCTGGCTCTGGCCGACTTTGGTGATTTCTTGTCATGCCCCACTATGACGGGAGATTCGGCCTATATAAGGGCCCTGGTGGAAAGGTTTCGTCCGGAGACAATGACCTTCCATATGTCAGTGGCCGAGATGACCATCACTCCAGTAGATTGGTCCATGATTACCGGGATCAGGATAGGAGGGGTGCCTGTGGTCTGCCCTCGTGGTCCGACTCATGCTGAGGTGATCCGATTGATCGGAGCTTATTCCCCTAGTGCACATATGACATATTATGAGGTCAAGCTATCCTGGTTGGCCGATTTGCTTGATGCTGACAAGTTGGTGGATCTGAACTAACCGGATATGGACATCGTTATTAAGCCTGAGTGTGCATTGGTGTTAGCTCGCGTCACGCTCCTCTTCCTTCTGGGCAAGACTATTCTTGCCAACGCCATCATCATTGGCATCCGTCTAATCATAACTGAGTGGGACATGATGGGTATTGTAGGTAATTAGTCCTCAGATTTGGACTGGATTGGTTGCAAGCCTCGGGGGTACTTTGATTAGAGGATTAGGATGAGTGGATAGTACTTGATTAGCCTCTGTTAGAGGGGGGTAGGTTGGGGTAGTGGCAAAAATGGGCCAAAGGGGAGTGATGGGGATTGTGGGTATCTGTATCAGTGGTGGGTGATGGGGATGGGCCATTGGTAATTAGTCTATGCCGGCAGGGGCAATGGAGTAAAATCAGCACTTAGGTACTTGGTGGGGGCTGCTGCTGCATATGGTTGATATAAGCTGGCTTGGACATAGCTGACGGGAGCTGGTGGTGGAAAATACACCCTCAAATCCAACAGTTCTGCTTGTGGTGTGGGATTGGGAAAGTAATCAGCCAAATTCAGTGGCTCGATTACTGCTATGCTTCTATCATCCTGATCCCTCTGCTTCGGTGCTATAAAGTCTTCCCGGGTGAGGATATACTCTGAAGTGTCAAACTCTTTGCCATCCTCCTCTATCATGTTGACGGTAGGCTTTGGGCCGGTTCCAACTGGTGGATGTGGTGGTAAAGGCACCTGATTATATTGGCATGTTGGTTGGCCTAGGGAAGCGCCGGAGGAATGATCTTGCCAACCTCTATTAGGTCTTGTATCGCATGCATCAAGGGGAAGCAGCGATCAGTCGGGTGGCCCGATCCTTGGTAGAAATTATAGTGGGTATTGGGATTGTAATTTCTTGGGATCAGACTCGGTGGAGGTCATGGCTAGAGCACGGTAACCAAACCTTTTTTGATCAATAAAGGCAACAAGATATTCAAGGACTGTCCCAAAAGTATGAAGACTCGATCGAAACAGGCCTTTCTCTGTTCTAGGAACATTTGTACTCCCTGTCCATTTTCGGTCCTCTGCATCGGGTCGCTTTGCGTTGGGGCTGGCGATGCTGCGTTAAACTGGAATAGAGTTATGTTGGACCCCACTATTTACAATTTTATTAAATCGCCCTTCTCTTATTACATCCCCACAACGATTAGCATTTCTTATAAAGTTACTAAAGCTAGACTATTGTTGGTATACTAGAAAATCTGAGATGACCGATAGAGTATTTTTTGAGATTATCTCGATTTTCTCATCATCGGGTATTCTGTTCCTGACCTGAGCTGTCAATGCTCTCCACCGCCCAAGGTAGTCACTGAATGTTTCATCGAGCTTTTACTTTAGCCGGGCAAGATCTGAATTATGTCTATGTTATAGACATATTGTTCTTAGAACAAGTGGGTCAGATCCTTCAAAGTTTTGATCATAGAAGGTTCCAAAGAAGTGAATCATCTTAAAGTCGGGCCTGTGAGACTCTTTTGGAAGACTTTTATGAGCAAATGCTCATCCCCTCCATACTAGCACATGTCACCGCAGTAAGACTTGAGATGTGCAATTGGATTGCTCGTGCCATTTTATTTATCAAAGATTGGCACTTTAAATTTTATGGACAAAGGGACTTTTGCAAATAGGCACAAATCTGAAAAGTTCGTGGCATGGATTTCAGCTCTACCCATCTTCATCAGCAGTTTTTTGTTCGTGTCCATTTGTTCCTTCAACAACTCTGATTCCCTAGAAGGCGGGGCTGGCCCCTCAACAGGTTGCTTCCATTCGCTTTGGGCTACCGGTGGGTTGGTGAACACGGGGGATGGGGGATTGAAGCTAGTCAATGCCCATGTATAGGCCCCGCTATTCCTGATCTCATCCTCCTCATACTGTGAGTCCACATACGGTGGGGGGAGGGTGAGGTTTTCCTGTTGGTTTTTATGGGCTACGTGAGCACTTGGTGTGACCACTGTATATGGGGGGAGCTCTGATGAGTAACTTGTGGGGTGACGGGAAGAGTGAGTTGCAGATTTTGGGCCGGTGTATGACGAGGCCACTGCATCTGGGGGAGTTCTTGAAAATGGGTTGGAGAGGTATGGGGATGGGTGAATTGATGGTGGTTGATGGTATGGGATGGATTCCCATACCAGATTGGGTGTGAGGGATGTGGATTAGTGAGGCCTATGCCATGTTGAGAGATTAGTTGAGATGGGTGCATCATTTGAGGGGGGGTGGGGGCCTGTTGGGCGAATATGGGATACTGTGAAAATTGTGGCGGGTTTGAAAATGGGGCTCCTAGGTTTGGGCCTTGATGAACTTGGGTATGGGGCATGGAGCCTTGATGGGCTTTGGCCTAGGGTATTGGGCCTTGATGGACCTGGGGTATTGGGCCTTGATGAGCTTGGGCCATTGGGCCTTGAGGCCCACACAAATGACCCCATTTTTTATGGGAGCCTTGGGTGGTATGAGTGATGGGGAGTTTATTAGAGTTTTGGGGAAAAGAAGTATGAAGGCTTTGGAGTGTATGGGATGGCTGTGGAGATGTGTGGGATGGAGGGGGGAGGCTTTGACCATTTCATCTATCATGGTCATGGGATTGGGTGAAAGGGTAGATGTAAATAGTCCATCTGATGAGGGGAATGTGGGGTATGGATGAGATGGGTGTATGGGAAAAATTGGGCATGGCCTGGGTAAAATCGGGCATGACATGGGTATATGGGGTGACATGTGATAGATTTGGCAAAATGGGAGTATATGGGTGGGTGTAGAAATAAAGGGTGTATTTTGGATAGATGTATGGAGAAAATGGGGTGTATTTGGAGAGGGTGTGGAAGGGAAATTGGGTACAGGAGATGGGGCGAATTGTAATGTAGGTGGGGTTAATGTGGAGGGAAAATTGGATGAATGTGGAGTGGATACGGGAGGAAAATGGGGTGTTCGTTGGATGGATGTTGATGGGGGAATGTTGGACATGGTTTGGGTAAATGAAGGGGAATGGGGTGTTGGATTTTGGGTGATTTGAGTGGTGGTGGATAGAAATACAGGTGCACCAAAGGGTCCGGTGACAAGAAATGGGGGTTGGGTGAACGGAAGGGAGATAGGGATCTCTTATGAATGGGAATGGGTTGGGGAACGTGACGGGTATGAATCAGGATCGAAATAAGTCAGATCAACCGCCCACAACATGGCTTGGCAGCGGGTTGGGTATGGATGCCTCGGGTGGGGCCCAAAAATTTTCCTCCTCCCCCTAAGGGATGATGGAGGGTACGGCGATGCCGTTGTGCCGACACCACAAGCTTTCTATTTTTAGTTTTTAATTTTTCTTGATTTTTACTTTTTTTTTAATTTTTGGATAAAATGAACCTTCTTATGATATTTTCCAAGGCCTTGGAAATCTCGTTTCGGGGTGCGTTCACGCCCCTAATATCTCCCACGGCTGGATTCCAACACCCTTCGGAAGAATCAAAGAAGAAATCTTTGATCTATGTGAAGGCTTGGAAATCCATGTGACAACCCGATCCCTCGGAAAAAGTCAATAAGAGGGTAACCTCTTTTGATCGGTGAGGGTGTATTGGGTGCCGAAACGTGTGAGATTTATCGGGGACACTAAACCACTAAGTAGGGGACTCGGGGGAAGTGAAAAAAGGCCTCATATTCGGGCTGCACAGCCAAAATAGGCTTAGCACATGTATTATATATGCTAGGCCAAAAATCTGAAGATTTTGGCTTAGTGTGTATATTATACATGCTAGGCTAAATCTGAGGATTTTTGGCTTAGCGTGTATTATACACGCTAGAGCAATTTTGGGGATTTTTGACTTAACGTGTATATTATAACACGCTAGGCAAAAACAGAGTATATAAATATATTTTGACAACAACAGCAGGCCCGAGATTGGTCTATATTTTTTTTTGTTTTCTGGAAGTAGTGCTCCCAGGGATTGATTTTCTTTGTTGTAACGGGCCCCTCATCACCAAACCTAGGGATACAAGGTTGATTCAGGACAACTAACGCACTCTCCAAGGGTTTTAAGGCATTTTCTTAAGCTCGATCACTCACCCAATATACCTCTGGCGCAAGCGCCTTCTCAGATACTGGATGGGATAGTACTTTTGGGGATCACCACCACTGGGGCTGTCGTCGTACTAGGAACTAGGACGTTTGTATCGCTGCCTAAATTCCCACCCTTTTGCAAAATCTACCCAAGGTAAAAAATGAATTTATGTCCCTGTACACGATAGTGGTTTAAAAAATAGTGATTTTTTTACCACTATACACGACAATAGTTTATGAACTTCAATAACAACTGTTCTTAACAGTCATAGAAAGAACAACACTGCTTTTAGTAGTACTTTATGCAATTTCTTTTTTTTTTTAAATGCTATTTTTTTTTAAAAATTTCGTCGACGATTTTTTATGCAATTTTTTTTAAATTAATATTTTTTTAATACTTTTTTTTAATGTAATTTTTTAATGCAATTTTTTATGCTTTTTTTAATATAATTTTTTTATTCTCTTTTTAATGCTTTTTTTTTAAAGTAATTTTTTTAATACTTTAAAAAAAATTATATAAAGAAAAAAAGCTATTAATCTCATATTTCAACACATCCATTCAACTCAAATGCATATCATTCACTGCCATTAATAAAAAAATAAATGCTCAATTCTTTTATTTAAACAAAAAGTTGCATCTCAACCTTTCAAATCCGCTAAACATTTTAAACTCTACATGCCCAATCCTTTTATTTAAACAAAAAGAAGAAGAAAAGAAAGAGAGTTAACAATCTAAGGACCCCATGGTCCATTTTCAAAATAAAAGAAAAAAAAATTAAATTTATTTCGCCTCTCCTTCAAAGTGTCCCTGTCCCCTAGTGATTCATTTAAGGTGAGCTTCAAATTGGAAAGCTTCGCCTGAAATCAAAAGGAGAACATCATTAAACTGAGATATTGATGACTTTCATCTAAGGAGTCTTCATCTAATAGGCCGGGTTGAAAATATTGACCTGTTATAGAAATAGGTTGTATTCAAGTTAGCCCAAACTCGACCCGAACCCAACCTGGTACCTGTTTGTTACACAATATATAGGTATATCATTTTTTAACAGATCCAGGTCAGGTCCAAAAGTGGATAATAGGTCAATGTCCAAAACTAAAAATACAATTAAACTTATGAATCAAGAATGAGTGCAGAAAGCGTACATGATTCTGATATATACATCTGATAAAACACATTGACTTATAGAAAATACTCAAAATTTCAATTTAATGCTAATGATAAGTGAGGAATAAAACATAGACTATCTATAGATGGGAAACAGTGTTCTAGATTCTCATAGTTCGCTTTACAAAATATTGCTACTCTACACAATATCTTGGACAAATTGATAACAATTTTCATCTTCATTTTAGACTATTTGCATCTTACAACGTAAAAAGAAGTTAATGGGCAACAAAAATTTTCATCAATGGCAATTACATCTAGCTTAGAAAAAAATTAAATTGGTATTAGGTGGTCAGGCCGGAGCACCAAGGGTTATATTTGGTCATCTATACCGTATGTATGGTGTCGGTGTACATAATCCAGATAGTCCACATAAAAGATCAGCATGTGAATTGGGCACACTTAAATATAGCATCAATTATTGCCCTATTCTTGAACTGCCCTGAGAACAAATTAAATTATAAAAGCACCCTTCAATATAACATGATTTAAAAATATTATTTACAATATAAATTTAACATAACTAAATAAAGTTTATTATTTCAAAAATAAATAAATTAGCCCAACAAATGTAAAGGGCCCATGAAATCTATTCGTGTCTGCACTCATAGTCCCGATCATGGATCAAAATATCGGTCGATAACTATCCGTTTCGGACTAGGCTGAAAAGATAACTATTAAGTTATCAGGTCTTCTTACTAGATTGATATCACATATTATCAGTCAACTTGTTCTAAATTTCATTTTTTGCAGTTTCAAAAAAAAAAAAAAAAAAGAGGGGTCTGAAAACTTCAAATTATCAACCAATAAATGAAGTTATCGGTCAAAATATCAATTTTGGTCAAAATGTTGGTGCTACTTTTCTGGGATGTGGAAGATGGATAAAGAACAGGCATCTTAAGCCAAGAAGAGTGGTTCATTTGAGAGTTCTTATGGTTTCATTTGAGAGCCTAGTTCTTAATTAGTTGCTTAAGGATCCCTAATGAATTAATTTGTCGATGATTTAGTCAAGAGCTCTTTGGATCGAGTAATTATTGTGTCAATTATTGAACTATCATTCTGTCTACTTTTTGTGTATATTTTCTACTTCCATAATTATCAATGTCCTCATCAGATCATGATAATTCAAAACTAATAAACTTATCTTGATTTTGTATATTGCAAAATCAAAGGAAAAACATTTCTTTAGGTAATAGGACATATTTTAAGAGCAGTGCTTCAGATGGAATATATCAAAGGGAATCCACTAGAAAGAACAACTCCCTTACCAAGGCGGTCAAGAGCTGAGGGAGGCATTATAACTGAAACAACACATCAAAAAATGAAATCAAGACAAGTTCAGATGGAACAAATGACAATAGTTAGAGAACTAACAATAAAAGGGTAAATTGAAGATGACATACTTTTGTCTCCACTATGGTATTGATAAGTTGAATCTCTTTGTGTTACGATAAGTTGAAGTTGTCCATCAGTGAAAGAGGACCCACTTTTACATCCCAAATCCTACACTGTTATGAAATGTTTACATTCACTAAGGACACCTCAAACTTTTGAAGTTCACATAAAAGTTGTCCATCAGTGAAAAAAGTCATTATACTCTACAATCTATTGTATTTTCCCTTTTTTTTCATTTAATAGAGGGCAAGGATCCATAGAACTTCATTGAGGTAAGGATTTCATTGGTCCTTATCTCAAGCTTGATTTTTTTTAAAAATAAAATAAGATGCTTCCTGTTCAACTTGTAGAGAACCTTTCCATCTTCCACTAGGACTTCATAGGCCTCTCTTTCTTTCTGCAAACTTTCATAATCTGAATGTTAAATCCAACCAAAAATATAATTATTTGAAAGAAAAAGATCCACATTTACTAGTTTTGTTAGCAGGGAAGGGAAATATTACTGGCCCACAAAGTAAGTAGATTGGATTACATCATTGGATGGGAATCTGAAATCTTTGGACTAAGTTTTTGAGAAAGAAACGTTTTTGGGCTGTCAGTCTGCAGATCGAGTCCTTTCTATCAATTTCTCTGTAGAAGAAAAACCATGATATCCGTTGTTCGATTAAACTGAAAATGGATACAAAGAACTTGAAACTTATAAAGACTGAATTATCCCTATGAATTATATAACACGGCAAACTAACTTAAAATAACCTTAAAGCTAGTTTTTGATCTTACAAGAAGGCCTTTGTGTCCAACCCACAAGACAACCTTAAAGCTACAAAAAGTGAAATGGTTTTTTATCTTACAAGAAGGCCTAGTATCCAACACACATTTATTCCAGCAATAGCTATATTGTAAAAAATTTCAGCAGTTCTCTTCCTTGCTTTGGAAGATAGTTTTAATTTGTAACTTTTAGCAAAGATTATCAACATGAAATTGTAAAGAATCATATTTTGGATTTATCTAGGATGAGGTTGAAAGGACAAAACAAAACAAAAATAGATAAATTTTATTGACTTATATGTACAATGTATAGTTTTGGTTGTAGATTGGGAAATATACCTCAATTCTCCATCTCACAAAGTCTTGTATTCCAAAAACACGTAGCCTGTATAATCTCATGAAGAACCCTTACAAAGTCAAACAAAGAGCCATCAAAACACAATTGCTCAGTATTAAAGACGATCGGGAGAATAAAATGATTGTAACTCCTTTTGATTTCATCAAATTCGAGGATAAATCTTTTACTATGCTGACATCAACATGATCATATTGATGTCAGCAAAAGGAAGGTAATGACTCGTCACCTTCCTTTTGCTGCCGTCCAATTGATGCCATGTTGATGTTAGGCCACTGTACACTTTACACACCCCATAAGCCATAAGTAAACACATGCTCCGACAATCACTACTTTATTAAAATTAAATATGCAAATTATCAGAGTCAAAAAGAAAAGAAAGAAAGGGGAAACAAATTTGAGGCCCCAGCAATAGCCCCCCAAAACCCTTCGCTGACAAATAATTTATTGTGATTCTCTTTCATTTTGCAATCTCAAACATAAATTACTTGATATGGTTCCCTCCTTATCTAGCAGATCTGTCCTAGTATTGCCCTCCTGATGAACGTGGGAGCAATAAAACTGGTCAAGATTTTGTAGTACGCAGTCCATCTCACTAAATAAGGTGATGAATCTCCATGGAGAATTAGTAGTACGGGAGATCTACGACATTACCGGAAACAAAAGTCGACAAAATTTGATAATTACAATCACTCAATATAAGAAGTCGCTTCATGTAATTAAATATAACGATAACAAGCATTTCCATCAAATGGGTAATATTTCCATTCTCCGCTAACAAAAGACCCACATTTACTACTTTTGTTAGCGGAGAATGGGAGTAGAACAGGTGCACTGAAATTGAACTCAGAATTGGATTAGGGAGCACCTTTTCTTCAAAAGGTGCTCCCACTCTCTCAAGATCTCTTCAACCAAAACAACCAGGGGGGGGTGGGGGTCTCTTCAACCCTGAACTGCTGCCACTCTCTCAAGATCTCCCACTCTCTCAAGATTTCTTCAACCAAAACAACCGAACATAGTGGTGACACAGGGCTGCTAAAATCTTTCCATTGTGATTGAAGCAAATACATTGCGCTAAAATCTTTCCATTGTGATTATGCTAATTTCAGTTTAAATGAATGCCTTTGCATGACTATGCTCGTGTTAAGTTTTGATGAATAAATATGCATGATAAGGATTCAAGCAGTGTGCCGTAGGACTATTAGGCTAATTCAGTTAGATGTGTGATTATAAATAATGATACGATCAGTTATGTACGAATGATGATAAGCTCAATTTTAACGCATGAATATGAATAGTTATGCTAACTCAGTGATACTAGTTCAGTTTTGCTATATCATATCTATTCATGATGTTCTTGCATATATGTTAGCATGCATTGTTCATGTTCTGTTATTCTTGATATCATGTACACGTCTTTAATTCATCTTGAAATAAGTGATCCCGCTAACTCGGGAGCTTGATATCCCGTCCAAGTGATCCCGCTAACTCGGGAGCTTGATTTTCTCGGTCCAAGTGATCCCGCTAACTCGGGAGCTTGACAAGTGATCCCGCTAACTTGGGAGCTTGATTTTCTTGTTTCTTGTTCTTGTACATGTCTTGTTTCAGCATGATTCATTGATCTCACCTGATTCCTTGTCAGCATTGTCAGCATGAAACAATAATTGCATGATGTGGTGCTTGTTTTGTTATATACTGCTAGGATATATAGATGCTAGAATGGACCTAATATAAGATGACATGTGTTTCGTTTTATTTTGCATCTAGAGATGAATGGATAATCTAACATATAAATTAGCACTTTAAATTTTCCCTGTTGAGCTTTGATGATAGCTCATCCTACGACTTTATGTCTTAGCTGCAAATATTGCTCAAGACCCTGAGCACGAAGCTGATCCTACCTACCAGTCTGAGGAGGAGGACAAGGAGGAAGGTTCTACTGAGGACTTATTTCCTTGAGAGGTTTGGGAGAGATAGAGATTTGTTTTTAAAATATTAAATATGTATAAACAACAGTGTGATTTAAGATAGTTTACTACTTCAGGTATAGGTTTCTGTTTATATTTCCTGTTCAATTTACTAAAGGAATGGATATCAGTTATTGCCATATTTCTTCGTATCAGAGTTAATTAAATTCGCTTCCGCATATGTAACACTTTGTACACGATGCCCTTGTATGACAGGATCATGTTAGGTGATCCGACGGCGCGACCTTTCCCATTTACGAGAAGGGAAAAAGACGGGCTGTCACAGGTGGTATCAAAGCCCGGCATTAAGTCTTTGGAGACTTAACTCTGGCACGGATATATGGCAAGACTTCTGATGTTCGTTCAGTGTTAGAGCCTAAGATTTAGGTCTTTAGGTCTTTAGGCCTTCTAGAGACTCAAGGCTATGGCACTAGGATCTATATGAGCACGTTTGACTGGAGTGATCGGTCAATAGTGATCGAAGTATGTCTTTAGGATCCGAGGTAGGATGTAAATGTTTTCAAGTCATGGGATCATGATGATCACGATCACTGTTAATTGAAACATTTGTTTCATTTTGACAGATCAATATGGCACCTCACAAAAGAGCTAGGACCATGTATGCTGGGAAGAATGATCATGAACAAACTAGGCAACTACTGGAGACAATGGTCAGAATAATGGCCGGGCAGAATGAGTTACTTACTACACTAGTGCAGTCCACTGTACACACTTCTTCGCCCGCACTCATTGGGTCATGCTCACGGTGCAGAATGCAGCACAAGACAGGGAAATGTAGATGGGCTATAGGTGAGTGTTTCAGATGTGGCAGACTAGGACATCTGATAAAAGATTGTCCTACGGTGAAAATGAAAAAGACGACACCCGAATTTCAGCAACCTGCTCAAGGTGTTTATCCGAAACCGACCATATCTACACCTTCGGGGTCATTCTGTCACTCGAACCCTACTCTAACGGGAGCGTTTGGAGTTCCACAAATTTCACGCACCTCTTCAACCATTCCGTTAGCATTCTGTGGAAAATATGGAAGACACGTAACATGGAGGAATGTCGTAGAGCATCTGGGGCATGCTTTCGTTGTGGTATGATGGGACATCGGATTAAAGAGTGCCCAGAGATGGTGGGAACGACATCAAAGATGGCACAAGATGCCCAAACCAGCAACGATATTATCTAAGGCATGTGAACTATTTAGTTATAAGTTATTTAAATTATTTATGAGAAAGGTGCATCTAGGTAAATAATTTATATATGTGTGCATATAGTATATTGTTTTCTTTTCATCAGTTTTAGAAATAATAAATTTATATTTTGTTATGTAGACGCAATTTAGCTAACACTAGTAGATATATACATTAGATACCATGCACTTGTATCCAAAGGATGAGTACTTGTTGTATGAGGCACATGTTTTGGTAGATCTTGTATGGGCACATTCCTTTGTTATACCCAATTTGGTAAAAAAGTTGGGAAAGTTAGGAGCCACCCCAGAACCTCTCGACTTGCTTGTAGATGTGTCAGTCCCGACTAGATAGTCGGTCACTACTAACATGGTATGCCGATCAATCATCGTCGTACTCCAAGGTCACGACGACTATGAAGCAATAGCTGATTGATTTTACTCGATTTACTCGATCTGCAAGGATTCGCTGTAATCCTTGGCATGGATTGGCTATCTAATCATCATACGAGCATTGATTGTAGAAGCAGATTGCCAATAGCCTGTGAATTCCCTAATATCTTCTTTGTTAAGTTGCAAGAATTTTTGCCTGGCAGGGAAGTGGAATTCGCTAGTGATTTAGCCCCGGGCATCGAGGAGGTATCAACGGCACCTTATCGAATGACACTAGCGAAGTTAAAAGAACTCAAGGAGCAGTTACAAGAGCTTCTTGGCAAATAGTTTATCATACCGAGTGTGTCTCCGTGGGGTGCATTAGTATTGTTCGTGAAGAAGAAAAATGGTCAATGCGTCTTCGCATTAACTACCGTCAACTCAATAAACTGACAATCAAGAATAGATATCCGCTCTCTCAAATCGACGAAGCTCATAAGTCAGCCTATGTCATTCATCCTGGTAGCACGAAGATGGATCAGGACTTAAAAAAGACATTTTGGTGGAATGGCTTGAAGCGAGAAGTAGCGAAACATGTTGTGAAATGTTTAATCTATCAGCAAGTAAAGGTCGAACACAAGCATCCCGCTAGTCTGTTACAGCCATTGCCCATACCAGAGTGGAAAGGAGAGAACATTTTCATGGATTTTATCCTTGACTTACCCCGTACGCAGAAGGGTTACAATACGATTTGGGTGATCGTAGATCATCTTACCAAATCAGCACATTTCTTACCCTGCAATACGCGGTATAAAGCATCCACGTTGGCCGACGTCTGTCTAAGGGAAATAGTCAGACTACATGGGATACCAGTGAGTATCATGTCAGATCGCGATCTGTTATATACCTCCCGGTTCTGGCAAAATTTTCAAGAAGAAATGGGTTCCAAGTTGGAATTCAGTTCTGCATTTCATCCTCAGACCGACGGTCAGACAGAAAGGGTAAAGGGCCTGTATACTAGATTTCCAAGGATCATGGGATAAGCACTTACCCCTGATCGAATTCGCATACAATAACAACTTCCAATAGAGCATCGGTATGGCACCATTCGAGGCACTGTATGGGCACCGATGTAAATCTCTAATTAACTGGAAAGACACTGGTAAACATCTTCATTTAAGCCCTGACTTAATCGAAAATACCAATGCAATTGTACACGTCATTCGTAAGCAACTGGATAGTGCTTAGAGTCGGCAGAAGAGTTATGTCGATCTCAAACAAGGCAAGTTATGTAGTCGTTATGTTGGACCATTTCCTATATTGGGCAGAGTAGAAGTAGCGTATTGACTTGCGTTACCTCCGCACCTGACAGGCATTCACGACATATTTCATGTATCGATGCTGAGAAAATACGTCAGTGACCCAACGCATGTGTTGGATTATCAACCGTTGGACATCCAGGAAGATCTAACGGTAATCGAAGAATCAGATCAGATTTTGGACCGCAGAGATCAAATTCTGAGAACAAAACGGATTCCACTTGTGTTGATCCAATGGAAGAATCATGGGTCGCATGAAGCTACCTGGGAGCGAGAAGCTAATATTCGTACTCAATACCCTAGATTATTTACATAGGGTACGTACCTAAACTTCACTTACAAATTCTTTGTACATGGTCACGTGAATATTGCTAAGTAATCAAATGCTTAATTTCCGATTTTTAGAAATAATGATTCCTTTATAATTATTTTCCTGTTTTATTAATGTACCCTGCAACAAACACCTACGGCAATAGTATTTGAATAACATGCTTACAAGTATAAATTTATTCTAACATTAAATACTAGAATATATTAAATATTATTTGAAGAATCCATAGAATGCAATAAGTGGCACCTCAACAAGTCTATCTCACAGCCTTATTGCCACTTGTCCCAGGTGACTAATCCAAGGGCCCTTAGTGGGCTAATATAATAATTTATATAATAGTTGATAACAATTTTTAAGCTATATTGCAAAAATGGATCAAAGTCCATTGAAATAAAAATTTTAACATAAAAAAAAAAATACATCAAAAATACCAATCACTATTTTCTATAAACCCCTTATCTGTTAAGAACACTTGGTAGTCCTCTATAGTGTATGTAAATCTTAAAGTGTAATTCTCTTGTTCTTATTTAAATTTTGTCTTCAATAAGGATAAGGAGTAGTTCAATTTGGTATTTGTATGTGAATGGTTTAATGTTCATTTGAGCATCCATGTTAATGTGTAAATACTCCTCATAAGGTGCCACATAGAATGGAAACAAAACCATGTTTAATAAGACACATAAAGTTAGCTGCCACATGAGTGTGGTTCATTCCAAAATTTCAGTTTGATCTCACAGATGTAGCGTTAATTTTGGTTTATCGATTCATCTTGTCTTGTGAGGGATTTGGTAGAAATATACCACATATAGAATACACATTGTTGGTAACATTCATCTGTTACCCTGATAGTCCTGGTATTATTTTCGAGGACGAAAATTCCTAAAATTGGGGAGAATGTAACGACCCCCAAAATTGACACTACAGTGGTAAGAATCCGGTCAAGTTACGTGTAAATTCCACCATCCACCATAAAACCCTAAGGACCTCACTAAGCTAAAATCTGTGTAGACTTTGAATGCAAGCTAGACGCAAGTGTATTAAAATCAAATTTTATGAACTATTTGGTCAGTGATAAATTACCTATATACAGGTAGAAAATAAGCCAAAACCATTTGACTTTATCCGCCTATACAAGACCAAAAAAAAAAACCATGTAAGGAATGCATGGTATCTCAGCCCAAAAAAAAAATTTAGCCTAAAACTAACCAGCATATAACTTTAATCCGTCTTAAAATAACCAAGAAGAGAGAGAGGGGCTATGAGATAAACATTTTGGCTTTTCCCTATTTTGTTTTACCTGGAAAACATATAATAGACTTCTAGTTTGTTTTATTATACATTACACTACAAATGTAGTGTTGGCTTACATCGTATAATAACCTTAAGTAGCTAATAAGCTACTTGCAAGATAGCTTCGCTCCACCTTCGCTCCACGACTCCAATGAGTCATTGCTCGCTTCATGCACGCACAGTGCAGGAAATCGTTATAAGAATGATAAAACAGACCATCACCTTCCTCCTTTGCCTAACCATGAAAGAAAACCTGCACATATGGTCTATGAATCTAAAAACACTATGGTCACCGATTGATCCTAGCCCAGCTTTGACAAATTTTGCTACAAGCTAAAACCAGAGTACCTTCATGATCCTGCAATTTCAAGATCCACATATTACATCCGGTAGTTTAGCTGCAAAGCAACAACAACTGTCGGATACTACAAATTCACCAAAAAGGTTAGTTGTTTAAGTTTAAGAATTTCAGCTCAAAAATTTACTGCAGGATGAAGTTAAGTGCAGATCTTTGGACTTCTGGGCTTCATCAAGGAAATTTGTAAATGAAAACTAGATATATATATATCGATATATAGCTGACAATAACTACATAAACTAGGTGATATATAAGTTTATATATAAAAATATATATATATATAGATAAATATATAAGTAAAAGGAAGAAACAGCAGAAGACAAAAAGACCAAGAAGAAGACCTACCTAAAGCCCGGCAAGCTAGGCTTGCCGCGGCAACCTCAAGGGGTTGCCGCGGCAAGACCCTCTGCTGAGTGGCTTGCCGAGGCAACCTCAAAGGGTTGCCTCAGCAAGGTGCTTGCCGCGACAAGCCTTATGTGTTGCCGCGACAACCCCTATGCTCAAACCACTATATAGTATTTTGGTTATATCATTTTACCCCGACCTCCAAATAGCACGATTTGTGATGCGATGGAACTTAGACAACGAGACCTACAACTTTCATGAAGGAACCAATTTCTGAATCCAACGTTTAAGGGGTCAAAAATTAGTGACAAGTCGTGGCAACATGCAACTGTAAAGCTTGCCGCGGCAACAGTATACTCAGACTACTGTGTAGTATTTTAATCATATCGTTTGATCCCGAACTTGGATTGATACGATTCTTGATGAGTTAGAAAGGGGCCAACAAACCCTACAACTTTCATGAAGGAACCAATTTCTGAATATAATGTTTAAGGGGTCAAAAAGTAGTGACAATTGGCGGCAACATGCAACTGTAAAGCTTGCCGCGGCAACAGTATACTCAGACCACTGTGTAGTAGTTTAATCATATCTTTTGATCCTGAACTTGGATTGACCCGATTCGTGATGCGTTAGAAAGGGGACAACAAGCCCTACAACTTTCATGAAGGAACCAATTTCTGAATCCAATGTTTAAGGGGTCAAAAAGTAGTGACAAGTCGCGGTAACATGCAACTGCAAAGCTTGCCGCGGCAACCTATGTTGCTTGCCGTGGCAACCCTGTTTTTGACACGCTTGGTGACACCTCTGTCAGGGATTTGTGCTGGGTTGACTTGTTAAGTTTGCCCATAAGACATGGGACCATAAATGGTCCATAATTGGGGTATATGCTGACCTAATAAATCATTAAAAATACTAAACCTATGAACGACAATTCTAGGTGCCATTTGGTGCACATGACGCATTTGCTGGAAGACATGCGTGCACGGGTAATCAGTTACACATAAGCCTGGTATAAGGTAGGGAATTTACATTGTTAATTTATATTTTATTTTTGAATTCATTCCTGATTAGTAAATTATAATTATGCCTGTGTTAGTTTAATCCATATGCTAGTTGTGCTAGTTCTGCTGAGGAATACTAAGTTATGATGGTGGTGAGATCAAAGCCATATATGTTTATACCATGAATATTGATGCTCGAACCATGCTAGTTCAGCTCGACATAGGATTATTCTATGAATATATGTCAGCATGATAATCTTTAAATATAAAGGCAATTTTAAATGATAATTAGAGATTTATAAGGATGCCAATCAATTTTATTAATGACAAACGCATGTGATAATGTCAGTTTGTATAATGAACTCCTGTCAGTTGGGATAGATATGATACTAATGAATTCAGTGTTGATTTATGGTTAAAGGATGATACTCAAATGTATAGGGATAACGGGATAATACTATATCAGTTCAGAGGAATGGTTCTGATTAATAATGATCATGTATTGCTCATGTATAATTATCATGGATAGAGATAGATGAATTTATTAATCATGATGAAAATATAGGTCAGATTTGACGTATGATTAATGAATGAATATGCTAGACCAGTTTTGATGAATAATTAGCTCAGTTCAATAGATGAATATTAATGATTATGCTAATTTCAGTTTAAATGAATGCCTTTGCATGACTACGCTCATGTTAAGTTTTGATGAATAAATATGCATGATAAGTATTCAAGCAGTGTGCCGTAGGACTATTAGGCTAATTCAGTTAGATGTGTGATTATAAATAATGATACGATCAATTATGTACGAATGATGATAAGCTCAGTTTTAACGCATGAATATGAATAGTTATGCTAACTCAGTGATACTAGTTCAGTTTTGCTATATCATATCTGTTCATGATGTTCTTGCATATATGTTAGCATTGTTCATGTTCTGTTATCCTTGACATCATGTACACGTCTTTAATTCATCTTGACACAAGTGATCCCGCTAACTCGGGAGCTTGATATCCCGTCCAAGTGATCCCGCTAACTCGGGAGCTTGATATCTCGTCCAAGTGATCCCGCTAACTCGGGAGCTTGATTTCCTCGGTCCAAGTGATCCAGCTAACTCGGGAGCTTGACAAGTGATCCCGCTGACTCGGGAGCTTGATTTTCTTGTTTCTTATTCTTGTACATATCTTATTTCAGCATGATTCATTGATCTCGCCTGATTCCTTGTCAGCATGAATATGTCAGCATTGTCAGCATGATACAATAATTGCATGATTTGGTGCTTGTTCTGTTATATACTGCTAGGATATATAGATGCTAGAATGGACCTAATATAAGATGACATGTGTTTCGTTTTATTTTGCATCTAGACATGAATGGATAATCTAACATATAAATTAGCACTTTAAATTTTTCCTGCTAAGCTTTGATGATAGCTCATCATACGACTTTATGTCTTAGCTGCAGATATTGCTCAAGACCCTGAGCACGAAGCTAATCCTACCTACCAGTCTGAGGAGGAGGACGAGGAGGAAGGTTCTACTGAGGACTTCTTTCCTTGAGAGGTTTGGGAGAGATAGAGATTTGTTTTTAAAATATTAAATATGTATAAACAACAGTGTGATTTAAGATAGTTTACTACTTCAGGTATAGGTTTCTGTTTATATTTCCTGTTCAATTTACTAAAGGAATGGATATCAGTTGTTGCCATATTTTTTCGTATCAGAGTTAATTAAAGTCACTTCCGCATATGTAACACTTTGTACACGATACCCTTGTATGACAGAATCATGTTAGGTGATCCGACAGTGTGACCTTTCCCATTTACGAGAAGGGGAAAAGGCGGGCTGTCACAATCGGCAAGTGATCAAAGACTTTACACTTATTACAAGAATGCCCTAATGACCTAACCACTAATTACCAAAATAGCTATACACTGGACTGTCCAGTGATATATAAAATACTGGATTGTCCAACTCATGACTAACTAATGGAGGTTTTACTAGGTACCCAATCAATCACCAAGGGCAGTGCACAGGTCAATCTCACTCATCAAAGTGATCAAACTTATGAGCAGGCAAGTCAAAGAAAAATTATTAATTGGGGGAAGGGGCACAGCTTTCAGCAGCTATAATACAGATAACCTTCACAGAAACTGGACAGAGATACTAAACAGTGGTCCACTAAAGCAAAAGACACATGGTCTGGACTCTCCCTTCATCAAACCACTTCAAGTTAAATTTTAATGGATGCTCACTTGGAAACCTAGGTCCATCGCGTGTGTTGTGGTGTTGGTGGGGATTGAGAAGGGCAGACTCCATTAGTTCCTACTCCTTACCCTTGGAAATCTGCTCCGACAATGAATCGGAACTCAAAGAGGCCACAATCAGAATTCCAAAGACAACCAAAAATCTGGACAACCTAATCATTGAAAGGGGACTCAATCGCAGTGCCCAAGAATCTTAGTGAGAAAAAAGAAGATAAAAAGTGGAAGGGTGTCCATAAGTTTACATCATCATCTGTTGTATTTTCATCTGATCTAAGAAAAGTGGGCATTAGCTGGTTAAAACATCAAGTGGATGACCACAGCTTAACATACTCTGGGAATAACATGTTATTTCCATGTATGGTACTCCTTGTTTTTTCCCAAATCAGTAGTAGAACAGTTATGCTAATCAGTCTTAGAAATCTCCCCTTCTTCCCTTCTCTAATCTTTTAAGAAGTTGTAAATTTCCAGCAAAAGAATATATCTCTTGTGGGTAGAATAATTGGTTATTTTTCAATCATTCAAACATCATTTAAATATTCACACCACATAATTTCATGATAGAAAGAAAGTTCACTAATTATTTCCATATACATTTTCAAAGTGCACCACTTCTAATGCACACACTACAAAAAAAGGGACCTACGCCGACGGCTGGCAGCCGTCAGCATAGAGTTCCCCAACCGTTGGTGTAGCTTACGCCGACGACTGCCAACCGTCGGTGTAGAGTTCTCATACCGTCGGTGATAATTCCGTCAACATAGGGTAAGAGGGTCCTACGCCGACGGCTGCAGTCGTTGGCGTAGGTGTTTTTAATTTAATAAATTATTATTATTATTATTATTTTTTTTTCCCCACCTATGTTGACGGCTTCAGCCGTCGGCATAGGTGTTTTCAATTAAAAAAATAATAATATATATTTTTTATTTTTTAAAATTTTCCCCACCTACGTCGACGGCTGAAGCCGTCGGCATAGGTGTTTTTTAATTAAAAAAAATATATTAATTAAATAAAATAATTAATTTTTTTTAATTATTTATTATTATTATTATTTAAATGTATTTACTAAATTACGGAGTCAGAGCAAGTCGATTTTACCCGACTTCGACATCTTACAAGCATAGTCCCCACTGGGATGGGCTGTAAATTCATTAGCATTAATGAAATTTTTGCACTAATTGAATTATTAATAAAATGTATTGAATAAATGTAGAAATTTTGGTGTCAACTATTGGCGCGTGGTTGAGATCATGTCTCAATGCTCATGCAATTCATTGTAGCTGTGGATCATTGGGCATGTAGCTGCACTGCAAGATGGACGATGACACAGCCTTGAGGTCATAGGTTCAATTCCAGCTTACCTAACCAAAAAAAGAGGGAAGCAATCAAATGTTCTTCCAATTTGCACAGCTTAGGCAGAAATTTTGGACCGAAAAATCTAAAGATATCCATACCTGTGTCTCGACCATTGACTGTATGATTGACCGTGGATGAATCACTATATCGACATCATCATATTTTGGCCCAAAAAGATAGTGAGATTTAATAACTTCTAGACCCTGTTAACCAAACCAAACAACATAAAAAATTGAATAATATGACACAGTATTAAGCTACATCTTAGAAGGTGCCCATGAAAAAGTAGCGTGCCTTGTTGAAAAGGGTCACGGAGTCCACTATGATTTTCTTCCCCATATTCCAGTTAGGATGCTTCAAAGCATCAACAACTTTCACTTCAACTTTTCAGCAGGCCAGTCCCTATCACGAACACCATGAATGGAAATTTAGCTCAAGGTTCTGCAAAGTTGGATCTCTGAATGATGGGTATTACAATAACATATAGTTAAATTCCAAAATTTAATAAGCATCAATTAAATTAAGGCATTTCATCAATCGATGTAGATGGTCCACACGAATTATCTAGGGGACACTGGGCCCTGAAACATAAGTATAATGTAACAGCCCGAATTTCCGTCTCCAGAAATCCGTGCCGTTAGGATCATACTCTGGATGATCCCGGATCGATCACACGTGTCCGCGCATATAGCGGAAGCTAGGTGGACACATCCGAGCAGCTGTAGTCGGAGTCAACCAATTTCTACACTAAATACACGTCAACAATATTTAAATGTAAGGAAGAACATACACATTCCCAAAAAGGAACCAGGAAGAACCATCGGTGATGGACGTACATCACCCAAACAATGGTTCCCGATAGTGGTTCCGAAATGGAATGTGGACTAACATAAAATAAATAAATGTAGAACTACATATGTTTATACAAAGTGCACACAAAGAAATCCAAAAGATCAAAAGTACAAAATGTCAGCATCAATACCTGTGCTAAGGATAGAACTCGTCACTTTGAACGTCGTCTCCTCGCCCTCGCCGCCTCGGGATCCGGTGATAATCCGGATCGCTCTCGACGGCACGCGCCTCGTAACTAAAAGATTTCAGAAAGCAGGGTGAGCTACATCCTAGCTCAGTAGAAGAATTTCAATTAATTTACATCTAAATTATTAAACATGATTGCAGAACATATCTTAGATCGACAAGTGAAACGAAACTGAACAGATATAGATTGATGCTCAAACATGCAGGAAATCAGAATGCATAACTGGCAAAAGTAAACTGAACTCCGGAATTAGCAAGATGCTGTGCTTATTAGATTTAAATGACTTAAATCATACATATCTCTAACTTAAGTAACTCCCGTGTATATATATCACGTGGTAGCCAGATTTGTGCCGATAGGAACCCCAACCAATCGTCGTTCAATGAACAATTTTCAGGAATGCAATAATGCCCCACACATGGAGTGCATATTTTGCCGAGGATTTTCAAGCAACTGCACATTGTGCAAGAAACGGATATACCGCCGAGTCTGTGGGGATCGTCAGATATTAAACCTCAAATCAAATACATACTTATTACCTCATGAATCAGTTATCGAGCGATTATCATAGCAGATTATCGAGCAGTATTATCGGAGCAAAGAATGTAAATGTATATCGATACGGGAATCAGAGTTTAATGCATATGCAGGCATGCTTTCGAAAATCAGAGATAGAATACGATGTTAAGATATCATGCAATTAAATTTAGATACACTTTAAGTTGAATTTTCCCCTACCTCAGATCAGTTTATCTTCTAAGCAAATCCAAAGCTTTTTCGACGTGTCAGGGTTTATCCTATACCATATGCACAGCACATTAAGTGTTAGGAATGTCGAGAACTACCCTAAGACCATATCCGGTGTCTACTTCATGAATTCAAGACAGTAAAGTAGGTGAGTGATCGATCACCACCCACTGTAGATCGATCACCAGCCTTTGTAGATCGATCACCAGCCTTTGTAGATCGATCACCAGCCTTTGTAGATCGATCACCAGCCTGGTGATCGATCACCACAGTAAGCTTCAAAAACTCCTCTCTCTGTCCACATAAATTTTTATACAAATTGATCGATCACCACCTTGGTGATCGATCACCAACACCTTTGTAGATCGATCACCACCTTGGTGATCGATCACCAGACTCATTGTAGATCGATCACCACCTTGGTGATCGATCACCAACTCTCTGTTCCCTATAAACTTATACAGATTGATCGATCACCAGCCCTTGGTGATCGATCACCAACCCACTGTAGATCGATCACCACCTTGGTGATCGATCACCAATGACAGCAAAGCTGTCATTAATGGAGTTCACCTTTCCTTCCATTTTTGCTCTCTCTCCATTAATGGTTGTGCAATCACCATTAATACATCGTAAACCTACCCTTTAAACTACTCATTTAACCTTATTTAACACACACAACTCACCTTGTTCGTGGGTTTCTTGGGGTTCCGGCAATGACCCGAAAAGAGGGTTTCCAAAACCTAGATCTCGGAGCTCCTCTTCGATCACGGATTCGATGAGAAATTCCTCGGCTCTGGTTCACAGATCGGTCTCTCACAACAATCTCAAACCCTAGGTAACTCAAACCCTTAGGTCTAGCTCCTCTAGCTTAGAATCTCCTCTTCTCTCTTGCTAACCCTTCTTCTTCTCTCTCTCAATGATTTCTTTCACACTTCTTAGCATCAATCTCCAATCTATGGAGCACAGCAAGGTGATGAAGGAGAAGAAGGAATGAAGTCTCTCTTCTCTTGTCTCCCCTTCCTCTATAAGCTACTTCTCTCAAGCAAAATTTCTATTTTGCCCTTGGTGTCTATTCCGGTGAAGGAAGCATGAACACGTTGCTTCTAACGTGTTCCATCTACCCTCTACGCTCTCGAGATCTAAACGAAATTTCACACGTGATCTCATCTCATCACGGTGCCACATTATTTAAATTAATATAACCTTAAAGTTTTTTTTAAATTAACCTCGGTTTTTCGCCAGCCGCACGCGGATCAAAGCGATCGAGCACGTGTTCTAATTTTCGGGGTCGTTACATTATCCCCCCCTTAGGAATTTTCGCCCTCGGAAATGTCTAAGAGGCGTCAGGGATTTTGTAGTTTTAAGACTCACATGCTAAACTAATACAGAAATTGATCTAAGTGTCATGCATGGTAACTAAAAGATTTACGGAGTTTATATATTGCAGGCAGAATAATTAAAGTATGAATGTAATATATGCAATATGCACGAAATATAACTAGAGAGATACGTGTACATATAAATGGCTAATAAGCAATAGTAGTTCGTAATACTGCGCGGAGCATCGGATGGGCGTGATCGGTGATCAGTCGCGTGGATCCACCTCAGGCAAAGTGGGCGTGCGAGCATCGCGTGGACGGCGTGGCATAGAGGTGCTGCATGACTAGCTCATGCATACCCGCGTGATAGTCCAGACGACGATGCATCTGTCTCTGGAACGCCGCCTCAACGCCATCCAGTCTCACGTGGATGCGGCGATTGCTCTCCACCAACTCTCGGCATCGCAGTTGACGCTCGTCGGAGGAAGACGGTGGGGAGGGCGGCGTGATTTAACCGACGGGGTGGAACAGGCTGGTCTGACAGATGGCTCGGGCCGGGTGGTAGGTCCTGTGGTGTCTCGCCTCTCGTGGTCGCGGCACATCGTGAGGCGAACCTCTCGCCTAGGAGGGGTCGAACCTCCTCGGCCACAGGGGGCCTCCTCCTCCTCGGGTTGTAGCTCTTTGTCCAGATCTTTCAGAAGAAAGACCTTAGTGTTGTTTCCCAAACGAGGCTCGTGAGGAGCCAAGACGTAGGCCTCGTGTAGGGCAGCATACTGCTCTACAAGCTTGGTGACGAGGCGTGCATAGGGGATCTGTTTCTTCGCTCCAGATCGCCCCTTCTCAGACATCAGGTCATTGGCATTGATGATGCCATCAATGACCAGATCTGCCATAGAGAACCAGCGGTTCTCATAGGCGGGGAATAGTGCTTGTTGCACTATTCCACCGTGAGGACTTGTGCGAGAAAGGGTTGAGGGCACACTTGATGTAGGTATCAAGCATCCACAACCGATCGTAGTGGTTGGGCCTAGAAATGGCTTGCCCCTCTGTGATGGCCTTGGGTCATCTTGGCGACCACATCGGCATAGGGTACCTCCTTGACGTACGGAGGCTCGAGGCCATTGGTCTCGAGGTACGCGGACGAGCATCGAAGTGCCTCCGCGACATGGAAACGATTGAATTTATATTCAAGGCCATCGATGGTTGTGACGAGTGGATGGCGACTATCACCCCATTTGAGGTTTTGAAAGAAAAGCCGCACAATACGTGGGCAGTAATGGTCATGGAAAGGCGCGAGCAAGGGTTTAAGCCCTAGCTTTTGTAGGTAACCCTTGGCCCAAGCCATTTCGGGTCGGCCCTCATAGAGTGAGGACTCAAAAACGTATTCCGGTAGGAAGGTTTTGGAAGCCCACCACGCGTTGGGGACTTCACGCTCAATGGTGGCCGATGCGGATCAGAGGTAGAGGTCGGGTGCCATGGTGGCACGGACGTGATTTGAATAGGCGATGCAGATGCGAGTACGGATGTGGGTACCTTACGCGAAGGATTCTTCGTGCGTGGTCCCATGGTCTAGATTTGGGCGAAATGCAAGAAAAAGGAATCGAAAGTTAAGGAAACGGAAGATTTACCGGTGAATGTGGCGACGCACACTCAAATCGCGCCGGAGAACGAACGAAATAGCCGGAGAACGAACGAAAATGGTTGAGGAAGGTCGAAAATCGAAAACCCCTTTGGTCTCTTGCGGTTAGAATGTTGCAAATGACCCCTCGGGTTCCCCCCTCTTTTATAACTCAACGTCCATTGGTGATCGATCACGGCCTCTTGGTGATCGATCACCAAGGAATCTTTAAGTTCCAACCCGATTCATTGATCGATCACCAAGCTGGTGTAGATCGATCACGGGTCCCTTGTAGATCGATCACCAACTGGTGTAGATCGATCACGGGTGCCAGTAACACTGCATTTCATCTGGTCAATCTCCTTAATTTGATGGTCCGGATTTTAAAACTACTAATTCATACACGCCACATAGAGTATTCCAAAAGATAAATTCGTCAAGCATATGCTCACACCAATTTATAATTATGGCAACGAATTCCAGGGTGAAATCTTTGAGACTTACCTTTTTCATCGGTGAGCAGATGCGGATCATCGTTCACGGATTTGATTGCTCTCTCCCAAGTAAGCTTCGGTCTCGAATGATTCCTCCACTTCACTAGTACCTGGAATTAATTTGGTCCAGGACTTGATGTCGACGATCCAAAATAGCGATCGGTTCCTCAATCGTCGCCATATCCTCCTCAAGCTCTATCGGTTGGAAATCCAAGACGTGAGTCGGATCACAGACGTAATGGCGCGCATGGATACGTGGAATACGTTATGCATGCTTGCTAATCTGTGGTAAAGGCGATCCGATATGCTACTTCGCCAACCCGTCTAAGTACTTCAAATGGTCCAATGTACCGAGGACTTAGCTTCGCGCTTCCCAAACGCATGGCGCCCTTGATTGGCGAAATTTTCACAAACACCTTGTCTCCAACTGAAAACAAGGGTCAATTCCTTTGTAGTTTAATTTTAACCATGGTCATATCATTAATGTAATTGATTATACCGAAATTCCACTTGTGTTCGGTGAAGATCGGCATAGCTCTTTTGGCGACTTTGGGCCATCTTCAACCTATCACGACATTACTCTTCTTGTTTTAGTGGTACTATCTATCATTTCGGTCCCAAGACAAGCTTCTCGCCGATTTCTTCCCGCTCAATGGAGATTTGCATCGACGTCCATATAAGGCTTCATAAGGTGCCATCCCAATGCTTTCGATGATAGGCATTTGTTATTATACGAACTCGATTAGAGGTAAGTGTTGATCCCATGAGCCATGAAAGTCTAACATGCATGCTCGCAACATATCCTCTATTATCCGGTTCACTCTCTCGATCGCCCATCATGCGAGGATGAAAGAAATGAACTCCAATTTCGTACCCATGCCTTCTTGGAACCGCGCCAAAGCTGCGGCGTATCTGAAGAGGATCTCTATCACACACGATCTTGTGGTGTATTCCATGTAATCGAACTATTTCGCTCAAATATAACTTCGGCTAGTTTATTGGCTGTGATTGTAGTCCGTCTGATGAAAGTGTGCGGATTTCATCAAACGATCAACAATAACCCAAATTGCATTGTTCTTTCTCAGTGTACTCGGTAATCCTAAAATAAAGTCCATCGAGATGGCTTCCCATTTCCACTCTGGTACTGGCAAGGGTTGTAATAAACCTGCTGGGTTCCGATGGTCTACTTTCACCTGCTGGCAGACCAAACACCGAGAAACATACTCCGCCACATCCTTCTTTAATCCTCTCCACCAAAAACTTCGTTTGAGATCTTGGTACATCTTGGTGCTACCCGGATGTATATCGAGATTTGTGCGCTTCTTCCAAAATTGTGTCTTTTAGATCTTTGGTATCCGGTATGCACGTCCGATCTCGAAATAGCAAGGTGCCATCATCCTTAATAGAAAAATCAGGCCTTATCCCATTGATCACATCTCTTCTAATTGTCATAAGCTCGTCATCGACCATTTGGAGCTTACGTATATTATCAAACAATGTGGGCCGTATCACAATGGTGGCCATCAAAGAACCTGAACCCTTAACATCAATCAACGTATCACATAAGGCCAGGTCTTCCAAAGAATGCCACCTTTGCACTCTGGTGATCAAATGTGCCAACTGAGCTGAAGACTTCCTGCTCAAAGCATCCGCCACCACATTGGCTTTTCCAGGGTGATACTGGATGGAACAATCGTAGTCTTTTAAGAACTCCATCCACCTGCGCTGTCGCATGTTCAAGTCCTTTTGTGTAAACAAGTACTTTAGGCTTTTGTGGTCGGTGTAGATGTCAAATGTCTCACCGTATAAGTAGTGCCTCCAAATTTTCAGAGCAAAGATCACCGCTGCTAACTCCAAGTCATGAGTCGGGTAGTTCTTCTCATGTTCCTTCAGTTGTTCAGAGCCATGTCGATAACCTTTTATCTTGATTGAGGACACAACCTAACCCACTATATGATGCGTCACTATAGATAGCAAAGCCTCCTCTGCCAGAAGGTATAGCTAGCACTGGGGCTGTAGTTAGACGCCTCTTTAATTCCTGGAAACTCTTCTCGCATTGTTCCGTCCAATCAAACTTAGCGTTTTTCTTTGTGAGCTGAGTGAGTGGACTCGATAGCTTAGAGAATCCTTCTACAAACCGCCTGTAGTACCCTGCCAAACCAAGAAAACTACGAACTTCTGTCACTGTCTTAGGCTGTTCCCAATTCACAACTGCCTCGATCTTTGTTGGATCTACCGTTATACCTTTTGCGGAGACGATATGGCCTAAGAAACTCACTTGGTTCAACCAAAACTCACACTTTCCGAGCTTTGCGTACAATTTGTGTTCTCTAAGGGTCCGCAAAACCACATGTAGATGTTCTTCGTGCTCCTCCTTTGTCTTGGAATAGACAAGAATGTCGTCTACGAAAACAACCACCGACTTGTCCAAGTGTGGTTTAAATATACGGTTCATCAGGTCCATAAATGATGCGGGTGCGTTCGTCAATCCAAATGGCATAACTAAGAACTCATAGTGCCCATATCTAGTTCTGAACGCCGTCTTCTCCACATCTTCAGCCTTGACCCGTAATTGATGGTAACCTGATCTCAAGTCAATCTTCGTAAAGAACCTCGCTCCTTGCAATTGATCAAATAGATCATCGATCCTAGGAAGCGGGTAACGATTCTTAATCGTCAGCTTATTCAACTGCCGATAATCAATGCATAAGCGCATTGAACCGTCTTTCTTTCTGACAAACAACACCGGTGCTCCCCAAGGAGACACACTTGGCCGGATAAATCCTTTGTCAAGCAGTTCTTGCAGTTGCTCTTTCAACTCTTGCAATTGTTGGAGCCATCCTATACTTGAGCCTTAGATATCTGGTTCTGATTGCAAACTCAACCTCTCTAACCGGTGGTAATCCGTGCAATTCTTCCTAAATACATCTAATACTCACACGACGTGAATATCGGATAGCACATTTGTTTCTTCCGTTGTTCTTGTAGAAAAGCCACATATCCATGATCCATTCTTCATCATCTTTTCCACTTTGAATCGCGGATATCAATCGAAGCCACCTTAGATTTCTCTCCAAGGAATCTAAATGACCGTCGCTTAGGTGGACGAAAAACCACTGTCTCACGAAGGCAATCCAGACTTGCGCGGTATGCGGATAGCCAGTCCATTCACATAATGACGTCAAATCCTTACATTTCCAACAGAATCAAATCTGCCTGTGTTTCGTGTTCTTCCACTGCCACTATCACTGACTTGCACACGGTGGTGAGCGTTCACAGATACCGTGGGAACCGCAAATCAAAATAAAGTCTAACTGTTCTGGAGTGGCACCCAATTTCTTAGTAAATTGAGGTCGGATGAAAGAGTGCGTAGAGCCTGGATCTATCAAGGCTCGTGCTCTGTGAAAGCAAATGTCGCAACTCCTATACAATTTCAGTTCACCTATACGCCAATTTCAATGTTATCTCAACGTCTTAACTATGCATGCATACATATACTATTTACATCATAATTACTCAACAATTTCCATATTTTTCAAAATTCTTAATTCGTTATATCACTAAACCACATTCATTGAATCTCAAATCATACCTTGGATGACATCGTTCGATGTCAGAGCATCGGTCGCGGTGACGGCATAAGCTCGACCGTGGACTATTGGTCGAGATGATCTCTGTGTTGATACCGATCCTGTCCGCTCCTTACTCTCCTCAGGGCAATTCCTAACCAAGTGGCCCATCTTGCCACACAAACATGCAGATCTCTCCTACAATCCTCCGCCTTGTGTTGTTTCCCACACTTTGCACAAACCACGGCCGGAGTAAAGGATGAGATCCTTGAAGGTCCCTCATGTCACGAGGCCCCCCGCTAGTAAGATCCATTGAATGATCTAGAAGAAGTAGGTCTTGCCGCCCTCCTGGTAGGAACTAGGACCAAGATATCGCCCGAGAGTGTGTAGGGTATCTCGGAGGTCTAGCAAACCTAGCCCTCTTGTTTTGTTCCGTGTCCCGAGATTGCCCTTGAAATGGTCTCTCTCTCTGCCTTGTCCCTCCAAGAAAATTGTTTTGGTTCTCCTCTTGACTATGAGAGCCTTGGCCATGACTCCCTCATACGTCTCCATTTCCCACATGGCGGCGCCCTTTGTAGATTCTCTAAGGCCAAGTTGAAACTTTCTGCCCTCATCAATTCTGTGGCTACATCGAGGAGCAAACCTAGCCAACTGTCAAATTCTGCTCCATAGTCTCTCACATGGCGCCTTGTCTCAATTCTATAAACTTCACTTCCCACCGATGCCTCACAATTTTGAAGTATTTGTGGTAAACACCTCGTGAACTCCTCCCATGTCCAAGGAGCGTGAGGGAATTCTCTTTGTCGATTTTTGTGACACCGACTTCCACCATGGTCCGGCGTCACCATCAAGTTTGAAAGTGGCCCAACGCACTTTCTCCTCATCACTACATTGTAGCACCTCGAAGAGCTTTTCCATCTCTTCAATCCATCCTTCCGCTTCAATGGGATCCGTTTGACCCGAGAAGTTAGGAGGTCTCATTCTCCTAAACTCCGCAAACCCACTAGGCTGATGGGGTGGTCTAGCTGCCTGCTGAGCCAACGTACTTGTTTGTTTAATGTTTCCAACACACTCCATCCTCTCCTCATTTCTTCTTCTTCCTCCTCTTGGTCCCACCGGAACCACATTTGGTTGCGAGAGAAACTCTAAGCCCCGCGACGTGACCTCTGGCACATCCCTCAGGGGAATCTCTCTCTGTCCTGCTCTACCTCCACTATGCCCTCCTTCCGAACTTAGGGCCCATATCTCTGGCATTGTAAAAACAACAACATTGATCAAGACATAGATTGTGAAACACAATCCTTTCTAAACCCGTAGTTCAACCTACGCCAGCTCGATACTAATCGTAATGACCGAATTTCCGTCTCCGTAAATCCGGCTGCTAGATCATACTGGATGATCCGGATCGATCACACGTGTCCGCGCATATAGCGGGTTAGGTGGACACATCCGAAAGCAAGCCTGAGTCAACCAATTTCTACACTAAATACACGTCAACAATATTTAAATGTAAGGAAGAACATACACATTCCCAAAGGAACCAGAAGAACCATCGGTGATGGACGACATCACCCAAACAATGGTTCCGATAGTGGTTCCGAAATGGAATGTGGACTAACATAAAATAAATAAATGTAGAACTACATATGTTTATACAAAGGTGGCCACCAGCACAAGAAATCAAAAGATCAAAAGTACAAAATGTAGCATCAATACCCGCTAAGGATAGAACTTCGTCACTGAGCGTCCGTCTCCTCGTCCTCTGCCTCGGCCTCGGGACCCGGCTGATAATCCGGATCGCTCTCGACTTGAACACTGACCTCAACCTAAAAGATTTGAGCGAGGGTGAGCTACATCCTAGCTCGATGAAGAATTTCAATTAATTTACATCTAAATTATTAAACATGATTGCGAACATATCTTAGATCGACAAGTGAAACGAAATCAGATATAGATTGATGCTCAAACATGCAGGAAATCAGAATGCATAACTGGCAAAAGTAAACTGAACTCCGGAATTAGCAAGATGCTGTGCTTATTAGATTTAAATGACTTAAATCATACATATCTCTAACTTAAGTAACTCCCGTGTATATATATCACGTGGTAGCGCAGTTGTGCCGATAGGAAACCCCAACCAATCGCCGTTCAATGAACAATTTTCAGAATGCAATAATGCCCACATATGGAGTGCATATTTTGCCGAGGATTTTCAAGCAACTGCACATTGTGCAAGAAACGGATATACCGCCGAGTCGGTGGGGATCGTCTGAATATTAAACCTCAAATCAAATACATACTTATTACCTCATGAATCAGATTATCAGAGCAGATTATCATAGCAGATTATCAGAGCAGATTATCAGAGCATATGCAAAGAACAGAAACAGATATCAGAATACGGGAATCAGAGTTTAATGCATATGCAGGCATGCTTTCGAAAATCAGAGATAGAATACGATGTTAAGATATCATGCAATTAAATTTAGATACACTTTAAGTTGAATTTTCCCTACCTCGAGATCGGTTTATCTTCTAAGCAAATCCAAAGCTTTTTCGTGTGTCGGTTTATCCTATACCATATGCACAAGACATTAAGTGTTAGGAATGTCGAGAACTACCGGCACCATATCCGGTGTCTACTTCATGAATTCAAGACAGTAGCGAGGGTGAGTGATCGATCACCACCCATAGATCGATCACCGGCCTTTGTAGATCGATCACACCTTTGTAGATCGATCACCACTTTGTAGATCGATCACCTGCCTTTGTAGATCGATCACCAGCCTGGTGATCGATCACCACAGTAAGCTTCAAAAACTCCTCTCTCTGTCCACATAAATTTTTATACAAATTGATCGATCACCACCTTGGTGATCGATCACCAACACCTTTGTAGATCGATCACCACCTTGGTGATCGATCACCAGACTCATTGTAGATCGATCACCACCTTGGTGATCGATCACCACAGCCTCAACTTCTCAACTCTCTCCTATAAACTTATACAGTTGATCGATCACCGGCCCTTGGTGATCGATCACTAACTCTTAGATCGATCACCACCTTGGTGATCGATCACCAATGACAAAAAGTCGTCATTAATGGAGTTCACCTTTCCTTCCATTTTGCTCTCTCTCCATTAATGGTTGTGCAATCACCATTAATACATCATAAACCTACCCTTTAAACTACTCATTTAACCTTATTTAACACACAACTCACCTTGTTCGTGGGTTTCTTGGGGTTCCGCAATGACCGAAAGAGGGTTTCCAAAACCTAGATCTCGGAGCTCCTCTTCGATGGATTAGAAATTCCTCGGCTCTGGTTCAACAGATCAGGGTCTCTCACAACAATCTCAAACCCTAGGTAACTCAAACCCTTAGGTCTAGCTCCTCTAGCTTAGAATCTCTCCTCTTCTCTCTTGCTAACCCTTCTTCTTCTCTCTCTCAATGATTTCTTTCACACTTCTTAGCATCAATCTCCAATCTATGGAGCACACAGGGCAAGGTGATGAAGGAGAAGAAGGAATGAAGTCTCTCTTCTCTTGTCTCCCCATCCTTCCTCTATAAGCTACTTCTCTCAAGCAAAATTTCTATTTTGCCCTTGGTGTCTATTCCGGTGTGAAGCATGAACACAGTTGCTTCTGCGCAACGTGTTCCATCTACCCTCTACGCGTCTCAGATCTAAACGAAATTTCACACGTGATCTCATCTCATCACGGTGCCACATTATTTAAATTAATATAACCTTAAAGTTTTTTTTTTAAATTAACCTCGGTTTCCGCGCCGGGCACGCGGATCAAAGCAGTCAGGCACGTGTTCTAATTTTCGGGGTCGTTACATATAAGCTCTTTGAACCTCAATTTTTATTGACAAACAACAAAACCAGGTCAGTTTGTCTTCTACAGATTTAACCTGTATAAAACCATGCCCAAGATTTGCGTCATTTGGTCGTGGTGCATATCGACGAGCAAGAAACTGTCCCGACACCTGATTTTTAGCCAGTCCGGACAAATTTAACTACAAAACATGAACATTGTAGGATTAATCATAACCATATCAAGTATCGGCTCTCGCTACATCCTTTACTTGTAGAAATAATTTTGTAACAGAAAGACCAAGCATGTACCTTCTAATCATAGATAAAGTTGTATAATGGGCTCTGATCCAAGAACAAATTCAAGAGTCAAAAACTCAGTTGCAATGTCACTCAAGCAACAACATGCTTCCATTCTTAAAACTTAACGCAAAGGAAACATAATCGAGCAACACAAAGTTGAGAGCCACATACGTTCGAGTCTTCTTTTTTTCGTTGTATCTCATCTTTGCCTTGTCCCTCGCCTGCGGACAAGCAGTTTCCAAGTTTGAATCCCATGGTGGTTCAGCAGCGAGAAACATCGGTGATAACCCGCAATCTTGATAATCGGCAGCACTGCTTTCGCCAGTGATATTCGACAGTGAAAGAGACATATTTGAATGGACTTGTCCACTTGGAAACCTTAGATTGATGTTTCAACCAACATTAGTATTTAATAATAGGAACGGATTTGCAACACCGCCCGGCACCATACTGCCAGGTCCAACAATACAAGAAGATTGAAGAGCCATGCAATCGTGTTGGCCTGAAGAAGCCTGAGGTAAAATGCAAAGATCACTATCAGAAATCCATGTTATTAGTTCTATAGGCGTATTGCAAATACCAGCATAATGTTTTTTGAGTTGATATTGGGAACACATCCGAGTTCCAAGGCTGGCACTATGGTCAATCTCCTTCTTAGCTAGTGGCACTCGGGTTGGGTGCCTAATACCGACTCATGTTCTTAGACTACCTCTGTGAATTTATAAATTTCACAATATCCAGGGTCCTAAAAATATTCATAGCAGGAATGTCTGAAGCCAACAATAGCAAATTTGAAAAAAAATGTATTGATGAATAGAAACTAGGAAAAACTACCAATTACTAGGAGGATTGAATTTAATGTATGGTAATTTGGTAAATCCTTTAAGTTTCAAATCATGGATTTGTTCAGTTTGATTGTAATCTGAGAGAATATGGAAGTGGAGAATGCCTTGATACGTTAAAAAGTGTTTTTTACTTTGGTTAATATACAAGTGGTAAGATGGCGAAAGAGACCATATGTCCCCAAAATAATTTTTTCGAAATGAAATATTTTAATAGAATAAAAGAAAAGAGGTAAATTCTATGGATTACGACTTAGGAGACTAAGAGAAAAAATATTAACACTTGCCAGAACTGCTTTCTTTAGCACTTTTCTTAAGAGAAAAAATATTTAACACTTGCCAGAACTGCTTTCTTTAGAACTTGCCAGAACTACTTCTTCACAAAGTAGTCAAATTATCATGACCAAGAATTTACAAAGATGCTGCAATTTGATGAGTTATATAAAGCACAAATAAATAGTATGATGATTTATACAGATGTTTACATGCTTTTGATATAGTGACATTGAATTTCTATGTACTTGGTGATTTCATGAATTATTGGATTTGTGGCAATATGTGGGGTAGTCAAGTTGTCACACAGAGACATTGGATCCCCTAAATAGATACCACTCTTACATAGGAGCATTATCTGAATTAGCTCACATGAATTGGTAGGGCTATAGCCCTGCATTCAGCTTTTGTACTTCACCTGGACATAACAAATTGATTCTTTCATCTTCTTTTTTGTCATTCATTTCAGCAGAAGATGGTAACAATAAAACTTATAATCCAGTCTCTTATATATATATGTAGGGAAAATGATTCCCTGACTCAAGTCATGTGTGACTCGAGCCATGAGACCATTCACCTACGTTGCCACAGTCTACGTTGACCCGCAACCTGCGACCCGCGGTATCATACCTTTTATATATATATATATATATATATATATATATATATATATATATATATATATATATATATATATATATATATATATATATATAGTTACAGATATTTCTTATACACATCAATGAAAAATAAATATGGTTTAGGACCAATTTATCTCTTTTTCTGAATTTGTTTTCCATGTTTGATTGAAATCATATATTTGGTAACCTTGCGGGACCTATGTTTCTTCACCTAAGAATCATTGGATTAAGTAACAAGGCATCCATGAGAACATTTCAATTTTTTACTGCAAATATAGCTCTATCAGAAGCAAAATTCTATGCTAATGTATCCATTGGAAAGCTATAGTTTCAAATACACCAAGCGCATAATGCAATAACTCTTCCTTGATCTCTTTTAAGTGTCTGATTTAAACCAAAGTCATTTAAAAGAGAAAATAAAGCAACCACTAAGCAATTTTCTTCGTAGAAATATTTGGAGTAAAAAGAAAAAATGAAGCAGAGTTTTAAACCCTGTAATGAAGGAACAACTTAAGAAACAGAAAAAAAAGAACGAAGAGGCCACTTCACCTCTATAATGCCTTCGTTAAGAAGATTTGAATTGGGAAATAAGCAGTACATTCCTTCGTCTTCAAAGAGCAAACTTGAATTACTTTGTGAACAGCCAAATATCTCATCACTGTCTTCAAAAGTTAAGCCAATCTCATCCATGTTGAAAGTATCACATAGATCTTGATTATCATTACAAACTTCAAGATCTTTCAATGGTGGGCACCCCATCTGCACAACACAATAACTTGAAAGACATAAATATTTAGGACCAAAGACCAGAGAAACCAGTAATAAATTGCTATAAACAAACCCATCAAGTATTCTTTTTCATCATAAATAAATAAACCATAATTAATTGAAGGTTAATAGCAATAAATTTTAAATGCATTGAAAGATTCACTTGATATGAGAATAAATCTACATGAAAATTTCAAAAAATTCATCCCTATACATTTGATTTCTATCGAAAAAGATACCTAAGTAAAGTTGTACATTTTTCAAAAAAGGTGAAGACACATTTAGAGTTGCCATTAACGAGGATCGAAGACCAGGGAATTAGAACATTGGTCATCAGAAAAATTGATTCACTTACAAAGCACTACTCAAGTCCACTAAATGAAGCTCGAAATGTAACATTTTAATCTAGAGGATTTATGTAATGAAACTACTTCGAGTTGCCACGGTATCATCAGAGACCAATATGAGTCTCCCAAACATGATGGCGGGAAATCCCAAGACAGGTTGGCCGAATCAACTCAGATTCTGTCTAGTCATACCGAGCTGAAAGGTTTCGATCATGGCCTAATCAGCCACCAATACCGAGTCTTTCATCCTTGATATCTAGTAGCAAGATTATAAAGAAAAGCTGATTCATATTTTTAGAAAGAAATTCCACAGCTCACCAAGTCGACTCAGATTTGGCCGAGTCATATCCAACTCAATTCAGTTTTGGTTCGATTATTCCTTGAAATATAAAGCTAAGATGATAAAGAAAGAAGAACTCAAATATGGTTCGCTTATTTAAAATCTTGGTAGTGGAATGTCTCAGCCTTTTCTGATATCGTGACTACTTATTGGTTAATTCAAATTTGCTCGTAAAAAAACAGTCTATATTGGTTTGTATCGCCCAACACAAACACCTATCAGTCGAACTTTGATGCGTAAACAAAGATTTTAGACCATTGGATTCCACATAATCATAGATACCAAGTCGGAATTTGGATAAAAATCACTAAGGCAAAAAAAAAGGAAAATTCAGGAAAAAGTAATGAAAAGATTTTTAATATTAGAGAATAAATCATTTTTAACACAAATAAGGAAATTTTCACAAAAAAAACTCTTTTAAACATTAAAATCGTGAAAAAAAGTGTTTTAAGAGTGCTAGGAATGTTTTATGAGAAAAACAAATGAATTTTTTGAACAAAAAAAAAGAAGCCAATTTGGGTTACTATGAACATGATAAACAGGAACAGAACCAAGCCACCAAAAAGGCGTACTTAGAAATCTGAAAACTCATATCGATTATCTACAGCGAAATGAGATAACCAACAAACAGCAACCAAATCGAGCAATTATGTAAAAAAATAAAACCTCTTTGGATAGATTTGGCTCCTTCTGCAGAACCATTTGTTGATCGCCACTGGACGGCAATGAATTCGTGTTAGGCATCAAAGAAGCTGAACCCATACAAGGCACTTCCACAAAACCAACTAATCCGGTAGTAGACCCGCCACTGTCGCCATTCTCCCAACCATTCGCTAACATAGTTCTCGTGTATGGTCGTCAAACCGGACCCCCACCGGGCATCAACCTTACCCGAATTAGGAACAACATCAAGAACACAAGAGCAAATCCTCATGCTCCACATTCACCGATTCAACAAAAAAGTTGAATCTCATACCAAAAATTTATGCTATTGTTACAGTTACTATCTCCCATTTATCCATGTAAGCATCAAAATGAACTAGGATGAAATTTGGCAAGATAACAAGTTTTGAACCTCTTCTAACAAAGGCTTGTATCACCGACCCATTTGACAGTACATGCAATGAGTTTGTAATGGTACACAAGCCTTGTACCACCAGCGGGCATACACGAAGCAATTGAGGAGGAAACCACCATGGACTCTGTAGACACTCAAATTCTGCCCAAGGCCCGATCGGAACACATTTCGAGAGAGGTGCACTTTTGAGCTTTTGATGGCATGTATGAAACCCTTACGAACCTTCCTGAACCTTTAGGAACATTTTCGAACCTTTAGGAACCTTCCCGAACCTTTAGGAACCGTCCTGACCCTTAAAACTCTTTCCGAACCTAGACCTAACCCTTTCGAGCCTTGGAAGAGGAGAGGTGCACCAGGACCAGCTACGGCCTTCTACTGTAATAGAACCTTATACCATTGAAAAGTAGAAGTCGTTAGCTTCCTAACAATCCAATAATCGCCCCAATTGGAGTTGTACATCAAAAGATATGACAGTTTGAACTCGGAGGTCAAAAGTATAATTTCAATTGGCCCCTTAGGGATTCGGTGCAACTAATAGTTGCGCCAGTTATATTTTAGCCTGACGCAACTAATAGTTGCGCCAAGTCACTTTTCTCAGGATTTAAGTCTGGTGCAACTAATAGTTGCGCCAGCATTGAAGTGGACCCCACCTCAGGAAGCCAACTTCCAAGCTACTGTGTTGCACTATTTTACTGTGCAAATGTCTGGCGCAACTAATAATTGCGTCAGGCTTATGAATAGTGATCTCTGATTTTGCCCTGAATTTCGTGTCTGGGGTTTGACTTGTTGACCACCTGGGTCTTTGGGGTGTGTTTTGATAGTTATGTTGCACCCTATTTGAACCCCTTAAGTGACTTATGGCCCCACCCTATCATCTACCATTAAAATCACCTTCACACCTTTCCAAGCTCTTAAAACCCTAGGAAACCTTAGATGTGAGATTACCTAACTACTAAACTCAATTAGCATCAAAGTAGTCTCCTAATCCACCCATTTCCTATAAATAGAGCCCCCCTCCCCTTGGATTAAAGGTTGAGAAAGTTTGCCTAAGAGAGAAGGAGCTTAAGTGAGAAGATCTTTTTCCCTTTGGTGCACCATTGCTCATACAAATTTCAGAATTTCAAAACCTCCTTTGAGTGATATTTTCTACCTTAGATCCCCTAATTTAGGTGTATGCTACCCATTTACCTTCCCTCTCTACCTCTTAGCTAGCAAGCCTTAGAGGTTAGTACTCTATTTTCCACCATACAAGCCTTCAAAAGCTCATCAAAGCAAGCCAACGTGAGGCTCTCCTACATTGCTACAAGGGCCCGAGGGCTTTGACTCTCCCCTTTCTTCTCTTATCTCTTCTTTAGCTCTTTCCATCCTCCCATTTGTGCCGTTACGTCGTCAAATTTTCGGTAGGAACGGAGGGGCACAAATAGGATTTAAGGCCCATTTGGGCAAGAGGAAGCCGTTTTCTTTTCCTTTACTTTATTTTTGTTTTGGCTATTAGTAGAGACCGCGTTAAGCAGGTTGATCGGATACTTAACACCTTCCCGATCGATAACCGAAGCCCCTACCCAAGAGCCTTTGGTGTGGACCGGATTCAGAGTCATATTTTTAGCATTTCGGTGCTTCTAAAAATGATATAGGTGTCCCAGGACACCAAAAGCTCCGGCTGGCGACTCTATGTTTTGCTAGCGAGTGCATCACCGCGACGGAATCATCACAAATCACACGGTTGCACAGATGGCGACTCTGCTGGGGATAGCTTTTAGAGTTTCTCCTTGAAATTTGGTCATTTCTTCTTATATTACTAACATTTTTGCTATTTTTTTATTGTTTTTGTTATTTTCTCACCCCTATTTTTCTGTCATTTACATGCCTTAGCCGATCAGCAGGCCTACATGCGCATTGTCTTTTAATTTCTTTTACTTTTTAGTCATTTTAGTGCCTTAGCCGATTGACGGGCCTACTTGCGCATTGTTTTTTAATTTCTTTACTTTCCCGTCATTTAAAGTGCCTTAGCCGTTTGGCGGGCCTACTTGCGCAAATATATCCTAACAGTAGATGCCGGCCCGTGGTGGCGGCATGGGGTCATCACCCCCGACTTTTGAACTAAAGAAAACTTCCATAAAAAAAATGAATGTTTTGAAAAAAAAATTAAAATTGAACCAAGAATAAGGAGCTTAATTAACTTGTTTCACGGGATAGATTTTAAAAGGGTTGGGTTTAGGCACACATACAACCACCCAGGTCTTAGTATAGCAGCAGCCCCTAGTGGTGATGATCCAGAAAAGTCCCACCCACCTAGTATCTGAGAAGGCACTTGCGCCGGATGTATATCGGGTGGGTTCCCATTCCAAAGTTTGAAACCCTTGGGGAGCACGCTAGCGAGTTATACTGGACTTAAACCTTTAGGATTCGGAAAGGAGATGATCGATCATATAAAAACAGTTAGTTCCAAGAAGCCCAACTTCCACAAAAAAAACTAGTTTGGAGACCTATTTTGAACTCAGGCTTCTGCTATCACAAAAACTGGCAATCCATTTTACTCTGACGCAAGTATTAGTTGCGTCAATGCAAAATTTTTCAGAAATGCACTAGCGCTTAGTTGCGCCAGCTTTAAAAGCTAGAACTTTGCTCTGGCGCCACTAATAGTTGCACCAGTGTAGTTCTGAGCAGCCCAGTTTAGATCTGTGGCCTTTTTCCACATCCCGAGTCCTCCGATTACTGTGTTTAGTACCTTTGATTAGGCCTCGCTATCTCCGACACCCAATACGCCCCCATCGGTCAAAAGAATGTAACTTCTTTTTTACTCATTTCGGGGGATCGGGTTATTTGTTTCGATATCCATGCCTTCAATAGATCGAAGGTCCTCCTTTGATTCTTCCGAAGTGCGTCGAAGTCGTCGCTGCGGGACTTAAATTAGGGTATGAAAGCCACCCGAGAAAGGGAATTCCAAATCCTCGGAACCTTTGTTTTATAAAATTTTCTCCAAAATATTAAAAAATCAAAATCAAATCAAAAACTAAAGAGAGAATCTTTATGGTGCCGAAACGATGACATCATCTTGCCCTCCGTCGTCCCGTAGAGAGAGAAGGAGGAGAATTTTTGGGCCTTATCCAAGGCACCAATACCTGACCCGTTCCCGTAGAATGTCGTGGGTAGTGGACCCGGCTTACGCCGATCCCGACTCATCCCCTCCACATTCTCCAACCCATTCCCATTTGGGGGAAGTCTTTTCCACCATCCCCCTCACCCAATCGCCCTTTACCGTTACCGGCCCATTTAGCGCTCCCATTTTTCCAACCGCTACCACCCAAAACATCCAAATTCCAACCCCCAACTCCCCATATTTTGCCCAAATCATGCCCATGCCAAACCCAACACATTTTCCATCCACTTCCATGCCAAATCCTACACATTCCCCATCCACATCCATGCCCCATTTTCCATCTTCTCCCTATAGGCCCGATCCACCCACATTCACATATATCACTTTCACCTTATCCAGCCCCCCACAAATCCCCCCATCTATCCGGGTCATGCCTATTTTTACCGGGGCCATGCCCGATTTTTCTCACCCCTCTACACCATACCCCCCTTCATCCCAAAACATATCCAATACATCCCCTCATCTCTCCAATCCACCCCATATTCCATCACTTATCCGGGTTATGCCCGATTTTATCGGTGTCATGCCCAATTTATCCTCCACATCCATCCCGTTTATACCCCATCACCCCTTTAATTCACTATCTCCATCCAACCCTCCTTCCATGACTATGATGGAGGAGATGTTTCAAGCCTACTCCATGTGGAAGGCTTCCCAAAATGCCTCCTCTCCTCCACACCCCACATCCATGGATCCATCCCATACCCTAGCCAATCTCCATGGCTCATTCCCCCATGACCTCTATCAACCCCCCATAATTCACACCATCCAAACCCCCATGCCCCAAGGCCACATGGCCCAAACCCCCATTATCCCCATGTCCCATTGCCCAAACCTCCATTCCCCACATGTCTCAAGGCCCCATGGCCCAAAACCCCATAATCCATACCTATCAAGGGCCCATGGCCCAAACCCAACAAGGCCCAATGGGTCCGACCCACCAAGGGCCCATGGCCTAGACCCATAAAGGCCCAATGGGCCAGACCCATCAAGGGCCCATGGCCTCGACCCATCAAGGGCCTATGGCCCAGACCCATTAAGGCCCCATGGCCCAGACCCACCAAGGGCCCATGGCTCAAACCTATCAAGGGCCCATGGTCCAAACCTATAATGACCAAGGCTTCATAGCCCAACCCTCCCAAGGCTTCATGGCCCAAACCCAAGCCCAAAACCTTAGAACCCCGCACGAATACCCCCCACAATACCCTCAAAATTTCACCCACCCCCAACCGTCACACCCGGGTCAAACCCATGCCGTACCCCAAACCCAATTTTCTCACGGCCCCATATCCCAAGACCATCTCCAAACTTTCCCCCATACCCAATGGCCTCATCAGGCCCCACCCCTAAACCAAGCTATCACCCACCCCATCACCCCACAACACCTCCCTTACGTTCAAGGGGCACTCCCAACCCACATCCCGTCCAATCCCATCAAGTCCACACATCAGTATGAAAATCTTGCCCTCGCTGCACCCTATGTAGACCAGCAGTATGAGGAGGACAAGATCAGAAATAGTGGGGCCTATGCCAGGAAAGAAACCAATGCCAATCATCTACCTGTAATTACCCCACCCCTAGCAGCCCAAAGTAAATCTAGGCTAATAATTGAAAAGACGGCCCCCATGTCCAAGGAATGAGAACAGCTGAAAGAGTAGTTAGACAAAATCCAAAAGTAATTACAGAAGATGGGTGAGTTTGAAATCAACGCCACAGACTTCATAGATTTATGCTTATTTGTTGAAGTCCCCCTGCTCCCAAACTTCAAAATGCCAATTTTGACAAATACAGCGGTACAGGGAACCCAATCGCACACCTCAATTCCTATTGTGGGGACATATGCCAATACGGGGGAGGGGGGGGGGGCGAGAGACTACTAATAAAAGTTGTTCAGAAGATTTTGACGGGCTCGGCCCTGAGATGGTTCACATCCCTGGAACCATCCATGATGAAGACATGAAAAGATATGACCCACCTATTCCAAGAGCAATATGTCTACAACATAGACATTGAGCCCTGCAAGTCAGATCTAGCCTGATTGAAGCATAACTCCAATGAAACCTTCAGCGACTATTTAGGGCGATGGAGAGCACTAGCGGCTCAAGTCAGAAATAGGATACTTGACGATGAGCAGATAGAAATGATCTCAAACAATACCCTGCCAGTGATCTCAGATTTTCTTGTATATCAGCAGCAGTCCATTTTTATTGCCTTGGTAAGAAACGCCAACCGCTGTGAGGACGCCATCGGGGAATGATGGTTGAACAAGAATGCATCCGGGGGGGCCAGTGGGGTTAAGAGATTTACCGAACTGAAGAATGATAGGAGGACAGGGACAGAGGTGCAAAATGTTACAAACACCTAGCCCAACAATAACCATGGAGCCCCGTTCCAATTTCAAGCAGCGCAGTCAGGGCCAGTCAGAACTGAGTAGATACAGAGGATAGGGAATGGGCAGGGAATGCAGATGACCCCTGAAGAGAGGAGAGCCCGCTATGACCGAGTGTTTACGCCCCTAGGGCAATCACTAAGTGTACTTTTACCTTTATTAATAGAAAAGGGATTAGTTACTATCCAACAACTGCAACCTCCTCCTTACCCGATCCCAAAGAACTATGACCCAAATACCCACTGTAATTTTCATTAGGGTCCAAGTCACCCGACTGATCGCTGCTTCCCATTGAAGCATGCAATACAAGATTTAATCGATGCTCAAAAGATCATTCCCCTAGCACCTCAAGCAAACCAGTACGCAAACATCCATCAAATGGTGTTGCCCCCACATCCTACTGGAGGAGCAAGTCCCAGACCTACCATTGGGATGGTAGAGGAATATGAGGAGGAATTTGAGTTTGACCCGTCCGATTACATCAATGATCGGGAGAGCTATATAGCAGCATTACCGAGAAATATTGAAGAAAGGAATATCGGGGTAATTGAACCCTTGAATTTGTCAGACTATTTCCCCAATCTGACTCCACAAATTAAACCTTTGGATCTCAGGACATACTTTCTATCACCCACACCCGTCAATTATGTGCACATAAATGCATATCAACCATACACCACCACCCCCATCAATTACCCAATGAACCAACAGGCCCCCAATCCTCCACCACCAATAAACTACCAATGGCCTGTGCCCACCCCATCACCCCCAGTCCAATCACCTGCAAACTCCACCACCCCTGTCAATTACCTAATGGCCCGTCAAATCCCCGATCCCCCGTCAGCACCTATCAGCTACCAATGGCCTACTTTTACCCCTTTTCGCCCAGTACCACCACCCTCAAGCTTCATCACCCCATTTGGCCCAATTTGGCCACTCAACCAACTATTGCGGAGGTAAATCAAGTGTTACCCACACCTCCTGAGCCCACAGTGCATGTGCCTCCGGTACCGACAACTATATCGTTTCAGATATCGGGACCGACCTATGATCCTCACCAGGTCCCGCTGAGTTATGAACAAACAGGTGTCAATGCTGGCAGCCACAGAGAAGGGGCAGTGGACTTTTTCACGTGATCTGGGAGGATATCAAAGCAGTCAGAAGCACCAACAGCATCACAAGCCCAACCAGAGGGAAAGAAAGATAGCACAGTGAACCCATTCGAGAAAATGAATCGAGAGCATATACTAGAGACTCAGCTGAGAAGAATGTCTGCCCATATAACTGTATGGGATATGTTGATGACGTCTCCACACCATTTCAAAGCATTAATATGGGCGTTAAAGAATGTGTATGTGTCACTTCAAGTTATCCCAGAAGAAGTCGAGCAGATAATTGGCCAAGTGATAGCTCCGAATGTCATTTCATTTTTTTATGCTGACTTACCAGAGGAAGGAGGTAGCCACTCGAAATCTTTGAATATAACCATTGAGTCTGAAAATATGGTAATCCCTTTGGTTCTAATCGATAATGGGTCCGCATTGAATATATGCCCGTTAAGAATTGCCACAAAGATTGGAGTAGATCCATGCATGTTGAGGCCCACAAGAACAAGTGCTAGAGGTTTTAACAATACCAGGAGAGAAATAATGGGAGAAGTTGATCTTGAGCTGTTAATCAGGCCAATGACCTTCTCCATATTATTTAAGGTAATGGACATTAAATCCTCATTTAATCTGTTGTTAGGGCGCCTGTGGCTGTACGAAGTCGGAGCCATACCTTCCACATTACACCAGAAACTTAAATGTGCATCTGGGCATAAGATCATTACGATCATCGGTGAGGGGCATAGTGAGAAAGAGAAGGCCACCAACAGCTTGAAGAAACCCAATATACTAGATGTACCACACACCACTGAGGATGTCGACCTCCACAGTTTCGAGTATGAAGTATCGGCGATACTCTCGGAGCCCATTGAGGGCATCATTCCTAAAATTGGAGGTGGAATGGTAGCAGCGGTGGCTATGCTCCAAAAGTGGGGCTATCAGAAAAGAAGGGGTCTGGGGCCAAGATTACAAGGAAGGAAGGTGCCCTTCACATCTAAGGGCGGTCAGAAAGTTAGGTTTAGGCTAGGTTACAAGCCCACAGAAGAAGAAGTAAGAGAGTCTAAGGAGAAAGCCTGTGCCACAGCAGCTGTAAAAGCCAGGGGGATCTACATAGAAGAAAAACCCTGTCCTAGGCCTCACATCAGGAATTCATTCATAAGTGTCAGGGTCGTGAGGATTGACTGCAATGGAAAAACCCGATTAACCTCACACAAACCCCTAGCCCTTGTCCATCCCACCAATCCCCACATCTCCCTTCCCAATCTTGAAATAGATCAGGCTGCCCTATCCCTATTCTATGAGCAGCATTCCACACCTGAACAAACTCCTCCTGTGGTAAACCACCACAGGACTCTGTTGACATTTGAGGATTAAATCTCAGACGAACCTATGGTCTATATGATGGAGGCCGTTCAAGAAGAGTGACATTCGCCAGCCTCCTACATCCAAAAAGGTAAAGGGGCAGCAAGTCAAGTATGCAATTGGGCATCTTTGTCCCAAACTCAGGAAGCAGGGAGTGGCCTACAATTTGGTACCTGTTTCCCAAAAAAAAACAACCTATAAAAAGTGAGACAAGCCCTTGGCAGGAAATACCTTGTATATACACAAACTCGTGCTACTAAGGGTCCGTCTCCGAAGAAAACAAAAATCTCAAAAACATTAGAAAAATACAGAATCTCAAAAACATTGAAAAAATACAAACTCCTAAAAATATAGAAAAAATACAAAACCTAAAAATATTATCTTGTAAGATTCCAGATAAAATCACACAAAAAGATGCCTTAATCCAAATACCCGTCCCACATGAAATCGACCCCTTTCTTGTAGAAATACAAGAAGAGGTAGGAATCACGAGTCTTGACGAGGATGTCCCTTTTGAGCATGGCCCTACCCCCATTGTCAAAGAAAAAGAAGATATCAATTTAGGGACTGAGGAAATTCCCAAAATAACCAAGATCGGAACATCACTATCTCCCGAAGAAAGAAAAAGTATGATCGACTTCTTTCGGTCATACTAAGACATTTTTGTCTAGTTGTACGAGGACATGCCTAGTCAGGATACTGATTTGGTCGAGCATGAGTTGCCTCTCTACCCTGATATGAAGTCGGTTAAGCAAAAGCTGAGACGTCTCTGACCCGAGTGGATGTTGAAGGTCAAAGATGAGGTCATCAAGCAGTATGACGCAGGGTTTCTCATGGTCTCCAAATACCTACAGTGGCTAGCCAATATCATGCCTGTGCCGAAGAAAGATGGAAAGGTTTGCATGTGCATCAATTTTTACAACTTGAATAGGGCGAGCCTAAAGGACGATTTCCCGTTGCCGTACATCGACACCTTGGTCAATAATACTGCTAAGCACGGGATGCTTTCTTTTATGGACAGATTCTTGGGATATAATCAGATAAGGATGGCAGAGGTTGATCACGAGAAGACTGTGTTCATCACCCCCTGGGGAACCTTCTGCTACCGAGTCATGCCGTTTGGGCTGAAGAATGCTGGGGCAACGTATCAGAGAGCCATGACTGCGCTATTTCACGGCATGATGCACTGAGAGATTGAAGTGTATGTTGATGATATGATAGCCAAATCACCAGAGCGAGGTGATCACTTGGTAAACCTCCAGAAACTGTTTGAGAGGCTGAGAAAGTATAGGTTACGTCTGAATCCACAGAAGTACGCTTTTGGCGCCATGCCTAGAAAACTGTTGGGATTCATCGTCAGTAGGAGAGGGATCGAGGTCGACCCAGTCAAAGTCAAAGCTATCAGAGAAATGCTGCCACCATCTACTGAGAAGGAAGTTAGAGGGTTCTTGGACATAATATAATATATCAGTCGGTTCATTGTGCAACTAACCCCAATTTGCACGCCGATCTTCAAGCTACTAAGGAAGAACTCGCCCATCGAATGGAATGATGACTGCCAGGCAACATTCAATAAAATCAAAAGCTACCTCCTCAATCTACCCGAGCCAGGGATACCACTCTTGATGTATCTGTCCACGATGGAAGTTTCGATGGGATGTGTCTTAGGACAGCATGACGAAATAGGGAGAAGAGAGTAGGACATTTACTATCTGAGCAGGAAGTTTGCTGATTATGAAATATGCTATTCTTATCTGGAGAAAGCATGCCTGGCTCTTATATGAGCTACTCAAAGGCTCCGCCATTACTTATTATCTCAAGTCGTTCTACTTTTGGCCCGAATGGACCCGTTAAAATACCTGTTTGAAAAGTCGGCTCTTACTGGACGAACCGCACGCTAACAGCTTTTGTTGTCTGAGTTTGACATCACCTACGTCACTCAGAAGTCGATTAAGGGGTAGGCACTTGTTGATCATCTTGCCAACAATCCTTTGCCAGACTATGAGCCTTTGAGAACTGAATTCCCTGATGAGGACATCCTGTTCACGACGGAAGAAGATATTGAAGAAGCAGAAGAATCATGGGTAATGCACTTTGACGAGATAGCAAATGCCGAGGGTCAGGGATTCGGTGTCATTCTGATTTCGCCAAAAGGATCCCACGTACCCGTCTCTATCAAGCTCAACTTCCCTTGCACTAACAACATGGCTAAATACTAAGCTTGTGCCGCTGGTCTGTAGGCGGCTCTCGATCTAAATGTAACTCACCTCCGGGTATTTGGCGACTCACAGTTGATCATATGCCAGACGAATGGAGATTGAAAGATGAAAGATGAGAAATTGATCCCCTACAGAGCACCTTAAGGATCTAATAGCTTGCTTCGAGAATGTCACTTTCTCCTATGTCTCCCAAATAAGGAATCTCTTTGCCGACGCACTAGCCACTTTGGCGTCAATGATAGAAATCTCGTACGGTGCTGAGATGAAGCCAATCATGATCGAGCAAAGGAATGAGCCGGCCTTCTGCCTCCAGATTGAGAAACATATAAATCTTGATGATGAGCCACCTTAGTTCTCATATATCAAGAATTTTCTCGAGACACTAACCTTCCCTGAGGGTACATCCAAGACGGATCGGCAAACCATTCAATGTCTAACAGCAAACTATGTCATTTGCAGGGAGTGCCTTTACAAGCGATCCTACAATAACATCTTGCTCAGGTGCCTTACAGAAAGTGAAGCAACCAATATCATGAATGAGATCCATGAAAGAGTATGCGGAGCAGACGTCAACGGTCACATGCTTGCTAAGAAAATTCTGCAGCAGGGATACTTTTGGACCACTATGGAATCAGATTGCTGCAAACATGTTTAGAAATGCTACAAGTGTTAGGAACATTCCAGTCTGATACACGCTCCTGCCATCGATCTTCACTGCATGACCACTCCTTGGCCGTTTGCTACCTGGGGCCTTGACGTCGTTGGAATGATTAATCTAAAAGCATCAAACAAACATCAGTTCATCCTCATCGCCATTGAATAGTTTACCAAGTGGGTAGAGGCGGTGTCATATGCCAGCATCACAGCCAGTCACGTCGAGAAGTTTCTCAAGAGTAATATTGTGTGTCGATTTGAAGTACCCAAAGATATCATTACAAATAACGGCACAAACTTTGTAAATAAGCGCATCCGAGCCTTCTACAAGCAATACAAGATCAAGCACCATTGCTCGTCTCCTTATCGGCCTTAAACTAATGGAGCAGTGGAAGCTGCGAACAAGACGGTCGTCCGCATCCTTGAGAAGATTTTCATCACTTATCGAGATTGGAGTGAAATGCTACCATTTGCTTTGTGGGCCTACAGAACGTCAATCCGTACCGCTACAGGGGCAACACCATTCTCCCTTGTGTATGGAACTGAGGCCGTCCTACCAGTTGAGGTTGAAGTACCCTCGCTCCAAATCCTTATGGAATCAGGCTTACCCGAAGCAGAGAGAGGGAGAGATCCTGCTTCGAACAATTAAACTTATTGGACGAGAAGAGACTCTTAGCCTTGTGTCATACTCAAGTTTACCAGGGGCGAATCGCACGCGCTTATAATAAACGTGTCCGCGATTAATATATAAAGATAGGAGACACTGTATTGAAGAAAATCTTCCCATCCCTCCATGTCGATCCAAGAGGGAAGTTCAAGTTGAATTGGGAAGGACCTTAGGTCGTTCGAGAAGTGCTACCGGGATACGCCATCCACCTCACCACCATGGACGGAGATCGTCTTCCTGAGCCCATCAACGCTGGATACGTCCGACGGTTCTACTCTTAGTCTATCGCGATAAGCTAAGTATTGGTGAAATAGATACGTGACTACTTAAGAATCACCCAAAAGAGGCCATCATTTCAAGCACAATAGTCAAAAAACATCCCTAAAAATGATGATATCCTTTGCTATCCTATTTGAGCATGGAATTTTCATTTAAATAAACCCCTTTCCAAAAAATGTATGTACATATAAAAAAAAAGAAGTAAAGTTACCATCAAAATCTAAAAAAATCAGAAAAGTAAAACCTTAAAAAAAGATTGCCTGAAATGGAGCAAAAAGAAAAAGAAAAAAAATAGTAGAATCATAGGGGCATGTACTGTAAAATCTCCCAAGGAAGAAAGTATATCGTGAAAAACTGAAGCCATATCAAGAAAACCCTTTCCAACCCATCAAACCTTCAAATCCTGACCTAACCCATGGCCAAGCAACGCCCTGAAGGAAGCCCTCTTTTTAGGTTCACAAGCAGTCATAGTATCTGTTAAGTCAACACAAGCCAAGTTGTGAGACGACACCAGAACCCTATCCAGCCGGCTATGATGGAATCGACGTCTATGTCATGGCTTTTGGAAGAATGAAAGAAATAAAAAGAATAGAAAAAAATAAAATAAAAATACAAGCTCAAAGCAAGATGGACGTGGTGAAAATCTGAAAGGGCACTACGGGTAAAAACAGCGAGTTTGTGCGGACCAGGTGAAAACTCGAAAGGGCACTTGGGATAATAGAGCTAAGCCCATGGACATGGTGAAAACCCGAAAGGGCGCCAGGGGTAAAAAAGGAGATTTAAAAAAAAAAAAAAAAAAAAAAAGAATTAAAAGGATGAAAGGTTTGAAATGATTGCTAATTTTGATGCTAAAGAAACCCTCTTGATTACTCCCCTCGATCCCCTATTTCCGGTTGGGGCGCTCATGTTGGTTCCAATCGGGCCCCGACCAGATTGTCTTTGTGAAACTGCTTTGTCAAACGTATGACTCAAGGTAAGGAGAAAGGTTTAACTCAATCCAAAGGGATTGACATTCCAGTCTTGGTAAAGCTGTTGAAACTCACCCAAGATCCGACTACTTAAAGTTTGTTCAATCATGCTAAAAAAGGGGACCTGATGAGTAGTGAAATATGATGATATTTCACCCCTAGATACCTATATTTAGCTATTCGATGAAGGCTATCTGATAAGAATTATTAGATTTGAAGTGTTTCAGGTAAATACAAGCCAAGTGTAGAAAACAGCCCAAGAATTCTGAAAATAATGTCAAAACACTGCAACTTTGGGTCATCGAGAACTTGGTGCGACTTGTATCTCAATTTGGATATTCAAGATAGCCGAATTATGAAATTGTTAAAACACAAACGTTGTAGATCTTTCTGTCCTCTTTCCAAAGGATTAAGAATCGCCTCAATCCGAGTTCGGGATAGAGAGTTATGGCCAAAATACCAAAGCAGTGTCTGATGCAAAGTTCGGCGGGAATTCACAAAAATTTGGGAGGTCGATGCATCGACCCTATTGGGTTGATTAATCGACCCTAAATTTTTGAGTTGGAACACCTTTGTGGCTGGGAAACTTCGGCTCTATTTAAAGCAGATCAAACACTTCGGAAAGGAGGAATTAGAGAGGGGAATTAGAGATAAAAAATGAGAGATACGAATTAGAGAGAAAAATGAGAGATAGGAATTAGAGATAGATAATTAGAGAGTTAGTTTTGGCTTTTCTTTTTTAGAGTTTTTGGAGAGAATTTTTTAGGGGATTATTATTCATTATTATTATTTTTGGTTTTAGGCTCCTCTTGGCATCTTTTCAAGAGTTCTTCTTTCTCCTTCTTCTAAGATTCCATCTGGGTAGATTGTACCTAGGATTTATATTATTTTTCCTTTACGTTCATAAAAGCATAGATTGTATTTAGGAAAAGGCATTGTAAACAAAGATCTTTAGAAGAAATAAAAAGAGGAATGACTTTGAATGAACAAGGAGATTATACACCAAAGATGAGCGGCTAAATCAGTAGATCGGGGAAGATGCGATCCCCAGATAAGTACCCTTATTTATGATTAATACCATAGTCGATTTATTGTCATCATGGAATCGTTTTGCTAAAAGTTTGTGTTATTGAAAATATATTGAATGTTTGTTATGACCGTTGATTGTGCGTATCAACGGCTATAATCGCTAGATCTGAACACCCGCAGGTGATCTGAGATCTATTATGTGTTCTTGTGATCTAAACATCATGAGATACGCTATGCTTCTTACATGACTCATACCACAATGATAGGCTGAGTCATAGTTTTTAGATAGGGTATGCCGAATTGATGATCATATTTTATTACGAATCATCTCTATAGCTGAATGATAGTGTGAATGATGCTTTAATGAAATTGTGGGTTTTAATGGTAGAAAAGGGGTACAAATTTGGGGTAGCATATTCCTTGATCTCATTTAATTATTATTTTAGATTCATCAGTAATTAGTTGTTTAGATTAATTTATTTTTCTGCATTTAGGAAAAGTGTGATAAATTTTGGTAAAATTGAATCTGCCCTTTGGTACTTTCTTAGGGACGTTTTTAAATCTCTGAAAGAATTAATTAAAATTCAAGATTTCCCTGTGGGTTCGACACCTTTGTTCTTGCCATACTGCAATAGATCTTGTGCACTTGCAAGGGTTACATTTAAAATCGATCAAGTTTTTGGCGCCGTTGCCGGGGAAATCGGCGAAATTTTGATTAATTCGGTTAGGGATTTTTGTGTTTTGATTAAAAAAAAAAAAAAAAATTTAAAAAAAAAAAAGAGAAAAATTTTGTCCCTTATTTTTCTCTCTTAGGTAAGTATTTTTTTTTAGGAGTCTTTTAGGAAGTTGAGATTTTTAGGCTTTTTATTTTAGATTTTGTAAGAGTCTTTTTAGGAAGTTGAAATTTTTAGGATACCTTCTTTAGGAAATTTAGGAATCTTTTATTCTTTCCCTTATTTTTCTCTTTTAGATAAAATTTCGTAGGATTGCCATTACGTTTAAAATTTTAATTTTTAATTTTAATTTTTGAAATTCGGATTTTTTTTTTTTTTTTTTTTTTTTAAATTTTAAATTTAAATTTTAATTTTAATTTTAATTTTAATTTAAACAAAAAAAAAAAATTTGTCCCGTATTTTTCTCTCTTAGGTAAGTTTTTATGGAGTTCTTTTAGGAAGTTTAGATTTTTAGGATTTCTTATTTTAAATTTTTTTTAGGAGTTTATTTTCCTCATTTTCCTCTTTTAGATATTTTATAGGATTTTCTAAAATCTAGTTATTAATTTTTGTGGGACTACTTGCTTTAGGCTTTGTAGGAATCTTTCTATTCTCTCCATTCTTTTTCTCTTCTAGGTAAGATTTTATAGGATTTTGTAGGATTATCTTTAGGTTTTGAAATTTAAATTTTATATTTTAATTTTTAAATTTAATTTTTATTTTTAAAATTTGAATTAAAAAAAAAAATTAAAATTTGAATTTAAAATAAAGAATTTTTTTTTTTTAATATTTTTAATTTGATTTTTAATTTTATTTTTTTTTTAAATTTAAATTTAATTTAAATTTGAATTTTAAATAATAATAAAAAAAAAAAAAAAAAATTGTGCGCTTGTGTCAATCGATTGAAAATCTTTGCTTTAATCGATCCCATAGTCAATTAATCGACCCCCCAAGGGTCGATGCATCGACTTTCCAGGGTCGATTAATCGACCCCACTTTTCAGAACTAAATCCTATTTGGATTCTTCTTTGTTTTTTTTTTATTATTTTTATTGTTTTACTTTTTTGTCCTTGGGATCCCTTGAGCGTAAACCACACTTTTTATTGTTTCTTCTTTTTGCGGGACACCTCTTTCCACTCCTACTCCAACTCTATAATTTTTCCCTTTATATTCACCCTTAGGCTCACTTTCCATTAACTGTTGCACACCTTTCTTATGGCCCGCCGATTCTATCTTACCAGAGCTCGGTTATCAAGGATGGAGGAGACTGCTAAAAAGCTGGAGCGCCGCTCTTATCGGACGGTCCCTTTTGTGCCTAACAATATTGAAATCATCGACCTCGATCCGATGATCCTTCCTTCCTGGGGAGAACCATCTAGAAAGAAGGTAAGACGTTCCAAATCTCCTACACTGTGCATCGATACTGATATCGAGATAATTGATGTGGTTTTATCACCGTCCCCCCCATCTCCATCTCCTACTTTCGCCTCGCCGCCTCCATCCATACAATCGGCGGTGTCTCATCAATTTCCCCTTGATCTTTGGGAGAAATTGTTCCCTGTGCCTAAGAACATAAATTTAAGTGAACCTAGGTAGATGGGTCCGCCTAACAATGATTAACAAAGTTGGATTCATGTTTAGTTTAGGATTTAGGTTTTATTTTATTTTCTTTTTTATTTTATTTATTTATTTTTTTATGTTTATTTCTAGCATATTAGTTTTTTTTAGTTTAGGTTTTTTTTAATTCCCTAAAATAGTGTAACCATATTCCCTTCAATAAATTTTTGGTCATGTTCTAATTTGATGCATATATTCTCTGCACCTGATCTTTGTGTTGATATACTTTTCAACAGGTTTGGGGGTGAGCTACTTATTTCAATCAATGAGGACATTGTCATTTTTAGGTTTGGGGGTATGATTCTCTATCTTGCGTCACTTTCTTATTTTTCTTCATATAAAAAAAAATAAAAAAAATAAAAAAATAAAAAAATAAAAAATAATAAAAAAAAAAATTTTGAACCATCATACATGAATTATTTTTCGATAGTTTTCAAACTTTAGTTGATGATGCATGTGAATTTAATTTTGATAATATCGATGTCAGATTTTGAATGCTTGTATCTAGGATAATGAAGCTTAATGTAATATTTTGTAGGTAATTTTGATATTCATGCTTAGAATTTTTACACTTATACCAAGCTAAGACTCAGAAATCGATGAACTGTTTTGAACGGTGAATCTTAGGTTCTTAGTGGAGACTAAACCCGATAAGCTTTAGAGCTAATTTCCCGTCATTGATGAGTGAATACATAAACTCGGAGTTTTCTTTGAATACGAATTATTTTGAATAATCTCATACATTTTATTTTGACTTGTGACTTTGTATGATATCAAATTCATATTATTGTGTTAGAACGTACTGTATATCTACTCAAGACAAATAGGCAAGGTTACCATCTTTTAAGAAAATGATTGAAGGCCATCTTTGGCTCGTTTGTGCTTAAATGCCCCACCTCATATAAATTTATCCTTCTAGTACCCCTTTGAGCCTATTGAAAAATTTACCTTTATATATTCTTTGATAAGCCACGTTAACTTTTAACCCTTCATCATTTATGAAAATTCAGCTTTACCCTTCTTATTTCTGAGAAATTAGGAACGAGAGATGAAAATGAACGAAAAGAGAGTAAGTGGAGAGATACTGAGTTGTGGTGTTTACTGAGAGTGTATGGCAAAAATATAAAAGAAAAAGAGGGGAGAAAAAGAAAAAGAAAATTGTGAAAAATATGAAAAAAAAAAAATATGAGGTGCTTCAAGAAAAGAAAATTCAAAAGAAAATTATTGAGAAAAATAGTGAGAGATTAGAAAAGAAAAAGAAGAGAAATAGAAAAATCAGAAGTTTGTTTCCTTTCCGATTTCTCAGAAATTTTGAATCCCAACTTCTCTTTCTTTCTTACCCTTTCCTGAGCCCCATTACAACCCTATAAAAAGACCTTCATGATCTGATCTTGCATTGGTAACTGCCTTGTGGAGAGTGAATATGTGATACTTATGACACTTGATATGATATGCTTAGGATATACAAGTATCTTCTTATGAGATTTATTTTTATTCATTGATTGCATCGTGTTTCATTTATCATGTGAGACCTTTTTATTTGCTTTGTATTGATCTCTCACATGTGTGAGAAAACTTACCCATCATCGGAGTGATTTTATTTCAAAAGTATACCTAAAGTGAGGATTGAGTCTAAACAACAGGTCCGACGGTTTCCCATTTGAACTAGTTCTGAGATGAATGAATTTTGGTTTTGGTATGCACACACTTCACGAGTAAGCATGAATGGATGAGTTATCTAACGATTTGAGCATTAGACTAATTTGAATGGATGCTAGTACGATTAGTATAACATTGTTATTTAAAATTGAGGATTCGCATGTTGAATTGATTAATGATTTTGAGTTTTGAATGGTATATATGTTATCAAAATCATATTTTGAAAACTCAATTTTATCGATGGTTTCAAAAATGTATTGAAGTTTGTGGGTAACTTCATTGTAAACCCTCAGGAGACACAACTCCTCCACTAGGGATCACCTAGGGGTTTAAAGGCTTGTTGCACACGCTAAGTGCAATCGTGTTCCCTACGAAAGTGGCATTTATTTTCTTTAGTTTGCTTTGCTCGAGGACTAGCAAAGTGTAGGTTTGGGGGTGTGATGAGTAATGAAATATAATGATATTTCACCCCTAGATACCTATATTTAGCTATCCGATGAAGGCTATCTGATAAGAATTATTAGATTTGAAGTGTTTCAGGTAAATACAAGCCAAGTGCTGAAAACAGCCCAAGAATTCTGAAAATAATATCAAAACACTGTAACTTTGGGTCATCGAGAACTTGGTGCGACTTGTAGCTCAATTTGGACATTCAAGTCGGCCGAATTATGAAATTGTTAAAACACAAACGTTGTAGATCTTTCTGTCCGCTTTCCTTTTAAAGAGAAGAAGAATTAGAGATAGATAATTAGAAAGTTAGTTTTGGCTTTTCTTTTTTAGAGTTTTTGGAGAGAATTTTTTAGGGGATTATTATTCATTATTATTATTTTTGGTTTTAGGCTCCTCTTGGCATCTTTTCAAGAGTTCTTCTTTCTCCTTTTTCTAGGGTTCCATCTGGGTAGATTGTACCTAGGATTTGCATTGTTTTTCCTTTACGTTCATGAAATCATAGATTGTATTTAGGAAAAGGCATTGTAAACAAAGATCTTTGGAAGAAATAAAAAGAGGAATGACTTTGAATGAATAAGGAGATCATACACCAAAGATGAGCGGCTAAATCAGTAGATCGGGGAAGATGCGATCCCCAGATAAGTACCCTTATTTATGATTAATACCATAGTCGATTTATTGACATCATGGAATCGTTTTGCTAAAAGTTTGTGTTATTGAAAATATATTGAATGCTTGTTATGACCGTTGATTGTGCGTATCAACGGCTATAATCGCTAGATCTAGACCTGCAGACTGATCTAGGCTGCAGAGCGATTATGTGTTTACTGTTGTGATCTAAACATCATGAGATACGCTATGCTTCTTACATGACTCATACCGCAATGATAGGCTGAGTCATAGTTTTTAGATAGGGTATGCCGGATTGATGATCATATTTTATTACGAATCATCTCTATAGCTGAATGATGGTGTGAATGATGCTTTAATGAAACTATAGGTTTTAATGGTAGAAAAGGGGTACAAATCTGGGGTAGCATATTCCTTGATCTCATTTAATTATTATTTTAGATTCATCAGTAATTAGCTGTTTAGATTAATTTATTTTTCTGCATTTAGGAAAAGTGTGATAAATTTTGGTAAAATTGAATCTGCCCTTTGGTACTTCCTTAGGGACGTTTTTAAATCTCTGAAAGAATTAATTAAAATTCAAGATTTCCCTGTGGGTTCGACACCTTTGTTCTTGCCATACTGCAATAGATCTTGTGCACTTGCAAGGGTTACATTTAAAATCGATCAGGACCCGAGTTCCCACCCTGCGATTGAGGTATCAAACCAAACAAAAGGAGAATAAAGAGCAGGGAGAAAAGCCCTCTTTATTAAAGGGACCATTAATCAAAAAAGAAGAAAAAAAAAACAAACAAAAAAAAAAAAAAAAAGAGAAGAGGAGTCTTTGTAAATAATAGATTTTCCTTTTCCATTTATAAAATGGACCGCTTACACCACATCCCAAAAAATAGTTGGTGTGATGTCCAGCTTTCTTTCTTTCTTTCTTTCTTTTTACAAAAAATGAAAAAAAATAAAAAAATAAAGAAAATATGTATACCAAAAAGTGTATCTCTAAAAGGGGTTTACTACGCCCCTTTTCTGTGTATTTGATCTGTGCAAAAAGTTGTGCAGGAAGGAATTAGCGGCCCAGCTCGCGCTTTAAGGCACTAATCTCAACACGAAAATTATCTTCTCGAGCATTCCGCTTAGTCAACCAATGACCATGCGAGCTCTTATACCTCTTCCGGGAAGTATTAGTGGCTCCAAGAGCAACACTCAAGGATCCCTTCAGATGAAGGACCTCCCTCTCTGTTATCTCCACCCCAACCTTTTCTTGTGCTAAGAGCTCATGCAAGACCCTCTTCTCATCCACTAGCAGCTCAATATGGGCTTGGAGTGCCATCTCTTTCTTTGGCCAGGGACCTCCCATGTCAATACTCTCCGCTTGCTCCGGACGATCAGCAATAGGCTGCTTAGTTAATAGCCAAGATTCATACTTAGGAGAAGACTGAATCAAATCTCCCTACTTCATGCCGCACATCAGTGTCGACAAACGCGTCTCCCAAAGAGCAGCAATCCGGTCTAGGTCCCCAGAGGACCCCCTAGAAAAGATCAAATCACATAGAAGGGGTTTTGCCTCATAAGGCACCTGCTGAGAGCAGCCGAACTGACGCAACACTCGGAATGAGAAGTAAAAGGTGTTACTCGTCAATCCTAGAAGGGTGATGCCTTCATGATCTCTGAAACAAACTATTGGGAAAGTCTGGTCCAACTAAGGAAGCTTTCATATCAGCTCGGCATCGGTCAACCAAAGCTTCAGAGTTGACAAATCTCCCTATGGAAGCAAGTGACACCTACTCGAAAAGCATCGAGCTGCCTCACCTCGAGCAAAATAAAAGTGTGGCACGGGTCCCAAAATAGCGACATGCTCACCCAACCAGACTTGAAGTAGCAAAGGACATCCCCTGAGGCTCGCCACCTTACCCAGAGCAAATACACCAAGACATCGGTACAGTTCAGCAAGGACCAAATGCATCACTGATCGGCCCTCCACCAATTCAGTCAAGACGTCGCAAAGAGCCAATGAGAAGCTCTCTCCCCTGGTAAAGAAAAGGGCTTCTAAAATGAGACCGAGAGCGAAGGCTTTCGCATTGAAAATAATCCTAACTGGCAATTTTCAAACACTTTCATCACTAAAAAGTTCTTTGAGAAATTTTAGCGAACACCTTGTGGGCCCCCCAACAAGGCTTTTCTCATATTCAAATTTCTTCAAATCGAGGGTAAGATGAAAGGATTTAGAGTAGCCCGATCTCAGTGTAACTCTCGCAAGGCCTCTGTGAAGCTTTAGACTGGATAAATTGGATAGCTCCTCGAGGGTTGGAGTTAGCTCCTGCTTCCCAAAATGGAACACATAGGCAGTTGCATCCCAAAATGAGGTGGCCGCATGAAGTAGGTCCCAACGTGAAAGAACCACTAGGAAAAAAGGGAGGCGCGATAGGCCGAGCTGCTCAAGTTCGGCGACTTCGCTCTCATTCAGGCTCCCAAGCCAACTTTTGAGAAAATTGGGCCCCAAGCTCAAAGAGGGGTAGAATGGATCCAAGCCCTCCATGTAAGGGAGGATTGGAAAGCGGGTCCATAGACGTACAAAGATCTTTCAAGAATACAAAATTCGATGTATGTTGATAGACCCGCCCCTAGGAAAGCAAGAACAAGAAAAATCAGTCAAAAGGGCCAAGTCAAATAGAAAAGAAAAAGGTTTTGGACTGACTCGGGTATATAAGGACCCACAGCTCCCCAGGCCACAATTGACACCACTAATAGTTGCGCCAGTGCATTTGTCCCATTTTTTTGCTTGGCGCAACTAATGAGTACTGAAATATGATGATATTTCACCCCTAAATACCTATATTTAGCTGTCCGATGAAGGCTATCTGATGAGAATTATTAGATTTGAAGTGTTTCAGGTAAATACAAGCCAAGTGTGGAAAACAGCCCAAGAATTCTGAAAATAATGTCAAAACACTGTAACTTTGGGTCATCGAGAACTTGGTGCGACTTACGGCTAACTTGGGACCTTCAAGACGGCCAAATTATGAACTTGTCAAAACACAAAAGTTGTAGATCTTTTCATCAGCTTTCCAACGGCATAAGAATCACCTCAATCCGAGTTCGGGACAGAATGTTATGGCTAAAATACCGAAGCAGTATCTGATACAAAAAGTGTGCTGAAATTCACGGATTTCTGGGGGTCGATTAATCAAGGAGAAGGAGAGTCTGACACAGAATTGACTACTTTAAAGCTGATTTTGACCCTATTGGGTTGATTAATCGACCCTAAATTATCGAGTTGGGAGACTTCTGCGACCGAGAATCTATTTAAAGCGACTCAAACACTTCGAGGGAGAATTAGAAATTAGGGAGATAGAAGATTAGAGTTTTAGTTTTTTACTTTTCTTTTTCATAGTTTGACATAGAAATAGGGAGTTTTTATTTATTCCTTTTTGAGAGCTTTGTTCCTTTAATTTTTCAGTACTCATTCCTCCAGTTTATTATATTTTTGCTCAAGTTTATTCCTGTATTATTCTCGTTTCTGAAGACCATCGTACTTTTGGATCAAAGTAATTTCTTTTGAAGTTGAGGTATTTTTAATTCATTAAATTAATGTTATTTTCTCTTCCTTTTTTATTTATGTCATTTAATTGCAATATGTGTGGCTAAGTTATAAGGATGGGGATCTAATGATTTCCATCCGAGGGATGTACTTTTAATAATATAAATTTATGATTAAAATATGAGATCTTATTTTATGGTTGTTGTGCTATCAAGAACGGATGAAATCCCCGCCACTAACCGGGATCGCGTGTGCCGAGCCATGCCCGGGATCTCATATCTGTGACGGTAATTTTACCCAATCATTGTTATATGATCTTTTTGCTTTCATCGTGTGGATCTAATTACGATTATGATCCGAGATCGAGTGTGCCGAGCCATGCCCTGGATCTTGGATCTGTAATGATAATTTTATCTTAATTACTCCCTAATCTGAAATCGAGTGTGCCGAGCCATGCCCTTGATTTCAGATCTATGGTGGTATTATTTTTGAAATTTTTACCCACTTTGGGGATGATTTTTATTTGAACCTGAGATCAAGTGTGTCGAGCCATGCCCTTGATCTCAAATCTATATATGAAAATCATCTAAGTCCTGATTGCAGGGATGCAACGTGGAACCTATCGGAGTTTTTGACCATTTATCTTCCATAAAAGATATTTGTTCTCAATGGTATATCTCATAGTTTAATCCGTAGATTTGTATTATGGGAAGAACGGACCAAAGATGGGAGGATTTAGTATCTTCATCTTTATCTTTATTTTTGAATTATCAGTTAAGTTTTAGTTTGTAGTCAGTAATTATCATCTCATCAAACCACCTAAATCATAAGACTGGTAGAATACTGTTAGATCTTAGTAGATTTCTGGAATTGCTTGTCTTTTTAGATCTTTCAAAATTAGTCCTCGTGGGAACGATCTCATACTCCGCACCCACTATATACAATCCGATTCGTGCACTTGCGAGTAAAATATCACAATTAAAATTCACATCATCAACTATTAGTTGCGCCATCACATCTGCCTCATTTTTTTGCCTGGCGCAACTAATAGTTGCGTCAGCACAAGACACCCCCCCCCCCCCCAGGCCAGTTTTTCTGAGCATTTTGGGGATGTTTTATGGACCTCTGCTGGCCCCCTTAGACCACTGACCTGATTGATCTGTTTTTATGAAAGCAATTGCACCCAAGAATCAAAAGGGGTGTCTAACATTAACATTAGTTTGACCCTTGTGCAGGAGGAGCCTGCACCGAGGCATGCGGCATCAAGGGCCGCTTTTACAAGCGATCATCAAAGATCTTCCTACGAGCAATCGAATAGATGCAAGAAAGAGATAACATTGCAACCAAAGAAAAGCACTGAACATGTCCAAACATAAAATCATCCAACCAATGCCACAAATATCTCTTACAAAACTTCGTAAAAATCCCAAATAAAAGTTGTCTCAAAAAGTACTAAAATGTCTGAATTGTTCAAATGCAGAAACTAAGGCCTATTCCCTGTCTGCGCCCTTTGATTTCTTCCGACAACGAGAGGAGCCCTGGAAAGTCCGCATATCCCGCACCCGGGAGCAGGCCTAAGAAATCTTGCTAAGCAAAGATCGCGACTCCTTAGCACGCGCATGCTGCAAGTCATAGCCAAAATAAGAGATCAGGGCCGATCAGGGGACACAAAAAATGGTGGAACCCACAGGAAAAGCAAAGCAGCAGAATACTCAATGTTTCCACATCCCGAAGCTCCGCAATGTTATGATGATACGCCACATACTCCATTGCCGAATCAAAGTCCTACAATATCAGCTATTAGGGCAATCATAAAACATGAGCAAAAGGAGGCCGAAACCAGAGAAAGACGGGTCGTCAGAAAACTTACCCCTGGGATCACCTCAGGAGGGGGGACCCGAGCCGCTTCAGCAGAAATACGTGCTTGCCTGTCCACATCGGCACGCAGGCCCGAGAGAAAGCTATCATCAAGGTGTCGAAAGGTCCCATAAACCAAGGTCAGATCCCCCCAGGAGCACCAGCTTGAGAGGTACCCGACGGACCAACGTCAGAAGAACCCTCGCCTGACGGACCAACACTCGAGGGACCCACACCAGAGGGGACCTCACCAGAAGGAACTGCCCCTGAGGGGTTAGCAGTACCCGCCGCTGCCCCGCCTTCGGTATCTGAGCCATCCCCTTGAGCAAACTGCGAACAAAACGAAAATCTGCTCAGGAAGAACAAAGGCTAAATTTAAGCTGAGGGAGACTAATCTGAAAAGAAAAAGGAGAGTTACCTGCCCGAGTGGGCCATCGAATGCAAGAAAGTTAGTGCTAGGGACGAAGCGTGAAAAGATAAACTGATACAGCAGACACTCGTACCATATATGATAGTCAACGGGCACAAAAAGGCCATGGATAGGAAGCCCGTTATTGAGATAAGCCGCTGCCAGCTCAACGCTACTAACAGGGTTCAAGACATTGGTAGGAGGGTCCGTTGGTATGGCATAGTAACCCTGATGCTGGTGCACCACTCGCTCCCCCAAATAGTAAACCCTCGCCCACGCCCCATAAAAGAAAATGACGCGACGATTATTAAGAAGGCGTAATGGACCTACGGCTGCCCAGTCCCAGAAGGCGGAGTTGAGATACGCGTCATGAAGGATCTGTCCAGAGCAAGAGGTAACCAATCAATCAGACACATAGCATGGCAAATCATAGAGAATTTCTGAGCTGAAGTAAACAGGGATGAAAAGGGCTTTACCTGCTCAGGGACCATCAGGTCAAGTTGGGACCTCAGCCCCATCTCTAGGTGCTTCAGGCCTGCATCACGGCGCCGGGCATGGTTCCAGTTGCTCAGAAGAGGGTAGGTGGATGCATCCAAGTAGAGGAACGGACGCCCAGGATGAAAATGATGGTACCCCCATACCTAAGAGGAGCAGGGCGCAAGAGAACAAATCAGTAACATACAAAAATCATCCAAATGCAACTAATAAAAGCAAAAGATTAGGGATTACCTCTAGGGCCGCCCAAAAGCCAACAACGGATTTGGCTTCCCCGATAGCAGCCTGGGCTGCGCCATACATCAACCATGCGTATCAGGCCCCGCCCCAGTCATTCCGATGGACATCACCCCAGTTGTCCATAACACTCAGCAATGCTAGGCTGACTCGGCTGCCGCTCGCATTGGTAAAAAGGGTCTTACCCAGCAACAGCAAGAGGGTGATGCGGGCCAAGACAATCGCCCGCTCGGGCGTAATGTAAAGCACACCCTATCTGGCTGCCCCAAATCCACCAACTCATCAGCCATATAAAGCGCGGATAGCCAGGTCATCTTGACCTCAGTGCAGTGTATCTGGCCTCGAGGGGGATAGGCCCCTATCAATCGAACAATGTCCTCTCTGCTCGGTACCGCGAGACTACCTATCGATATGCCACCCATCCTAATACCCATAATCATCGCCCAATCAACGGGCGTCAAGGCCATCTCAGCATACAGCATATGGAAGGTCATCGTCTCAGGGCAAAACCGTTCAATCAGCACCTTCAGGTACGCCGCATCGACTCTCATGAGCGGGCAGGATAGAAATTCCCCAAAGCCTACCTGCGCTAGTAAGAACTTCACCACAGGGGGGACATAGAGGTAGAAATCATGGAAATCAAGCCACCCCCTGTGGAATACGATCGAGGGAAGGTCCTGCATACCAAAAAGAAAATGCATCAGACCATGGAAAAGAAGCAGAACTACACAAAAGAAAGAAATTGAACTTGTCTCTTACCCTGCCTGCTATGTCAAAATTAGAAATGTGGATATACTGTTGGTGTAGGAGGCCGACTCGGGTGGCCTCGCCCTGCATCTTGAGCCAAGGACCTGCTCTCCGCTCTACCCAAAGGAACTGCTCCCCCCGCGGACCGTATATTACCTCGGGCCCCTCCTCCTGGCCCACCTCGGGAACATGCTCATCGTCACCCGGCATTCTAGGGGCAACAAAAAGCGATCACATCATAACAGATCAGTGATAAAAAACTGTTTTATGCTACGCTGCAAAGGAAGGTAAGTAGTGCTCACCCTTTTTCTTTCAGAAACCAAGGTATACAAAATATAATAGAATAAAAAACCCAAACAATTCCCTTTACTTCATTTACAAAAAATAAAGAACAAAAAAAAAATACCTTTACTTCATTTACAAAAAAAGTTAATATAATAAAAAAAACAAAAAAAAAAAAATCCCTCTACTTCATTTACAAAAAATAAAAAACCAAAAAAAGTCCCTTTACTTCATTTACAAAAAAAATTAATATAATAAAAAAACCAAAAAAAAATCCCTTTACTTCATTTGCAAAAAAATAAAAATAAAACCAAAAAATCCCTTTACTTCATTTAAAAAAATATATAAAACCAAAAAAATCCCTTTACTTCATTTGCAAAAAATAAAAATAAAACCAAAAAATCCCTTTACTTCATTTGAAAAAACATAAAAATAAAACCAAAAAAATCCCTTTACTTTATTTTGCAAAAATAAAAATAAAAATAAAAAAGAGATCCCTTTACTTTATTTTAAAAAAAATAAAAACAAAAACAAAAGATTCCTCTACTTTATTTTCAAAAACAAAAAAACAAAACCAAAAAAATCCTTTACTTTATATAAAAACAAAAACAAAACAAAAAAAAACACACACAGAAAGGGGCATACAAATATAAATCCATAAATCATTCATAAAGCAACAAATATATGCATTAGGTATCAATAAAATCCATAAAGCAACAAAAAGGGCATTATTTGCAAAAAAAATTATCAGCACATCATAGATAAACTTGTTACATTAAATATAAATCATTCATCATCAAGGTATACAAGATCATAATCATATTTACAAGAAAAAGCAAGAAAAATCAAGAAAAATGAGTTTAAAATGGTTACTTTGTGAAGAGGGCAAGGCCTCTGGTCTAGCGCAAGTCGACAATCAATCGGCACAAGCGAGCAGTGGCAGTAGAGCACGCGAAGCGGCAATGTATAAGAACCCTAAAGGGGTTGGTTTTTGGTTTTAAGAGGAAGGGGAGAGGGAGAAAAGTTTGAAAAATACCCCACAGCCCGATCCCGGGCTGTTTAAATTGCTCCCCAGCCAAGCCTGGCGCAACTATTAGTTGCGCTAGGTAACCTTGGAGCTTGTTTTGGCTTGGCGCAACTATTAGTTGTGCCAGGCAGATTTTGGCCTTCTTTTAGCCTGGCGCAACTAATAGTTGCGCCAGCCATTAATAGGTTGGGTCTTGGGTATAGACCATATGCGTGGCTCGGGATTCCCCCCTTCTCGTTTGCTTACTACTCTCAGCGGATGCTCGTGCTCCCAAGTGGTGTGTCGATCCTCATTCGACCTATCCGAGAAGCCGTGCTAAGAGTAAAGTAGACCGAGGGTGATAGGCGTCCCGATCCTACATAGAAAAATATAAAAAATGTCTAAAAAACGAGGAAAGAAAAAAGAGAGAAAAGAAAAAAAGAAGAAAAAATCCCATAGAAAAACCAAAATTTCACATAAAAATGATAGCTTTGAAAAACCAAAAAATTCACATAAAAATGATAACTTTGAAAAAAACAAAAAAAATCCATAAAATAATAACCTTAAAAGGTTCGCACTCTAAATAAATAAATAAATAAATAATAATAATAATAAAATGTCACAAAAATAAAAACACAAAAAATAATAACCTGTTTATGTCCCCCCACAGAGGTACGCACACGCATAATGCGGTAAAGTGTCAATGCTTTATCAGCAATGCAGTCGTGCCATATTAAAGTCCTGAGTCTAGGGTTCGCCTTGGGTCTTTGGATCGGTCTTCAAAGCAGGAGCAATAGCATTAATCCCAATCAAACGGTCAATGTCTTGATCAGGTTGACTCCACTGCTAAATCTTCGAGCTAAGCGCTCTGTTTCCGATCCATATGAACTTAAGTGTCTTGAGCTTCAGATTCTCCATTGAAAAAGGTCAATCGTTGGTTGAGACCAACCTGTTGAGAATGAGATTACATGTCGATCAAACTATGTGCAACCATGCATTCAGAAGGGTTCATTTTCCCTTTATTTTTCGCAGGCTTAAAACCTGTATTAGCAGTGGTATCCCTGTAAGTATACACCATGCGTCTGGGTATCCATATGATGATCATTTGTTCCTATAAATTATACCCGAGTAGGTCCGGGTCGGGGCTTCCATCGCCTTTATTGTTTATCGCCCCTAATGGGTGCATGTTTATGCATAGTTAAATGATGTTCCTGATAATTATTGGCATAGACCAGAACTGGATGTCTCTTTTGATAGACACCTAATTTTTATTGGATCTATTTAGGATTATTTGAAGTTAGATGTTCTAGGACATATGGATCTGGGGCACGTTTTTGAATATGGCAAGTACTCCCAAAAAGCGTTGCGACATCTATTCACTTCACTCAGGCAGTCATGCTAAATAAACTTTAGGATCGATGGGTTCGCCTAAAGACCTCGAACCCTGCTTTCAGTAAGGGCACCATGAACAGTCAGATGGAGCAATAAAATGCCTCGTAGGATTGAACGCAAACTATGGAGCCTTGCGTAGTTTTGCTTAAAGCCTATCTTTAAGTGTGGGTCGATCACCCCCCTTACTTACGAAGCTGTTGTATTCAGAATGATTCTTAAACATCAAATACTTCAAAATCATCTGGAGAAGTGAATGTTTGGCCTGGCATACAGGGCTTTCACAACTCATTCCACCTCAGTTATACCCAGTAATGTCGCTAAGCACTTAGGGACCGATTACCTTGAGAAACGGATGTTTAGCCTGACATACAGAGCTTTTATTTTCTTACCATGTTACCCGTCTGAAGTTTGAAGATCGTTCTGAATACAACAGACCCGTCAATAATACATTGGGCCTCTTCGGATGTCTCTTTTCTTTGGCCTTCGATCATTAGTAATTGGATACCAAAGAGGGACATCTGTAGACACCCACATTCGACCAAAGGCCCAATCGGAACACATTTCGAGAGAGGTGTACTTTCAAACTTTTGATAGCATGTATGAAACCCTTATGAACCTTCCCGAACCTTTAGGAACCGTCCTAACCCTTAAAACCCGTTCCGAACCTAGACCTAACCCTTCTGAGCCTTGGAAGAGGAGTGGTGCACCAGGACCCGCTACAGCCTTCTACTATGATTGAATCTCATACTATTGAAAAGTAAAAGTCGTCAGCTTCCCAACGGTCCAAGAATCGCCCTAATCGGAGTTGTACATCAAAAGATATGGCAGTTTGAACCTGGAGGTCAAAAGTGTAATTTCAATTGGCCCCTCTAGGGATTCGGCGCAACTAATAGTTGCGCCAGTTATATTTTAGCCTGGCGCAACTATTAGTTGTGCCAAGCTACTTTTCCTAGGATTTAAGCCTGGCGCAACTAATAGTTGCACCAGCATTGAAGTGGACCCCACCTCGGGAAGTCAACTTCCAGGCTACTGTGCTGCACTATTTTATTGTGCATATGCCTAACGCAACTAATAGTTGTGCCAGGCTTATGAACAGTGACCTCTGGTTTTGCCCCAAATTTTGTGCCTGAGGTTTGACTTATTGACCACTTGGGTCTTTGGGGTGTGTTTTGATAGTTCTGTTATACCCCTTTGCATCCTATTTGCAACCACTTAAGTGACTTAAGGCCCCACCTTGTCATCTACCATTAGAACCACCTTCACACCTTTTCAAGATCTTAAAACCCTGGGAAACCTTAGATGTGATATTATCTAATTACTAAACCCAATTAGCATGTAAGTAGCCTCCTAATCCACCCATTTCCTATAAATAGAGCCCCCTCCCCTTGGATTAAAGGTTGAGAAATTTTGTCTAAGAGAGAAAGAACTTAAGTGAGAAGATCTTTCTCCTTTTGGTGTACCATTGCTCATACAAATTTCAGAATTCCAAAACATCCTTTGAGTGATATTTTCTACCTTAGATCCCCTAGTTTAGGTGTATGCTACCCATTTACCTTCCCTCTCTACCTCTTAGCTAGCAAGCCTAAGAGGTTAGTACTCCATTTTCTACCATACAAGCCTTCAAAAGCTCATTAAAGCAAGTCAACGTAAGGTTCTCCTATAGTGCTACTGGACCCGAGTGCTCCGACTCTTCCCTTTCTTCTCCTATCTCTTCTTTAGCTCTTCCCATCCTCCCATTTGTGCCGTTACGCTGTCGAATTTTCAGTAGTAATGGAGGAGCACAAATAGGATTTAAGGCCCATTTAGGCAAGAGGAAGCCATTTTCTTTTCTTTTACTTTATTTTTATTTTGGCCATTAGTAGAGGTCGCGTTATGCAGGTTGATTGGGTGCCTAACACCTTTCCGATCGATAACCAAAGCCCCTACTCAAGAGCCTTTGGTGTGGACCGGATTTAGAGTCATATTTTTAGCACTTCGATGCTAATAAAAATGATATAGGTTTCCCGGGATACCAAAAGCCTCGGGTGGCAACTTTATGTTTTTGTTAGCGAGCGCATCGCCGCGACGAGATCCTCACAAATCCCACGGTTGCACAGACTCAAGAATTACAAGCATTGTGGCTCCAAAACTATATTGTTATAGGCGGGTTTTATAATGGGAGGTGCGTTAATAGGGCTTCGATATTGAACCTACTCTTTTATTAAATTCTAAACCACCTCTTTCAAGCATTTTTTCAAACAGTTTTACGGTAGAGAATGAATTACACATTTTCTCCGCTGAGAATAAAGAAAATGACATGGGAATAAAAAAAAATTCATCATCTGAATAACGCTCTAGAACAAAATAGAGTAAGTTGATTTTGAGCCAAAAAGCCCTAGATTCTATAGATAAATCAAAGAAATCTAGAGTAGAAATTGAACCTTCGAGCTCAGATCAAAATTCACATTGCTAGATCGAAAGCCTCTTGAAGATCCAATAATCTCGTCTCGAACAATCTCAATCGTTGCAGATGGAAACCAATCTTAGCTCGGATCAAATCTCGACAAGATTTTCGATCTCTATGCCATGGCTATGACCAAATGACGAGCACGAAGATGAAGAACAAGAAGAAGAGGCGTTAGGTTACAGCGTTTATCGATAGATTTGAAGCAATCTTCTTCCACCCTAGTCGTCTTCTCTTTCAACGAGCTTAAATTTTTGAACTTACAGTTTGTGGAACTTAGGGTTTGAGCGAGAGGAATTTAGGGTTGGGTGAGAAGAATTTAAGGTTTGAGCGAGAGGGTGGGTCGAGCGAGAGAGAATTAGGGGAATTCGTGAGAAGGGGTTGAGTGAGAAAGAAAGTGACTTATATACACTTTCCCTACGCCGACGGTTAGTTAAATCAGCCGATGGCGTAAGGTTTATATACGCCGACGGCTTCGTATAACAGCCGTCGGAGTAGGATTCCTTTTTTATAGTGACATGTGATCAAAAACTACTGACAGTTATAATAAGAAGCAAGATTCCTAGGGAAAAAAAGACCTTCAGACTTGAGAACTTGAGCTCGCTTTCTCCGCTCAGCTTCTGCTTGCATCTCCATAGCTGCCCTCGCTCCAGGAGGAAGAGATATATCCCCAATATATATATATATAGAGAGAGAGACAGAGAAGAGTGTAATTTGTACTGTATAGTGTATTCTGTATAATATTTCATGGAAAAAAATTTTGATTGAAGTAACGTCTCTTACTTATCTCATATCGCAAACATTTCAAACCCCAAGCAGTAGCAGCTTCATTAATCGACTTCTGTAGCAGCCATACGAAATCTCAAAAAATAAAAATGAAAAAATACAATTAAGATGGATTAGATAAATTCCTAGTGCAAACCCCAGCTTTCACTTGAAGAGAATTGCGCAAGGAAAGAAGAACAATTGAAAGGACAAAATTCAAAACTAGAACAGAACAAGCCCCATACACCCGGTAGCCTACTAATGCAACCATCTACAAATCTAAGTTAAAAATAGAACTCCACTTCTTTCAAATTTCTAATTTAACTGGGATATCAGTTATGGAATTTCATTATCTTTCCTAACACCTGAACAATTATAAACTAATGCTCTACTTAATAAAATACCTACAACCGCTAACTAACTACACTTCTCAGCCCCAACAAATCTGTGAAACTTTCCTAGCAAGTAATCAAAGATAATCGAACTCCACTTCAACTTTTATGTTTTGAACTAGTTCAGCCCCAAAATTATTGCAAATCATGCTCATAGTTGGTTCTGACATAATTTTGCTACTAATTATTGCAGTAGCAAGCTGAACACCAATGGATCTAAAACTGTTATAAAGAGAATGTGACGACCCGACTTTTCCAATCCCTCAGGTATAGGAACGGTCGGTTCACCATCCTATCGGCTGAACGATAAGCCAGGCAAACAGAGCATACATCAGAGTAAAGCACAAATAATATCTAATATTAAAATAAATGCGGAAGCGAAAGGTAAATAAAAGAACCACCGATGATGGCCGACCATCACCGAAACATGGTTTAAACAGTAATCAAAAGTCAAGTATGAAACTATAAAATCCAACTAAAAGGCCCACAACTCCAAGTCTAAACTCTAACCAAAAGTAAAAATAAACTAGATCCTAAGCTAGAAAATACTCCTCAAGAGGAACCTCAGGCTCTTCCTCGAGTAATGCATCGATTAGTCTCACTCAACAGCCACGGCAGGTTCGGACGCAGACGAGTGAGCTAACTAACAAAGCTCAATAGAAAAATATCATCAACGGCATTGTATTTTAACTAACATGGGTTTCAAAATAAGTATCGGAATATTATATGTCAAAACCAGAAATGCAGGTAAAAACCGAATTTAAATGTAAAAATTATATGCATGATCAGTTTCTAAATATGTGAAAACAGATTCAAGAACAGATGTAAGGTTTTAGTGTCATATTATTTCTAACTTCTATATGCAAAGTTCAGTAATTCATGACTTAATCGTCAACTTAAAATACCTCCTGAGTAAACTATATCTTGAGAGCAGAAATATAGCCGATGAGAACCCCTACCTAGCATCGTCGTTCATGAACTCTTTTTCAGGATGCAACAAGCCCCTACACTCAGGAGGGAAACTTGTGCCAAGAAGATGTTCAGGAATTTTTGAGAGGTCGTTCAGGTCAATCATAAAATAAGTGCAGATACTAATATAAATCCGATGCAAGTTTCTTATATATAGTTCAGATTCTTGATTTTAGATTTTCAGCTTTTCAGAGCTTAAACAAATTCAGGTTTCAGGGTTCAGGTAGATTCAGATTTTAAGTTTTTCATCTCAAATTTTACTTTACACATATGATTTCAATGGCATATGCAAGTTCAAAGATTCTAATTTCAAATATTTATGCGAGTTAAAATAAAATACTGTAAAGATGAGATTCTCCTACCAAAACTTGGAGTTGCGCGAAGCCAAGCAAAATCCTATTGATGGCCTCTCGCCCTTAATTTACATCACAAATATATGACGATCATCAAGGTTAACTATAATCACTTATAATTTAGATCTATTTAAGTGTTTCTTCAAAATCGAGTCGAAACAGGCAAGTTTGTGCCAACATAGAATTTTATGTAACCTTCCTCTAACTATTTAACCTTCAAAATGATTGATTCATGAGTTAGTCAAAACACAAAAGTTGTAGAGCTTGATTGTATCATTCCAACGCAAAAAGAATCATATTAATCAGAGTTTAGATTAAAATGTTATGGATAAAATACCAAGACGGTATCGAAAAGAAAACGAAAACGAAGACAAAAGCCAAGTTCTGTCCTCGCTCGAGCGATGCAATTTTTTGCCTTATTTTCACCTAAATCGAATCCCACACATTCCCAAAATAAAACCCAAGTTTAATATATTGATTCTAAACCTTAAACTCAATAAAAATCATACCTTTAATCAAAGATTTCATGCTTTGAAATGAGTCACGCAAACAAAGTTTCGGAACGAAATCGGCGAATTTCCTCGACAATTCGCACCGCGATCGCTCCTATGAGTTCACTAGGATCACTTCTATACATTCCCAATGATCTTAACCTCTTCCAATCATCGAAAATGAATCCAAGGATTGATTCAATCTTGCCCTAGGTTTATGGATCTCAAACGAAAAAGGTTTTAGAGAAAAGGTTTCACAAAACAGATCTCACAATCAGTGGCACGATAAAGGTGAAGTTTTGTAATGATCAAACGACTCAAAACACAGCTAGGTTTTTCGGCGTATGGCTCTCGTCTTCCCTTTCTCTCTAAGCAAATAAAATTTAAAAGGCCTTAACCTAAAGCATACTGGAATACCATTCCTCTTATAAAAGGGTTGCTCAATATGTTAAGCACATACATACCTAGGTGTATTAAACTTCTAATTCTAACAACTTAGGTCCGGTGTTGAGCGGCCACACCGAGGTCGGTGCACGACTTTTGCATGAGGGTCCAAATGGCTCAAAATCAAAATCTGTCCGCCCAATCACATCTAGATAAAAATCCAAACAAATGGCAACGTCAATAGTCGAGCCGAATACGTACATAGGGTCGATCTTATTCGAGTCCAAAAATATTACAGAGAAGCAATGAGATAATTATCAAAGATCATGATGATGTGAAGCAAGGAAGTTTGAATGAAAAAAATCCATCATCTACTTTTAAATGTGTTAACAATATGCACAAAACTCCCATCTATCTAGCATTATGTGAAACTAATTTATTTTTTCTATCTAGCCAATGTAATGAAAACGAATTTTTAGGTTGCATTTGGTTTAGCTCTCCCGAGCCAAAGAGCGGATCTTTGGCTCTAAAGGGGAGTAGTTTTAAGTGAAGCATGTTTGGTATACTAGCTCCCTGCCCCATTTTCACTGTGAAGAGCTATTTTAAGTGAGAAAACGAGCTCTCATCCAGAGCAGATAAAACCTGCTCTGACAGAGAGCAGGTGGGGAGCTGGAGTCTGTTGAAGTAGAGCAGACTCTACTATTGAAAAAAAATACTAAAACTTGGTTCGTAACTTGAGATTTGCTACATCCAAGTGAACTTGGCTCACTAAAGGTAGGATGGTCTGCTTTGCTCAAAGTCCTATTTCCTACACATGATTAGATTTACAAGCTAATTCTTCATGGAGAACCAGATCTGCATACCAAACTACAAACTAAATCTCTACTATTGAAACAAAAATACTAAAACAAGTAAATTCAGGACACAAACATGATTAGTAACTAGCTAAAACCATAAAAATCACTGAAATCATTAAAAACATAAAGGGAATGTAATAACCCGTAATTTTGAACCCGAACTAGACCGACCCCATGTGCGTATCCGGTACGGTGACTGATGTCACCATAGTCTTTTGATTATTATTTGGATGAAATTGTGTGGGTTGATTATGATTTAAAGTTTGATTGGACCTCAACCGTGAAAGTCCTACACCGACTTGCGGTGTGCCTCTCAACACCAAAACCGAACTTATGATTAGAAAATAAAATATCAAAGATATTTTATTTGTTTATAAATGAGAGGGAAGGCTTCTTTGAGAAGCCACTCCCGGTTTGCATTGAGAAAGAGAAAGTGAGAGCTAGAGAGAGAGGAGGAGAAATTTGAGAGAAGAGTGAGAGCATGAGCCCCACCCACCGGAAACCCCTTGTAAAATCCTTGCTGTGTGATCACTTGCAAGCTCCTCACCTCGCAAGAAATTGCCGCTGATCATCGCTTGCATCTCCGGTTGAGAATCCCCAACCTTTAGAAACCCTTTTGTTGAAACCCTTGAACTTGGAATGTGTGAGAACCGATCCCTTGTGCTCGGCTTGGACGATTTGGAAAGGTTAGGATCGCCGTGTGTGATTAGATGAAGTCACCATGAACTTACGGGATCAAACGAGGTGGAAATCGTTGAGGAAATCTGAAGGTTTCATGTCGAAACCCCTTTTGGGCAGCATTCCTCAACTGTGGAATCAGACAGTTAAAGGTACATTTTTGTTGAGATTAATGGTTAAGAATTGTAAAATAAATGTTTGGGTTATTGATTAGAATGTGTGTGGAATGATTTGGGTGTAAAATGGTGAGAAATCGCGATGTGAAATGAGTTTTAGAAACTTGGAAATCGCTGAGTTCTGTAACTCGCACGACCGAGCTTCAGAGCTCGCTCGCGCGAGCAACCTTCAAAAAGGCTCCTAAGAAGAGTTCTTATGCTGAAAAGTGAAGTCTAGTGAACCTCTATGTCTCGCGCACCCGAGCTTAAGTGCTCGCTCGCGCTAGAGGCCTTCTAAAGGGATGTGTAGTCTTAGAGGTCCTAAGACTCGCTCGCATGAGGGCCTATGTAAACAAGAGGCTCGCTCGCACGAGGCCTCGCGTGACTTGCTGTAGTAAGGTAAAATCCAATCGAGAAATATGGTGTTGTGAGCTCGCATGCCCGAGATTTGTGCCTCTCTCGCGCGAGAAATCGAGTTAGTCTGTGTATGTTTTTCAGTTTGAATCTTCAGATTGTATGCTACCAGACCTTTGATATATGGTCTTTGATTGTCTTAGGATATGTCTTGAGCCTTGGCATCAGATAGTTTTGCTTCGGTTTGTGTAAAAGCATCATAAGGTAGGAGAATCTCATCATCACTTGTATTCTATTTTACTTCACATGGATATTTTGTATTATGATCTTTTGAACTTGCATAAGACATCTAGAACTCATATCTATAAACTTCAATCTAATTAAGAACTCTGAATCCGAATAAGAACTCTAAAATTTGAATCTGCCTGAATCTAAAACTTTGGATTATGTATTAGAATTTGCATTTGACGTATGTATTAAAATCTGCATCTGATTTATGATTTACCTAAAGGATCCCTCAATTCCTGAACAACTTCATGGCACAAGTTACCCTCATGACGCAGGGGCTTGTTGCACTCCTGAAAAAGGGTTCATGAATGACGATGGTAGGTAGGGGTTCCATCGATATTATTCCTGCTCTCGAGATATAGTAACTTGAAAGGTAAATTAAGTTGAGATTTAAGTCATGAAATAATAAGCTTTGCATATAGGAATTTAGAAACATTGAACATTTGAATCCAGTAAATGTTTTGAGTCTGTTTTAAGAAACTTAGGATGTGATTTTGCATGTGATTCTTGTACTTGAGATTCAGTTATTTTTGCATATCTGATTTGGACGTAATATGCTATGAAATATGCATTGAAAACTATGTCAATTGAGATACAATATTTTTGATGATTTTCTTTTATTGAGCTTAGATGGTTAGCTCACTCCGACTATACATCACAGGTACTGAGCTGGTTTCTGAAGATTATGAGTTAGAGGACCAGGATTACATTTCGGAAGGAAATTCAGAGCTTCCTGCTGAGGATTTCTTTCCGGTTTAGGATTGTGTCTGGTCTTGGTTGTTTTTGAGAGTTTAGACTTAGGCTTGGTATGTCCGGCCTGTCATCTTTTATATATTTTGGATTCCTGTATTTATACTTAATTCTTTTTGTGAACCATGTTTCGGTGATGGTCGGCCATCACTGGTGGTTCTTTTTTATTCTTCTATCCATGGTTCTGCCTGAGGTTAGAACCGTTACTTTTGTTTTCGCTTTCCTTATAGAAATGGAGTTTCTTTATGCTTTTACTCTAATGTTTGTTATGTCCGTCCAGCTTATCTTTTAATCGATAGGTTAGTAAGCCGGCCTTTCCTATACCTTGAGGATTGGAAAAGTCAGGTCGTCACAGGTGTGCAACCATGGGAATCGAGACGATCCCGTCGCGACGATGCACTCTCTAATGAAAAAATATAGAGTCACCACCCGGAGCTTTCGGTGTCTCAGGATACCTAGTTCATTTTTATGAGCACGGAAGTGCTAAAAATATGACTCTAAATTCGGTCCACACCAAAGGCTCTTGGGTAGGGGCTTCGGTTATCGATCAGAAAAGTGTTAGGCACCCGATCAACCCGCTTAACGCGGTCTCTACTAATGGCCAAAAATAAAATAAAATGAAAGAAAAGAAAATAGCTTCCTCTTGCCCAAAAGGGCTTAGAATCCTATTTGTGCCCCTCCGTTCTTACCGAAAAATCGATGGCGTAACAGCACAAATTGGAGGATGGAGGGAGCTAAAAAGAGATAGGAGAAGAAAGGGGAGAGTCGGAACCCTCGGGCCCTTGTAGTACCGTTGGAGAGCCTTGTGTGGCTTGCTTTGATGAGCTCTTGAAGGCTTGAATGGTGGGAAAAAGGGGTTCTAACCACTAAGGCCTACTAGTTAGGAGATAGAGAGGGAAGGTGAATGGGTAGCATATACCTAAACTAAGGGATCTAAGATGAAAAATATCACTCAAAGGAGGTTTTGAAATTCTGAAATTTGTATGGGAAGTGTGCACCAAAGGGAGAAAGATCTTCTCACTTTAAGCTCTTTCTCTCTTAGGCCAAAATTCTCAACCCTTAAACCAAGGGGAGGGGGGGCTCTATTTATAGGAAAATGGTAGGTTAGGAGGGTGTTTAGATGCTAAACATGGTTAAGAATTAGGTAATCTAACATCTAATGTTTCCTAGGGTTTTTGGAGTCTTGAAATATGTGAGAAGGTCCTCCAATGGTGGATGATAGGGTGAGGCCTTAAGTCACTAAAAGGGGTGCAAATAGGCTTCAAATGGGTGCAACAGAACTAGCAAAATACACCCCAAAGGTCAAGGTGGTCAACAAGTCAAACCCCAATCATGAATTTTAGGGAAAAATCTAACAGTTACTGTTCATATGTCTGGTGCAACTACAGACAAATGTACAGTAAAACAGTAATGAACAGTAGCCTGAAAGTTGGCCTCGCGAAGGGTGGGGGACTCATTTATGCCTGGCGCAACTATTAGGTGCGCCTGGCCATTTTTGGGGGAAAAAGGCCTGGCACAACTATTAGTTGTGCCAAGCAAATCCAGGGGGAAAATGGTTTGGCGCAACTATTAGTTGCGCCAGGCAAAAATCCTGAAATTCTGCCCAATTTTCAAATGGTCATAACGTTTGATATACAACTCCGATTGAGGCGATTCATGGCTCGTTGGAAAGCTGGAGAAGCCCTCTTTCCAATAGTATATGATTTGATATTAGTAAAAAACATCAGCTATTCCTGGTTCACAACTCTTCATCCATTTCCGGGGAAGGTTAGGTTTAGGATTCAAAATGGGTTCTAAGGGTCGGGATTGGTTTCTAAAAGTTCGGGGTAGGTTCCTAAGGGATCTAGGGTGATTCCTAAGGGTTCCATACATGCCATCAAAAGCTTAAAATTGCACCTCTCTCGAAATGTGTTTCGATCGGGCCTTGGGCCAAATTTGGGTGTCTATAGATGCCCCTCTTTGGTATCTGATCACTAGTGATCGTATGCCAAAGAAAAGAGACATCCGAAGAGGCTCAAGGCATTACTGACGGGTCTGCTGTATTCAGAACGAGCTTCAAACATCGGGTGAGTAACACGGTGAGAAAACGAAAGCCCTGGGGTGCCAGGCTAATCATTCGTTTCTCGAGGTAATCAATTCCCAAGCGCTTAGCGACATTACTGGGCATAACCGAGGTGGAATGAGTTGCAAAAGCCCAATAGCTGGGAAAAATGTTTGCCTCTCGAGTTGCAAATGCCCGTTAGGTGGGAAAAATGTTCGCTTCTCAAGATGATTTGAAGGTGATTGATGCTCGAGATTTATTCTGAATACAACAGTTTCGTAAGTAAGAGGGGTGATCGACCTATATTCAAAGATAGGCACGAAGTAAACATACGCAAGGCTCCACAGTTTGCATCCAATCCTATAAGGCATTTGATGACCTCATTGGATTATTCGCAGATGCCGCTGCTGAAAGCAGGGTTCGAGATCTTTGGGCGAACCCATCGATCCCAAAGTTTATTTAGCATGACTACCCGAGCGAAGTGAATAGATGTCACAACACTTTTTGGGAGTACGTGCCATTTTTCTGAAAGCATGCCGCAACTAAGCATGACCTAGAGTATCCAATTTCGACTTTCTTGAACAGATCCAGCCAAACATTGGGTACCTCCCAAAAGGGGACATCCAATCCTGGCCTCTATTGACAACGATAATAATCATCAATTAACTATGCATAATCATGCACCCATTGGGGGCAATAAGTAACAACAAAGGTGATGGAAGCCCCGACCCAGACCCGCCAAAGTGTAATTTATGGGGACAAACGACCATCATACGGATACCTAGACGCATGACATACACTTTATAGGGATACCGCTGCCCATACAGGTTTTAAGCCTGCAAAAAATAAAAGGGAAATAAACCCTTCTGAATGCATGGTTGCACATAATTTGATTGATATGTAATCTCATCCTCAACAGGTTGGTCTCAACCAACGATTGACCTTTTCCAACAGAGAATCTGAAGCTTAAGGCACCCACGTTCATATGAATCCAAAATAGAGCGCTCATCACAAAGATTTAGCAGTGGAGTCGACTCGATCGAAACATCGACTGTTTGACCGGGACCGACACTATTGCTCCTTCCTTAAAGTAGGATCCCAAGATCTGAGGCGAACCTCTGACTCATGACTTTAATATGGCACAACTGCATTGCAGATAAAATATTGACATTTTATCGCTTTATGCTTGTGCGTCTCTGTGGGGAAGCACAGATTTATTCTTTTTCTCTTTTTTTTTTTTTTTTTTTTTTTTAAAGATTGCTCTTTTTCATTTTTTTTAAAACAAACATTATCTGGACCTCGAACCCCGGGAAGCGCACGCCCAGACAATGCATACCAAGAGCCCGTGCCTCCGTAATATTTTGCGACGAAACTGAAGCGCACTCAAGTTCACCTCAAACCAAAATATGGAGCGATCAGGGCGAAGATTTTGCGGTGGAATCAATCCGATCCAAGCATTGACTGTTTGACCGAAATTGGCACTGTCGCTCTTATTTTGAAATAGGATCCATGGATCCAAGGTGAACCTTAGACCTAAGACATTAATTTTGCACAGCTGCATTGCCGGTAAAATATTGACATTTTACCGCATCGAAAATATGCGAGTGCGTAGACATGAAAACATAGATTTTTTTTCCTTTTTAAAATGATTTTCATTCTTTTTTTTTTATTAGACCTGATGGTGGTGGTGAGATGCTTTATCTGATTTATCCATCGCTGAGAAGTTGCCTGCTTCGAGGCTTTGGACCGTGTGATATTCCTGCACATTCTCGAGACAACGTCAGTCCCTTTTTTGTTTATACATATAAAGAAAATGCATCCTAAACAACAGAAGAAAAAGTAGATTTCTACCTACACTTTTTCATTTTCAAGATATTTTTTGGATTTTTATTTTTAAAGATTTTTGTTATTTTTCTTCATTTTTGAGATTGAAATATGATGCTGGAAATATGTACATGAAAATGAGTAGAAATATATACACATTTTTTGGTGTTTAAATTTTTCTTGATTTTTTTTGTTTAGGCTTTTCTTCTCATATTTTTTTTTATGCCTTGATAGTGAGACGGAGTAACGGGTCCTATTTTGAGCATATTCGAACTCTTTCATGCAGTCAGACCTGAGTGAGTTTCCAAATTTTACCAAGGTCAGAAAGTTGATCCCTTTCGGGTTTTCACCATGTCCATGGGTTTAGCTCTCTTAACCCAAGCGCCCTTTCGGGTTTTCACCTGGTCCGCACAAACTCGCTATTTTTACCCGTGATGCTCTTTCGAGTTTTCTCCATGTCCATCTTGCTTTGAGCTTGTATTTTTATTATATATATATATATATATATATATATATATATATATATATATATATATATTTTATTATTCTTTCATTTTTTCAAAAGCCACGACATAGACGTCGATTCCGTCATAGCCGGCTAGATGGGGTTCTGATGTCATCTCACGACTCAGTTCATGTTTGACTTAACATATATTATGACTGCTTGTGAACCTACAAAGAGGGCTTCCTTCAGGGTGTAGCTTTGCCATGGGTTAGGTTAGGATTTGAAGGTATGCTGGGCTAAAAAGGGTTTCCTTGATACGACTTCAGTTTTCTCAACATACTTTCTTCTTTGAGGGTTTTGCTGTACATGCCCCGTGATTCTTCTATACACATTTGTTGTTATTCTTTTTGCTCAATTTCAGGCAATCTCTTTTTGAGGTTTTGCTTTTTTAATTTTTTTAGATTTGATAGTAACTTTACACGCATGCATCTTTTCTCTCTTTTTTCTTTGGTATATGTACACGTATTTTTTTGGGGGAAGGGGTTTATTGAAAGAAAGGCCCAGGCTCAAATGGGGTAGCAAAGGATATCATCATTTTTAGGGATGCTTTTTTTAGCTACTGTGCATGGAATGATGGCCTCTTTTGGGTCGTTCTTAAGCAGTCACGTATCTGTTTCATCAACACTTACCTTGTCGTGATGGACTAAGAGTAGAACTATCGGACACATCCAGCATTGATGGGCTAAGGAAGATGATCTCCATCCATGGTGGTGAGGTGGATGGTGTATCCCGGCAGCACTTCTCAAATGACGTATGGTCCTTCCCAGTTCGGCTTAAACTTTTCTCTTGGATCGGCATGGAGGGATGGAAAGATCTTTTTCAGCACAGTGTCTCCTACCTTTAGATCTCGACCGCGAACACATTTATTTTAAGCACGTGCGATTCTCCCCTGGTAAACTTGAGTGTGACACAAGGCTAGGAGTCTCTTCTCGTTCAATAAGTTTAATTGTTCAAAGCAGGATCTCTCTCTCTCTGCTTCGGGTAAGCCTGATTCCATGAGGATTCGGAGCGAGGGTACTTCAAAATCTACCGAGAGGACGGCCTCGGTTCCATACACAAGGGAGAATGGTGTTGCCCCTGTAGTGGTACGGATCGATGTTCGGTAGGCCCACAAAGAAAATGGCAGCATTTCGCTCCAATCTCGATAAGTGACAACTATTTTCTCAAGGATGCTGACGACTGTCTTGTTCGCGGCTTCCACAGCTCCATTAGTTTGAGGCCGATAAGGGGATGAGCGATGGTGCTTGATCTTGTATTGCTCGTAAAAGTCTCGGATGCGCTTATTCACAAAGTTTGTGTCATTGTCTATGACGATATCTTTGGGTACTCCAAATTGGCACACAATATTGTTCTTGAGAAACTTCTCAACGTGACTAGCCGTGATGTTGGCATATGACGTCGCTTCTACCCACTTAGTGAAGTATTTAATGGCGACGAGGATGAACCGATATCCATTTGATGCTTTTAAATTAATCATTCCGACAATGTCAAGGCCCTAGGTAGCAAATGGCCAAGGAGTGATCATGCAGTGAAGATCAATGGTAGGAGCGTGTATCAGACTGGAGTGTTCTTGACACTTGTAGCATTTTTGAACATGTTTGCAGCAATTCGATTCCATGGTCGTCCAAAAGTATCCCTGCCGTAGGATTTTCTTAGTGAGCATGTGACCGCTGACATGGGCTCCGCATACTCCCTCATGGATTTCTTTCATAATATTGACCGCTTCACTTTCAGTGAGGCACCTAAGTAAGATGTTATTGTATGATCGCTTGTAGAGGCATTCCCCGCAAATGACGTAACCTGCCGCTAAACGTTGAATGGTTAAATCGATTACATCTTGGATGTACCCTCTAGGAAAGTTAGGGTCTCGAGGAAATTCTTGATATTTGAGAACCAAGGTGGCTCATCATCAGGCTTTGTAGGTTCCTCAATCTGGAGGCAGAAGGTCGGCTCATTCCTCTGCTCGATCACGATCAGCTTCATTTCAGCACCATACGGGATTTCTATCATTGACGCTAGAGTGGCTAAGGCGTCGGCAAAGCGATTCCTTATCCAGGGGACGTATGAGAAAGTCACATCTTGGAAGCAAGCTATCAGATCCTCCAGGTGTTCATGATAGGGGATCAGTTTCTCATCTTTCATCTTCCAGTCACCATTTGTCTGACATATGATTAACTGTGAATTGCCAAATACTTGAAGGTGAGTTACATTCAGATCGAAAGCTGCCTGCAGACCAGCGGCGCAAGCTTCGTACTCAGCCATATTTTAGTGCAAGGAAAGTTGAGCTTGATAGAGACCGGTACATGGGATCCCTTCGACGAAATTAGGATGGCACCAACTCCTTGGACCTCGACATTTGCTGCCCCGTCGAAGTACATTACCCATGATTCTTCTGCTTCTTTTGTATCGTCTTTTGTCATGAACAGGATGTCTTCATTTGGGAACTTGGTCCTTAACGGCTCATAGTCAAGTAAAGGATTATCGGCAAGATGATCAACAAGCGTCTGCCCCTTGATCGACTTCTGAGTGACGTACGTGATGTCGAATTCAGAAAATAAAAGTTATCATCGTGCAGTTCGCCCAGTGAGAGCCGGCTTCTCGAATAGGTACTTCAATAGGTCCATTCGAGCCAAAAGCAGAACTGCCTGAGATAGCGAGTAGTGGCGGAGCCTTTGAGTAGCCCATACAAGTGTCAGGCATGCTTTCCCCAGATGAGAGTAGTGCGCTTCATAATCAGTAAACTTCTTGCTCAGATAGTAAATGACTTGTTCTCTTCTTCCCGTTTCATCGTGCTGCCCCAAAACACATCCCATCAAAACATCCGTCATGGAGAGATACATCAAGAGTGGTCTCCCTGGCTCAGGTGGTACCTGATGAGTAGTGAAATATGATGATATTTCACCCCTAGATACCTACATTTAGCTATCCGATGAAGGCTATCTAATAAGAATTATTAGATTTGAAGTGTTTCAGGTAAATACAAGCCAAGTACAGAAAACAGCCCAAGAATTCTGAAAATAATGTCAAAACACTGTAACTTTGGGTCATCGAGTACTTGGTGCGACTTGCAGATCAATTTGGACCTTCAAGACGGCCTGGGTCAATCAATCGACCCTAAATTTTTGAGTTGGAACACCTCTGCGGCTGGGAAACTTCGGCTCTATTTAAAGCGGATCAAACACTTCGGGAGTGAGGAATTAGAGATAGATAATTAGAGAGTTAGTTTTGGCTTTTCTTTTTTTTAGAGTTTTTGGAGAGAATTTTTTAGAAGATTATTATTCATTATTATTATTTTTGGTTTTAGACTCCTCTGGGCATCTTTTCAAGGGTTCTTCTTTTCTCCTTCTTCTAGGGATTGATCTGGGTAGATTGTACTTAGGATTTACACTGTCTTTCTTTTACATTCCTAGATTGTATTTAGGAAAAGGCATTGTAACTAAAGATTTTTTAGAAGAAATGAAAAGTGGAATGGCTTTGAATGAACAAGGAGATCATACACCAAAGATGAGCGGCTAAATTAGTTGATCGGGGAAGATGCGATCCCCAGATAAGTACCCATATTTATTATTAATACCATAGTCGATTTATTGTCATCATGGAATCGTTTTGCTAAAAGTTTGTGTTATTGAAAATATATTGAATGCTTGTTATGATCGTTGATGGCGCGTATCAACGGCTATAATCGCTAGATCTGGACCTGCAGACTGATCTAGGCTGCAGAGCGATTATGTACTTACTGTTATACTCTAAACATCATGAGATATACTATGCTTCTTACATGACTCATACCGCAATGATAGGCTGAGTCATTATTTTTAGATAGGGTATGCCGGATTGATGATCATATTTTATTACGAATCATCTCTATAGACGAATGATGGTGTGAATGACGCTTTAATGAAACTGTAGGTTTTAATGGTAGAAAAGGGGTACAAATCTGGGGTAGCATATTCCTTGATCTCATTTAATTATTATTTTAGATTCATCAGTAATTAGTTGTTTAGATTAATTTATTTTTCTGTATTTTGGAAAAGTATGATAAATTTTGGTAAAATTGAATCTGCCCTTTGGTACTTCCTTAGGGACGTTTTTAAATCTCCAAAAGATTTAATTAAAATTCACATTTTCCTGTGGGTTCGACACCTTTGTTCTTGCCATACTGCAATAGATCTTGTGCACTTGCAAGAGTGACATTTAAAATCGATCAAGTTTTTGACGCTGTTGTCGGAGAGATCGACGAAATTTTGATTAATTCGGTTAGGGATTTTTGTGTTTTGATTAAAAAAAAAAAAAAAAAAAAAAAAACTAATTTTGAATTTTTGCTTTGCAAAATCTTCTTTCCCTTATTTTTCTCTCTTAGGTAAGTATTTTTTTTTTTTAGGAGTCTTTTAGGAAGTTGAGATTTTTAGCCTTTTTATTTTAAATTTTGTAGGAGTCTTTTAGGAAGTTAAAATTTTTAGGCTTCTTATTTTAGATTTTGTAGGAGTCTTTTTAAGAAGTATAGATTTTTAGGATACCTTCCTTAGGAAATTTAGGAATCTTTTATTCTTTCCCTTATTTTTCTCTTTTAGATAAGATTTTCTAGGATTGCCATTAGGTTTAAAATTTTAATTTTTAATTTTAATTTTTGAAATTCGGATTTTTTTTTTAAAAAAAAGTCGAAATTTTTTCCCTTATTTTTCTGTCTTAGGTAAGTTTTATGGAGTTCTTTTAGGAAGTTTAGATTTTTAGGATTTCTTATTTTAAATTTTTTGTGAGTTTATTTTCCTTATTTTCCTCTTTTAGATATTTTGTAGGATTTTCTAAAATCTAGTTATTAATTTTTGTGGGACTATTTACTTTAGGCTTTGTAGGAATCTTTCTATTCTCTCCCTTCTTTTTCTCTTTTAGGTAAGATTTTATAGGATTTTGTAGGATTGTCTTTAGGTTTTGAAATTTAAATTTTATATTTTAATTTTTAAATTTAATTTTTATTTTTGAAATTTGAATTAAAAATAATAATAATAATAATAAATAAATAAATAAATTTAAAATTTAATTTAAATTTGAATTTTAATTAAAAAAAAAAATTTAGAATTTAATTTAAATTCGAATTTTAATTTTTAAAAAAAGTAAAAATAAATAATAATAATAATTTTGTGCGCTTGTGTCAATCGATTGAAAATCTTTGCTTTAATCGATTGAAGCTGAATATTTTGGGTTTGTTGTGGTATCATCAATCTTTGTTGTGAGTGTTGGTGCATGAGTTTTACTCGATCTCATCACCCACATCTGCAACCGTTTAATCTTGAGATCGAAAGATCTTGTAGAGAGAATCGTAGAATTCAGGGGAATCAATATCATCATACTGAAGCCATGGCTGATCAAAGGCAAGAAATAAATGGGAACAACCAGAATATCAATAATGGAAATAATGGAAATAATGGGAATAACAATTACAATGAGGGCCCTAGAACACTCGAATATTATAATGATCCTGGTTTTTACGAGGATCAGGATAGTATCATGCATAATCCCATTCCAGGGAACCACTATGAATTCAAATCTGCAATGATTCAAATGCTACCTATTTTCCATGGGTTAGTAAATGAAAATCGGCACGTTCATCTAAATGAATTCACTGGGGTCTGTAAAATGTTCAGAGTCCACAATGTCACTGATGAGATAGCTAAGCTACGACTCTTTCCTTTCTCTTTAAGAGATAAGGCAAAAACGTGGTTGTATTCCTTAGAACCACAATCTATCCAAAGTTGGGCAGAGCTACATCGTCAGTTCCTTAAAAAATATTTTCCCATGACTAAAGCCATTGAGCTGCATCAGAAAATTCAATTTTTCTCCCAACAACCTACAGAAACATTCCATGAATGTTAGGAACGCTTTAAGGAATTGATTAAGAGTTGTCCCAATCATCAAGTTCCAAGGTGGCAACAAGTCCAAAGTTTTTACAATGGACTGATTCCTGAAGAGAGACGCATCGTTGATGCATCTTGTGGTGGATCATGTGCCACAAAGGAAGCCGACGAATTGTGGGCATTGTTTGAGAAGTTGTATCAAACCTCGATACAAAATGCAACATTGGGGCGAATTAACTTGGACCTGGCACCTAAATCTCATATGTTGACAAAAGACGGATTATATGATGTCAACAATAATACCTCTGATCTATCAACAAAGGTTGACATGCTGTCCAAGCAAATGAATATGTTGTTAGCTGTTACCAAGCAAGCTAAAGCTCCTATCACCCCCACTGTGTGTTCAATTTGTGACCACCCAGGTCACATTGCTAATGAGTGCCCAACTACTTTGTCGTTCATCCCAGATGAACCTACTCCTCAAGAGCAGGTCAATGTGACTCAATCTTATCAGCGGCAGGATAGAAACATGTACTCCAATACCTACAATCCGGAATGGAAAAATCACCCTAACTTAGGATGGGGAGGGTCGAACCAAACCCGGTCAAACTAAACCAAATGAGTGGACAACAAACTTTTCAACCAAATTTTCAGCAAAATTTTCGACCACAGCAGAATTCTAATTTCCAGCATAATCCTAATTTCCAACGAATTCCAATTTCCAGAGAATGCTCATATTATCATCCAAATCTGAATAAGAAAAAATCGAATTTCAATCGTAATCTTAATCAATCTCCACCGCTTTCAAAGATTACGATGGAAGAAAAGGTGATCTGAAGCATGCAATCTTCGTGAGATGATAATGGACCAAGTTAGTCAATTGGTCAATCAATTGAGTCAACGAGAGGAAGGTAGGCTTCCCAGCCAACCCATCAACAATCCTCGAGGTCAAGCACCACCTGATGAAGGACATCGAATAGTCAACAGTTGAAAGCTGTTACGGTGCTGAGAAGTGGGCGAGAAGTTGATAATTAAGTGAAAATGCACTGGAAGTTGATGCGAAGAGAAGCGGAAAGAGAAAGAATCAGAGATAAGAAAATATAAAGGAAAAGGAAAAGAGAACGAAAAAGAGAAAGAGAAAGGGCAAGGAAGAGAGAAGGGAAAAGAAAAAGAAATAGAGGAAGAAGTGTCACTTCCAACTGTCCAACAAGGACGTGAAAAAGAATCGAAACTTGAATCTGCACCTTATGTCCCAATGGCACCATTCCCTCAATGCCAAACTCCTCCATCTAGAATGGGAAAGAGACCGGCAAAAATGGAAGAAATTTTTGAAACATTCAAGCAAATAAAGATAAATCTTTCATTACTTGAAACAATCAAACAAGTTCCTGAGTATGCCAAGTTTTTCAAAGATTTGTGCACGCGTAAGAGAAAGGCACGTACTCATGTTTCAAAGAAAGTGTTCCTGACTAATCAAGTCAGTTCAATGTTGCAATTGGAAACCCCACAGAAACTGGAGTGCCAACTGTTCCATGTGTCATTGGTGGGCAACCAATTGGAAAAGCGTTATTGGATTTGGGAGCAAGTGTTAATCTAATCCCATACTCAATGTACGAGAAACTCGGATTGGGTGAATTGAAACCCACGACGGTCACACTCCAACTGGTAGATAGATAAGAAAGAAGACCTAGGGATATTATCGAGGATGTTTTGGTTGGAATAGACAAGTTTGTCTTTCCAGTGGACTTTGTTGTCTTAGGCATGGAACCACCTGTTAAATCAATTAATCAAGTCCCCATCATCCTTGGACGTCCGTTTCTCGCCACTGCCAACGCTTGCATTAATTGTCGCACGGGAGTCATGGACGTTTCTTTTGGGAACATGAAGGTCAGATTGAACATATTCCATGCGATGAATCATTTCCCTAACGAGGATGAGGTCGAATATTTTTACATCGATCAGATGGACGAAGTGGTGGATGAAGCATTACCGTCAATGCTCACCAAAGAAGAATTTGAAACTACTTTGTTGGCCATCTATGAACAAAAAGGATCTGAAAGGAAGCAACCAGAGGAGAATAAGTTAAGTTCATCATGTCCAGATGATAACTTATGTGAAGTTGTGACTAAGATAGAACCGTTACCCATTGAGGTAAAAGCTGAACCGACTCCATCAATTAAGGAGCCACCAACTGTGGAATTGAAACAGTTGCCTAAATCGCTCAAATACACTTTTCTTGGGCCACGAGAAATGTTTCCGGTGATAATTTCATCCACGTTATCGGAAGAACAAGAGCATGACTTGTTGAAAGTGCTTAAAGATCACAAGGAGGCTATTGGATGGACCCTAGCTGATTTAAAAGGGATTGACCCATCAGTATGTATGCATAAAATACATCTGGAAGATGAGAGTAGACCATCGAGGGAACCGCAAAGGAGACTTAATCCGAACATGCAAGAAGTCATTTTAAAGGAAGTCATTAAACTTCTCGATGCTGGAATCATCTATCCGATCTCTGATAGTGAATGGGTAAGTCCAGTCCAAATCGTTCTGAAAAAGTCTGGAATCACTGTGAAAGAAACTACTGAAGGAGAAGTGGTCCCTACTCGCGAAACTACTGGGTGGCGTGTCTGCATTGATTATAGAAAATTGAATACAGCTACCAGAAAGGATCATTTTTCCCTTCCGTTCATTGATCAAATCCTTGAGAAGTTAGTAGGACAGGAGTTTTATTGCTTTCTTGATGGTTATTCGGGATACAATCAAGTGCCCATTTTTCCACCTGATCAAGAGAAAACGACATTCACGTGTCCTTACGGTACGGTTGCATACCGTAGAATGCCTTTTGGCTTATGTAATGCACCTACTACTTTCCAACGATGTATGTTGGCCATATTTTCGGATATGATTGACAAATTCATCGAGGTGTTCATGGACGATTTCTCTGTTTTTGGGAAAACATTTGATTCTTGTTTGAATCACCTTTCACAAGTGCTGCAATGTTGTGTCGACTCCAAACTTGTTCTCAGCTGGGAAAAGAGCCATTTTATGGTTCAACAAGGAATTGTGTTGGGACATATTATTTCAAAGAAAGGAATTGAAGTTGATAGGGCCAAAGTCGACTTAATTGCCAATTTGCCACCACCAAAGAGTGTTCATCAAATTCGATCACTTTTGGGTCATGCTGAATTTTATAGAAGATTCATTAAAGATTTTAGTAAGGTGGCTAAACCATTGTGCACCCTGCTTGGCAAAGATATTCCTTTTGATTTCGACGAGGAGTGCATGAAAGCATTTCTGAAATTATGCGAGCTCTTATCAAATGCACCGATAATCCAACCACCAGATTATTCTTTACCATTCGAACTCATGTGTGATGCATCTGATTACGCTATCAGAGCTGTCTTAGGGCAAAGGGTGAACAAATTACCTAACGTAATTTATTATGCCAGTAAAACATTGATCGATGCACAGCTTAACTACACCACCACTGAGAAAGAGTTGTTAGCTGTGGTGTATGCTCTCGATAAATTTCGATCTTATCTGCTTGGATCAAAAATAGTGGTCTTTTCAGACCACTCTGCATTGAAATATTTGTTGGCAAAGAAGGACGCCAAACCAAGATTGATCCGCTGGATCTTGCTCCTTCAAGAGTTCAATTTCGAAATCAAAGATAAAAAGGGAATAGAGAATGTTGTGGCTGATCACTTGTCTCGCATTTTGCCTGAAGAATCTTCTGCACCTGAACCTATTTGGGACTCTTTTTCGGATGAGCAATTGATGGCAATTGATGCGATTGATACGAACGCTCCTTGGTTTGCCAATATCGTGAATTATCTGGTCACTGGCAGAATCCCTACTGAATGGGGTAAGAATGATAAGCATCTCTTTTTCTCCCAAATCAAATACTATTTTTGGGATGAACCACAATTATTCAAAATCTGTTCTGATCAAATCATTAGGAGATGTGTACCGGAAGAAGAGCAACTAAGCGTCATCAATTTCTGCCATCTTTGGAAGCTGTGGAGGCCATTTTGAGATGAAGACCGCATGAAAATCCTTTAAAGCGGATTCTACTGGCCCTCCATCTTTCGTGACGCTGCTCAATTTTGCAACAAATGCCAAAGATGTCAACAGCTGGGAAGTATTTCACGATGAAATATGATGCCCCTTAATTCGATTCTAATTGTTGAAATTTTTTATGTTTGGGGGATTGACTTCATGGGTCCTTTTCTCCCATCTTTCGGGTATTCGTATATTCTTGTGGCTGTTGACTATGTCTCCAAATGGATAGAAGCTGTGGCAACCCGATCAAATGATCACAAGGTCGTTGTCAAATTTCTGAAAGAAAATGTTTTAACAGATTCGGATTTCCACGGGCGATCATTAGTGATGGCGGTTCGCACTTCTGCAACCGCCATTTTGCTACTTTAATGAAGAAATACGACGTCACTCACAAGGTCGCAACGCTACATCACCCGCAAACTAGTGGTCAAGTGGAAGTGTTGAACCGAGAGATTAAACGAATTTTAGAAAAGACGGTGCGACCGGATAGAAGAGATTGGTCTAACCGGCTATCTGATGCTCTTTGGGCCTATCGTACCGCCTTCAAGACACCAATTGGAATGTCTCCGTTTAGAATTATCTACGGGAAAGCATGCCATCTTCCTATTGAATTGGAGCATAAGGCATTTTGGGCTATCAAAATATTTAACTTTGATATGCAAGCGGCAGGATCAAATCGACGGCTACAGCTGAGTGAATTAGAAGAGCTATGCTATGATGCGTATGAAAACTCCAAGATGTACAAAGAACGGTACAAGAAGCTGCATGATGAGTCAATTTCTCGAAAAGAGTTTCACATTGGGCAAAAGGTTTGGCTATTTAATTCCAGACTAAAGCTTCACCTGGGAAAACTGAAATCGAGATGGGAAGGCCCATATCAGGTTGTTTCTATTAGTGTGCATGGTGCGATTGAGATCGGCAGTCTCACGGACAATCGAGTTTTCAAAGTGAATGGGCAACGTCTTAAACCAGTGTTTGAGCCCATGACCCAGATGAGAATTGAGGCAATACACCTTAGGGACCCAGATTCTTGATCAATGAAGAGGTCGAGATGTCGACACTTAAACTCAGCGCTTCCTGGGAGGTAACCCAGTGTGTTTTATTTATTTTCGTTTTTATTTTTGTTTTTTTTAGTTCTAGAATATTAGTTTTTAGTTTAGTTTAGGTTCTTTTTAATTTTCAAATTAGTGTAGCCACATTACCTTCAATCTATTTTTGGTCATGTTCTAATTTTATGCACATATTCTCTGCACCTGATCTTTGTGTTGAGGTACTTTTCAACAGGTTTGGGGGTGCAATACCTATTTCAATCAATGAGGACATTGTCATTTTTAGGTTTGGGGGTATGATTCTCTATCTTGCGTCACTTTTTTATTTTTTTTATATGAAAAAAAATAAAATAAAATAAATAAATAAATAATTTTGAACCATCATATATGAATTATTTTTCGATAGTTTTCAAACTTTAGTTGATTATGCATGTGAATTTAATTTTGAGAATATCGATGTCAGATTTTGAATGCTTGTATCTAGGATAATGAAGCTTAATGTGATATTTTGTGGGTAATTTTGATATTCATGCTTAGAATTTTTACACTTATACCAAGCTAAGACTTAGAAATAGATGAACTATTTTGAACGGTGAATCTTAGGTTTTTAGTGGAGACTAAACCCAGGAAGCTTTAGAGCTAATTTCCCGTCATTGATGAGTGAATATATAAACTCGGAATTTTCTTTGAATATGAATTATCTTGCACAATCTCATATATTTTATTTTTACTTGTGACTTTGCATGATATCAAATTCATATTATTGTGTTAGAACGTACTGTATATCTACTCAAGACAAATAGGCAAGGTTACCATCTTTTAAGGATATGATTGAAGGCCATCTTTGGCTCGTTTGTGCTTAAATGTCCCACCTCATATAAATTTATCCTTCTAGTACCCCTTTGAGCTTATTGAAAAAATTTACCTTTATACATTCTTTGATAAGCCACGTTAACCTTTAACCCTTCACCATTTATGAAAATTCAACTTTACCCTTCTTATTTCTGAGAAATTAGGAACGAGGGATGAAAATGAACGAAAAGAGAATAAGTGGAGAGATACTGAGTTGTGGTGTTTACTGAGAGTGTATGGTAAAAATATAAAAGAAAAAGGGGCGAGAAAAAGAAAAAGAAAATTATGAAAAATAATAAAAAATATGAGGTGCTTCAAGAAAAGAAAATTCAAAAGAAAAAAAAAAGTTGAGAAAAATAGTGAGAGATTAGAAAAGAAAAAGAAGAGAAATAGAAAAATCAGAAGTTTGTTTCTTTTCCGATTTCTTAGAAATTTTGAATCTCAATTCCCTTTCTTTCTTACCCTTTCCTGAGCCCTATTACAACCCTACAAAAGACCTTCATGATCTGATCTTGCATTGGTAACTGCCTTGTGGAGAGTAAATATATGATACTTATGACACTTGATATGACATGCTTAGGATATACAAGTATCTGTTCTTATGAGATTTGATTTTATTCATTGATTACATCGTGTTTCAGTTATCATGTGAGACCTTTTTGTTTGTTTTGTATTGATCTCTCACATATGTGCGAAAGCTTACCCATCATCGGAGTAATTTTATTTTGAGAGTATACCTAAAGTGAGGATTGAGTCGAGACAACAGATTCGACGGTTTTCCGTTTGGACTAGTTCCGAGATGGATGAATCTTGGTTTGGTTATGCACACACTTCACGTTTAGGCATGAATGGATGAGTTGTTTAACAATTTGAGCATTAGATTAATTTGAATGGATACTAGCATGATTGACATGACATTAATATTTAAAATTGATGATTCACATATTGAAACAATTAATATTTTTGTTTTTGAATAATATATATATTATAAAAAATCATGTTTTGAAAACTCAATTTTGCCGATAGTTTGGAATTTATTGAAGTTTGTGGGTAACGTCACTGTAGACCCTCAGGAGACACAACTCCTCCACTAGGGATCACCTAGGGGTTTAAAGGCTTGTTGCACACGCTAAGTGCAATCGTGCTCCCTACGAAAGTGGCATTTATTTTCTTTAGTTTGCTTTACTCGAGGACTAGCAAAGTGTACGTTTGGGGGTGTGATGAATAGTGAAATATGATGATATTTCACCCCTAGATACCTACATTTAGCTATCCAATGAAAGCTATCCGATAAGAATTATTAGATTTGAAGTGTTTCAGGTAAATACAAGCCAAGTGCAGAAAACAGCCCAAGAATTCTAAAAATAATGTCAAAACACTGTAACTTTGGGTCATCGAGAACTTGGTGCGACTTGCAGATCAATTTCAACCTTCAAGGCGGCCGAATTATGAACTTGTCAAAACACAAACGTTGTAGAGCTTTCTGTCAGCTTTTCAACGGCATAAGAATCGCCTCAATCCGAGTTCGGGACAAAACGTTATGGCCAACATACTGAAGTAGTGTCTGATGCAAAGTTCGGCGGGAATTCACGAAAATCTGAGAGGTCGATGCATCGACCCTAAATTTTCGAGTTGGAACACCTCTGCGGCTGGGAAACTTCGGCTCTATTTAAAGCGGATCAAACACTTCGGGAGTGAGGAATTAGAGATAGATAATTAGAGAGTTAGTTTTGGCTTTTCTTTTTTTTAGAGTTTTTGGAGAGAATTTTTTAGAAGATTATTATTCATTATTATTATTTTTGGTTTTAGACTCCTCTGGGCATCTTTTCAAGGGTTCTTCTTTTCTCCTTCTTCTAGGGATTAATCTGGGTAGATTGTACCTAGGATTTGCACTGTCTTTCTTTTACATTCCTAGATTGTATTTAGGAAAAGGCATTGTAACCAAAGATTTTTTGGAAGAAATGAAAAGTGGAATGGCTTTGAATGAACAAGGAGATCATACACCAAAGATGAGCGGCTAAATCAGTTGATCGGGAAAGATGCAATCCCCAGATAAGTACCCATATTTATGATTAATACCATATTCAATTTATTGTCATCATGGAATCGCTTTGCTAAAAGTTTGTGTTATTGAAAATATATTGAATGTTTGTTATGATCGTTGATGGCGCGTATCAACGGCTATAATCGCTAGATCTGGACCTGCAGACTGATCTAGGCTGCAGAGTGATTATGTACTTACTATTATGATCTAAACATCATGAGATACGCTATACTTCTTACATGACTCATACCGCAACGATAGGCTGAGTCATTATTTTTAGATAGGGTATGCCGGATTGATGATCATATTTTATTACGAATCATCTCTATAGATGAATGATGGTGTGAATGATGCTTTAATGAAATTGTAGGTTTTAATGGTAAAAAAGGGGTACAAATCTGGGGTAGCATATTCCTTGATCTCATTTAATTATTATTTTAGATTCATCGGTAATTAGTTGTTTAGATTAATTTATTTTTCTGCATTTAGGAAAAGTGTGATAAATTTTGGTAAAATTAAATCTGCCCTTTGGTACTTCCTTAGGGACGTTTTTAAATCTCTGAAAGAATTAATTAAAATTCACATTTCCTTGTGGGTTCGACACCTTTGTTCTTGCCATACTGTAATAGATCTTGTGCACTTGTAAGGGTTACATTTAAAATCGATCAGTACCAAAACAGGTGGATTAAGGAGGTAGCTTTTGATTTTTTTGAACGCTGCCTAACAATCGTCGTTCCATTCAACGGGCGAATTCTTCTTTTATAACTTGAAGATCAGCGTGCAGATTGGAGTTAGTTGTGCAATGAACCGACTAATATACTGTATTCTGCCCAGAAACCCTCTAACCTCTTTCTCGGTAGACGGCGGTGGCATTTCAGTGATGGCTTTGACTTTGATTGGGTCGACCTCGATCCCCCTCCTGCTAACGATGAACCTTAGAAGTTTCCCTAACATAGCACCAAATGCGCACTTCTATGGATTCAATCGTAGCCGATACTTCCTCAGCCTTTCAAACAGCTTCTGAAGGTTTACTAGATGGTCGCTTCGCTCCGGTGACTAGGCTATCATGTCATCGACATACACTTCAATCTCTCGGTGCATCATGTCATGAAATAGTGCAGTCATAGCTCTCTGGTACGTTGCACCGGCATTCTTCAGCCCGAATGGCATGACTCGATAGCAGAAAGTTCCCTAGGGGTTAATGAATGCTGTCTTCTCGCGATCAACCTCTGCCATTTTGATCTGATTGTATCCTAAGAATCCATCCATAAATGAGAGCATTCCATGCGTAGCAGTGTTGTCTACCAAGATGTCAATGTGAGGTAATGGGAAATCGTCCTTCGGGCTCGCTTTGTTCAAATTATGGAAATCGATGCACATGCGGTCCTTTCCATCCTTCTTCGGCACAGGTACGATATTGGCTAGCCATTGCGGGTATTTGGATACCATGAGAAACTCCGCGTCATACTGCTTGATGACCTCGTCTTTGACTTTCAGCATCCATTCGGATCGGAGACGTCTTAGCTTCGGCTTGGCTGGCTTCATATCAGGGTAGAGGGGCAACTCATGCTCAACCAAATCAGTATCCAAACCAGGCATGTCCTCGTATGACCAAGCAAAAATGTCTTGGTATGACCGAAGGAAGTTGATCATGCTTTTTCTTTCCTCAGGAGATAGTGACGTTCCGATTTTGGTTATCCTGGGAACCTCCTCAGTTCATAGATTGACGTCTCCGGTCTCTTCGACAATGGGGGTAGGGCCATACTCAAAGTCAGCAAATCGGTCAAGGAGCTCATTGGGGAGTTCCTCGAAGGGGGCATCCTCGTCCAGACTCGTGATCCCTACCTCTTTTTGTATTTCTACAGGGAAGGGGTCGATTTCACGTGGGACGGGCATTTTGATGAAGGCATCCTTTTGTGGGACATTTTTTGAAATTTTAAATGATAATATTTTTAGACTTTGTATTTTTCCAATGCTTTTGGGATTTTGTGTTTTTTTCCATTTTTTTGAGATTTTGTATTTTTTCCATGTTTTTGAGATTTTTGTTTTCTTCGGAGACGGACCCTTGGCAAGGTGGGTTTGTGTATATACAAGGTATTGTCTGCCAAGGGCTTCTCTCACTTTTTATAGGTTATTTTTTTTTGGAAAACGGGTGCCAAATGTTAGGCCACTCCGCGCTTCCAGGGTTTGGGATAAGGATGCCCAGTTGCGTACCTGAGGGGTCGCTTCTTTACCTGTTGGGATGGAGGGTGTTGACTGATATAGCTCATTGGAGTCACGGAAATGGGCATGTCCTCAAATGATAAATCGTCTGAGATCATGTCCTCAAACGATAACTCAGTTTTGTGGTGATTCACCACAGGGGGGGTTTGTTCGGGTACCGACCGTTGTTGCTCGAAAAGGGACAACGCGGCCAAATTTATCTCCAAGCTGGGAAGGGAGATTTGGGGATTGGTGGGATGGATTGGGGATGTGGATTTGTGTGGGGTTAAATGGGTTGCCCCATTTCGATCAATCTTTACGACTCCTGCACTGACAAAGGAATCCCTGATGTATGGCCTAGGGCGAGGTTTCTCTTCTATGTTGATTCCTCGAGCTTTTGCAGCCGCGACGACCCTAGCTTTCTCTTTGACTTCTCGGAACTCTTCTTCTGTGGGCTTGTATCCTAACCTGAATCAGGCCTTCTGCCCCTTGGCAATAACTGGCTCTTTCCTTCCTTGTAATCTGGGTCCCAGACCCCTTCCTTTCTGATAGCCCCACTTTTGGAGCATAGCCACCGCTACTTTCATTCCACCGTTGGTTGCTGAAGTGATGTTTCTAGGGGGTTCTGGGCTTCTCACCTCATATTCAAACATGCGGTGTGCCTTCCTCAGTATGTGGCACATCCACTACCTTAGGATTTTCGATGCTGTGGGTGGCCTTGTCTTTCTCATCGTACCCATCACCAATGATGATGATCACCTTCTGTCCTGATATGAATTTCAATTTTTGATGGAGGGTAGAAGGTATCGCCCCAACCTCATGCAACCATGGGTGTCCTATCAGTAGATTAAAAGAGGATTTAATATCCATCACTTGGAATGGTATGGAAAAGGTCATGGGCTCGATTACGAGCTCAAGGTCAACTTCTCCCATGATCTCCCGCCTTGTGTTATCATAACCTCGAGCACTCGTCCTTGTTGGCCTCAACATGCAGGGGTCCACCCCAATTTTGGTGGCAGTTCTCAATGGGCACACGTTCAATCTAGTTCTCAATGGGAACACGTTCAATGTAGATCCATTGTCAATTAAAACCAAGGAAATTATCATGTTCCTGGATTCTACAGTGATGTTGAGAGGTTTAGAATGACTATTTCCCTCCTCTGACAGGTCCGCATCCGAAAAAGATATGGCATTGGGAGCCATCACTTGACCAATTATCTGCCCAACTTCATCCGTGCTGACTTGAAGTGATACATGAGCATTTTTTAACGCCCCCATTAATGCTTGAAAATGGAGTAGGGACATCATGAATAAATCTCATACAGTAATATGGGTCGACATTCTTTTTAGCTGAGTCTCCAGTATATATTCTCGACTCATCTTCTCAAACGAATTCACAGTGCTCTCTTTCTTCCCCACGGGTTGGGCTTGTGCTACTGTTGCTATTGCTACTGCTGCTGCTGTCTCGAGATCTTCCCCGACCTAGTAACAAAGTCCACGCCTCCCTCTCTGTTGCTGCTGCCGGCGTTAGCATTGGTTTGCTTGTAGCTCAGCGGAACCTGATGTGGATCATAGGTTGGTCCTGAGAGCTGGAATGGTATGGCTATCGGTGTCTAGAGTGCATATACTGATGGCTCTGGGAGGGTAGGTAAGACATGGCTTTCCTCCGTGATGGATGGGGGGTAGCAAAATTTAGCCCGGCAGGGGTGGTGAGGTTTAATGGTGGTTGCACCGGGGGTAATGGTGTGGGTGCAGGCCATTGATAATTAATGGGTGCAGGCGGAGGGTTGGGGGTTTGATGGGCCATGAGGGAATTGACAGGGGTGGTAGAGTTTGCATGTGATTGAGCTGACGATAATGGGGTGGGAGCAGGCCATTGGTAATTTATGGGTGGTGGGGGATCGGGGGTCTGTTGGTTTATTGGGTAATGGATGGGGGTGGTGGAATATGGTTGATACACATTCATTTGTACGTAGTTAATGGGAGTGGATGGTGGGAAATAGGCCCTAAGATTTAGGGGTTCAACTATTGGTATAGGGGTAGGAAAATAATCTGCCAGATTCAGGGATTCAATCACCCCAACAGTTCCTTCTCCTAGATTTCTCTGCCTTGGTACCACAAACATTTCTGGATTACAAATGAAGTCTGACGGATCAAACTCTAATTCTTCTTCAAATTCCTCGACCATCCCTATGGTGGGTCTAGGACCTGCTATTCCGGTAGGGTGTGGTGGTAAAGGCACCTGATGGATATTGGTTTGCTTGGGCGGGTGCAGGAGAAATGATCTTTCCAGTATCGATTAAGTCCTGGACCACGTGCTTCAATGGGAAGCAGTGATCAGTCGGGTGACTCGGACCCTGATGAAAATTACAATGAGTATTAGGGTCAAAATTATATGAAATCGGATTGGGAGGAGGTCGTGGTTGGAGAACAATTATATTCAATTAATAATGGTAAAAGTACACTCAGGGATTGCCCTAAGGGCGTAAAGACTCAATCATAACGGGCTCTCCTCTCCGAGGTCATTTGCATTCCCTACCCATTCCCTGCTCTTTGTACTGGCCCTGTCCTGACGGGAGCTAATTGCGCTGCTTGGAATTGGAACGGGGCTACATTGTTATTATTGGGCCGAGTGTTCGCAACATTTTGCACCTCTGCCCTTGTCCTCCTATCGTTCTTCTGCTCAGTAAACCTCCTAACCCCGTTAGGGCCCCCTGAAGCATTCTTACTCAACCGCCCTTCCCTGATGGCATCCTCACAGCGGTTGGCATTCCTCACCAAATCAGCAAAACTGGATTGATGTTGATATACAAGAAAATCAGAAATCACTGGTAGAGTGTTCTTTAAAATCATCTCTATCTGCTCATTGTCCGGTATTCTATTTCTGATTTGAGTTGCCAGTGCTCTCCAACGCCCCAAATAGTGGCCAAAGGTCTCGTTGGGATTCTATTTTAAACGGGTCAAATCAGACTTGTGCGGTTCAATATCAGTATTAGAGACATACTGTTCCTGGAACAAATGCGTCAAATCCTTCCATGTCTTCATCATGGATGGTTCAAGAGATGTGAACCACCTTAGGACCGGTCTGGTCAAACTTTTCTAAAAGACTTTTATTAGCAGTCTCTCTTCCCCCCATAATGGCACATGTCCCCACAATAGGACTTAAGGTGTGCAATCGGGTTGCCTGTGCCATTGTACTTGTCGAATATTGGTATTTTAAATTTGGGGGGTAGGGGGACCTCTGTAAACAAACATAAATCCGTGAAATCCGTGGCGTGGATTTCAGCACCACCCATTTTTAACAATTGTTTCTAGCTCTTGTCTAGTTGCTCCCTTAACTATTTCGATTCTTTGGATATGGGGGCCATTTTTTGAACAGCTGGCTGGGACTCGCTCTGGGCTACTAAGGGATGGGTAATTATGGGAGGAGGGTTGAGGCTGGTCAAAGCCCCAGCATAGGCCCCGCTATTCCTAATCCCGTCCTCTTCATACTGCTGGTCGGCATAGTGTGCAGCGAGGGCGGGATTCTCTTGTTATTGTTGCATGGGTTGGATGAGAATGACATGAGTGGGGGTTGGGTGAGCCCATTGGGGGTGAGGAAAGGTTTATTGGATGATGGGAATTTGGTTTTGAGGTGGGGCCTGATAGGGCCATTGGGTATGGGGGAAGGTTTGGAGATGGCCTTGGAGTGTGGGGCCATGGGAGAATTGGGTTTGAGGTATGGCATGGGTTTGACTCGGCTGTGAAGGTTGGGTTAAATGTTGGGGGTATTGTGGAAGGTATGAGTGGGGGGTTCGGGTTTTGGCCATGAACCCTTGGTCATTTTGGGTCATGGGCCACTGGTAGGTTTGGGCCATGGACCCTTGGTAGGTTTGGGCCACGGGCCCTTGATGGGTCTGGGCCAATGGGCCTGGGTAGGTCTGGGCCATGGGCCCTTGGTGGGTATGGCCCAATGGGCCTTGATGGGTCTTGCCATGGACCCTTTGTGGGTCTGGCCCAGTGGGCCTTGATGGGTTTGGCCATGGGCCCTTGGTGGGTTTGGGTCATTGGGCCTTGATGGGTTTGGGCCATGGGCCCTTGGTGGGTCTGGGCCATGGGCCCTGGGTAGGCTTGGGTGGTGGGGTATTGGGTCATGGGATCCTGGGATATGTGGAAAAAGGGGGTTTGGGCTAATGGGCCTTGGGGTATGTGGGAGTTTGGAGATTGGGCCATGGGGCCTTGGGGTAAGTGGGTAATGGGGGATTGGGTGGTGTGGACTATGGGGGGTTAATGGGGGTCATGGGGGAGTGTGGCATGGAGATTGGCTAGGGTATGGGATGGGTTCACGAGGTGTGGAGGAGAGGAGGTGTTTTGAGAAGCCTCCCACATGGAATAGGCTTGGAACATCTCCTCCATCATGGTCATGAAGGAAGGGTTGGATGGAGATGGAGATGGGGGATTTAAGGGGTGATGGGGTATAGATGGGATGGAGGTGGTAGAAAAATTGCGTATGGCCCCGGTATAATCAGGCATGGCCACGGTAGGTGGGGGGGTATGGGGTGGATGAGGGGATGTATTGGGTATGTTTTGAGATGATGGGGGGCATGATAAGGAGGGATGAGGAAAGTTGGGCATGGCCCTGGTAAAAGTGGGCATGACTCGGATGGATGGGGGATTTTGCGGGGGGTTGGATAGGATGGAAGTGTGTATGTGAATGTGGGTGGATCGAGTCTATAGGGGGATGATGGGAATTGGGGCATGGATGTGGATTGGGAAAATGGGTTTAGGTTTTGTATGGATGTGGATTGGGAAAATGGGTTTAGGTTTTGTATGGATGTGGATGGGAAATGAGTTGGACTTGGCTTGGGCATGGCTTGGGCAAAAGATGGAGAATGAAGGGTAGGACTTTGGATATTTTGGGGGGTAATGATTTGGAATATGGGAGCGCCGAATGGGCCGGTGACGGTAAAGGGGGGTTGGGTGAGGGGGATGGTGGAAATAATTTCTCCCGAATGGGAGTGGGTTGGAGAATGTGGCGGGGATGAGTCGGGATCGGCGTATGCCGGGTCCACTACCCACGACATTCTTCGGGAGCGGGTCGGGTAAGGATGCCTTGGATAAGGCCCAAAAATCCTCCTCCTTCCCCTATGGGACGACGGAGGGCAAGATGATGTCGTTGTGTCGGCACCACAAACTATTTATTTCTTTTTTGGTTTTAATTATTTATTATTTTTTTGAATTTTTTGAAAGAGTTTTGAAAAACGAAGGTTCCGAGGCCTTAGAATTTCCTTTTCAGGTAGCTCTCGTACCTTAATTCAAGACCCGCGGCTACAATTTCGAGGCACTTTTGAAGAATCGAAGGAGAAACTTTGATCTATTGAAGGCACGGAAATCGAAGCAAACAATCGGATCCCCCGAAATGAGCCAAAAAGAAGTTGCCCTCTTTTGACCGGCGGGGGCGTATTGGGTGTCGGAGATGACGGGGCCCAAACAAGGCACTAAGCACACTAATCGGGGAACTCGGGATGTGAAGAAGGCAACAGATTCGGGCTGGTGGGCTGATAAAAAAACCTAGCGCAACTAATACATGCGCCCAGGTTGTAGGGGACCAATTTTACATTGGCGCAACTATTAGTTGCGCCAGTTATAAATTCCAGTGTTTTTATACTGGCGCAACTAATACTTGCGTCAGGCAAAAACTGGTTCTCCAGAACCGAAGACAGCAGCCACTAATGTCCGAAATGAGTCTCTTTTTTTGGTTTTTGTGGAAGCTAGGCTTCCGGGAACTGAGCTATTTTTTGGTGATCGATTCTCTCCTCACCGCACCTAGAGGGTTTGAGTCTGGTATAACTCGCTAGCGAGCTCCCCAAGGATTTTAAGGTTTTTGGAATGGGAACCCACCCGATATACCTCCGGCGTGAGCGCCTTCTCAAATACTAGGTTGACTGAGAATTTTCTGGATCATCACCACTAGGGGCTGCAGCCATACTAAGACTCGGGTGTTTGTATGTGTGCCTAAACCCAACCCTTTTAAAAATCTATCCGTAAAAATAGATTAATTAAGCTCCCTAACTTGGTTCAATTTTAATTTTTTTCAAAGCTTTTTTCTTTTTTTTGGAAGTTTTCTTTAGTTCAAAGATCGGGGGTGATTATCCCGTGCCACCACTACGAGCCGGCGTCCACTGTTGGGATATGAGTGCACAAGTAAGTCTGCCAATCAGCTAAGGCACTTTAAATGACGAAAATTTAAAAGAATTAAAAGACAAAGCTCAAGTAGGCCCGCCAATCGGCTAAGGCACTAAAATGACAAAAAAGTAAGGAATTTTAAAAGACAATACGCATGTAGGCCCGCCAATCGGCTAAGGCTCGTAAATGACGGAAAGGTAGGGGTAAGTAAAACGACTTAATCGGAGAGGTGAGTAAAAAAAAAATAGAAAAAATAAACTAAAAAAACAGCAATAATATGTTAGTAAAAATAAAAAAAATAAGGCCAAGTTCAAGGGGAAGCTCTACAAGCTAGTCCCCAGCAGAGTCTCCATCTGTGCAACCGTGGGAATCGAGATGATCACGTCGCGACGATGCGCTCTCTAACGAAAAAATATAGAGTCGCCACCCGAAGCTTTCGGTGTCCCGGGATACCTAGTTCATTTTTATGAGCATCGAAGTGCTAAAAATATGACTATGAACCAGTCCACACCAAAGGCTCTTGGGTAGGGGCTTCGGTTATCGATCGGGAAGGTGTTAGGCATTCGATCAACCCGCTTAATACGGTCTTTACTAATGGCCAAAAATAAAATGAAATGAAAGAAAAGAAAATAGCTTCCTCTTGCCCAAAAGGGCTTAGAATCCTATTTGTGCCCCTCCGTTCCTACCGAAAAATTGGCGGCGTAATGGCACAAATTGGAGGATGGAGGGAGTTAGAAAGAGATAGGAGAAGAAAGGGGAGAGTCAGAGCACTCGGGCCCTTGTAGCACCGTTGGAGAGCCTTGCGTGGCTTGCTTTGATGAGCTCTTGAAGGCTTGAATGGTGGAAAAAGGGGTTCTAACCACTAAGGCGTACTAGCTAGGAGATAGAAAGGGAAGGTAAATGGGTAGCATATACCTAAACTAAGGGATCTAAGATGAAAAATATCACTCAAAGGAGGTTTTGGAATTCTGGAATTTGTATGGGAAGTGTGCACCAAAGGGAGAAAGATCTTCTCACTTTAATCTCTTTCTCTCTTAGACCAAAATTCTCAACCCTTAAACCAAGGGGAGGGGGGCTCTATTTATAGGAAAAGGATAGGTTAGGAAGGTGTTTAGATGCTAAACATGGTTAAGAATTAGGTAATCTAACATCTAAGGTTTCCTAGGGTTTTTGGAGTCTTGAAATGTGTGAGAAGGTCTTCCAATGGTGGATGATGGGGTGAGGCCTTAAGTCACTAAAAGGGGTGCAAATAGGCTTCAAAAGGGTCCAACAGAACTAGCAAAACACACCCCAAAGGTCAAAGTGGTCAACAAGTCAAACCCCAATCACGAATTTCGGGGCAAAATCTAATAGTTATTGTTCATATGCCCTGCGCAACTAATAGTTCCGCCAGGTAAATGTACAGTAAAACAGTAATGAATAGTAGCCTGGAAGTTGGCCTCGCGAGGGGTGGGGGGACCCATTTATGCCTGGCGCAACTATTGGGTGCGCCAGGCCATTTTTGGGGGGAAAAGGCATGATTTTCAAATAATCATAACTTTTGATATACAACTCTGATTGAGGTAATTCTTAGCTCGTTGGAAAGTTGGAGAAGTCCTCTTTCCAATGGTATATGATTTGATATCAGTAAAAGACCTCAGCTATTTCTGATACACCACTCTTTTCATGGTCATGAGCTTAAAATTTATTGCTTGCCATGCACAGAAAGAGTACTTTGGAATAACACCCGAATTCCAAATGAAGCATTTCCAGAGAACCACCATTCCTTTTATTCTAATAGCATGCCAAGCTGATCGAAGAGAAAACTTCCCATCCCTTGAAGGTCCCCAACTCCATCTATCATGTAGATCTGTATTCGGTGCACTAATAGTATAAACATCTCTCCAAGCCTCTTCTATGTGAATCGTTGATGGATGTGGCAAATCCCACACTCCATCATGGGCCACATCATTGACCATAGTGTTCTCATTAAGACCGGAATGAAGTAAAAGTTTTCTACTATGGTAGGAATAAGAGATTTGCCATTAACCCAAGGATCAAACCAGAAGCTAGTAGTAGCTCCATTCCCCAACACTAATTGGCAGTTTCTTAAAACGTCTCTAGCGGCAAGAATTCCTCTCCATGCCCAAGAAGGATCACTTGGCCAAGAACAATCTCAAATGCTTTGTCTCTCTACATACTTAGCCCCATAGCTCAAGTCCAAAGAGAATCATTCTGAACAATAGATCAAAATAATTTTGTCATACCAGCACGATTCCAATCAACAAGATGGCAAATACCAAGACCTCCTTCCTCTTTTGATTTACAGATTCTATTCCAATTGATAGGATGCATAGACTAGGCTAGCAACAGTCCTCTCCAAAGAAACCTACAAAAGATATTTTCAATCTCTTTAATAGTTCTCTTTCGAAGGATAAAGGCACCCGTCCAATACACCTGAAAACTGCTCAAAATCAAATAAATCAAAACAAGTCTGTCAGCATAAGAGAGAAAGTGTCCCTTCCAACTTTCCAACCTATTCCTGATTTTTTGAATGAGAGGGTTGCACATGAAATGAGTCATTCTTAAAGAGAATAAAGGAATGCCCAAATAACGAATGGGTAGAGAACCTTGCTTGAAGTTTAAAGCATCCAGGATGTCTTTCTTGGCTTGACAAGCTTCACTAAAGATAACTAAACTTTTGTTATCATTTGTCATAAGTCCGGAGTAGCTATGAAAGAACTTAAGAGATTCTTTCACCACTTTTGTAGACCCAACGTCATCATTCAAAAACAAAAGAAGATCATCCACAAATATGAGATGAGAAACATTAGGGCCACCTAGCAAATTAGGTATACGAATCCTCCCTTCATCAATTTTTTGCTCAAGAATACAAGTAAATGCTTCTATAACAAGAGTGAATAATAAAGGAGACAGGATCTCCTTCTCTAATATCACATGTTCCACTAAAGAAACCATGAGGGGACCCATTAACAAGGATGGAGAAGGTTTGGAGTAATACATTGGGTAATTCATGCCACCCAAATGTCATCAAAGCCCATTTGTTTGAAAATATCAATAACGAAATCCCATCTCACTCGATCATAAGCTTTTCGGATATCAATTTTTGTACACAAAGTTTTATATAAAGACATTTAAATTGGGGCTGAATAGCATCCTAAAGAGAGTGATTGATCTGTCCCTCAAACCTAAAGATATCTTTTATCGTGCACTTTCTATTTGTGCATCATCTTTGTACATAAGCAATATTTATATTTTGAACCTAACAAATCCAACACTTTCTACTATAAAAAGAGGTTAGAACATTACACTATTTCTGTTCAATTTCAATGGACCCCCTAACCAATTAAATGGATGAAATTGGACTTTCTAGATACACAAATTGCTCTGAATCATTCATCAAGTATATAGTACTCAATTTCTATTATATTGAATTACGATCTAATATATATTACTCAATTTCTATTATATTGAATTACGATCTAATTATGTAATCAGATAACTTTCTAATAGAACTCTCATGTCTCTTTGATATGAATATGGATGCATTGTGTTTCTCTCGGCTTTAGGCTCCGATTTAGCCATATAAGTATCTCACACATTGTTAAGTATTTTTATTGTCACAGTCCAGCAAAACTTCGTGTAATTCCCAAAAGTGTATGTGGCCAAGTGGAGATGTGCGTGAAAGTCAACAGATTGAATCGAAAAAGTGAACTTACGATTAGATACACTAAGTTTGCTCACACGATCACCTTCAAATCACACTAGAAATTGTGCACTTCACAGATTTCTGAAGTACAGAAACCTGTGACCCAGTGGAACTGCTAAATGGGTTTACAACAGATCAACTGGTTGATCGGTTGCCCGAGGACTAACAGGCCGGTTGGGCTGTATTTTCAAAAAATTAAAAAAGAATTTAAAACTTTTAATTTCAGTTTTATTTTGGCTTGAAAGTTATATGCATAATAAAACTCTTATTAAATTTTAAAAAACAATTAATACTTTAATTCCAATTATTTGGTTTGAAAGTTATATACGTGATAAAACACTTATTAAATTTTTTATTACAAATACATCAATTTCAAAAAACTTAATTATCTATTCCCAATTAAGTCATAAATTTTCATAAGAGAAGAACCCTTTCTCACCCTTTGCCTTTATTTTATTTTAGAAAATAAATATTTAGATCAATTTTTTTTTCTATCCAATTCTTAATTGTTTTTTGTGTACTCGTGGATTCAAGAACGTGATTGCTAGTTGATACGAGTGCTGATCATCGTGGTTAATATCAGCGATTGTTTAATTTGGATGCAAACCAAGACCGCTTTGAAGGGACAAATCTGGGATTCGTTGGTGCGTAAAGGTTTGATAGGGCTGCTATCATGGGATGCGCCAATGTGATAGATTTGCATATCATTTGGTACTTTTGTAAGTTATTATTAACTTTCTTAATGGATTTTTGCTTCTCTCGATGAGGACTCGTGATTTTTTCTTGTTAGGGTTATCCATGCTAAAAAATCTTGTGCATTGTGTGATTGCCATTTTTATTTGGTGTTTGCGTCATTAGTTGATTAGAAATTACCTATTTACTCCCCCTCTAGGCTAATCAATGTTTATCTAAGTCATAAACAATTGTTCAAACTAAGCCATGCAATTTAATTTTTGCATTAATAGGTAAGTATTATTATGACTTACAATTAGCATATCATAGTAAGGTGCAGTTTTATGGGTTTCTTAGATCTTTCACATTTACTTAGTAAGATATTCAACAATGGCCACCTTAAAGGTTCGAATAAGTTTAGAAGTATGCCAAAGGTCCTTAGTGGCTATAAAACTGACATGGATGACTGGTTGAGTGTTGTTTAAATTGAAGAAGATAAGCATATTTCTGAGGAGCATTGGTTCTAGTTCATGTCTTTAAAGAGGATTTTGCCTGTTAACCTATTCCTTTTCCCTTCGCTAAATATGAAGCAGAATATCTCCTTAAAATAATCGGGTCAACTTTAAATTGATTGTACCAGTTGTAAAATTCTTCTCTCCAGCCAAGATTCTACTTTTCTATTTTTAATATTGGGTGTAGCTTGTTTCAAATTTTCTCTTTGGAACATTTTTTTTTATAATTTAGCAAAAATATTGATTGGGTTTTATTTTGTATGGCCTAAATTTTCAATTTCTTGTCTATTTGATAGGGTTTTCTTCGTTCTTTCAAATTTTTGCTCAATACTAGATGTGTAAAAGTTATTTAAAATTCATAAATCAAGGTGCTACTTATTAGGCACAAAATGACGAAGACAACAAGGTGAATTTTTTACCCTAGCGTCTTCTTTACTTTTCTATAAGAAAAGAAAACTATCCGCTCTTTTAGGTCTCTTTCCCTACAAGTTTTATTTGATGGCTTGTTTAATGATATCATCAGCATCATCATCGTCACAAACTTATCTCATCTATTTGGGGTCAGGTTTGTGCATCCTATTTCTCCACTTTTTGAATAGGCCTAAGCTCTCTATAACAATCCTTCATATTCATTCTCCCGAATTTCCTCTTAGAATTCACCGGCCTTCATTTTCTCCTACTTGCATATGATTGCAGCTTATCTACCTTTCGTACAAGGCCGTATTTTGCTTTCAATAAACATGTCAAAACAAAGACAACAGACTTTCCGTAATTTCTTCCTTTATAGATGTCACTCTCAAAATTTTCTTACCTAATCCTTCTAAATGTTATTCTTTCTTCTTACTTCACACATTCATCTCAACATACGCATCTCGTCTACTTGTACTCTATCTTCTTGTTTATTTTTTGCAGCCCACATTCTATACTATATAATGTGGGCAGGTCTGACAATCGTTGTCTTAAACACCTCTCTTCAATTTAAGTGAAAATCTTGAATTGCACAATACTCTTCATGCTTGATAGCATTATACGGAGATGGAAAGGAAATTATATGAGCCCACATAGAAACTTGATTTCCAAGCACCAAGCCATTTTAGGATGAAATTAATTCATCCTCTCAAGTGGCCCTTAAATTATTTTTTCATACTTCAAACCGCAAGCTACTGTAGAAGGAAATTAATTCAACCTCTCAAGTGGTTAAATTGAGCTTCACCAGCACAATAATGATTTTTTGTTACTTTAATACTAATTTTGGTAAGAAAAGTCCCTTCTCCAAATAATAAGAGCTATTGTTTTACTGCTTGGATGAAAAAAATTCTCTTCTAGATTCTTTTATAGCAAGCTAATCAACCAAGAGAAAATAATTTTCAATAGAAATCATTTCTTACATAGCATTATCAAACAACCAAAAATTCATTTTCAAAGGAAATCCTTTCGCATGAAATCAAGTACGAAATTGATTTCATTTCCTGTTTAACGTTTTCTTACTATCAAATAGACCTTAGAAATATCTCAATCTGATCTACACATTGAAAGGTTTAAAGTTTTCTTACTATGAAATAGACCCTTAGAAATATATCGCTTTGAAGGTTAGTTTTTATTACAGTCCAGATTTTACATCTTCTCTCTTGCCCGACTTTGGGCTTATGCCATTAGATGTTGAAGATCCAATGACCAGCATATAGTTCATTAATTATATTGAGAGTGCAAAATTTGAAGATTAAAGTATTTTATTGACAATTTAGGCCTTAGAAAAGGCCGTTAAATTTTTTATTTTACCTAATTATGTGCAACGCAATGCACCAATAGTATTGTTCTTAAACACTCAAATCAAACTGAGATTATAATATATACAACTATACAATTAAAATTCTAGCACATGTCATAAAGGATGATGAGAATCAGGTTGCTCTATTGTTGTGGTGAGCTTCTTTTTCTTGTTTTCATGGAATTCTCCATAGAAATATGATGCAGTACCCCAAAGAGAAAGTGCGAGGGAGATACCCTTTTCAGCACTGAATCGCTCGCGAAAGAAAATAACAGCTAAAATCTCTATTACTGGGATATGAACTGCTATAACAACCCCCGCTAGTAGAGATGATGCACAGAAGATGGATCCCGCCGCTCCTAAGAAGAAGAACTGCCAAAAGATAGCATCCGACACAATAACAACATAATACTTAACCTCGCCCAACTCGTATTCTCTTGCTTCTTCGGGAATGGCCTGAAAATGGCAATACATGAGACAAAGAGAGCTACGCCATATGAAGAAATTACGGATTCCTATTACAAAAAGATTTTGGAGCGGTTTCATAGGTAAAGTGTCAAGATCCTTTGCGTTGAAGATTGGGTGAAAAATGATCTCAATCATCCAATTCCAAAAGGTAAATAGGTTTAAGTGGGTTTGGGACGTAGACGCTTTTAGTATTGTCCAATTCCAAAAAGTAAACAGGTTTAAGTGGGTTTGGGACGTAGACGCTTTCAGTAATACTGTAGGCGTGAACAGAGGTACCGAAATTACTTTTGATACTATTACTTAGGCTTCCTAAACCTGTGACCTTACCCACCTCCTCCAGTCTACCTAGCGGGCATGCATTGATCACTTTGAATCAGATGATGGAGATCATTTTTCTTCTCACTCCACACAATTAGTCTTGAGATCATGAGTGTATGATCTGGCAATCAGGCTTTTATTCCACATGGTGTGCATCCCAAAAATTGACTCTAAAATCATGTGGCAAACATCACGCTACAAAATGATGTTAGGATTTGGGGATGTATGCCATGTTGAATAAAAAATTGACCATCTAATGTTACGCCTATCATCTCAAGATATTGTGGTAAAATATGATATCCATCTTTTGATTCGAAGTAGTCAATCCATGCAGACCTGAGGAGATCTATTAGGTTATAGTTTCACGAGGGTAAATAATGGCACCCATTTTTATATTCTTTTGGACGAAAAGATTTTCTTATACGAAACACGAGGAAGTCTTAGGTCTGAGAACATTCAGTGGGGAACCACAAAGAGCTATGCCACAGTCTCAGTTTCCGTGCCCTGGCAGTCTACTTTTTTTTTATGTCATGTGATTTAAAAAAGTATACATTAAGAGGCTCAGGACTATACGTCGAGATGTAGCCCTGAGGGCTAAATCTAGCCCAGCTTGGCACCCATTGAAAAGATCGGATTCTATGGCAACTTGGATAAGATTGATTAAATATCACAAGAATATTTTGGACACAATATATATCCACCGTTAAAAATGCCTTGCAATAAAAAGCATGTCTTTTAAATAAGAGTACTTTTAATTTCACATTCTTTCCATCCACCCTCATAAGTGGGTGGATGAAAAAAAAATGTGGGTGGAAATAAGGTGATTATGTGAGCAAGGCATTTTTATGTAAAGTCCCAAAATATGTTTTTCATTTAAATATATTTTCAATATGTCATTCACATGGAAAGTACATAAAAAGTGGTCCGATTAATCAAATATATTGATTTTTGTTGACTCTAGCCGGCATTGGTCTACTTCATAAATAATTTGATTTCCTAGCTTCCCATAAAGAAAAGGCAAATATTGCTTAAAGAATAAAAGAAAGAGGTTTACCCCATCATTGGCACGACAATTCACACCTCTATGTGACTTCGTGGCATGTCCGGACTTCCAATGCATTCATGAACACGCGCGCCACACAGTCACAAATATGTGTGGATTGCTTTTATGCACATGTAGGGCTGTCAATGAGTCGAGTCGGCAGAGGTTTTGCATTGCCCTAGTCCTAGGCAGGCATTAATATGGTCGACCCTAACCCTAGCCATAGCTGGCTTTAACATGGTTGACCCTAGCAGGGCCAAGGTTAGCCTAATACTGCTTAGAGAATAAAAGAACGAGTTTTTTACCCCCATCATGGGTGGACACGACACTCCCACTACAAAAGATAAGATCATCAGCAGCTGTTATAAACTGTCGCTATTAACAAAAAAAATTGTTGTTAATACTCTGGCCGCTAGTAGTCTTAATAGTTTTTTGGTTAATAGCGGTAATTTTTTGCTGTAAAAAACTGCCGCTAATAGTCTTATTTTTTGTAGTGTCCACACATCTGTATGACTGCATGACATGCACGAACTTCTAATGCTTGGACGTCCGTGAACGCCACACAATTACACATGTGTAGGCTGCTTTTATGCACATGTAACGTTGTCAGTGGGCCGGGTCGGGCATTTGCATTGCCCAAGTGATAGCCCTAGGTGGCACTACAAAAAATAAGACTATTAGTGACAGTTTTTTAAACAAAAAATAGCATCTATTAGTCCTGTCACTACTAAAAACTGCCGCTATTAATCTTGCCACTCCCAAAAATTGTCTTAACAGCAAGTGCCGCTAAAACACCTTATTTTTGTAGTGTGAGCCTTAATATGGTGGGCCCTGGCCCTAGCCTAGCGAGCTTTAACATGGTCGGCCTTAGCCCTAGCCCTAGCAGGCCAGGGTCAGGCTAATGTCGGTCTTTGGGCTTTTCAAAATTATCATTTTATTTTTATTTTTTGTTCTTATTTTATGAAAAATATATTTAATACCTATTATTAGATAATTTTAAATATAAATTATTATATGAAAGAAAGATAGCTCTATTTTTAAAATTATCAAATTAATATTCTAATCAAGCTGTCTATTAAGAATGATTAAAAAGAAGGGTACATTTGATAAAATAATATATATATATATATATATATATATATATATATATATATATATATATTGGGTCAGGGCAGGCCTGACGGAGCCTTGCAGTATCTTAGTTCAGCCCTAAATTTTAAGGCCTTTATTTTAAAGGCGCGGGCCCTCAAAATTTGACCTTAGCCATAACATTTAGGAGCAGCCCAGCCCTTTGACAGACCTATAAATATGATGGGTGGACCACCCATTCTTCGTGCTTTTCGGTAAACCTAGCTCTAGGTTCCTTCATAAATATCTCAATGTCTTTTTGACTGAAGCGTACGTTTATTTTCAACATAAGATTCTTCCTGCCTATCCAATTACACCTGTTGACACCGATGACCTCTTTGAATTAGATGAAGAACTTTTTCCCTTTACTCGTTGACACAATATTTGGAGATGATGGTCCTACCATCACACCATATTCTATATGACATAGATCACTAAAATTGATATGAAAGTCACATTTGTGTATGCCGCGATCATATTTATTTTGGCATATATGACACATGGAATCAAAATCTAGCAATGATCATAAGATCTATTATATCGAAAATTTAGACGAAAAATGATCTCCATCACTTAATTTAAAGCAATCAACAATTTAATCACATAAAATCTAGGTTGAAAAGGATGAATCTTGGGTTAAAAAAATAAAGGTACAATTGACCAATCAGTTCTCCAAAAAAAAATCTCTTTTAAGATAAATAATGGTAGAACAAATCATAGTGACAAATTTAGTTTTCGGTAATTTTTCGGTGGGGGGTCCTTTCGGTACATTTTGGATTAATTTCGATACATTTCGAAAAAAATTTGGAAAAGTTTCGAGAATTAAAAATATAAAAAATATATATTTAATATTTTAAAAAAAAAAAATTAGCAATTGATCCAAGTGGCCAAGCACTAACACGGAGCTCAAGCATTGAACTATAGAAGACAAATTGACAAAGGGTACGGTTATACTCACCCAAAGGCTGCTTTTTCACCCTACCTCCTCCACTAGGCATGCATTGACCGCCTTTGATCACATGGTAGAGGTCATTTTTTATCCCAATATTTTGCACAGTGGATATACAGATCATGATCGTACCATCAGACGGTCTCTTTTTTATTACACATGGTACACATCTCAAGAAGTGACGCTAAAATCATGCTTGAGCGTGATGGGAGTCATATGATTTTAGGGGTCACTTTTGAGATGTGTGTCGTGTATAGTAAAAAACCGACCGTCTAATGATATCCCCACGATCCATAGATCCATTGTGAAGAAGATGGGAACGAACAACGACCTCCACCATCAAATTCAAGGCAGTCAATAATTACCAGTTGAAGAAGTAGGGATGAGAAAATAACTAAGGAGTAAGGAGAAGGAAGTTGCTGTTGTTTACAAACTATTTTAGTCCCACATCGTTTAGGAGTAAAACGACCACACTCTACCCACTTATATAAGAGCTTTCATTCCCAATTAAGCATCCCACACAGCTAGGAGTGGCTCACCAATTAAATTTTCAATTTATTCGAAATATTTAAAATAAATAAATAAATAAATAAAATAAAAGGGGGAAAAAAATGCCAAAAATTTTAAAATTTACCGAAATTTCAAAAATTATGTCGAAAAATATCGAAATTACCGAAAAGCTTCGAAATTTTCGATTGACCCCCAATTCAGCTATTTTCGTGAAATTTTGTCAAATTTCGACAAAATTTGTCACTATGGAACATATTAGGCTGACTCAACCTGTATCCCCTTCCCTTGTGGAAGCAACATGTTATGGGTTCTAATCTCAATGCCTACTTTCGCCCCTTGTGCTGGTGTCCTCCTAATGTACTGCACCAAAATGGATCATCTTTGCATGCAAATTTGCGACAGGGTCCCACTTATCATTTATTACCTAAGAGCGCCTTAGACCTTCAACGTTTTCATCTTCTGTTTTACTTTACATTTTTCAAACTTGGTCTATTAATTGACATCCACGAAAATTCGACTTAGGTGAAAATGATGAGTTAGACAAAACTGCCCCTACAGTCTCATACGAGACCAATCAATCGGTCTCATACGAGACCGGCCCACTATAGGATCGATCGAGTCTCTCTCATTTGAGACCGATCGGTTCCATGTTATATCATTCACCCCACATGAGACTGATCAGTCTTATATGAGATCGAGGATTCCATTATAAGACCGATCGGCCTTGTATGAGTTTGACACCATCGGTCTTATAGTGGATTGATCACTATAATAAATAAGACTATTAGTGGCAGCCAAAAACCGCCGCTACTAAGAAAAAATTGCCGCTGATAGTCATAATAGCTTTTTTTATTAATAGTGGCAGTTTTTTACAACAAAAAACTACCACTAATAGTCTTATTATTTGTAGTGGATCCGTTTCGTATGAGTCCGATTGATCAGTTTTATAGTATGCTGATCCATTTCGTATGAGTCCGATTGATCAGTCTCATATGAAACCGATTGATCAGTCTCGTATGAGACCATAGGGGTATTTACATTTAACTCAAATTTTCCCTAAGTCCAATTTCAGCACATGTCAATATATTAATAGATCCTGTTTCAAAAGTCTATGTAACAAACAAAAAAGAGATCCCTACTGAATAATAAGGGAAACATCTGAACCTGTCTATATAACTTGCTTTACATAATAAACTCATGACCTTAGATAACTTGATGAAAAGAGGGATGATGATCCGTCTAGCTGTGTTTTATGATGGTCCGATTGTGAAACTCGTGATCACCCAAGAATAATATTGGTAGTCTCGATGAGGAAATAAATCACTAAATTGCAAGATCCAAAGGTCAGGGAAGACATTCTTCCTTGATCAGAGATGCGGCTTGTGTATGTGATATTTGGCATGAAAGAAACAATATGATTTTTGAAGAAAAATCTAATCATAAAAAGTTCATTCTAAGGAAGATTGTTGGAGATATTTCTATTCGAATGTACGGAGAAAAACTTGTTCACCAGTTGGCTAATGTGGAATGCAAAAAGGAGTTTCAGATTTCAGGTAAGTGGGGATTTGCAAAGGAGTGGGGAAAATCATATGCAAATGGACACCCCACTCCAATTGACGCTATAAAATTGAATATTGATGTGTCTCGTATTAATGACACATTTGAAATAGGAAGTATTTTTCGGGATTCTTCTGGGAATCATATGCGTCAGTGCGTATAGCTTCCATGGCACATATGCTGAGTTGAAGGCTATTTGTATGGGGTTGCATATTGGATTTGAAAACAATCTTTACATATTGTTTATTGAATCTGATTCATGGGTGCGGTAGACTGTATTAAAGAACACAAGGTGCCGTGGAGATATACTAAATCAAGAAGCTTATGCATGAGATGTCATGATTTAAAATTAATGACATGCGTTGGAAAAATTGAAATGTTAATCTAAAATAATATAAGAAATCGATCTAAGGCACGAGAAATATCGTTGTCTTTAAACTAATATCTGCTCTCATCACTTCAACAAAGTAATCACCAAGAAGTTACTGACAAAATGATTCCAAGATACAATGAATCGGCTATGTATTCTTATAAAAGATTTAGTGAATCCGATCACGCTATCCGAATATCAAATATTGCAAAAACGCTCTAATAAAGATCTTTAAAGACATAATAAAAGAGAAAAAAGAAGACTTTATTGTGGTGTATAAAATAATTATTTTAGATTTCTTAATTAGAAATCAAGTGGTATATTAATACACCATTTTCCTATGAAAAGGTGTTGCATGCATCCCTTCGAAAAAGACACGCTACTTAAGAAAGACACCTCTTTTGAAAAAACACCGGTTTGGAAAGACAATTCTTTTGAAATGACACATAATTTTGAAAAGAAACACCTCTTTGGCAAAACATAAATTTTAAAACTTTTAAATATCTAACAATCCCCCACTATTTAAAAGTTTTAAATATCCAACAATCTCCCACTATTTAAAATTTTTTAAATCAGAGCAAAACCAGAAATATATACATAAATGAAAATGTCTTACATACTTGAATTTTTACTTTAGTGGAAATAGCTCAAAATTTGTCAAGATCTTTAGTGAAACATAGTCTTGAACTGATGATCTTATTCAACGAATTCGAATTATTCCTCATACATATTTCATATATTTAGTATTCAATAAATAGGTTAGCACATTTAAGTCCGATGCTAGTACCCTGATTTTTCTAATCGTTTATGAGATAAAGCCAAGTCTCATTGAAGGCGGCTCCACCCTCAAACTTATATAAGTAGACTTATAAGATATGCCCCTGTAACTTTAGCATCTCAACACATAGTGTTATAACGTCTATTAAGAACAATGTTCAACCTCCACTATCCATTACAGGTAAAACACTATCTTTCCTGGGATGTTAATGAGAATTTAATTCTCATTAATATAATGTCCCTTTGTTTACCACGAATCTACAATTTGTTCTTCCCTTTGAACCTAAACATTAACCAAACAAATATTAGATAGGGTTCCCATCATAAGTGACAGTTTGGGTAAATGACTTTAAACTCATCCCGATTCTTCTTTTAGACCAATACTTTTCATAATTGCTTATAATTGTAATTATTAACATATAAAATATTTTTTCATACATTTCCGTCTAGATCCACAAATCATTTGTTTTCTTATGCATTAATAAGAAAACAAGTTTAAAAAAAAATTTAGAAGTTATGACTTAATCTTTATTGGATCGTCTACCAATGAAACCTTAAGTCACTTCAATATTTCATACAGACAACACACTCGGTTGGATTTATAGTTGCTTCTTAACATCTCTTGCGAGATGTTCGTTCTTGCTGATCTTCTCTATAGTGCAGTCATGCATTCTTGATTTGAAAGACAACAAGGGATGGAATATGAGAATGGAATGTTATACTTGGCCAAAGAGGTATGTATCTATTTTTAATGGTCATTATATGTAAAAATATTGGGTCATTCATCATCTCAAGGTCGAGATTGCCAGATTTGGTATTTAGCAAGCGTTGCGGGTGCTAGGTTGGCGGTGCACTACCCCGATACGCCATTATGGAAACTGTTCATTTGATGTCTCTTCATGAAGGAGACAAACTTGTTGGGTCGCTTTGAATGTGGCAAGGAGCACCCACCATAGTGCTTCCTTCAACCTCTTCAAAAGAGATAAAGACAAGAAGGTGTCATTTAAACATAAAGGAGACCGACCATCCCAAAATTAGGCATTAGTAGATGTTAGGATCATATCCTAGGTATATAATAGCAGTTGATGTGATATTTTGAAACCGATTGGATTGAGTTTTATAACCCGTTGAGTGCGACATAGGGTCATACTGTTTGACTTGATCATAGCCCTATTTGTAGGGCATCCATCTCAATCTTTTGTTCAAATGGCTGTGATGGTATAGCCACTCAATGAATAATTAAGTTTCATAAGCCATGTTGTGTGGCTATAGTTGATTGGGTCTTGACCGACCATTTATAGATCGATTACAATGTGGGTGATGCATGCATGTGAAAAGACATACTTTTAGCATTATAGATGATATTGAGCATTCATGCCTAACGACTTATTGCGTTCATGTGACATTTTCGTATTGATATGTGACCATGTTTTTCCTTACCATCAACTAAAAGCATTTGCAAAATTGCTCATGATCAACCAATCATTATTGGTTGGTGATTGAGTGGCCACGATTAATAGTTGCAACTAAGAACCCGCATGATAGGAAATATAATCAAATAGGTTCGAAGGCTAAGATTGAATGACTCTGATTTTTTGAATAATTTTATTTTCACGTTATTTTCTTGTGGGATTTTTTTTTCGTCTAGATGTCCATTGTCACTCATGCGTTTAGATGTGATTATAAGTGTGTGATGTATTTTAATGTTAGTTATTGTAACTACCACTCTTTGGATTGTGGTCCTCTCTATAACCGTCCTTTTGGAGTTACTTATTTTTCCATTTGTAACCGTTCTCTATTTCTAATGAAAAAGATAAAAGTTTCATCTAAAAAAAATAAAAAAATATTCATGTGTGGATTATTTATCGAAGGGGGGCTTGGACAAGGAAAACATGATTCGATGGGTGTGTCTCGATACCATTCCACCAGATATTAGTTCTCTCATTCGAAAAAAAAATTTATGCACTAGACATCGATTGTAATCTTCTGATTTTTTAATAATAAGTGTGGGGACCCTTCAGGGTAAATATATTAGGAAAGAAAAAGAAAAAAAAACACAAAAGAAAGAAACATCAAACTGTGTCAGGTAATAAATACATTATATGAGACTTTAGAAAAACATGCCTATTTTATAAAGGTTTTATGTTATTATAGACTAAAAAAAAGTTTTTGGTAAAAAAGGTTTTACGGAAATTAAGAGTTAAAAAATATGTGAGATCTCAATATTGGTTCTTAGTAAATTACATCATTATCCCTCATTCTTAACAAATTACATCACTACGCTCTTGCGTAACAAATTACATCACTACCCCTCTTTCTTAGCAAATTACATCATTACCCCTCGAGTGATGGGCGATGAGTCATATCCCTCATCCCCCATTGAAGGATAGTGATGTAATTTGCTAAAAATGAGAGTGCAATTTGTTAAGGAAAAGGATAGTGATGTAATTTGCTAAGAAAGATGGATAGTGATATAATTTGTTAATAACCTTTTAAAACCCCACATGTGTCAATATTGAGATCTTATATATCTCTGAACTCTTAATTTCCGTGAAACCCCATTTTGCTAAAACTTTTTTTTTTTTAGCCTGATAGCCTAAAACATTTATAAAGCAAGCATGTTTTTGTAATTTTCCCTACATTTTTATAGGTAGAGACCCTCTCGGGTAATAAACTTTTAATTTAAAGTGCCCAACTTACAGTACATCATTTGATAAATTTCTCAAGGTAAAAATGTTTCCAATGATAATGTTTCAATCATTTGATAATTTGGCCACTTTAATTTCTAACAATAAATAAATAGGTGGCATTATTTGCACTTAATTTTCTTGTTAAGAGTGCACACACTTTTATCATAAAAAAATCATTGACTACCTTGAATCAAATGATGAAGATTATTTTTCATCTCAATCTTTCACAAAAATAATCTTGAGATTATGGAAAACCAATCAGACGATCACATATTAATTTCACGTCGTACACATCCTCAAAAGTGATCGTGATCATGGGCGTATATCAGACGATCACTTTTGGGGATGTGGACCACGTGGAATCAATATAGGACCGTTTGATAGGTGCACCATAATCTCAAGATCTATTGTGTGAAATATTGGGATGAAAAATAATCTCAATCATCTTATTAAAGGCAGTCCACATTTCTTATGATGAGAAAGCTTATGCTCTGCACAAGAAAAACAGGTGCAAATAATGACCCCCTAAATAAATAAGTACACTCATCCATTAGTTATATCACTAACCTATTCGAGTTAAAAGATTATAATTAAATTTTGTTAGATGACTCATTTTCCGCCTCAAGTAACTCCCAAATCGGATTTACTATTGGATGACTGTAGCCTTGCTTGGCAAACTCTGTTCTAAAAAGATTTAGCCTACAATGAGCTTTCGCCCACGTGGATTGTAAAACAGTGTGCACATCTTGTGTGACCGGATGACATGTACGGGCTTCGGGCATTGAAAGTTTGTGCACGTCAGTCCCCGGAGACCTTTTGGAACTCTTCCCAATAAATACTTTTCACATCTTGCTTTCTCAAATGTTGGGGCAATCTCTTATCACAATATAATATTTAGACGTAGCCAGATCCTCGATCGACATGTGCTTCTCGCCCAATATTGTGCTCGTGAAAAGTGCTTTCTAGAAAAAGAGTGGCAAACAGGGCATTTGATATCTCATAGAACTATAGAAGTGCTTTGGATACTCCCCATTTGTGCGGTGGGAATCATTTTACCATTTTACCATTTTCCCAAAAAGAAAGCAACCCTACAACCCCTTTCTCAGTTGAATGGCTGCTGAAGTGGAAATAAGGCACGCAGTCAATTAATTTGTCTCCAACGAGCCGAGAAGTACATCTTCTCAGCTAGCCATTTATTTGGACTCTGAGATGCATATTAGGGCTGTCAATGAGTTGGGGCGCGTCTGGTAGGGCCAAAATTTCAGGGGCCCAATGGGAAAATGGCATATGTATTACCTGATCTGAGCCAATAGCACACCCAACGTGACCAAATCAGATGGTGCCCTTCAACTAACTCTACCCGCTGCCCAACCCAAAAACCCGACCAGACCCGGTAAAATGCCCCTCTTTCCCATATTCTTTATATATAAAATATCAGGTATGGTCAATCCGTTCGGACCCACTCGATTGTTGCCCGACCCAACCCGGCCCAACCCAACCTCTTAGCCAATCCAAACATCGGATCCGATGTCTCATGCCTGACCCGACCGGTCAACTTTATGTGCCGGACCAGGTAAAATATCTGGTTAGATTGGGTTGGGTTTCGGGTCGACCCAACCCCTTGACAGCCCGAATATCTATGCTCTCTAAATATGCTTATTTGTTGGTCCACTAACGCCACAGCAAACTGGACCTCGGGCTGCTCATTGTAGACAAATTCGTACTCAATTCCTCTCCACAATGGCGAGAAGCCAACCTGATCCAAATGGCGACCAAAAAGTTCCAAACACAAGCGGATTGGTTATTTCGTTCCCATTTCTATTACCCAATTCATCAATCAGATGATTTTACGTGTAACCCATTTTCATCTTGTTCTTAAACTGAGAGAGAGAGAGAGAGAGAGAGAGAGAGAGAGAGAGAGAGAGAGTCACCTGGAAATCCTTGTTCACCAACATCCCTACGGTGCAAAAAGCCGTAGCAACGATCGACATCACCATCTGCATCTCGATCACCAGCGAGTACGTTATGGCCTGCTTGGATCTCGCGTACGTCAGCTCGATCAACGGCAACACCGCCCCGTAAAGCGCAGCGGCAGCAATCGTCAAGAAGAATCCTAACCAATACTGGCCGTTCGATTCATTCGCGGGCCGGTCACCACTAGTATGAAGCCCAAGAATAACGGCTCCAACGGTCAAAAGAACCACTGCGTTCACCGAGTAAGGGGTATACTTGTGCTTAACTATAAAAAATGCGAAAACAGCAGTGAAGCCAAGCTGTGAAGAGATGAGTAGAGCAGTCGTCGAGACGGGGAGATACGATACACCGTAGGCGTATATGTAATCGTCTAATCCGGTGAGTAAGCCGAGTACTGTGCACGCCGCGAAGAGGAAGGGGGTCATCGCGAAGAGACGGGTTTCGCGGCCCCGGTGCCGCCGGTGCAAGTAAGTGAGGGTGAGAGGGATGAGCATGATGGGCCAGCCCCCGGTTTGCAGGCAGCTCGATAGCCATAACCGGTGGCCGCCGCGGACGAAGTAGAGGCGGAGGAGCAACGGGCCGCCTAAGTTGCCGGTGGCTAATATGGCTAGGTTTAAAAAGAAGAGACTCCTCTTTAGGTTTTTGTTCATCTCCTCTTCTTTGTTGGGTTGTTGGGTTGAGAGCTCCGTGTCCATGGCTATTTTGGAGATGGGAGAGCTGAGAAGCGTTTCCTAAATTAGGTTATGTATTAAGCCTTTCAAATTTCTGGTGATCATGTGTTGAATCTGACAACATTGATTTTCGAGATCTGACGATTTGGATGTGAAAACTTTATGTCTGCATCAGGGTTTGGAAATTATTGTCTAAGCCTTATCCTGATGGTTGATTTATGATATTTTATTTTCTGATTTCTGTGCCACAAAATCATCATTAATATTGGCCCTAATAATATATATTGCCATAGAGGTTAATTTTATGATATCTTAGCTACTAAAAATAAGATTATTATAGGCAGTTTTTTACTCTTTGTCACTATTAGCGGCAAGGATGCTACGAGAATATTAGCGGCAGCTTGCAAGACCCTATTGCATTTGTAGCCCACTCCTACTTTTTTACATGTCTGGAGCCGACCCAGTACTCACCAATTCTCTTAGATGTATGTTCAGGATCTGCCACCAAAGGTTATGCAGTGTTAAGATAACCGAAATCTGAAAACCAACCGAAAATTGAGCCTTTCAAATCCGCCTAAATCGGACCGGAACCAATTCTATCACGTTCGGTTTTGATTTTGGTAATTGATACCAAAAAATTGATAACTGCTTGGGTAGGTGAGAAAACTGACAAAAAAATTAAAAAATTAAAAACCCGAAAAAATAAAATTATGAAGAAAAACCTAAACCCTAAACTGAAATCAAATCAGTTAGGTTCAGTTTTGGTTTGGGGAGTGAAAAGTGTTATTAGCCGAAACCGAAACCAAAACCAAAATGTTCCTGCATATATCGGTTTTGCATAAACCGACCCAAAAAAATCAACATTTCAGTTTCGGTTTGATTTTACTGAATCTACCCCACTAACGCCAGGGATTAAGTTACGTTTGAGAGTTCTACTTTCTTATGACTTCGAAACTTTCGAGTGAGGAGTCCTCACTGAGGACGTACCGAATGGATATAAAGCTGATTAGTGGGTCCAATTAATTAATGCCCCTATTATTCGGTATTTTAACCAACTGCTGGGAGTACATTTTGATTGGGGCCTTATTAGCCCTAATACCTAAGGTAATGCTGCCACTCTCTCTCAAAGTGCTAATTTTAACAGTGTTAGATGATATATCATATTATGTACGGTGCTAATGTTCTACATCGAAACTCATCATCTTTTAAATTTTTTTTAATTTTTTTCTATATTAATATTAGACTCATTGAGAAGTGTTCGTCGATACGATTTCAATAATATATAATTTGTCAATTTCTAACAAGGACATGAAAAGTTACCCCCGTTTTAAGTGATGAAACAAGTCAAAGGATATAACTGTAATTTTGATAAAGAAATACTAATTGCTTCCATGCTTACACAAAGTGCTAAAACCAAACTTTTTTCTCTAGCTATTCAATTATGAATTCTTTTTTTTTTTTATAAAAGATTTCACTTATAAGATTAGAAAATATATGAGAAAATAACATCATGGATATGTGGAGACGCCTCCTCCAACCAGATCTCATCACATCCAGGTCGTAGGCCCAATTTTACTAAGGTATCAGTTGCTTGATTTCTCGTTTATTTCACAAGCGAACAAAGAAAAAATCTAAAAGACTTTAAAATTTTACAAGTATCATCAAACATGAAAGTTCGCTCCAAAAGGTCTTCAGCCTTCTCGGACACGACATTCAACACCCGAAGTGAGTCGCCTTCTAGAATAACGTCTTGAAATCTACACTGGTAAGCAAACCACAGATGAATTCTTCTTGCTTGAGCAAACTCTTATTTTATTAAATTTTTTACGAAAAGTCTTAATGAGAGTTAACCTAAAACTTTCTACTATTATAAATAAAACTATAAAAACTTTCTACTCTCTATAATAAAAAATTATTTTTTCCCAAAACTTAGACGAACCAACGCCTTAGGCATTAACCTTTTCAACTCGAATCGTCATAGATCTATCGTTCACGCTTCAAGAGGTGGGTACTCATCAATTCATCTTATTCTTCTCAGATCTCGTTACATAGGATGCGTTCGATCGCATATCGACAGATTTAAAAGTCTTATTTAGACCATAATATCTCATACATTAATAGATCTGTATGTTTAATATTATGTTTTCCGTTGAAATTTATATATTTTGTAGGTCGGTTTATATTTTATTTCTCTTTTTTTTTTCAATTAATCCCCTTGTTTGGCTATTTAATATTTTATTTATTTAAACCTTAATATCCTTTAATTCTAATAAGTTTTATTATTTAATATTATGTTTTCTCTTAAGTTGCATGTTTTATAAATCGGTTTATAGACATACATATTTAATATTTCACTTCCTATTAAGTTTGCATATTTAATATTTTATCTTCCTCTTAATTTATATACTAATTAAACATGAATATTTTTAAGTATAATAAATCTGCATATTTAGTATTTTATTTGTCTATTAAAGTTGTATGATTTGTAAGTCGATTTATTTTTTATTTCTCTTTTCAAATAATCTATTTGTTTGGCTATTAATATTTTACTTTGCTATTAGGCCCCAAAAAATTTAAATTATGTTATTAATTTTTTGTTTAAAGGAATAATAGATTAATAAATAGATTTCAATGCTAAAAAATATTGGGAATGCATTATCTTGAAGTTTCGGGTTCGAACTCACGGCAATGAACCAAAATTCGCTGCCACGAATCCAAGCTCGCGATTATCGATATACTGATATCGATATTTTGGTCATAACTTTTTACTTCTATCTCGGATTAACGCGATTCTTACAGCAAGTTGGAATCAATTCTGAATTACCCAAGGCTGCAAGAATTTAATATTATTTTCTAATTTTTATGATCAAAATTCATGTATATATTATATCTTACTTAAGGTCTTTCGATCAATGGTCATGATAAATCACAACTTAGGAAATGTAAATATCTTTCAATTTAATTATCCAATTATAGTAGTCTATATATATACATATATATATATATCACTTTTATTGCTTTAACGCAACCTCTTCGAAGTGTTAGAAATGCGATGTCCTGTATAAATCAAACTCTGACCTTCACGTTATTGAAATCACATTAATAACTATCTTATCCTATAAGTGTATTGGTGTTATGTAATTATATATACGTATAAACATAATAAAATCTAAATGTAAATCTATAATGTGTATATGATAGTGTTATGCTTTCATCTTTATCATGATATATGAGTTATAGACATGTTAGGTTATATGTACGCAAGTGTATGAGATCATCCTACACTTGGGCGTGGTGATTCGTCGAAATGGTATCGAAGCAAGGAATACATCGTATTCACATGGCTTACAACTCATGGTAGTATGGGACCCATGACGAGTCGGGTGAGTGCGAATTCAGTGTAACGTCATATATGGTGACCCTATTACCCCGAGTTTTAATATGATAGGATAAGATATGAATTAGGATATGAGGCTTAACCCTTAGGCTTTGGCTGTGGTGAGGTTATCCCACTATAGCTCATTTTAAAATTAATTTGTGAGAGTATGTTATGAGTATGAGATTAGATAAGATAAGTTATGAGTATAATAATAAGACACCGCTGTGTAGGTTAGCAAAAAATTAAAAACATATGTCTTTATAGGTGTCGTTCCTTGCCTAGCCACTGTAAGGGCAAATACGTCTTTCAGTCAAGACGGGTCTCTGAGAGACATTATGAGTATGCGTATGAATAGGTTTGGAGTTATATTTGGCCATTATGTTTTTTCATTAGGCTAGATGGAGGAGTATGAGTATGACACGGGGGGGTGTCATGATATGGTGGTATGAAACTATAGTGGCTCTCATATGATAGCTCGAGCAGCGACTTTGGCACATGTAATTTAGGATTTATGAGTATGTTATTTACGCTCATGCGATGTATAGACATATATGCGAGAATAATAAGATATGTTATGTTATGAGATACGGTGAGGTACGTTAGAATATGAGTGTATATATTATGGTCTTACATTTATGTTATGATATGAGCTCTTTGATATACATATAATTTTATCTTTGTCTTTCTGATTTCATTGATATACTATGGATATTGATGTGATATTTTTATTGTAATATTTTACTCGCAGGCGCACGAATCGGATTGTATATAGTGGGTGCGGAGTACGAGGTCGTTCCCACGAGGACTAATTTTGAAAGATCTAAAAGGACAAGCAATTCCAGAAATCTACGAGGTGGTTTGATGAGATGATAATTACTGACTACAAACTGAAATTTAATTGATAATTTAAAAATAAAGATAAAGATGAAGATACTAAATCCTCCCATCTTTGGTCTGTTCTTCCCATAATATAAATCTACGGATTAAACTATGAGATATACCAATGAAGAAAAATATCTTTTATGGAAGATAAATGGTCAACACCCCAATAGGTTCCACGTTGCATCCCTGCAATCAGGACTTAGATGATTTTCATATATAGATCTGAGATCAAGGGCATGGCTCGGCATACTTGATCTCAGGTTCAAATAAAAATCATCCCCAAAGTGGGCGAAAATTCCAACAAGAATACCTCCATAGATCTGAAATCAAGGGCATGGCTCGGCACACTCGATTTCATATTATGGAGTAATTAAGATAAAATTACCATTACAGATCCAAGATCCAGGGTATGGCTCGACACACTCGATCCCGGATCATAATCGTAATTAGATCCATACGATGAAAGCAAAAAGACCATATAACAATAATTGGGTAAAATTACCGTCACAGATCTGAGATCTCGGGCATGGCTCGGCACACGCGATCCCGGTTAGTGGCGGGGATTTCATCCGTTCTTGATAGCACAACAACCATAAAATAAGATCTCATATTTTAATTCTAAATTTATATTATTAAAAGTACATCCCTCGGATGGGAATCATTAGATCCCCATCCTTATGAATTTAGCCACACATATTGCAATTAAATGACATAAATAAATAAGAAAGAGAAAATAACATTAATTTAATGAATTAAAAATACCTCAACTTCAAAAGAAATTACTTTGATCCAAAAGTACGATGATCTTCAGAAATGAAATTAATGCAGGAATCAACTTGAACAAAAATAATAATAAACTGAAGGAATGAGTATTGAAAAATTAAAGGAACAAAGCTCTCAAAAAGGAACAAATAAAAACTCCCTATTTCTATGTCTAACTATGAAAAAGAAAAGCAAAAAACTAAAACTCTAATCTCCTATCTCCCTAATTTTTAATTCTCCCTCGAAGTGTTTGAGTCGCTTTAAATAGATTCCCGGTCGCAGAAGTCTCCCCAGTCGCCAATTTAGGGTCGATTAATTAACCCAATATGGTCAAAATCAGCTTTAAAGTAGTCAATTCCGTGTCAGACTCTCCTTCTACTCGATTAATGGACCCCCAGAAATCCGTGAATTTCAGCACACTTTTTATATTAGACATTACTTCGGTATTTCAGCCATAACTTTCTATCCCGAACTCGGATTGAGGTGATTCTTGCACCGTTGGAAAGCTGATGAAAAGATCTACAACTTTTGTGTATTGACAATTTCATATTTCGGCCGTCTTTAAGGTCCAAATTTAGCCTCAAGTCGCACCAAGTTCTCGATGACCCAAAGTTACAGTGTTTTGACATTATTTTCAGAATTCTTGGGCTGTTTTCCACACTTGGCTTGTATTTACCTGAAACACTTCAAATCTAATAATTCTCATCAGATAGCCTTCATCGAACAGCTAAATATAGGTATTTAGGGGTGAAATATCATCATATTTCAGTACTCATCATACCCCCAAACCTACACTTTGCTAGTCCTCGAGTAAAGCAAACTAAAGAAAATAAATGCCACTTTCGTAGGGAACACGATTGTACTTAGTATGTGCAACAAGCCTTTAAACCCCTAGGTGATCCCTAGTGGAGGAGTTGTATCTCCTGAGGGTTTACAGTGAAGTTACCCACAAACTTCAATACATTTTTGAAATCATCGATAAAATTGAGTTTTCAAAATATGATTTTGATAACATATATGCCATTCAATACTCAAAATCATTAATCAATTCAATATGCGAATTCTCAATTTTAAATAACAATGTTATACTAATCATACTAGTATCCATTCAAATTAGTCTAATGCTCAAATCATTAGAGAACTCATCTATTCATGCTTAAACGTGAAGTGTGTGCATACCCAAACCAAAATTCATTCATCTCAGAACTAGTTCAAACGGGAAACCGTCGGATCTGTTGTTTTGACTCAATCCTCACTTTAGGTATACTCTTGAAATAAAATCACTCCGATGATGGGTAAGTTTTTGCACACATGTGAGAGATCAATATAAAGCAAATAAAAAAGTCTCACATGATAAATGAAACACAATGCAATCAATGAATAAAAATAAATCTCATAAGAAGATACTTGTATATCCTAAGCATGTCATATCAAGTGTCATAAGCATCACATATTTACTCTCCACAAGGCAGTTACCAATGCAAGATCAGATCATGAAGGTCTTTTTGTAGGATTGTAATGGGGCTCAGGAAAGGGTAAGAAAGAAAGGGAAGTTGGGATTCTAAATTTCTGAGAAATAGGAAAGGAAACACCTTTTTGATTTTTCTATTTCTCTACTTTTTCTTTTCTAATCTCTCACTATTTTTCTCAATATTTTTCTCAACTTTCTTTTTCTTTTGAATTTCCTTTTCTTGAAGCACCTCATATTTTTCATTATTTTTCACAATTTTCTTTTTCTTTTTCTCCCCATTTTTTCTTTTATATTTTTGCCATACACTCTCAGTAAACACTACAACTCAGTAACTCTTCACTTACTCTCTTTTCGTTCACTCTCATCCCTCGTTCCTAATTTCTCAGAAATAAGAAGGGTAAAGCTGAATTTTCAGAAATGGTGAAGGGTTAAAGGTTAACGTGGCTTATCAAAGAATGTATAAAGGTAAATTTTTCAATAGGCTCAAAGGGGTACTAGAAGGATAAATTTATATAAGGTGGGTTATTTTAAGCACAAACAAGCCAAAGATGGCCTTCAATCATATCCTTAAAAGATGGTAACCTTGCCTATTTGGCTTGAGTAGATATACAGTACGCTCTAACATAATGATATGAATTTGATTTCATGCAAAGTCACAAGCCAAAGTAAAGTGTATGAGATCATGCAAAATAATTCGTATTCAAAGAAAACTCTGAGTTTATGTATTCACTCATCAATGATGGGAAATTAGCTCTAAAGCTCACTGGGTTTAATCTCCACTAAGAACCTAAGATTCAACGTTCAAAACAGTTCATCGATTTCTAAGTCTTAGCTTGGTATAAGTGTAAAAATTCTAAGCATGAATATCAAAATTATCCATAAAATATCACATTAAGCTTCATCATCTTAGATACAAGTAATCAGAATATGACATCAGTATTCTCAAAATTAAATTTACATGCATCATCAACTAAAGTTTGAAAACAATCGTAAAATAATGTGCATGATGACTTCAAAGATAAAAAATTTCTTTTTTTTTTTTTTTTTTTTTGTACTGTCGATTAATCGACTCAAAGGTGTCGATCGATCGAGAGTGGTAGGTTGATGTGATATTTTAATTGTGATATTTTACTCGTAAGTGCACGAATCGGATTGTATATAGTGGGTGCGGAGTACGAGATCGTTCCCACGAGGACTAATTTTGAAAGATCTAAAAGAGACAAGCAATTCTAGAAATCTATGAAGATCTAACAGTATTCTACCAGTTTTATGATTTAAGCGGTTGATGAGATGGTAATTAATGACTACAAAAATAAAACTTAATTGATGATTTAAAAGTAAAGGTAAAGATGATGATAAAGATGAAGATACTAAATCCTCTCATCTTTGGTCTGTTCTTCCCATAATATAAATCTAAGGATTAAATTATGAGATATTCCATTGGTAACAAACATCTTTTATGGAAGATCAATGGTCAACACCCTAATAGGTTCCACGTTGCATCCCTGCAACCAGGACTTAGATGATTTTCATATATAGATATGGGATCAAGGGCATGGCTAGGCACACATGATCTCAGGTTCAAATAAAAATTATCCCCAAAGTGGGTGAAAATTCTAACAAGAATACCACTTATAAATCTGAAATCAAGGGCATGGCTAGGCACACTTTATTCAGATTAGGGAGTATTTAAGATAAAATTACCATTATAGATCCAAGATCCAGGGCATGGCTAGGCACACTCGATCCCAGAACATAATCGTAATTAGATCCACACGATGAAAGCAAAAAGATCATAACAATGATTGGGTAAAATTACCATCACAGATTTGAGATTTCGGGCATGGCTAGGCACACGCGATCCCGATTAGTGGCGGGGATTTCATCCGTTCATGATAGCACAACAACCATAAAATAAAATCTCATATTTTAATCCTAAATTTATATTATTAAAAGTACATCCCTCAGATGGGAATCATTAGATCCCCATCCCTATAAATTTAGCCACACATATTGTAATTAAATGACATAAATAAATAAAGCCGGGAAAATAACATTAATTTAATAAATTAAAATTATCTCAAACTTCAAAAGAACTTACTTTGATCCAAAAGTACGATGATCTTTAGAAATGAAATTAATGCAGGAATAAACTTTGAACAAAATTTATAAACTGAAGGAATGAGTACTGAAAAATTAAGGGAACAAAGCTCTCAAAAAGGAATAATAAAACTTCCCTATTTCTATGTCTAACTATGAAAAATAAAGGCTAAAAACTAAGAACTCTAAAACTAAAACTCTTTCCTAAAATTAATTCTCCCTAATTAATTCTCTTTTTCCGAAGTGTTTGAGTCGCTTTAAATAGACCCTCGTTGCAGAAGTCTCCCAAGCCGTAATTTCAGGGTCGATTAATCGACCCAATATGGTCGATGCATCGACCCCCAGAAATCCGTGAAATTCAGCACCTTCTTTGTATCAGACACTGCTTCGGTATTTCGGCCATAACGTTTTTTTATCGAACTCGGATTGAGGTAATTCTTATGCCGTTGAAAAGATGACGAAAAGATCTACAACTTTCATGTTTTGACAATTTCATAATTCAGCCATCTTAAAGGTCCAAATTTAGCTGCAAGTCTTACCAAGTTCTCGATTACCCAAAGTTGTAGTGTTTTGACATTATATTCAGAATTCTTGGGCTGTTTTCTATACTTGGCTTGTATTTACCTGAAACACTTCAAATCTAATAATTCTCATCAGATAGCCTTCATCGGACAACTAAATATAGGTATTTAGGGGTGAAATATCATCATTTTTCAGTACTCATCATAGGTCGATCAATCGACTCCTTTGAGTCGATTGATCGAGAAAAAGCTAAATTTTTTTTTTAATTATTTTTTTTTAATAGAAAAATAAGTGACGCAAAATAGATAATCATACTCCCAAACCTAAAGATGACAATGTCCGCATTGACTGAAAGAAGTAGCGCACCCCCAAACCTGTTTGAAAAAGTACCTCAACACAAAGATCAGGTGCAGAGAATATGTGCATCAAATTAGAACATGACCAAAAATTTATTGAAGGGAATATGGTTACACTATTTTAGGGAATTAAAAAAAAAACAACCTAAACTAAAAAAATAAAATGCTAGAAATAAACATGAGAAAAAAAATAAAATAAAATAAAACCTAAATCCTAAACGAAACCAAACGGAAACTACACAATTGGGTTGCCTCCCAATGAGCGCTAGTTTAAAGTCGATAGCTCGACCTTGTGAATTGCTCAATCAGGGTGAGCAATTGGATCACTCAAAGGAAGAGTATCAGAGAATGCAATTGCTTTCTCAAGGAACGGTTTCAATTGTTGACCGTTAACTCGAAAAATATTCCCGTGTTTCGGGTTGATAATATCAACTGTCCCATTGGGGAGTATGCGAGAGATTTTGAAAGGGCCACTCAAACGGGTTTTTAGTTTCCCCGGAAATAGATGAAGTCGGGAATTGTAAAGTAGAACCTGTTAACCAACAACGAAAGATTTTCGTAGAATAGAGTGATCATGAACCTGTTTCATACGGTCCTTGTACGATTTAGCACAATCATAGGCATCAGCACAGATTTCTTCTAATTCATTTATTTGGAAACCCCTTTGAGCACCAGATTGCAAGAGATCAAAATTTAATGACTTAATGGCCCAAAATTCTCAATGTTCCAGCTCAATCGGGAGGTGACATCCTTTACCAAAGACCAACCGATACGGCGACATGCCAATCAGAGTTTTAAATGCCGTTCGATACGCCCATAGAGCGTCATTCAACTTTAGTGACCAGTCTTTACGATTCGGATGGATTGTCTTTTCTAAAATCCGCTTAAGTTCCCGATTAGAGACTTCAACTTGGCCACTTGTCTGAGGATGGTATGGCGTAGCGACTTTGTGCGTGACACCATATTCCTTCATTAATTGGGCGAACACTTTATTACAAAAGTGCTTTCCACCATCGCTGATTATCGCCTTTGGAATGCCAAAATGAGAAAACACTTGATCCTTGAGAAATTTGATCACCACTCTGTGATCATTTGATTTACAGGCTACGACCTCCACCAATTTCGAAACATAATCAACTCCGACAAGAATGAACGTATTTCCAAACAAATTTGGGAAAGGACCCATGAAATCAATCCCCTAAACATCAAAAAATTCAACTTCTAAAATTGGATTGAGCGGCATCATGTTGCGCTTTGAGATTCGGCCCAACATTTGACAGTTGTGACAAGATTTGCAATGCTGATGACAATCTTTAAAGATCGTCGGCCAGTAAAAACCACTTTGGAGGATTTTTGCTGTAGTCTTCTTGAAACTAAAGTGACCTCCACAAGCTAACTCATGACAGAACGAGATGATCTGTGGTTGCTCAGATTCAGGAATACATCTTCGTATGATTTGATCAGGACAACATTTGAATAGATACGGATCTTCAAAAAAATAGTGTTTCACCCAAGCTAAGAAAATGAATTTCTCATTCTTCGACCCATGGTGAGGTAATTTCTCGGTGACTAGATAATTGACAAGATCCGCATACCAAGGTGGACAATCAATCCTGAACAACTGTTCATCCAGGAAGTGCTCCAAGATCGGAACAGGCTCGTCAGATCTCTCAATAATTATTCGTGACAAGTGATCTGCCACCACATTTTCTGAGCCTTTCTTGTCCTTGATCTCCAAATCGAACTCTTGCTGCAACAAGATCCATCTAATTAAACGTGCCTTAGCGTCTTTCTTAGCGAACAGATAATGCAGAGCAGCGTGATCTGTGAATACCACGACTTTAAATCCTAATAAATAGGATCGAAATTTATCCAACGCGAAAATTACTGCCAAAAGTTCCTTTTCAGTGGTCGAGTAGTTCAACTGGGCATCGTTAAGAGTACGACTCGCATAGTAGATTACATGCGGTAATTTTTCTATTCGTTGCCACAGAACAGCTCCAATTGCATAATCAGAGGCGTCGCACATTATTTCGAACGGGAAGTCCCAGCTTGGAGATTGAATTATTGGAGCTTTTATCAATTCGGCCTTAATGGTTTCAAAGGCTCGCAAACATTCATCATCAAAAATGAACGGGGCATCCTTGGAAAGTAAACTGCATAGCGGTCGCGCTATCTTGCTGAAATCCTTAATAAAATGCCGATAAAAACCGGCGTGGCCCAGAAAAGATCTGATTTCCTTCACTGTCCTAGGGGGTGGTAGATTGGCAATTAAATCAACTTTGGCCTTGTCGACCTCGATACCCTGGGACGATATGATATGTCCCAAAACAATGCCATCTTTAACCATGAAGTGACAATTTTCCCAGTTAAGAACAAGATTCTTCTCCTGGCATCGTTCAAGCACTAGTGATAAATGATTCAAACAGTCAGCAAAACTGTTTCTATGGATCGAGAAGTCGTCCATGAAGACCTCGAGGAATCGCTCGACCATATCCGAAAAAATACTCAGCATACATCTTTGGAATGTAGCTGGTGCATTACAAAGCCCAAACGGCATTCGTCGGAAGGAGAAAGTACCAAAAGGACATGTGAAAGTGGTCTTCTCCTGATCCTCAGGTGCAATGACTATTTGGTTATAACCGGAATAGCCATCGAGGAAGCAATAGTACTCATGCCTGGCCAATCTTTCCAACATCTGATCGATAAATGGAAGAGGAAAGTGATCTTTCCTCGTCATCAAATTTAACTTTCGATAATCAATGCACACTCTCCACCCTGTTTGAATTTTTATAGGGACTAGTATGTTTTCCTCATTCTTCACCACTGTGACTCCCGATTTCTTAGGGACCACTTGTGTGGGGCTGCCCCATTTACTGTCAGAGATGGGGTATATAATTTCAGCATCTAGAAGTTTGATTATCTCATTTCGGACCACGTCTTGCATTATAGGGTTTAGTCTCCTCTGTGATTCCCTAGAAGGCTTAGCATTGTCTTCCAAATAGATTCGATGCATACAAACCGTGGGGCTAATGCCTTTGATATCTTTTATCGACCAACCGAGGGCACTTTTGTGCTCTTTGACTACATTCATGAGTTGGCCTTCTTGATGCGCATCCAATGTTGATGATATTATAACGGGTTGAGTTTCATTCTCCCCGAGGTAGACATACTTGAGATTTTTCGGAAGAGGTTTAAGTTCTAAGGACACATTCTCCTCCTCTTTCGGCTTTTCCTTGATTAATTCAATTTGAGTTCCACACTCTATTTCCTTTTCTTCTCTCAGACATGGTGTGGAGTCCAACATGTGATTCACTTCTTAGATCAGTTGATCCACACCAAAATTCTCTCCAACATGCGCAAGACAAGCTGCTAAAGGATCGTCCGTTTCGGATGCATGAAATATTTCCTCTATGATTTCATCGAGTATGCATGCTTCTGCATGTTCATCATCCTCCATGGGCTGCTTGGCAATATTAAAAATATTGAGTTCTACTGTCATATTCCCGAATGACAGATTCGTGATCCTGTTTCGACAATTGATCAGTGCATTGGAGGTAGCTAGGAATGGTCTTCCTAAAATCACTGGAATGTTATTTTTCAAATTTGATGCTGGTTCAGTGTCCAACACAACAAAATCTACAGGAAAGTAGAAAGAATCCACCTTAATGAGGACATCTTCCACAATTCCTCGAGGAATCTTTACAGACCGATCAGCTAACTGAAGGGTCATCGCAGTGGCCTTAAGTTCTCCCAACTCGAGTTCCTTGTACACAGAATAAGGTAACAAGTTGACACTTGCTCCTAAATCCAAAAGGGCCTGATCAATACGGTTATCGCCGATGATGATCGAGATTGTAGGACAACCTGGGTCCTTGTATTTGATCGGGAGCTTTGCTTGTAACACTGAACTAACTTGCTCGGCTAAGAAAGCCTTTTTCGGAATATTTGTCTTTCTTTTAATTGTGACCAATTCCTTCAAAAATTTAGCATAAGCCGGCACTTGGCGGATGGCATCTAGGAAAGGAATATTAATTTTTAATTGCTTGAAAATCTCATTTATTCCTTTCTCATCGCGATTTTTCAGTGGTGCCATCAATTTTTGCGGGTACGGTGCTTTAGGAACAAAACTTCTCTTCTATTCACTCTTTTCTTTTGATGTTTCTTTTGCTTGTACTTTATCATCAATTTCTTCTTTCTCCTCCGATTTCTTCTCTCCATCAGACTTTTCCTCCTGCCCTGGCAACACTACTTTGTTATCGACCTGCTTTCCAGATCTCAATATTGTGATCGCCCGAATTTGTTGTTGATCATCCTCTTGTGTTGGAGTTGATATTTTTTCAACAACCATTTGGCCCCTTGGGTTAGGAACTGGTTGGCTCGGAAACGATCCTTTTTCTCTTTCACAGAGAAAAGTGGCCAATTGCCCATTTTGGGTCTCTATTTTAGAGATTGAGGATGTGTGAGAATGAATGAGTTTCATCAAGTCCTCAGTAGAAGGAGTTTGTGTATGAGGACGTTGGGCAATATTTCCCTGTAGAATGTTAAATCCAGGTGGTGGAAATATTGGCACAAAATTTTACTGTGGTTGGTTTTGATAACCTCCCATTGGTTGTGCAAACTGAAAATTCTGGTTTGCCTTGGCTGCCCAACCTGATTCTGATTGTATTGAAATTGATTCGGGTTATTGAACCCTTGCTACTGAAATTGCCCTTGACCGATGTTCTGCTGCGGTCCTTGGTTGAAATTTTGTTGGGGATAAAAGTTCGTCCCCTGCTTCCTGGGCTGTATTTTTTGATTCTCTTGTTTCCATGAGAAATTTGAGTGGCTTCTCCAGCTATTTGGGTTATTCTCATTGAAAACGTTTCCTTGATTCCGCTCATAATTATTCACAACATTTAGCTGTTCAGATGTGTCTTAATGATAGTTCTGCATTAAAGGACAATCATCTGTCATATGCATTGGACTTGCACAAATTGAACATGGCTCAGGTTGTGTATTTACCATATGCACATTCTTCTTTAATTTCAATTCCCCCACTTGTTGAGTGAGGAAATCAATTTTAGCCATCAAATTCGGGGAATCCTTTACTACGTATAGTCCTCCTTTCTTGGTTGAACTCCCGGCTTGATCACGGGCTTTTGAGTTGTTCGAGTCTTTGTGAAATCCAGTCGAGAATCCTCGGCAAGCTTTTCTAGGAAAGCATAAGATTCGATTTCCTTAAGACTGTGAATCCTCCGCCATTCATTGACTCCACCAGATGTTTATTTGGTTGACTCAGTCCATTGTAGAAACACTGAACCAGTCTCCACTTTGAGTATCCATGGTGTGGACATTTGAGTAAGAGATCCATGAATCTATCCCAAGCTTCATATAATCTCTCATCTTCCTCTTGCGTGAAATCCGTGATTTCACGTCTAAGGACATTAGTCTTCGCCATAGGGAAGAACTTTGACAGAAACTTTTTGACCATCTGATCCCAGGTGGTTATGGATCCCGATGGTAGAGAATTTAACCATGCTTTTGCTTTATCCTTTATAGAGAAAGGAAACAAGCGTAGCCCTATGATTCTTCATTTGAAGTTTTGGTAAACAGATGAGCAGACTTCGACAAAGTCTTTGACATGCTGGTATGGATCTGCTCTCTCCATGCCATGAAAGATTGGAAGGATTTGAATGACATTTGTACGAATTTCAAGCCGGCCACCAGGTGTGGCGGGGTATACAATGCATGATGGGGTATTTGTAGTGACCGGAGAGAACAATTCTCTCAATGTTGGTTCGTCCTCTTGTTCAAATTGCCCATTCATGTTGTCAGTTATACTGACTTCAGTGGATGATTCCCTTGAAAATTTCTGCCTTGATCTAGCGTCCTTACGATTTGACCGGCAAGCACGTTCGATCTCTGAATTTAAAGGCTCTAAAGTTCTTTCTTTAGAAGACCTAGTGTGCATGCAAATGACGCACAGAGCGGAGGTTTTGGGCAGGAAAACCTCAAGAAAATTAATTTTTTTTTTTTTAATTAATTAATTAATTATTTATTTTTTTAACATTAAAATTAAAATTCGAATTTAAATAAAATTAATTTTAAAAAAAAAAAAAAATCCAAATTTCAAAAATTAAAATTAAAAATTTAAATTTTAAACCTAATGGCAACCCTAGAAAATCTTATCTAAAAGAGAAAAATAAGGGAAAGAATAAAAGATTCCTAAATTTTCTTAGGAAGGTATCCTAAAAATCTATACTTCCTAAAAAGACTCCTACAAAATCTAAAATAAGAAGCCTAAAAATTTCAACTTCCTAAAAGACTCCTACAAAATTTAAAATAAAAAGCCTAAAAATCTCAACTTCTAAAAAAAAATACTTACCTAAGAGAGAAAAATGAGGGAAAGAAGATTTTGCAAAGCAAAAATCCAAAATCCAAAAATTGATTTTTTTTTTTTTTTAATTAAAATTAAAATTCGAATTTAAAATAAATAATTTTTTTTATTTTTTTAATTCGAATTTCAAAAATAAAAATTAAATTCAAAAATTAAAATATAAAATTTAAAATTTAAAACCTAAAGACAATCCTACAAAATCCTATAAAATCTTACCTAAAAGAGAAAAAGAAGGGAGAGAATAGAAAGATTCCTAAAAAGCCTAAAGCAAGTAGTCCCACAAAAATTAATAACTAGATTTTAGAAAATCCTATAAAATATCTAAAAGAGGAAAATAAGGAAAATAAACTCCTAAAATTTTATTTATTTATTTATTTATTATTATTTTTTAAAGCAGAAATACTATTTTAATCTCCGAAAATTCCTAAAATTTATTGTCTATAAAAAATTCAGATTTTCTTAATTTAATCCCCGGCAACGGCGCCAAAAACTTGATGTGATATTTTTATTGTAATGTTTTACTATAAGTGCGAATCGGATTATATATATAGTGGGTCGAGTCTGAGATCGTTTGAAAGATCTAAAAGGACAAGCAATTCCAGAAATCTACTGAGATCTAACAATATTCTACCAGTCTTATGATTTAGGTGGTTTGATGAGATGATAATTACTGACTACAGACTGAAATTTAATTGATAATTCAAAAATAAAGATAAAGATGAAGATACTAAATCCTCCCATCTTTGGTCTGTTCTTCCCATAATATAAATCTACGGATTAAACTATGAGATATACCATTGAAGAAAAATATCTTTTATGGAAGATAAATGGTCAACACCCCAATAGGTTTCACGTTGCATCCCTGCAATCAGGACTTAGATGATTTTTATATATAGATCTGAGATCAAGGGCATGGCTCGACACACTTGATCTTAGGTTCAAATAAAAATCATGCCCAAAGTGGGCGAAAATTCTAACAAGAATACCACCATAGATCTGAAATCAAGGGTTATGGCTCGGCACACTCGATTTTAGATTAGGGAGTAATTAAGATAAAATTACCATTACAGATCCAAGATCCAGGGTATGGCTCGACACACTCGATCCCGGATCATAATCGTAATTAGATCCACACGATGAAAGCAAAAAGATCATATAACAATGATTGGGTAAAATTACCGTCACAGATCTGAGATCCCGGGCATGGCTCGGCACACGCGATCCTGGTTAGTGGCGGGGATTTCATCCGTTCTTGATAGCACAATAATCATAAAATAAGATCTCATATTTTAATCCTAAATTTATATTATTAAAAGTACATCCCTCGGATGGGAATCATTAGATCCCCATCCTTATGAATTTAGCTACACATATTGTAATTAAATGACATAAATAAATAAGGAAGAGAAAATAACATTAATTTAATGAATTAAAAATACCTCAACTTCACAAGAAATTACTTTGATCCAAAAGTACGATAATCTTTAGAAATGAAATTAATGCAGGAATCAACTTGAACAAAAACAATAATAAACTGAAGGAATGAGTACTGAAAAATTAAAGGAACAAAGCTCTCAAAAAGGAATAAATAAAAACTTCCTATTTCTATGTCTAACTATGAAAAAGAAAAGTAAAAAATTAAAACTCTAATCTCCTATCTCCCTAATTTCTAATTCTCCCTCGAAGTGTTTGAGTCGCTTTAAATAGATTCCCGGTCGCAGAAGTCTCCCCAACCGCCAATTTAGGGTCGATTAATTGACCTAATAGGGTCAAAATCAGCTTTAAAGTAGTTAATTTCGTATCAGACTCTCCTTCTCCTCGATCAATGGACCCCCAGAAATCCATGAATTTTAGCACACTTTTTATATCAGACACTGCTTTGCTATTTCGCCATAACTTTCTGTCCTGAGCTCGGATTGAGGTGATTCTTACGCCGTTGGAAAGCTGACGAAAAGATATACAACGTTTATGTTTTGATAATTTTATAATTCAGCCGTCTTGAAGGTTCAAATTTAGCCGCAAGTCGCACCAAGTTCTCGATGACCCAAAGTTACAGTGTTTTGACATTATTTTCAGAATTCTTGGGCTGTTTTCCACACTTGGCTTTTATTTACCTGAAATACTTCAAATCTAATAATTCTCATCAGATAGCCTTCATCGGACAGCTAAATATAGGTATTTAGGGGTGAAATATCATCATATTTCAGTACTCATCAGATATCACTCATGTAATACATCCACAATGCACCTGAGTAGAATGAAGTGGATTGCTGGTATATCTACTGAGTTTACGTGACTAAGTAAACTCATCCCACGAGAATCTAATGGTTGCAGGTAATTACGCTAGTGAAGTAGACGCCGACTATCCAGATCATGTCGACTTCAATTTTATTGATCCCGCAGACGTTGAGTATCAGGAGACTTAGGAGGGCGACGCTGCAGAGTATCAGGAGGATCACAATGCTGATTTTGATCCAGGCACTAGTTATTGACATTTATAGACTCGGCACTGAGTTGTTTGATATTATCATTATTCACTCTACGCTTCTTTTTATCGGATTTGTCTCTGACATTTATTTTCTTTTACTAATGGTTATTTGAATTTTTATTGCATTTATTTAGTATTTATGATTGCTTTTATATTCCACTTTTAAGTGTTGGCTTTCACGGACTTCGTGGAATCAGACTTGCCGATAACTCTGACTAAGTTTATATCCGCTTAGCATATCTGGGATATGTGCGGGTCTTGACAATAACTCAAAATTCTATGCTCGATACGTATCGGCCGATACCGATACGTATCACTCATTCAATGCGTGTGAAGTGTGAATCAAAAGTGTTTACACATGTAAACTTGGACATTGGAAAGTGTCTTTGTTACCATTCATTCAATGGCAACTGTGACTTTCATATCACTGAAAAGGCAACCGATTGTTTTGTTTTTGCCTTTTGAGTATCTCTAAACACACCAATACATTTACTAAAAGCACCAGCATTCTAAATCTCTTAAAATTCGTTGATTGCTTTAGATCAGAAGATGGAGATCGTGTTTCTCCCCAATCATCTCACTACAAAAAATAAGACTATTATCGGCAGTTTTTCTAACAAAAAACTGCCGCTATTAGTCCTGTCATTACCAAAAACGGCCGCTATTAGTCTTGCCGCTACCAAAAATTGCCTTAACAACAAGTGCCGCTAAAACACCTTATTTTTGTAGTGTCTACCCAAAGGATCTTGAGAGCATTTCACACCTATCCAATGGTCATTGTTTGATTCTATATGTCACAGATCACCAAAATATAGCCCTAAAATCACGTTTGAGTGTGACGTTTGTCATAGGATTCAAGATCCATTTTTTTGGGATTTATGACATGTGAAATCAAATAAGGATCATCTGATACAGGATATTTGATCTAAAGATCCATTTTATGGGAGATCGGGGTGAAACACGATCTCCATCTTCAGATCTAAAGCTATCAACTGGTTTTAAGGGTATGGGTTGTTAGTGATTTTACTAAACATATTGGTGCATTTAGAAGTACCCATGTTTTTCTTAAAGTGTATAGACGTGCCTTTTCAGTGAACAGCCTTTTGAGGTACACATTATTTTTGCCTTTTGGTATTTTGTCATTAAAGTGTACAGACGCTCAAATACTGATTTGACAGAGATGTCTGTCACTGCCGCGTTGAGCAGCTGACACATGTAACATTTGTTCAGGCTTTATCATTGCAATTACCAATTAAAAATATAAAATCCGTTGATATCTGATACGTATTGAGATCGATATGTATCGGTTGGCCAGAAAATCGATACGTATTGCCGATATATATCGGTATCGATCAAAATTTGATTCCTTAATTTCTCATCTCATTTTTGCCGATGACATGCCTTTACTCGCTTCGTCTAGTTTGAACTCTTCCATTGAAATTAAAAGTATCATGGACTCTTTCTATAAGTTATAAGAGTTTCATATCAATGCTAACAAGAGTAAGGTTTTCTTTAGTGAAGATTGCCCTAATAAATTGGCCATTTGCAATATCATGGGATTTAGTTCTTCTAATCAAATACTTAGGTTTGCCTCCAGTAGCAGTAGGGGGCCTTAGCATCACAAAAATTTCTCATTGGAATGATTCTAGCATGCTTCTTCTCTTCTAGAAGCTTAACAGTAATCCTATGTCCCTTTGGGCAAGATGGTATGTTGGGCGGAGTGACATATGGTCTTGTTGTCTATTACACAATCACCCTTTGGCTTGGAAGGGAATACCGTCGGTAAGAGATCTTGCTAGGAATGCAATTAAATTGATTATAGGGAATGACTCCTCTGTTATTTTCTGGCATGATATTTGTACCAGGGATGGACCTCTCATTCAGAGATTTGGGAGAAGAACAATACTTCAATCCCAGATCAACGATGAAGCCAAAGTGTCTAAGGTCATTGTGGATGGAAAATGGGTTCTTCCTAATGCTTATACTTGTAGAATGACAGCTTCTTGGGAGACGGTTGTAGAAGTGAATCTTCCCTTGGGGAATAGGGAAGATAAAATTATATGGGCCCCAAGTTCTAGCAGAATCTTCTCGTACAAATAAGCTATCACTCTTTTGAGAGAAGAAGGCTCGAAGATTTTATGGCACAAATTTATATGGTTTAAGGAGTATATTCATATACATAGCTTCTCGGCTTGGATGGCGGTGCAAAGAAAACTCATGACCATTGAGAATCTCACTAAGAGAGGGTTTCTTATCCCCTCAAGATGTGTCTTATGTTGGAACAAATGATCTGTTGGATTATACCAATTAGGATTGGAAGAAGATGACACTCTAAAGAGAAAAAAGTTGTTCTCTTGTGTAGAAAAACACCAAAAATAAAGACTAAAGTGATATACTACTTAGAACCTTTCAAATTTCATTCATTAACTTGTAAAATGAAAATGTATGAGTGATAAAAATAGCCCAAAATACAAAATCGGGAATAAATAAACATACACTTCCAAAGCAACTACCTAACCTAAAAAAAGATAAAAAATTACATTCTCAAAGTATATTCCATATTCTCAAAACCTTACATCAAATACACTAATTTCCTGTGACAAAAATATTATTCCAAGATTAACCAATATAACTCAAAATGGGCCAGATGGGCCGGTCTAGCTTATAATTCTAACAGCCCCCCTTGAGTTAGATCTATTGAACGCCGAGCTTTTCTTTGATTTTGGTAAATATTTCTTTCTTCAATGCCTTTGTAAAAATATCCGCTATTTGATCTTGTGATTTGCAAGGTTTCACATCAATTTCACCATCATTGATCAAGTCACAGATGAAATGATACTTAATTCGAATGTGCTTACTTTTATAGTGAAAAATGAGATTCTTGGTTAGTGCAATGGCTGAACGATTATCACGAAATAAAGTTGTAGCTTAAATTGATGGATGCTTAAGTTCTTCTAAAACCCATCTTAACCAAAGTGCTTGACAATCCGCCAATGCTAATGAAATGTACTCCGCTTCGGTTGTAGAGAGAGCAACAACTTGTTGTTTCTTTGAAGTCCATGAAATTGAACCCGAACCAATATTAAAATTGTAACCGGAAGTGATTTTTCCATCATCTACACTTCCACCCCAATCACTATCACAATATCCAATCAAACATGAATTTTGAACTATTTTATAATATATACCATCATTAATGGTACCACATATATATCGCAAAATTCTCTTTTCGGCATTCCAATGACTTCTTCTAGGTGATTCCATGAAACGGCTAATCATGCTAACTGCAAACATAATATCCGGTCTCGTGACGGTCAAGTACATGAGGCTACCAACAAGACTCCGATCAAGAGTTGATGGTGAAGATGTTCTATCCTCTTCATGCTCACAATTTTGAGCATCTTTCAATTTTTCTTCGTTGACACAAATAGACTTTTGTTTATTTTCTTGGAAATCCCAATCCCAAGCTTCTTCTTCATTAAATTTTACGTCTCTACTAATGATAGTTTTCTTGGTGATGAAATTAAACAATTTGTATGCTTTTGAAGTTTCACTACAACCAATAAAAATATATTTTTTAGAGTTATCATCCTATTTTTTTCTTCTTTCATCCGGTACAGGAGAATATGCAATGCTAACAAATATCCTTAAATGCGCAACACATGGTTTGTGTCCATTCCATGCTTCTTGTGGTATCATGCCTTCAATAGTTTTGGATAAGGCACGATTCAAAAGATAGTTGGCACATGCAACCGCTTCGGCCCAAAATATATTTGGCATCCCTTTGGCTTTTAACATACTTCTAGTCAATTCCATAAGGGTTCTATTTTTTCTTTCAGCAACATCATTTTACTGAGGTGTGTACCAAGTAGTTAATTGATGCCGAATGTCATTATCTTTTAAGAAATTTTCAAAATCATGATAAACATATTCACCATCTTGATCGATAGGCAAAGTTATCAATATAAAATCACTTTGCTTTTCAACCAAGGCCTTAAATATTTTGAAGTGGCCAAATACCTCCGATTTTTCTTTGAGAAAATAAACACAAAATTTACGACTATAATCGTTAATAAAAATAAGGAAATAAGGATTACCGCTAATAGAAGTGGTGTGCATAGGCTCGCATAAGTCCGAATGAACAAGCTCAAGAGGATTTGATGCCCTCCAAGCTTTCCCAATCGGAAAAGAATTTTTTTGATGCTTTTCGAGTACGCATCCTTCACAAACTTGATCTTTGCGATCAATATTTGTCATGTCTCTCACTATGTAATTTTTGCACATGAGAGTCAAGGAGTTAAAACTCAAGTGGCCATACCGAAGATGTCATAGTCATGATTTATCTTGGATGATGGAATTGAAGTAAGAAAGAACTTTATTTTAAAATTTAAGCGAAAACATCTTGTTTGGAGTCATCTTTACTTTGGCAATGAGAGCGTTGTTCATATCTTTGATTTCACATGCATCTCCTTTGAAATAAACATTGTGTCATTTCAAAAGGAGTTGTCCAATACTTAGAAGATTGTGCTTGAGGCCAGGTATATAGAAAAAATTTGAGATGCGTTTGATGCATTTCTTTGATTGAACAAGAATATCACCTCTTCCTTTTACGAAAAGTCATTTATCATTACTGATTTTTACTTCACTTTGAATAGATTCATCCAAAGTGACAAATACATCTTTGTTTCTCGTCATGTGGTTACTACAACCACTATCAAGATATCAATCTTCATTGAATGTAACTTCTTGAATATTGCAAGCAAGAAAGAGTGTCATCTTTCTTAATTTGATTGTTCTCTTGAACAAAATTTGATTTCTTTTTTTCTTCTTTCGCCAATCTTTTTCTATAAAATTTTATGGTGTGACCATATTTTTGACAATGATAACATTGAAAATTAGAAAGAAAAGATCGGCTTCTTCCTCTTCCCCTTCCTCTTGATGACGAAGATGTCTCATCTTCATCTCTTGCTTGTGCTTGATATCTTCCTCCATTATGCCTTCCTCGTCCGTGATTAAAATGTCTTCCTTTTTCACCTCTAGTACTTTTCTTAAAGGAAATTTGAGTTTGAAAAGGTTGCTCTAGAGGAGAAGAATCAAATTGCTTCATGCGAAGTTCATAGGATTGAAGTGATCCTAACAAAATTTTCAAAGACAAAGCAGATAAATCCTTAGATTCTTCAATTGCAACAACAATATATTCAAACTTACGAGTCAAGCTTCTAAGAATTTTTTCTACAATTCTTTGATCTTGAAGATTTTCACCATTAATCCCTAATTGGTTAACGAGAGAAATTACTCGATTGAAAAAATCTTCAACCGCTTTCGAATCCTTTATTCTTATAGAATCAAACTCACTTCGAAGAGTTTGGAGCCACACCAATTTGACTTTATCTTCGCCTTTGTATGAAGTATTGAGAGTATTCCATACTTGTTTTGCCGATGACACCCATGAAATTCTTTCAAAAATAACTTTATCTACAACTTGATAGATGAAGAACAAAGCCTTCTTGTCCTTCTTGCGATTTTCTTTCAACTCATTGAGTTGAGCTTGTGTGAGAGCCGCTTAATCCTCCGATTCTACATATCCGGTGTCAACAATATCCCACAGATCTTGAGACCCATATAAAACCTTCATTTGAATACTCCATTGATTGTAGTTCTTACCGGTAAAACGAGAAAGTTGAGGTTGCAACATATTGGAAGCCATAAATCTCAAGCTCTGATACCACTTTGTTGGATTACACCAACTAGGATTGAAAGAAGATGACACTCTAAAGAGAAGAAAGTTGTTCTCTTATGTAGAAAAATACCAAAAATAAATACTAAAGCGATATAATACTTAGAACCTTTCAAATTTCATGCATATGACTTGTAAAATGAAAATACATGAGTGATAAAAATAGCTCAAAATACAAAATCGAAAATAAATAAAGATACACTTCCAAAGTAACTACCTAGCCTAGAAAAAGATAAAAAATTACATTCTCAAAGTATATTTCATATTCTCAAGACCCACATTAAATACACAAATTTCTTATGACAAAAAAACAACTCCAAGATTAATCAATATAACTCCAAATGGGCCAATGACCCAAAAGATAAAATGGGTCAGATGAGTCGATCTAGCTTATAATTCTAACATTATCACTTATTTTTGGGTGTCCTTATACTAGATGGATTTGGTGATCTATTATCTATAGAGTGGGGATCGGGAAAGGAAGGGTGGGCCCTATTGAAGAAGAAATGGAGTTTCTCATGAAAAGCACATTTGGCTTCCGAAATACAGTGGCTAAGCTTGCATTCTAAGCTTGGATAAGGATATGGCATATATGGCCAGAGAGAAAGTCTCGTAATTTTTAAAACAGTGTACCCACTAGAAAGTCACGCTCAAGAATATTGTCTGTGATGTTTCTGTGAAAGTTGATATCGTTGAAATTGATTCCAATGATTTGAATCTATATAGTGCTTGGCACATTCTTCAAGGTGTTAAGAAGGCATCAGTATGTAGTTGGTCACCCCCTCCATATCAAAAAGTTAAGATTAATATTGATGGCTCTCTGAATGCTCATGGGGCTGGTTTTGTGTGTATCTTGAGAGATCATCACAGATCTATAATAGAATGTAAATTTCGATCCACGAACAAAATGACATTCTTTCTATTGGCGTTGAAGCTATCTAACATGCATTGAATATTGCTTTGGAATTGAATCTTTCCTCGGTTATCATTGAATCTGACTCTCTTGGAGCCATTAACATGATCAATGGTCGCTGGCCGACCCCATGGAATTTAGTTGTTTCTATTGAAAATATTAAGCACGTTGCAAGCAATCATGGGAGCTTTGAATTTCGCCATATTCATAGAGATTCAAATAATTGCGCGGACTTCTTACCTCGGAATGGAGTGGATGCTAGCGCTGTTGTTCGATGGAGGCTCGGTGATATTGCTTCTTCTCTTTATTTTCAAACCTTAGAAGATTTGTCATGTAACCCTCATATTTTGTAATTTTTGTTTTTTAAATGAAAGGGTTGGGGACCCTCCAACCCGCTTTTACATAGAAGGGTTTTTTTAGTCAAAATCAAAATTTGCCTCCATGTTTTTCAAAAGATCGCTACCTCTTCTAACTAAGAAAACCTTGTCAACTATCACATTAACTTTTAAATATAAAAAAAATGTATATCATTTTCATTTCAAGTTCGCCCTATATTTTCTTCTCAAATATATTACTTAAAACAGATAAATATTCTTCTAAAGGTTACATTTTATCATACTGTAACGATAACTTCTATACTTTTCAAACTAAGAAAAAAAAATAATCGTTATGCCAGATACAAGAGATTTAATTATAGAGCGAAAGAAAAACCTTATTGCACAAACCTTCTTCTATATTTAGTGAAGCGTGTCAAGCCAAAAATGACATCCTGGATGGCCTTAACTTCAAGCAAGGTTCTTTATCCATTCGGTATTTGGGCATTTCATTATTTTCTTCAAGAATGACCACTCTATGTGCAGTCCTCTCATTCAGAAACTCAAGAATAGATTGGAAAGTTGGAAGGGGCACTTTCTATCTTACGCTGGTAGACTGGTTTTGATTTCTTCTGTTTTGAGCAGTTTTCAGGTATATTGGACGGGGGCCTTTATCCTTCCAAAGAGAACTATTAAAGAGTTGAAAATATTTTTCGTCGGTTTCTTTGGAGAGGACCGTCCTTGGCCCAATCTATGCATCCCATCAATTGGAAGCGAATTTGTAAACCGAAAGAGGAGGGTGGTCTTGGCATCCACAATATTGGTGATTGGAATAGGGCTGGTATGGCAAAACTCTTTTGGTCTATTATTCAAAATGAGTCTCTTTGGGCTAGAACTATACAGGCTAAGTATGTTGGGAGACAAAACATTTAGAATTGTTCTTTGCCAAATGATCCTTCTTGGGCTTGGAGAGGTATCCTTGCTGCCAGAGACGTCGTTTTAAGAAATTGCTGATTAGTGTTGGGGAATGGGGCTACTACTAGCTTCTGGTTTGATCCTTGGGTTAATGGAAAATCTCTTATTCCTACATATAGTAGAAAACTTCTACTTCATTCCGGTTTTGATGAACACACTTTGGTCAATGATGTGGCATGAGATGGAGAGTAGATCTTACCACATACCTCAACGATTTGATTGAAAGAAGCCTGGAAGGATGTTCGTTCTATTGATGCGCCAAATATGGACCTGCATGATAGATGGAATTGGGAACTTGCAAGAGATGGAAAATTTTCTCTTCGATCTGCTTGGCATGCTATTAGAATCAAAGGAGTGGTGGTTGATTGGAAATACTTTATTTGGAATGCGGGGAATATTCTAAAGCACTCTTTCTGTGCATGACAAGCAATAAATTTTAAGCTCATGACTATGGATAATCTTTACAAAAGGGGTTTGACTATCTCTTCTAGGTGTGTTTTATGTTGGGCGGATTCGGAGAACATTGAACATTTATTTTTTGGATGTAGTTATTCTAAATAGATTTGGAGATCCATCAAGTCCAAGTTGCGAATCAGCACTAATACACTTTCGTTGCTTGAAGAGTTGAAGATTTGCATGGAAAAGGCTAAGGGGAAGAAATGGAAGGATCATCCGATTAGAAATGCATTTTGCACTACCATTTCAGTTATTTGGAGAGAGAGAAATGACTGGATATTTAGTGATGTGGTCACTCAAAAGAGGACGATTTTTCATAATATTATTAGAGAAGTCACTTTTCGGGTGGTGTTTCTAAAGCTTCCCGAGGATGATACCGGTATGAGGGCGACATGGAATTTGTATTAGGGTGATTGTGGGGATTAATAGGGGTGATGGTGATGCCGAAGCTCCTGTTGATTTTTTTACTGTTTGATTTTTTTACTTCTTTGTAATATGTTACTTCCTTTTAATAAAATGGGTGAGGACCCTACAACCTCAAGCTTACCTATCAAAAAAAAAAAAATCAAAGTAGTTCAAGTGATCGTTTGCATCAACCAAAGGTATTGACATTTTTGCTAAATCAAAGAAGAATTTAGGTTTGATTTAGGTCATTTTTTTCACGCCTACGGTAGTTTTTAGAAAATCGTGCTGTGATGTGACTAATCGGTCTCGGGCTTTCACTAGCCAATGAAGGTATTTGTGATCTCGAACGGCTACTAAAAGACCGATTGGTCATTTAGTAGCCGTTCGAGATCACAAATACCTTCATTGCTTTTTGCACATTGTTGGTTAATTATGCTTTTTTTAAAATTCTTTTGGAATATAGAAAAAAGTTCTACCAGTTGTGTTACATCAATGGTGACACAAATTCAACACATTCAAGTACATGAAGGGACACAAATTCAACATGTTCAAGCATATGAAGGGATCACAGAACGGATTACCACTATCTACATGTCAAGTTTTCTAACCTCGTAAGACATAAAAGCCTATGCATGTTGTAGCGATAGACACCCCATTTTCGCCTTCTCGGAGTATAAAAACCTGCTCGGTCAATTCTTGACTTTTCCCATGAATTTTGGCATTATTAAAATAAGGTGTTTTAGCGGCACTTGCTGTTAAGGCAATTTTTGGTAGCGACATGACTAATAGCGATAGTTTTTGGTAGCGACAGGACTAATAGTCTTATTTTTTGTAGTGTAGAAAAAGACCAACCCTCTCTAAGAGTCCTAAAACCCTAAAAACCTTGGGACTTATGCATCATAACTATAGTGCATAGTTAAGCCCCAGGCCCTGTTGACCGAAGGTCAAAGGTTGAGCTAGAACCATGACAATATATTCTCTATTTGGAAGATTGGATGTGAACGTTTTTTACCGGACTTTGATATTTTAGCAATAATTTGATATGATAGAATTTATGGGTTTTAAAGTTTCGCAAAAAGGCTTGTCATTTGAAAGTTAGAAATTTAACTAAAATGTAAAAAATCGGAATTTGTCTTTTAAATGAAAAGTTGACTTTTTATTCTTTAATATTTTTTTATCATAAACTATTTTTATTAAATTCAAATGGGGGATATTTCATAATTTACATGTAATATCTTAATTAAATGGAAAGGAAATGATATTACATGTAAATATGAATGTCTGTATGTCCTGACCTGCCCTGTCTATCCTTAAATCTCTGAAGTCTCAGTTCATAGACTGAATTATGGGCATGACATCATGCATGTAATTCGAATTGTGCGCGTGTTGACCTACGCACAATTAGTTCCGAATTATGCGCATGACATCATGCGTTCGATTGCGCGCGTGCTGACCTATGCACAATTGACCCAAAGTTGGACCAGGCCTTCCTTTTCGAGCACTGCCTGTAGTCCCCAATTGTGCACATAAATCTATGCGCACAATTGATTGTGCTCACTACTATGTGCATGCAATTGGTTCGGAGTTGGACCCGGCCGATGATTCCCAAGACTGCCTAAAATTTCCGATTGTGCACATGACACCATTCGCGCAATTTGATTACGCACATGGCTCCATGTGCATAATTAGCTCCAAGTAAGTTGGAACTAGGATTCCCGACTGAGCCAGTCAACCGGCCATTCTTGAGTCAGTGACCGACTCAAAGTGGATTACGCACTGTGGACTTTGCACGTAATTCAATTACATGCATTGTTACATGCATGTAATTGGCCAATTGCACACACATCCCCATGAGCGTAATTAACCCGATACCTATAAATAGATCCCCTACCTAACTACCAAAACACCAATTCACTAGTTTTTCCCTTCTCTTTCTCAAGCTTCTCCCTTTTAGAAAATTCGAGGCTTTTTCTGAGGCTCCCATAGAAAGGAGTTGAGCTGCATTCTAGGATCCTAGAATTGCACACTCTTCTGTAGGAGCCTCAAGTAGTCGAGCTAGCGACACTAGCCTACTAGCCTTGACTCTCAATGGAGTATTGAAGGGATAAATGCTTAGCCTTTGAATCCCCCTTAGGAACCAGCCCAAAGCAAATTAGGTCCCTAATCTTTCCCAATATTTTAATCAAGCCTTGTCATCCTGATATGTCCAATGGAGCTTACGGATGGTACTCGAGAATGAGGCCGATCCTCCTTAGCATAGTAGGCTTCAATCCTCTTTTTGTTAGATAGACCCAATAGGAATAGGAAACCAAACTAGTTAAATCCTAGGCAACCCAAAGCTGCTAAAATTGGTCGGCCGACGTTTAGTAAAGGAGTCAACCCACACCCGCACCACACCCAGGCGTGAATAGTGACGTGTTACAGTGTCGATAAATATCTATAACTGGCAATCGCCACAACCCAGGTACTTTTCATTTAGAATTTACCTTTTCTATTTACTAATAATATATTTTCCTCTGGTGCATCTAAATATTCCCCCTTATCATCGCTTTCCGCCAACCTTCGCAAATAGAGTCCACTCGGACTGAATTGGGCCACTTATTCTGGGACTCGAAAGGGGCCTAGAAAAGAGCGCGTACCAACAGAATGGTAATCGCAATGAGACTCATTTTGCTAGGGTTGCCCTGATTTAATTAGTTTGGTTTTTGTTTATTTTTCTGCTTTATTTTTTACTTTGTCACACACACACCGCATACTCAGCTCTTTTTCAAAACTAAAATGTCATAAATCTGTAAATTGAACTCTACTGATAATGACCCACCCTCATGGGGCTGCCATAACAATTCCGAGTATAACGTTAGACCATCTCAACAATTAGCCCCAATGTCGTGCTCGGATAAACATGGTCGGTGATGGCGAAAAGCTCCCCTTTACTCCATTAAATAATAATAGCAGCAATAGTGGAGAGAGTGACTTCGGACACAACTATACGGCCAACCAAGTCATAGACCTCACTGTCAATGCACTCACAAAAGGAGGAAAAGAAGTTGACGCCTTGCGACAATCCCTAGAAGGTTTATACAAAGCCGCGGTAGCCCAAGGATTGATAGATGAAAATTAAGCCACTCTAAAATTCAGACAAGGGGAGAGAACGCCTACTCCTCCACATGCCCTGACTCTCCGAACACCTAACAGACATACCTTTCACGATTCATTCAACGACAACCACCGAAGACAATCCTATCCTGAGACATCTAAAAAAGATGCCACTACAAACATAGACGATCTCCCTCAATTCCTCGACAACTACATGGCTAGGAGAGAACGCTTAAAACAGTCTTTCAAATTCGACAACTTCTGCCGAGACTTTGAATTCGCCATACCCACCGGTACAAGAAATCTAGACCGTCACTTGGCACTATTTTGTAATGCCTATCAACCAATCATGGGCTCCTGATTCCCTATTTTCAGAGATCTCTGGAAGGAGAAGCCCTAGATTGGTCCGTTGCCTTACCTTTAGCCGAAATCGAAACTTTCGAAGACCTAGCCGACACATTTTTAAACCAATACAAACACATGACTGGAGACACCCCCATTTTTCCCTCTCAAAATATATAAATTCGTTCGATCAGCATTTGACCTTGCCTGGGACTATTTAGAAAGGACTTACCTTCTCTGAAAGTTTCACAACTCTAATATGAGGGCCATGCACTGAAACAATAGTACATGGCTGAACGCAGGTTGAAATAATAGCTCTGTGGCTCAGACCCCTCAACCCTAATGTGGGAACCATATACTGAAATAATAGTATATGGCTGAAAATAGGCTAAAGCAATAGCTCCGTAGCTTAGGCCCCCTAACCCTAATGTCTAGACCATGCACTGAAATAATAGTACATGGCTGAACACAGGCTGAAACAATAGCTCTGTGGCTCAAATCTCAACGTAGGGAGACTATATACTGAAATAATAGTATATAGTCGAAATGCCGACTGAAAGAATAGTCTGACATTTCAGACCCGACCCACACCCGAACAACCCTGAATTACGCTCCTAAAACCACACATGTAATTTGATTGCACGTCAACTCACAAATGTGCAATCAGTCCCTTTCCATACCAAACCTCCTTTCTTCAGCCTGTTTCAAGAATCGATCACGCGCCCCACACAGCACACGCGATCAGATTATGCGCCCCATCACAGGTGCGCAATTGGCCTACGCCCGACCTAGTCTCCCAGTCCTCGGCCGCCAAAATTCTACGATTAAGCACCAGATTTGATGCGCTTAATCAGATTGCACACTCCAAAGTAAGTGCACAATTAGTTCTAATGTGATTAAAACTAGGACCCGGCTAAGCCAGTCAATCGATCGCTCACTGAGTCAATGAACGATTAAAAGCGAATAAGCGCCAGTTAACCGATGCGTAATTCAAATAAATGCATGAAACAGGGAGTATAATTAAAAATTAAGCACACCCCACATGGCTCGTAATTAGGAAAAAACCTATAAATAGACTTCTCCACTTCGACCAAACTTCTTCTGGACCCTGCCCCATAACTTGAGACTCGAGTTTTGAGTTCTTCATCTCCAAGCTTCGAATTTCGAGATTCCACTCTGCAGCCTTGGCCGTAGGTAAAATTTTCCTTTTAGCTTTTAGTTTTCGATCCTAGTTTTAATTCTTAGATTCATATTTTTTTTGTTTTAACTATTAGCATCAAATTTTCAGTTTTAGACCGTAGCACCCTTTTTTAGCCGGTAATTTTTAGTAACTGGTTCCAGTTCTCAGAATCTGGGACTAGTCCTTAATCAGACTGCCTAATCTCTGACCCAAAACCTTAATTTTGTTATGAAATCTCAATCTCGAGTCCTATTATTTATCTCTGGTTCTAGTTCTTAGTTCCTAGAACCAGTCCTTAATTATATGGTCTGATTTTCTAATTTTGGTCCCAAATTCAGTCCATAGATTTTACATTTTAGTTTTAATTTGCCAATTTGAGATTTTTAAAATCCCGATTCATAGTTCAATTCTTAATTTCTAGTTTCAAATTTTAATTCATAATTATAATTCAAAATTATTGACTTTAAAAATAAAAAAAAAATACTATCTTATAATTCAAAATTTAATTTGCTTTAATCTCAGCCACCCGATTTGCCTAAGGGATCTTACGGAGGGTACTCGGGAATGAGGTCAATCCTCCTTAGCATAACGGGCATTCGATCAACCTTTGACCTTGCCCGTGACTTTTCGAAAAGGACTTACCTTCTCTGGAAGTTTCAAAACCCTAATGTGGGATCATATACTGAAATAATAGTATATGGCTGGACACTGGCTGAAACAATGGCACATGATTTAGATCCTTTCATCCTAATATGGGACCATATACTGAAACAATAGTATATGACTGGATACAGGCTGAAATAATAGCTCTGTGGCTCAGGTCCCTTTATCCTAATGTGGGACCATATACTGAAACAATAGTATATGGCTGGACACAAGCTGAAATAATAGCTCTGTGGCTCAAGTCCCATGACCCCGACGTGAGAACCATACGCTGAAACAATAATATATGGCTGAACACAGGCTAGAATAATAGATCTGTGGCTCAGGTCCCAACGTAGGGAGACTATATACTGAAATAATAGTATATAGTCAAAATACAGGCTGAAACAATAGTCTGGCATTTCAGACCCCTTAACCCCGATGTGGGAACCATGCATTGAAATAATAGTACATGACTGAACACAGGCTGAAACAATAGCTCTGTGGCACAGATCCCAACGTAGGGAGACTATATACTGAAATAATAATATATAGTCGAAATGTAGGTTGAAATAATAGTCTGACATTTCAGACCTAACCTGGACCTGAACAACCTCAAATTACGTGCCTAAAACCACGCGTGCAATTTGATTGCATGCCAAATCACAAATGTGCAATCGGTCCCCTCTTATATCAGACTTCCTTTTCCCAGACCACCTCGAGACTCGATTATGCACCCCATATGACACGCACGATCAGATTGAGCGCCCGACCACCGACTCACAATTGGCCTACGCCCGACCTAGTCTCATAGTCCTTGACCCCCAAGATTCCACGATTAAGCGCTTAGAATGAAGTACTTAATTGGATTGCACACTCCACTCCAGGCATGCAATTAATCCTAACATTGTTAGAACTAGAAAACTCGGCTGAGCCAGTCAGTCGGTTGCTCACTGAGTCGGTGACCGACTCAAAGCGATTGAGCACCAAGAAATCGACGCGCAATTCAGTTAAACGTTTGAAACGGGACATTTAATTAGAGAGAAACCTATACATGGCTTTTTTTAATTCGACCCAAAAGAGGTTGGAGAGAGATGAAAAATTGGGAGATGTTTGGAATTTCGAAACTGGAGAATTTCGAGAATGAACACAGAGAGAAATAGAGCCATGATTTTAAGATTCAAGCTTCAAATTTTTTGAGATTCCTCCCCGCAGCCCCAACCTTAGGTAAAAATCTTGTTTTTAGTTTCCGACCTTAGTTTTTAGTTATGAGATTTAGGTTTTTCTTAGTTTTAATTATTAGCATGAAATTTTCAGCCTTAGACCGTAGCACCCTTTTTAGATAGTAATTCTTAATATCTGGTTCTAGTTCTTCGTTTCTGGAACCAATCCTTAATCTGACGACCAAATTACCGTCCTTAGACTTTAATTTTGTGCTGAAATCTTAATTTTCAATCCTAGCATTAATCTCTGATTCTAGTTCTTAGTTTCTAGAACCAGTCCTTAATCATAAGGTCTGATTTTATGATTTCAGACTCGAATTCAGTCCTTAGATTTTAAATTCTAGTTTTAATTTCTTAATTTAATATTTTTAAAAATCCAGAATTTTAATTCAGTTTTCTACAATTCTAGTTTCATAATTTAGTCCATAATTATAATCCAAAATCGACCTTAAAAATATAAAAAAATACTATCTTATAATCCAAAATCCAATTTGCTTTAATCTCAGCCACCTGATTTACCCAAGGGAGCTTACGGAGGGTATTCGGAAATGAGGCCAATCCTCCTTAGCATAGCGGGCCCAGAACCCTTTTCTTAAATTTTTAATAGAATTAATTCATCGCTTTAATTAGAATTAGTAAAATCAGTTCTGTTATGTTTCCTAGAATTTGAGTATAATTAATTTATTGCTTTGAGCAGAATTCTAGTAAAATTAATTCATTATTTTAGTTAGGTTTTTAGTATAGTTAATTTATTGCTTTAATTAGAATTTCAGTAAAATTAGTTTACTTGCTTTAATTGGAATTTTAATAAGATTAGTTCCTTTGCTTTAATTAGAGTTCTAGTAAAATTAGTTCTCTATTTCAATTAGATCACAGAGTCAAGAGTAAGCTAACCATCTAAGCTCAATAGAAAAAATTCAGTTAAATTTGTATCTTAATTATAAAATATGGTTGTAGAATATTACTCCGACAGATAAGCAAGACAGAGTATAGACAGAACATGACAGACGCAGACAGATAATCAGATATGCAGAACTTGTGAACACAGACATAACCTCAGTGTTTTCAGGATGTTATACATACAATATTTAAGTGACTTAAAATAGTATACTTAAGTAACTCCCGTGAATATAGCACGTGGTAGCCAGATGTGTATCGATGAGTAATCCTGACCATTGTCGTTCAATGAACAATTTCAAGAATGCAATTCATAGGCTCTAAGGCTCGAGCACCCGTCATAGAGAGCAACCCGGATTATCAGCCAGAGACAGAGAGTGAGGCTGAGGACTAGGAGACTGATATCTAGGCCGTAGAGTTTTACCCTTAGACTGGGTATATTAGTATTGTATTTTGGGTTTTTTGCATTATATTTTAGATTATATGTGCGCCTGGTGGCCACCTTCTGTATCTTCTGTATTATTTTCTATAGATATTTTACTTGTATTCGTATCCATTCTATAGGAACCATTATCGGGAACTATTATTTTGAGTGATGGATGTCCATCACCAGTGGTTCTTCTTGGCTCATTTTTGAAGATGTATATTCTTTTATTATTTATATATGTATATATTGTATTTTTCTTCTTTCTTTTAAATGCCTCATATGATGACTCGATCTACCACTACTGGACCGTGTCTGCACTGATTTCTGCTAGATGAGCAGACACTCTTTGATTTGTTCCGGGGATCATCCAGAGCATGATCCTGATGGCACGGGTTTTCGGGTGTAAAAATTTGGGCTGTCACAAAATTAAATTGTATATATTTTTATACTGTTAACTCCTCATTTATTGGTATATATATATATATATATATATATATATATATATATATATATATATATATATATATATATATATATATATATATATATATGGGTACATATTTTATTATAAATTGAAAACCCACATTTTAATTTTGACCATACATCGATATGATGAATTTTATAATCATAAAATTATTTTATATATTTTAATTTTATATATATATATATATATATATATATATATATATATATATATATATATATACATATGCATCCTTTAATTAAGGGATGTGTATATTTGATGGTGTGAATGTGAAGTACACTATTTCATCCCCAACTCTTACTTTTTCCCTGAATACACGTGGGGCCTTTAGATGCACACATTATTTGTGTGTCATAGCAATGAAACCCATGTATTATTAAACGTCTAAATGATCCAATTCATGAATATTCGAAAGGGTCCACAATTGGAAAGAGTCCACCTAAATCCCTCCTAAATTTCCTTTGTTGTGAACTCCTCCTAAATTGGAAGGAACTTACCCACCTTCCTCTAGATTCCCTACTCGTCTCCACATGGAATACTAGCCAAACCCAAAAAAAAAATTGATTCCTAAGATAGTTTCCCAAAAACGTCCACTATTTGTTGAGAGTCAAGCCCCAGCCGCTTCTTTGATAACCATGTATTTGTTTAGAGTCAAGCCCCAGCCGCCTCTTTAATAACCTAATACGTTTTCTTTATATAGACTCTCACATCAGCCGTCTACTCTCTTTCTCACTCTCTCTCTCTCTCTCTCTCTCTCTCTCTCTCTTAATTGGGGCAACAATGGTAAGTGATCGAGCGCACTCCGTTTGTATTTTTGAATTCAGAAAGTAATTCACCCAATGTTTCCTCATGCTGATTTCTCGATCAATACACGAATCTCTCTTTATGATGTATCTCTTGTTCGTGTATTAGAGAAGAATAAATCAGGCGCATATTCGTGAAATCTTAAGACGACGCACATTGCTACGATCGTTGATCAATCGCACATATTTGTCTCAATTCTCCTTGTGATGTTAGGAAACGATGTAGGGGATTTTCAACACACAATTATGTTTTAAACTTTTATTCATAGACTTTAATGATGAATTTGAACCTAATCTATGAACAATGAAATCGATTTCGAACTTATTGGATCTTGCTGCATTGAACATATGACACTAATTGAATATTCTGAATACCGAACCCTTTGAAACTCTGAAAGTTAAATCTCGTTGCATATGAATAATAGGAACCTTTAGAACTTTGAATCATGGAATCTTTGAACACCGAACCCTTTGAATTTTGAATATAGATTAGAATGAGAATTATTTTATGAACCATGAACATTGTATCTATATATTAGAACTTTGCATGTAATTTAAAGAGATCCACTTGAACTGAATCCTGTGCTTTGACACTTTTGAATCGTTTCAACGGTCTATTGAACCGCACAAGTATCCCTCACAACGCAGGGGCTTGAGCACTTACAAAATTATTCATTGAACGACGATGGTTAGGAGGGGATTCCCATCTGTTATTGGAGACTCTAGTACTATATTTGTGCTAGTGATATTTAAATTATATTTTAAGTTATTATGAATTAAGAAGACTGCATCTGAAATTTGATAATGAAACAATTTAATGAATACTCACATGAAACTTAAGAAACGATGCTATTGAATCTCATATGGAACTAGAACTCAGAATATGGGCTTTTGAACCCATGATATTTCCGAATTCTATTTTTGTCATTTAATTGCTTTTGAATTTATCATTGAACTATGCATTGATCGGATAAGATGTAATTTGACCGTGAGTTTTCTTTACTGAGCTTAGACTGTTAGCTCACCCCGACACTATATGCCACAGGTACAGAAGTAGTTCTAGATCCTGAATTAGAAGAAGATCCCAACTTTATACTAGAAGATGAAGCAAATCTTCCACCTAAGGAGTTTTATCCTTAGATTCTTCTGGAGGCTTAGACTTGATATAGATTAGATGAACTTTTTGTGATAATAAAGATTATTTTTGGATGTAATGTGTCACTGTTTGTGTGATGAGCGACCGTCACCGATGATTTTACTTTTAACTTTTGCACTTTCGTTATGGACATTAATGCAAATTGATTAAGTTATGGATATTTATGCATTCGATTTATTTATGATAGTTTGCTCTCTAATCGATACCAAAGAATTTCTGTAATTAGATTATGAATTATGATCTAGTGACCCGAGAATTTTCATGTGTTTCAGGTTGAAAATTTCGGGGTCGTTACAGTTGGTATCAAAGCAATGACTTTAGATCCTGTCAGAACATAGACTGAACTTTCACAAGCACTCCTGATTAAACTTGTAATACCTTAAAATTTTCGAACCCGAACTCGCCTGACTCCAAGTACTTGTCCGGCAAGGTGCACAATGCCGCCTTGGAATTTTAGAGTGATTAATGTATAAGAATACATGTTTGTATGAAAAGATTTAAATTATAAGTGAAGATCATACCATTCTGACATTGGATTAAGAGTTCGTGCACTGGCTCACGGTGTGCCTGCTCAACACTGAAATAGACTCATGTGTTTAAGTGGATAAGACCACTTGAAACAAATATCTTTCATATTTGTTTTTTTGTTTGTAGAAAAGAGAGGAGAATAGAGAAGCAGTATTTCCTCCAGCCCCTCGTGAAATCCAACAGTGGGATTTTTCCAACATTGTCTTCTTCGCGAGAAACTTGACATCTACTTCGCAAGAAATCTGCCTTCTCGTTAATTTCGATTGCGAGTTGATTTTGACCGTGAGAAGCCTTTGAACTCCGGTATTGAGTGGATCTAAGAGAGCGAGGGAGTAGTTTTGAAGGAGGGTGAACCGATCGTCGTGAGCACATCATCCACGATTGAGAAGGTTAGAGTCAATACGTATTAGTGTGAAGAACTTTATCTTGAACTTCATTTCGATTCAATCATCGTGAGAATCTGAAACCTACTCCAAAACCTCCTTTGGGAAATGAATATCATGGACCACTAGATTGACCAAGAAAAGGTGATATTTATGTTTTAATATTGTGAAATTAGTTTAGAAGTTGATTGTGGATGATTGGGAGTGCATGGAACGATTTTTGAGTGTTTTGGATTGAAGAAAAAGAAACCAAACGAGGGTAATTCTGATGCACTCGTCACGACGAGTGCTATATAGAATTACAGGCCATTTCGGCACTGTTCAAGCTCGCTGCGGCAAGCTATGTGTGCCTATATAGAATTACAGGCCATTTCGGCACTGTTCAAGCTCGCTGCGGCAAGCTATGTGTGCCTAAAGACCTCGCCGTGGCGAGCAATAAACTCGCCTCGGCGAGGTACTATTCACAGTGCCAGTACATACTTGGTATTTTGGTCATTACTTTCCACTCCGAACTTAAAATTACGAGATTCTTGTGGCGTTGGAAAGATGACAGAGAGCTTCATAACTTTGTAGGAGAATCAAATTGATGAATCACAACTTTTAAATGCTAAATTTGAATGGGAAGTTGGTTCAAGTTCAAAGTTAATACAAACTTGCCCATTTTTGCCTTAGTGTTGAGAAGACACTTAAGTGCGTCGAAGTTAGTAGTATTTAGAATAAATCCTTAATGTATTATCGTATGATGCGATATAGATTGAGGTTGGAGATCATTAATAGGACCTTCTCCTTGCCTACGTTTCGCATGACTTCGAGATTAGGTAGGGGAACTTCAATATCAATTGCACTTTTGTCTTAATTTACATGAATGACCTGATATGACCAATGTGAAATATGCTAAATCTGAATTTTCTTTTGAACTTGATCATGAACTCCAAAATTTGCTTTTGAATCTGCCTTGAAATTGCACATGAACTTTGAGCACTGAATTCTGAACACGCCTTGAATTTGCATATGAAATATGAAACTCAAAACTTCGAATTTGACTATGTATTAAAATACACTGAATTATATGTTAGAATCCGTATTTGATTTAAGGTGTACACGAATGAACCCCTCAATTATTTGAATAGTGTTGATGGTAAATCTGAATAGCACAAGTCGGCCTCATAACGTAGGGGCTTGTAGCATCTTCCAAAAAGTATTCATTGAACGACGATGTTTAGGTGTTCCCATCGGAAATCTCTGGCTTCCAAGCTATAGTTGTTTGGGAGATTGATTTAAGTCATTAATAAGAGAAGCATTGCATGAATAAGAATCCAACCCATCTGAAGCAGTGATTTGTTTGAAGTAAATTTATAAAACTTGAAATACCATTTGTATTAGAAAATGCATTTGATTTTAGTCTTTAAAATTTAGTGAGTTAGTACGCTTTGAATATCTGCTTCGAAGTATGTCTGTGAAATCATGTTGTTTTGATAAGATATACTTGCAATTTAGTTTCTTTTGCTGAGCTTAGACTGTTAGCTCACCCCGACTATATGTCACAAGTGTAGACTCTACTCAGGACCAAGGTTTTGAGAGCGATCCGGACTACAACCCGGAGGAAGAGTTAGACATCCCTCCTGAAGAGTTCTTCCCATAGACGTGGGATTGTGAACTCGGTATAGTTTCTTTTTGTTTATTTTGAGTGAGTTATAGTTTGAATTATGGGCCCTGGGCACATTGATTAGTTATATATGAAATTTTGGGAACCACTATTGGGAACCATTGTTTAAGTGATGGTAAGCCATCACCGGTGGTTCTTCTTGGTTCCTTTTTGTCTGTGACTATGTATAGAGTTGGAGATCTTTTCGTTTTCCATGCTAGATATTAGTTTGTTTATAATATCTACTCTGATTTCTGTATTCATATGGACGTACCGATTTCATGGCGAGCCGATGTTTTCGGTACTTTGGGAACAGGAAGGTCGGGTCGTCACAATTGGTATCAGAGATATGGCTCTAGATCTGGATCCCATAGGATGATGTGCTTGATTATTTTCATAATCATTACTGATCAAAGTTATTTTTAAACATTGATAGATCAGCATGGCCCCAAGGTTCAGAGGCAGAGGAAGAGGTAGAGACAGACCGAGAACGGTTCCGTTAGAGGATATTCCCAAGGGCATCGGTACATCTACGGGTGCTCGGATCGCTACCAGTCTTAATGCCACTCCTATCGGGGGAGGAGGTCATGATGGACGTGTTGAGCAAGTGTTGGAAGCCTTGGCCAACAATATGGCTCAACAGACAGCGTCTATGGCTCAGCAAGCAAAGTTACTTGTAGTCAGAAATCACCATACTAGGTTTGCAGAGTTTAAGAGGATGCGCCCTCCGAACTTTTCGGGTCAGACTGATCTTCTTGAAGTCTAGAGATGGCTTAATGAAATGGAGAAGATCTTCGAAGTGCTACAATGCACCGAAGCTGAGAAGGTAAGGTGGGCAGCCTTCAAGTTTGATGGAGAGGCTGACCTGTGGTGGAAGTCAATGTCTAAAACCAGGGAACAGGAGATTCCCGATACTCCTTGGCAAGGATCAAAATTTTGGCTAAAATTTTGATTTTGGGCATGACCGAAACCAAAAATTTGGACAGTAATTTTGACAGAAAACCAAAAATTTGGCTAAAATTTTGAGTCCCATACAAAATATGACCGAAATTTTGGTCCAAATTATCATTTCGGTGAGGACTGAAATCGATAATTTAGACCGAAATTTTGATCATTTCGACCAAAATTTTGATCCTTACTCCTTGGACATGGGCAGAGTTTGTGGAGACTTTTAATGATAAATACTTCCCCAGGATAGTAAGGAATCAGTGGGAAGTCCAGTTCATAAACTGGAGCATTACAAGATGATCATGTGCGAGTATGGGGGAGAGTTCACTAGACTCTCGAGGTTTGCACTTCAGCACATGGCCACAGAGTTGATGAGGGCTAGAAAGTTCCAACTTGGCCTAAGGCCTAACATTCAAGAGAGAGTTTCAATCCTTGAGCTGGAGACTTACGCAGGAGTAATGGCTAAGGCCCTTATTGCCGTGGAGGACATCGAGAAGATGTTCAAGAGGAGAGACCAACAAAGTAAGGAAAGAGCTAGTCAAGGGAAATCAAGTGCCTCTGAACAGGCAAATAAGAGGCAGAGGTTTGCAAGACCACCGAGATATCCTACTCAGCCAGCTTACTTAAGACCAGCTACCTATTCAGGATCGATCTCCTATCAGAGGCCGCCGGTGTCTTCGCCTGCACAACCCTTTCGACCTTCAGGCACTACTGTGAGTGGAGCATCAATGGTAGGAGAAACTATGGATCCTCGCATGCCTCGTCTTTCTCTCCGGTTCCATTATGTGCAAGGTGTGGGAAACCACACAAAACTGAGGATTGTAGGAGAAACTATGAAGCTTACTTCAGATGGGGTTAGATAGGACACTTGGTCAAGGATTGTCCTGAAGAAAGCAAGGAAATGGCTATTTCAGCTTCTACTTAGAGATCTTCTTGATCTACTATTCATGATCGAGCATATGCCGTTACAGCACATGATGCCCAAACATCGAATGACATAATCCAAGGTATAATTAAATTTCAGATGTTAATTCTTACTTTGGTTTTAGTTGAATAGTAGTTTTCTGTAAATTTCTTGAAGTATGACGTTCATGCATATCACAGATCTTGTGAACACTTAATTAGATTGTGTAAAATTTAGGTACATTGCATATGTATCAGCATAGCGATATCTACCATCATGAAGCACGTGTATTGATAGACCCAGGGTCTATGCACTCCTTTGTCACAACTCATTTTGTAATAGAATTGAGCATCATTCCTAAGTCCTTAGACTTCATTTTAGCGGTGTCAGTCCCTACGGGAAGCTAGGTGAGCACATATACAGTATGTCGATTGGTGATCGTTGAGGTTGAAGACCACGAAACTATAGTCGATTTGATCCTATTAGATATGCAAGGATTCGATATAATCTTTGGAATAGATTGGCTATCCGCATATCATGCTAGTGTGGATTGCCTCTGGAAAGTGGTAACTTTCTGCCCTCCAAAGGGAAAATCCTTTCGATTTTGTGGAGTTAAGTCTAGCGTTGCCCCATTCATCTTAGCCATCCGAGCAGAATGTCTTGTGAAGAACGGGTGTAGTGGATACCTAGCTTTCTTATAAGAGCAACGGGAAGAGAAGAATAACATTGCCGCCATTTCAGTTGCATACAAGTTTTCGAATGTGTTTCCCAAGGATCTCCCAGGATTACCACCAGATCGGGAGATCGAGTTTTGCAATTGAATTGGCTCCAAGTATCGAGCCGTTGTCGAAGGCTCCGTATCGCATGGCGCCAACAAAGTTGAGTTGAAACAACTTTAGGAGCTTTTAGACAAAGGATTTACCAGACTGAGTGTATTTCCTTAGGGAGCACCGGTACTATTCTTTAAGAAGACGGGCAGTTCGATGCGGCTCTGCATCTATTACAGCTAGTTAAATAAGTTGACGATTAAGAATCGTTATCCACTTCCACGGATTGATGATCTCTTTGATCAACTACAAGATGCAAAGTTCTTTTCAAAGATCAATTTGAGGTTAGGTTACCATCAATTGAAGATCAATTTGAGAATGAGAGATGAGCATGAGCAGTACTTAAGAGTGACTCTCCAAACACTCAGAGAACACCAATTGTATGCAAAACTCAGCAAGTGTGAGTTTTGGCTTGAGCAGGTATGTTTCTTAGGCCATGTCGTCTCTGAGACTAGCATAACAGTTGACCCAGCCAAGATTGAAGTTGTTGTGAAGTGGGAATAGTCGAAGACAGTAACAGAAGTTTGTAGCTTCCTTAGATTGGCCGGGTGCTATCGGAGATTCATCAAAGGTTTCTCCATGATTTAGGTCCCCTCAAGCAACTCACAAGGAAGAATACACACCTTGATAAATCAGTGGTTGTTTTAATAGATGATGTCCTCATCTATTCAAGAACAGAGAGGAACATGAGCAACACTTACGAGTGGCTCTCCAAACACTCAAAGAACACCAATTATATGCAAGTGTGAGTTTTGGCTTGAGAAGGTCAGTTTCTTGGGCCATGTCGTCTCTAAGACTGGCATAACCATTGACCCAACCAAGATTGAAGCTGTTGTGAAGTGGGAATAGTCAAAGACAGTAATAGAAGTTCATAGCTTCTTTTGATTGGTCGAGTACTATCAGAGATTCGTCAAAGGTTTCTCCATGATTTCAAGTCTCCTCACGCAACTCACAAGGAAGAATGCTAGGTTTGAGTGGACTAAATAGTGCGAGAGGAGTTTTCAGGATTTCAAGAAGAGATTGACCACTGCGCCAGTGCTTGCCATACCTTCAGGCAGTGGAGATTTTGCGGTGTACAATGATGTTTCATATAGTGGATTGGGTTGATCAGAATGAGAGAGTCATTGCTTATGGTCCCCAACAACTCAAAGACCACAAAAAGAATTACTCGACTCATGACCTTGAGTTGGCGGCAGCCATCTTTGCTCTGAAGTTCTGGAGGCATTACCTTTATGGGGAGACATTCGATATATTCACTGATCACAAGAGTCTGACGTACCTTTTCACCCAGAAGCAGTTGAACATGAGGCAGTGAAGATGGATGGAGTTCCTCAAGGACTATGATTATTTCATCCAATACTACCCCGGGAAGGCTAATGTTGTGGTAGATGCACTGAGCCGGAAGTCCTCTGCTCAGTTGTCACACCTCATCGCGAGAGTGCACCAATGACACTTACTTGAAGATATGGCCCTGTGTGATACGAGATTCGATGTTAAAGGTTCAGGAGCTTTGATGGCCACTATCGTCATCTAATCGATATTGGTTGAGAACATCTGAAAGCTACAGATGACAGATGATGAACTCATGGCCATCAAAAGAGAGGTGATTAACGGGAATAAACTAGATTTCTCCATCAGGGAGGACGGTATATTACTATTTTGAGACCGAGTGTGCATACCAATCAACGCCGGGCTTTAAGATACTATTTTAGAAGAAGCTCACAAGTCGATGTATGCCATACATCCTCGAAGTATCAAGATGTACCAAGATTTAAAGAAAAGCTTACGGTAGAGAGGTTTGAAGAAAGATGTGGCCGAATACGTGTCAAAGTGTTTGGTTTGTCAGCAAGTAAAGGTTGATCATAGGAACCCATCTCAACTACTACAAACATTACTGCAACCAGAGTGAAAATGGGAAGCCATCTCTATAGACTTCATTCTTGGATTACCGAGAACAATGAAAGGGCACAATGCCATCTGGGTCATTGTTGATCGACTGACTAAGTCCGCCCATTTCTTGTCATATAATACGGAGTATACCGCTAGTAAGCTAGCAGAGCTGTGCCCCAAGGAGATTATCAGGCTGCATGGTATACATGTCAGTATTGTATTAGACAGAGATCCATTATATACTTCACAGTTTTGGCAGAAATTCCAAGAAGGAATGGGTTCACGATTAGATTTCAGTTCGACATTTCACCCTCAGACTGATGGGCAAACTGAAAGGGTGAATCAAATAATCGAGGACATGCTATGGGCTTGTATACTCAATTTTCAGGGATCGTGGGATGAGCATTTACACCTGATCGAGTTCGCTTATAATAATAGCTACCAGGCTAGCATCGGAATGGCTCCCTTCGAAGCTTTGTGTGGTTGGAGATGTAGGTCTCCACTCAATTGGGAAGAAGTTGGACAAAAACTCATTCTGGGTCCTGAGATCATGGAAAGCACAATCGGAACAATTCGGTTAATCTATGAGAGGTTATAAGTTGCACAAAATCACCAAAAGAGTTATGCCGACCTCAAATGGACATACGCCGAGTTTTAGGTGAGAGTGATGGCATTAATAACCTATACATTCCTTCATTTTATAAAGTTTTAACACCTCGCAAATCCATATTGGGGACAATTTCTTCGTGAAGATCTCGCCTACTAAAGGCGTGATGCACTTTGGGAAGCATGGGAAGCTAAGCCCATGTTATGTTGAACTTTTCGAGATACTAGGTCGGGTTGGCAAAGTCGCATATCGCCTTTCTTTGCCGCCACAACGATCTAGCATGCATAACGTATTCCATGTATCAATGTTGTGGACGTACGTTAAAGACCTGACTCACGTCTTGGATTACCAACATATTGAGCTTTAAGAAGATTTGACAATGGCAGAAGAACCAATGCAAATTTTAGACCGTAAGAAGAAGACCTTGAGAATTAAGCGAATTCTTTTAGTGCTGGTAAAGTGGCGGAACCATTCTGCAGAAGAATCCACTTGAGAACGTGAAACAGAGATCCGCGACCGGTACCCATACCTATTTGAATGAAGTAATTCACCTTAGTAAGGAATAATTTCAATGACATGTTCAACTGCTATGTGATTTAGTTAAAGCATATGATATCTTGGTTTTATCTTACGTAGAAAGAAGGTGTGGTAGATTCGTTATGCAAGGAAATTTGTTTTCCTTCTATATTCCCATCAAAATTTTAACATTGGAGGGCTGAATATAAATTTTATGTACTAGTAGAAGTGTAATGAGGGACCCTAGCATAGGATGATGGATGGTTGTTGGTCTTGGATGAAGAGAAGACATTGACTACACATTTAAACTGTTTTGAGAGCTTGGATCATAGAGGCCCTGCTCTTGGTTTGACTCAAAATTTCTGTTTAGTTTAGTTGTGCATATTCGTGGTGAAATTAGTGATGGATGGCTGGTGCAATGGGCTTAGTTGGTAATCTTGAAAATCACTTGTGGCACATGGTTTGATTGTCAATGTATCCGATTAGTTGTAGATCTTCTGGTAGTGCAGGTGAGTGTATTATGATACAATAAGTAACAGTGATCATGATTAGTATCAGATGTACCCATTTTCGTGTAGTTATGGATGTCTCTATGTAACAATCCCCAGTAGTAACATTGTACTGGTAAAGTATCTGATCAGGTCAGGTCGGGTCATGCGTGACAATCGCACTAGGATAGTCCATTAATGTTCGAAATAGGGACCTTAAGCTAAAGTAAAGTAACAGCTAAATAAATTGGTCTTAGAAAACCGACCATACAAATATATACCAACAGTGGTCTCTATCTTTGTAACATTCTTCCGCAACAGCTAAACAGCTAAAGTAAAGTACCACATAGATATATATATATATATATATATATATATACATACCAACAGCAGTATATATATGCTATATATATAAGTTAAACCAAGGAAACCAAGGGCTTTACTAAATAGCCAAAGGAAACAAAGGAAAGGCCTGATTTTCGTTTTACTGTTGAACTAAAAGACAAAAACATTTTTTATTTCTTTTTGTTCTCTTGTTTTACATGAAATACCTTAGATCTTTATATAGGCTTTGCATAAAGTCGTTACCTGCTGTAGCTGGTAAGCCACTTGCATGCAAAAACTAGAACACAACTCCAATGCGTCATGCGATCTGCGCATGCACGCAAGGTCAAGGCCTCCTATTAAAAGGCAAAGTCCCTTACCTCTAGAGTGTTTTGTTCGGAAGAAATAAATTAGTAACAGAATGAAAAACAAAAGTTCTTAGTCTTCTCCGGCTTTCAGTTCTACTCCTCTGCTTCATACTCGAAATTGGCAGCAAACACCGTAGAAAGGTAGGCTCTTTGTACTAGTTCTATTTAAATACATAGAGTAAAGGCAGATCTTCGCACTCCGAATAATCGGTAGATGCATAGATCTGTGGAAGAAATCTACATATATATTTACATATATAGCTATAGATATATATATATATATATATATATATATATATATATAGTACAAGTTATATGAACAAAAGTACAGATGTCTGCACGTCAAAATTATATAACAATATATATATATCAAAAATATGTAGTAATTGTGGACGTTAGAGATATATAGATTGATATATATATATACCAATATATATGAATCTGCAAACAAAAAGGAAGAAGAAAAACAGAGTAAAACAGCAAAGAAGACGACCTACCTGAAGCCCGGCAAGCCTGGCTTGCCGCGGCAACCTCAAGGGGTTGCCGCGGCAAGACCCACTGTTGAGTGGCTTGCTGCGGCAACCACAAAGGGTTGCCGCGGCAACCCTTCTTCAGCCGTGAGTTTGGGCTGTGCCTGTGCTGTGTTGTACTTTGGACCTGAGGTCCACATAAGAATTGGGTGCACTATGTGTGTAGGTGCACTGTTGATGCACTGGTCAGATTAACTGCTGATGCATAAAGTCGTTACCTGCTGTAGTTGGTAAGCTACTTGCATGCAAAAACTATCTCAAATGGGAAAGGTCGCGCCGTCGAGAAGAGTGGCGCTCGATGATACAATATCATTGAGTAGTTTCCATCAAGGATTACTGGGGATATGAAGCCGTTACCAGCTTCGTGCTCAATGATATGCACAACCCGACTTTTCCCCTTCTCGTAAATGGGAAAGGTCGCGCCGTCGGATCACCTAACATGATCTTGTCATACAAGGGCATCGTGTATAAAGTGTTACATATGTAGAAGCGAATTGAATTAACTCTGATACGTAGAAATATGGGAACAACTGATATTCATTCATTTATCTAAAGCAGCAAACTGAACAAGAATATAAATAGAAACCTATACATGAAGTAGTAAACTATCTCAAATCACACAGCTGTTTATACATATTTAATGTTTAAAAACAAATCTCTCTCTCCCAAACCTCTCAAGGAAAGAAGTGATCGGTTTTAAAGTGTACCCTTGCAAGTGCACAAGTTCGATTGTAGCACGGGGAAATTAAGGGTGTCGAACCCACAGGGAAGCGCAAAATTAGATTAATTTTAAAGAGATTTCAAAGACCCAAGGAAGTACCAAGGGTGAGAGATTTCATTGTCAAGATTTACCACTACACAATGCAATAATCAAAAGAACTAAATCAAGCTATGCACGGATGAACTATGATTAAGAAATTAACAATGATGAAATGATCAAGGAGTTTGCTAACCCTAGATTTATAACTTTTCTACAATCAACCACACAATTTTATGTTAAATCATTATACCATCATTTAACTACAAGAAAAATGAATCGATGAAAATGCAATTATTGATTCGGCATACCCTATCCGAACACTATGACGCATCCAAACACGGCATGCATCATGCGAAAGGCATAGCGTATCTTAAATTCGAAATCACAATCGTAAGAATCAATCGCACGGCATCCTATATCGATCTACAAGATCGATCTAGGTGGAATAATTCATTTATTGTCGCCGATCACACGGTCGACGGCTATAAACGAGTATTCGATGATAACACAATGAAGCACACACTAAAAGCCGTACGATTCAATAATTCTAACAAAAAATTGTAAGCTTAAAAGTAAGTTAGTTACTCATCTAGGGTCGCTTCCCCCTTGAACGAGGGGTTTAGCCGCTCATCCTTGATCCACACGCACAATGTAAATCGAAGGTCATCACAAAAATTGTTCTTTTATTTATCAACCGCTTGATCTTTTTGGAGAAGATCACAACCTTACACAACTTTTATCTAAATACAAAACTAAAAATATCCAAGACGAAATTGCTAAGGTCCTAAGAAAATCTACCGAGCAAAAGACACCCCGGAACCCTAAACATCCTGTTGCTTAAATAGGGCCTCGGGCTAGAATTATTCCATATCCGAATCAATAGATTAAATTTTGGTGGCTCATTTGCATTCCGAAAATCAATCTATTGAATTCCAAATTCAATCTATTGATTTTTGGAAATCAATCTATTGATTTTGGAAATCAATCTATTGATTCTTTTGCCAGCTTTTTAAACTCAATCGATTGAGTTTCAAATCTCAATCGATTGAGCTGGGCATGTGACATATTTAACTCTTGAAACTGTGGCTAGACCAATCAGTCTTTTTCACGGATTTCAGTGCTTCTGCTGGCTCCATGGTCCAAAGTTCATATAGTCCCTTAATTTTGTTCACTTAAGCTCTTTCAACATCCCACGGTCCATAACACCTGAAACCACTAAAACTATATAGCAGCCGTTAGAATGCCTTCATCAGATAGCTAAATGTTAATATTTAGGGTGCGAAATATAGTCATATTTCGGCACAGATCACACCCCCAAACCTACACTTTGCTAGTCCTCGAGCAAAGAGAATGATAAATATGTCAAAGCAAATTAAACTAACATCCTACAAAATTAAATGCCACTTTCGTAGGGAGTACGATTGCATTTAGCATATGCAATAAGCCTTTAAACCTCTAGGTGATCCCTAGGGGAGGAGTTGTGTCTCCTGAAGGTTTTCAGTGAAGATACCTACAAACTTAAAAAAAAACACAGTTTTCAAAATCATCGATAGAAGAGTTTTCAAAAATCGGTTTATATAATATATATACCTTTAAAATCAAAAATCAAAAATTATTTCAGCATGCAAAAGTTCATTCTCAAATACCAATGGCATGATAATTCTACTGTTGTTTATTCCAATTAATCCAATGCTCTGATTTTTAGACCAATTTTTCATTTATGCCTAGAATGTCATGTGCCCATGTGCCAATACTTAAATCATTTCATTGCTAGATTAATCCAAATCAGGAATCATCGGATCCAAAGTTTTGACTCAATCCTCACCTTAGGTATACACTTAAAACAAAATCGCTCCTATGAATGATTTACTTTTTGCACACATGTGAGAGAGTTACAATACAAATAAAAAGGTCTCACATGATATAAGAAAGACGGTGCATCAAAGAATTAAAAGAAATCTCATGGTGAAAGATATTTGTATCCTAAGCACGTTATACCAACCATCATAGTCATTGCATCATCACTCTCCACAAGGCATTTACCAACCGAGATTAGATCACGAAGGTCTTTTCTATGATTGTAATGGGGCTCGGGTGAAGGTTATGAAAGAAAGGAAAAATTGGATTCAAATTTCTCTGAGAAACTAGAAAAAGAAATACAATTTAATTTTCCAACTTTCCACTCTTTCTTTCTCGGATTTTTCAGAATTTCTCTTTCTTTTCAACCTTTTTTTCTTCTTTTCATTCCTTTTTTTTATTTTTTATTTTTTTTATGCACATATTTTTCTGCCATATGCTCCTTGCAAGTATTATCGTCATGACTCTCCACTTTCTCTCTTGTTCTTGTCCCTCTTTCCTAATTTCTCAGAGATTGAAAGGTAAAGTTTTGTATTCTTTTTTTTTCAAACTAGTGTGGGGTATGATTAATATAGCTTCACAAGAAATATTTATGACAAAAATTTTCAATCAAGGCTCAAAAGGGGGTGCAACAAGGAAAATCAATATAAGGTGGGGCATTTTAGGCAGAAACGAGCCAATGATGGCCTTTGATCATATCCTTTCACGATGGTAATGATGCCTATTTGTCTTGAGTTTAAATGCAATGAGTTCTAGCGCAATGATATAAAGCATGCGAAATAAACAAACCGAGATAAAATGTATGAGATTTCAACAATTAAGCACGAATTTCAAAGATACTCCGAATTTATTTTAGCACTTATCAAAAATGAGGAAAAAGTTCTAAATCTCACGGGTTTAGTCTTTCTTAGGATCCTAGAATTCCAAATTTGAACTAATCTTTTGATTTCCAGATTCAAGCATGGCGAAGTGCAAAAAAAAATTTCTAGGCATAAAATTCAAATTAATCTTTAAATGTTCACAATGGAATTAATTATCCTAAACAATAACAGTTTTATCATGGCATAAATATTTGAAAATTAAAATTTTATATGCATCAGTGATTAAAGTTTTAAAACTACGCCAAAAATAAACAACGATGATTTTTTTTATATTTTTATTTATTTTTTTTTTTTATTATTATTTTTTTTTTTAGTATTGAAGGTGCATATAAAATGTGGTCAAACATATACTGCAAAGTTTAAAAATCATGAACCACGCATTTGAGCACACCACCCCCAAACCTGATGTTTCCAATGTCCTCGTTGGATTGTTGTAGGACCGGCAAACCTGTTTTAAATTTAATGCAATCAACTCCCGACGGCGATCGTCCTGCCGGAATCCATTCCATGTTCTGATAAAATAATCGGACGATGCAAGTTGATACATCGATGGGAGGCGGTGCTAATAACATTTCAAGACGAACCGCTTCGATGTATGCAATGGAATGTGCAGCTTCAGGGATATGGTGGAACTCCGTGCGATCGAAAAAATTTTCGATCAAAATTTCACGATCAACATATTCTTCAGTTGGTACATCTTTTGGAACATTGATTGGGCGTGGAGGGCGCTGGTACAGGAGTCTTGCCTGATCAGCCATTCACTGGCTTAGATGGAGAGAACAAGAACGGTGAAAGCTTTTGGAAAGCTGCACAGAAGGAGTCTCCGAAATCCCTTAAAAAGATAATTTCAGAGTCGGGTTGTTACAAAAAAAAAATGAATTCGATCGGTTGAACATGAAAGTTCAATCGATTGAAGTAATTGTGGCACAAAGAGAGAGACCCAAGCATAAATGTGTCACCATTTTCCAATGTGAAGGAGTTAATTGATAAGACAAAAAGCATTTGTTTATTTAGTAAGCATCCAATTTTCAATCGATTGAACAATATGTGAGGTCATTCATTCCTTCACTCATTTAATGCATGACTATTTCCAAGGAGTCTCATGCCTATTTTCAATCGATTGAAATAAGCTTTGCACTTATTCAAATGCCCAATCTGGTCAATTGATTAAAAAAAAAAATAGTTTGCAATTGATGAACAAGAAAATTGCATTGATTTCTCCCGCAGCACATTAATGCATTTGACATGGGTTTTGACTAATTGCCCTTTATCTCAACCGATTGAATTCTTAAGAAGAGAATTCAATCGATTGAAACCAAAAAGGAAAATGAAGTGGATGATTTGAAAAGTCATGTGATATGACTTTGAATTAACCTGTGGCAGCAAGAGTACTTTGCGATCCTCTCAATCGATTGAATTTTATTTTCATTCAATCAATTGAGCAGAATTTCACCATTAAGAAAAAAAAATATCCAGCAGAATTTCACAATTATGCTAAAAATATCCCGAGTCAATCAATTGACTCAGATCTTTTAACACAACAATCAAGGACCATACAACTAAAATCTATCCCACTGGGTTGCCTCCCAGGAAGCACTGAGTTTACGTGTCGACAGCTCGACCGATTCTTCATCACATTGGCGGCTCAATGAGATTTGTTTCTTCAGCCATCATTTGAAACTTCGACTCCAACAGCGGTTTAAGCCGTTGACCATTTACTTTCAGAATTCGATTATCTTTGATGTCTTTAATCTCGACAGCACCAAATTCAGATGTGGAAATGACCTGAAAAGGTCCCTCCCATCTTGATCGTAATTTTCCCGGATGAAATTTTAACTTTGAATTGAACAGCCAAACTTTTTGCCCTGGATGAAATTCCTTTCTGGAGATTAACTCATCGTGAAGCCTTTTGGATCTTTCCTTGTAAAGTCTAGCATTCTCATATGCATCATAACGTAACTCATCGAGTTCATTTAGTTGCAGATGACGGTTTGATCCAGCAGATTGCATGTCAAAATTAAACCATTTGATTGCCCAAAAGGCTTTGTGTTCAATTTCAACTGGAAGGTGACACGCCTTCCCAAACACAAGCTGAAATGGAGACATTCCAATTGGTGTCTTGAATGCCGTCCTGTATGCCCAAAGAGCATCCGATAGGCGAAGAGACCAATCCTTTCTATCTGTTCTGACAGTCTTTTCTAAAATCCGCTTGATTTCACGATTCGACACCTCAACTTGACCACTAGTTTGCGGATGGTAAGGTGTTGCCACTTTGTGAGTGACTCCATATTTCTTCATTAAAGTTGCAAACTGGCAATTGCAAAAGTGTGAACCACCATCACTGATGATAGCTCGGGGTATTCCGAATCGGTTGAACACGTTCTCCTTAAGAAACTTTACCACCACCTTGTGGTCATTCGATCGAGTGGCTATAGCTTCCACCAATTTTGAGACATAATCTACAGCCACCAAAATGTAGAGAAACCCAAATGATGGGGGAAATGGTCCCATAAAGTCGATTCCCCATACGTCAAAAATTTCGACAACTAAAATCGGGTTCAACGGCATCATGTCTCGTTTAGAAATATTTTCCAATTTTTGATATTTTACACATCCCTTGCAATAATCCATTGCATCGCGAAAGATAGTGGGCCAGTAGAATCCACTTTGTTAAATTTTGAATGCGGTCTTTCGTCCCCCAAAGTGACCTCCACAAGCTCCATTATGGCAGAAATTCATCACGCTTGATTGTTCTTCTTTGGGCACACATCGTCGGATTATCTGATCAGAGCAGAATTTAAACAAGTGTGGTTCATCCCAGAAGTAGTGTTTCACTTGGGAGAAGAACAATGGGATTTGACCTGTAACCAGGTAATTGACAATGTTTGCATACCAAGGAGTTCCATTTAGAGCCGCATGGATAACCATCAATTGCTCATCGGGAAAGGTATCTCGAATAGGTTCTACAAAAGATGTTGCTTCAGGAAGTATACGAGACAAGTGGTCTGCAACCACATTTTCAACTCCCTTTTTGTCTCGTATCTCAAAATTGAATTCTTGCAGCAATAGAATCCATCTGATCAGTCTTGGCTTTGTATCCTTCTTTGCCAATAAGTACTTAAGTGCGGAATGATCAGAAAAAACTACGATCTTGGACCCGAGCAAGTATGACCGAAACTTGTCCAACGCATAAACTACAGCCAATAATTCTTTCTCTGTGGTGGTGTAGTTTATTTGTGCGTCGATCAGTATTTTACTTGCATAGTAAATTACATGAGGTAATTTATCTACTCTTTGGCCTAAAACTGCTCCAATTGCATAATCTGATGCGTCACACATTAGTTCAAAGGGAAGCGAGTAATCCGGAGGTTGAATTATGGGAGCATTGGATAACAGTTCTCTTACTTTCAAAAATGCCTTCATGCAATCATCATCAAAGATGAAAGGAACATCCTTCCCAAGCAAGGTACATAATGGTTTAGCCACCTTGCTAAAATCTTTGATAAATCTTCTGTAAAATCCCGCATGTCCCAAAAATGATCGGATTTGTCGAACACTCCTTGGTGGTGGCAAATTAGCAATTAAGTCGACTTTTGCCTTGTCGACTTCAATTCCTTTCTTGGAAACGATATGCCCTAACACAATTCCCTGTTGAACCATAAAATGACTCTTTTCCCAGCTTAAAACAAGATTAGATTCTACACAACGTTGTAATACCTGTGTCAAATGGTTCAGACACATTTCAAAGGTCCTCCCAAAAACCGAGAAGTCGTCCATGAATACTTCGATAAATTTGTCAACCATATCCGAGAATATTGCTAACATACAACGTTGAAAAGTGGCCGGCGCATTACAAAGTCCGAAAGGCATCCTTCGATATGCAAAGGTTCCATAAGGGCAAGTAAACGTTGTCTTTTCTTGGTCTGATGGAAATACAGCACTTGATTATATCCCAGTAACCATCAAGAAAACAATAATATTCTTGTCGCCAACTTTTCTAGAATCTGATCAATAAATGGCAGGGGAAAATGGTCCTTTCTCGTGGCAGTGTTCAATTTCCGATAATCGATACATACACGCCATCCAGTGGTCTCACGTGTAGGCACCAATTCCCCCTCGGTGGTCTCCTTCACTGTTATTCCCGATTTCTTTGGAACAATCTGAATTGGACTTACCCATTCACTATCTGAAATTGCATAAATGATTCCTGCATCAAGTAATTTGATAATCTCTTTCAAAACAACTTCTTTCATGTTGGGATTCAGCCGTCTTTGTGCCTCTCTTGACGGTGTGCTACCTTCTTCAAGGTGGATCTTGTGCATACACACCGACGAATCTATCCCTTTTAGATCGGCTAATGTCCATCCGATTGCTCTTTTATAGTCCTTGAGTACTCCAATCAGTTCTCCTTCTTGCTTTTCTGACAAAGTTGCAGAGATTATCACCAGAAGTGTTTCAGATGGTCCCAGGAAAACATACTTAAGTGAATCAGGTAACTGTTTCAACTCAAGATTTGGTGGTTGCTCAATTGAAGGCATCAATTTGGGTTTTTCCACCACGGGTAATGGTTCAATCCGTGCCTTCCATGGCTTCTTCTCCTGAGACATTAAGATGGTGTTCATTTCCTTGAAATTTTGCTCAACACTTCCTCCCTCGTCATAGATTGCCAGCAAGGCGGTTTCAAATTCCTCCTTAGTGAGCATCGAGGGAAGCGCTTCTTCAACCACTTCATCAACCTGATCAATATAAAAGCAATCAACCTCTTCTTCGTTGGAAAAATGGTTCATAGCATTGAACACATTCAATCTCACATTCATATTTCCAAAGGAGACATCCATCACTCCTGTATGACAGTTAATACAGGCATTTGCAGTAGCAAGGAAGGGACGTCCAACGATAATGGGGATTTGGTTTTCTGATTTGACTCGTTGTTCCATATCCAAAACAATAAAGTCCACAGGAAAGACAAATTTATCGATTCCTACCAAGACGTCCTCGATGATACCCCTAGGTCGTCTTTCAGACCTATCTGCTAATTGAAGTGTTACCGCAGTCGGTTGCAATTCACCCAGGCCTAATTTTTCGTACACCGAGAATGGGATCAAGTTCACACTTGCTCCCAGATCTAAGAGTGCTCTTTCAATTGTTTGTCCACCAATAACACATGCAACAGTTGGGACTCCAGGGTCCTTAAGCTTTGGTGGCGCATTCAACTTCAGGATGGAACTGACTTGATTAGTCAGGAACACTTTCTTGGACACATGTGTACGTGTCTTCCTCTTTCGGGTGCATAAGTCCTTGAAGAACTTGGCGTACGCAGGAACTTGGTTAATGGCATCGAGCAAAGGAAGATTAATCTTTACTTGCTTAAACGTTTCGAGAATATCGTCCATTTTTGAAGGACCCTTCCCCAATCTGGATGGAGGTGTAAGGCACTCAGGGAATGGTGCCTTAGGTGTATGGGGATTTATTTCCATTGCTGGATCCACTTCAAGTTCCTGTCGAACATTTTTGGGATTTTCGTTCTTCTTCTCTTTCTCTGGTTCTTCTTCCTTTTCAGCTTTTTTTTCTATTTCTTCAGCTTTAGATGGAATTTCAACTTGGTTGTCGACCACTCAACCACTTCTCAAGACCGTTCTGACCTTGGTGATGGCCTTCACTAGATGGTGTGTGGCCTCAGTTGTTGATAGGTTGGCTAGAAGCCTTCCTCTTCTCTTTGACTCATTTGGTTAGCCAATTGACCAATCGATCTTGCATTTTAGCCATGGACGCGCATAGTTTGTTATTGAGCTTGCAGAGTTTGCATCAATTTTTCTTCAAAATCAGAATTCCTTGAACTTGAAGCATTGGTTTGGTTGAAATTCTGATGTGGACGATGCTCAGAATTTGGGTGCTAATAATTCAAATTTTGTTGGAAATTCGAATTTCGTTGGAAGTTAGAATTCTGGTGTGGATGAAGACCTTGTTGTCCACTTGATGTGTTTGCTTTATACTGCTGGTTTCCTTGTCCAGTTTGACTTGATCCTCCCCACCCTAGGTTAGGATGGTTTTTCCACTCAGGATTGTAGGTGTTTGAATAAGGATTCCTATCTTGCCGTTGATATGACTGAGTCACATTAACTTGCTCCACGGGATTTGATTCTTGGAAAAATCGAGTGGTTGGACACTCGTTAGATGTGTGACCTTGATTCTCCAAAGCTGCAAACAAGAGGGGCATTGAGGGTTTTAGCTTGCTGAGTTGCGGCAAGCAACATATTCATTTGTTTTGACAACATATCCACTTTTGTTGACAACTCAGAGGTATTGTTGTTAACGTCAACAACCCCTCTTTTGTCAACACATGAGACTTTGTTGATAAATCAAGGTTAACACGTCCCAAAGTTTCGCTTTGCATTGAGGTTTGACTCAACCTTTCGAATAAAGTCCAAATTTCGTCATGCTCTTTTATGGAATAGGATCCTCCACACGATGCATTGACCATACGTCTTTCTTCTGGGATCAGTCCATTGTAAAAACTCTGAACTTGTTGCCATCTTGGAATATGATGATTTGGGCAGCTTCTAAGCAATTCCTTAAAACGTTCCCAACATTCGTGAAATGTTTCAGCAGGTTGCTGAGCATAAACCAGAATTTTCTGACGTAACTTGTTGGTTTTACTCATGGGAAAATATTTCTTTAAGAATTCACGTTGCAACTCAGTCCAACTCCTGATGGATCTTGGTTCTAACGAATTAAACCACGATCTCGCCTTATCTCGCAAAGAGAAAGGAAAAAGTCGCAATTTAGCTATTTCGTCAGTTATATTATGAATTCTAAACATTTTGCATACCCCAACGAATTCGGTCAGATGAGCATACGGATTCTCATTACTCAATCCGTTAAAGATGGGCAACATTTGAATCATTGCCGATTTGAATTCAAAGTGATTCCCTAGAATGGGAGCATGAACGATACTATCTTGATCCTCGTAAGGACCAGGATCATAGTATGGTTCCAACGTTCGGGGGCCTTCTAGTGGTTCATAATGGTTTTCACAATTATTGTTGTTGTGCACATTCCTTTCTCCTTCTCTTTGTCTTTGATCGGCCATAACTTCGGAGTTATTACGCTGGATCTGATTGCTCTTTCGATTTGTTTTACAAGCTCGCTCGATTTCTCGATCCAACGGTTGAAGAGTTAGGTGATGAGATCGGGTAAAGCTCATACACCAATGAACCAAAACAAAATAGACTCAAAATGCCACAGTTCAGAATTAATCGATTGATTTTTTTTTATTTTTTTTATTTTTTACAATCAATCGATTGAAACAGAGTGGGAAAAAAAATCAAATAATTCAATAGATTGAATTCCTAAAATCAATAGATTGATTTTATCAATTCAATAGATTGAATTCCCAAATTCAATAGATTGAATTTATAAATTCAATCGATTGAACTCCCAAAATCAATCGATTGAATTCTGGAAATCAATGGATTGAATATATCAATTCAATCGATTGAGAATGGGAACAACCAATAATTTCAATCAATTGAGACAAAAGTACTCAATCGATTAAACTTATAAGTTCAATTAATTGATAGGACATTCAAATGCAAAAATCTGACTGACAAGCACAGTCAATCGATTGAAATTGAGAAGTCAATCTATTGACTAACAAACAGTGATGTATTTTATATTTCCACTAGAAATTTTGCAATCAACTCGGAACAGAAAAAGCTGGGTTTTTTTTTTTTTTAAAAAAATTAATTATTATTATTATTTTTTTATATATATAAAAAAATGAAATAGGGAAATGTGCACAGTTGAAAATCGATCGATTGATTTTTACAAATCAATCGATTGATTACCAACAAAGAATTTAATGAGATGCAATCTTCGCTTCTCAGTCAATCGATTGAATATGAAAAGTCAATCGGTTGACTGGCAACTACAGAATAAAATTCTCCTTAAAAAAAATGATAAAATTTCGTCGCAATCCCCGGCAACGGCGCCAAAAACTTGATCGGTTTTAAAGTGTACCCTTGCAAGTGCACAAGTTCGATTGTAGCACGGCGAAATTAAGGGTGTCGAACCCACAGGGAAGCGCAAAATTAGATTAATTTTAAAGAGATTTCAAAGACCCAAGGAAGTACCAACGGTGAGAGATTTCATTGTGAAGATTTACCACTACACAATGCAATAATCAAAAGAACTAAATCAAGCTATGCACGGATGAACTATGATTAAGAAATTAACAATGATGAAATGATCAAGGAGTTTGCTAACCCTAGATTTATAACTTTTCTACAATCAATCACACAATTTCATGTTAAATCATTATACCATTATTTAACTACAAGAAAAGCGAATCGATGAAAATGCAATTATTGATTCGGCATACCCTATCCGAACACTATGACGCATCCAAATACGGCATGCATCATGCGAAAGGCATAGCGTATCTCAAATTCGAAATCACAATCGTAAGAATCAACCGCACGGCATCCTATATCGATCTACAAGATCGATCTAGGTGGAATAATTCGTTTATTGTCGCCGATCACACGGTCGACGGCTATAAACGAGTATACGATGATAACACAATGAAGCACACACTAAAAGCCGTACGATTCAATAATTCTAACAAGAAATTGTAAGCTTAAAAGTAAGTTAGTTACTCATCTAGGGTCGCTTCCTCCTTGAACGAGGGGTTTAGCCGCTCATCCTTGATCCACACGCACAATGTAAATTGAAGGCCATCACAAAAATTGTTCTTTTATTTATCAACCGCTTGATCTTTTTGGAGAAGATCACAACCTTACACAGCTTTTATCTAAATACAAAACTAAAAATATCCAAGATGAAATTGCTAAGGTCCTAAGAAAATCTACCGAGCAAAAGACACCCCGGAACCCTAAACATCCTGTTGCTTAAATAGGGCCTCGGGCTAGAATTATTCCATATCCGAATCAATAGATTGAATTTTGAAATCAATCGATTGAATTCAAAATTCGAATTTTGGTGGCTCATTTGCATTCCGAAAATCAATCTATTGAATTCCAAATTCAATCTATTGATTTTTGGAAATCAATCTATTGATTTTGGAAATCAATCTATTGATTCTTTTGCCAGCTTTTTAAACTCAATCGATTGAGTTTCAAATCTCAATCGATTGAGCTGGGCATGTGACATATTTAACTCTCGAAACTGTGGCTAGACCAATTAGTCTTTTTCACGGATTTCAGTGCTTCCACTGGCTCCATTGTCCAAAGTTCATATAGTCCCTTAATTTTGTTCACTTAAGCTCTTTCAACATCCCACGGTCCATAACACCTGAAACCACTAAAACTATACAGCAGCCGTTAGAATGCCTTCATCGAATAGCTAAATGTTAGTATTTAGGGTGCGAAATATAGTCATATTTCGGCACAGATCAAGAAGTCCTCAGTAGAACCTTCCTCCTCGTCCTCCTTCTCAGACTGGTAGGTAGGATCAGCTTCGTGCTCAGGGTCTTGAACAATATCTGTAGCTAAGACATAAAGTTGTAGGATGAGCTATCATCAAAGCTCAGCAGGGAAAATTAAAAGGCTAATTTATATGTTAGATTATCCATTCATGTCTAGATGCAAAATAAAACGAAACACATGTCATCTTATATTAGGTCTATTCTAGCATCCATATATCCTAGCAGTATATAACAGAACAAGCACTAAATCATGCAATTATTGTATCATGCTAACAATGCTGACATATTTATGCTGACAAGGAATCAGGCGAGATCAATGAATCATGCTAAAATAAGACATGTACAAGAACAAGAAATAAGAAAATCAAGCTCCCGAATTAGCGGGATCACTTGTCAAGCTCCTGAGTTAGCGGGATCACTTGGACGAGATATCAAGCTCCCGAGTTAGCGGGATCACTTGGACGAGATATCAAGCTCCCGAGTTAGCGGGATCACTTGGACGGGATATCAAGCTCCCGAGTTAGCGGGATCACTTGGACAGGATATCAAGCTCCCGAGTTAGCGGGATCACTTGTTTCAAGATGCATTAAAGACGTGTACATGACATCAAAGATAACAGAATATGAACGATGCATGATATATATGCGGGCACATCGTGAACAGATATCATATAGCAAAACTGATTTGAATAATTGAACCCACATGATCATATATGACTGCAACTATCGTAATCATTGATATTCATGTATCCAAGCTGAACTAGCATTATAATTATGTAAAGCATGCATCAAGTCTGTAGATTTCTAAGCTGATCTAAAACCAGCAGTCACAGTAATACATTGAAAACTAGCATGTGCATACATTATAGTTCCTCTAAACTCATCAAGTATCATCATACATACAAATTCATCTACTGATCGATATCCAGTCATCTAAATGGTTTGACAATAGTTCTAATATAATAACATGTGTCAATCTGATCTTATGGAACTGATATGCTCATAATCAGTTATCGAAACTTTTATTAGTATAATCTGAAACTTGCATAATACTAAACTAGCATACTAACCAAGCATAACTATTTATATTCATGCATTGAAACTGCTCGTATCCTTTTTTCCATCTCACTGAATTAGCATTACTGATCTTGCATGTTTATACATCATGAAATTAGCATACTTAACTGACTGAGTTAACTATTGATTAACACTGAACTTATCCAAGCTGAACATATCAAAGCTACACTATCATGTTCACACTAATTCAAAATTGAGCTTCTTATTCTTAACTAATAGTTTATCCAAACTGATTTTAACAAAGTTGAATACTTTAAGGTTGAATTCATCAAAACATTGGCATGGTACTACTAATCATCTTTATATACCACGCTTGTCATCCTTATTTCTTAACCTTAATTCGAGCATATCTTATCGATTCCAAATTAAATATCACATTACAGTTGGTAACTATTCATAGGTTACTGATATCCATCATGCCAAACATTCCTTCATTTACTAATATCTATCATCCTCAGAAAACAAAATTTAATCAGATATCATATTTCCTGTACACATGATTCTACTAAGAGTTTACTTAACTAGATGAGAATATAAAACTCAATATCATTTAGTTCAGAAAAGTCCCTACAACAGCATACATCGAATCTATCTCATTATAAGCAACTATTTTACACTTATAGCTTTATTGAACAAAATAGTTTTATATGCTATCTAGATATGAATGAGCAATTAAAACACAAGTTAGCAAAGTACATTCCCTACCTTACACCAGGTTTATGTTTAACTAGTTTCCCGTGCACGCTCGTCTTCAAGCAAACGCGTCATGTGTACCAAGTGACACCTAGAAATATCGTTTATAGGTTTAGTATTTTTAATGGTTTATTGGGTCAACATAGACCCCAATTATGGACCATTTATGGCCCCATGTCTTATCGGAAAACTCAATAAGTCAACCCAGCACAAACCCCTGACAGAGGTGTCGCTAAGTGTGTAAGATGCAGGGTTGCCGCGGCAAGCAACATAAGTTGCCGTGGCAAGCAACATAAGTTGCCGTGGCAAGCTTTGCAGTTGTATGTTACCACGACTTATCACTATTTTTTGACCCCTTAAATGTTGGATTCAGAAATTGGTTCCTTCATGAAAGTTGTAGGGCTCGTTGTCGCCTTTCCAATTCATCAAGAATCGTGTCAATCCGAATTCGGGATCAAACGATATGATTAAAATACTATACAGTAGTCTGAGTATACTGTTACCGCGACAAGCTTTGCAGTTGATTGTTGCCGCAACATGTCACTATGTTTTGACCCTTTAAACATTAGATTTAGAACTTAATTACCTCATGAAAGTTGTAGGTCTCGTTGTCTACTTTTCAACACATTAAGAATCGTGTCATTTGAAACTCGGGGTCAAAAGATATGACCGAAATATCACACAGGGGTCTGAGCATAGGGTCGCCTCGGCAAGCCTGGCTTGCCGGGGTTTAGCTGGGTCTTCTTCTTGCTGTTGCTGTTGCTTTTATATATATATATATATATATATATATTCTTTCTTTATGTATTTCTTCTCACTTCTCACTTATCATTATATATATATATATATATATATATATATATAATCTGTAGCATATATATGTATCGATATATATATATATATATCTGGTTTACCATTTATAGATTTTGAACCCAGAAGTGCAAGGAGCTGCACTCAATCTCTGGGCAACAATTTGAACTGCTAGTTCCTAGGATTAAGTCTTCTTGTATAAGATCAAACAAATGACCTACCTCTTGGTGAATTTGTTTAGCATTTGATCATTGCTGCTGTGTTTGCTGCCGATTTCGAGTATGGAGCAGAATGAAAAGAACCGAGAGCCTATGGTTGTGGGTGATTTTCACAGAATTTTCTCTAAGTTACTTACCTCTGATTTTTAACCAACCTTCAAGGAACGAAAGAAGTGTTGTTATCTAACAATGGGTATCGACTTTGCGTGCATGCTTCTACGAGGTGACTCACGAGAGTCGTGGAGGCAACTTGTAACTGTAAGGAGCTTATTAGCTCATACGGGTTACAATCCGATGTAACCCAATATCACCGGTGTAATGTGTTTTATAAAGAACAAAATAGGCTCTCTCTTTAGGTTATATATAAAATAATAACCAAAAATGACAAATAGTTTAGATATTAGCCTCCCCCCCTTTCCTTGGTTATATATTAAAGCCAAATGGCTTAACTTAAGTATATAGCATATATACCACTTCTGGTACATAGCAGTTTACTTATGTATACCATAGTTTACATCTTTTATTTTAATAACTTTGTATGTATCTAGCTTGAAGTCCCATTTCTAAGATTTACGGACTATCCTAGTGAGGTCTTCACGCATGACCTGACCAGACACTTACCACTGCAGTGTCTAAAACTGGGGATCGTTACAAGAAACCTTAGCATCCATTGCAAGCACAAGTTTGAAGAAGAAGAAGTAGTACAAACATGCCTGGCTGGTATGAGACAAGAATTAGCAGTCCCTTACTATGGACATTCCATGAGTTTCGAAGATTTCGCTACACGAACTTCAGAACTAGAAAGTTTCATCGGCTTAAACTCAAGGGGAAACCGAAAGGATTCTCCCAGAGGAACAGAACGAAGGACAGAAATATCTACATCTTATCCGGCGACAATAGCAGTCGGAACCAGAGATCGTAATCAATTCACTGTAACCAAGCGAATAGAAGAATCTGAAAACAATCGATCAAACAAAGCAGGTGGAGCCAATAGTAATTTTGCACCCCCTCAGAGATCAAGCTGGTCTAAGGGCCAATCTCTGAAAGAAAGGAAAGATAAAAAGTATTCATTTAAAAATGAAGACGTCGAAGGCATCTTCGATGACGTCATTGACAGTGGGATTATACAACTACCAGAATCCCGCAGACCTGAAGAGCAAAATAAAACAGATGATCCACTATACTGTAAATATCATCGTATGTTAGGACACACGTTGAAAGATTGTTTCATATTTAAAGATAAGGTCCAAAGTCATCTTGATTCTGGAGACATTACTTTTACTCCAGAATCTCCTAAACAAGACAATGACAACATTGCCACGACAAATATGATCACCTTTCGGGGTTTTCCACCAGTTCCTATCCTTGAAAAAAATTTGAACTCTGCACTTCCGGAACTTCATGAGTTCATTCCATCCTGCAAGGACTCTGATTCGTCGTTATCCGAGGATGAAGTAGGCCCTGCCCGCTATATTAGCCGGCGCAAGAAAAGAGAATGGAAACTGATGGATACTGCCCGAAATAAGAAAGTACTAATAGAAAGTGAAGCAACTTGTTTCTTGAAAGCACTGATGCAGAAAAAAGTAGTTGTAGAAGAGGGAGTGAGTACTTCTACTCAACCTCAGGAGAGAGCAGAGATTGACTCTCCAGTATTAGAGAGAGAATAATTGAGTTAGAAATCCCAGTTGCAAACCAAACTAGTCTGTATGACCGTGCTTTGGACTCACCAGTAGGGCCTGCTATGTCCCCTTCCACTGAGGCAGACACACTGCCAACTATTACTGAAGCGGACCCTGTGAGCCCAAATATTGAAATAATAGAACAAATTCCTTTGCCAATGGACCAACAGATTATTGAAATAGCTACTCCTAGCCATATCCCTATGCTAATAAAGTCTGTTGCTCAGCCTATAAATTCAGCCACTACAGAGCAAACTCTCATCGTTCAAGCAATTAAAGCAAGACCAAGCTCTGAGTTACCAAGAAGGGGTTTCACAAAATTATTAAATGGAGAAGAAGTATCCCCTATTGATCCTCCAGTTCCTACGATATCAATCCCTGAGCTAGAAAGGAGATTGAAGGAAGTAGAGCAATGACAACTTACACGTTAACCAAATCTATTGCCATTCCAAGATGTAGTAAGGAAATTACGGGAAATAGAGCAGTGGCTAAAGACATATGCCCCAAATTTAGCACCACTGCTAAGTGTGGTAAAGAAATGGATGGAGGGATTTCACAGATTGAAGAAGAGAGTCTTGGATACTACTCTGACATCCCAAGAATGCTCAGAGGTAATAGAAAACTTGAAGCAGAAGGCAGCAAAAGAATACGTTGCACAATGGAAAGTAGAAACAGAAAAGAGAATCTAGGAAGCCACCTTAACTCTTCAAGCACAAATTTCCCAGCTGCAAGCAGAGAATGGAATAATGAGTGAAAATTAGCAAGCATGGGAAGAAGAGAAGAAGGTGTATGAATATAATATTGCAGCTATGATTGAATAGTTTGGAAGTTTAATGGTAGTGCCAGATGATGCTGAAATCGTAAGGGAAAAAGCTCTTAAAGACTACCAGCAAAAACTCCATCAACAGCTGAGTGAGTAGGATCATCTACTGACCAAAGCTGAAGGGAAAATTCTGCAACTGCAAGAAGCTCAAGATTCCCTAAGTTCAATCAATGCTGAATAGAAGCAGATCATTTATTCTCTAACAAAGAATAACTTGGTCACAGTAACAAAAGAACAAAATAAAGAAAAAAAACTAAGAATGGAGTTACGACTAAAAGCTATTGTGATAAAGAAGTTGACTGCGGATCTGAAAAACAAAGAAAAGGTTGATAAGGAGCCACAATGTCTGAAAGGAAGCCCCTGTAGAATTGTTGATGAGAAGGAAAGCACGGATTAGGCTGAGCCTGCAACACATAGAGAATCACCTTAAGAAGAAGAACAAGATGATTATTCTACAGCTGAGGTGTCTGACTCAGAAGAAGATCCTACTACTTCCATTCTTGTACCATACCCTTCATCACCAAGGGAGTTAATACTACAGAACATTACAAGTCTCACAGGTATGATCACTCTAGATATTTCCTAGGTTTATATTTTTATGTAATTAGTTTTTATTTTAGTTTTTTCTTTTACTATAATATTTCTCTTCCTATTCATTGTAAATATTCAGTTAATATATAATATCTCCTTATCACTTACTTTTTTTCACTAACTGTGTAATTATTACTAACTTTTCTTTCATTTTTGTTATTAATGTCTCTGAGAGTAATACGACTGTGTTTTCCTCAAGTTTGGGGGAATATTCTTTACAAAATTATTTTCACATCTGATAAATAATCAGTGATATTAGTAATTTTAAGGTAAATAATTCTTAAGTGTCCCCTATTTTTTCTGCCAATGAGGGCATTGTCCGACTTAAGTTTGGGGGGATACACATCTTCTGTGTATAATAGTAGTTAATTAGTATAGTAGTATTTTAGTTAGTTTTGTTTAGTTTATTTTTGTAATTTTTTTTGAGTTTTTAGTTTTAATAGTTGATCATTATATAGGAATTATGATAAAAAAAAATTACAAATCTTGAAAACTTACGATCCATCATAGTAGGAGTTTAATAATCAGAGTAAAGAACAGTACAATTCATGCTTAGGTCGTTGAACATTGTATTAGAAAGAATGTTTGAAATAATAGATTGATCTAAATTGTAAAATTTTAGACTATAGTTTCAAAAATTATAAACCAGTGAGATTTTGAGCCAAATTTTCCTTTTTTTGAGAGAGAGACTGTTTCTATTCAAATAGAAAATTTCTTTGAACTTCTATGCTGCTATAAAATCTTATATTGCTGAATTTAGAATCAAAATATTCTATATCTATGATAACCTAATTTTTTGTCTAGAACTATCTGTTAGAAATATCAAAGCAATAAGACATCTATGTAAGTAAATCGTAGAGATGATTTAAGGTCATCTTTTGTTAAATCAGAGCAAAAAAGCCAAAATCTTAGAAAATTTTATCCTTTGAACCCATATTAGAAGCCTAAATCAAATTTCTTTATATCAAAAATTTAATAAACTCTTAACCATATGTACTACTCCAAGCTTTCAACCTTTAACCCTTATATTTTCTGAGATTTTAGAATACAAAAGAAGGGAAGAAGAGGGAGTAGAAGGAGTAAAAACAAAAATAGATAAGTGGAATGCTAAAAAAGGGTACAGTTGAAGAAATCAAAGAAGAATATGGGAAAGGAATAAAAAATCGTAAAAAAGGTCGATTTGAAAAGAAGATTACGATTCTTAAGCAGAAAGCTTTCAAAGAGAAGAAAAAACGTAAAATACAATTTTACAAATAAATTGAAGAAATGAGATTTATAAAAAAAAAATTGGGAAGAAGTTATCCAATCGATGGATACTTACTGAAGTAGAAAAAAAAGAAGCTTGAAAAGATAGGAGAAAGAAGAGCTAAATTTTCAGAAAAACTTTGAATCCTTCTACCTTTCTTTGACACCTTCTGAAGCCCAAAACCCTTTTTCAAGCCAAAGAAAAGACCTTTTTGATTTACGATTTGCAAAAGCATAAGCCTAGTAGAGATATGAAAAATAGATATTATGGATTACACAGGGAATCATATGAATAGAGTAGATTATCCATTTCTATGAGATTGAAAATTTTTGTAATTATCCTTTCACTGAATTTGCCTGAAATAATACTGTGAGAACCCAAAAGTTTCGAAATTTTTTTGACAGTATGTCAATTGTGAGTTTTGGAATTAAAATATTTTCTAAATCTGCAGTTTAAAATTTTTTATGAAGAATAAATTTTTCACTAATGCATACACTCCTGCTTACTATGAATTGAAATTGTTGGAGTTCTAATCAAGGATGACTGTTATAATGGAAAGTAAGGATAAAAGATTGGTAATTTTAGAAAATCATAACATCTATGTGATGGCCAACTTAACCAACTTAATTAACTTAGTCAACTTAGAAAATTTAGATAGTGTGCGAAATTAGTATAGATTTTTAACCTTTCTTTTTGAAAAATATTTTGAAAAATTCAAAAATATTTGAAGTTTGTAGGATACTTCACTGAAAACCTTCAGGAGACTACAACTCCTCCACTAGGGATCACCTAGGGGTTTAAAGGCTTGTTGCATCTGCTAAATGCAATCGTGCTCCCTACGAAAGTGGCATTTAAATTCTTAGTATAAGATGTTTTATGTTTCCTTGTTTGCTAGGGACTAGCAAAGCGTAAGTTTGAGGGTGCGATCAGTCACATAATATACCATTTTATCACCCTTAACTTAGTGATGCTAGAACTTAGTTTGCTACTAATAAGTTACTGATGTGCAGATATTAAAGAAAAATAACAAAAGAGAAGCAAAAGTAATAATATTCACAAAATGAACTCATAAAGCAATAAAAAGACGATTGAATCAAAAGATGAATCAGCGCCTACTGAAAAGATGAAAAAATCAGGCTTTACGATTTTGCAGAACAAAGTACTGGAAGAATAGAAATCGTAATTTACGATTCTATAAGAGAAAGCCGTTTAAAAGAGTGCGATACAAGAGAAGCGATGAATCGTAATGAAGAATCGTTCAATAGAAAGATGTATAAGAAAGAATAGAAAATTGTGATTTACGATTTTCCATAAGTAGTTTCAATAGAAATAGAAAATCATGATTTATGATGTTTTAGAGAAGAACACCTTTCGAAGTTGCTGATCATGTGAGAAAGAACACCGCCATGCATAAAGTTAGAAGATCTCTTAAAGAAGAAGACCAGTGAATTACGGATCTGAGAGATTGACAAAGAAGAATCTTAAAGGACTCTGCTGCTGAAATAATGGAGAAATCAAGAAGTACATCAACTATGGAAAGCAAGGGAAGATAAAATTAGAAGTAGAGTTATACTAGGGTAATTTTGCTTTAGTAATTTCTTTTATTAGAATTAGAAGTTTTGTAAATCGACTCTTATGATCTATAAATAAGAGGCCTGGCACATAGGAATAACTATCGAAGAAATTCTCAGCATCAATTAATGACTAAGGTTGAGTTTTTCTTTCGATCAAAATAGAGTAGATTTTTATTACTTTGTAGATTAGATATACAAGGTTTCTCAAGAGCAATTAACGATTGCAATTGGGAGCTGAAGATTAGTGTAGATATATGTAGTTTGTCAGAAGCAATTGACGACTGCGATTGAGGGGTGAAAGATATAATTTTGTTGCTTTCTAGTTTAGATTTATTTTATTGCAATTTACTGCTTTGTAAACATCTTTGAATATTAATATGAATTGATGACTCGGGGTGACGTATGCAGATTAATGTAACGGTTTTACTTTTCCATCGTCAGTTTTCTAGAATTTGATTGACGCCCAAGTTTCAGGAGATTGTTGATTAGATTAAATCTGTGTTGATAGGATTTTAGTATTGATTGATGACCAATGCTAGGAAATTTGATATATGGTGTAACGGTACTGTTTAATTTTATAAATATCCGATAGTTGAAGATTGTGATTGACAATCACAATCTGAAGAAGGAGGATTTAAGATTTATTTTCTGTAAAATTTAGATTAAGAAACCATTTTTTATTCATATTTCTCCAGTAGATTAGGAACTTAAAAGATAAATATAACTTTTCAGAGAATTAATATAGTATAAACCTGTCTTTGTTGGAACGATCCTATACTAGCTCTACAATTTTCATTGTGCGCTTGCAATAGGTTAAGACTTTATTAGACACATTATTAGAGCCGATCAAGTTTTTGCCGCCGTTGTTGGGGACATCATTTTATATTATCTATATTAATTTAAGAAAACAAGTATTTATCTTTCTCTTTTTATATTTCTTTATATTTTTAATTTTCTTTGATCACTTCTCAAATCTTCTGCAGGTTTATTCAGAGTGACGAATCGGAGTTTCAACTTTCCCTGATCAGCGAAGCTCGAGGTTAGATTTGTTCTCTCTCCCTACCTTCTAGAATAAAATTTAAAAAAAATACAAAAATATAATTTTTCTTTTTTGTATGCATCACATCCGATCTCGAAGTCTAGATTTCTTCGAGTGTGATCTAGAAATTGAAAGGACTCTCCAGTATAATTTTGCATCACACCGCACACCCATAAGTGAATCATTTAGTATGGTTGATGATTTGTCAATCCAAGCACATTTCATCCCAACAGCATTGACGGAGCCCTCTTGCATAGTTATACTAGAGGTGCCTGCGGGTCAAAATTATGAAATCAAGCTCAATACACTTTAATCTACACCGACCTTTCATGGGCTTGATCGAGAAGAACCCTACCAGCATCTGAGGGACTTCATAGAGCTTTGCACAATGCTACAATTATCGATATCCAACAAAGAGGCAGTAAAACTACATTTGTTCCCATTCTCTCTCAAGGATAGGGGGAAGGCGTGGTTAATTTCATTACTTGCTAGAAGTATTACTACATGGGAGGAACTGCAGTCCAAGTTTTTGAGCGAGTACTTCTCCCTTGGTAAAACAAACCAAATTCATCAAGCAATTCAAGACTTCAGACAAAAGCTAGGAGAATTATTTCATGAGAGCTGGGAACGAATGAAGGATTTGTTACGGAAGTGTCCTCATCACGAGGTACCAAATTGGTCGATAGCGTAAAACTTCTACCAAGGGTTGACTGAGACTAACCAGTCTACAGTCGATGCCGTAAGTGGAGGAGCCTTTATGGCTCAGAATGACCAGTAGTCTTGAAACTTATTTGAGAAACTGGCCAATAACTCAAAGTAGAAACATGCTCTGCTTAGATCTGATCCAGATGTCACTAGCGACACCCCGCTCATGAGGGGTGGAGTTTACGATATCGACAAAGATAAAGTAAAGAAGGAGGATGACATGAGTGCGAATGTCTTGGCTGTTGAATAACAAATCGCAATATTAATGGCAGCCAAACCTAGCACCCTGGATAAATCATTGGCTAGCTACTCTAATTGCAGACTCAGACATAAAATCAAAACCCAGCTGCGCCATCCCACCAAGATGTGATGGAAAGTGAGAAAATAATGACTTTTCAGAGGGGAGATTATGGAAACACATATAATCTAGCATGGAAGAACCACTCTGGATTTAACTATGATTCCACAGGCAGAGCACAACTAGCACCATCGGTTGTGCAGCCTCATTTTCTTCAGACTCAACCTTTCCACCAAAGATCTCAAATACATGCTGCACAACCCCAATTTGGACCACAGAGCAATGCACGTGATGCCACAGTTGTTCAAATCCTCTGAGATTTGTAGCAACAGTCGCATCAGTACTCAAAGGATTTACATCAACTTGCTCAATTCTCTCAAGTGCTTAACTCACATACCCAATCCATTATGAAGCTGAAAAACCAGATAGGCCAGGTAGCTTCCCAAGTCGCGAGAAGAAAGAGTGGCCAACTGCCTACGCAGCCAGTCAACAATCTTAGAGGACAAGTATTCTTGGGGGAGACATTGGCTCCCCAAAATCAAATATAGACACCTCATGAATCATCGAGCTTCCGACTCATTCGTAGCACCAATTGTAAATTATGTAAACTTTCTTTTTCTTTTAAGTCTAGGTATTATACTATGACCCAAATCATTGAAAAATGATGAATTATAATATCATACCTACTATATATTATAAGCGAACAATTGTATGGATTTACGATTGATCATCGTATGGTCTTGTCTACCAGTGTAAGCTTAACAATTGCGATTCACTAATACGAGGGTTCATACTTATCATTGCTGAAAGCTAGAATCAACCGAAGATTCTAGGTCAAAATCTAAGTGACGACTAGTTCAATGGAATGAAGTAGAATGATAAGATATAGTTTTGCACTATTTTCTCTCTACTGAGCTTGAACTGTAGCTCATCTCTCGACTATACATCGCAGCTGCAGGGGTAGATCTAGAGAGGGATCTAGAACAAGAGGAAGATCCATACTCTAACCTAGACAAGGAGGAAGAGCTACCACCTGGCAAGTTCATTCCTTAGTTCATTGGTGGACACCCGTTTAGTGCGGAGCTTTTGTCTTTTGGATATTTGGTATAGTACTTTGTTTATACCCATGTATGTTTTGTATAATTTTGTCCACTGTTTAGGTGAAGGTCGGCCTTCACTTGTGGATTGTATAGTTTTGTAATGTGGAATGGTGTGAAATCGTTTAGTTCTATGTTGCGATTTGCTTTTAGTTATAGCTCTGCTTTCGTATTTGTGTGCACCTTGTTTCTGAAATTAGTAACTTACCAATGTTTGATGGCTCGGTCCTTCCAATCACCTAATTCAGGAAAGATCAAGCTGTTATGAAGCGAAGTAAGCACTTCAACACCAAACTAGAACTATAATTTAGATTGTGTATGATCTGACGGCATGGGTTCTGTGACAAGGAAATCTGGGCTGTCACAGGTGGTATCAGAGCCTAGGTTGTGGTTCCCATAGGGATCTAGAACTATGGTTTGAGCTCGAAGCAATGGCATGTATGTCCATACGTTCGTAGGCTAGATTCTTAGGAGCTATCCGATTGAACTTTTGTTTGGTCATGACATGTCGATATGCCTCCACGACGGGGAAGACCAAGGACCGTAAATACTAGAGACACCACAAATGGTGAGGGATTAGCCTCGGGATCAAACACGATCCTTATAAACAAAGATAACAATGCATCTGGAGCAGGGAACAACATTAGAAATGTTCTCAGAGGCGAGAATTACTAGTAGCTCCTAGAAACTATGGTGGACACCATGGCGATACTTGCTAAGAGAAGACAACCATCCGGTTTCCAGGAGTTTAGAAGGATGAGACCCCCGAGTTTCTATGGTCAGACTGATCTGATGGAGGCAGAACAATGGCTAAACCAAATTGAGAAAGTCCTTCAGAGAATCCGAGGCACTGAGGAAGAGAAGGTGAGTTGGGCCTCCTTCCAACTCGAGGGTGAAGCGAACCCTTGGTGGAAATCTGTTGAAAGGATCTAAGCGCCAGGGACACCTTGGACATGGGCCAAATTCATTGAAGCTTTTAATGAGAAATACTTCCCGGCACTGGAGAGATGTCAATTGGAAATCCAGTTTGCAAATCTGGTACAAGGGCAAATGAGCGTACGAGAATACGAGGCTGAATTCACTCGACTATCATGGTTCGCACCAGCGCTAGTGGCCACCGAATTGATGAAGACATAAAAGTTTGAATATGGTCTGAAGCCGATCATCAAAGAGAGGATATCGCTGTTTGAGCCGACGACATACGAGCGAGTGGTAAGATTGGACCTCATTGCCGAGAGGGATGTTGATAATATGTGGAAGAGATGAGACGAACAAAATAGAAATAGAAAGAGTCAGCCTTAAGCAGTTAGCTCAGAGCAGGCCAACAAGAGGCCAAGATACTCGATGTCACCACCATCTTAGCCTACCCCAATGGCATTTTCAAAACCACTATACTTCGTAGCTTTGCCCCCAAGACCCCCAAAACCCTTCCGAACAGCAAACCCTACAACAACGGGTGGGCCGAGGGTACCACAATCCTCTCATACTGCTTCCTTCGCACCAATTGAAGCATGCACAAAGTGCGAAAAGCCCCATGAAATAGAAGAGTGCCGAAGGAATACAGGGGCATGTTTTAAGTGTGGAAAGCTGGGGCACTGGATTAAAGAATGCCCTGAGATGAAGACAGCTACGTCGATGACACATAATCTGAGATCCCTGAGGCCTACAGTACAAGGCCGAGCATATGCTGTATCGGCGCAGGATTCCCAAACCAGCAATGATGTGATCCAAGGTATGAACTCCTTAAGAATAGTGAATTTAATTTCTTTGTATTTTAGATGAAGAAGGTGCATTAAATAAAATAGTCGTTGTTTTTTAACTACTTGATAATGCTAGAACATTTGAGTTCTCATCACCCAATTACTTACCCGCATGCATGAAACCCAGGTACCATACACATGTATTTGATGTATTTGAAGAGTGATACTGCGATGGATATCTGCTCTCACAAATCTCGAGTGTTGATAGACTCGGGGTCTACCCACTCTTTTGTAACCCCTCAATTTGTGGCTATAGAATTGAACATCAAGCCTGAACCCTTGGAATTCATTCTGACAGTTTCGATTCTAACCAGGAATTCTATGAGAATAGATACAGTGTGTAGATCAGTGGTCGCCCTCATTGAAGAACATGAGACCAGGGTTGATCTGATCTTACTGGATATGCAGGGATTTGATGTAATTCTTGGCATGGATTGGTTATCCACACACCACGCAAATGTCGATTACCTTCGGAAAATAGTCACATTTGCCCCAAAAGGGAAATCATTCAGGTTCTACGGTACCCAACCAAAGGTCGTAACCTTGATTTCTACCATCCGAGTTGAAAGACTACTAAACAAGGGGTGTTCGGGGTAATTAGCTTTCTTACAAGAGGGGAAGGAAGAAAAAGTCAACCTCATCGATATTCCTACTGTGTGTGACTTCCCAGATGTCTTTCCATAAGAATTGCCTGGTTTGCCGCCAGACAGAGAGGTCGACTTCACGGTAGATCTAGCTCTAGGCATAGAACCGGTGTTTAAAGGTCCTTATCGTATGGCACCAGCTTAATTGAAGGAGCTCAAAGAACAGTTGCAAGAGCTTCTAGATAAGGGGTTTATTAGGCCAAGTGTGTCTCCCTGGAGAGCACTTATACTGTTTGTAAAGAAGAAGGATGGTTCTATGTGTCTTTGCATTGACTATAGACAGTTGAATAAGTTGACAATAAAGAACAGATATCCGCCCCCTAGGATTGATGACCTCTTCGACCAATTACAATGAGCGAGATTCTTATCCAAGATCGACTTAAGGTCGGGTTGCCATAAAATGAAGGTGAAAGCTGAAGACATTTTGAAAACAGCCTTTCGCACAAGATATGGTTATTATGAGTTTCTCGTCATGCCATTTGGGTTAACAAATGCACTTGCGTCTTTCATGGACCTTATGAACCGGGTGTTCAAGCCTTACTTAGACCAATGTGTGGTTGTATATATAGGTGGCATACTTATCTATTCGAAGACGAGAGAAGAACATGAGCAACATTTACATCTAGCACTTCAGACGCTCCGAGATCGCCAATTGTACTCAAAACTCAACAAGTGTGAGTTTTGGTTGAACCGAGTGAGCTTTCTGGGGCACGTCATCTCAGAGGCCAGTGTCATAGTGAACCCAAGCAAAATAAAGGCTGTGTTGAAGTGGGAACAACCAAGAACAGTGATTGAGATTAGAAGTTTTCTAGGACTAGCTAGATATTACAGACGGTTTGCTGAATCGCTCACACAACTCACTCGAAAGATTGCTAAATTTGAGTGGACCGAGTCGTGTGAATAGAGCTTCCAAGAGCTCCAAAGAAGATTGACCTCCGCCCTAGTACTCACCATACCATCAGGCAGTGGGTGAGTCTGTGTATTAAATCAGCATGAGAAGGTTGTTGCATATGGTTCAAGGTAGCTGAAAGATCATGAGAAGAACTATCCCACACATGACCTTGAACTAGCAGCGGTCATTTTTGCCTTGAAAATTTGGAGGCATTACCTCTTCGGTAAAACATTTGAGATATTCACCAACCATAAGAGCTTAAAATACTTATTTACTCAAAAATATCTAATATGAAGTAGAGGAGATGGATGAAGTTCGTTAAAGATTATGATTGCTCTATCCAATACCATCCAGGGAAGGAAAATGTGGTAGCGGACACATTGAGCTGAAAATATCTTCTCAGTTATCACATCTCATTATCAGGATACATAGATGGCGTTTACTTGAAGACATGGCCTTGTGTGAGACAAAGTTTGATGTTAGAGACTCTAGAGCCTTGATGGTTAACATTGCCATCCCCGAATGGAAATGAGAGAATATTTCCATGGGCTTCATCCTTGGGTTGCCGAGGATACAGAAAGGACATAATACGATCTGGGTTATAGTGGATCGACTAACCAAGTCAGCTCATTTTCTACCCTATAGTACACGCTATACAACGAGCAAACTAGCAGAATTGTACTTGAAGGAGATAGTTAGACTACACGGCATACCCACGAGCATTGTGTCAGATTGGGACCCGCTGTATACATCTCAATTCTGGCAATGATTCCAAGAGGGAATGGGTTCGAAGTCAGAGTTCAGTTTTGCATTTCACCCCCAGACTAATGGGAAAATTGAGAGGGTGAATCAGGTGATTAAAGATATATTAAGGACCTGTATGCTAGACTTTAAGGGATCATGGGATAAACATTTACCCTTGATCAAATTTGCATACAACAATAGCTACCGGGCGAGCATCGAAATGGCTCCTTTTGAAGCATTGTATGGTCGTCGATACAAATCTCCGATCAACTGGGAAGAGGTTGGAGAACGAGTACTACTGGGCCCGAAACATATTGAAAGCACGAATGAAACTGTCTGAGTCATTCATGAGAGATTGAGGGTTGCTCAGAGCCGGCAGAAAAGCTATGTCGATCTCAAAAGGACCAACATCGAGTTTCAGGTAAACTTAAATTAATCATTGTTTTGTGGTTCCTACTGACCGTGCATCATTCCAACACTTGTATCCTTTTCAGATCGGTGAAGTGGTGTATAGGATCGCCTTATCTCTGCAATTGCCAAGCTTGCACAATGTGTTCCATGTTTCGATGCTACGAAAATACATGAGGGACCCGATGCATGTCTTAGATTACCAACCGATCCAAATCCAAGAAGATCTGAGCATCACCGAGGATCCGATAAAAATATTGGATTTCAAGGAGCAAATTTTGAGGACAAAGTGGATCCCAGTGGCCTTAATTCAATGGTGCAATCACTCCCCCGTTGAGGCGATGTGGGAACGTGAAGCCGAAATCCGCGATCAATACCCGCGACTATTTGACTGAGGTTAGTCACTTCATAGTACACTAGTATATTGATGATTGAATAAGTTTCATGTATGTACATTCTATGAACACTTTGTAGTGAGGGTAACACTCAAATTTCGCTAATGCATATGTATTGTCAAGGTTCATAGGGTATAATGGTAGTATGTATCAATTTAAAGACCTCATGCAATGGTACATAAGGGTAGAAGCCAAAAATAGAGTGCATCAGGCCAAAACAAAATTAAATAGCCAGCCCGATTTTCATGTACACCTCGCCGCAATGAGATTTAAGTTCGCCGTGGCGAGATCTTCAGGTTATAGCTCACCGCGGCGAGAACTTATGGTGGACGCGGCGACTGATAAAGGTTATAATGGGCCCGAACAAATCCATCATTTTGAGATTTTGAAAGGTAGGGCCCCCTCTCTCATTTTCTCTCTCGCATAGAAAAAGTTTATTTTCTCTCCAAAAGCACGACTTCCCGCTCCAAATCCACCAAAACTTCAAGGATTGACGTGCATATATCTTCGCCGAATTCAATTTTCCTCCGATTTAAGCTACATAGTGAGGTAAAAACCATAAATCTCTCAATTTCATTTGATTTTCTTTTGTGCATGGCTTCCAAAAAGAGAGTCTCGAGCAAACTACCGGTTTCCAAACTGAAACCGTCCGTGAGTTCAAAGGGCAAAGCCCTAGCTAGTTTAGATCCTCCACTGCCGACCCGAGAACAACCTATAAATTGGTGGGGCGTAAAAGGCTTTGAACATGAGTGGTCCTTTGACCGGTATATTTTTCCAATGATGATTCGATTGTCTGGTCTTTAAATTATCTTAGACATGCCAGACTGAAACTATTACTCCAGCCCGTTCATCTGCACTTTTACCCCCGTCTTGTGAAACTTTTCTACCAAAACCTCAAACGGGGGGAAACTGAGGGAAATTTGACTACAATGATTGATGGACGAACCTTTCACATCAAGCTCTATGACATAGCCACCGCCATGGGTTGTCATGCGCAATATGACAATAGCCAAGGCCTACTTGCACCTCACCCCAAGGAGATGAAATTCCATCAAATTGTCGCTAGAATGATGGGAGGTAGTCAAGCTTCCGGTCAATCTATAACAAGGACACAATTACCATCATATATTGGGTTCCTAGACGTGGTTTTTCAAAGTAATTTATATCCCCTCTAGCACGAGCAGGAACGACATGACTCTATTTTACAAGCCCTGTTTACGGTACATGAATATTGCGCTAAATGCACCACGGGTAGTCTGGGAGGGCATCATTTATGCTAGCGAGCAGATGTTATATACCAACCCCAAACCCTTGTTGTCCATCCCATGCACCTGCATCATATCCTGACTTCTTGAGGGTCATGAAGACAATGAGAACGAGGACCCATATGAGGTTCCACCAGATGAAGAAATAAGGATCGATAATGTTTGAAAGTACACCAAGAACAAATGGAGTTTGACTTATAAACGATGCCAGCTTTGCCTAAAAAATCAACAACTTCAGCAGGAGGCGGGTGGTGCTCAGTAAGAAAACCCCAAACAAGTCGCACCCAGAGCCACACCCCATATTCCAACTGAACCCCAGCAGCCACCTACCTAGCATGGAGACGTCCTCACATTGTCCGAGTTCACCCGACAGATGGAAGTATGGCACCAACATAATTTCACTCAGATGGCAGTGTTGCATCAGGACAATCTCTTGACACACCAAAGGCTTGATTTCCAAGAAAAAATCCTAACACGATTAATAGAGAAAGCCTACCCGAGGGGCGGAGTCCCTGGGGTTACGACCTTGTGTCCACTACGGACTGCTCAGTTCCCGCTACAAGATACTTACACTAATACTTTGAGATCCGATTATATGATGTGATTCGATACATTTCGATTTGATGCTCCATGTGTTCCATCTTATATATGTTTGTTCCCCTGATATGCTATGAAATTCAGTTTTGTTTTATTACTTCGATATGCATAACTTCGTACATTATTTGCATCATGATATGAAATGTCTTGTAGTTACGATTTAAAGTTTTTTTTTATGCCGATGTATTTCAATACCAAATGCATTTGAAATGTTTACTTTACTTATGCATCGATGCCATGAAGTAGAATGATAAGATATAGTTTCACACTATTTTCTCCCTACTGAGCTTGGACTGTAGCTCATCCCTCAACTATACGTCGCAGCTGCAGGGGTAGATCTAGAGAGGGATCCAGAATAAGAGGAGGATCCAGACTATAACCCAGACGAGGAGGAAGAGCTTCCACTTGACGAGTTCTTTCCTTAGTTCATCAGTGGACCCCGTTTAGCGTAGAGCTTTTATCTTTTGGATATTTGGTACAGTACTCTGCTTAGACCCATGTATAGTTTTGTATAATTTTGTCTACTGTTTAGGTGAAGGTTGGCCTTCACCGGTGGATTGTATAGTTTTGTAATGTGGAATGGTGCGAAATCTTTTTGTTTTACGTTGCAATTTGCTTTTAGTTATAGCTCTGCTTTTGTATTTGTGCGCACTTTGTTTTCAAAATTAGTAACTTACCAATGTCTGATAGCTCGGTCCTTCCAATCACCTAATTTGGGAAAGATCGAGCTATTATGAAGCAAAGTAAGCACTTCGATACCAAACTAGCACTGTAATTCAGATCGTGTGTATGATCTGACGGCACGAGTTTTGTGGTAAGGAAATTCAGGCTGTCACAAATATTCGGCTATTTTTTGGAGAAAAGATTCATATGTTATGCTTATGAGTGATTCTACAGTATCATTCTTGGTAAGAGGGATTACATATTGTGGGGTGATAAAGGAGAGTGAGATAGAGAAAAAAATGAAAAGTAGTAAAGATGTATTTTATTGTTTATATATGTATTTTATTATTATTCTTATTATTATTATTTTTAGAGGTTGAAAAATAAATTATGTGAGAATAAAAAGAGTGAAATTTTTTTTTTTTTGGTTATATGGTGGGACATTGGGGGAAGAAAATAGGAGATAATAAAAGAAAATAAAAAAATGCTCGAATTTCGGAATATTGGTCTCGTGACTATATTATCGCTACTTATGTGTTAGTGCTAAGAGAAAGTCTTAGTGTAATGTCACGGTGGGACTTTTCTCGACCTCACAGATATCCTGGAGCGGCCTGAGAATCCTTAGTGTATTTGAAGAAAATACACTTGTAGTGATACCGTATTGGGAAGTAGTATAATTATTTCAGCCACATGCTAGATTTGATTCAGTAATGACAATGATCATCTTGTACCGTAGCTTTTAAAAAGAATGAGATGAGAGATAAATAATGAGTGACTGCATTGCTTGTCATTCAAAAGTTTTCGATTTTATTTAAAGATTTTGAAAATCAATTTGACTCATTTTTTGAAAAGAAAATAAAGGGTGAAAAAGAGATAAGGTTTATTGATGTATGGGCAGTTTCTTATTCAACTAATTTTGAAAATAGTAGTCAATTAGTTTCTTCTCGTGTGCATAGTGCGGTGCCATAATGAAGCTCTTGGTCATGGTTCAGCACCATCAAATCATTAAATTCTATGGTTAACACAAATTTTGTTCTCCTCCCACTACCATATGATGACATCTACAAGTGTGAAGATGTCATAGATGCCTCAGGATTGCTTATGCTTCCCTGGGTTCATTGACTTGTTCATTCGTCACATGTTCTTGCTCGGTTGTGCTTTTTTTTTTTTTTTGAAGCATGTATGTCTATTTCTTTTAAACAACCTGCTAACGCAAGAATTGTGAGATTTGATTTTGTGCTTTAACAACTTGCTTACATTTTCTTTTAAACAACCTGCTAACGCAGGAATTGTGAGATTTGATTTTGTGCTTTAACAACTTGCTTACATTTTCTTTTAAACAACCTGCTTACATTTTCATTTTTTGTGCTCTAACATCTACTACAATGGCTGGAAATAGTGTGTGAGATCCCAGAGTTTTATATATTTCAAAAAAAGTTTTAAGATCCACTAGTCCTTTCGACCAACTTGCCTGAATAGGAAGGGGGTTAGTGAGTCAAATGGTTCTCAAAATGATTTCGAAGATACTGGCTTGCTACCAATGAATGATTTGTGATGACTATGGGGATGATGATTATGCTTTTTTAGGCTACGAGACATGATGTGATTGAGTTATGGGTAACATTCCAAGGGTTAGGAAGTCCCTCCCCTGTAACTATTTTCTGAGCATGCAGCTAAACTAACATAAGCTCTTCCCACATGGGCTTTGATTTCCTTCAGGTGAGGCGGTTGTGCAAGCATTATTTCCTTAGCACTAGCTCCCCAACTTTGAGTTTTCGATCAAAATAATTATTTTTATTAAGCTCGAAAAATTTGGGCATAATATATGAGGTCATAGATGCTGCTGGGTAAAAGGGAAAAAATTTGTTTTCTTGATTTTAAGTATATATGTATTATTTTATTTTAAGTATTTATATTTTATTTTTTTTGTTAGGATATAGTGTCAGTTCCTTAAGAAGAGACCGACTCAGAAGGTCCGACTAGTGGGACATATTGAACGGTCAGAGTGGCCGCTCATTTATGATTTGATTTGTGGGGCCTCGATCACCCTCAATTTGATGGATTAAGGATGAGAGAGAGTGTCTTTTTTATTGGAGACTCATTATCAGGGGGACCGTTTTAAGTTTTTCTATGGAGTGAGGCATCCTATAAAATTGGAACATGAGCTTCCCATGAGATTTTGTGTGTTATTATTTATTTTGATTTTAATTGGAGATTATTAGAAAATATTTTCGATTGTGTTGTTTTCATTTAAAAGGAGTCAACTGGAAGGGAGGATGATGCTGACATCGTAGAGGCAGTAACAAGGTGCGACAAAAGTAAAACAAGAGTAGAAGATAAGGACGTATAGACCAAGGTGGACCCTTCCTTGGCATAGGGAGATTTGGTTCTTTTTTATTTTCTTTGTATTGGTTGCCACTCATCTTAGGTTTATTGTGAGATTGTTTTAAAGTTTTGTTTATAATTTTTGAGGAAGTTTAGAGAGTTTGATGTTGTGAATTTGCCGCCGGTTGGGCTTCTATGAGAACTTTGATCATGAGATCTATAGAAACCTGAACCCGGGGGTCAGTGGTAATCTTAGTTATAATGCCGATTTTATATTTGTCTCGTAGAGAAATTTGAGGAATTGGCGATATATCGATTTGAACATTGATCAGAGTCTCTTGATTTAATTTTAAGTTTGGTTTTAATTCGGGGAGTGGGAAGAGTTGTTTGGATTAGTTTATCAATAGATCTGGTGATTGCTTCGAGAGTGAGTGGAATGGATGGTTTAGAGATAGGTTTGATGATAGGTCTAGGTTCGAGATTTAGTTTCGAAGTTGGTGAGGTGATAAGTTCGGTAGTGGGTTCAGGTTCTGAAGTGGGTGTGGGGATTGGCTCAAGAGTTGGTTCAGGAGCGAGAAGATTGATGGTTTCAGAGATCGACTTGATTATGGGTTTGGGTTCAACGCTTAGTTATGAGATTAGTGGGATGATCTGTTCAGGTATAGGTGGCGTTGTAGTATGTTAATGTGGTTGTTCAAGAATTGCTTCTGAAACTGGTGGGTGAGTTGGTTGCAAAGTCAGTTTAGGTGTTGGTTCAGGGAACGAGGGAATCGTTTCACTAGTAGATGAATTATTGAGTTCGGAGGTAGATAGGTTCAGTTTAGGAATATGTTTATTGATCTTAAGGATTGATTGGGTCGATTCAGAATTGTATTTAATGATTTTGGTTGTAGGTAGAGTCGGAATAAGTTTGGTGATTGGTTGGGCATGAAAGGGGATTTCAGGTTTAATGGTGTGGGTGACAAAGTTAGTCGATTGTGGGCAGAAAGCATAGATGTCATTTGAAGGATGTTTGATTTTACGAATTAGGCTAGCCAGGTGACCTAGGATGGAAGTGAATGAGTATATAGTGTCGTATATGAGTTGAGGACTTGATTGAATATGGTCAAGTGAAGAGTTGTGGAAGGTGGTGTTAGTTGGTATGGTGATTGGCAATGGTGGGTAACTAGTTCTCCTAGGTTGGTATCCTATGTTAGTTTTGGGGTGCTGGTATAGATGTTGATTTGGTTAGGGTATTGGTTCGTGTATTGGTTTTGTTTTTGGTCATTCTAATTATATGTTATCTGGTTTTGTTCTTTGTTCGTGTTGATTTGTTCAGGGCTTAGGGTATTCGTTTTTGGTTATTAGGAGAGACTCCCTCATATGTTAGCGTCAAGAAAGAGAAATCTCTATTCTTAATGTGTTGTTGTATGCGCGAGGCAATCAAATTAAGACTAAAGAAGTCAGGGTAATCATTTAGAATAAGAGCTCTCCGAAGGGGCTCCCGGGTATTATTGATCACGATATTTATCACGTCCCTTTCTAATTGATTCCTTGCTTGGACGGCGAGCTTTCTCCAACGACTAACAAAGATTGTAAAGTCTTCATCGGTCATTTGTTTTGTAGTCATTAGGTCACTGAGACTGACAGCCTCACAGATTAGATGTTTGTATTGGTCTAGAAATCTACTGGCTTGGTCATTAAACGTCTCGATTCTGTGCAGCGGCAAACTAGCAAACCAATCAAGGGCTTCTTCTTCTAAAGATCTTTGAAACTATTGAATTAGAAGTCAGTGATTGTCACGCATCGGTTGACAGTCGTTACAAAAGAGTGCCAAGTGGTGATTCAGATTTCCCGTACCGTTATACTTGTTGAATTTTGGCAGTTTAAAACCCACGGGTACGGTAAATTCGATATCTTGACAAAATTTGTCGAATCCGAAAGTGTGGGTTGGACGCTCTCCCTTAGCCATGTAATTATCTAGGACTTGAGTAATGTCCTCTATAGTCATAATGATATTTTTCTTTGAAGTCTCAGAGATGGATTGACCTCGGCGATCATCATTGAATAAGGTGCGCCTGAGAGCTGGCACTGGTGGTGTCTACAACCTCTCTTGGCGTCTGTTCTCTAAGTTTAGTTCACCGATGACACATCCTTGATCATCCACAACTTGTTGGCCATGAATGCCTTAGTACAAACCGGCCAAGGTTTGAAGTAGAATCTTGGATTCTTTTCCTCCTTTTAACAGTGTATGGGCATTGAGATTTACAATTTGTTTCGGTGGTGTAGTTCAGGCCAGTGCCACTATCTCTAGTATTTGGTGGAGTAAAGGGTAATTATTCATCTTTGCATGCTATGTTAATCTGAGGATGCTCTCGGACTGGGTTGTGAGATGGTCCAACATTATACTCAAGATTATTGTGGTAGCCCCATAATGATGAGTCATTACTACTGAAGTTCAATCTCCTAATTCCAGACATTTTTATGCTTTTGAAAATAGTGTTTGCTCGAGCTCTCAATCTCACAGGATTTTTGGATCTAGGGTAATAGAGTTCCTATTCTACTCCGGGTACATAGGCTTTCCATAACTGTAACACCTGCCCCTAGATCTCTGTGTTGGTCAAAATATTGACTGGACACTAGTGTGACTTGACAGTACCAGGTGACTGCCTGTGGCCAGGTCTACCAAAATTCTTGAGGCACCCACCTTAATTCAATAGATATTTGATTATTGATAGTGGCACCCACCTTAATTTAATAGATATTTGATTATTGATAGTGGCACCCACCTTAATTCAATAGATATTTGATTATTGATAGTGACACCTATCTTAATTCAATAGATATTTGACTATTGATAGTGGCACTCATAGGGCACCCCATTTAATTGGTTGGGTGTGTTAGAAAACTTAATGAGACACACACCACATCTCATACCCCAAATCTGCCCAGAATATTGCATTGATAAAAGTTTGACTTGAGGTTTGACCCAAATTTGGCTTGAGCCTTGGTGGTGATGAGTTGATCATCACTAATGGACCGGATTTTGAAAATTATCACGAGATTGCTTGATGTGTTGAGTCAAACTTAGACCCACAAAATAAAAACACCTAGATGCATTAACGCATGAGACTGTTTTTGTGTTTTGCATAGAACCATGACATTTCTTGTAATAGTTAAACAAGCCCAAGGGAAATTATAATTAAATTACTTAAATTTAGAAATTAGAAATTACAAATTACAAATCTCTAGCAAATCCTAGCCCTTGGTTCAATTAAGATTTGACCCATCTTACACCATCTATTTTTATTGAAAAAATCTAGGGTGTAAGATGCACCCAATGGCATGCACCACAAGATTTGTAAGACTTTAGAATTTTAAAAAGTTTAAAACTCTTGAAGACCACAAAAGATAAGAGGTTGACTTGATGCGTGGTGGAGAGAGAGAGAAAATGTAATTATTAGCATATATGGGGACTTAGAGGAATTAAGCTTGGAAAGTAAAAATGTGACACATGCCACAAAAATTCAGCCCATGTCCCCTCTCCTTAGCTAAATTCGAAATTCACAAGGGGAGGCTCCCATTTGCATAATATTTTCTTCTTCTTCCTCTCCTCCTAGAACCATTAGAGCTCCTTGAAGCTCTAGGTGTAGAAAAACCACCCCTCCCAATCTAATCCTTGAATTCCAAATATAAAACCACCACTCCACTCCCCACACTCTTCACACCAACATACATAAATTTTAGCCCCATCTCAGTCCTCTTCACCCCATGGTTTGGATAAAATCAGCTTGGAGGTTGGAGGTTGCTAAGGTAAAATCTTTGTTTAGGTGTTTGTCTAGATTTCTAGCTTGTATTATATAGATTTTTCTCATAGTTGTGTGCTTTATTTTCTTATTTTTGGATGGCTATGCCTGGTATGACCATATTCTCACATGAGACCAGTACCTTAGCACTCCGGAATGTGGTCTATGGAATCACGTAGGAGTTATCCAATGGTCCATGATGGCCAATGGGCCTAGACCACTAGATTCTTATATTTTGTGGATTTTCTCATAGATTTCTATGTTAGATTTTTTTTTTTTTTAAGTGTCATGGATAAATTCTGGAATGAGGATGGGCTTGAGATATAGATGACCATGCATGTGATTTTTACACACATGCAAGGCCATTCAATGGTCCCAAATGACCAAGAAAGTCAAATTAGGACATTCTTGTAATATAGGTTGAGTATTTTATATTTTTGATAGTATAAAATAAAATTTTGATATGGAGTTTTTGAATATTATGTAATGAGACATGAACCTGAGCCAAATGATGTCATGTATGTGATATTAGTACACATGCAAGGCCATCTAGTGGCTTTGATTGACCAAGAAGGTCAAAATTTAGAAAATTAATGTCTTCCTAGATTTTTTTGATCATCTTAAGTATTATGAGACATATGATCCATATAGATGAATGATATAGGCACAGTAGATTAGGTTCATTAGTTTTTAATCACTGTGATTCATCATTATACTCACGGAGTTTAGGTCAAATAGTGGTCAAAGATTACATTTCTACACTACGCTCAATATAGTATTGATAGATGTGATTTTTCCTTGCATTGATTAATCATAGAAATTATGAGTTAATATTTGATGCATTTTAGTAGAATATCCATGTGAAATGTCAGGTTTTATTTCCTCATAAAATGTTTTTATCATACGTGAAATGTGTGGTCCTAGATCACCAAAACTTGAAAATAAGTATATGAGATCTAGTTTAAAATGTTGCCTTATTTTTATGGAATTAAAATAGGCTATTAAAATGATTATGTGGCTGAAATACAGTAACATTTATATGGTCATGTTCCAGTAAAATGTGAATCATTTATTGATCATGATGAATATCCAATCGGATGGTCCCGATTGATCATTTTGAGAATTTGCTTGAATTGCTTGGATCTCTTGATAAAATGCTTAGAACTCACTCGCTAGATCATAGAATTATGACCTCTTGAAAATTCATGACAAGAGTATCAATTCTGAAAAAATGTTAATGTTTTGACCCTTGATTTGATCATGGACATTTCAACGATTTTAGATGAATGGTTAGGATTTACATGAGATTTTCAAAAATATCAAATAAATGAAGAGTTTTAAATGAGAATTTTGTTAAAGAATTAAAAATAAATAAATATGGGTTTTTTAGAATATAAAGATGCTTGATACTCTAAGTTCGATCGGATGACTCCCAAAGCCCGAACCCGATAAATTTAAGAAAAATCGATACTGGCGACTAGGAAAGTATCGGTAACCGATTAATGTTAATTAGATGGATATGATAACCCAAAAAATTTATCCCCATGGACCTGGGATTATCTTGGGAATTCTCCGTACCGAGATCCGATGATATGTGGCATAGGATGGACCTTTAAGCAGACCCCATCTAAGGCCTAGGAGGACCAACCCATAGAAAATCAGTCCCAGAACAGCGACAGAATAAATAGAAATAAATGTTAGAAAAATTCATAAAAATCCTGGGATACACTTGAATGAGTTCCCGATGTCTGTTTAAATTTTCAGACCCAAACCCCTTACGGTTTGAAGGTTACGGCACCTAGAACGCAAAGTGACAAATCTGTCCTGTTGCACCTGAAAACAGAGCTGTAATAAGCTCCAGTTCCCGTGACCGAAACATTAACAGAAAAATCTGAAATAAATTGAACTTATACCTTAGAACATCCTTAAAGCTTAAAAAAAAATTTCAAGCCTTGATTCGATCAGAATTGACTGCAATAAATTCTATAAATTTCAGCCCAAAATGTTGGCAAATGGCACACAGCCAGAAAACCAGACCCGACCTTTGATCGGATGGACCATAATACATCATGATCCATTGACTTTTGAACCACTAAATGTAAAGGAAAAAGTTGGGTGACTTGCGTATCTTTCCATAGATCCACTGAGCACCTAATTCCATTTTCGGAACTGAAAGTTATGGACCCAACACCAAGGCCCCATAATTTTGGCCCGAAACCCTAATAAAACAGAATAGATCTCGGTGATCTGTGTACCACGATCAGACCTGAACTGATTTTTAGATTCCACAACTTGGGAAAGATTCTCTCATCAGTCATCTTGACCACAGTTATGGAATCATTCGAAAATTCAATCGGAGCCGAAAATGGTGGCTGATTTATCGTAAGTTGTCCGCCACCTCTTCGGAAAATATGAATATATGGAATAGAAGCTTAGTATTCGGATCTTAGCCTAAGACCCATGACCGAATGGGCAGACCCAAACACATGGCTTTATACTGTTAATATATGATAAAATCCATGTGAAATTGGTCAACTAGGTCAAAGGACCCGATTGAGTTCTTTGACGGCCTATTGAGGCCCAAAATCCTAAACTATTAATAAATATGATTGATATAAATGACAAAAGTTTAAGGACCCGACCCATAACTGAATGAACTTGATTATGAGCCTGGCCCAAGACATGTTCTTTAAGTCCCATGAGAACTAGGAACTCACATGGCCAGGACCATGGAGAAGGCTCATACCTCTAGATTTAAGTCTAGTAAAGGCCTGAATTACCTAGGAAATTGCACATTGAACCTATATTATAATGGATCTGTTGAGTCCTTTGGACCTATAATCCATTGGACCCTTTGGACCTATAATCCATTGGACCCTTTGGACCTATAATCCATTGGACCCATATTGTATTGGACCCGTTGGACCCTTTGGACCTATAATCCATTGGACCAATATTGCATTGTACTTGTTGAACCCTTTGGACCTAAAATCCATTGGACCCATATTATATTGTACCTGTTTGACTCTTTGGACCTATAATCCATTGAACCTATATTGTATTAGACTTGTTGGATCCTTTGGACCTATAATTCATTGGACCCATATTATATTGTACTTGTTGAACCCTTTGGACCTAAAATCCGTTAGACCCATATTGTATTAGACCTGTTGGACCCTTTGGATCTATAATCCATTGGACCCATATTGTATTGAACCCGTTGGACCTATAATCCATTGGACCCATATAGTATTGGACTCGTTGGACCTTTGGACCTATCAACCATTGGACCCATAACTCGTTGGACCCACGGCCCATACCCGAAAGTATAGGAAAAGTAAAGTGATTGACCTTCGTTGAACGGTCAGATAGTTGAAGTTAGTTTAACTTGACTAGATAAGACATTTAAGAACAGGTATGTGAGTGCCTCGAACCTCATTAGAGATGACCGAGTTCTTATCGACGATGATAAACATAAGTCCCCCTTTAGACTTTAACTAGAGTAACACTCGATATAAGTGTAAGCCGACGTGATCCTCCCTTAGGATAAAGTCATCTGAAACTCGGACCTGATTTCTGTTTGGACATGATAGGATATGATAGATAGTGACATGGGGTACATGATAAGTAAATGATAAGAACATGATAAGTATATGAAAACTGTATGATATGATCTGATATGACAATAGTATGATAAAAATATGATAGGAAGATAAAATGCTTGAAATGAAATGTCTGATAGTAACATGTAGTGTTTGAATCACTTGTTTGACATGCTTGAACTTGAATCTGAATCTATATTTGAACTTTGAATTTGAAAAGGAAAATTTGAATATATGAATTCTGAATCTGAAAAGATTATTTGAATAACTGAAACTCTTAACCCGAAATGGGAAATTGAATATCTGAAACTCTGGACCCAAAATGGGTATCTGAATATCTGAACTCTGGACTCGAAATGGGTATTGGAATATGATTTTGGACCTTTGAAGTGGGAAAATAAGATAAAAATACATAATATAGAAGCCCAAAAATTGGGGTAAAGAATACCGAATTTGAAAGATAATGCAACGAAAATAAAAAAAAATTTGAAAGTGAAAAGATGATACCATTATGTTCTGTTCTGGTCTCACATAGCTGATCACTGTTCTCAAGAACATGCTCGTATGAGCACCTCGTATATGAATGGACCCCTTGTATATGTAGGAATATTGAAATGTCAGCTGAGGATCGGGTCTAGTTACACTAACAAGGTCATTGATCCTTGCCTAAGATTTGCTAAACGGCGGAGAGTGCCAGCCCTTGTCTAATCAACATTGACATCTGAATTCTGTCTGGACCATGGTTGATGTTTGGTATCGACACCGAATTAAATAAAAGATACTAATAATTAACTCATATTTCACAAAATTCAATCATAATTAACTAATCTTAGAGACAATTGAAATTTCACTTAATCATGTTGGACGAATCTTAAGGAAATTGTAACTCATGCCTAATAATATTACTGTAATTCATGTTATTGTAGATAATTTGTAGATTTTAATCTTGTACTTAACTCTTAAATCATATTGTTTCCTGATTAGTGATACATAGAATATCAATGAACTACTAGTATTTCTACAAATGCCTACCTGAGTATAAGTTAGCATAAGTTGTATTACATTTAGTTAGAATTCTTGCTTGATAATTAGTTATAAGCACAACTACTGGAAACCCTACTTGCACATGCACCTATGAATTATCTGTATACTACTTGTACTAGAATTCTAAGGCAATTCTCACTAAGATTTTATTAAACTTCATCGCTTATGGTTGTTTCATGACCCAAAAATTTCAGAGGCCAGTCAGCAGCCACCCAGCCAGGATTGAAGTAAGTGGATACGAAAGGATCCAGGAGCGACAATGAGCTGATAGTTTTGAAGCTCCTTTTGGCTAGTAGAGCTATCAACACATGCACTTAGTTTTGAAAGGATCATTCCTTTTGTTTTGGTGTCTGTTGAAGTCCATTACTTTTGAATTTTTAGTTATAATTATATAATTGGGCTTGTATGAACAATTTAACTTTTAAGCTTTTATTTTGATGGAAAAAAGTTTTAAAAGTTACCTTCATTATATTATTTTATTTAGTGAAAATCGTTTATGATCGAATCGTAATTCTGAATATGCCCCTTCGTGAAATTGGGAGGTTAAACTAAAAAGTATTTAACTCAAGTTTTCGCGCGTACTTTGATAAATTAATGACTATTTTAATAAATAAAATTTAATCATTTCCATAATTAAAGAATTATTTACAAAGTTTTAGAAAAAAAAAATATGATAAGTTACTTGAACAAGAGATACGAATTAAGAAGTTGAACCGGAAAGATAAGAATATGAACATGAATATGAATAGAAACGAACGGTGCACGTTAAGGCCGGCTCACATCGGACTCACCGACGGACTGCGGGGCTGGGTGCAAGGGGCGTGACATTAGCGAGTATGAGGGTTTTTTTCTTCGAGTCAACAGGGTGGGTACAATCCTTGTCTGATTAGGTCTTACGAGAAGGTCTGATGTGTAGGAAGTTCCCCGGATCGAATCCCTGAAGAGATGATCACATCGGCTCTTTCACAACAGAGGGGGGTAGTAATAGAATGTTTCCTAAAAAAATGTCTAGTATGCGAGTAGTGTGTTAGAAGTAATAAAAGAAAAACCAAAATTAATTAAAACAGAGCAACCCTAGCAAAATGATTCTCACCGTGATCGTCAGCCTGTTGGTACATTTTTTTTGAGAACCCTCTCGGATTCCGGAAATAGCCCAATATGGTCACATGGGACTCTTTTTGCGAAGAGGGGGCGAAGGGAGTTTAGCAATAAGATATATTATGTGCACCTACAGGAAATGCTGTTAGTTGCAACTGAATTAAGTGACATGCCTGATTTATGATTTTCATCTACAGATGTTTATCGATGCTGTAGAACGTCATTGATCGCGAGGATGATGTGGGGGGTTTATGGATTTGGACTCCTATAATAAATACCGGCTTTCAAACTTTAGCAGCTAGGGTGGCTTAAGGTTTTAGCTAATTTGGGTTTTCGTCCAATCCTAAATAGTCTAAGTAAAGGGGTGTGTTGGCCTGTTATGCATGGGAGGAATGAACCCATTCCCAAGTACCCCCCGTTGGCTCCATTGGGCAAATTGGTTTGATGGCTACGATAATGATTTTGAAAAGATGATGAACAATATGGACCTAATTGGATCTAAGCTGAGAGTTTTGGTAGGATTTTCCTAAGGGTTGAATCTAGGGTTAACCTCGTCTCTCTTTGGATTGCTTGAGAATTGAAGTAGAAGGGCCAACCTCAACTAGAACGACTACCCTACGAGATTCTTGGAAGAAGGTTGAAGTTCTAAGCCCAAACACTTAGAGTTCAACTTGGCTCTAGTTCGGAATCTCAGAGCCAACCTCGAGAGTTCCAAAGAGAAAGAGCAAGTGAATGATGTGTATTTAGAATGATTGGGGTAGGGGGTATTTATAGTCTCGACTAATTATACGCTTAGAGTCTGATCAATCACATATTTTACCATTTGATACCCTCATTTGAGTGTTGTTAGTCCATAGTTTGATACTAGCAATTCCTTGATAGTGGATATTTAGACCAGTAGATGAAAGAGGAAGAAATGAAATATCTGTGCCAAAAAGATCTTCGAAAGCATAAGATTAGAATCGTAGATGAAATCTCAGTATACGATACGAGCGAAACAGAATCATAAACCTTGCGATTTCCTCACAATGCAGTCGCAGAGAAGGAAGAATGAAATCGTAAAGCAGAACAGAGATATACTAAAATCGAAATCTTACGATAGAAGAACTTAAGGATCGTAAGTATACGATTGTATTATGAGAGCAGCAAAAGCAATGTGAGAGAGCTTTTAAGACTATGAGAGAACGAAAAAGGATTACGAGCGATCAAAGAAATAAATCATGTGAAGAATACACTGCACACTCCACAATCGTAATCATGATTTCACTAGTTAAAGCTGCACAATACAATTATGAAGACTCACAAGATGGTGAATTACCATGCAGAATCATAATTCACGAGGATAACTGGAGAGTCCATGCATTCCACGATTCTAGGAGATTCATGCGAGATATGTTGCTGAATAAAAGGAGAAAGATTCTCACGATAAGGAAATGAGCTCTAAACAAAGAGGGATATGTGTTAGGAAGGATAGTTTTAAGAAAGTCTATTGTAGGTAGTTTTCTTAGAATAGAGTCCTAATTTCTTGTAACCGGCCTCTTATGAATTTATAAATAAGAGAGCCGGTGTCCAGAATAAAAAATCCAAGGATAATTGTAAAAGAATTTAGAGAAATAGGAAATAATTGATTAGGATTACGAAATTTGTGATAGGAACTTAAGATTATTCATTAATATAATTTTCTTTCAAACTCTGCACTTTCATTTTTAACAAAAAAAATTCTTTATTCTTTAAAGATAAATAGTGGAATTTTTGGGAAAACAACCTTCCTTGAAGATCAATACTTATACACATGCTACAATTCCATTGTGCACTTGCAAGAGGATAAGACGAAGTATAGAAAATAATCTATCAAGTTTTTGGCGTCGCTGCCGGGGAAGCGATTTTTTTTTTATGAAAAAAACTAATATTTGTCTTTCAGTTTTTTTATTTTTTTATTTTTTTTTATAGGTTTGAGTGCAGAGCTATAGATCAAAGTCTCAACATCAATCCACGGGTTGAAGCTAGAGGCCTAGATTTGCTCTCTCTTAACCCTTTACCATTCTTTGAGATATATAAAAATTAAAAAAAAAATTATTCTTTTCGGTTTATACACTACATTCGCTCTACATCTACAAATCTTTTTGAGTGAGATCCGGAAATTGAACGGACTCTCTTACAGAATCTAGCTTCCAGCCGTATTTCTGAAAGTGAATCTATTGAAATGGCCGAAGATCGCCCCACTAAAGAACATTACACCCCAGTTGCCTTGACCATGCCCTCGTGCATTGCTTTATCTGAGGTTACAAACAGTTAACACTTCGAGCTCAAACACACCCTGCTCATGCCCTTTCGAATTTTCATGGGCTTTATCGCGAAGATCCCTATCAACATCTTAGGGTATAGAACTCTGCACCACATTAAATATGACAACATTAGATGACATGACTGTTAAGTTGAGATTGTTCCCTTTTTCTCTAAAGGACCGAGAAAAAGTGCGACTTATATCTTTGCCCGCTGGAAGTATTACCATGTGGGACAGACTTCATGCCAAAATTTTGACCAAATATTTCTCAATTAGTAAAACTAACTAGATTCGTTAAGCAATTCAAACCTTTTGGCAACTGTCAGGAGAATAGTTTCACGAGAGTTGGAAACGGATGCAAGTTCTCTTGCATAAATGCCCTCATCATGAAGTGCCAAACTGGTCGACTGCACAAAGTTTCTACCAAGGTTTCACTGTGGGAAACTAGCAAATCGTAGATGTTGTGAGTGGAAGGACCTTCATGGCCCATAATGGACGGCAGTCCTGGGACGTTTTTGAAAGGTTGGCCGATAATTCACTGTGAAAATAGGCCCTGCAAAAGGTTGATCCCTATGTAACTCACCACACACCTCTTACTAGGGGTGGTCTTTACGATGTCAACCTTGCCAACTAAAGACGGAGAAAGGCATCAATGCTAAAGAGGTGATTTTGGAACAAAAGTTAGCATCATTGATGACCACCAGCCTTAACTCTGTGGGAAAAACCAGTTGCTACCCCCCTCTATTTTCCAGAGCTTGACCCATGTCGTAACTGAATGCCCTGCTGCTTCATTATACCCGGAGATGATAGAAAAGGAATAGGCATATGCGTTCCAGCATAGTGATTACGGTAACACGTATAACCCGCAGTGGAGAAACCATCTTGGTTTTAGCTATAGCTCCACTAGTGGCCAACAACAAGGACCATATTTTGTTCAACCAAGGTATCCTTCGACACAGAATTTCCAACAGCCATACATGCCACCCATGAGACCACATCAGCCTAGTGGGCAGCAACAGTATAGGCCACAACAGAGCAGCGAATCTGATGCCACATTTGTTCAAATCCTTAGGGATTTATAGCAACAATCATATCAACATTCTAAGGATTTATCCTAGCTTTCTCAACTCTCTCAAGTATTACATTCACATACCTAGTCCATTACGAAGATGAAAGCCCAAATTGGGCAGCTAGCTATGCAAATGGTGAAGAGAGAGAATTGTCAGTTACAGTCATGACCTGTGAGTAACCAAAGGAGACAAGTTTTTGTGGGAGAAACATCGATTCCTACAGAACATGTCCAAGTTGCTCAACTTTTGTGAAGTGGAAGAGCTGTGGATAATAGAGTTGAGATGCAGTTGGATGTCCCAAAGAAAGGAGAGGATGAGCCTAAGGGAAACAAGGAAGTTTTTGAACCAGAGAGAAATAAAACTGAAAATAAAAAAATTAATAAACATGATAGTGAGCCCATTGTTGTGACTTTAGTACTATATGTACCGAGGTTACCGCTCCCAAATGCTTTTGGCGCACCATCACCTTTTGACAAAAACCCAAAAAAATTGGAGATCATAGAGGTAAAAATAAATTTGCCCCTCCTGGAAGCAATAAAATAAGTCCCAGCTTATGCACGATTTCTAAAGGAGAGGTGCACCCAGAAGCGAAAGCGGCGGAACAACCTATCGAAAAAGGTCTTTCTAACAAAGCAAGTGAGCTTAGTCTTAAAAGCCACAACTCTGCCTAAGGTTAAGGATCCTGGAGTGCCCACCATTGCGTTAATAAGGCACTCTTGGATCTGGGAGCCTGCGTAAATTCACTTCCATACACTGTGTATGAGAAGCTGGGACTAGGGCAGCTGAAGCCCACATCGGAAACTCTTCAGTTAGCCAATAGATATGAACGGAGACCGGTTGGTATCATAGAAGATGTCCTGGTCGGGGTTGACAAATTTGTCTTTCTCGTCAACTTTTTGGTATTAGACATGGAGCCTAGTTCTAAGTCCACGTCACAAATCCCTGTCATACTCGATAGACCATTCTTGGCAACTGCTAATGCGTGCATAAATTGTAAAACCGGTATGATGGAGGTCTCTTTTGGGAACATGAGAATTCAACTCAATGCCTTTTCGGTGATCCACCAGTTATCCTCCATTGACGAGGAAGAGTGCTTCTATGCTGATTACATCAAGGATCATGTAGAAGAAGCACTTCCTCGTGAGATATCAAAAGATTCGTCAGAAACAACACGTTGGTGTATGGATTCAGACCGGAATGATTTTGAATTGGAGGAGAGAACATATTTGGTTCATGTCTCCCTTCTTAATTCTCAAACAAGGACATGGAAACCTAGAATTTTTGTATCCCGAAGAGGAAGGGCTAGTGATCATTATATCTAGGGCTAGTCATTTTTTAGGTCGAATTGACCAAACCGACCAAACCTGATCGAACTGCCAGTTTAGGTCAGAATTGGACGGGTTTCGGTTTGGGTTTGGTTTGGTAAAAAGAAAAATTGAAAAGTTTGGTTTGGTTTCGGTTCCGTGCCTTCCCCAGCCGAAACCGACCGAACCGAACCGATTGTAAGTAAATTATATATATATATATATATATATATATAATCAACTTGAGTCAAGCAGACGATTGGGCCTCGAATTTTCGGTCCAAACTTTAGTGTTTCCCAAACTTACTTAAGGCTCAAATCTCACAAGACGTTGAATTAGGGAGTAGAGACTTAAGGTTCTAACTTCTAAAGGTTCAGTCAGTCTTTACTCTCCCTCCTTCTCTCCCTCTCTCTAGATGTTGAATTAGAGTTTATATTTGGGCATGCACTGGTTGAGATCCACCGTATCCTAACCAAAATCCCTCACCAAGTAAATTCTAGTTAAATAGTGAATAATTTTAAAATGCTATTAGTGTTCGGTTCTTTTCCATGTTCTTAGAGAGAGAGAGAGTCCTTCATCACCATTTGTCTGTTGGTAAGGGTGAATAGATTATAAAATTAAAATGACTGAAAAAAATGAAAATAGTAGAAGTGTAAAACAGGTTGAGAAATTGGGAAAATTTTGATGTGCAAGTAGAACTTATAGGAAAATCGAAACCGATGGAACCAAATTGAAATCGAATCAAATCAGGTTGGTTTGGTTCAACAGTTGGACGGTTTGGTTTGGTTTGAACATTTAGAAACTGATTAGAACCGGTTTGGTTTGTGGTTTTGGTCCAAAATTGACCAAATCGAACCGAATACACCCCTAATTATATTAATGGAAGACCTTGAGTATGTCTGATATACTCATGGACACCATCGTGCTACTAACTCATCCGTAGTATATTTTGTATAGTATTTAATTATTTTTATTTTTATTTCTCTCTCTGTAGCATAAACCTTGTGAGAAGTGGAATTACGATTGCACATAAGGATTACGTGCACTTGTAAGGCCTCCTCCGCCGTATTCTAATAGAGTTGTTATCTTACAATCGCACATAACCCTTACGTGTGCTCATAAGCGAATACTCTATCTTTTTCTATGTAAATCGTAGTAATTACAATTTCTTGTGGTAGGTTTTGTACTCTCTAAGGTCCTACACCATGATCGATCGACAATCATTGTGACAGCCCGATTTTCCTGACACATTGCATCTAATCCCATGCATACAATGGATTCGGAGCTTCAGAATTTAATGCCATATGTCTAAACTTAATACTACAGCTCTGAGTCACCCATAAGACCTAAAGCCTAAGCCCTGATACCACTTGTGACAGCCTGGTTTTCCCGACACATTTTTTTTTTCATGACTCTCTGGGAAAACCAAACCGTCCGATACAGATGTTCCGATACTAACCGTGATGGCCCGAAATTTCCATCCACAATAACGGAAATCCCGTGTTGTCGGATCATGTATCACAATCTGTCTATAGTATAGTATTGGAAAAATTAAAGCAAACATATCATATGGCAAACAAGATTATATGAAACAAGATTTCCATTTCTAATATCAAAAATGAAAATAAGACCAAAATAAATCACCGGTGAAGGCCGATTGTCACCTAAACAATGGTATATAAAATATGTGTTCACGAGGCTAATCACCATACTGTACCAACTCCACTAAGGAAATTACACTTCAATTGGAAGATCTTCTTCTTCCTCTAGTACGAAATCAGGAACTACCTCCAAAAAAAAACCACAGTCCTGAATGGTACCTATACCTACACCTATGACGTATAGTCGAGGGAGGAGCTATAGTCCAAGCTCAGTAGGAGAAGATTTTTAGTAGTTTCTTTTATTAGAATTAGAAGTTTTTGTAAATTGACTCCTTATGATCTATAAATAAGAGAGCTCGGGATAGGAATAATCATCGAAGAATTTCAGCATCAATTGATAACTGAGGTTGGATTTTCTTCTAATCAGTAGTGTAAAATAGTTAGAGCAGATTAGATATCAAAGGTTTCTCAAGAGCAATTGACGCTTGCGTGAATTGGACTCACTCGCGCGAGGTGAGCTTCAGATTATGTAGAACTCGCGCGTGCGACTGTCTCAGGCTATGAAATGAGAAAGAAAGCAAAGGGCACAGTCGCTCGAGTGAGTTCGTGCCATTGTGATGTGCCATGTGACTCGCTCGCGCGACCCTAGACCTTGCGCACGCGACTGAGCAAGTTTTGGCAAACTTGGATTTTTCTTCAAGAATCTTCTGAATCTTTTGTGTGTGTGATCTTATAAGCATTAGTTAGTGACTTTTGCATACCTTGAAATGTAGGTTGTAAATTAGACATGCGCCTAAAGATCTTCGCTTCGTCTTGAGTGATTTGACATGTTTCTGTAAGAGGTAGGGGAAATTCAATAATATGACCTTCAATATGAAATGTATAGATAATATGAATGTAATAAGCATGTGTGTGTGTGATAAGCACGTGTGTGTGTGTGAACATGATAAGTATGTGAACGTGATGAGAAATATGTGCAAAAGAGATAAGTATGATGAGCAAGCGTGTGTGAATGTGATAAGCGTGTAAGTGAATGTGACAAGAAAGGGCATGAAACTTCACATCTAGTCATAAAGTAATCACATTGATAAATTACAAGGTGATAAACTATAAGTTAGAGTTTGCACAATGATTTAAGCTTTCAGTGAAATGAATCCCCATCGTGTGTTCGGTATGGCAGGATATCCGTACACTTGGACCGGCCAACGATCAATACGTAGCACAAGTAACCTTGTTAACTTAGCTCAGGGGCTTGACATCTTGGCACAAGTGATCCTGTTAACTTAGCTCAGGGGCTTGGCAATCGTGTAAAATTATTCATTAAGCAACGGTGGTTTGAGGATTCCCATCGGTATTATTGTGGCTCCCAATGCTATATATGCTTGGGAGATTATTTAAATTATGGTTTTAAGTCATTTTGAATTTCAAGAAGCATGTAATCTAAATCAAGCAAGAGCATTGAAACTAAGAAGCAAGTCACGTGTGTCTACCTTAAGTTCAGTTTTGTAAAATGTGCTTTGAATTCAGTCATGAGATCTATGCTTTGAATATGATATGCATGCTAGTGATATTCCCCTATTGAGCTTAGACTGTTAGCTCACCCTTTTTGACTATACGTCACACGTATAGATGAGGGCTTAGACATTGAGGAGTCTGGCCGTGAAGAAGATCCAGATTATATTCTAGAGGAAGAATCTGATCTTCTGTTAGAGGATTACTTCCCTTAGGAGACTTTGGGAGATATTTTTGAGATTTTGTGTAAGGCTTGGTATGTCCAGCCATTGTATTAATTTAGAACTATGAATTCATGAAAAGTAAACTGTGATTTTGAATCACTGTTTCGGTGATGATTGTTTATCACCAGTGGTTCGTTTCGGTTTTGTCAGGCTTATGGTTGTATAAGGACAAAACCGTCATTTTATCTTGTTTAGATATAACATTGTAGTTCTTTTTCATATATATATGATGACTCTATCTGCTCATTTATAGAGATCAACTTAGTTCCACTGTGAGAGTTGACATCTTGAGTGTTTAGTGCAGGGGTCGTTGGAAATAGCGATCTGATGGCACTGGTTTCAAGGTAAGAAATCCAGGTTGTCACATCTATTGTATGAAAGATTAGGGCAACAAATGAGATAAGCCAAAAAGCAAGAAACATCGCCTGGTCCTGATTTGTGCACTCTAATTTCAACCGTTGTGTAGTTTTAACGGTTGATATTCAAAGTCGCCTATCAAATGATTCACATCCACTTATGGACATGATTCTTTGGCTATAACATTTTCTAATGATGGATGGCTGCCTGAACCATTTAGATTGATCATATATTAGTGCTACATGACATATTAGGAAACCACACTCACTATGTGAAAATCGACAAAATACAACGGCCCAAAACCATTGTAAATGTCATAAGCAATGGCTATGAGCTATTATTTATTTAGCAGTGGTTTTCATAAACAATGGCTCAAAATCGATGTCCATTGTAAAATAACAACAGTTGTGAGCCGTTGTTTCAACGAAAAAAATGGTTGTTATTTTTCTTCAGAAACCACGACCTAAATTAGTGGTATAGGTAAGCAACGCCAACGAGCCGTTGTTATTATCCTCCAATAAACAATGGTTATGGACCGTTGTTTGTGACTGTTGCAAATTAATAAAAATGTTGAGCCGTTGTTCCTAACGGGAAAAGAGTTGTTATTTTTATTCCGAAACCACGACCTAAATCATTAGTATATGAAAACAACTGTTATGGACCGTTGTTTTTTTTTTTTTTTTTAAAATACAAAGCTTCCATTTTTTTTTTTACTGTAATTGGAGTCATTTTACCTTTTACAAATATTGTATTAACCACTGATCACTCTATGAGGGAAAAAATTCATAATCCATTCAACTAAATGGAAAAATAATAAGCCAAAAATAAAATTATTCTATAACATCGTATTAATACATTTTACACCATCTCATTAAAATATTAAAAGATGTTATATTAACATATTCAACATCATCCTATTAACACATTCAACAACGCCCTATATGAGCATGACTCGGGTTGCTAATAATAACCAATGACAGAGAATTTTAATGTCCCATTGGTTGACACCTTTGATTGAGCACCTTTCAACTCATTACTTAGATGACTTTTCTTGTATGATTTGTCCACCCCTTCTATCTCCTGTGTATTTTCAGCTTGTGCGCAGCTCCCATACCACGAGCTAACCTGCCATAAAAATAAACTCAGTCACATCCAAGGAATAAATTTCATAATAAAATGATACTCAAGCTTGGATGTGTGTTTAAGCAAAAAAAGTGTGCATAAGAGAAATTAATTTGGTCTTTTACCCTTTTAGCGAGACTGTGACTATTTGTGGTTTGGCCTCTTCTTGCTAGAACATAAATGAAATTCTCTTTTGGTTGCTCTGACGGCTTTACATTATCCTTATTCTATTTCTGGTTTGGCTTTTAGACAGAATTGGAAATTTCAGTAACTTCTGTAGATCTGCATTTCTTTGCATTTGAATCCCCCTCTTCGGCCTACAACTTTTTGTTATGTTACCACATTAGATCATAAATTCTTTTCTCAAGACCAATGTTTTCATTTAAGCAGACATCTAAATCTTTAGTAAGAACACCTCCAAATGTGTTATTCAACATATATTTTATTCTTGGAAACCTATCTTCGTTTGAGTTAGAAGCCGATGTAGTACTAGTCCCCAAATTGACATGACTAATAGAAAACAATTCTCCATGGTGCTTCCATATCATGTAAGACTTATCTATACCATCACAAAATAAATGTTCCATAATAATCAGGAGGCTATGCTTTTTAAGATTTTGACAGTTGACACAAGGACAACAACACCAATCAGGATCTTCTATATTTTCTTTTGCGAATTTGATAAATGAATGAAGACCTTCGATATATTTCACAGTTGCATGATTTGCCGTCATCCACTCTTTACTTAGTAGTTCAGTTTAATATCCAAGCAAACTCGATTATATAGCTAATGATATAATTGATGAAATAACATACATACCATTTGAGGAGCTCAGTGAATAAGGAGAAGCACAATCGACTTTTTTCTTCACCCGAATTGATGGGCAACTGCTTGTTTTAATGTTGAGTGGGTTAACTAAGGTTATTCATAATTAGCAGAACAACTACCATGCTTGATCCAAATTTGTCGAACCTTGTTAGGTGAAATCAGATTAACAAATTTGAGGCACACATTGTGTTCAGGGTTGGACCTGACATTTTGGGGGCCCAAGGCGAGTTCTTAAAATGGGCCCCCTATTTCATATTAAAATTGACTAGGATATGAATGCCCCATTATCCCATTACTATATATATACAGGCCACAATTCCTATTTGATTGGGAACCAACTCAGCAGTGGAAGTAGCGATATCCCAATCATAAAAGCATTGGAGAGGGGTGTAAGAGTGATTGAGCTAGACATGTGGCCAAATTCTATGAAAGATAATGTGGATATTCTTCATGGAAGGTACAATAGTAATTTCATTACTTATTACCATGTTCAAAATATTGTACATCAATCTGAGTCATATGTAATAGTAATGGATTGGGTAGATGTAGCACTGGCACAATATTAAACATGGTAACATTGAGGGCTGCAGACCATTTTGGGCACCACATAGCACCGATGACGAGGATTGGGTGTAGCCTTGTCTGATGCCCAGGACTATGCACTCAGATGTAGCCTTAAGGGCTGCATCCAGACCATTTGGGCACCACATGGCACCAATCACAAGGATCGGGTGCCAGCCACTTGGATAATATCAATCAGGTACCACCCAAAAAATTTGGGCTCTATCCGATGCATATCCACTGTTAAAAATGTGGTCAAACGTCGATAAAATCAATGCACCAAATTTGTGGGGCGTCATCTTATCTTTGACCGTCAAATGGAGGCCAAAAATTTTTGTTTTTTTTAAATCGCATGCCACATGGCTGATCAACCCAAAACGGGTGTTATTTTGGGTTGATCATGCACTACAAAAAACAAGACTACTAGGGTATGCTCGTTTCATTGTAAAGGAGGGATATTACATGCAAAGCTTGTAATATCACCCCAACGGCTCTATTTTTTACACCAAAAGTTGTTCGTTTCACCGTAATTTCTCATGGATTGTGCCGTAAAAATTACCTGTAATTTTTTTGACTTACGAGGGGTATGACTCGTAATGTTAAAATATTGCTTGCAAGCTCTAATTTTTATAAAAAGTGAACTTTACGAGCTTATTTTACGGTGAAACGAACATATTTTTTACATGAGAAAAAAGAAATTTACATATAATCCAGTCAGCATTATTTTATAGGGAAAGTGATTTTTAAGGGGAACCTATTACAATGAACCGAACGAACCCTTAGCGGCAGCCAAAAACTACCGCTATATATTAACAAAAAACTGCCGCTAATACCCTTGCTGCTAATAGTCGTAATACGTTTTTATTAATAGCGGCAGTTTTTTGGAGCAAAAAACTGCTGCTAATAGTCTTATTTTTTGTAGTGATGCCATTTGACATGTGATTTGGCATCCGAGTGCAGCCCTCCAAGGCTGCATTGATGCATTTCCCCATTTCTTTCTCTCTCTATACATATATATTGATAATATATTCCATTTGGCATAGTCTTAAGACATGCTATGCAATTATATATTACTTAATAACTAACATACATTTAAGAAAATTTCTTACATAGTAGTGCCTCAAAGCCCAACATGGTTCCTTATGAATAATATGACTATTCCCATCCTAGGAATCAGCTATTCTCTTCCTTCAAATCCAAACAGTTTTCCTTTGTTAGTTGGGTTTATGCTTATGATATCAAATTAATTGTGGATTGGAAGACCATGGTTGTTGGCTGTTGCCGTCCCATTATCCAGAAAAAAAAAGTTTGAATATACTTTCATTATAGGAGTATAGTACTTTCTCTCACCACGGGATCCTGATAAGATAAGAGACGGCTCAATTCTCGGAAGGCCGTGGTGGAACAAATATCTCTCATTTTACCCTCGAATAGATTCTTCTTTTTTATTTCCAAAGTTTTTACCTTATGTATTTCATTTCATTTTATTTGATTTAATAGAAGGGTGAGTACCCATCAACCTCAAGCGGTTTTATCGAAAAAAAAGAAAATAAAAAAGGGACCTGGCATGCCTAGAACCTAAGGGTCTACTTGTTAAACATAAGGTTCCAAACAACAATAATTTCTAGTGTCTTAATATAAGTTGTTAATCAAAGTGTGGGCTAAACCTGTTATCCGCGTCATGTGTACAAATAGGATTGCCATGTTTGGGTCACTCTAGTTGTTGTCAAAAGAAATGTCACTGTCTTCCTTTTGCCTGTGCCTGAAGCTGTGTTCAACCCACCCTCTAAAGATTACATAAGCATAGAATCTATAGGTGCTCTTCGAAATTTCCATAAAATATAGACAAGGTTGATGAGGCATGCATGCTGGTGAGTATCCATGGGTATCTTATTTGGATGTCCAATGTGTCATATATTTGACATATGGCATTGGATGTCCAATGTGCCATATATGTATATGGAAAATGGTTGTGAGGTTGTGTATAACGATATGATATGGTGAGCATATCACTCCACTTAACACCCAAAACACCATTTTGGTGCCATATGGAGCATGGTTGCGTTGTTCAGATCATCTTTAAATAATAATTTAAAAATTTATATCTATTGTGTCTATATTGGGGATTGAAATCTGGACCATTGAAATCAGTCTATGTTTGACTCTTTCCTTAATTTTTTTTTAATTAATCTAAACAATGCACTGGAGCTACACGAGGCACCAAAACAGTCTTTTGGATGCCACATGGAGCTCCATGTGGACGTTGTTATACGCTCACCATAAAATGTTGGGGACCCTTAATTACTGGGGTCAACTTTTCTCACCTTCCACCTAAGATATAACCCTCTCATTCTTGTCACTATTAAGCCACATGGTGCCAATAGTTTTTATTGATCCAAGTTGTACAAGTGGTTGAAATCTTTTGGCCTTTGTGCAGCCCAAACTAATTGCATATTGGAGGATTTGCACCATCTAATCCAATCACTTCAATTTGAACCCTACATTTAGATATGAACAATGGTCCATATTAAAAATCTAGGATGAATAGTTTGAACCTTTTAATCAACATTGTTTTTAGTTGGGTGATCTTCTTATGATGCTTAGACACTTGGACAATTTGGATTAGACAAAAAATCTGCCATGTTGGCCAAACAGTGGGAAGGTGAGGGCTATATCTTAGGCCTACAGTGAGCTTCCATTAACACACACACACACACACACACATATATATATATAGTGTGTGTGTGTTTGTCTGTATAGAGAGAGAGAGAGGGCGGGAGGGAGAGAGGGAGGGGCTATTCAATGTAAATGCCTTTTTTTCCATAAACTTTTCTACATACAAAGATTTGATCCAAATTTGAGTAGAATAAATCACTAAATCTTGTTTACAATTTCATAAATTCCCCCCATAAACTAATCTATCAATGGCTTATATCTGAGCTTGGACTTGCAATCCCTGCCTGCAGTTTCTATTTTGACTACATAACTTTTTTGAAATCTTAATTAGGCTGCACCCATATTACATAATATGTTTTCATGTCATTCCTGTTTGTAGATGTCTGATTTTTTCTTAACTGTAGAACGCTGACTGCTTCAGTGGAACTCATAATGTTTGAGATCGATTAAAAAACATGTTTTTCTGCATCTCCATGCCCTGTCGTAATAACTTTGGAGGACCACCTTACTTCAGATCTTCAGGCTAAAGTAGTTGAGGTGAATAGCAATTTTCTCTTTGTGAAATTTTATCATTTGTTTTCTTGTATATATTAAATTTATTGTGGTCTATATTTGATTTTAGATGGTTAATGAAACATTTGGGGACATGCTGTTTTTCCCCAAATCAAAAGAATGTTTAGAGGAATTCCCTTCTCCAGAATCGTTGAAGGGAAGGATTATTATTTCAACTAAACCTCCGAAAGAATACCTTGAATCTGCAAGCTTTCAAGACAAGGAGAATGAGCTACAAAAGGGAAAGGAATCTGATGAAGAAGCATGGGGGAAGGAGGTCCCAGACCTTAGAGATGAACTTGAAGCTGATGATAAGGTGGTCACATTAAGTCATTCAAAATTATTTGGCCTCTTAATTGCTCACCTGTTCATATTATTTACGTAATTATATTATTTTCTACCAGAATGGGAGTGATCGGCATGAACACAATCACAATGATGGTGACCGCAAATTGAACCAAAACCCAACACCTGAATACAAGGAACACCCTTCTTAGAAGTTTCATATGCTGGCAACTTTATCTTCTTGATATGATTTGGAAGGAAGAGCCAACTTCATTTGTTATCTAATCTCCTTTTTTCTAAAGTGTAACCTACAAAAATCATAAGTAAACCTCTATATAAGAGCAAACAAAAAGATCATTGTGATGGCACAGCCCAGGTACCACCCTGTAGACACCAAAATTTGGCTCAAGGCCCGATCGAAACACCTTTCGAGAGATGTGCAATTCTGAGCTTTTGATGGCATATATGGAACCCTTAGGAATCACCCCAGACCCTTAGAAATCACCTTAGATCCCTTAGGAACCTACCCCAAACCTTTAGAAACCAATCCCGACCCTTAGAACTCATTCCGAACCCTAAACCTAACCTTCCCAGGCAATGGATGAAGAATGGTGCACTAGGACTGACTGATGTCTTCTACTAATATCAAATAATATACCATTGGAAAGAGGATTTCTTTAGCTTTCCAACGAGCTAATAATCACCTCAATCGGAGTTGTACATCAAAAGTTATGACCATCCGAACATTGGGCTTTTTTGGAGGGAATTTTACCTGGCGCAACTAATAGTTGCGCCAGGCCATTTTCCCCCTGGATTTGCCTGGCGCAAGTAATAGTTGCGCCAGGTCTTTTTCCCCCAAAAATGGCTTGGCGCAACTAATAATTGCGCCAAGTATAAATGGGTCCCCCACCCCTCGCGAGGCCAACTTCCAGGCTACTGTTCTTCACTGTTTTACTGTATATTTGCCTGGTGTGAACAGTGACTGTTGGGTTTCACCTCGAATTTCAAGATTAGGGTTTGATTTGTTGACCATCTTGATCCTTGGGGTGTGTTTTGATAGTTCTATTACACTCATTCCTTACCTATTTGTAACCCTCCAAGTGGCTTAAAGCCTCACCCCATCATCCACCATTAGAACTACCCTCACACCTTTCCAAGCTCTCAAAATCCTAGGAAACCTTAGATTTGAGATTACCTAATTGCTAACCCCAATTAGTATTTAAGTAGCCTCCTAATCCACTCTTTTCCTATAAATAGAGCCCCCCTCCCCTTGGTTTAAGGGATGAGAATTTTGCTTAAGAGAGAAAGAGCTCTAAGTGAGAAGTTCTTCCTCCCTTTGGTGCACTATTTTCCCTCAAAATTCTAGAATTTCAAAACCTCTTTCAAGCTTGTTCTTACATCAAAAACCCATAGCCTAGGTGTGTGTGATTCCCTAGCCGCCCTTCTCCCTCCCTTAGCTAGTAAGCCTTAGTGGTTAGAACCCATTTTTCTACCATCCACGCCTTCAAAAGCTCCTCCAAGCAAGCCACGCAAGGCTCTCCTACGGTGCTACAAGGGCCGGAGGGCTCCGGCTCTCCCCTTTCTTCTCCTATCTCTTTCTAGCTCCCTCCATCCTCCCATTTGTGCCGTTACACCGCTGAATTTTCGGTAGGAACAGAGGGGCACAAATAGCATTGGAGGCCCATTTGGGCAAGAGGGAACCATTTCCTTTTCTCTTAATCTATTTTATTTTTAGCCATTAGTAGAGACCGCATTAAGTGGGTTGATCGGGTGCCTAACACCTTTCCAATCGATAACCGAAGCCCCTACCCAAGAGCCTTTGGTGTGGACCGGATTCAGAGTCATATTTTTAGCACTTCGGTGCTCATAAAAATGAACTAGGTTTCCCGGGACACCGAAAGCTCCGGGTGGCGACTCTATATATTTTTATTAGAGAGCGCATCGTCGCGACGGGACCGTCACGGATCCCGTGGTTGCACAGATGGCGACTCTGCTGAGGAGTTTAGCTTATAGAGCTTCCCCTTGAACTTGGCTTTTTTTTTAAATTTTTACTAACATATTATTGCTATTTTTTTAGTTTATTTTTGCTGTTTTTTCACTTATCCCTCCGATTAAGTCATTTTACTTACCCATACTTTTTCGTCATTTACGAGCCTTAGCCAATTGGCGGGCCTACATGCGCATTGTCTTTTAAAGTTCCTTACTTTTTCGTCATTTTAGTGCCTTAGCCGATTGATGGGCCTACTTGAGCATTGCCTTTTAATTTCTTTAATTTTCCATCATTTAAAGTGTCTTAGCCGATTGGCAGGCCTACTTGTGCACTCATATACCGCCAATGGACGCCGGCCCGTAGTGGCGGCACGGGATAATCACCCCCGATCTTTGAACTAAAGAAAACTTCCAAAAAAAAGAAAAGCTTTGAAAAAAAAATTAAAATTGAACCAAGTTAGTGAGCTTAATTAATTTATTTTTGCGGGTTAGATTTTCAAAGGGGTTGGATTAGGCAAACATATAAATACCCGGGTCTTAGTATGACGGCAGCCCCTAGTGGTGATGATCCAGAAAAGTCCCAGCCCACCTAATATCTGAGAAGGCGCTTGTGCCGGAGGTATATCAGGTGGGTTCCCATTCCGAAGCTTTAAACCCTTGGGGAGCGCGCTAGCGAGTTACACCGGACTCAAACCCGTTAGGTGCGGTAAGGAGAGAATCGATCACCAAAAATAGCTCAGTTCCCGGAATCCTAGCTTCCACAAAAGCCAAAAAAAGAGACTCATTTTGGGTGTTGGTGGCTGCTGTAATCTGTGCTGGAGCATCAGTTTTTGGCTGGCGCATGTATTAGTTGTGCCAGCACAAAACGCTGGAATTTATAACTGGCGCAACTAATAGTTGTGCCAGCTTTAAAATTCACCCATTTACCTTGGCGCAACTATTAGTTGTGCCAATGTAAAAAAGCGGCCCTGCAACCTAGGCGCGGGTATTAGTTGCGCTAGGTGTGTTCATCAGCCCACTAGCCCGAATCTGTGGCCTTTCCACCTCTCGAGTCCCCCGATCAGTGCGCTTCGTGCTTTGTTTAGGCCCCGCCATCACCAACACCCAATACGCCCCTGCCGGTCAAAAGAAGGTAACTTCTTTTTGGCTCATTTCGGGGGATCGGGTTGTTTGTCTCATTTTCCGTGCCTTCAATAGATCGAAGGTTCTCCTTAGACTCTTTCGAAGTGCATCGGGATCGTTGCTGCGGGTCTTGAATCAAGGTATGAGGGCCACCCGAAAAGGGAATTCCAAGGCCTCGGAACCTTTGCTTTTCATAAACTCTTTCAAAAAAAATTCAATTAAAAAAAAATATATAATCAAAAACCTAAAAAAAAAAAAAAAAAAGATATAGTTTGTGGTGCTGGCACAACGGCATCATCTTACCCTCCGTCGTCCCATAGGGGAAGAAGGAGGAAGGTTTTTGGGCCTTATCCAAGGCATCCTTACCCGACCCGCTCCCGTAGAATGTCGTGGGTAGTGGACCCGGCTTACGCCGATCCCGACTCATCCCCACCACACTCTCCAACCCACTCCCATTCGGGAGAAGTCTTCTCCACCATCCCCCTCACACAATCTCCCTTTACAGTTACCGGCTCATTCGGCGCCCCCATCTTCCCAACCACTACCCCCCAAAACATTCAAAATCCAACCCCCCATTCTCCATCTTTTGCCCAAACCATGCCTATGCAAAACTCTAACCCATTCTCCCAATCCACATCCATGCCCCAATTTCCATCATCCCCCTATATACCCGATCCGCCCTCATTCACCTATGTCACATCCGCCCTAACCAATCCCCCACAAATCCCCCCATCTACCCGGGTCATGCCCATTTTTATCGAGGCCATGCCCGGTTTTTTCCAAACATCCATACCCCACCAACCATCACCCTTAAACATCCCTAATCCTTCCTCATCCTTTACCCCACCTCAACTCTCCAATCCACCCCATTCCTTTAATCCATCATCTACCATGGCCATACCCAATCTTCCCTCTACATCCACCCCATCTATACCCAATCATCCGTTAAACCCACCATCCACATCCGATCCCCCTTCTATGGCAATGATGGAGGAAATGTTCCAAGCCTACTCCTCATGGAAGGCTTCTCAAGTCACCTCTCCTCCACACCCCACATCCATGAACCCATCCCATACCCTAGCTAATCTCCATGCTTCACTCCCTCATGACCCCCATTAACCTCCTATAATCCACACCATCCAATACCCCATCACCCACACTCATCAAGGCCCATTGGCCCAAAACCCCATTACCCAGGGCCCATTAGGCCAAACCCATCAAATCCAAACCACCAAGGGCCCATGGCCCAAACCCATCAATGGCCCATGGCCCATACCCCTCAAAACCCAATGGGCCAGACCCACCAAGGGCTCATGCCCTAGACCCATCAAGGCCCAATGGCCCAGACCCACCAAGGGCCCATGACCCAGACCCATCAAGGCCCATTGGGCCAGACCCACCAAGGGCCCATGGCCTAGACCCATCAAGGCCCATTGGGCCAGACCCATCAAAGGCCCACGACTCATACCCCTCAAGGCCCATTGGGCTAGACCCCATCAAGGGCCCATGGCCCAGACCTACCAAGGCCCATTGGCCCAAGCATACCCAGGGCCCATGGCCCAAACCTACCAAGGGTCCATGGCCTAAACCCATCAGTGGCCCATGACCCAAAATGATCAAGGGTTCATGGCCCAAACCCCATACCTTCCACAATACCCCCAACATTTAACGTAACCCTCACAACCGAGTCAAGCCCATATCATACCCCAAGCTCAATTTTCCCATTGCCCTACACCCCAAGGCCATTTCCAAACCTTCCCCCATACCCAATGGCCCCATCAAGCCCCACCTCAAAACCAAATCCCCATCACCCAACAGACCTTTCCTCACCCCCAATGGGCTCACCCAACCCCCACTCATATCATTCCCATCCATCCCATGCAACAACAACAGGAGAATCCCGCCCTCGCTGTGCATTATGCCGACCAGCAGTATGAAGAGGACGAGATTAGAAATAGCGGGGCCTATGTTGGGTCATTGACTAGCCTTCACCCTCCTCCCATAATTGCCCATCCCCTGATAGCCCAGAGCGAAGTCCAACCTACGGCCAAGAAGGCAGCCCTGATCAAAAAATTGAGCAATTGAAAGAGCAGTTAGATAAAATACAGAAGCAACTAATGAAAATGGGTGGTGCTGAGATCCACGTCACAGACTTCACAGACCTATGCCTATTCGCAGAGGTCCCCTTGCCCCCCAAATTCAAAATGCCCGCCTTCGACAAGTATAATGGCACAGGTAATCCTATTGCGCACCTCAAGTCCTATTATGGGGACATGTGCCAGTACGGGGAGGATGAAAGACTACTAATAAAAGTCTTTCAGAAAAGTTTGATTGGGCCGGCTTTGAGATGGTTCACATCCTTAGAACCATCTATGATGAAAACATGGAGGGACTTAACGCACCTCTTTCAAGAACAGTATGTCTACAACATAGACATTGAGCCGCATAAGTCTGACTTAGCCTGTTTAAAGTAGAATTAGAACGAGACCTTCAGCGACTACTTGGGGCGATGGAGAGCGCTGGCAGCTCAGATCAGGAATAGAATACCTGACGAAGAATAGATAGAGATGATTTTGAAGAGCACTATCCCAGTAATTTCGGACTTCTTGGTATACCAGTAGCAGTCCAGCTTTGCTGATCTGGTAAGAAATGCTAACCGATGTGAGGATGCCATCAGGGAGGAGCGTAAGAACATACCGAGTGGACCCAGTGGGGTTAGAAGATTTTCTGAGCAGAGGAACGAGAAGAGAACAGGGGACGATGTCCAGAACGTAGCCAACACCAGGCCCAATAATAATACTGCTCTGTTTCAGTTTCAGGTAACCCCCTCAACACTAGTTAGGCCTGAGCAGACACAAAGAATGGGGAATGGGCCAGGAATGCAAATGACCCCTGAGCAAAGGAGAGCCCACTACGATCAAGTTTTTATGCCTTTGGGGCAATCATTGAGTGTACTGTTGCCCCTGTTGGTGGAAAATGGACTAGTGGCTATCTGCCAACCGCAACCTCCACCTCACCCGATCCCAAAGAACTATGACCCAAATACCCACTGTAATTTTCATCAGGGTCCGGGTCACCCTACTAATCGCTGCTTCCCATTGAAGCACACCATCCAAGATTTGATCGATGCCAGAAAAATCATTTCCCCTGCACCTTCTCAGCATGCTAATATTCATCAAGTACCACTACCCCCACATCTTACTGGAGGAGCAGGTCCCAGACCCACCATCGGAATGATAGAAGATGAGGAAGAGTTTAAATTTGACCCATCCGATTACATCAGTGATCGGGAGTGTTATGTGGCACCATTGTTAAGAAATATTGAAGAGATGAATATAGGGGTAGTTGAACTCCTAAATTTGTCAGATTATTTCCCCAACCCGACTCCACAAATAGAACCCTTGGATCTCAGGGCATACTTTCCATCGCTCACACCCGTCAATTATGTGAACATCAATGCATACCAACCATACACCACAACCCCCATCAATTACCCAATGAGCCAACAGGCCCCCAATCCTACACCCGCACCCGCCAGTCATCAATGGCCCATGCCCGTCCCATTCCAACTACCATCGTACACCACAACCCCCATCAGTTACCCAATAAGCCAATAGGCCCCCAATCCGACACCCGCACCCATCAGTTATGAATGGCCTGCGCCCACTCCATCACCCCTAGCTCAACCACCGGCAAGCTCCACCCCTCCGGTCAATTACATAACGGCCCATCAAACCCTCCATCTACCGCCAGCACCCACCAACTATCAATGGCCTACCTTTACCTCCTTCCCTTCGGTGCCACCACACTCAAGCTTCACCACCCCCATTTGGCCCATTCTTTCCACCAGACCCACTACCACCGAGGTGAATCAAGTATTGCCCCTACCTTCTGAGCCAACAGTATAAGTGCCTCAAGTACCAGCAGTCATACCTTTTCAGCTCTCCGGACCAACCTATGATCCTCATCAGGTCCCATTGAACTATGAATAAATAGATGCCAATGCCGGCAACAGCATCAGAGAAGGGGCAGTAGACTTTGTTATCGAGTCGGGGAGAATATCGAAGCAGCTAGAAGCACCAGCCGCAGCACAGGCCCAACCTGAAGGAAAGAAAGATAGCACGGTGAACCCCTTCGAGAAGATGAGTCGAGAACATATATTGGAAACTCAGCTGAGAAGGATGTCTGCCCATATCACCGTATGGGATCTGTTGATGACGTCCTCACTACATTTCCAAGCATTAATGGGGGCGTTGAAAAATGCACATGTATCACTACAAGTCAGCCCAGATGAGGTCGGGCAGATAATTGGGCAAGTAATGGCCCCGAATGCCATTTCATTTTCTGATGCTGATTTGCCAGAGGAAGGGTGTAGCCATTCCAAGTCTTTGAATATAACCGTTGAATCCGAAAACATGGTTATTCCCTTAGTAATAATTGATAATGAGTCTGCATTGAATATATGCCCATTGAGAACCGCCACCAAGATTGGGGTTGATCCGTGCATGTTAAGGCCCACCAGAACTAGCGCTAGAGGGTTTGACAATACCAGGAGAGAAATAATGGGAGAAGTTGATCTTGAGCTATTGATAGGGCCAATGACCTTCTCCATCTTGTTTCAAGTCATGGATATCAAATCTTCGTTTAACTTACTATTGGGGTGCCCGTGGCTGCACGAGGTTGGAGCCATACCTTCCACCTTACACCAGAAACTTAAGTTTGTGTATGGGCACAAAATTGTTACAATCATCGGGGAGGGGCATAGCGAGAAAGAGAAAGCTGCCAATAGCGTCGAAAAGCCCAACATGTTAGATATACCGCACACCGCTGAGGATGTCGACCTTCACAGCTTTGAATATGAGGTGTCAGCAATACTCCCAGAACCCATTGAGGGCATCATGCCTAAAATAGGAGGCGGTATGGTAGCGGCAGTAGCAATGCTCCAAAAATGGGGCTATCAGAAAGGAAGGGGTCTAGGACCCAAACTACAAGGCAGAAGAGAGCCAGTTGTGGCTAAGGGACAAAAGGTAAGATTCGGGCTAGGATATAAGCCCACAGAGCAAGAGATCCGAGAGGCCAAAGAGAAAGCCAGGGTCGCCGCAGCTGCAAGAGATCGAGGAATCAACATAGAAGAAAAACCTCGCCCTAGGCGCCACATCAGGGATTCCTTTGTCAGCGCGGGGGTCATAAAATCGATCGAAATGGGGTAACCCATTTGACCCCACACAAACCCCCATCCCCAATCCATCCCACCAATCCCCAGATCTCCCTTCCTAGCTTGGAGATAGATTTGGCCGCGTTATCCCTTTTCGAGGAACGAATGTCGGTACCCGAACAAGCTCCCCCTGTAGTGAATCACCACAAAACCGAGTTATCGTTTGAAGACATGATCTCAGATGAAATGGGGATCAACATGATGGAGGCTGACTCCAATGAGTCATATCAGTCAGCACCCTCCATCCCAACAGGTAAAGAAACGGCCCCTCAGGTACGCAACTGGGCATCTTTGCCCCAAACTCTGGAAGCAGGAAGTGGCCTAAAGTTTGGCGCCTGTTTCCTAAAAAAAAACAACCTATAAAAAGTAAGATAAGCCCTTGGTAGGCAATACCTTGTATATACGCAAACCCGCCTTGCCAAGGGTCCGTCTCCGAAGAAAACGAAAATCTCAAAAACATAGAAGAAAACAAATATCTCAAAAACATGGAAAAAATACAAAATCCCAAAAACATTGAAAAAATCCAAAGTCTAAAAATATTGTCATTTAAAATTCCAGAAAATGTCCCACAAAAGGATGCCTTAATCAAAATACCCGTCCCACGTGAAATCGTCCCCTTCCCCGTAGAAATACAAGAAGAGGTAGGGATCACGAGTCTGGATGAGGATGTCCCCTTCGAGGATCTCCCGGATGAGCTCCTTGACCGATTTTCCAACTTTGAGCACGGCCCTACCCCCATTGTTGAAGAGATCGAGGACGTCAATCTAGGAACTGAAGAGGTTCCCAGGATAACCAAAATCAGAACATCACTGTCTCCTGAGGAAAGAAAGAGCATGATCGACTTTCTTCGGTCATACCAAGACGTTTTTGCCTGGTCGTACGAGGACATGCCTGGTCTGGATACTGATTTGGTCGAGCATGAGTTGCCCCTCTACCCTGATTTAAAGCTAGTCAAGTAGAAGCTGAGACGTCTCCGACCCGAATGGATGCTGAAAGTCAAAGATGAGGTCATCAAGCAGTATGACGCGAGATTTCTCATGGTATCCAAGTACCCGCAGTGGCTAGCTAATATCGTAGCTGTACCGAAGAAGGATGGAAAGGTCTGCATGTGTATCAATTTTTACAATTTAAACAGAGCAAGCCCAAAGGACGATTTCTCACTGCCACACATCGACATCTTGGTAGACAACACTGCTAAGCACGGGATGCTCTCTTTCATGGATGGATTCTCAGGATATAATCAGATAAAGATGGCAGAGGTTGATCGTGAGAAGACATCGTTCATTACCCCTGGGGAACCTTTTGCTATCGAGTCATGCCATTTGGGTTGAAGAATGCCGGTGCAACGTACCAGAGAGCTATGACTGCACTATTTCATGACATGATGCACAGAGAGATTGAAGTGTATGTCGACGACATGATAGCCAAATCACCGAAGCAAAGCGACCATCTAGTAAACCTTCAGAAGTTGGTTGAAAGGCTGAGGAAGTATCGACTACGTCTGAATCCATAGAAGTGCTCATTTGGTGCTATGTTAGGGAAACTACTAGGATTCATCGTCAGCAGGAGAGGGATCGAAGTCGACCCCGTCAAAGTCAAAGCCATCACTTAAATGCCGCCACCGGCTACTGAGAAGGAAGTTAGAGGGTTCTTGGGCAGAATACAGTATATCAGTCGGTTCATTGCACAGCTAACTCCGATCTGCACGCCGATCTTCAAGTTACTAAGGAAGAATTCGCCCGTTGAATGGAACGACGATTGTCAGGCAGCATTCGATAAAATCAAAAGCTACCTCCTGAATCCACTTGTTTTGGTACAACCTGAGTCGGGAAGACCACTCTTAATGTATCTCTCCACGACGGAAGTTTTGATGGGATGTGTCTTGGGACAGCATGATGAAACAGGAAGAAGTGAGCAGGACATTTACTATCTGAGCAAGAAGTTTATTGATTACGAGACGCGCTACTCTCATTTGGAGAAAGCATGCCTAGCTCTTGTATGGGCTACTCAAAGGCTCCGCCACTATTTGTTATCCCAGGCCGTTCAGCTCTTGGCCCGAATGGATCCTTTAAAATACTTGTTCAAAAAACCGGCTCTCACTGGGCGGACTGCACGATGGCAGTTGTTATTATCTGAGTTTGACATCACGTACGTCACTCAGAAGTCGATCAAGGGGCAGGCGCTTGCTGATCATCTCGCCGATAATCCTTTACCCGACTATGAGCCATTAAGGACCGAGTTCCCAGATGAAGATATCTTGTTCATGACGGAGGACGATACTGAAGAAGCAGAAGAATCATAGGTAATGCACTTTGACGGGGCTGCCAATGCCGAGGGTCAAGGAGTTGGCACCATTCTGATTTCACCGAAAGGATCCCACGTACCCATCTCTATCAAGCTCGACTTCCCTTTCACTAACAACATGGCTGAGTACGAAGCTTGCGCCGCTGGTCTGCAGGCGGCTCTCGATTTGAACGTAACTCACCTTCGAGCATTTGGCGATTCACAGTTAATCATATGCCAGACAAATGGTGACTGAAAGACGAAAGACGAGAAACTGATCCCCTATCATGAACACCTCGAGGATCTGATAGCCTGCTTCTAAGATGTGACTTTCTCATATGTCCCCCGGATAAGGAATCGCTTTGCCGACGCATTAGCAACTTTGGCGTCAATGATTGAAATCCCCTATGGTGCTGAAATGAAGCCGATCATGATCGAGTAGAGAAATGAGCCGGCCTTCTGCCTCCAGATTGAGGAACCTACAAAGCCTGATGATGAGCCACCTTGGTTCTCAGATATCAAGAATTTCCTCGAGACCCTAACCTTTCCGGAGGGCACATCCAAAACGGATCGACGAACCATTCAACGTCTAGCAGCAGGCTACGTCATCTGTGGGGAATGCCTTTACAAGCGATCATATAATAATATTTTGCTCAGGTGTCTTACAGAGGGAGAGTGACCAGTATCATGAAAGAAATCCATGAGGGAGTATGCGGAGCCAACGTCAGCGGTCACATGCTCGCTAAGAAAATCCTACGACAGGGATACTTTTGGACCACTATGGAATCGGATTGTTGCAAACATGTTCAAAAATGCTACAAGTGTCCAGAACACTCCAGCCTGATACACGCTCCTGCCATTGATCTTCACTGCATGACCACTCCTTGGCCATTTGCTACCTGGGGCCTTAACGTTGTTGGAATGATTAATCCGAAAGCATCAAACGAACATCGTTTCATCCTCGTCGCCATTGAATACTTCACCAAGTGGGTAGAAGCGGTGTCATATGCCAACATCACTGCCAGCCATGTCGATAAGTTTCTCAAGAACAATATTGTGTGCCGATTTGGAGTACCCAAAGATATCATCATGGACAACGGCACAAACTTTGCGAATAAGCGCATCCGGGACTTCTGCGAGCAATACAAGATCAAGCACCATCGCTCATCCCCTTATTGGCCTCAAACTAATGGAGCCGTGGAAGCCGCGAATAAGAAAGTCGTCTGCATCCTTGAGAAAATGGTCATCACTTATTGAGATTGGAGCGAGATGCTGCCATTCGCTCTATAGGCCTACAGAACATCGATCCGTACTGCTACAGGGGCAACACCATTCTCCCTTGTATATAGAACTGAGGTCGTCCTCCCGGTAGAGGTTGAAGTACCCTCACTCCGAATCCTCATGGAATCAGGCTTATCCGAAGCAAAGAAAGAGAGATCACGCTTTGATCAGCTGAACTTATTGGACGAGAAGAGACTCCTAGCCTTGTGTCACACTCAAGTTTACCAGGGGCGAATCACACGCGCTTACAATAAACGTGTCCACGGTCGAGATCTAAAGGTAGGAGACACCGTGCTGAAGAAGATCTTCCCATCCCTCCACGCCGATCCGAGAGGAAAGTTCAAGCCAAACTGGGAAGGACCCTACGTCATTTGAGAAGTGCTATCGGGATACGCCCTCCACCTCGCCACCATGGACGGAGATCATTTTCCTGAGCCCATCAATGCTGGATATGTCCGACGGTTCTACTCTTAGTCTATTGCGATAAGGTAAGTATTGGTGAAATAGATGCGTGACTGCTTAAGGACCACTTAAAAGAGGCCATCACTCCAAACACCGTAGCCAGAAAGTATCCCTAAAAATGAGGATATCCTTTGCTACCCCATTTGAGCCTAGGCCTTTCTTTCAATAAACCCCTCCCCCAAAAAAAATGCGTGTGTACATATACCCAAAAAAAAAAAAAAAAAAAAAGGTTGCTATAAAAAAACCTAAAAAATTGGAAAAGCAAAAACTCAAAAAGAGATTGCCTGAAATAAAAAATAAAAGAGAGAGAAGAAGGAATAGAAAAAGATAGAAGATTCAGGGGGCATGTACAGTAAAACCCCCAAGGAAGAAAGTATGTTGAGAAAATTGAAGCCGCATCAAGAAAACCCCTTTTAGCCCAGCATACCTTCAAATCCTAACCTAACCCATGGCCAAGCTACCCCCTGAAGGAAGCCCTCTTTGTAGGTTCGCAAGTAGTCATAGTATCTGTTAAGTCAACATGAACCGAGTCGTAAGACGACACTAGGACCCCATCCAGCCGGCTATGATGGAATCAACGTCTATGTCGTGGCTTTTGAAAAAGAAATAAAATGAAAATACAAGTTCAAAGCAAGATGGACGTAGTGAAAACCCGAAAAGGCGCTACGGGTAAAAACAGCGGGCTTGTGCGGACCAGGTGAAAACCCGAAAGGGCGCTTGGGGTAAGAAAGCTAAACCCATGGACGTGGTGATAACTCGACAGGGCGCCACGGGTAAAAAAAGGAAGAGATAAAAAAAAAAAGAAAAGAAAAGAAGAAAGGTTTGAAATGATTGATTGTTGTTTGGGGAACCCTTTTGTTACTCTTCTTGTACCCTCTTGTCCGACTGGGCCGCTCGTGCTGGTTTGAATCAGGTCCCGACCATAATTGCCTTTGTGAAACCCGCACCATCAAACGCATGACCCGAGGCAAGGAGAAAGGTTTGACTCAACCCAAAGGGATCAGTGTTCCAGCCTTGGTAAAATCCAAAAACTCACTTCGATCCGATTGCATGAAAGGGTCCGGCCATGCTCAAAATAGTACCCGTGGTTTCACTTCACTGATTAAGGCACCCAAAAAATGCACAAAACAAAACCCAAAAAAGAGGGGAGAAAACGATAAATCAAAAAACCAAAGGGCCTGTGTAGATGTATATACTAAACCACCTTGTGCACCACTTACACCACATCCCAAAAAATAGTCGGTGTGGTGACTAGCGTGCTTTCCCTTTTTACAAGTATAAACAAAAACAACAAAAACATAAAGAAAATATGTATACCAAAAAATGTGTGTATATCTGTAAAGGGGTTTCTTATGCCCCTTTCCTATGTATTTGATCTGTGTGAAAAGTTTCATGTGCAGGAAGGAGTCAGCGGCCCAGCTCACGGTTTAAGGTGCTAATCTCAGCATTAAGGTCATCCTCTTGAACGTTCCCCTCCGTCAGCCAATGTCCATGCAAGCTCTTGAATCTCTTCCGAGAAGAGTCCGCGGCCCCAAAAGCAACGTTCAAAGATTCTTTCAAGAACCTCGTCCTCTGCTAAATCTGCTCTAAACCGTTCACATGCCAAAAGCTCTTGCAGGGCTCTCTTCTCGTCCACCAGTAACTCTATCCGAGCTCGGATGCCATCTCTTTCTTTGGCCAAGGGGCCCCAGTATCAGTGATCTCTTACGAGTTTGGGCCATCAGCAGCGGGCCGCTCAGTCAACAGCCAGGCCTCGTACTCAGGAGAAGTCCTAACCGAGTCTCCCTGCTCAATATCACACATCAGGGTCGACTGGCGCGTCTCTCAAAGGGCAGCAAGCCGATCTATGTCCCCAGAGGATCCCCTAGAAAAGATCACGTCACATAAAGGAGGCTTGGCCTCACAAGGCACCTGCTGAGGGCAGCCAAACTGGCGGAAGACCCTAAATGGGAAGTAAAAGGTGCTGCCAGTCAAACCTAGGAGGGTGATGCCCTCATGACCTCTAGAGCGAATCACTGGGAAGGTCCGGTCCAACCAGGGAAGCCTCCATGTCAGCTCAGCATCGACCAACCAAAGCTTCAGAGCGGACACTTCGCCCTGGGGAAGCAAATGGCATCTACTCAGAAAACATTGAGCCACCTCACCTCGGGCGATATAAAAGCGGGGCACGGACCCCAAAACAGCAAGATGCTCCCCAACCAGACCTGAAGCAATAAGGGGCATCCCCGAAGGCCCTCCACCTTACCCAGGGCAAAAGAATCAAGGCATCGGTACAGCTCGGCCAGCACCAAATGCATCATAGACCGGCCCGCCTCCAGCTCCATCAAAATATCACAGACAGTCAATGAGAAGCTCTCTCTCCCAGTGTAGAAAAGGATTTTAGAGATGAGGCTGAGTACTAGAGCTTTCACGTTGAAGACATTCCTAACCGACAATTTTTGAAGACTTTCATCCCCGAAAAGTTCTTTGAGGAATTTCAGCGAACACCTTGTGGGCCCCCCGACGAGACTTTTCTCATACTCGGACTTCTTCAAACCAAGAGTAAAATGAACGGATCTGGAATATCCCAGCCGAGGCAAAACTCTTGCAAGGCCCCTGTGAAGCTTCAGGTCGGATAGATTGGACAGCTCTTCAAGGGTTGGGGTCAGCTCCCGCTTCCCAAAACGGAATACATGGGAGTTCACATCCCAAAATGAAGCAGCAGCATGAAGAAATTCCCATCGAAGAGGAATCTTTAAGAAGGAAGGAAGGCGAGATAGCCCAAGGCATTCCAAATCTGCGAGCTCGCTCTCATTCAGGCTCCCAAACCAGGCCACTAAAAATTTGGGCCCCAGGCCCAATAAAGGGGATAAATTGGCTCCCGGCCCTCCACGTAAAGGAGGGTGAGAAAGCGGGTCCATGAACGTACAAGGATCTTTTGGGAAGATAAAAAAATCAGTGTATGGTGATGGACCCGCCTTGCAAAAAACAAAAATAAAAAGGGTCGGTCAAAGGAGCCAAGTCAAACAAAAAAAAAGGAGAAAGGATTTCAGGGCCAACTCGAGCATATAAGGCCCCACTGCCCCCAGGTTAAACCTGACACAACTAATAGTTGCGCCAGTACATTTTTTCCCCCAGGTTAAACCTGGCGCAACTAATAGTTGCGCTAGTACATTTTTGCCCCCAGGTTAAACCTGGCGCAACTAATAGTTGCGCCAATACATTTTTGTCCCCAGTTTTGCCTGGCGCAACTATTAGTTGTGCCAGCACAAATCCCCCCCTCCACAGCCATCTCCAGACCTATTTGAAGGGGGACTCTCACCCTCTTTGTTGTTTATACTTACCTTTATGATCATTAATAGTTTAAGAATCACTTTGTTATGTGTAGGATTGATCCTACATTGGGGCATTAAAAGCCGCTTTCAAAGAAGCGATGGGCAAACACATCCTGCAGAGAAATGAACATAGAGAGCAAGGAAACCATGGTACAAATTTAAAACCAAGGCACTAAGAACATTGTCAAAGATATATACGTCAAAAAAAAAATTCATCACATCATCCATCCCATAAAATGTTTTACAAATCCAAATCCAATCCCAAAAAAAAAAGAGTTCTGAATGTTAAAAGCAAAGGAACTAAGGCCTATTCCTGGCTTGCGCCCTTTGACTTCTTGGGACGACGGGAGGAGCTCTGATAAGTCCGCATGTCCCCCACCCTGGACCACGCCTGCGAGATCCTACTAAGCAGGGAGCGCGACTCCTTAGCGAACGCAGCTGCAGCGGTAGTCAAGGTCAAGACTGCTTAAGGCCAATAACCAAGAAATGAATGAGAGGAGTCAAGCAGCCAGGTACTCACCGTCTCCACCTCCCTAAGCTCTGCCAGATGACGATGGTAATTCGCATATTCCATGGCCGAGTTGAAGTCATGCGATACAAACATTCAGTTATTAGGACAACCCATGAAGCGCGTACAGATGGAAACCAAAATAGAGGAGGATTGGCTCAACAGAAGACTTACCCCTGGAACCACCTCAGGAGGGGGAACGCTGGCCGCCTCAGCAGAAAGCCATGCCTATCGATCTACATCAGCATAGAGGCCCGAGAGGAAGCTACAATCAAAGCGTCGGAAGGTCCCATAAACTACAGACGATCCACCACCAGGGATACCCGCCTGAGAGGTGCCCGATGGACCAGCACCCGAGGGATCTGCACCAGATGGACCAGAACCAGAGGGATCTACTCCGGACATGTTAGCAGTACTAGGCCCCCCTTCACCATCCGAATCATCTCCTGGAGCAAACTGTGAACAGAAGAAAGATCCACTTAGGCAAAGACCGAGTCAAAATGAGAAGGAAACTAATCTAAGCTGAGAAGAGGTTACCTGACCGATCGGGCTGCCAAATGCTAGAAAATTAGCGCTAGGGACAAAGCGCGGCAGGATGAATCGATGAGGTAGGCACTTATACCAAAAATTATAGTCCCCAGGCACATGAAGGGCATGGATCAGGAACCCATTGTTGAAGAAGGCCGCCGTCAGCTCCTCAATACTACCAGCAGGACTCCAAACATTTGCCGGAGGGTCTACAGGTATGGCATAGTAGCCCTGAAACTGGTGCACCACCCTCTCCCCTAGATAGTAACACCTGGCCCATGCTCCATAAAAGAAGATAGCGCGGCGATTGTTAAATAGGCGGGAGGCACCCACAGCTATTCGGTCCCAGAAGGGAGATGTCAGGTACGGGTTAGGGAGGATCTGTAACCAAAGAGGAGAAACCAAGCAGGCAACACCTCAGTAAAAAGAAATGTCCAAGCTGAAAGTGAACAAAGGTTAAAAAGTCGTCACCTACTCGGGGACCATCAGATCAAGCTGGGACCTTAGGCCCATTTCCAGATGCTTTAGGCCCACATCATGGCGGCTAGACTAGTTCCAATTGCTGAGGAGGGGATAGGTGAGCACCTTCAAGAATAGAAGCGGACGACCAGGGTGGAAGTGATGATATCCCCACACCTACGAAGGAAGCACAGCACAAAAAGTAGATCAGTAGTACGTGTAGATCATTCATTCAAAAATGGCAAAGACAACAAGAATGGGGAGTTACCTCTAGGGCAGCCCAAAATCCTACAGCAGACTTCGAGTCCCCAGTCGTAACCCGGGATAGGTTGTACATCAACCAGGCATATCCCGCCCCTCCCCAGTCATATCTGGGGACGTCGCCGCAATTATCCATCACGCTTAACAGGGTCAAGCTGACTCGTCCCCCGCTGGCATTTGTAAAGAGGGTCTTGCCCAGCAGGAGTAGGAGGGTGATGCGAGCCAAAACAATCGCACGCTCCGGCGTGATATAGAGCTCCTAGTTCGGCTGACCCAGGTCCACCATCTCATCAGCAACAAAGAGGGAGGTCAGCCAGGACATCATGACCTCTGTGCCATGGGTCTGCCCACGAGGAGTATAGGCTCCGATCAATCGAATAATGTCCTCATGGCTCGGTACTGCTAAGGTGGAGATCGGCACACCCCCAATCCTGATGTCAGTAATCATGGCCCAGTCAATGGGCGTCAACATCATCTCGACATAAGGCATATGGAACGTCATGGTCTCTGGACGGAACCTCTCTACCAGGGCCTTCAAATAGGCTGCGTCTGCCCTCATGGCGGGGCAGGACGAGAACTCCCCAAAGCCAACCTGCTCCAACAGGACCTTCACCATTGGAGGGACATAGAGGTAAAACTCATGGAAGTCGAGCCACCCCCCGCAGAATACGATGGTAGGAAGCTCCTGCACCCAAAGAAATGCACATCAGATTGCAGAAGTAAAAGTAAAACTGCGCAAAAGAAAGAAATTGAACCTATCTTTTACCTTGCCCGTTATTTCGAAGTTCGAGATATGGGTGTACTGCTGATGTAAGAGGACAACCCGGGCAGCCTCACCCTACATCTCAAGCCACGGGCCTACTCTCCATTCCACCCAGAGAAACTGCTCTCCCCGTGGGCCATACACTATCTCAGGCCCCTGCTCCTGAGCCTCCTCAGGGATGTGCTCTTCGCCGCCCGACATGCTGGGGCAACAAAAAATATATACAATCACATCAAAACAAATCAATGATAAAGAACCATTCATGTGCTAACGCCAAGAGAAGGTAAGTATGCTCACCCCTTTTTCTATTTTTCAGGAATAAAGATACACACATACAAAAAACTCTCCTTTAAATAGAATAAGAATGAAAAATGAAAAAAAAATAAAATATATATATATATATATATATATAATAAAAACAAAACAAACTTTCCTTTTCTGTATTTTAAAATAAAGCAACTTAAAACAAAAAAAATCATCATCATTTCTTTGTGCTTCTAAAAATCAAAACCAAGGAAAAAGTCCTTTTGTGTTTAGAAAAAAAAAAAAAAATCTTCATCATTTCTTTATGCTTCTAAAAATCAAAACCAAGGAAAAAGTCCTTTTGTGTTTAGAAAAACAAAAAGTTCATTTCTCTATGCTTCTAAAAATCAAAACCAAAGAAAAAGTCTTTCTTTTATCATAAAAGAAAAAAAAAAAAAAAAAAAATCCTTGCTTTATATTCCTAAAAACAAAATCCAAAAAGAGAAGGCTCTTCTTTTAGGGTTCTTTTAGGTTTCAAAAAACAAAAAAAGGGGAATCACTTTCTTATGCTCCTAAAAATAAAACCCAAAAAAAAACAAACAAAAAAACAAATCTCTCTCTTATGTTCAAGAATCTCTCCTTTTATGCTCTTGAAATCAAAAACCAAAAATATAAGGGCCTTTCTTCTATAAAAACAAAAACTACAAAAAAACCCCTAGTTTATGCCCATAAAAAAAAAAAAAAAAAAAAAAAAACAAACAAACAAACACAAAAATAATAAATAATAGTAAATCAATGCCTTTGTTGGCTTTCAAAACAACGAAAAAAAAAAAAAATCCCTTGTTTTCTTAAAATTTAAGAGAAGTCAGAAGTCATTTTCCTTAGTTAAAATTAAAAAAACAAAAAATCCCTTTTCCCTAAATTAAGGTTCAAAAAAAAAATATATATATATATAAATAAAAGACCAAAAATCCATTGCTTTATATGCGACATAAAAACAAAAAACAAACAAACAAAAAATAACAAAAATAAAATCCCTTCTATATACACAAATAAAAAAAAATGTATATTAGGCACCAATAAATCCATAAAACAACAAAAATAGGGCATTGTTCATAAGAAATCATCCACACATCATCAATACCATAGAAATAAACCATTTATCATCTAAGAATGCAAGATCACGATCATATTCGCATAAAGAAGCAAGAAAAATCAAGAAAATAAGTTTTAATGGTTACCTTGTGAAGAAGACTGGGGCCTTTGATCTAGCGTGGGCCCGCGATCAATCCACGAGTAAAACAACGGCAATGGTCACGCGGAGAGGCAATGTAAAGGAACCCTAGGCGTGGGACAATTTTTGATTTCAAAGAAGAGGAGGGGAGGGGGAAAATTTCGAATTAAAAGCCCCACAATCCGTGTTCGGGCTATTTAAAAAACCCCCAGTTAAACCTGGCGCAACTAATAGTTGCGCCAGGCAAACTTTTGCCCCCATTTGCTTGGCGCAACTATTAGTTGCGCCAGGTTATTTTTGAGGCCCCTAGTGGCCTGGCGCAACTAATAGTTGTGCCAGCCACTTAGGCCAGATCTTGGGCCGGGTCTGGGCCAGATGAGAAGAACGGGTCCCCCGTTCCCCTTGGATAATTCATTCCGCTGCTCCTGTCTGACGCACGCGCCCCCAAGACGGCATTTCGATTATCCTTCGACTTGCCATGGAAGCCGTGCTAAAATAAAAACGGACCAGAGTCAGCAAGCACCTCGGTCTTACAAAAATCCCCAACAGAGAAGCCAGAAGCATTCTCAAAAGACTTCACAAAAAGGGGGGGGGGGGGGTAACACAATAAACTGTAAAATTTCAAAAAATCCAAAAAATAATAAACTTCAAAATTCTGAAAAAGTTCAAGGAAATAAACTTCAAAATTTCGAAAAAGTTTAGAAAAATAAACTTCAAAATTTCAAAAAATTCACATGAAATGATAGCTTTTCAATTTCAAAAAAAGTCACATGAAATGGTTGCTTTTAAATTTCAAAAAATTCACATAAAATAATAGCTTTTTAATTCCAAAAAATTCACATAAAATAATAAACTTAAAAAAAAATCCCGAAAAACATACAAAATAGCAATCCGAAAATTCAAAGAAAAATCACATAAATGATAGAAAACCAAAAAAATCGATTTACATTCCGCACAGGACGCACATGCGTGTTTCGATGCGGTAAAATGTCAATATTTTATCGACAATGCAGATGTGCAAAATTAATGTCCTAGGTCAAAGGTTCGCCTTGGATCCATGGATCCTACTTTAAAGTAGGAGCAACGGTGTCAGTCTCGATCAAACAATCAATGTTTCGATTGGGTCAACTCCACTGCTAAATCTTTTGAGCGATGAGCGCTCTATTTTGGATTCGTGTGAACTTCAGTTGTCTTAAGCTTCAGATTCTCCGTTGAAAAAGGTCAATCATTGGTTGAGACCAACCTGTTGAGAATGAGATTATGTGTCAATCAAACTATGTGCAACCATGCATTCAGAAGGGTTCATTTCCCTTTTATTTTCTGTAGGCTTAAAACTTGTATGGGCAGTAGTATCCCTATAATGTGTATGTCATGCGTCTGGGTATCCGTATGATGGTCGTTTGTCCCCGTAAATTGTACCCGGGCGGGTCCGGGTCGGGGCTTCTATCGCCTTTGTTGTTGCTTATTGCTCCTGATGGGTGCATGATTATGCATAGTTAATTGATGATTATGATCATTGTCAACAGAGACCAGGATTGGATGCCCCCTTTTGGGAGGTGCCCAATGTTTGGCTGGATCTGTTCAAGGAAGTCGAAACTGGATACTCTGGGTCATGTGGATCTGGGGCACGTTTTGAAAAATGGCATGCACTCTTAAAAAGCGTTGACATCTGTTCACTTCGCTCAGGTGGTCATGCTAAATAAACTTTGGGATCGATGGGTTCGCCCAAAGATCTCGAACCCTGCTTTCTGTAGGGGCACCCGCGAATAATCCAATGAGGTCATCAAATGCCTTGTAGGGTTGGACGTAAACTGTGGAGCCTTGCGTATGTTTACTTCACACTTATCTTTTAATGTGGGTCAATCACCCCCTTACATACGAAGCTGTTGTATTCAGAATAAACCTCGAACATCAATCGCCTTCAAAATCATCCTGAGGAGTGAACGTCTTTTCCGACTATAGGGAGTTCGCAACTCATGCCACCTCGGTTAGGCCCAGTAATGTCGTTAAGCACTTGAGAACCGATGACCTCGAGAAACGAATGATTAGCCTAGCACACCAGGGCTTTCATTTTCTCACCGTGTTACTCACTTGATGTTTGAAGTTCGTTCTGAATATAGCGGACCCGTCAGTATTGCCTTGGGCCTCTTCGGATGTCTCTTTTCTTTGACATACGATAATCAGTGATCGGATACCAAAGAGGGGCATCTGTAGACACTCAAATTTGGCCCAAGGCCCGATCGAAATACCTTTCGAGAGAGGTGCAATTCTGAGCTTTTGATGGCATATATGGAACCCTTAGGAATCACCCCAGACCCTTAGAAATCACCCTAGATCCCTTAGGAACCTACCCCGAACCTTTAGAAACCAATCCCGACCCTTAGAATCCATTTCGAACCCTAAACCTAACCTTCCCAGGCAATGGATGAAGAATGGTGCACTAGGACTGGCTGCGGTCTTCTACTAATATCAAATCATATACCATTGGAAAGAGGACTTCTCCAGCTTTCCAACGAGCCAAGAATCACCTCAATCGAAGTTGTACATCAAAAGTAATTTATGACCATCCGAAGATCATGCTTTTTTGGAGGGATTTTTGCCTTTAGTTGCGCCAGGCCATTTTTCCCCTGGATTTGCCTGGCGCAACTAATAGTTGCGCCAGGTCTTTTTCTCCCAGAAATGGCTTGGCGCAACTAATAGTTGCGCCAGGTATAAATGGGTCCCCCACCCCTCGCGAGGTCAACTTCCAGGCTACAGTTCTTCACTGTTTTATTGTATATTTGCCTGGCGAAACTATTTAGGCATATGAACAGTGACTGTTGGGTTTTGCCTCGAATTTTAAGATTAAGGTTTGACTTGTTGACCATCTTGATCTTTGGGGTGTGTTTTGATAGTTCTATTACAACCATTCCTTATCTATTTACAACCCTCCAAGTGGCTTAAAGCCTCACCCCATCATCCACCATTAGAACCACCTTCACACCTTTCCAAGCTCTCAAAATCTTAGGAAACCTTAGATTTGAAATTACCTAATTGCTAACCCCAATTAGCATTTATGTAGCCTCCTAATCCACCATTTTCCTATAAATAGAGCCCCCCTCCCCTTGGTTTAAGGGTTGAGAATTTTTCTTAAGAGAGAAAGAGCTCTAAGTGAAAAGTTCTTCCTCTCTTTGGTGCACTATTTTCTCTCAAAATTCCAGAATTCTAAAACCTCTTCCAATCTTGTTCTTACATCAAAAACCCATAGCCTAGGTGTGTGTGATCTCCTAGCCTCCCTTCTCCCTCCCTTAGCTAGTAAGCCTTAATGGTTAGAACCCATTTTTCTACCATCCAAGCCTTCAAAAGCTCCTCCAAGCAAGCCACACAAAGCTCTCCTACGGTGCTACAAGGGCCCGAGGGCTCCGACTCACCCCTTTCTTCTCCTATCTCTTTCTAGCTCCCTCCATCCTCCCATTTGTGCCGTTACGCCGCCGAATTTTTGGTAAAAACGGAGGGGCACAAATAGCATTGGAGGCCCATTTGGGTAAGAGGGAACCATTTCCTTTTCTCTTAATCTATTTTATTTTTGGCCATTAGTAGAGACCGCATTAAGCGGGTTGATCGGGTGCCTAACACCTTCCCGATCGATAACCGAAGCCCCTACCCAAGAGCCTTTGGTGTGGACCGGATTCAGAGTCATATTTTTAGCACTTCGGTGCTCATAAAAATGAACTAGGTTTTCCGGAACATCGAAAGCTCCGGATGGCGACTCTATATTTTTATTAGAGAGTGCATCGTCGCGACGGGACCGTCACGGATCCCGCGGTTGCACACACCCACTGTTCATCCTCAAACCTGATATAGGTTGCTTCTTCCAAATGAAAGAACCTCCAAAAAAAATTATGAGGACTGGTAAAAAAGTATGATCATCCAAGCAGCTAACCCTTGTCACAATTGGGCAAAGACTAAGATATTGTACCAACGACTTTTAAGATTGTTATAGACACACTATCTACAACAGAAAAGTAGCAAATAACTATAACAATATGAAGTCCATTAATACTATGACAAAATTAAACATGGTGTTAGGAATACAAGTAATATGTGTAGTGGGTGTATAGTAAATTTGGGTGTGTATGTAATTGTAGACTTCAAATTTGGCCCAAGGCCCGATCGAGACACATTTCCAGAGAAGCGCATCTCTGAGCTTTTGATGGCATGTATGGAACCCTTAGAAATCACCCTAGGAACCTTCCCGAATCTGTAGAAGCCCATCCCAACCTTTAGAACCCATTTCGGACCTAAACCTAGCTTTTTTGAGCAATAGATGAAGAGTGGTGCACTAATACTAGCTATAACCTTCTACTGTGATCGAATCTTATACTATTGAAAAGTAGAAGTCCTCAGCTTTCCATCGGGCAAAGAATCACCCCAATCGAAGCTGTACACAAGAAGATATCGCATTCCAAAGTGCAGGGGTAGAATGGTAAAATCAATTAAACCCCCTAGGGATTTGGCGCAACTAATAGTTGCGCCAGTCATAAGGTGGACCCCACCTCGCGAGCAGCCAACTTCCAGGCATTGTAGCTCCACTGTATTACTGTAGATATGGTTGGTGCAACTAATAGTTGCGCCAGGCATATGAACAGTAACCCTGGGTTTTTGCCTCAAATGAGAATGGGGTTTGACTTGTTGACCATCTTGGCCTTTGGGGTGTGTTTTGCTAGTTCTGTTGCACCCATTTACTATCTATGTGCAACCCCTTAAGTGGTTTAAAGCCCCACCCTATCATCCACCATTGGAGCATCTTCTCACACTTTTCAAGGCTTCAAAAACCCTAAGAAACTTTAGATGACTACATTACCTAATTGCTAATCCAAATTAGCTTTTAAACACCCTTCTAACCTCTCTTTTTCCTATAAATAGAGAGGCACCCCTCCCTTTACAAGGGCTTGAAAAAATTTGCAATTAAGAGATTAAAGAATCCCTTTTCTCTCTCCTCTAGTGCACCACTCCTATACAAATTCCAGAACTTTAAAACTTCCTTTAGACCTTAGCATTTTATCCAAAAGCTCTAGGTTAGGTGTGTGTTACCGCCTAACCTTCCCTCTCTACCTCTTAGCTATCAAGCCCTGGGAGTTAGAACCCCATTTCTCATCATACTCAAAGCAAGCCAACACAATGCTCCACAGCGGTACAACAAGGGCTCGAGAGCTCTGGCTCTCCCCTCTATTCCTCTACCTTCTCGGTTATTCCTCTATCTTCCCATTCCTGCCGTCACGTCGCTGAATTTTTGGTAGGAACGGAGGAGCACAAATAGGATTTAAAAACCCTTTGGGCAAGAAGAAATGTTTTTCTTTTCTTTTATATTATTTTTATTTTGGTCATAAGTAGAGACCGCATTAAGTGAGTTGATTGGGTGCCTAACACCTTCCCAATTGATAACCAAAGCCTCTACCCAAGAGCCTTTAGCGTAGACCAGATTCAGAGTCATATTTATGGCACTTTGGTACTTATAAAATTGATCTAGATTTTTTGGGACACCAAAAGCTCTGGGTGGCGACTCTAAATATTTTATTTGAGAGCGCATCGTCACGACGAGATCGTCACCAATCCCACGGTTGCACAGATGGCAAATCTGTTGGGGAGTAGCTAGTACAGCTTTCCCTTGAACTTGGCCTCTTTATTTTTGATTTACTAACCTTTTATTTCTATTTTTTAGTTTATTTTAATCTTTTTTTACTCACCCCTCCGATTACGTCATTTTACTTACCCTTACTTTTATGTCATTTATGAGCCTTAGCCGTTTGGCGGGCCTACTTGCGCATTATCATTCAATTTCTTTACGTTTCCGTCATTTCAAGCACCTTAGCTGATCGGCGGGTCTACTTATGGATTGTCATTTAAAATTCTTATATTTCCCTCATTTCAAGTGCCTTAGTTGTTTGCGTGCCTACTTGCGCTTTTAATTCTGCAATCATATTCCGCTAGTGAATGTCGGCCCATAGAGGCAGCACAGGATCATCCCCCCGGTCTTTGAACTTAAGAAATTTTTCTTAAAAGTGAAAAATAAAATTGAACCAACAAAGGGGATTTAAATTAATTTTTGCGGGGTAGATTTTCAAGGGTTGGGTTGTTTAGGCACACATACAAACTCCCGGGTCTTAGTACGGCGGCAACCCCTAGTGGTGATGATCCGGAAAAGTCCCACATGCTTAAAACCTGTATTTTTATGGTATCTCTATAAAGTGTATGCCATACGTCTGGGTATCGTAGGATGGTCATTTATTCTCATAAATTGTATTTGGACGGGATCTGAGTCGAGACTTCTATTGCCTTCATTGCTTATCGCCCCTAATAGGTGCATATTTATGCATAGTTAAGTGATTTGTAAAATCATTGACGACAGAGACCAGGATTGGATGTCCCCTTCGGTGGGCACCCGATTTTTGCCAGATCTATTCTGTGTCATTTGAGGTTGGATACTCTGGGTCATAATGATCTGGGGCACATTGGAAAAGTAGCACGTACTCTCAAAATGCGTTGTGACATCTGTTCGCTCCGCTCGGGTAGTCATGCTAAATAAACTTTGGGATCAATAGGTTCACCCAAAGACCTTGAAACCTACTTCAAGCAAGGGCACCCGTGACTAGTCAGATGAGGCGGCCAACGCCTCATATGATTCGACACAAACTGTGGAACCTTACGTACTTGCGTTACGCCTATCTTTGAGATCACTCTCCTTACTTATGAAGCTGTTGTATTCAGAATGAATCTTAAACATCAAACTCCTTCAAAACATCTTGAGAAGCAACCATTTTTTCCAGCAATTAGGATTTTGCAACTCATTTTTTACCTCGATTATGCTCAGTAATGTCGCTAAGCACTTGGGGACTGATTATCATGAGAGACGACCGTTTTTTTTTTATTTTTGCTTTGTCACCATGTTACTCATCTGATTAAAGTCCGTTCTAAATGCAGCGGACCCGTCATTAATGCCTTGGGCCTCTTCGAATATCTCTTTTCTTTGACATTCGATCATTAGTGATCAAATACCAAAGAGGGGCATCTGTAGACACCCAAATTTGGCCCAAAGCCCGATTAAGACACATTTTGAGAGAGACGCATCTCCGAGCTTTTGATGGCATGTATGAAACTCTCAGGAACCTTTCTAAACCCTTAGGAATCACCCTAGGAACCATCCCGAACTCGTAGAAACCCATCCCGACCCTTAGAACCCATTCCATACCTAAACCTAGCTTTCCTGAGAAATAGATGAAGAGTGGTACACTAGGACTAGCTGTGACCTTCTACTATGATTGAATCTCATACTATTGAAAACTAGAAGTCTTTAGCTTTCTAACGGGCCAAGAATCACCCCAATCGGAGCTGTACATAAGAAGATATCACATTCTGAAGTGTATGGGCAGAATGGTAAAATCAACTGAACCCCCCTAGGGATTTGGCGCAACTAATAGCTGTGCCAAACCATTTCTCCCTAGAAATGATTTGACACAACTAATAGTTGCACCAGTCATAAGGTGGACCCCACCCCGCGGGCAGCCAACTTCCAGGCATTGTAGCTATATGTATTACTGTACATATGCTTGGCGCAACTAATAGTTGCGCCAGGCATATGAACATGCCAGACATATGAACAATAACCCTAGGTTTTTGCCTCAAATTTTGAGAATGGGTTTGACTTGTTGACCATCTTAGTCTTCGGAGTGTATTTTGCTAGTTCTGTTGCACCCATTTACTATCTATGTGCAACCCCTTAAGTGGTTTACATCCCCACCCTATCATCCACCATTGTAGCATCTTCTCACACTTTTCAAGGCTCCAAATACCCTAAGTAAACTTAGATGATTAGATTACCTAATTGCTAATCCAAATTAGCTTTTAAACCCCATCCTAACGTCTCTTTTTTCTATAAATAGAGAGGCACCCCTCCCTTTACAAAGGCTTGAAAAATTTGTAATTAAGAGATTAAGGAATCCCTTTTCTCTCTCCTCTAGTGCACTACTCTCATACAAATTTCAAAACTTTAAAACTTCTTTTAAACCTTAGCATTTTACCCAAAAGCTCTAGCTTAGGTGTGTGTTACTCCCTAGCCTTCCCTCTCTACCTCTTGACTATCAAGCCCTAGAAGTTAGAACCCCATTTCTCATCATAAAAGCCTTCCAAAGCTCACTGAAGCAAGCCAACGTAAGGCTTCGCAGAGGTGCAACAAGGGCCCGAGAGCTCCGACTCTCCCATCTATTCATCTACCTTCTCGATTATTCCTCTATCCTCCCATTTGTGCTATTACGCAGCCAATTTTGCGGTAGGAACGGAGGGACACAAATAAAATTTTAAGACCCTTTGGGCAAGAGGAAGCCTTTTTCTTTTCTTTTATATTATTTTTGTTTTGTCCATAAGTAGAGATCGCATTAAGCGGATTGATTGAGTGCCTAACACCTTCCTAATCGATAACCGAAGCCCGTACCTAAGAGCCTTTGGCATAGACTGGATTCAGAGTCATATTTGTGGCACTTCAGTGCATATAAAATTGGCCTAGGTTTCCCAGGACACCAAAAGCTCTGGGTGGTGACTCTAAATATTTTATTTGAGAGTGCATCGTCGCGAAGGGATCATCACAAAATCCCACGGTTGCATAGTAATAATTCACTCACTTAATATAAAAGTTAGTGAGAGAATCCAACTCACTAAGCCTTCTCTCTCTCTCTCTTTTTCTAACCCTAACATTTAGAGACCTAATCTTTCATATCCTAAATTCATCTTGGTATCAAAGCCAAAACAAACCAAACCTGTGCCCTCAAATCCTCGCAGGTGACATCGTGCTGAAGTCACAATAAGGTTAGGCTGACTTCAGTCGAGTCGGCCTCGATCGTCTTCAGTAGCAGCCTGGATCATCATCTCTAATGAGTATCTCTCTTCTTTAATTATTAGTTTATTAGTTTATTCGTTTCTCTGCTGTTGGTATTTTGTGTGATGGATTTTCTGAAAAGTTTGAAGCCTTTAGATCAGTTTTGTCCAAGTTGTGTCCAACCTCATTACTTTTTAGATTTGGGTATTTTTTTTCAAGGCATGTGATCAGATCTGGGTCTTCAGATTTCTGCATTGTACCTGCACAGTGGGTGTTTGATAAATGACTTATGAGAGGTATTGGATATCTTTGATGGGTTACTCCAGTGAGACTGCATTGTAGGTGTTTGAAAAACTATTTGTTTGGGCTGCCTTGGGTTACTAGTTGTTGGTGCTTCACCTGCCTCATGATACGTATTCTGATTTCTACAACTTCAGTTTTAAGCCTGTTTTGTGGCAATTTTGGCACTATTTAGTGGCTAATTTTTTGTACTATTTGGTCTTTCCAGTCTCATATTTTTATGCCTGATTTTTTGGCCCACTTTTTTGTGATATTTGTGTTGTAAAAGCGTAGGAAAATTGTTTGTAAAAATGTCTAGTTGGTGCTGATGAGATATTTTGTACATATGATGGGTTGCACCAAAGGTGTTTGAGGAAATGTTTGTTTGGTGTATTTATGCTATGAAAGTTCTTTTGTGATACTTTATTTTGGTTCAGTATTCTTTTTGACGGTTGCTTATTGGCCAAAATGATCGAGAGTTATAAAAATGTGAGTAGTGAGAATTTACCCACTACCATAACTACTTTGAAGTTGAATTCCAGCAATTACTTAGAATGGAAAAGAGCAATTATGCTCTACGTTTAAGGCCATATGAAAATGGGATTGTTGACTATATCTACCCCAAGACCTAAGACTAATGTAGTTGATGCCGAGAAATGTGATGCAGATAATGCAATTATTCTTGGTTGCTTTTTAATTCAATGGATCCGTCTATATATCGGACCTTCATGTTTTATGACTCCGCTGCAAAGCTTTGGGACAAGCTGGCAGATACTTTTGCTCCATCTGATCATGACACAAGAATTTTATCAACTCAAACAGATGATTGTTGAGTGCAAACAGAAGGATTCTTCTACGATGGAGTACTACAACATATTACAGAGTATGTGGGAGGAGCTCAGTCACTATGTACCTCTCTCAGAGTTTGGGGAAGACGTTGCTGCCAAGTTGGCTAAGCGGTATGAGCGAGATCAGATTTACAAATTTTTGGGTGGCCTTTGTTCTAATTATGAGCAGACCTGTACATAGATTCTCACTACTAGGCTGCTTCCCGCTCTTAGCATTGTTTATGGGATACTTTTTACTAAAGAGCAACGTTGCCATGTGATGTCTTCTAGTGATCCAGTCACTTCATCCCCTCAGGAGCGTGCAACCTTAGCATCAGATATTTGCCCTCCTGCTGTTAGGGGAAGGGGGAGCGATAGAGGAGGTAGACGAGGTCGTGGTGGCCGAGGTGGTCGTTCGTCCCTCACAGGTTCTTATTGTGGTTTTTTGGGATATGATCGTGATCATTATTATCGTCTTTATAATTATCCAGCGGGTTATTAGCCTAGATTTTCTACATCTGCCCATAATGTTGCAACTGATTCTCCCGAGACTTCTATTCGTGACTTGAGCTCCCTTCAATCCCAAGTAGCGAAGTTATTTTGATCATATAAGCTTTGTGCCTCATAGCCTCATTCTACAGATCATCCAGGGACTTTTGCATCTGCTTCTGAGCCACCAGGTACATTTGATTCATCTGCTTTTGCTATGACCACTACTACTGCTCCTAGTTGGGTTATTGACTCAGAGGCCACTGATCATATGACGGGTGCCTCATGATTATTCTCTCTATTCTCCCTCTTCTTCTCCTGCTCAAATTCACATTGTTGATGGTTCCTTTACTCCCATTCTAGGGGTTGAAACTATTCCTATATCTTTTTTTTTGTCACTATCTCATGTTTTACATGTTTCTTAGTTTTCTACTAATCTTCTATCTGTTAGTAGTATTGCTAAGAAAATTAAACTGTTGTGTAATTTTTTATCCTACTTACTGTGTATTTTAGGAGCTTACTACGAAGAGGATTGTTGGTAGAGGAGTTGAGCGCAGTGGACTGTACTACCTGCTGGCCGACTTTAGCACATCTACCGCTGTTGTTGGTGATGGACTTGCCGCTGTTTCTCCTTTTATTTTTCCTTTTACTGTTCACGTTAGCCTTGACACTTTATCTTTGTGGCATGCCAAACTTGGTCATGTCAGATTTCAAACCTTATGTTCATTGATTCCAAATTTTAAATCTTTTTGTAGTTCAATTAAATTTCAATGTGATGTTTGTAAACTCTCGAAACATGTAAGACATTCTTATGCATCGAATATACATAAATCTGATGCTCTATTTCATATTGTGTACTCTGATGTGTGGGGTACATCCTCAGTTATTTCTGTTGATGGTTTTCGATATTATGTTACTTTCGTTGATGACTGCACTAGGTGTACATGGCTCTATTTATTGAAAAATAAAAGTGAAGTCCTTTTCTAAGTTTCAAGAATTTCATGCCTTGGTTAAAACTCAATATGGTTCTACTGTGAAAATTTTAAGGTTTGATGATGGGGGAGAGTAAACGTCTCAATCCTTTGTTAATTACCTGACATTACATGGTATTATTCATCAGTTCTCCTAATCTTATACTCCGCAACAAAATGGTATTGCTGAGCATAAAAGCATACATCTGTTAGGATTGAATCGGTGCTTACTTCGTGGTATGTATGTGCCAAAACCTTATAGTCTTTGGCACTACTTATTTCTTGCTTTCTTATGAATCACACCACATCTAGGGCTTTAGCGGGTCATACTCCATATCAGACTCTTAGACCCGCAGATCCTCTCTTTTCTATTGAGTCTTGTGTGTTTGGGTGTACTTATTTTGTCCAGGACCTTCGTCCTGCTCGAGTGAAATTGGATGATAAAGCTATCCGATGTCTTTTTGTTGGGTACTCTACTGTTTCTAAAGGGTACTATTGTTATAATCTTCATACTCATCGATTTTATACTTCCATGGATGTCACATTTTTTGAGAATGTTCCTTACTTTAATGAGGATCTTTATACTCCTACCCCTGCCCCTCCTCTCCCTTTGCCTGTACTTCAGGATCTTCCTATTTCTCAGCAACAAAAGGAGGTGCTTACTTATGTCCAATGCAGGTGGCGTGGTCCAACCGTAGCAGTGCCTCCTCCGACATCCTCTATAGTGGTGACTCCAGCTCTTGTAAGTATCCCTGATCTAGCCCCTATTTCTTCCCCATCTTCTACTAATGATCAGGATATTCGTATAACACTCAGGAAAGGGATTCGCGATCGGGTGACCCCTTATCGTCTTGCCAATTTTGTTTGCTATCAGGACTTTTCTCCCGCCTACCAAGCCTTTCTATTTGCTATTGATTCTGAGACGATCCCGAGGACTATTCGTGCTGCCCTTGATAATCCCTCTTGGTGGGCTGCCATGGTCGAGGAGATGGATGCCTTACAGGCCAATCATACATGGGACATGGTTCCTCTTCCATCAAGAAAGAATGTTGTTGGTTGAAAGTGGGTCTTTGCTATCAAGCACAATCCAAATGGCACTATTTCTAGATATAAGGCTCGACTTGTTGCAAAAGGATTTACTCAAACCCATGGGATCGATTATGAGGCTATCTTTGCTCCCATAGCCAAGTTGACTTCTATTTGTGCTCTCTTAGCTCTTGTTGCCATGCAAGGTTGGCCTCTGTATCAGCTTGATGTGAAGAATGTATTTCTTCATGGTGATCTTCTTGAGGAGGTTTATATGGATCCCCCTCCTGGTTTCCTACTTTAGGGGGAGACTGTAAATGTCTGTCGACTTTGAAAATCAATTTATGGGTTGAAGCAGTCACCCAGGGCATGGTTTCATCGGTTTAGCAGTGTTATTGTCGATTTGGGGTTCCAGAGATGTCACTCTGATCACACTATTTTCATTCACTCTAGTTCCTCTGGTTGTGCGATTCTTCTAGTTTATGTAGACGATATTATTTTTATTGGTGATGATCATGTCTTTATCAGTTAGACTAAAAGTTAATTGGGTAGAATATTTGAAGTTAAAGACTTGGGAAATCTCAAATATTTCCTTGGATTGAAAATTGCTAGATCTCAAAAAGGAATATTTATCTCTTAGAGAAAGTATGCCATAAATTTTTTGCTTGACACTGGTATGCTTGGTTGTAAACTAGCTACCTCACCAATGGATCAGAAGCTTTCAATTCATGAGAAGGATGGTGATTTACTTCCCGATCCACATGAGTACCAGAGTTTGGTGGGTAGATTAATTTATCTTACTCTCACTAGACCTGATATCATATTTGTTGTTAGTCCTATGAGCCAGTTTATGCATGCTCCTTGTACTATCCACGTTGCTACCGTCCATCGCATTCTTAGGTATATCAAGTCCAACCCGGGGTTTGGATTGGTATATCGTGCTTATGGTCCTATGAGCATTTCAGCCTACATTGATGCCGATTGGGCTGGATCCATCACTGATCGCCAATCTACTTCTGGTTATTGTATTTTTTTAGGGGCCACCTGGTTGTCTGGAAGAGTAAGAAGCAGGCAGTGATATCCAAATCTAGTGTAAAAAGCGAGTACAGGGCTATAGCATATGACACTTGCGAAGTTTTGTGGTTGCTCTCTCCACTATCTGAGCTCAGTTATCCTATTTTAGATTCTGTTCCTCTTCACTATGACAATGAGGCAATTAAAAAGATAGCTTCTGATTCTGTCCTTCATGAGAGGACAAAACACATTGAGATTGACATTCATTTTGTTCGAGAGACAGTATGGGAAAAGACACTTTGATTGATGTTACATCCTCTCACTAGCTTGCAGATATTTTAACTAGGCCGTTGGGTCTAGTACTCTTCGTGATGTTATTGTCAAGCTGGGCATAGTTAATATGCATGCTCCAGTTTGAGGGAGAGTGTTAGGAATACAAGTAATATGTGTAGTGTGTATGTATAGTAAATTTGCGTGTGTATGTAATAATTCACTCACTTAATATAAAAGCTAGTGAGAGAATCCAACTCACTAAGCCTTCTCTCATTCTCCCATTCTCTCTCTCTCTCTCTCTCTCTCTCTTTTCCTAATCCTAACATTTAGAGACCTAACCTTTTAGATCCTAAATTCATCTCATGGAACTCTAAAATTCTAAGATTTCGACAGGAAATCTAAACAGGACCCTAACCTTTAACGAATTATAGCTCCACAAATTGTGAAGATCATTTAAGCTTTTTAAGAAACATTTCATCAACAAAACAAAGATTCCAGATGATTCTCCACACACAAAAGTTAAAAGCATGCTTTTGAGAATCCAAATAGACAACCATGCTTCCTTAAGTCCAATTCTCATAACTAGAATATCTTATTATCCCCATCCTCCAGTATCCTTTCTCAACATAATTGAAAGTTCAAGAAAAAACTCGACAGTGGAACTAAACACATCAAGATTAATCCCCATCCTAATACACAAAAGCATCTACACAATTAAGCATATGTATTTAAGATATGACAACTTCAAGTTCCAAAAGATTAAGTAAAAATATTAGTCGACTTCCAGCAAATTAGGGATAGATCATGCTATGAAATGGCTTCTAAGTGATCTAACACAAAATATCCATACATAATCCAGCCTAAGTTTTTAATCCACCATCCTCAAAGGTTTCACCAGAACTTAAAATTAACTTCTATTTTTTTAAATAGTCCATCAGCTAGAAAGATCCACCGGATCTAAAAAGACACTCAAATTTGCCAAATTCGTGCACAGATCATGTTCAAAATTTATCAAAGTTCTTATTATCATTATTTTATTTTATTTTTTTGCTTCAAAGATTCCATACTGATTCAACATAAAAAGATCAAATAAAGATTCCCTAACTATTCAACATACTGATTTTATCCTTTCGAAGTGTTTAATTAAGGAAACTTAGGGGGTCAAGGATAGTGAGGCTAGGTTGGGCGTAGGCCAATTGCGCGTCGGTGGTGGGGTGCTCAATCTAATCACGTGTCTAGTGTCAGGCGCAGGCGCATGATCGAGTATCGAGTTAGTTTGGGGAAAGGAAGTCTGGTATGAGAAGGGATTGATTGTGCGTTTGTGATTTAGCGTGCAATCGAATTCAGTGCTTGGTTTTAGGCGCTTAATTCGGGGTTGTCCGGGTCTGGGTCGGGCTTGAAATGTCGAGCTATTGTTTCAGCCTGTATTTTGACTATATACTATTGTTTTAGTATATAGTCTCCCTACGTTGGGATCTGAGCTACAGAGTTATTATTTCAGCTTGTGTTCAACCATGTACTATTGTTTCAGTACATGGTCTCACATTAGGGTATGAGGCCTGAGCCACAAAACTATTATTTTAGCCAGTGTCCAGCCATATATTATTATTTCAGTATATGGTCCCACATTAGGGGAAAAGGGGTCTGAAATGCAAGGTTATTGTTTTAGTCTGCATTCCGACTATATACTATTATTTCAGTATATAGTCTCCGTACGTCAGGATCTGAGCCACAGAGCTATTATTTTAGCCTGTGTTCAACCATGTACTATTGTTTCAGTGCATGGTCCCCACATTAGGGTATAGGGCTTGAGCCACAGAACTATTGTTTCAGCCCATGTCTTGCCATATACTATTATTTCAGCATATGGTCCCATATCAGGGTTATGAGGTCAAAGGTTGACCGAATAAATTTGTATATTACAAGAGGGCAAAATGGGAGTGTCTACAAATGCCCCTCTTCGGCGCTCTCTTGCGAAGTAAGAATGCGTCGAAGAAGTAGACACCCCTCATTCGAGGTGTCTTCTCGTTTCTCTTGGGAAATCACAAATGTTAACTAGGGATGCTGACATGACGTGCTTGACTTTCTTTTTTATCAGCGTAAGCTAAAATAGAGCATTCAAAGGGCAAATGGTAGCTATCGAAGGGCACATTTCGGGTTTGTGAGTGCATGGCGCATCCCGCCACATGGTGCGGGCAAACAGAGAGATTTTATGCAATTGAGGTATTGAGGTGTCAATCAAGTGTCCAAAATAAGGTCCAGGGACCGATAATAATAAAATAAAGTGTCATATAATATCGAAGGCTTTTACAAGTCATGTCAGACTGGGCACGTCATTACTCACACCAATGCATGTTAGGCATTCCTTTTCCAATAAGCGTTTGTAAGTTCTTAGATTAAATATACTCATTGTTTGGCTTCCCAGGGGAATGGCTGGTCTGGGATGGTAATTGACATGGGGGTCTTGTGAGGTGTGCTTAATTGAATTCTGCGTAGTGGAGAGTGCGCTTGATTCATCTGGAGTCAGTCTCTAAGTTGGGAATTCTAGTCCTAATGCATCTGAACAAACGATTCTGTACAGTGGAATGTGTGCTTGATCCAATTCTGCGTAGTGGGATATGCGCTTGATTGCGAGTTCAGGGGTTGGCCAGTAAGTTGGGAATTCTAGTCCTAATGTGCTTGATCCAATTCTGTGCAGTGGGATATGCGCTTGATTGCGAGTTCAGGCAGTCTTAGGAGTTAAAGGTCAGATTTAAGTGTAATTTATTACGCGGGCGGTGGGCCACTTAATCAATTTTTTTGGTATTTAAAGAAAGGTGAGTTGGGTCTATTTATCTTGTTGCTTTGTTCTTCTTTTCTTCTCTTTTTTGTATATTTTTTTTTGAAGTGAGGGTATTTTGAAAATTTGAGAGTTTTGAAAATTTGAAATTTTAGGGATTTTAACTTAAGATCAATTCAGTGGTAAAACAGCAGAAAATGTGGCTTCCGAGACGTCACTGAGCAGATCCACCAGTACGGGATTTGTGGACCCGACCGTTATTGTGGTTGTCAAGACAACACTTGGCATGCCGGATACTCCGTCTAACCTTCTCGGCGAGTACTGATGATTGTCTCTTATGAGAGGACTACAATGATTCGCGAGTCGAGAGAGACGGGTTTTGAAAATGTTTTGACTTAATCATAACTAACTATATATTTACGAGGAATATCGAGTAAAATAAAAGTGGGTAGTACTTACCTGGGGGCGATACTTACCTGAGTTATGCGTAGCTTGTGACAGGATTGGTGATGTTGTAGTGCTGCGATGGGACTTTGTGGCTATTACTGTGATGCAGTGTTCCGGGTGTGATGTCGCGATGGGACTTGGGAGATTTCTTTCTTCCCTTTGGCTGCTATGGTAGGGTTTGGCAGTTGTGATGGGATGTCTTGGGAGAAATGATGTCGCGATGAGACCTGGGGATTCCCCCTTTCTTTGTCTGCGTGTTGGGTGAGTTCTGGTGGGGCGTGGGGATCAATTCGGGAGAGAGAGCCCTTTGCTTTAGCAATGGGACATGATCAATCTTTCCCTCTTTTTATCATATAGCGTGACATGCGTTGTCTGAGTTATTTTTTTTCTCAGGTAGTGATGTTCGCAATGGGATGCCGACTGAGCGTAGTTAGCGGTGGCATGCTCGCGTCCTCGAGAGATTTACTTTCGGCTTCTCCCGATGGGACATGAGGCTATGGTTAATTTATTTAAATGGGATTGGATATTGAGGTGATATCACATTTGTACACGTTATCGCGATGGGGACAAGTGCCGTCGATGCTTTCTTCTCGTGCAAAGGGTACACGATGGGACAGGTGAGTAGGTCTCTTTTTTTTGGCAGAGCAGCCTGTGAGGCTATGCAATGGGACAAAAGAATCTTGACTATAATGGGACAAAAGAATCTTGTCCGCGATGCGATAAAAGAATCTTGACCGTGACGGGATACAAAGGTGTGGGGGTGTAGATTTCATCCAAAGTCAGGTATTGCGCATGTACTTTAGGTCGCTCAATATGATTACGCGCCTATTTTCAGGGGTGCGATCATAGGTTTAACAGGCTATTTACGTGTGTGAGAGTATGTGTGTGATTGTATTCTGCGTTATAATATAAGCGCGTGATCAAAGTGTCACTAGGTCAATGTACAGATGACCTTTTAGGTCGCGCGGTGGTCGTGCGTCGTTTGATCAATTTGCACGGTTCATGGAGTGCGCGCGATTGGAGCATTGCGCTGTTGACGCGAGCGATGGCTTATTTGCACACTTTGGTTAGGGCGCGCCATTTGAATTGTGCGTAGTGTGCATGGCGTGTGATCAAGTTAAACGCACGGGTTCGGGCACGTGATTAAGGCCATACTCTATATAAGCGAGAGAGACTTCATTTATTTTTCATTCTCTGGTTTAGTCTCGAGTTTTGACCTTTTTCTGTATATCTTGTATTCTAAAATTCGTGTTTTAGTAATATCGAGTGATCCAACCATTCGATCGGGATGTCATTTCTTCCTATGTTTATTATTTCGCGTGTTCTTCGTCCTGAGGTGATGCTCGTGGACGGCGTTTCTCTGAAAATGGGCGGTATTGGGAATGAGGGCGCTAGTCTTCACATCGGTCCTTTTTTAGGGAGCAGTGAAGGCAGCGTTGAGGAGGCGGCGGTGGAGGAGGTGAAGACTGCGGAAGAGGAGTAAAAAGTGGAGGGATGTGTTTCCCAACCAACTCTCCCTGATGCCTCCGATTGGATGCTCCGAGCGGAATCTGCTCATCGCCTCATCTCGGTTTCGAACCCAATCTTTATTTTGGGTTGTAGGTTAAAATTTTAGGTTTTCATTTTGGGTTGTAAATTCAGGAGGTATGCTTCCGGTGATACTTGTAAAACTTTTGAGTTATAAATAAAAGGGCATTTTTTTTATTTTTTTTATTGTGCTTGTTTATTTGTATAAGCTTATTAGCGGATTAGTTGGATTTATCTTATTTGTTTGACTTAGTTTTGGTTTAGCTTAGAGTTTTAGGATTCATTTTGAATTTATTCAGGGCTTATCTTAAGGTTAATTTGCTTTATTGAGTTTGGTTTAGAGGGTTTACTTAGTTCTGTTTGGTTTATTGGGGGCATTTTTTTTTGTCCTAAACACGTTAGGGTCTCATTCTAGAGAGTTTTTTTTTGTTTAAAGTTTTGTCTAGTTTAAGGTTTGATTCAACTTGAGTTTTGGTCTTTTGTTTGATTCAACATGAGACTTAAAAGGTGTGAGTTTTCAAGGGTTCTAGATGGGTGTTAAATGTTTAAATCCTATTGATTTATCTAGGCTTGGGGGGGATTGGCATTCTTAGGGGGTTAAGTGTTTGTAATTATTGGTTCATCTGAGTCCGTCATGGATTGTGGTCTTTCAAATGGGGTATTGTTTGGTTTAGATTTAATTAGATTAGAAAGGTTTAAAGGTGTGACACTTGTCATTTGGTAATTCATGAGGTATAGTTTATAAATGTGTGAGCTAAAAGTTTTGGGTTTTTGTTGTTATGGATTTTATTCTAAGTTCGGGATTAAAAGTTTTGGGGCATTTTCTTTTGTTTTGACTTGTTCTTATTCATTAATGTCTTTTCTTACTTTCTTTTTTATATCCCGCGTGCTGGACCCGAAGAGTTGTGTTTATTGCGTTAATTGTTGAGAATGGACGTGATTGGGAATGTAGGTTAGCAGTTGAATTGCCGCCATGCTAAGGGAAGAGGAGAAGATGGGATTTTTGTTTTCCCGAATAAATCTGAATTCGTGCATTGCCTGAATGTGCGAATTTTAAGTTTCCTGTTTTAAGTTGTATATTCAGAGGGTATGCCCTCGGTGTATTTTGTAAATATTTTATTTATTTATGAAGTGATTATATATTTTTTTTCATTTGTGGCAATTTCTATTTAGTAAATTTTGGTTTATTTGGTAGCTTGTTTTGATTTGTTTTTGGCGTGATGCTTATTTATTTAAATTTGGTCTTATCTTATTTACTTATTTTAATCTAGGGTGTTCTGGGAGCAGTCTTTTTTTGGTTTAGTTTAACATAGTTTCAAGTGAATGGATGATGGGGGGCATTTTTGTTTTTTTGTTTTTAGTTTTTCTTTGGTCTTGGTATTAGTTGGAGTGTATAGGTGATGTTGGGGGATTTTTTTATGGTTTTTGGTTTGGTCTAGTGTATTTTCTTTTAGTTATTGGGGTGGATATTTCTTTAAGTTTGAATGCTTTAGATCAGGCTTAACAAGGGCGTGGTTTAGGCTAATAATTACTATCGGAGATCACTTATTTTAGGCCTGTAAATGTGCTGTCATGGGCATTTTTTTTTTGTTTTGTGTTTCTGGGGAATTGTGCGCGTCACTCTATGCGCATAAATTAATTGCGTGCTAGAGGTGGACGCGCGTTTAGAGTTCAGAATGTCATTAAGAGCCCGTTTTCGGTTGTTTGATCAATTTAAACACGCGGTACTAGGCGCGTGATTAGGGCGGTGGTTGGTCATTGTACTGGTGATCATTGACATTCGCGCGCCACTGTGTGGACGCTTGAAGTGATTACGCACTTAGTAGGTTGCATGCAACCAGATGGTCGGGTTAGTTTGAGCGGGCAACGATTGGTTTGCACGCTTAAGACTAGTCGTTTGATCGGAATTAAGTGCGGTGAGAGTGGTGCGTGATTAGTTTGAGCGCACAGATTTATGCGTACGATTTAATTGTTCCTTATAAATGGTTCAAAACTTTTCATTTTCATCACGCGATCCGTGTTAGTCTTTGATTCTCTATTTCCTTGCTTCTGTGTGCTCTAGTTTTCGTGTTTTTGCGATATCTCGTGATCCGATCATCCATTTCAAACACCATTTCTTTCGTTCTCTTCAATTTTTTGAGCTCTTCGTTCTAGGATGGATGGTGAGGGTATTCGTGGGTGTGATATTACTGTTTCTGAGTTGGAGAGGATGTTAGGGGAGGAGATGGGTGAGACTTCCAAGGCTCGGACCGACGTGGTCGGGGAGGTGGACGTTGGGGAGGTAGTTGGAGAGGAGGTATTAGAAGTTGACCAGTCGGGGGTCAGGGAGGAGGAGCTCGAGATTAAGCAGGGGTCACTGAGGATGAGGGTGAGAGGGTTGGGGGTGAGATACCTAAGGGTGAAAGAGCTGAGGGTGCGGCTGAGGATGAGAGAGCTGAGGAGCATTGAGATCGCAGACACTTCCTACTAGAGGATTTCTTCGCTCGAGGTCGGGTAAGCATCCATGAGCACGAGTTCTTTAATTTTTTTAGCCACTTAAGTTATGACATAGGCTTATTAGGATATAAAAACCCTTCTAATTTACGTCGAACCTGCATTAATGATTGATTGTGTGCTCACTCATGCATCACAACGACATCTAGAGATAGGTCATGTTTCTATTCAGCTGCCCTTATCACGCTCTATGTGTTTGTTGTAACTTGTTATTATGCTTGGGGCATATTTGACTTGCTTTTAGTTTTAAACTCGTTTGTCTTTCGTCATGGGTATGTGTTAGTCTTACTATTATTATTTGTGTTTCGTTTAATAGGAGCCCCCGTAGCTAACTATCAGCTCGACATGGGCCCAGTCTCATACTTGGTATTGTTCCTTGTCAGAGTTTCAGTGGGTGCGATTGGTGTCTTTTGATTTCAGACTGATCCTGGAGCTGGAGCCCTTTGAAGTCGATCATGGCCTGATCGCGGCGATTCTAGAGAGGTAGAGGGAGGAGCATCAGGTGCTTTTCTTTTCAATTAGTATGATGTTGCCGACTCCAGAGAACTGGGTCCGCATCATCGATCTTCGTTTCGAGGGTGAGCCGATTATGGGGCAGATGGCAGGACATTATTTGGAGGTGTGTGAGGAGATTTTGGGTGTGGGGTATAGATCGAGTGGATTGGGGCCATGTGTAGTTTTAGTCACTTAGTTTTTTGATATGTTTGCGAGTGGCTTCATCCCCCCGAGGTGCCATTCTGAGGCAAAGGCGACTTATGAGGCGCGTTGTGTGATAGTGGCAGGCTGGGAGCCCGTGGTGGAGCCGGGGTTGGCTGCGGATAGGGTGCTCCAAGCATTCTTGATGCACTTCCTTGGTGCGGTACTCTTCTCTTCTTTGACTCGGGGAGGCGTCACCGGGTTATTTTTGATGGTACTCGGGGACTTAGATCAAGTCCCCTCCTATGCGTGGGGTGCGGCCGCATTGGCGCATCTCTATGAACAGCTTTACCGTTGGGGACGGGGCGTCGTGTCGATCGAAGGTTTATTAATGTCATAGTGTCTTTTTTTTTGGTCTTTTGATAGTAGCATTTACTTAGCATTTCTTCTATTTTGCTTTCTAGTTTTAGGCATATGATCACTTCTCTTTTCTTCGTTCGGGGGTTCCATTGGAGGTGAGGTTCACATATTCACGGATGCACGTTTGGAGGGAGGCGTTGAGGGGTCGCCGTTGGTCTTCGGATCTTCAGACCGTGTGCGGTCTCTTTGAGGATATGCACGCAGGGTAGGTATAGATCGTCATGCGTATGTTTTTTTTCATTTCTTTTTGGTCTTTTAGGATCATAGTCTTCATCGAGGGCTCGGCTCGTTTGCTTGGTTGTAGGTGATTTGGAGGCCGTATGCGGATGAGGAGGACGCCGGCGAGTCAGTGATTCAGTCTAGCCGGTCCTTCTTTGATGTGGACATACAGGTCCATTGTTTTGAGAGGGTGGAGAGGATCCACACATCTCGAGTGGTATGGTAGCTGGGGCTCACTCAGGGAGTCCCTCCAGAGATTCACCACAGAGTGGCGAAGAGGATGACCGGCCCTCCTGGCTGAAACTTTGCGGAGCGGATGACACTTAAGATAGCAAATTTTAGAGTTGGGGGGACCAGGGTTACAAGGACGCATGACGAGGAGGATGCTTGGGAGTATGTGCGGTGGTTTAGTGCGTTGGGTGGCGGGCTGATCTTCACATGTCCCTTCCATGGGAGTGGCTCATTCGCGATCTGTGGGTTGGAGTCGGCGTCAGATTTGAGGGAGAGGGTGGCTGCGTTGGAGCAGGGCCATCTCACCGCGAGCATGCGGGGGGACATTATATGCTCTCTATGGAGCGGATGGGGTGTGTTCCTCCTCCGGATGAGGAGATGCTACACTCCTTAACCTCCTCGGTTGCTCAGGCTAGGGCGACAGAGGATGAGTTGGGGGCTCGGCTAGCGAAGACTCGACGACTACTGATGAGTTAATCTATATATATTTTTTTGTATTATGTGGACTCGGTCTTCTGGTCGTTCTGACATGGTTGTGGTATCTCGTTTTATTTTATCTTGGACAGTCTGAGAGGGAGGGTGAGGTTGCTAGTCAGGTGGCGATGATCGAGTTGTTACGTGGTCAGCAGCAGACCGGCTAAGAGGTGGAGGCCAGCTCACGATTTGAGATTGACTGATTGGTAAGTGTCTTTATAAATATGTTTTAGCATTGTTAGCATTGTGAGCTTGCCAACTGATGTGTTTATTGCTATTCGTAGAGAGCCGAGCTCGCTGCTGGAGGTTCCGTTCCAACATTTGATCCGTCTTCAATTGCTTCCTCTAGTTGGGAGGATCCAGCAATGGCTCAGCTTCAGACCGAGCTAGATCATTGAGTAAGTTCCACTTAATCATTTATCTTATCTGTGTCATTGCATTAGTTTATTGAGTGTCATTGTTTCACTTTCTTAATAGTTTACTAATATCATGTGGTATTTCAGCGTAGGGTTGCCGGGGATCTTCAGATGAGGGAGGTGACTGCTGCCTCTCTGCGCCCAAAGAGTTAGGTATATTTTTTTTTATGTGGCATAATTCTGTTTAGGTTATTTCACCTTTATGTTGTTCTGACATGTCTTGTGTTGGTTTGTTTGGTCCTTTGCGTAGGCTGTTCTGGACTCTGCTCTCGATGCGCCCCTCAGGAGTCTGTTCCTATCCCTACTCAGGTATGTTTTAGTTATTGTGTTTGTAGTTTATTTATCATTATAGAATTTCTCTGATGTATTTATTCATTCTTGTTACAGCCACCTATGTTTGTTGTTCCTTCCGTGCCGCCTGCTGATCTAGTGACGACTGTGACGGTTGGGCGACTCTTGGAGGAGAGGTTGCATTTGGTATAATCATTTCTTTTTCAAAATTTCTTATTTTGGTCATGTACATATTAGTTTTCCTTTGATTTGGTGTGGTTATGTAGGTCCGTCAACTTTAGGAGGCACGTCTAGAGGCAGTGCGATCATGCGCCACTCCCGAGGTGAGACGGATTCTTGGGGAGACGTAGAGTCGGGAGGACCTGATCATTGAGATGATGATCACATAGAGGACTCAGACTGAGGCATTAGAGGCGCATTGTCGGACAACGCGGGCGGAGATGCAGGTGATCCTACATCGGTTGCAGTATCGTTTAACGAGGATTGAGCGAGGGGTGCGTAGCTTGGTTAGTCAGCTTGATGGCTCAGAGTCGAGGGCTATGGATTCCTCGACTGGGCAGTCTCAGCACACGTCACATGATCTTGTTAGGGATGATGCTCGTAGGGATTCGACCGTTCATGATATTCTTGCAGGGTATCCTCATCGTTCTTAATCGGGGCAGTCTGTTAGCCAGACAAGTGAGGGGGGTTCTGTGACAGGGCCTCGTCATTTAGAAGTTCTGAGGACTCCAGGTGCCAAGATTGTATTTTCAGAGGACCAGTCTATGGACCTTCGGTGATAATCTTGACGGACGGTGCTCGTCCGCGGCTGACGAGTGGGAGTAGGTGTGTGTATGTGTGTGTGTTTGTATCCAGAGCATGTGTGTGTTGTATATATAGGGGTAAGGAGGTAAAGAGTTTGGCCAGTGGTCATACGAATAGAGGTCCTATAGGCCCAGAGTGCTTCTGGTAGTCGTTCAGGCCAGTTGGCTTCATTGCTTATTTCTACTATGCGTTTTAGGATTCGAATCAGCATTTTGTTTGTAGCTTTTGTCTGTCCATTGCCTTGAGGGTAGAACGGTGATAAGTGACGTAGATTGATGTCGTACTTCTTGCATAATTTCTTCGTCTTCTCCGCGATGAAATGTGGTTCGTTGTTAGTGACAAACATCCTAGGTACTCCAAACCTGGTGATGATATTCTGAACGATAAACTTTACGAGTGTTGAAGTAATGATTCTGACATAGGATTCAACTTCTGCCCATTTGGTGTAGTATTTGGTCGCTATAAGTATAAACACATGCTTGTGAGTGTTTCCAACGGTGCTGTGAAAGGTTCAATGACATCGAAGGCCCACATCAAAAATGGCCATGGCGAGGTCATAGTATTCAATGCAACTGATGGAGCTTTGACGAGTGCAGCGTGTTCTTGGCATTGCTTGTAGGATTGGATGTAGAGGTGGCAATCTTTGATCATTTTCGGCCAAAGGTAGCCTTGTCGTGTAACTTGATCGGCGAGTCTCTGTCTACCGCAGTGGGTGCCGCAGGTACCGGCGTGTGCTTCTCGGATGATGTATTATCCTTCGACAGTCATGACGCATCGTAGCAGTATTCCTTTAGTGAAGGCCTCTTTGTATAATGTTTTGCCAAGTATGCCGAATCGGGTGTATCAGTTCCTTATAGTCTTCTGTTCGATCTTCGTGGCATATGGAGGGACGTGCTGATGTTTCAAAAAGTTCCAGATGTCGAAATACCACGGTTGTCCATCGTCGGTCGGTGATTTTTCAAATCTGAATAGAGCGACTTCAGTTTTTATCTTGACATACTTTTTTGGGGTGATTACTTCTTTCGGTCCTGTAGAGGACGGGTAATTCTCTCTTGACGGTCCATGCTATCTCGTGGGCGGATATTGTCTGCTTTTCGATAAAGAAGGTCTTGGTACTTTGCCTGATAGGTATTTGGATGACTGAGGCTAGCGTGGCTAAGAAATCTGCGAGTTTATTTTCTAATCTAGGGATGTGCGTGAAAGAGATTCCTTCAAATTTCTTTATTAAATATTGAGCGGTTTCTAAGTATGCCATTAGTTTCCTTTCCTTAGTTTTCTATTCTCCTATGACTTGTGAAATTACTAGTTTGGAATCAACAATGGTTTTTAACTATTTATGATTTTTAACTATTTAACACCTAATTGTAGTGTTGCTCGTAGCCCAGCTATAAAGGCTTCGAATTTCGCTACATTATTAGTGACAGGGAAATCTAGTTGAAAAGCTTTAGGTATGACAACTCCTTCTGGGCTTAGGAGGACTATCCCGATGCCTTTTCCTTTGTTATTTAGAGCGTTGTCGTAATAAAGGGTCCATGAGGTCTTATCAGGCTCTTCGTTAATAATCATGAGTAGGTCTTCATCGGAAAAATCCGTGTGTATGGGTTCATCACTAGGGAGTGAGAGATCTACAAGGTAATCGGTGATTGCTTGTCCTTTGATCGAATTCTACGTGACGTAAGTGATATCAAATTCTCGCAATAGCATATGCCAGGGAGCGATCTTTCTTGACGTTGCGGGCTTTTCGAATACGTACTTTAGAGGGTCCATTCGGGCTAGTAGTAGTATTTTATGTTCTCTGAAGTAGTGTCATAATTTTGTAGAGGCCCACACCAATGTGAGACAAGTCTTCTCCATTGAAGTATATTTTCATTCATATTCGACCATCGTCCTACTGAGGTAGTAGATAGCCTTCTCTCTCTTACCGTCTTCTTCATATTGTCCCAGAATTACTCCCATTACTTTGTCATTCGCTGAGAGGTATAGAATTAGGAGTCTTTCGGGGACAGGTGACAATAGTATTGGCAGGTTAAGGAAGTATTTCTTGATATTGTTGAAGGCTTGCTGACACTGATCATCCCATTTGTACTCTGCTCCTCCTTTAAGTAGTCTGTAGAAAGGATCGCATCTGTCCGAATGCTGGGAGATAAATATTCTGATGAATTGCAATCTTCCTATCAGGCCTCGTAACTCTTTGATATTGTTGGGAGGCAGCATCTCGAGGATGGCTCTGACTTTTGCAGGGTCAACTTCGATCCCTCGCTTGCTAACTATAAAACCAAGTAATTTTCTGAAAGTGACCCCAAAGACACATTTCTTTAGGTTCATCTTTAGCTGGTATTTCTTAGCTCTTTGTAACACCAGTCAGAGTGCTTCAACATGTCCTACTCACGTTTGGGACTTCACTAATATGTCATCGACGTAGACTTCTACACACTTATGCATCATGTCGTGAAAGATAGCCATCATGGCGCGTTGATACGTGGATCCAGCGTTCTTGAGCCTAATAGGTATAGCGACGTAATAGTATGTTCCCCATGGTGCGGTGAAGGAAGTCTTCTTTTTATCAAACTCTACTAATTTGATCTGATTATATCTAGAGAAACCGTCTATAAAGGATAGCATCTCATGTGCAGCGGTGTTGTCGACCAGAGTGTCAATGTGTGAAGTGGGTAGTCATCTTTTGGGCATGCCTGGTTGAGGTTTCGAAAGTCGATGCAAACCTGTACTCTGCCGTCTTTCTTGGCGATAGGTACTATTTTGGCCACCCACTTAGGGTAATGAATGACTCAGATAAATTTGGCTTTGTGTGACTTGTCAACTTCCTCTTTAACTTGGAGGGCGATTTGTGGGTGCATCCTGCAGAGTTTCTGCTTAATAGGCTTTGCATTGGGTTTTAAGACAAGATGATGTTCTACTAAACTTGGGTCTAAACCGGGCATGTCCTCGTAGGATCATGAAAAGGAGTTGAGGTGTTCTTGTAGGACTTGTGCAATTTGTTGGCGTTCCTTGAAGTTGAGCTTTGCACTAATTAGTAGCTTCTTGGATTTCTCTTCAGTGCCAAAGTTAAGTTCTTCTGTGGGTTCCGCGGCAGCTTGGGTTTGCTCATCGAAATGCTTGATAACCCGTTGAAAGTCCAATGCCTCCTCAGAAATTGGTGTTCCTTCTTCGTCCTCAGTAAGTTCGTATACTGCGAAGTTGCTACACTGGGGATCTGAGCTTGTGAAAGGTAACCCTTCATCGACACAATCTATGACTGAGAGATCTTTGGTAAGGTGAAGGTCAAGACTACCGATTCTTCTCTTAAAGTCACGAAGTATCTCATCCGATATGATCACTGGCTTATTATCTAGACGGGATGCTTTACGTCTTTGTACGGGGAATGGGATAGAAACCTTAAGAGAAAAGTCTCCTTGTTGGCCACAAATTTGGTTCGAGACGAAAAGTTTCCTTTCTTTTCTGGGATTTTATGATTTTTTTAGATTTTGTATTTTTGAATTTTTAGGGTTTTCTATTTTTTCTATTTTTTTTATTTTTGAGGATAAATATGGTATATGGTCGGTCGCCTTAAGGGACACCGGGAGAATTGCTTCCTCTAGCTAAGGAGTGAGACGACTACTAGAGCCGTTCGAGCGATTCTTCAGGAAATGCGGACTTATTGTGAATTCGGCATTTTTTTTGGAGTTCTCATCTGATGCGATTTTTTTAATGAGTGACGCTGGTGACAGTGGTGCTGACGCTTGAATTTCTTCTGCCACATTGACCGCCTCCTCTTTGAAGAAGCTCTGAAGATCGTAGTCAATTAAACTATCATCCTCTGGGTTGTAATAATATTGTTCTTCCCACTGAGGGGGATCTCCCAAAGGATCCTCAGAGATAGCGAGTTCTTTTCCTTGCTCTTCATAATACGTTAGGATGAGCGTGCTTGCTCGACAGCGAGGTTGATAATGGTGAAGAATGCAGGGGGATTCCTAAGGGCATTCCCATCCTTCTAGGTTAGAGTTGAAGACGGTATCAAATTCATCTTCTTGATTTGATAGTTCTTGAAGTCCTAGATTGGTTCGCTCCACTAGCTCGAGGGCAGGGAGGTCTATCTAGTAGTCCTCGTCATCACTCGGGGGAGGTTGCCATTCTTCCTCTAGAGATTTCCAAAATATTTAGAGTTGTGATAAATTTGGAGATGTAGAAGTGTCTAGTTCAAGTTCCTCTTCAAATTCTATGAGGGCGGTGCGAGTGTTCCCCCTAGGTCAACCAGATGACCATTGGGATTTTCTGCTTCTTGTGTCAATAGCTGAGCTGGTAGGTCATTACTTGTGTCGGTGGTCACGAGGTTGGAGTGATTCAATTCTCCTATCATAGAGTGTCGGGTCCAACTAGCAAAACACTCTAATATGCTGGTGCAAGCCCTACAACGGGATTGGTATGGGCAAGCGATACAAGGGGAGTCCCAAGGGCATTCCCATCCCTCAAGGCCAAAGTTGAGGCGGATGTTATACGAGTTAGTATTTTCTTGTGGAGTGTCATCTTTTCCTCATGTTAAGCGTAAGTTGTCTTCACTACCTTGCAAGGCTGCTATGTGAAAACCTTCATCGTCAGTGGATTCCCGATCTTCTGCTCGCAGGTCGCATCCTGGAGGGTCTTCTCTCCTCTCTTGTGCAAATCCCTTAGTGTCAAACATGGGCTTGACTCCTTTGAGCGGTTTATCAATATCATCATTTAAATTGGTTAAATCATTGAACACTTTAGTTATTTGCTTAATTTTCAACTTTTGGGATCTAGTGAAGGACACTTCCTTATGCTTTGGCACATCTGCTTTCTCAGTGGTCCCATAGGCGAAGTTGTCATATAGAGACCATTTTGGTGAGGTAGGGGACAAGTCGGCTTGTGGGCCATCCGATTGGTAACCTAACCCTATATGCTTACGTATTTGCGTTGGGACAACGGGTCCTACACGACCTTACTTATTTTTACTGAGTTTGGCATGGGGAACGTATCCAAGTTGATACATAGGGTCCTACCTTTTGTTGCGGTAGGGTTAATGGCGTAGAGTTTGGCGAGGTCTAGGCCAACCTCTCTTCTCATGAATTTTTGTTGACGCGTTGGGGGAAAACTAGGAGGGGTAGGGCGACAGACTTCTGCAACGATTGTCTCATCAGGGATTCGAGTCTTTTGAATATGACCCGTGTTCAACACATAATCGTGAGCGGTTGGTATGCTCGCCGCGTAATCAGTATCCATCTCCTAGAGGTGTGCATCAACGTATATACGGACGATGGAGTCCTCATATGAGAATTTGACACATTAATGGTATGTGGATGCGACAGCCTTCATTGACTCCAGCCATTTTCTTCTTAAAACGAGATTGTACGCACTAGCGAAATTAGAAACATGGAAGGTAACATCCTTCGTTATAGGTCCGAGGCGAACCTGTAGCTTGATAGTTCCTTTGATAAAGCGACGCGACCCATCATAAACTATGAGTGACAGTGTGGAAGGCCTGACATCCTGCTCCTTGCATTCTAACATTTTTAACGTCGTGAGAGGGCAGATGTTAAGTCCTTCTCCCATGTCAATGAGTGCGTGTGGTACGAAGAATCCTCTAATTATGACCGTAAGATATATGAGGGCCGCACTCTCATGGAGTGACTCTTTAGGCATGTTTGCGTCTGTAATGTGAGGTGGGGGAGGCAGGTTAGGCATGGGGTTATTAATGATCCCTAAATTTTGTTGCGGTTGGTACTATTAGAGTTAGGATTCCTAAGCACTTCCCAATTGATCTGACTTCGGTCATTCATGCCATAGATTACGTCCCTGAGGATCCAACAGTCTTTTAGGTTGTGTCCTGCGTATCGATGAAAGGCACAGTATTTACTATAATCTAGATTTGTCGGTCATGGGCGGGGTCTTTCCTGCGGTAATTGGAGGAGATTCTGAGTGTTAAGGAGACGGAAGATGTTAAGAATTGTATCCGATAAAGGGGGATAGTGTTTCCGCCTCGGCTGGTAGGGGCCTCTGGCTGGGTTAAAGTTCTGCGGTGGGGGTACACTATTGTAATTTGCCACGTGGGCCGACCGATTCTACGTCATGTTTTGATTCTGGTAGGTGTTGGGATATTGACTTCTATTCTTATACTGGCCCTGATTTTGATTCTGGCTTTGATTTTGATTTGCATATATTTGATGATTAATGCCTTGGTTCTAATTCGTGTATCATTGCTGATTTTGGTTTTACCTGAAGTTTCGTGGGTGGAAATTTTCGTTCCCAGAGTTTTGTCCTTGATTAACGACGGTGTTGACCTGTTCGGTTCCTAAGGCTTTCTTATTATTTTTCGATTTTGATTCACTGGAAGAGCCCATTTTCGATGTGACTATAGATAGAGCAAGGTCTCTACCTTTAATGTGTCGCGCTAGTCGCGATGCCCGAGAGTAGAGTGCAGTAAAGTCGGGGCAATCGCTTATGACAAGTGCACTTTTTAACGATTCTCTAGTATTATCGATGATAATGTCCACCGAATGCTTCTCTTTCATTGAGGTGTCGGTCCTAGCAACGAGCTTTCTCCATTTGGCGACGGAGTCAAAAAATTCTTCATCAGGTCCTTGCTTGGCTGCCATTAGATCGCTGATCGGTGCCGAAATATGACTATATTTCGTACCTAATCCCTACATTTAGCTGTTCGATGAAAGCATCTGATGGTTGTTGTGAGGTTTTGATGTTCACAGGTGTTTTCGACCGTTGGATCGTTAAAAAGCATAAAAGAAGGTAATTAAAGGCTACACAAGAGCTATGGACAAAAAGGTCAAATGAAGCATCAAAAAATCCGTGAAGAAAATCAACATCTATCAAAAGAGAGAAGATTTCACCCTGAGATGTCAATCGATTGAGGTATAAGTGTCAATCGATTGACACATGGAGAGAAGACTGTACCCTTAGATGTCAATCGATTGACACATGAAGACCAAACTTGCCCTCATTCAGCTCGAATTAAAAGTCAATCGATTGAGACTTTAGTCTCAATCGATTGAGGTATTAGGTATAGGGTTTGTTTGGCCACTATAAAAGGGAAGTTAAGGCTTTGTAAAAGGGGGATTCATTACTCATTTTATTTTTACTTCTTAGGGCTTCACTTTTGGGGGATTTTTCTCTTCATTCTTCAAGGGTCTTCTTTACTCCTTCTTCTAGGGTTTCATCTGGGTAGATTGTACTTAGGATTTGCATTGTTTTTCCTTTATGTTCATAAAAGCATAGATTGTATTTAGGAAAAAGCATTATAAACAAAGATCTTGTGGAAGAAATGAAAAGAGGAATGACTTTGAATGAACAAAGAGATCGTACACAAAAGATGAGAGGCTAAATCAGTTGATCGGGGAAGATGTGATCCCCAGATAAGTAGTAATTTTTTATGATTAATACCGCAGTATATTTATTGTCATCATGGAATCGTTTTGCTAAAAGTTTGTATTATTGAAAATATATTGAATGCTTTGTTATGACCGTTGATTGCGCATATCGACGGTTATAATCTCTAGATCTGGACCTACAGACTGATCTAGGCTGCTGAGCGATTATGTACTTACTGTTGTAATCTAAACATCATAAGATACGCTATGCTTCTTACATGACTCATACCGCAATGATAGGCTGAGTCATTATTTTTAGATAGGGTATGCTGGATTGATGATCATATTTTATTACGAATCATTTCGATAGATGAATGATGGTGTGAATGATGGTGTGAATGATGCTTTAATGAAACTGTGAGTTTTAATGATAGAAAAGAGGTACTAATCTGGGGTAGCATATTCTTTGATCATATTTAAATATTGTTCTTAGATCCATCATAAATTAGTTGTTTAGATTAATTTATTTTTCTTGCATTTAGGAAAAGTGTGATAAATTTTTGGTAAAATTGAATCTGCCCCTTGGTACTTCCTTGGGGATGTTTTTAAATCTCTGAAAGAATTAATTAAAATTTACGTTTCCCTATGATTTCGACACCATTGTTTTTGCCATACTGCAATAGATCTTGTGCATTTGCAAGGGTTACATTTAAAATCGATCAAGTTTTTGGCGCCGCTGCCGGGGAAACGACGAAATTTTGATTAATTCGGATAGGGATTTTTTTGTTTTAACAGTCAATCGATTGAGATATCTTCCTCAATTGATCGACTGTTTTGAGTGTTTAAAAAATGAAAATATAATAATAATAAAATAAAAATAAAATTTTGAAATTCTTTCCCTTATTTTTCTCTCTTAGGTAAGATTTTGTGGAATTATTTTAGGAAATAGAGATTTTTAGGACTTCTTATTTTAGATTTTGTAGGAGTTTCTTTTTCCTTATCTTCCTCTTTTAGAAAATATCTTTTAGGATTTTCTAAAATCTAGTTATTAATTTTTGTGGGACTACTTGCTTTAGGCTTTGTAGGAATCTTTCTATTATCTCCATTCTTTTTCTCTTTTAGGTAAGATTTTATAGGATTTTGTAAGATTGCTTTTAGGTTTTGAAAATTTAATTTTTTTTTTTGAAATTCGAATTTAAAAAAAAAAAAAAATAATTTAACTTCAAATTTTAATTTAATTTAAAAAAATAATAATAATAATAAAAAAATTAATTTCTTTTCTTCTTATCAATTGATTGACACTTCTCTGTCAATCGATCGACTAGAGCTCTGTTGTTTGTCATCTCGGCTGCAAAATCTATGCTGACTTGCTTTGACTCTTTGAACCTCAATCGATTGAGAACAGTTCTTCAATCGATTGACTGATAAAGTCATTTGTTTGAATTTTTGTGTGTGCTTGTGTCAATCGATTGAAAATCTTTGCTTCAATCGATTGAAGCTGAATTTTATGGGTTTGTTGTGGATTCTTCAATCCTTGTTGTGAGTGTTGGTGCATGAGCTTTACTCGATCTCATCACCCACATCTGCAACCGTTTAATCTTGAGATCGAAAGATCTTGTAGAGAGAATCGTAGAATCCAGAGGAATCAGTATCATCAGACTGAGACCATGGCAGATCAAAGGCAAGAAAGAAATGAGAACAACAATAACGGGAATGTCAATAATGGAAATAATGGGAACAATAATTAAAATGAGGGCCCTAGAACATTGGAATATTATAATGATCCTGGTTTTTATGATGACTAGGATAGTATCATACATGCTCCCATTCCAGGGAACCACTATGAATTCAAGTCAGCAATGATTCAAATGCTACCAATTTTCCATGGATTAGCAAATGAAAATCCGCACGTTCATCTAAATGAATTCACTGGGGTATGCAAAATGTTCAGAGTCCATAATGTCACTGATGAGATAGCTAAGCTACGACTTTTTCCTTTCTCTTTAAGAGATAAGGCCAAAACTTGGTTTTATTCCTTAGAACCACAGTCTATCCAAAGTTGGGCAAAGCTACATCGTTAGTTCCTTAAGAAATATTTTCCCATGACCAAAGCCATTGAGTTGCGTCAGAAGATTCAATTCTTTTCCCAACAACCTACAAAAACATTCTATGAATGTTGGGAACGTTTTAAGGAATTGATCAGAAGTTACCCAAATCATCAAGTTCCAAGGTGGCAACAAGTTTAAAGTTTTTACAATGGACTGATTCCAGAAGAGAGACACATGGTTGATGCATCTTGTGGTTGATCATGTGCCACAAAAGAAGCTGATGAGTTGTGGGCATTATTTGAGAAGTTATACCAAACTTCGATACAAAGTGAGACATTGGGGCGAACCAACTTGGACCTAGCACCTAAATCTCATGTGTTGACAAGAGACGGATTCTATGATGTCAATAACAATACCCCTGATCTATCAACAAAGGTTGACATGTTGTCCAAACAAATGAATATGTTGTTAGCTGCGACTAAGCAAGCTAAAGCTCCTGTCACGCCCACTGTGTGTTCAATTTGTGACCACCCAGGTCACATGGCTAATGAGTGCCCTACTACTTTGTCATTCTTCCCTGATGAACCTACTCCTCAAGAGCAGGTCAATGTGACTCAATCCTATCAGCGGCAGGGTAGAAACATGTACTCAAATACCTATAATCCGGAATGAAAAAATCACCCCAACTTAGGATGGGGAGGATCAAACCAAACTGGACAGGTGAATCAGCAGTTCAGATCCAATCCAATGAGTGGACAACAAAATCTTCAGTAGAATTTTCGTCCATAACAGAATTCTAATTTCCAGCATAATTCTAATTTCCATCAGAATTCCAATTTCTAGCAAAATCCTCCTTATTATCATCCGAATTCTGATTACCGAAAAAATTAGAATTTTAATCAATCTCGAGCCAACGTTTCAAAAGATTCTGATTTGGAGGAAAAGGTGATGCGAAGCATGCAATCTTTTCAGCAGATGATAATGGACCAATTTAGTCAACTGACAAATCAGTTGAGTCAACGAGAGGAAGGTAGGCTCCCTAGCCAACCCATCAACAGTCCTCGAGGCCAAGCATCATCTGATGAAGGACCATCAAATAGTCAATAGTTGAAAGCTGTTACAGTGCTGAGAAGTGGACGAGAGGTTGATAATCAAGTGGAAATGCCTAAGAAAGCTGACGAAGAAAGAGAAGCAGAGAAAGAGAAAGAATCAGAGATAAGAAAAGATAAAGAAAATGGAAAAGAGAAAGAGAAAGAGCAAGGAAGAGAGAAGGGAAAAGAAAAAGTAATAGAGGAAGAGTCTCCCTCAAATGTCCAACAAGAATGTGAAAAGAATCAGAATTTGAATCTGCACCCTATGTCCCAAAGGCACCATTCCCTGAATGCCTAACTCCTCCATCTAGAATGGGAAAGGGACTGACAAAAATGGAAGAAATCTTTGAAACATTCAAGCAAGTAAAGATAAATCTTCCATTACTTGAAACAATCAAACAAGTTCCTAAGTATGCCAAGTTTCTCAAAGATTTGTGCACTCGTAAGAGAAAGGCACGTACTCATATTTCAAAGAAAGTGTTCCTGACTAATCAAGTCAGTTCGATATTGCAATTGAAAACCCCACAGAAACTGAAAGACCCTGGAGTCCCAACTGTTCCATGTGTTATAGGTGGGCAACCAATTGGAAAAGTGTTATTGGATTTGGGAGCAAGTGTTAATCTAATCCCATACTCAATGTACGAGATTGGGTGAATTGAAAACCCACGACGGTCACACTCCAACTGGCTGATAGGTCAGAAAGAAGACCTAGGGGTATTATCGAGGATGTTTTGGTTGGAATAGACAAGTTTGTCTTCCCAGTGGACTTCGTTGTTTTAGACATGGAACCACCTGTTAAATCAATTAATCAAGTCCCCATCATCCTTGGACGTCCGTTTCTCGCCACTGTAAACGCTTGCATTAATTGTCGGACAGGAGTCATGGACGTTTCTTTTGGAAACATGAAGGTTAGATTGAACATATTCCATGCGACGAACCATTTCCCTAATGAGGATGAGGTCGAATGTTTTTACATCGATCAGATGGACGAAGTGGTGGATGAAGCATTACCATCGATGCTCACCAAAGAAGAATTTGAAACTGCTTTGTTGGCCATCTATGAAGAAAAAAGATCTGAAAGGAAGCAGTCAGAAGAGACGAGGTTGAGTTTATCATGTCCAGATGATAACATATGTGAAAATGTGATTAAGGTAGAACCATTACCTACTGAGGTAAAGGATGTGCTGACTCCATCAATTCAGCAGCCACCAACTGTGGAATTGAAACAGTTGCCTGAGTCGCTCAAGTACGCTTTTCTGGGACCTCATGAGACGTTTCCCGTAATAATTTCCTCTACATTGTCAGCAGAACAAGAGCGTGATTTGTTGAAAGTGTTGAACGACCACAAGGAAGCTATCGGATGGACCTTAGCCTATCTCAAAGGAATTGACCCATCAGTATGTATGCACAAAATACATCTGGAAGATGAGAGTACACCATCGAGAGAACCGCAAAGACGACTTAATTCAAACATGCAAGAAGTCATTTTAAAGGAAATCATTAAATTACTCGATGCTGGAATCATCTATCCGATCTCTGATAGTGAATGGGTAAGTCCAATCCAAATCGTTCGAAAAAAGTCCGGAATCACTGTGAAAGAAACTACTGAAGGAGAATTGGTCCCTACTCGCGAAACTATTGGGTAGCGCGTCTACATTTATTATAAAAAATTGAACACAGCTACCAGAAATGATCATTTTCCCCTTCCGTTCATTGATCAAATCCTTGAGAAGTTAGCAGGAAAAGAGTTTTATTGCTTTCTTGATGGTTATTCAGGATATAATCAAGTGCCCGTTTTTCCACCTGATCAAGAGAAAATGACATTCACGTGTCCTTACGGTACTTTTGCATATCGCAGAATGTTGTTCGGCTTATGTAATGCACCTGCTACTTTCCAACGATGCATGTTGGCCATATTTTCGGATATGATTGACAAGTTCATCGAGGTATTCATGGATGATTTCTCTGTTTTTGGGAAGACATTTGGTTCATGTTTGAATCACCTTGCACAAGTGTTATAACGTTGTGTGGATTCCAAACTTGTTCTTAGCTGGGAAAAGAGCCATTTTATGGTTCAACAAAGAATTGTATTGGGGCATATTGTTTCCAAGAAAGGAATCGAAGTTGATAAGGCCAAAGTCGACCTAATTGCTAATTTGCCCCCACCGAAGAGTGTTCGACAAATTCGATCATTTTTGGGTCATGCTGGATTTTATAGAAGATTCATCAAAGATTTTAGCAAAGTGGCTAAACCATTATGTACCTTGCTTGACAAAGATGTTCCTTTTGACTTCGATGAGAATTGCATGAAAGCATTTATGAAATTGCGCAAGCTCTTATCAAATGCATTGATAATCCAACCACTGAATTATTTTTTACCATTCGAACTCATATGTGATGCATCTGATTATGCTATCAGAGCTGTCTTAGGGCAAAGGGTGAACAAATTACCTCACGTAATTTATTATGTCAATAAAACATTGATTGATGCACAGCTTAACTACACCACCACTGAGAAAGAGTTGTTAGCTATGGTGTATGCTCTCGATAAATTTTGATCTTATCTGCTTGGATAAAAAATAGTGGTCTTTTCAGACCACTCTGCATTGAAATATTTGTTGGCAAAGAAGGACGCCAAACCAAGATTGATCCGCTGGATCCTGCTATTTCAAGAGTTCAATTTCGAAATCAAAGATAAAAAGGGAGTAGAGAATGTTGTGGCTGATCACTTGTCTCGCATTTTGCCTGAAGAATCTTCTGCACCTGAACCTATCCGAGACACTTTTCTGGATGAGAAATTGATGGCAATTGATGCGACCACTACGAAAGCTCCTTGGTTTGCCAATATCGTGAATTATCTGGTCACTGGCAGAATCCCTACTGAATGGGGTAAGAATGATAAGGATCTCTTTTCTCCCAGGTAAAATACTATTTCTGGAATGAACCATATTTGTTCAAATTCTGCTCAGATCAGATCATCAGGAGATGTGAACCGGAAGAAGAGCAACTAAGCATCATAAATTTCTGCCATGCTGGAGCCTGTGGAGGCCATTTCGGAGGACAAAGACCGCACAGAAAATCCTTCAAAGCGGATTCTACTGGCCCTACATCTTTTGTGACGCCGCTCAATTTTGCAAAGAATGCCAATGATGTCAACAGCTGGAAAACATTTCACGAAGAAATATGATGCCCCTTAATCCGATTTTAATTGTTGAAATTTTTTATGTTTGGGGGATTGACTTCATGGGTCCTTTTCCCCCATCTTTCGGGTATTCATACATTCTTGTGGCTGTTGATTATATCTCCAAATGGATAGAAGCTGTGGCAACCCGATCGAATGATCACAAGATCGTTGTCAAATTCCTGCGAGAAAATGTGTTTAACCGATTTGGGGTCCCAAGAGCAATCATTAGTGATGGCGGTTTACATTTCTGCAACAACCATTTTGCCACTCTCATGAAGAAATATGGCGTCACCCATAAGGTTGCAACGCCATATCACCCGCAAACTAGTGGTCAAGTGGAAGTGTCGAACCGAGAGATTAAACGAATTTTAGAAAAAACGGTGCGACCAGATGGAAGAGATTGGTCTAACCGGCTATCTGATGCTCTTTGGGCCTATCGTACCGCATTCAAGACACAGATCGGAATGTCTCCATTTAGGATTGTCTACGAGAAAGCATGCCATCTTCCTGTTGAATTGGAGCATAAGGCATTTTGGGCTATCAAAAGATTAACTTTGATATGCAAGCGGCAGGATCAAATCGGAGGCTCCAGCTGAGTGAATTGGAAGAGCTACGCTATGCTGCGTATGACAGCTCTAAGATGTACAAAGGAAGGTACAAGAAGCTGCATGATGAGTCCATTTCTCGGAAAGAGTTGCACATTGGACAAAAGGTTTGGCTGTTTAATTCCAGACTAAAGCTTCACCCGGGAAAACTGAAATCTAGATGGAAGACCCGTTTCAGGTTATTTCTATTAGTGTGCATGGTGCGATTGAGGTCCGCAGTTTCAAGGACAATCGAGTTTTCAAAGTCAATGAGCAACGTCTCAAACCAATGATTGAGCCCATAACCCAGTTCAAGATTGAGGCGATGCACCTCAGTGACCCAGGTGTTTGATCAATGAAGTGGTCGAGCTGTCGACAATTAAACTCAGTGCTTCCTGGGAGGCAACCTAGTGTGTTTTATCTTCGTTTTTGTTTTTGTTTGTCTTTGTTTTTATTTGTATTAGAATTGAGTCATTCTCAATCGATTGACTGTCACAGAGTCATTCTCAATAGATTGACATTTGTCCCTCAATCGATTGACACTTCCCTGTCAATCGATTGAGAAGTCAATCATCATCATCTCCATTTTGGTTTTTCAATCGATTGAGAATCTTGTGTCAATCGATTGACAACACCTATGGTTTAGTGCAGTTTTCAGAAATTGAAGTGCCACCCGACACATCTTGTCGTGGCAGCTAACTTTCAGGACACGTCTATGTCAATCGATTGAGGGCAACCCCTCAATCGATTGACATGATTTCTCATTTACTCCGCCTATTTCCCAGGCACCTAACCGGTGCAGCTTTTCAAAAAAGTGTGTCCTCAATCGATTGACAGAACTGTGTTAATCGATTGACATTGAAAGAGGAGAAGGGAATTGTGCCACGTTCCATGCGCATGCCCGATGACTTTCCAACTTCGCGCGATGTGGGCAAACCAACCATTCTCAATCGATTGAGGCTTCACTCTCAATCGATTGAGGTCTATATTATATAAGTGGGATCACAACCCGTGGCTCCCTCATTCCGCCTCCTTTCAAAACTAATCCACATCAAGCTTCTAAATTCTCCTCGTACGCGATCGAATGGCAGCGCCTGGCCCACCAATATTCCGTCCACCACGTCCAGCCCATGATAATATGCACATCCCTAATGAGCACTATATCGATCGCCAGTTCCAAACAGAAAATTTCTTCGACCTCGCCAAATATCATTGCATCGCGGAATGTGCCCGCTCAATAGAATTCATCAAGGCTTTGCAATTGGAAATGTTGCTTGCCCCGCCGCCCATAGATGTCTCTCTGTGAATCATTCGCCTGTTTTATCAGAAAATGGTATGGGTGTCGCAAACACTCTCGCCAACGGGAATGCCCTTCATCACCATCGAGATTGACAATTGGCAATATAGTCTACATGCTGTCGATCTCGCGCGTGCTTTCAACTTTTACGTGGTTCGCCCTTTGAACCACCACTTTAATCCGGCTGTTGATCTTAGTCAGGAGGACATGATCAATAATATGTGTGGAGGACGTCGTGGGACCGGTCAATCCACTAAACGGGCCGTCTTACCTATGGACATCTTGTTTTGGGATATCGTCATGGCGATCAACCTTCTACTGCATGGCACAAAAAGTGAGCGGACGAAGAATAGGGTAGCATCACTTTATGCGGCGCACACAAACACTTGGTTTGATGCACCCGGTCTGATGCTTGAGGAGATGTATCGGTGTCACCAGGATATCGCCACCACCACCGTACCGGCGAAGCGTGTAGCGATTCTCCTCCATTTCCCGCACTATGTGATGCACCTTTTGGATCACCTTGGCTGCCCCATTTACGATGATGAGGAGTTGGGCGACATGCAATTTTATCAGTATGGCATCAATGTATGGGATAAGAGCATCAAAGTGATTCTTCGTGTGCAGCCACCCCCGATTGACGTTGACGATGTACCTCCTCCTCTCTGTCCAAACCCCGCACAACGCCAACGCGGCGGTGTTAGACGACCTCGTCCCGAAGAGGTCATGGATTTTGATGCCGAGGCAGTTGTTGCTCGCCTCAAGGCGCGGATGGATGGGCTAAATGCGAGGCTTGATGGTGTTGATCGAAGATCTAGGTTTCAAACCTCTCTTCTCATACGGATGGCCCGGGAATCATACCCTGGGTGTGCAGAAGAATTCATCGTAGGAGCGCGAGCGGCGATGAATGAGGAGAGGGACCCTGAATTTGATGATGATGATGATGATGTTTAGTGTTTGTTTAGTTTTTTTACTTGGTATCTGTTTATGTTTGTTGGGTGTTTAGTGTTTTAATTTGTTTAGGGTGTTTTTAATTTTTGTTTTTCGTTAAAATCTAGTAGTGGTGTAGGGATCGATGGTGTAATCAATCAAGACAAATCAATCGAATCAGTGTCTTTTTGGTGTTTATTTTTATGGTCCTTCTCGGATTTGTGCACAAGTGCATCAGTCAATCGATTGAGGCTTCACTCTCAATCGATTGAGCACTGTACTTTTGAAATTCTGGAAAGCAATTCCTCTGAGTCAATCGATTGAGACACTGTTCTCAATCGATTGATTCCTGCATCCGAAAAGATAAAAAATTTTGCATAATAGGAAATTTTAGTCAATCGATTGACACTACAATATCAATCGATTGACTTGTGCATGGTAAAACTATCAACATCAGTCAGAAACAAAAAGTTTCTAAAAGATACGGTGTTCTGAGGATGGATTTGTAGCCGTGCACCATCCGGCTTTGTTGACATCATTTGTCAATCGATTGATACTAAACTATCAATCGATTGACTGATGCTTAATTCCGGATATTTACACCTTTCGTCCGAAAATAGAATTTTGTAGAGTCCGTATTATAAAGGTTTTGTAGAGGGTCTTTAGAATCCGTATTCTAGGCAATTTTTCTCTATTTAAACCACTCCTTGGGTCATCCTCTTCTTCACCTTTAGTCAAACTTTTGTTCCTCCCTCCTCAAGTCCTAGCCATGTCTTCTATTCAGTATCGTACCCGCTCTGCTGTGCAAAAATTGATGGAACCCGCACAAAAACGTGCACGTTACCACTCTCCGCAACCATCGCTCGATTTGTCAAATCATGAAGTCATCAATCTTGACGATGAATCACCTTTAGAGATCAAACCAAATTTTATGCGCTCCGTCGAGGCCGCCACCGATCCATCCGAGATTTTGATTCCGACCTACTTGTGGGCGGAATTGAACCCACCTTCACCTCTCGTTCCACTACCTTCCGCCCCACCATCTTCTCTGCCAAACATACTTACCCCACCTCCACGCGAGGGTGGCATCCCGGAAGAAATATGGACTTACACGTTTCCAAAGCCGAAGGAAGGAAGTTCTACCATGGAAGACTAAAGGATTCAGAATTTCAGTTTTAGGGTCTAGTTTTAGGAGTCCTTTCTTTATGTTATTTTAGTTTTATTTTTATGTTTTCATTTAGGTTATATTTCAATTAATTTTAGGGTAGGATTTTTCTTTTTCAATAATTGTAATAGATTCCCTATAGTTAATAAATATTTAGTTAGAAAATAATTGTGTTTTTTTTTATTGTGATCACCATCCCTTGCACTTGATCTATTTCTTTTGTTCTTCGGGTGCATCACACAGGTTTGGGGGAGGTCTTACCTCCTATTTCAACATCATCACCAATGAGGACATTGGACAGTTCAGGTTTGGGAGGGGGGGAATTTCGGTGATTTTCATGAATTTTCGGTTTAATACCACAAAAAAAAGACTGTTTTCGGACCTTGAAATTATTGAGATTATTGTCTCAATCGATCGACTGATAACCATCAAACAGTCAATTGGAAATGTTAGTAGTCGATCGATTGAGATACTGGTCTCAATCGATTGACTGATGACAAGAAGGCTAATGAAATTCGAATTTTTATTCATATTCTTAAATTGTGGATGACCTGAAATTCTTTAAAATTTGTTATCATATCATGATGTTTTTATGAATGCTCATAAAATTCAAGATTAAAATAGCAATATTCATGATCTATGCCTGAAAAATTTGTCACCATCACTTTGCTTTAATTCCAAGTTTGAGAATTGTGTAATTTGAAATCTTAAGATCACAAAGAAGGGCTAAAACCCAGTGAGTTTTGAAACGTTGTCCTCGTTCTTGATGAGTACTAAATAAATTTGGTGTATCTTCCTGCTTAAATTGTTAAAATCTCATTTATTTTACTTCGATTTGTTGATTTTACGAGTATTATACCATTACACTAGAAATCAATGTGTATAAACTCAAGGCAATTAGGCATCATTACCATCATGAAAGGAAATGATCTAAGGCCATTATTGGCTCGTTTGTGTCCAAAAGTATCCAACCATATATTGATTTATCTTGTTGCAACCCCTTTGAGCCTCAATTGAAAAATTTGCCTTATGTATTCTTTGTAAGCTATGTTAGCCATACCCCACACAAATTTGAAAAGCCTTACCCTTTTAAACTCTGAGAAATTAGGGATGAGATCGAGGAAGGACATAAAAAGTTATGGCAATAATATCTGTAAGGAATAAAAGGCAGAGAAACGAAAAAGGGGAGAGAAAAAGGAAATTCAGTTTACTGCAAGAACTAGAGACGTATATGGAAGTAATGTTAAAGAGAAAAGTGTTAAAAAAAAATATATAAATAAATAAAAATGAGAGAAAGGACTCTAGAAACTTTGAAAAAGGAAGTCGAAAAATCAGAAAATCAAGTGTGTTTCTTGTTCCGATTTCTCAGAGAACTTTGAATCCAATTTCCCTTTCTTTCTTAGCCATTTACCCGAGCCCCATTACAACCTTAGAAAAGACCTTTTTGATCCAATCATGAGTAGTAAATGCCTTGTGGAGAGTGATTGCACAATGCCTATGGTGCTTAGTATATGCATGTTGGAAATACAAATATCTTTCTTAAATGAGATTTCCTTCTAAAATTCTTTGATGCACCGTCTTTCTTATAACTTGTGAGATTTTTCTAAATTATGTTGTAATTCCATCTCACATGTGAGTGAAAAATAAAACCATTCATCAGGATTAATTTCATTCTGAGTGTATACCCATGGTAAGGATTGAGTCTAGACTTGTGATCTAAGGTCCCTAGTTTAAGCTTCTTCTTAGAAAAAAGAATTTGAGTAGTGATAATTGCATAACATTCTAAGGTATAAATCATGAGCATTGAAAGATAATGAATTGAATTGAATGAGCACTAATAAAATGAACATGGTCAGATGCAGTTTAAAAGATTTTCCAGGGTCATCTAATTTCTTGAAGGGCATGACTGAAAATTTTGAAATTCATAAGTTTTGAAGTTTGTAGGTACCTTCACTGAAAACCTGCAGGAGACACAACTCCTCCACTAGGGATCACCTAGGGGTTTAAAAGCTTGTTGCATGCGCTAAATGTAATCGTGTTCCCTACGAAAGTGGCATTTAAATTTTTAGGATGTTAGTTTTATTTGCTTTACATATTTATCATGCTTTTTGCTCGAGGACTAGCAAAGTGTAGGTTTGGGGGTGTGATCGGTACCGAAATGTGACTATATTTCGCACCTTAATCCCTACATTTAGCTGTTCGATGAAAGCATCTGATGGTTGTTATGAGGTTTTGATGTTCACAGGTGTTTCCAACCGTTGGATCGTTAAAAAGCATAAAAGAAGGTAATTAAAGGCTACACAAGAGCTATGGACAAAAAGGTCAAATGAAGCATCAAAAATTCCGTGAAGAAAATCAACATCTATCAAAAGAGAGAAGATTCACCCTGAGATGTCAATTGATTGAGGTATAAGTGTTAATCGATTGACACATGAAGAGAAGACTATGTACCCTTAGATGTCAATCGATTGACACATGAAGACCAAACTTGCCCTCATTCAGCTCGAATTAAAAGTCAATCGATTGAGACTTTAGTCTCAACCGATTGAGGTATTAGGTATAGGGTTTGTTCGGCCACTATAAAAGGGAAGTTAAGGCTTTGTAAAAGGGGGATTCATTACTCATTTTATTTTTACTTCTTAGGGCTTCACTTTTGGGGGATTTTTCTCTTCATTCTTCAAGGGTCTTCTTTTCTCCTTCTTCTAGGGTTTCATCTGGGTAGGTTGTACTTAGGATTTGCATTGTTTTTCCTTTACATTCATAAAAGCATAGATTGTATTTAGAAAAAAGCATTGTAAATAAAGATCTTTTGGAAGAAATGAAAAGAGGAATGGCTTTGAATGAACAAAGAGATCGTACACAAAAGATGAGAGGCTAAATCAGTTGATCGGGGAAGATGCGATCCCCAGATAAGTAGCAATTTTTTATGATTAATATCGCAGTCTATTTATTGTCATCATGGAATCATTTTGCTAAAAGTTTGTGTTATTAAAAATATATTGAATGCTTTGTTATGCCCGTTGATTATGCATATCAACGGTTATAATCGCTAGATCTGGACCTGCAGACTGATCTAGGCTGCTGAGCGATTATGTACTTACTGTTGTGATCTAAACATCATGAGATACACTATGCTTCTTACATGACTCATACCGCAATGATAGGCTGAGTCATTATTTTTAGATAGGGTATGCCGGATTGATGATCATATTTTATTACGAATCATTTCTATAGACGAATGATGGTGTGAATGATGCTTTAATAAAACTATGGGTTTTAATGATAGAAAAGAGGTACTAATCTGGGGTAGCATATTCCTTGATCATATTTAAATATTGTTCTTAGATCCATCATAAATTAGTTGTTTAGATTAATTTATTTTTCTTGCATTTAGGAAAAGTGTGATAAATATTTGGTAAAATTGAATCTGCCCCTTGGTACTTCCTTGGGGATGTTTTTAAATCTCTGAAAGAATTAATTAAAATTTATGTTTCCCTGTGGGTTCGACACCCTTGTTCTTGCCATACTGCAATAGATCTTGTGCACTTGCAAGGGTTACATTTAAAATCGATCAATCGCTGAGACTGACTGTCTCTTGGATCAAGTGTTTGTATTGGTTTAAGAATTGACTGACTAATTTATCGAAGGTCTCTATCTTATAAAGCGGGAGTCTCGCAAACAAATCTAAAGCTTCTCCATCTAATGAGTGTTGGAAAAAGTGAATAAAAAGCCCTTGATTATCACGTATGGGTCTGCAGTCAGTACAAAAGAGGACCAAGTGATGATTCAAATTTCCCGTGCCATTATATTTGGTAAATTTCGGTGGCTTAAATCCTATTGGTAAATTAAACTCGACGTTCCGACAAAATTTGTCGAATTCAAATAAATGACCAGGGCGCTCTCTCTTGGCCATGTACTCATCGAGCATTTTAGGGAGATCTTCGATTTTAATGGTGCTATCGTTTAGAGCGACCCGTGAGCAAACCTTGTCTAAAGAGTCATCGTTGAAGAATATGTGGGCAGGTTGTCTCAATGGTGTGGTGCGGGCTGACACCATGCTCGGGGTAGGAGGTGGCCTCTCTTGTCGCTCTTGTTCTTTTAAAAATTAGCGTGACCTAATAGTTTCATATGCGGCGGCCAACCCTCGAAGCAATTCTTCGGAGTCGTCGTCTCCTCTTTGTATTCTTTGAATACTGATTTCTACAATCTATTAAGTGGTGAGGTTTTATCCGATGTTACCGTCTCTCCCATTATGATTATTACTGGTGTGTGGGATGGAGAAGGGATTTTCTTTCTCGCTGGCCATGTTAATCTCAAGTTGTCATGGGCTAGAATTGTGAAATGGTTCTTCTTCATACGTGGGGTTGTTATGATATCCCCACAATGGTGGATCTCCTAAACTCATCCTTCGTATACCAGACATCTCGAGTCTTTGGCGAAGACTCATATATATATATATATATATATATATATATATATATATATATATATATATATATATATATATATATAAGGGAATTTAAATCATATGATGGGAAGGAAACTAGGGAGATAAGATGAAAACTAACTATCTAGAAAAAGAGTTTGCAAAAGCGTCTGTGCAACCGAGGGATTTGTGACCATCCCGTCACAGCGATGCACTCGCTTGTAAAAAAAAATAGAGTCGCCACCTGGAGCTTTTGGTGTCCCGGGATACCTATATTATTTTTATAAGCACCGAAGTGCCGCAAATATGACTCTGAATCTAGTCCACACCAAAGGTTCTTGGGTAGGGGCTTCGGTTATTGATTGGGAAGGTGTTAGGCACCCAATCAACCCGCTTAGCGTGGTCTCTACTAAAGGCCAAAACAAAAATGATGTAAAAGAAAAGGAAATAGCTTCCTCTTGCCCAAATAGGTCTTAAATCCTATTTGTGCCCCTCCATTCCTACCGAAAATTCGGTGGCATAACGACATAAATGGGAGGATGAGAAGAGCTAAAGAAGAGATAGGAGAAGAAAGGGGAGAGCTGGAGCCCTGGGGCCCTTATAGCAACATAGAGGAGCCTTGCGTTGGCTTACTTTGATGAGCTTTTGAAGGCTTGTATGGTATATAATGGGGTTCTAACTCCTAAGGCTTGAAGCTAAGAGGTAGAGAAGGAAGGTTAAGGGATTACACACACCTAACCTAAAGGCTTTTAGTGAAATGCTAAGGTCTAAGGGAGGTTTTTGAAATCTGAAATTTGTATGGGAAGTGTGCACCAAAGGAAGAATGGTCTTCTCACTTTAAGCTCTTTCTCTCTTAGGCCAAAATTCTCAACCCTTAAACCAAGGGGTCGGGGGCTCTATTTATAGGAAAAGGGTGGGTTAGGAGGCTACTTAAGAGCTAAATGGGATTATCAATTAGGTAATCTCACATCTAAGGATTCCTAGGGTTTTTGGAGCCTTGAGATGTGTGGAAGGTTCCTCCAATAGTGGATGATGGGGTGTGAGGCCTTAAGCCACATGAGGGGTTACAAATTGGTAGTGAATGGGTATAATAGAACTAGCAAAACACACCCCAAAGGTCAAGGTGGTCAACAAGTCAAACACTAATCACTATTTTTGAGGCAAAATCTCAGGCTTACTGTTCATATGCCTGGCGCAACTAATAGTTGCGCCAGGAAAATGTACAGTAAAACAGTTTTAAACAGTGTCTGGAAGTTGATTTGCGAGGGTGGGATCCATAATTAATACTGACGCAACTATTAGTTACGCCAGGCAAAATTATCATTGGCGCAACTATTAGTTGCGCTAGGCCATTTCTGGGGAGAAATAGCCTGGCACAACTATTAGTTGCGCCAAATCCCTAGGGGGGCCTCTCGATTTTACTCTTATGCCCTCCGGGCTTGGTTCACCGTATCTTTTGATGTATACCTCCGATTGGGGCGATTCTTAGACTGTTGAAAAGCAGACGACCTCTACCTTTCAATGGTATGAGATTCGATAGTAGTACAGGGCCGTAGCTGGTTTCGGTGTACCCCTCCCCCCCTCAGCCATTTGCTTGATAAGGTTAGGTTTAGGTTCAGAATGGGTTCTAAAGGTTGGGATTGATTTCTAAAGGTTTGGGTCAGGTTCCAAATGGATCTAGGGTGATTTCTAAGGGTTTGAAAAAGTTCCTAAGGGTTCTAGGGGGGTCCTAAAGGTTTCATACATGTCATCCAAAGCTCAAAATTTCACCTCTCTCAAACGGTATTTCGATTGGGCCTTGGGCCAAATTTGGGTGTCTACAGATGCCCCTCTTTGGTATCCGATCACTAATAATCAAATACCAAAGAAAAAGAGACATCCGAAGAGGCTCAAGGCATTACTGACAGGCCCACTACATTCAAAACAAACTTCAACCATCAAATGAGTAACACGGTGAGAAAACGAAAGCCCTGGATGCCAGGCTAAACATTTATTTCTCGAGGTAATCGGTTCTCAAGTGCTTAGAGGCATTACTGGGCATAACCGAGGTGGAATGAGTTGTGAACTTCCTATAGTCGGGAAAGACATTCGCTTCTCAGGATGATTTTAAAGGTATTTGATGTTTAAAATTCATTCTGAATGTAACAGCTTCGTGAGTAAGAGGGGTGATCGACCCACATTCAAAGATAGGCGCGAAGTAAACATACGCAAGGCTCCATAGTTTGCATCCAATCCTACGAGGCATTTGATGGCCCCATCGGACTATTCACGGGTTTCCCTGCTGAAAATAGGATTCAAGGTCTTTGGGCGAACCCATCGATCCCAAAGTTGATTTAGCATGACTGCCCGAGCAAAGTGAATAGATGTCACAACGCTTTTTGGGAGTGCGTGCCATTTTTGAAAGCATGCCTTAGATTAACATGGCTTAGAGCATCCGGCTTTATTACCTTGAACAGATCCAATCAAATATTAGGGTATCCCCATGAAGGGACATCCAATCTTGATCTCTGCTGACAATGATCATCAACATCAATTAACTATGCATAATCATGCACCCATCGGGGGCAATAAGCAACAACAAAGGCGATGAAAACTCCGATCCAGACCAGCCCGAATACAATTTACGGGGACAAACGACCATCATACTGATACCCAGACGCATGGCGTACACTTTACAGGGATACCGCTGCCCATACAGGTTTTAAGCCTGCAGAAAATAAAAAAGGGAGATGATCCCTTCTGAATGCATGGTTGCACATAGTTTGATTGACACGTAATCTCATTCTCAATAGGTTGGTCTTAATCAACAATTGACCTTTTCCAACGGAGCATCTGAAGCTTAAGACACTTAAGTTCACATGAATCTAAAACAGAGCGCTCATCTCAAAGATTTAGCAGTGGAGTCGAATCGATCAAAACATTGACTGTTTGATCGGGACTGACACCGTTGCTCCTACCTTAAAGCAGGATCCAAAGGTCTGAGGTGAACCCTAGACTTGGGACTTTAATATGGCATAGCTACATTGCTGATAGAATATTGACATTTTACCATATTGAAAACATGCAAGTGTGCGTCTCTATGGGGAATACAAATCTGTTTTTGATTTTTCTATCATTTTATGTGATTTAAAAAAAAAATCAACTGTTATTTTATGTGATTTTTTTAGAGTATTGAAGTTATTATTTTATGTGATTTTTTAGAATTTTGAAGCTATTATTTTATGTGGATTTTTCTTGTGAACACTTCCGGCTTCTCTGTGGGGATTTTTTTTTGGATTTTCCTTTATATTTTCTTGTGTAGGATCGGGGTGCTCACTGATCTCGATCCGCTTTTATTCTGGCACGACTCTCTTGGCAAGTCAGAGGATGATCGAAATGCCGCCTTGGGAGCGCGTGCATCTGCCGGGGGCGACAGAACAAACAAAAAAAGAGTGGGGGGACCGGTCTTCCCATCTGACCTGTACCAAGCCCAAAACCCGGCCTAAGTGCCTGGCACAACTATTAGTTACGCCAGGCCACTAGGGACCTCAAAATAGCCTTGTGCAACTAATAGTTGCGCCAAGAAAGAGGTGGGCATAATTTTTTCTGGCGTAACTATCAATTGCGCTAGGTTTGGCTGGGGGAATTTAAACAGCCCGAGTTCAGGCTGGGGGTTTTATTTCGAATTTTTCTCCCCTTCCTTCCTCTTTGAAATCGAAAGCCGGCCCCCTCCTAGGGTTCCTTTACATTGCCTCTACGTGTGCCCCATTGCCGTTGCTTTGCTTGTGTGGATCGATTGTCGACTTACGCTAGATCAAAGACCCCCTTTTCTCTCTAAAGGTAACCATTAAAATTCATTTTCTTTTATTTTTCTTGCTTTTTCTTGTTGATATGATCATGATCTTGTATTCTTTGATGAGTGATGGTCTATTTTTACGGTGTGTATGTTTATTTGATGAAGTGTGGATGATTCTTTATGAGCAATGCCCTATTTTATTATTTTATGGATTTATTGGTGCTTAATATTTTTTTTTGTTGTTTTTATTTGTGTATACGAAATGATTTTTTTTTCATTGCTTTTTGTTCGTGTTTTTTTTTTTTTTTTTTTTGTTTTTTTTTATTTTGCATATAAAGCAATGGATTTTGGGTTATTATTTTTGTGAATATTGATTTAGGAAAAAGAGAGGTTAAGGAAAATGATGATGATTTTTTGCATATATAGTTTTGAAAATCGACTAAGGAAAAGGGTTTTTTGTTTTGTTTTTGTTGGTTTTTTTTTTTTGTTTTGTTTTTTTTTTTTATAAAACATAAGGACTTTTTCTCTGTTTTTTTTGTTTTAAAAGAAAGCAAGACTTCTCTCTTTTTTTTGTTTTGTTTTTATTAGAATAAAGCAAAGGATTTTTTTATGATGATCTTTTTTTTTTTAGCAAAGTAAAGGTTTTTTCTTGTTTTTGTGTTTAACAAAGCAAGGATTTTTTGTTTTTACGATTTTTGTAAGCAAAGTAAAGGTTGTTTTTTTTGCTTTTGTTAGAGAGAAGGGCCCCCTTTTTTTATCATTTCTTTCGAAACATAAATGATTTTAACTTACTTTATTTTCGAATGCAGTAAGGGGAAATTTTATTTATTTTTGTCATTTTCTGAAGGAAATTTTTTTTTACATTTTCAACCTAAAAGGGATCTCTCTTTTTCATTTAGGCATGTGTATCTCTTATTTATGAAAATATATGAAAAGAAAGGGGAAGGGTGAGCATACTTACCTCCTGTTTGTAGCATAGAATATCATGGCTCTTTATCAGTGATATGCTCTGATGTGATTGCTTTTTGTTGCCCCAGAATGTCAGGTGAGGGTGAGCATATTCCCAAGGAGGGACTCGAGGAGGGACCCGAGATTGTATACGGCCCGCGGGGGGAACAGTTCATTTGGGTAGAGCGGAGGGCGGGCCATGGCTCGAGATGCAAGGAGAGGCTGCCCGAGTCGGCCTCCTTCACCAACAACATACCCACATTTCTAATTTCGGGATAGCAGGCAAGGTAAAAGAGAGGTTCAATTTATTTCTATTATGCAGTTTGCTTTGTCTTTGTGGTCCGATACACATTTTCTTGGGTGCAGGACCTGCCCAACATCATATTTCGTGGTGGGTGGCTCGACTTCCATGAGTTCTACCTCTATGTCCCTCCCGTGGTGAAGGTCTTGCTGGCACAGGTGGGCTTCAGAGAATTTCTATCTTGCCCTACCATGAGGGCCGACGCTGCCTATCTGAAAGCCCTGATTGAGAGGTTTCGCCCTGAGACAATGACCTTTCACATGCCGTATGCAGAGATGACTTTGACGCCCGTTGATTGGGCCATGATTACTGGCGTTAGGATAGGGGGGATACCGATATCCGATCTCGTGGTGCCGAGTCGAGAGGACATTGTTTGATTGATTGAGACCTATCCTCCTCGGGGGCAGACCCATGGCACCGAGGTCAAGATGTCTTGGCTGACCTCACTTTACACGCCTGATGAGTTAGTGGATCTAGGTCAGCCAGACAGGGTGCTCTACATCGCGCCCGAGTGGGTGATCGTCCTAGCTCGCATCACTCTCTTGGTCTTGCTTGGTAAGACCCTTTTCACCAACGCGAGCAGTGGTAGAGTCAGCCTAGCCTTGCTGAGTGTGATGGACAACTGGGGTGACGTCCACAGGTATGACTGGGGAAGGGCGGGGTATGCATGGCTAATGTACAATTTGTCTCGGGTCACGACCAGTGATTCAAAGTCTGTTGTTGGATTCTGGGCCACCCTGAAGGTAATTCCTTACTCCTCTGCCTTTGCCATTCTTTTTTTGAATGATCTATATACGCTACTGACTTGTTCCTGTGCAATGCCCCCCTTTTCAGGTATGGGGATATCATCACTTTCACCCTGGGCGCCCGCTTCTTTTCTCGGAGGTGCTCACCTATCCCCTCCTCAGCAACTGGAATCAGGCCCGACGCCACGATGTAGGTTTAAAGCACTTGGAGACGAGTCTGAGGTCCCAACTCGACTTGATGGTTCCTGAGCAGGTAAAACTCTCTTTCAACTTTGTTTGTTTTTAGCTCGGGAATCTCCTTTTACTGATGTACTAACTGCTTGGATTCTCTTTTTTGACTTGGGTAGATCCTTCCTGACCCGTACCTTGCATCCCCCTTCTGGGATCGAGCAGCCGTAGGCGCTTCCCGCCTATTTAACAATCGCCGCGTCGTTTTCTTCTATGGAGCATGGGCCAAATTCTATTATTTGGGGGAGCGAGTCGTGCACCAGTTCCAAGGCCATTATGCCATACTTGTGGATCCTCTGGCGGATGCTTAGGATCTTGTTAGAAGTATCGAGGAGCTTACTGCGGCCTTCTTCAACAATAGGCTTCCCATTCATGCTCTCCACGTGCCCGGGGACTATCATCTTTGGTACGAGTGCCTGCCGTACTGGTTTAGCCTGCCTCGCTTTGTACCTAGCGCCAATTTCCTTGCGTTCGGCGGTCCTCTCGGCCAGGTAATTCTTCCTAGCTTGGATTAGTTCCCTTTATGCTTTAGTTCGGTCCTTTATTCCTTATAAGTGGATCTTTATTTTGTTCATAGTTTGGTCCTGGAGATGATTCGAATGGTGACGGCGGGGCGGGTGCAGCTGATATGTCAGGGGAAGATCCCTCTGGTGCTGGCCCTTCTGGTGTTGGTCCCTCGGGCGAGGGCTCCTCGGGTGCTGGTCTGTCGGGTACCTCTCATGCCGGTATCCCTGGTGGTGATCTGCCCATGGTCTATGGGACCTTTCGGTGCCTGGATGATAGCTTCCTTTTAGGCCTCTGCGCTGATGTAGACCGACAAGCGCAGTTTTCTGCTAAGGCGACCCGTGTTCCTCCTCCTGAGGTGGTTCCAGGGGTAAGTCTTCTGATGGCCTAATTTCTTTCCATTCTGATTTCCTTTTGCATATGCTTTTTAAGAGTGCCCTGATAATTAATGTTATATCATTCTGAACGTAGGATTTCAACTCGGCCATGGAATATGAGGAGTACCATCGTCATCTTGCAGAGCTTAGGGAGGTGGAGACGGTGAGTACCCTGCTGCCCTACTCCTCTCATTCATTTCATTATTATTTGTCTCTTAACTGATCCTGATTCTTGGCTTTAACTGTGCCTTGGAGTGTGCTTGTGCTAAGGAATCGCATTCTTTTCTCAATAGGATCTCACAGGCATGGTCTAGGGTGGGGGACATTTGGACCTACCAGAGCTCCTCTCGTTGTCGCAACAAATCAAAGGGTGCAAACAAGGACTAGGCTTTTAGTTTTAGCTTTGAAAACTCAGTACTCTAGAGAATTTGATTTGGATTTGTTTATTTAGATAGTTTTTTTCTTGGGGTGGATGATGTGACACTTTGGATGATATATATTTTTTGGAAAATATTTTTAGTGCTTTTGCTTTGATTTTGTGCCATGGTTATCAATTTTTCTGCAGGACGTGTCTGCCAAATGCTCTAAGAAAGCGACTTTTTTGGGTCGCATGCCTTTTTTAATGTAGGATCAATCCTGCACATAAACAAAGTAATTCCCAAACCGTTAGTGATCGGAAGCGTAGATATAGAAAACAAAAAAAGGGTGAAAAGTCCCCCCAGTTAGGTCCCGAGCTGGCTGGGGAGGGGGATTTATAGTCTGGCACAACTAATAGTTGCGCCAGGCTAAATCCCAGGGAATTTGTACTGGCGCAACTAATAGTTGCGCCGGGCTTAACCTGGGGAGCTGTGGGTCCTTGTATACCCGAGGCAGCCCAAAACTTATCCCTTCTCAGTTTGACTTGGCCCCTTTTACCGATTCTTTTTGCTCTTGCTTTTCTAAGGCGGGTCCATCACCATACATCGATTTTTATCTTCTCAAAAGATCTTTGTACGTTCATGGACCAGCTTTCTAACCCTCCCTTACGTGAAGGGCCTGGAGAAAATTTACCCCCTTCCTTGGGCTTGGGGCCCAAATTTCTAACAACCTAGTTTGGGAGCTTGAATGAGAGTGAGCTCACAGACTTGGAGTGCCTTGGGCTATCTCGCCTTCCTTCCTTTCTAGAGGTTCCTCCACGGTGGGAATTCCTTTTCGCTGTCGCTTCATTTTGGGATGTGAATTCCCATGTATTCCGTTTTAGGAAGCGGGAGCTAACCCCAACCCTTGAGGAGTTATCCAATCTGTCTGGCCTGAAGCTTCACCGGGGCCTTGCAAGAGTCACGCCTCGGCCGGGCTACTCCAAATCCGTTCACCTTACTCTCAGTTTGAAGAACCTTGAGTATGAGAAAAGTCTCATTGGGGGGCCCACAAGATGTTCACTAAAATTCCTCAAAGAACTTTTCGGTGACAAAAGCCTCCGAAGATTGCCGGTTAGGAATATTTTCAATGTGAAAGCTCTAGCACTCGGTCTCATTTCTGAAATCCTCTTCTTTACTGGGGGGAGAGCTTCTCATTGGCATTTTGCGATGTTTTGACGGAGCTGGAGGCGGGCCGATCCATGATGCATTTGGTCCTTACCAAGCTATATTGAGGCCTTGATTCATTTGCTTTGGGCAAGGTAGAGGGCCTTCGGGGGTGCCCTTGTTGCTTCAGGTCTTATTGGGTGAGCACCTCGCTATCTTGGGCCCTGTGCCCCATTTTTATATTGCTCGCGGTGAGGTGGCTCAGTGCTTTCTGGGTAGGTGCCATTTGCTTCCACAGGGCGATGTGTCAGCTCTGAAACTATGGTTGATCGATGCCGAGCTGACATGGAGGCTTCCTTGGTTAGACCGGACCTTCCCAATAGTTCACTCTAGAGACCATGAGGGCATCACCCTCCTAGGATTGACTGGTAGCACCTTTTACTTCCCATTCCGAGTGTTGCGTTAGTTCGGCTGCCCTCAGCAGGTGCCTTGCGAGGCCAAACCCTCCCTATGTGATTTGATCTTTTCTAGGGAGTCCTCTGGAGACATAGATCAGATTGCTGCTCTTTGGGAAACGCGTTAGTCGACGTTGATGTGTGATATTGAGTAGGGAGATTTGGTTAGAAATTCTCCTGAGTACGAGGCCTGGCTGTTGACTGAGCGGCTTGTTGCCGATAGTCCAAATTCGACAGAGATTGTTGATACTGGAGGCCCCTAGCCAAAGAAGGAGAGGGCACTCCAAGCCCGTATCGAGCTACTAGTGGATGAGAAGAGGGTCCTACAAGAACTTTTGGCACATGAAAAGGTTAGAGCAGAAATAGCAGAAGGCAAGGTCCTCCGTTTGAAGGGATCACTGAGCGTCACTTTTAGGGCCGTCGAATCTTCTCGAAAGAGGTATAAGAGCCTTCATGATCGCTAGCTGACTGAGCGGAATGCCCGGGAAGATGACCTTCATGCTGAGATTGGCGCATTGAAGCGCGAGCTGGGCCGCTAACTCCTTTCGGCACACAGAACTTTTTGCACAAATCAGATAGCATAAAAACCCCTTTACAGATACACACATTTTTGGTATACATATTTTCTTTATGTTATTGCTATTTTTCGTTTATTTGTAAAAAAGAAAACACGCTAATCATCATACCAGCTATTTTTTAGGATGTGGTGTAAGCAGTGCATTTTATAAATAAAAGGTAGTTTATTACATACATCTACATAGAGTTTTTGGCCTTTTTTTTTGTGCATATTTTTTTTTTTTTTGCGCGACGCCTTAATTACCTTGTGAAATCCTGGATCCTCTTTTGAGCATGGTCGAACCCCCCCTTTTTTACTGGTTGACTTTGAAAGAGTTTCAATAGTCCTACCAAGGCCGAAACGTTCATCACCTTTGGATTGAGTTAAACTTTTCTCCTTACCTTGAGTCATATGTTTGACGGTACGGTTTCACAAAGACAATTCTAGTTGGGACCCGATTCGAACTAGCATAAGCAGCCCAGTCAGACAAGAGGGTATAGGAAGAGGAATAAGGGCTCCTCAAGCATCAATCTTCTCAATCAGTCCAAACCTTTCTTTTTCAATTTTTTCTCTTTTCTTTTCCTCTTTTTTTTTTTAATCTCCCTTTTTTACCTGTGGCGCCCTTTCAGGTTTTCACCAAGTCCATGGGTTTAGCCCTCTTACCCCAAGCGCCCTTTCGGTTCACCTGGTCCTCACAAGCTTGCTATTTTTACCCGTAATTCCCTTTCGAGTTTTCTCCACGTCCATCTTGCTTTGAGCTTGTATTTTTTACTTTTATTTTTATTTTATTTTTTCATTTCTTTTTTTTCAACAGCCATGACATAGGCGTCGATTCTATTATAGCCGGCTGGATTGGGTTCTGGTGTCATCTCACAACTTGGCTTGTGTTGACTTAGCAGATATTATGACTGCTTGTAAACCTAGAAGAGAGCTTTCTTCAGCGTGTAGCTTGGCCATGGGTTAGGTTAGGATTTGAAGGTATGCTGGGCTAAAAGGGTTTCCTTGATACGGCTTCAGTTTTATCAACATACTTTCTCCCTTGGGGGTTTTCACTGTACATGCCCCATGATTCTTCTACACATTTTTTTTATTCTTTTTGCTCCATTTTAGGCAATCTCTTTTTGTGGTTTTGCTTTTTCGATTTTTTTGGATTTTGATGGCAACTTTACTTTTCCTTTTTCTGTATATGTACACACACATTTTTTTTTTTTTGGAAGGGGTTTATTGAAAGAAAGGCTCAGGCTCAAATGAGGTAGCAAAGGATATCATCATTTTTAGGGATGCTTTTCGGCTACTGTGTTTGGAATGATGGCCTCTTTTGAGTAGTTCTTAAGCAGTCACGTATCTATTTTACCAATACTTACTTTATCGCGATAGACTAAGAGTAGAACTGTCGGACGTATCCAACGTTGATGGGCTCAGGAAGATAATCTCCATCCATGGTGGCGAGGCGGATGGCGTATCTCGGTAGCACTTCTCGAATGACATAGGGTCCTTCCCAGTTCGGCTTGAACTTTCATCTCGGATCAGGGTGAAGGGATGGGAAGATCTTCTTCAGCACAGTATCCCTACCTTTAGATTTCGATCGTGGACACATTTATTATAAGCGCGTGTGATTCGCTCCTGGTACACCTGAGTGTGACACAAGGCTAGGAGTCTCTTTTCATCCAATAGATTCAGTTGTTCGAAGCAGGATCTCTCTCTCTCTGCTTCGGGTAAGCCATATTCCGTGAGGATTCGGAGTGAGGGTACCTCAACCTCCACTGGTAGGACAGCCTCAGTTCCATAGACAAGGGAGAAGGGTGTTGCCCCTATAGCGGTACGGATCAACGTTCTGTAGGCCCATAAGGCAAATGGCAGCATTTCACTCCAATCACGGTAGGTGATGACCATTTTCTCGAGGATGCGGATGACTGTCTTGTTCGTAGCCTCCACGGCTCCATTAGTTTGAGGCCGATAAGGGGACGAGCGATGGTGCTTGATCTTGTATTGCTGACAGAAAGCTCGGATGCGCTTATTTGCAAAATTTGTACCGTTGTCTGTGATGATATGTTTGGGTACTCAAAATCAAAACACAATATTATTCTTGAGAAACTTCACGACGTGACTGGCCCTGATGTTGGCATATGACGCCGCTTCTACCCACTTGGTGAAGTATTCAATGGCGACGAGGATGAACCGATGCCCGTTCGATGCTTTCGGATTAATCATTTTGACGATGTCAAGGCCCCAGGTAGCAAATGGCCAAGGAGTTGTCATGCAGTGAAGATCAATGGCAGGAGCGTGTATCAGACTAGATTGTTCTTGACACTTGTAGCATTTTTGAACATATTTGCAGCAATCTTATTCCATAGTGGTCCAAAAGTATCACTGTCGCAAAATTTTCTTAGCAAGCATGTAACCGCTGATGTGGGCTCCACATACCCCTTCGTGAATCTCCTTCATGATGTTGGTCACTTTACTTTCAGTAAGGCACTTGAGTAGAATATTGTTGTAGGATCGCTTGTAAAGGCACTCCCCGCAAATGACGTAGCCTGCTGCTAAACATTGGATGGTTGGTTGGTCCGTCTTGGATGTACCCTCAGGGAAAGTTAGGGTCTGGAGGAAATTCTTGATATCTGAGAACCAAGGTGGCTCATCATCAGGCTTCATAGGTTCCTCAATCTGGAGGCAGAAGGCTGGCTCATTCCTCTGCTCATTCATGATCGACTTCATCTCAGCACCGTATGGGATTTCTATCATTGATGCCAAAGTAGCTAGTGCATCAGCAAAGCGATTCCTTATCCGGGGGACATATGAGAATGTCACGTCTTGGAAGCAAGCTATCAAGTCCTCGAGGTGCTCATGGTAAGGGATCAGTTTCTTGTCTTTCGTCTTCCAGTCACCGTTCGTCTGACATATGATTAACTGCGAATTGCCAAACACTCGGAGGTGAGCTATATTCAGATCGAGAGCCGCCTGCAGACCAGCGACACACGCTTCATATTCAGCCATGTTGTTCATGCAAGGGAAGTTGAGCTTGATAGAGATGGGTACGTGGGATCCTTTCTGTGAAACTAGAATGGCACCAACTCCCTGACCCTTGACGTTTGTCGCCCCATCAAAGTGCATTACCTAAGATTCTTCTACTTCCTCAGTATCGTCTTCCATCATGAACAAGATATCTTCATCTGGGAACTTAGTTCTCAAAGGTTCATAATCTGGCAAAGGGTTGTCAGCGAGATGATAGGCTAGTGCTTGCCCTTTAATTAACTTCTGAGTGATGTACATGATGTCAAACTCAGACAATAACAACTGCCATTGCGTGGTCCATCCAGTGAGGGCTGGCTTGTCGAATAGGTATTTCAATGGATCAATTCAGGCTAAGAGTAGAACGGCCTGAGATAGCAAGTAATGGCGGAGCCTCTGAGTAGCCCATATAAGAGCCAAGCATGCTTTCTTCAGATGAGAAGAGCGCGTTTCATAATCAGTGAACTTCTTGCTTAGATAGTAAATGGCATGCTCTCTTCTTCCTGTCTCGTCATGCTACCCTAAGATGCATCCCATCGAGACTTCCGTCATGGAGCAGTACATTAAGAGTGGTCTCCCCAGCTCAGGCGGGTAAAGGAGGTAGCTTTTGATTTTATCGAATGCTGCCTGACAATCATCGTTCCATTCAACGGGTGAGTTCTTCCTTAGTAGCTTGAAGATCGGCGTGCAAATGGGCGTTAGCTGTGTAACGAATCGACTGATATATTATATTCGGCCCAAGAACCCTTTGACTTCTTTCTCGGTAGATATTGGTGGCATTTTCGTGATAGCTTTGACTTTGACTGGGTTGACCTCGATCCCTCTCCTGCTGATGATGAACCCCAACAGCTTTCCGGACATAGCACCAAAAGCACACTTCTGTGAGTTCAGACATAGCCGATACTTTCTCAACCTCTCAAACAACTTCTGAAGGTTTACCAAGTGATCGCCTCACTTCGGTGACTTGGCTATCATATTGTCGACGTACACCTCAATCTCTCGGTGCATCATGTCATGAAACAGCGCAGTCATAGCACTTTGGTATGCTGCACCGGCATTCTTTAGCCCAAACGACATGACTTTGTAGCAGAAGGTTCCCCAAGGAGTGATAAATGCCATTTTCTCGCGATCAACCTCTGCCATCTTGATCTGATTGTATCTTGAGAATCCATCCATAAATGAAAGCATCCCGTGCTTAGCAGTATTATCGACCAAGATGTCGATGTGTGGCAGTGGGAAATCATCTTTTGGGCTCGCTCTGTTCAAATTACGGAAATCGATGCACATGCAGACCTTTCCATCTTTCTTCAGTACAGGCACGATATTGGCTAGCCACTGCGGGTATTTAGATACCATGAGAAACCCTGCATCATATTGCTTGATGACTTCATCTTTGACTTTCAACATCCACTCGGGTCGGAGACGTCTCAGCTTCTGCTTAACCGACTTCATATCAGGGTAGAGAGGCAACTCATGCTCAACCAAATCAGTGTCCAGACCAGGCATGTCCTCGTAGGACCAGGCAAAAATGTCTTGGTATGATCGAAGAAATTCAATCATGCTTTTTCTTTCTTCGGGAGACAGTGACCTTTCCGATCTTGGTTATTCTAGGAATCTCCTCAGTCCCTAGATTGATATCCTCTGTCTCTTCGACAACGGGGGTTGGGCCATGCTCAAAGTCGGCAAACCAGTCATGGAGCTCATTGGGGAGCTCCTTCAAAGGACTATCCTCGTTCAGACGAGTAACACCTCCTCTTCCTGTATTTCTACAGGGAAGGGGTCGATTTTACGTGGGACGGGTATTTCGATTAAGGCATCTTTTTGTGTGATTTTATCCGGAATCTTAAAAGATAATACTTTTGGGTTTTGTATTTTTTCTATATTTTTGATATTTTATATTTTTTCAATGTTTTTGAGGTTTTGTATTTCTTCGGGGACGGGCCCTTGGCAGCACGAGTCTGTGTATATACAAGGTATTGCCTGCCAAGGGCTTATCTCACTTTTTATAGGTTATTTTTTTTTAGAAACAGGTGCCATACTTTAGGCCACTCCCTACTTCCAGAGTTTGGGGCAAAGATGCCCAGTTGCATACCTGAGGGGCCGCTCTTTTACCTATTTAGATGGAGGGTGTTGACTGATATGGCTCATTGGAGTCCGCCTCCATCATGTTGACCCCCATTTTGTCTGAGATGATGTCCTCAAACGTCAATACCACTTTGTGGTGATTTTCCACAAGGGGCGTTTGTTCAGGTACTGGTCGTCGTTCCTCAAAGAGGGAGAATGCAACAAAATCTATTTCAAGGCTGAGAAGGGAGATCTGGAGATTGGTGGGATGTATAGGGGTTGTGGGTTTGTGTGGGGTCAAATGGGTTACCCCATTTCTATCGATCTTTACGACCCCAGCGCTGACAAAGGAATCCCGGATGTGCGGCCTAGGGCGAGGTTCCTCTTCTATATTGATTCCTCGAGCTCTCGCCGCTGGGACGCTAGCTTTTTCTTTGGCCTCTCGAACCTCTTCCTCTGTGGGCTTGTACCCCAGCCCGAATCTTACTTTCTGTCCCTTAGCCAACACTGGCTCTCTTCTGCCTTGTAATCTGGGCCCGAGTCCTCGGCCTTTTTGGTAGCCCCACTTTTGGAGCATAGCTACCACCGCTGCCATATCGACTCCTGTTTTAGGCATGATGCCCTCAATGGGCTCCGAGAGTATCGCTAACACCTCATATTCAAAACTGTGGAGGTCGACATCCTCAGCGGTGTGCGGTATGTCCAACACATTGGGTCTTTCGACGCTATTGGTGGCTTTTTTTTTCTCGATGTGCCCCTCACCAATGATTGTAATAATTTTGAGCCCAGACACAAACTTGAGTTTCTGGTGCAAAGTGGAAGGTATGGCTCCGACTTCGTGCAGCCACGGACGCCCCAACAATAGATTAAATGAAGATTTGATATCCATGACTTGAAACAAGATGGAAAAGGTCATTGGCCCTATCAACAGCTCAAGATCAACTTCTCCCATTATTTCTCTCCTAGTATTGTCAAACCCTCTTGCGTTGGTTCTGGTGGACCTCAGCATGCATGGATCGACCCTGATCTTAGTGGCGGTTCTTAACGGGCATATGTTCAATGCGGACCCATTATCAATCAAGATAAGGGGAATGACCATATTTTCGGACTCAACTGCTATATTCAAAGACTTTGAGTGGCTACACCCTTCCTCAGGTAAATCAGCATGAGAAAACGAGAAGGCATTCGGAGCCATCACTTGCCCAATTATCTGCCCGACTTCATCTGGGTTAACTTGGAGTGATACATGCATATTTTTTAATGCCCTCATTAATGCTTGAAAATGGAGTGGGGACGTCATCAATAGATCTCAGATAGTTATATGGGCGGGCATTCTTCTCAGTTGAGTCTCTAGTATATATTCTCGACTCATTTTTTCGAAGGGCATTGTCTTTCTTCCCCTCTGATTGGGCATGTGATGTTGCTGGTGCTTCTGGCTGTTTCGATATTCTCCCAGACCGTGTGACAAAATCCACTGCTCCTTCTCTTTTGTTGCTGCCGGTATTGACATTTGTTTGCTCGTAGCTTAGCGGGACCTGATGAGGGTCATCGGTTGGTCTCGAGAGCTGGAAAGGTATGATTGTCGGTAATTGAGGCTCTTGCACTGTCGGCTCAGGAGGTGTGGGCAACACTTGATTTATTTCGGTGGTAGTGGATTGGGTGGAAAAATTAGGCCAAATGGGGGTGGTGAAGCTTGAGGGTGGTGGTATTAGGGGAAGGAGGTAAAGGTAGGCCATTGATAGCCGGCAGGTGCTGGTGGGAGATGGGGGTCTGATGGGCCGTTAGGTAATTGACCGGGGTGGTGGAGTTCGCAGGCAAAACTTGGGGTGATGGGGTGGACGCGGGCCTTTGATAATCGACGGGTGCGGGTGTGGGATTGGGGGACTTGATGGGTTATTGGGTAGTTGATGGGGGCGGTGGAGTTTGTCGGTAGTTGAACTGGGAGAAATGGGGCGGGCATAGGCCATTGATAACTGGCGGGTGCGGGTGTAGGATTGGGGGACTGTTGCCTCATCGGGTAATCGGTGGGGGTGGTGGTGTATGACTGGTATGCATTGATATATACATAATTGACGGGTGTGGTGGATGAAAAGTATGCCCTGAGATCCAAGGGTTCAATTTGTGAGGTTAGGTTGAGGAAATATTCTGACAAATTTAGGGGTTCAATTATCCCTATGTTCCTTCCTTCCATGTTTCTCGACAATGGTGCCACATAACTCTCCTGATCACTGATATAATCGGATGGGTAAAAACTCCTCATCTTCTATCATTTAGACGTCGGGTCTGGGACCTACTCCTCTGGTAGGATGTAGGGGTAGTGGCACTTGATGAATATTAGCATGATGAGAAGGTATAGGGGGAATGATTTTTCCAACGTCGATCAAATCCTGGATTGCATGCTTCAATGGGAAGCAGCGATCAGTTGGGTGACCCGGACCCTGATGAAAATTGCAGTGGGTATTCGGGTCATAGTTCTTTGAGATCGGGTGAGGAGGAGGTTGCGGTTGACGGATAGTGACTAATCCCTTTTCTACTAACAAAGGCAGAAGTACACTCAATGATTGCCCCAGTGGCATGAAAACTCGGTCGTAGCGGGCTCTCCTCTGCTCCGGAGTCATTTGCATTCCTTGCCCATTTCCTAATCTTTGCATTTGCTCAGGCCTAACTGGTGCTAGTGGGGCTGCCTGAAATTGAAACGGGTAGTGTTGTTATTGGGCCTAGTATTGGTTATGTTCTGGACTGCTGCTGGTACACCAAAAAGTCTGAGATCACTGATAGAGTATTCTTTGAGATCATCTCTATCTGCTCATCATCGGGTATTCTATTTCTGACTTGAGCTGCCAGTGCTCTCTAGCGTCCTAAGTAGTCGTTGAAGGTCTCGTTCTGGTTCTATTTTAAATGGCCCAAGTCTGACTTACGCGGCTCAATGTTTATATTGTAGACATATTGTTCTTGAAAGAGGTGCGTCAGGTCCTTCCATGTTTTCATCATGGATGATTCTAAAGATGTGAACCATCTCAAATTCAGCTCGGTCAGACTCTTCTGAAAGACTTTTATTAGTAGTCTTTCGTCCCCTCCGTATTGGCACATGTCCCCACAGTAGGACTTCAAGTACGCAATAAGATTGCCAATGCCATTATATTTGTCGAAGGCTGGCATTTTAAATTTGGGGGGCAGGGGGACCTCAGCGAATAAGCACAAATCTGTGAAGTTCGTGGCATGAATTTCAGCACCACCCATTTTCATCAACTGCTTTTGTATTTTGTCCAACTGTTCTTTCAGCTGTTCTGACTCTTTTGATGCAGGGGCCGCTTTCTCGGCCATCGGTTGGACTTCACTTTGGGCCACCAAGGGTGGGCATTTATAGGAGGAGGGTTAAGGTTGGTCAATGCCCTTGATGGGTCTAACCCAATGGGCCGTAGTGGGTTTGGGCCATGGGCCATTGGTGGGTCTGGGCCATGGGCCCTTGGTGGGTTTGGGCTATGGGCCCTGGGTAGGTTTGGGTGGTGGGGTATTGGGTCATGGGGCGGTTTGGGTCAATGGGCCTTGGGGTATACGGGAGGTTGGAGATTGGGCCATTTGGCCTTGGGGCATGCGGGTAATGGGGGGATGGTGTGGATTATGGGGGGTTGATGGGGGTCATTGAGGAGTGAGGCATGGAGATTGGCTAGGGTATAGGATGGGTCCATGGATGTGGGGTGTGGATGAGGGGAGGTGTCTTGAGAAGCTTTCCATATGGAGTAGGCTTGGAACATCTCCTCCATCATGGTCATGGAGGGAGGATTGGATGTGGGTGGTGGAGATGGGATGCAGGGGAAATTGGGCATGGCCATGGTAAGAGGTAGGGTATGGGGTGGATTGGAGAGTTAAGGTGGGGTGAAGGATGTGAAAGGATTACGGATGTTAGGGGTGGATACTTGAAAAAAACTTGGCATGGCCCCGGTAAAAACGGGCATGACCCGGGTAAACGGGGGGATTTGTTGGGGGTTGGATAGGGAGGAATTGGTGTATGTGAATGTGGGTGGATCTGGTTTATAAGGGGAAGATGGGAAATGGAGCACGAATATGGATTGGGAGAATGGATTTTGTGTGGATATGGAAGGGAAATGGGTTGGACTTGGCATGGGTATGGTTTGGGAAAAAGATGGAGAATGGGGGGTTGGGCTTTGGATGTTTTGGGGGGTAGTGGTTGGGAAAATGGGGGTGCCCAACGGGCCAGTAACGGTAAAGAGGAGGATGGTGGAAAAAACTTTTCCCGAATGGGAGTGGGTTGGAGAATGTGGCAGGGATGAGTCAAGATCGGCGTAAGCCAGGTCCACTACCCATGACATTCTTTGGGAACGGGTTGGGTAAGGGTGCCTTGGATAAGGCCTAAAAATCCTCCTCCTTCTTCCCCTACAGGACGGCGGAGGGCAAGATGATGCCGTTGTGCCGGAACAACAAAATATTATCTTTTTTAGGTTTTGATTTGCTTCTTATTATTATTATTTATTTATTTTGAAAAAGTTTTGAAAAATAAAGGTTCCAAGGCCTTGGAATTCCCTTCTCGGGTGGCACTCGTACCCTAATTCAAGTCTCGCGGCTACGATTCTGACGCGCTTCGAAAGAATCGAAGGAGAACCTTCAATCTATTAAAGGCATGGAAATCGAGGCAAACAACCCGATCCCTCGGAATGGGCCAAAAAGAAGTTGCCCTCTTTTAACTGGCGGGGGTGTATTGGGTGTCGGAGATGGCGGGGCCCAAACAAGGCACTAAGCACACTGATCGGGAGACTCGGGAGGTGAAGAAGGCCACAGATTCGGGCTGGTGTGCTGTTAAACAGACCTAGCGCAACTAATACATGCGCCCAGGTAGCAGGGCACCTTTTTTACACTGGCGCAACTAATAATTGCGCCAAGGTAAAAATGTGGAATTTAAAGCTGGCACAACTATTAGTTGTGCCAGTTATAAATTCCAATTTTTTACACTGGCGCAACTAATACTTGCGCTAGGCAAAAACTGATGCTCCAGAATGTATAACAGCAGAGACAACCGCCCAAAATGAGTCTCTTTTTGGGTTTTTGTGGACGCTAGGCTTCTGGGAACTGAGCTATTTTTTGGTGATCGATTCTCTCCTTACCGCACCTAACAGGTTTGAGTCCGGTATAACTCGCTAGTGCGCTCCCCAAGGGTTTTAAGCTTTGGAATGGGAACCCACCCGATGTACCTCCGGTGCAAGCACCTTCTCAGATACTAGGTGGGCTGGGACTTTTCTGAATCATCACTACTAGGGGCTGCTGCCATACTAAGACCCGGGTGATTGTGTGTTTGTCTAATCCCAACCCTTTTAAAATCTACCCCGTAAAAACAAATTAATTAAGCTCCCTAACTTGGTTCAATTTTATTTTTTCAAAGTTTTTCTTCTTTTTTTTTGGAAGTTTTCTTTAGTACAAAGACCGGGGGTGATGACCCCGTGCCGCCACTATGGGCCGGCGTCCACTGTTGGAATATGAGTGCGCAAGTAGGCCCGCTAATCGACTAAGGCACTTTAAATGATGAAAAATTAAAGAAATTGAAAGACAATGCTCAAGTAGGCCCGCCGATCGGCTAAGGCACTAAAAATGATGGAAAAGTAAAGAAATTTAAAGACTATGCTCAAGTAGGCCCGGCAATCGGCTAAGGCTCGTAAATGATGTAAAAATAGGGGTAAGTAAAATGACTTAATCGGAGGGGTGAGTAAAAAAAAGTAAAAATAAAATAAAATAATAGCAATAAGATATTAGGAAAATAAAAATAAAGAGGCCTAGTTCAAGGGGAAGCTCTACTAGCTAATTCCCAGCAGAGTCGCCATTTATGCAACCGTGGGATTTGTGATCATCCCGTCGTGGCGATGCGCTCACTTGCAAAAAAAAATATAGAGTCGCCACCTAGAGCTTTTGGTGTTCCAGGATACCTATATCATTTTTATAAGCACCGAAGTGCCACAAATATGACTTTGAATTCGGTCCACACCAAAGGTTCTTGGGTAGGGGCTTCGGTTATCGATTGGGAAGGTGTTAGGCACCTAATCAACCCGCTTAACGAGGTCTCTACTAAAGGCCAAAACAAAAATAATATAAAAGAAAAGAAAATAATTTCCTCTTGCCCAAATGGGTCTTAAATCCTATTTGTGTCCCTCCGTTCCTATCGAAAATTTGGTGGCATAACGGCACAAATGGGAGGATGAGAAGAGCTAAAGAAAAGATAGGAAAAGAAAGGGGAGAATCGGAGCCCTCGGGCCCTTGTAGCACCGTAGAGGAGCCTTGCGTTGGCTTGCTTTGATGAGCTTTTGAAGGCTTGTATGGTATAGAATGGGGTTCTAACTCCTAGGACTTGAAGCTAAGAGGTAGAGAAGGAAGGCTAAGGGATTACACAACCTAACCTAAAGGCTTTTAGTGAAATGCTAAGGTCTAAGGGAGCTTTTTGAAATCTGAAATTTGTATGGGAAGTGTGCACCAAAGGGAGAAAGATCTTCTCACTTTAAGCTCTTTCTCTCTTAGGCCAAAATTCTCAACCCTTAAATCAAGGGGTGGGAGGCTCTATTTATAGGAAAAGGGTGGGCTAGGAGGCTACTTAAGAGCTAAATGAGCTTATCAATTAGGTAATCTCACATCTAAGGATTCCTAAGGTTTTTGGAGTCTTGAGATGTGTGGAAGATTCCTCCAATGGTGGATGATGGGGTGAGATCTTAAGCCACTTGAGGGGTTGCAAATAGGTAGTGAATGGGTGCAACAGAACTAGCAAAACACACCCCAAAGGTCAAGATGGTCAATAAGTCAAACCCCAATCATGATCTTCAGGGCAAAATCTCAGGGTTACCGTTCATATGTTTGGCGCAACTAATAGTTGCGCCAAGCAAATGTATAGTAAAATAGTTTTAAACAGTGCCTAAAAGTTGGTTTGTGAGGGTGGGGTCCACAATTAATACTGGCGCAACTATTAATTTCGCCAGGCTTAAATCCTGGGAGAAATGGCCTGGCGCAACTAATAGTTGCACCAAGCAAAATTATCACTGGCGCAACTATTAGTTGCGCAAAATCTCTAAGGGGGACCTCTCGATTTTACTCTTATGCCCTCCGGGCTCGGTTCACCGTATCTTTTTATGTATATCTCTAATTGGGGCGATTCTTGGACTGTTGGAAAGTTGACGACCTCTACCTTTCAATGGTATGAGATTTGATCGCAGTAGAGGGTCGTAGCTTGTTCCGGTGTACCCCTCCCCCCTCAGCCATTTGCTTGATAAGGTTAGGTTTAGATTCAGAACGGGTTCTAAAGGTCGGGATTGATGTCTAAAGGTTTGGGTCAGGTTCCTAATGGATCTAGGGTGATTCCTAAGGGTTTGAAAAACTTCCTAAGGCTTTTAGGGGGTCTTAAAGATTCCATACATGTCATCCAAAGCTCAGAATTGCACCTCTCTCGAAAGGTGTTTCGATTGGGCCTTGGGCCAAATTTGGGTGTCTACAGCATCCCACCGTGATCGCCAGTCTGTTGGTGTGTGCTTTTTATGGATTCCTCTTGGTTCCCATTGAATCAGTGGCTCCAATTTTGTCCAAGTGAACTCTAGCGATGCGGCGTTTAGAGTGTTAGAAATAATGGGTTTTCTAGGAAGGTTCCTAGTTTATTGCGATCGCCAGTTACAGATATTTATCGACGTTGCAATATGTCAATGATCACGCTTGAGAGCGGGTATAGGTTACTTCTATACTGAATCGTCTGCCTACGAACGTCAGCAGCTATATCTTTTCTTATAATTTAGATAACTTAATTTTCCTTTTATTTGTCGTTACTGTTATAGTTCTGGTCAGTTTAAACTTCCTTGATTCTGTTATGAGTTTGGTTATGTGGAAATCTATTGTCGTTTATTTAATTTAATATTCTAGTGCTATCAAGAGTCTAGTTAATTTTTACTATTCCTATCCTTATTGAAAGTTTAATTAATTAAGTACCCTAATCCCATTAGAAGTCTGATTAATTTTAGTCTCCTAATCTCATTAGAAGTCTAATTGTGATCATGTTTCCTAATTGTACTAGGAGTGCACATATAGTAGTTCTGGTGAAACGTTAATTAAATCAAACATGCTAGTTATACTAAAATTCTAAGCAGAGCAAGTATGTTAGTTGTATTGGAATTCTAATTAAATCAAGTATAACAGTCTTACTAGAGTTCTAATTAAAATAGAAAATTAATTCTACTAGACACTCTAATTTAAGCAGTGAATTAATCAGACTGAAATTCTAATTAAAGCAAGTAAACTAATTTTGCTAAAATTCCTATTAAAGCAATGAATTAACTATACCAAATTCTAATTAAAAAAAAAGGAACTGATTGACTAGAATTATGATCAGAGCGATAAATTAATCATACTAGGATTCTAATTAACATAAAAGGACTGATTAATGATACTGAGGTCTAATAAAGTGAGGAATTAACTTTGCAAGAATTATCTAATTAAAATAATAGAGTTAATTTTATTGGAGTTCTAATCAGAGCAATTATTCTAGGAATTTAATCACAATAAAGCATGCAAATTAATTATACTAAGAATCTAAAAAGAAGTTATGGAACTGATATTCTAATTCTAATTAAAGCAATAAGTTAACCAATTAAAATCTGAATTAAAGAAATTAATCAATCATACTAAAATCTAATTAGTTTAATTAATTAATTATGCTGAAATAAAATTTACTAGTTAATTATACTAAAAAGATAAGAAAAGCAATTAATTAATTCTAGAATTCTTAAAAAAAAAGGGTTTTGGGCCTACTATGCTAAGGAGGATTGGCCTCGTTCCCAAGTACCCTTCGTAAGCTCCCTTGGGCAAATCGGATGGCTGAGATTAAAGATAAATTAGATTTTAAACTATAAAAAATAGTATTTTAGATTTTTCAGAGTCGATTTCGGAATAATAATTATAAATTAAATTATGAACTAGAAACATTGAAACTAAAATTAATATTTAGGATTTTTAAAAATATTAAACTAAGAAATTAAAATTTAAATCTAAATTTCTAGGACTGAATTCGGGTCTGAAATCAGAAAATCAGACTGTATGATTAAGGACTGGTTCTAGAGTCTAAGACCTAGAACCATAGATTAATGATAGGACTGAAGATTAGGATTTTAGAACGGAATTAAAGTCTAGGGTCGGTAAATTAGACCGTTAGATTAAAGACTGGACTGGTTCTGAATTCAGAGAACTAAAACCAGATATAGAAAATTTGCGATCTAAAAAGGGTGCTACGGTATCGGACTGAAAATTAAAACTAATGGAATTCCTAAATCTAGAGGCTAGAAGTTATGGTTGTGAATAGAAAATTAATCCTTACCTAGGGTCGGGGCTGCGAAGAGAAATCTCAAAGATTCGACGCTTGAATTTCAAAATCATGATTAGGTTCTATGGGTTTGTCCTCAGAGTTCTCTGGTTTCGGAATCCCAAAAAAATCCGTTCTCTCTCAAAAATTGCCAGCCTCTTCGTGTTCTCTTCGGTCGAAATTATAAAAAAGCTTTTATAGGTTTTTCTTTAATTAAACACCCTATTTTAGGTGTTTAATAAAATTGCGCACTGGTTTCTCGGCCCTTAATTGCTTTGAGTCGGTCACCGACTCAACGAGCGACCGGCTGATTTGCTCAGCAAGTTTCCTAGTCCTAATAGCGTTAGAACTAATTGCGCGCCAATTTTGGGGTGCGTAATCTAATTAAACGCTCCTTTCGAAGCATTTAATTAAGGAAACTTAGGGGTCAAGGACAGTGAGGCTAGGTCGGGCGTAGGCCAATTGCACGTAGGTGGTGGGGCGCTCAATTCAATCGTGCGTCTGGTGTCAGGCGCGTGATCGAGTCTCAAGTTTGTCTGGGGAAAGGAAGTCTGGTCTGAAAAGGGACTGATTGCACGTTTGTGATTTAGCGTGTAATCGAATTGAGCGCCTGGTTTTAGGCGCTTAATTCAGGGTTGTCCGGGTCTGGGTCGGGCTTGAAATGTCAGGCTATTATTTCAGCCTGCATTTCAACTATATACTATTGTTTCAATATATAGTCTCCCTACGCTGGGATCTGAGCCATAGAACTATTATTTCAGCCTGTGTTCAACCATGTACTATTGTTTCAGTGCATGGTCCCACATTAGGGTATGGAGCCTGAGCCACAGAACTATTGTTTCAGCTTGTGTCCAGCCATATACTATTGTTTCAGCATATGGTCCCATATCAGGGTTATGAGGTCAAAAGTTGACCGAACAAATTTGTATATTTTGAGAGGGTAAAAAGGGGGTGTCTACACCATTGTATCGCATAAACCTCTGTTTTGGACCGTTGCATTGGTTAATTTCTTTACAACGGCCAAAAACCATGGTTGGCTTTAAGCAACTAGTGTTGTTTATTCCCCATTTTCACCTAGTGACTTCAATGTGTGAGATAACAAATTTGTAATGTCAGGCACATTTTTATCCTTTTTTACAACTGGGGTATTATAAGGGTAAACATGTCATCTTATACTCCATGGAACCTCCTAAGCCATTCAAAAATGCACATGTTTATTGGTCAAGTTTGATTGCAAGCAACTCGTCGACGTGTTTTAACTATCATCAAAACACGTAACAATCACTACAAAAAAGGCACTTATGACGATGGCTACCAGCTGTCGACGTAGAGTACACTACCCGTCGGTAAAAAGAATCATCGATGGCTGGAAACTCTACGCTGATGGCTCCCAGCTATAACATCCCAAAAAAATTTGACCTTAGAACAATATGCCTCAGGGTGCGTGCTGAACTAGTTGCGTACCCGACTGTGTGAAAAACATTAAGTAAGTTATTTGGGGTTGGGTCTTAAGTGAAAAGGACTATTTTAGTGTGTGTATGGGCCTTTAGATGGATTGGTATACACCGTAGTGGTGTGTATCGGCTCAACATCGAATATGATAGATAAGTGGTTTGGGGTGCAAGCCCATACCGAACCAAGAGATTATTTGTATAATAGTTTATACCTTACATAGGTATGTCTATTTCATGCGGAATCTAGTTCTTTGGATAAGAACTAATACACACATGTTGTGTGTATATGTTTTATAAGGGAACTATTCCCCTTAGTTATAAAAAGGCAAGCTTCTAAGAGAAGCTATACTTGGTTGCAAATCTTAGGGGTTTTGAGTTCTAAAGAGATAAAGAGAGAAGAGGGAGGGGGAAGTAGAAGCTTTGAATGCGTTGTGTGCGAAGGATTAAAGACGGTGTGTTAATCTCGGATTTGGGATCATGTGAAATCCGAAGCTCTAAGCTAAGAAGACCTAAGATTGTTGTGATAAAGCTTGGATCGAGGAATCGATCAATTTAAGAGGTAAGAATTTCGATTAAGTTGTGTTTTTGCGTATGTGTTAGGAATCTACTTAGTATGTATGTGAAAATTTAAGAAAAGAAGAGAGATTTGAAAAAGAATGGAATTGAAACAAGAAAAATAAAGGAATAGGTGAAATCTGTTGATTTCGATCGATCGAAATAGACTTAAGAAGGTGAAATACGATTCCTGCAGAAATTTGATCGATCGAAAGTAAATTCAATCAATCGAAAGGAAATTCGATCGATAGAAATTGACTGAGCACTTAAATATGTTTAAGTTATTATTGATTAGAGTTAGTCCTTGATTAATCATTGTGTCCTTATGATGTAGATTGAGAACAGGAAGCCGTCGATAAGGACCTTGGTGTCTCTTTGAGAGGCTCCGAGCTTAAGATAGGGAAAACTCCTTAACATGTGTATTTGACTACAGCAAGCATGCATGTAGTGACATGATAAGTATATGTATGTTCTCTGATTCGTTTTCGCATTAGCATGGATTTTGTGAGGTGATAAATTAAGAGTACTTTGTGAAATTGGTCATTTTCTTCAGCATGAATTTCTTTCATGGTTTCAAAATATGAAATGTATTCATACGTTGTGCACTTAGATTTGTATATATGTGTGTGAAATCAATTATGTGTGTGTGATATCAGAAATATGTGAGTAAATGTGTATATGAGTTTTGAAACTTCAAACCTATTATAAATTACCACAATACACAGTGATCTACTATAAGTTATTTTTGTACTTTGATTTCAGGTTATGTGTGATACCCAACCGACGTGGCGGTATACCCGTGATCGACGCGACGAGATATCCGTGATCAGTACGGTGGCCAATCTGTACAATTATGCTCTATGATGGTGACGGCTAGCTTCCGTTCACTCTCTTACCGATTGCGGTAAATTCTTCGGCACAAGTTTCCCCCATTCGGAGGGACTTAGGTAATATACAAATGGTTCATGTGAACGAAGATGGTGGGTATTTCCATCGGGGGCCCGATGCTATACATGCTCGGGGATTATTTAAGTGATCAATTTAAGTTTTTCTTTGTTCATGAAATAAGTTTTGAAAGCATGTGTTAAACTTTGAAATTTGCATTGGATATTAGTTCCGTTTCAAGTCAAATATCTTTAAATTGTGAACCTTTATTTGAAAAGCATGTTCGATTATGTCATGAGATATGTGTGTGATGTGATAATATACATGTTATTGATGTTTCTCTACTGAACTTAGACATAGCTCATCCCTTGACTATACGTCACAGGTACAGGTGTAGATCGTGATCTAGCTGAGGAGAGAGGCTTAGGATCTCCTGTTTGGGGAAATTTTCCTTAGTTGAGAATTTGGGATGGTCATATTTTGGATTTGTATGGTGGATTTTCGGATCTCTTGGATTATGGGCTTAGTATGTCCAGGGATTTGATACATTGCAAGTCTTATTTTATATGTACGTTTAGAAGCCACTGTTTAGGTGATGGTTGGCCATCACCGGTGGTTTTTCTTTGGGCTCTTTTTGTTTAAATGGTTGAGTATAAAGAGATCTTTTATTTGCCATATATGTTTGCTTTTACTCTACTTTTGTAGGCCTTCCAAGTAATTTCTATATTCGGATTATGAAGTATGATCCGATGGTCCGATTTTTCCTGAGTTTGGAGTGTAAGGAAGAAAAAAAAAATATTATGTAGTTTTTGTGCTTTAGGAAAAATCAGGCTATCACAATTGGCATCAAAGCATAAGTATTAGGTCTTATTGGGACCCAAGACTATGGTGGTAGACTCTATTTGGGCATAGGAGTTCCAAATAAGACATTGTCACAGTTGGTGAAACCTTAGGCTTTAGGTCTTTTAGAGACTCAAGTTGTGATCGTAGGTTCTGTTTAGAACATGGGTTGTGGATCTTCACAATCACTTATAGTGGAGATATTCGATGATCATGATAGAAGTACGGCTAGTAGACAAAATAAGTTTTAGATTTTTGTCGAAACATAGAGCCATGATGATCATGATCACCATTGATCGAAACCTTTGTTTCATTTTTTTATAGATCTCGATGGCACTACGTAAAAGAGCAAAGACCACAAGCACCGGAGAAAGAGATCACAATAGGCAATTGCTAAAGACAATGATCAATACAATGGCCCAACAGATCGCATTACTCACTGCCATGTTACGAGACACGGATCATACCTCTCCATCGACACTGGTTGAGTCATGCCCAAGGTGTGGAGGGCGACACCTGGCAAGAAACTGTAGATTGTCCATATGTGCATGCTTCAAGTGTGGGCAAATGGGACACCTGATAAAACATTGTCCCGCATTGAAAAGGGGGGCGACTACTTTGACTACGACTCAGGATACTTCTCGGTCCATCGTTCAAGATCGTGCACTTGCCATCATTGTACGGAGTGATCTGACAGCCAAATGGATTGTCCCCGTACCCTCTTGCTCTATGGATCAGACAGCTGCTAGAGTGTCTCAAAATATACCGATTGGTATATGAGCGCATTGTGGAAGCACCACAAAATGGAAGAGTGTCGGTTAGTTTTGCGCACATGTTTTAAATGTGGTAAGCAAGGGCACTGGATCAAGAATTTCCCAGAAATGCATGAGGAGCGGGTGACATCGATGTCTACTTCTGGACCAAATCTCCCTATAACTCATGGTAACACCAGTGATGCATCGATGCACGATGCCCAGATCGCACATGAAGTTCCCCAAGGTATAGATTCATTATCGATTGTCAAGATTTTACTCTAAAGTTTGGATGAGGAATGCCTTAGAAATTGTGGTTGCATTTGGACACCTATAGGAATATCATAACACCATCATATGTGCATTTGATTTTAATCACCTACATGACATAAACAATTTTCAAATTTAAAAGCTTAACTAAGTAGGTGACAATCTTGATGACCGACTTGAATCAATCGTGACAGTTAGAGAATAATTACTTAAGGTCAGGTTGTTTAGTAAAATCTGAAATTTTGTTAACGCTTATGAGCAATGATGTTTGAACCACGGTGTTTCTCATTAAGACTAATGAATCATGAATGTTTAGTGTTCGGAAGCACTCCTTCCAATTTTGGCTGCGGTTGATAATTACTATAGTTTTATTTAGAAATCCTTATGCCATGGGGAAATTAAGGACTTAAGCCTCAATTTGAGGGAAAATAGAATCTTTCTTGGTGGCATCTCAATTCACTATTTAATTGGTTAGTACTACTACAACCTTAGACTTAGTCTTATCATTGTGATGGCAAAGTTTCAATCATATAAAATCCCTATTGACGAATGCGGATCAATATGCGCGCCAATCAAATTGCTCTGTTAGTTGTGTTGAGACCTGTGCATATGAGGCAACGGAGATAGATTGAATTTCTCAAGGACTATAACTGCTCAATTCAGTATCATCCAGGTGTGATAGACGGCACCAGTGTAGACTTTTCTATTCAGGAAGATGGATCATTACTATTCAGAGGACGTCTATGCATATCGATTGATGCCGATCTACGGCAAATAATTTTGGATGAAGCTCATAAATCCAAATATGCTATTCATCCTGGTGGTACCAAAATGTACTAGGATTTGAGGAAAAATTATTGGTGGAGAGGATTGAAGAAAGATATCACCGAATATGTTTCTAACTGCTTGGTGTGTCAGCAAGTAAAGGTGGATCATAGACACCCAGCAAGTCTATTGCAACCTCTGCCAATATCGGAGTTGAAATGGGAGTCTATCTCTATGGACTTCATTGTATGATTACCAAGGACGATGAAGCGCCACAATGCTATATGGGTAGCCATTGATCGACTAACAAAATTGACACATTTCCTGCCCTACAACACAACATATACGACAAGCAAATTGACGGATTTGTATATGAGAGAATCGTCCGATTACACAGTATACCGATAAGCATCATTTCGAATCGTGACCCGTTATATACCTCAGTATTTTGGCAAAGATTTCAAGAAGGCATGGGCACAAGATTGAACTTTAGTTCGACATTTCATCTGCAGACCAATGGTCAGACTGAAAGAGCCAACTAGATTATCGAAGATATGCTTCAAGCGTGCATGATTGATTTTCAGGGATCATATGATCAGCATCTACCGTTGATTAAATTCGATTATAATAATAGTTTTTAGTAGAGCATTGGGATGGCTCCATATGAAGCGATATATGAACGGAGTTGTAGATCTCCGATCAATTGGGAAGAATCCGGCGAGAAATTTATATTGGGACCGGAAGTGATAAAGAAAAATGCTGAAACCGTTCTCATCATTCAAGAAAGGATTAAGACGGCTCAGAGTCAGCAGAAGAGCTATGCCGATATCAAGAGAACAAGCGTAAATTTCCAAGTGAGAGATCACGTATTTGTGAAAATTTCTCTAATAAAGGGTGTGATGTGCTTTGGAAAGCGTGGGAAGTTAAGTCCTCGCTACATTAGACCGTTCGAAGTATTGGGAAGAGTTAGTGAAGTTGTATATAGGGTCGCTTTACCTCCGCAACTCAATAGAGTACACAATATTTTTCACGTTTTCATGCTACGAAAATACGTGAGGAATCTGATTCACATTCTCGATGCGCCACCGATTGAGGTTTACAAAGATTTGACAATTGTGGAGGAACCAATGCAGATTTTTGATCGAACTGAACATGTTTTGCATGCAACATAGATTCTCTTAGTGCTAGTCCAATGGGAGAACTATTCTAAAGAGGAAGCTACTAGGGAGCGCGAAGCCGAGATTCATGACCAGTACCCTTTGTTATTTCAGTGAACAAGGAGAGAAAAAGTCTTTTGTGACTCTGAGTGCATGTAAACAACTTTAATTGTTAATAAAAACTCAAGAATTGGAGGTCTAAAGGCCAATGATCAAGAAGGAAATTCAAAAACACAAACATTAAGTGTTTTCTGTCAATTTCGATCAATCAAATATAAATTCGATCGATTGAAGTGCAAATCGATCGATTGAAACCACCAAACAGAAAATGATTTTTTAGTAAATTAAAGCATATTAAATTTGTTCGATCGAAACAAAAATCATTCAATCAAATTAGAAAATCGTTCGATCGAAATAAAATTCGTTCGATCAAATTTTAGATTCATTCGATCAAAACTAGTAAAGGCCCGGGTAGCCTGAGAAATTCGACCGATCGAAATGGAATCGTTCGATCGAATTTTAGAACTCGATAGATCAAAATTAAATTCGTTCGATTGAAATCGTGGTTATGTTTTGTCTAAGTCAAATTCGATTGATCAAAATTTAATTCGATCGATTGAATCGCACCGTATTTAAATAAATTAAACCTTTTTTATTCAAAATTTTCAAAAATTTTAGGGCTTTCTCTTAGGGTTTTCGTGTGCTTCTTCTTGGAGATCAAAGAGACGACCGTTCAACCTTCGATTCTCTGAGACATTTCATTCAAACCACACCAAAAAGGTAAAGCCCTGATTTTATTTTAGAATCTTGCATTCAAATAATCTCATTTTGGTAATGACTGCATACCTCTATTGAAGTAGGTGATGGCAAACGTAGATCTTTATTATGGTATGCTTGCAGTTGATAGTTAAAGCAATTTTACCCTATGCAAATAATGTATTCGATTGATAATTTTGAATTTTTGGTGGGAGTCGCATTTTTAGACAAATCGTTACGCTTATTAGTTCATGGTTAAAATCTTGGTGATTATTAGGCATTGTCAACATCTTGGTGATTATAGTGATTGTATAGTTGTATTAAATGTGCTCATTCATGGTTGTCAGAATCCCAACTTTAACTTGAGTGAATATTCAACCTTGTGGATGCGTTGTTATATGGGTGCTAGTTAATGGTTTCAACTTTAGCTATAGTGATAACTAGTTGGACAGTGTGAAATTTTATTAATGGATAGTTTAGACTTGTCCCGTATTATGGTTAAAATTTTATTTTGATGGAGATAGCACCAATTGAGTGAATCAAACTATTCTCTGATTAATAATGTAAGTTTCTTAAGTGGTCTACTATACTCGATGGGTATTATCCGGAGTCTGGAGGAATCACTCATGGTTAAGATCGTTGTAGTGAAGATATACTGCGTTAGTAGTAAATTGTAGGTGCTTGATGATATGGTTGATCTTGTTCATAATTACCGTTCTAGATGAATGGTTCTAATCTTAAGGTCAATATCTCTTTCTTTATGGAAGTGTCCATACCACCTATTTAGAGAAATACTTCGTTAAGTTGTGGAGGTGGTGTTTCGTAGTTACCTGTGCACGAGTTGATTGAGCCATTCCTTCGATTCTTCAGTGAGCACGGGTCTGATTAGTGAGGAATGGACATCCTTAATGTAAAGCTTGGCAAATACCTTTTTCACCAGTGTGGGGGGGATCTTTCGACACTGTGTTGTAGCAAACCTCTATTCAACTCTGAGTCTTTAACGTGTGTAGTCCCAATTCATTGTAACATTTGCCCAGGGTAATTTGAGATTCACAAATGATTACTATATTGGATAACCAAACGTCCCGTCATAAATTTTCGAGGGTGAAACTTTTCCTCTACGGAAGGGTAGTGGAGTACCTTGGACTTGTTTAAGTAGTTATGATGGGTGGATTGCCGGTGTGGAGATGTGTGGATTTGACCAATAATTAAACTCATTATGAATGTCATAATACATTTCGATTGTTTCATGGGTATGCGATATAGGAGATTTAGTACATGGAATGCCTTGTACACTTTTGGTGGATTTGGAAGGGATTTATGGACATGTTGTGAATGTGTGAAAGACGAGTTCCATTCTTTGTACAAGTCATTGGATTGATATGCAGATTCTTGGGAGTAGCTGGTTAGGCCATGGATATGTGTGTGTGCATAGGAGGTATGAAAAATTATGTTTTTACTCGAGTTATCTTGTCGTGCATTTTCGAGGACGAAAATTCCTTTAAGGTGAGGAGATTGTGATAACCCTGGTGTAGAGGACGTTGAATCATGATGAGGATACTTAAATGGGTAGTGCCGAAAGATAGCTACGGACCTTGAATTGATTTTGAATAATTGAAGAAAATCGAATTAGATATTTCAAATTTTGGATAATTATAACCTTTGAATAATGGTAACTTTTGGAGGTATATGGTTTTGACTCAACACATAAATATGTGGATGGATGGTTAAAAATTTAAATATGACTGGTCTTAAATAATTTGAAATGATGGAATGTGAAGGACTTTGGGTCATTATAGAATGGAAATGATACTCATTTATGTAAATTATTGATGTATGGGTTTTCAATGAGAAGATGTATGAATTATGATGTCAGTATTAGAACTGTTGCTTTATGTGGCTTTCGGATTAGGATATGGACACTTTCCAATTTAAGTATGTGATTAGTATGTGATTAGATCTTGGTGTGTGAGATTAGTTTTCGACGTACTCCCTTGAACCGCATGTTACTACTTATGTAAATTTTTGAAGACAAAAATTTTATAAGATAGGAAGAATGTACCATCCAGAAAATTTTTTGACTTTTGAACAGTTGGCCTCGGGATGCATGCCCGACTGGTCGTGTACCCGACTGCGTGAAAAACATTAAGTTATTTGGGGTTGGGTCTTAAGTGAAAAAGGCATTTTAGTGTGTGTATGAGCCTTTAGATGCATTAGTATACACCGTAGTGGTGTATCGGCTCAACACTGAATCCAATAGATAAGTGATTTGGGTGTGCAGGCCCCATACCGAACCAAGAGATTATTTGTATAATAGTTTATACCTTACTTAGGTATGTCCGTTTCACGTGAAATCTAGTTCTTTGGATAAGAACTAATACACACATGTTGTGTGTATATGTTTTATAAGGGAACTATTCCCTTTAGTTATAAAAGGCAAGCTTTCAAGAGAAGTTATACCTGGTTGCAAATCTTGGGGGTTTTGAGTTCTAGAGAGAGAAAGAGAGAAGAGGGAGGGGGAAGAAGAAGCTTTGAATGCGTTGTGTGCGAAGGATTAAAGACGGCGTGTTAATCTTAAACTTAGGATCATGTGAAATTTGAAGCTCCAAGCTAAGAAGACCTAGCTTGTTGTGTGAAAGCTTGGATAGAGGATCGATCGATTTAAGAGGTAAGAATTTCGACTAAGTTGTGTTTTTGCGTATCTGTTAAGAATCTAGTTAGTATGTATGTGAAAGTTTAAGAAAAGAAGAGAGATTTGAAAAAGAATGGAATTGAAACAAGAAAAATCATGGGATAGGTGAAATCTGTCGATTTAGATCAATCGAAATTAACTTAAAAAGGTGAAATATGGTTTCTGCAGAAATTCGATCGATCGAAATTAACTGAGCGTGCCAATAGTGCTTCAGTGTTTTACCCATAACTTTCTATCTCGTACTCAGAATCATATGATTCTTGAGGCGTTAGAAAGAGGACAACGAGACTTACAACTTTAATGATATAAAAATTGTATGTAAAAATTTAAGAAAAGAAGAGAGATTTGAAAAAGAATGGAATTGAAATAAAAAAAATTAAGGGATAGGTGAAATCTGTTGATTTTGATTGATCGAAATGGACTAAAGAAGGTGAAATAAGATTCCTGCAAAAATTCGATCAATCAAAATGATATTCGATCGATCGAAATTGACTGAGCGTGCCGATAGTGCTTCAGTGGTTTAGCCATAACTTTCTATCCCGAACTCAGAATCATATTATTCTTCAGGTGTTAGAAAGAGGACAATGAGACCTACAACTTTAATAATATGAAAATTGATAAATCAAATATTTTAAAGTCAAAATTTAGAGAGAAGTTATATCAAGTTCTAAGTTGGCACGTTTTGACTGAGGTTCCGATACAGTCTCGATATTTTGGCCATAACATTTTATTCTGAACTCCGATTGACGTGATTCTTGAGGCGTTGGAAAGAAAACAACGAACTATATAACTCTTTTGAATTGATAAACTTATGAATCAACTATTTTAAAGGCTAAAATTTTGTGAGAAGTTATGTCAAATTTTAAGTTAGCACGAACTTGTCCATTTCTGCCTGCTTTTGAGAAAGCGCTTAAGTATATTTAAGTTATTAATTATTAGAGTTAGTCCTTGATGAATCATTGTGTGCTTATGATATAGATTGAGAACGAAAAGCCGTCAATAAGGTCCTTGGTGTCACTTTGAGAGGCTCCGAACTTAAGACAGAGAAAACTCCTTAACATGTGTATTTGACTACAACAAGTATGTGTGTAGTGACATGATAAGAATATGTATGTTCTCTGATTCGTTTTCGCATTAGCATAGATTTTATGAGGTGATAAATTAAGAGTACTTTATGAAACTGGTCATTTTCTTTAGCATGAATTTCTTTCATGGTTTCAAAATATGAAATGTGTTCATACATTGTGCACTCAGATTTATATATATGTGCGTGAAATCAATTATGTGTGTGTGTGAGATCAGAAATATATGAGTAGATGTGTATATGAGTTTTGAAACTTCATACCTATTATAAATTAACACAATACACGGTGATCAACTGTAAGTTATTTTTGCACTTTGATTTAAGGTTATGTGCGATACTCAATCGACGCAGCAGTATAACCGTGACCGACGCAACGGGATATCCGTGATCGGTACAGTGGCCAATCCGTACAATTGTGCTCTATGATGGTGATGGCTAGCTTCCGTTCACTTCCTTACCAATTGCGGTAAATTTCTCGACACAAGTTTTCCCATTCGGAGGGACATGGGCAACATACAAATAGTTCATGTAAACGACGATGGTGGGTATTTTCATCGGGAGCCCGATGTTATACATAATCGAGGATTATTTAAGTAATCAATTTAAGTTTTTCTTTGTTCATGAAATAAGTTTTGAAAGCATATGTTAAGCTTTGAAATTTACAATGGATATCAGTTCCCTTTCAAGTTAAATATCTTTAAATTGTGAACCTTTATTTGAAAAGCATGTTCGATCATGTCATGAGATATATATGTGACGTGATAATATGCATGTTATTGATATTTTTTTACTGAGCTTAGATGTAGCTCATCCCTCGACTATACGTCACAGGTACATGTATAGATCGTGATCCGGCTGAGGAGAAAGGTTTAGGATCTCCTGTTTGAAGAAATTTTCCTTCTGTGAGAATTTGGGATTTGATACATTGTAATTCTTATTTTATATGTATATTTAGAAGCCACTATTTAGGTGATAGTCGGCCATCACCGGTGATTTTTCTTTGGTCTCTTTTTGTTTAATTGGTTGAGTATAAAAGAGATCTTTTGTTTGTCATATATGTTTGCTTTGACTCTACTTTTGTAGGCTTACTAAGCAATTTCTGTATTCGGATTATAAAGTATGATCCAATGGTCCGATTATCCCTAAGTTTGGAATGTAAGGAAGAAAAAAAATATATTGTGTAGTTTTTGTGTTTTAGGGAAAATTAGGCTATCACACCAGCCGTCAGCGATAATTCTTTTTGTGAATAGCTATCCGACGGATGAAACCGTCGGGTTAGGCTAGGAACCCTACGCCGACGCTATAGTCGTTAGCGTAGGATTATTAATTTTTTCCCTACCTACGCCGACGGCTGTAGATGGCAGCCGTCGGCGTAGAAGTTTTTTAATAGAAAAAATAAATAAAATAAAATAAAATATTATTTTATTTATTTTTTTATTTTTATTTTTTTTTAATTTATTTCCCACCTCACTAGAAGCTCAACCATTTAAGCTACATCTGACAAACTAAGCATCCTTAGTTAAATGAATGCTTTTTACATAAAAGAAAAAAAAGCTGGAAATGCCTAACAATAAAATGTTACTTATACCTTATCAAAAAAAAAAATGTTACTTATAAATTGCATGACATCCAAAATGCAAGATTTTTAAAAATTATGCCGCTTTTTACGGAGAAATTTTCTATAAAAGAGGATAAATACTGATTTTCATAAGGTATGTACTGATTTTCATCAGGTGGTTAATGAATGGTATATTGCAGGCTTCATGCTCACAATGGAGAGCATACGACATCCTACACATAGCCACCCAATCAAGCTGGTTTGCTGCTCTTGCTGTTGCAGGTTTTTCATGTTCTACTGGTGTGTCGGTTGTGCTGAGCAGCAGCTGTATCATTTTGCTGCAGCATTTCAGGCAGCATGCAAAAGCTGTTTTTTTTTTAGTTGGTTTAAGCAACATAGCCAATGTACTTGTCAAGCTACTGGGACTGTCCCCCGCAGTGTCTGCAGCAGGAATCTCCTATTGACAATAAAGAAAAGGAACAAGTACCGAAAAGGAGAGCCTCTCTTGAAATTTAAATTCTAAGTTTAACAAGAAGACGTATAAATAAGTCAATCTAGGAATATGAGCAATCCCTGTTGGTATCGGCCCCATCATCTTGTTGTAAGATAGATACCTACAATCAAAATATAAAGAAAACTTGACAAATTCCAAAATCGATAGAAAGCTCATCAGAATTAAAGAATTAATGCATTAGTCATTATTGCAATTGAGAGGGCAATACTTACAAGATTTCCAAATTTGCCAAGTTTGCAGTTTGTGATGGTAACCCTCCACTCAATGCATTATTATTTAGGTACCTAAGATATATCATATTTATAAAACGGAATACTAGAAATTATTAAGCTTGAGGAAAAGCACAGGTTGGAAATGATGACATTGGAAGATTGAAAAATGGTAGTATTAGCATCAAGGCAACTATGATGAGCGTATGATGACATCATTGGAGGTAGACATGATGGTCAAAATAGCTAAATGAGTATTTCTAAATTTATCTTGTTTAAAATGGAAAGCATCTATGGCATAACATCTTTAACTCTAGTCCTTAGTTTAATAAATAACACAATGAACGAAAGGAATAAGGACAATAAAATCATGGATACCGGTATTATAAGAATAAGCTGATACGCACGTCTGTGCCTGAAAGAATTCAACTGCACTAATCTCGTCAATATTTTTATCTACTTACAGGTAGTGGAGAGAGGGAAAGCTTCCCTCTATATGGATGAGATCCCTTATGGTTCCTATCAAATGGTTGTTACCAACATCCCTGATAGAAGATGGTAAGGCAGATTAGCAAAGTACAAAATAAAAATGATGCTCCTAATATAGGATCCAGCTAAGAGAAGATAGAAAATACAAGTGTCGAAGTTTTGGGAGAGTCCCCAATTCTGCAGGAATCCACCCAATAAACCAATTCTCATGAAGATAGAGATAGTGAAGCTCCGAAAGAGTTGCCAGCTCCTTAGGAATTTCTCCTTTGAAACTGTTGAAGCTTAGGTATCTAGAGAAATTTCAGCCAATAACCAATGTTGTGTGAGATTCAAGAAAAGAAAAGAGTATCTTGAAGAGAAAAAAGTAGAATTGAATCTCTTAGAGAGAATGTTGAAATTACTCACAGATGTGTCAATCTCTTCAGTTCACCAATTTCGGGAGGAATGACATCTTGTAGCTTATTCCACCTCAAATTTCTAACAGGAAGAGAGTAATTAGTAGGGAAAAAACACATTAACTAACCCAAAATACAAAAGGCGATTCTTTCATAATTATCTTCAATCTATTGGCAGTAACATCAAACAACTTAGCAAGATGGGAAATAATATTGGATAAAGGATATGTGTTGAATGATATGACTACATAAATCAGGATAATTGTTGTCAAATTCTGCATGGACCATAACTTTCAGATGTGAGAGACTATGAGAGAGAGCCTAGAGGAATTCACATGACGCAATCCAATACCCATTGTATTTAGTCCCTAGTGAACTCCGTCTTATTATGGACTTTACTAACTCACAAGGAAACACTACAAAAAAGAAGACTATTAGCGGCAGCCATAAACTATCGCTATTAACAAAAAACTGCCGCTAATACCCTTACCGCTAATAGTCTTAATAGTTTTTTTGTTAATAGCGGCAATTTTTAACTGCAAAAAACTGCCGCTAATAGTCATATTTTTTGTAGTGAAACCTATACCCAATAGAAAAATATATAATATGAAATATTCCAACAATGAAGAAAAAATTTAAAATTACTAAAAAGCATAGGGAAACTTCATAAAAATATCACACCCACTTCATGCAACTAAGTTTGAGCTTCTTAGGGTTGTAGCATCTAACATAGATGCATGTTTCCATCCCTAACTAACATAGTGGTGGAGAGATCCTATAAAATCATCTTCTAACCATTCCAAACATAAAAACATATGTATGATGTATCTTATGTTATCTAGAGCTTCAATAAATGATGTTTTCACATATTTGGCAGCAAGAAACAACCCCATGGTCTTGGTTTATCTTAGTGTCTCTATCAACATTCTACCACTTGAGATATTGATAAAAGAGACCTTCAACTAAATCCAACTCCCTCCACCTTAGCTCTACAGGCATCATCCACAGAAAAAATTGAACCATTCATTCTTCTCACACCCAATTCAAGAAACTATCTCTGGCTTGTGTCAATCATACAATGATAACTAACGAATATTGAAATCTTGAAGAATTAATTAAAGTGAACATGTAGAATGAAAAAGTCGTCTTTACACATTACAATCGATGAGATCAATCATCTGAAGATGCCACTAGACTAGGGGACAACCAGCTGAGCATACAAGGTAACAAAAACCACCCATTCTATCTTTTACAAACTTTATTTATTTTGTGACTTGTGCGCATTGGACTTTAAGACGCTTAATCTCCTCTACAAGATCTTAGAATATATAGCAATTCATAATGAATGAATATGATGCAAAGCAACCACAATATAATTATGTCCTTAACACTAATATCAGTTTGTAACTTACGAAATATAAAGAAAATTACAAATTTGCATTCATGCGATAAGAATGAGTGAAATATTAGATTTTTCTACATGAATTCCAAGCAAAAACCAGCCTACAATGAGAATAGAAATATACAGTGTTCTAAGGCATTCAGGCGTCCAATTTGAGGAGGGATTGGCCTAGTCAACTTGTTATTGTGAAGATCCCTGTCATTCAAACAAGGTAAGCATATTGGAAATTTCTTTGAAGAAAGTAAATCAAATGAACTGCAACAACTATATTTTTATTTTTATTTCAAAAGTTTAAGGTAAAGCTAGTCAGTTGACTTTCTTCAACCGTTCAAGAATTTGTACTGGTCATAAAAGAATAGACACCTTTTTTCTCTAATTGAAACATTTATGATTTGAAGCCTAATTATCAGGAGACAGCTTGTACACCGTTGAAAATGAAAGCATGCAACACTCATTTTCTCTACCAAAGTAACTAATCAATGAGCAACAAATATCTTCATGAATCTCACACTCTGTCCACACAACAATTATACCACCTCTGTTTATATGTAGCTTTGTACCATTTTGCACATACCAAAAATTAAAAAATTGTTCAATATTATAAGTATCACGAGGAAATATGTAATAACTATGCGTCAAGCTATCAAACTTGGTATCGCCGTATCGGTCTCGGCCTCGGGTATCAGTCCCCGAGGGTCCAATACGTATCGGTATCGGTCGATACCAGTACAGGTAGCTGTAACAGCTCGGATTTTTGCACCCGAAAACTCATGCCATCAAGATCATAACTCTGGAAGATCTCCAGAACAAAACCAAGAGTGTTTGTTCGTCTAGCGAAAATCAAAGCAGACACTATCCGACATGGCAGATCGAGCATCATATAAGACTCTAAAAAGAAAGAAGGAAATAAAAATAGTATATATAAATTAAAAGAATATACATCCTCAAAAAGGAACCAAGAATAACCACTAGTGATGGACATTCATCACTCAAAACAATGGTTCCTGATAATGGTTCCTACAGAATGTATAGAGCTATAAGCAACATCTACAATAAATAATACAGAAAGGTGGCCATCATGCACACAGATAATCTAAAAAAATACATATCCAGATCTCAAAACAAAACTAATACCCAAGCTGCTAATAGAACTCGTCAGCAGGGGTGTCAGTGTCCTCCTCCTCCTCAGCCTTTGGCTTTGGCTGATAATCGGGATCGCTCTCAGTACTCAGAACTCTGGCCTCAGAACCTATTATATAGAAACAGGGTGAGCTACCATCCAAGCTCAATAGAAGAAACTCAAGTAATTTGCATCTTAATTATAAAATATGGTTTGCAGAATATCACACGAAACCGATACCCAAATCCTAGAATGTAGACAGAATGAACAGATGCAAACAGATAATCAGAGTGCGAAACTTTTAGTAAACAGAGAAGATGCAGAATTATAAGAAACGGACTTTAATCTCAGAGTTGTCAGATACATGCATACAATAGTTATTGACTTAAATTCTATACTTAAATAACTCCCGTGAATATAACACGTGGTAGCCAAATATGTGCCGATGGGTAACCCCGACCATCGTCGTTCAATGAACACTTGCAGATCATTGCATCAAGCCTTTACAAAGGAGAACAACTTGTGTCGAGGGTTTACAAATTAGATACACGGATATCCCGCTGTGCCAGTCATGGGTATCCTGCTACGTCAGGGGGATTCGTCACATGAACTTTAAATCAATTCACATAAAGACCTCAAAATCAGATAGCAGAAACAGATGAAAGAATCAGATAACAAAGCTTTTTTCATGTGCAAGGCATGCTTTTCAAACGGAAGAAATCAGATACAGATGTTAGGAAACCATGCAATCAAAGTCGGATACAAGTTAAGTTGAATTTCCCCTACCTCAGATCAGGTCTTTTTAAGCAAATCCAAAGCTTTTTAAAGTATCCTGGTCTTGACCTAGACCATACATATAGTGTACTAAGTGTTAGAAGTGTTAAAATAGTAACTGGTACAGAGTCCAACCTTAAATTCCCCAAAAAAACAAAATAGGCAAAACAAGGGAATTCGATCAATCAAATCCCCCATTTGATCAATCGGATTCACATCTGATCGATCAACTCATCATTTGATCGATCAGATGCCTCACTCCTAAACAGACAGATCAGAGAACATCTGATCGATCAATCTTCATTTGATTGATCAAATTCTCAAGTTGATCGATCAATTCCCAATTTTGATTGATCAAAACCAACCTTTCATCATTACAGAACAGAAGAAAATTTGATCGATCAATCCTTATGTTTAATCGATCAGATTTTCAAAAGTCAGAAATTGAGAAAAATAGGCCTCCTGTTCTATACATTATTTATCGATCAATTCTCAATTGATCGATCAGTTCACACTTGATCGATCACTTCATATTCTGATCGATCAGTGCCAAATTCAATCGATCAAATCACCAATTTGATCAATCGAGCATATTTGGCCTGAACTTCTAAGAAAGAACACCCTTCTGTTTCATAGAGGGCTTTATACAATTTGATCGATCAAATCCCATATTTGATTGATCGGATTATACTTTGATCAATCAAATATTCAATTTGATCGATCGAAAATGACAATAAATGTCATCAATACAGTTCGTTGATTTTTAACCCAGTTCAACCATAAACTTTATGATTCTTCATGAATCATTCAAACACACAAAAAACATGTATTTAATGACATCTAAACTACAAAAAACCCATAATAGCTCACCTATTTGATGGTTGTTTCCTTGGTTCACGGAGCTTTCGGTTCGAGGTGGGTTTCGGATTCAAACTCGAGAGTTGGTCAAGGCGAGTTCTCCGATGAACCGGAGATGCAACTCTACGCTAATACACAGAGGTGTTTGCTCACAGATGTCGACTCCTTCAAGCTCTAGGTCAGACTATCATGAAAAATAAGGTTCTCTCCTATGCAAGTTTCACAGGAAGAGTTTCTCTAGAACTCGAATCACATCCACCTTGTGATTTGCAAGCAGAAACCAGACCAGATTGGAGGAAGGAGATGAAGAGAGGTGAAGTTCCAATCTCTTCCTTCCCTTATAAGCTAACCATGAAAATATCTTAGATATTTCCATTTCAAAAACTTTCGCTCTGGTGTTGAGCGCATATGTTACACTCACTTGCATGACATTCCACAAAGATCCAATTGGATCTCGGATTTGGGTCGTGAATGACAAATCACTTCACACGCTCACGGATTAAAAGTCTTAGTATTAAAAATCTTATTATTAAAATTTTAAATTTATCTCGATTTCTGTGCCAGGCACGTATACCAAAGCGATTAGAAGTTTCAACAAATTAGGGTCGTTACATTCTTCTCTAATTAGGAATTTTCATCCTCGAAAATGTTAGACTTTCAGACAAGTCTCCAGTATTCCCTAGTCCTAACATGTAGAACAAAGCAGAAACAAATAGTCCTAATCTGTACGAGTGGGTCACAGTGCAATAGTCTCCACTAAGCACATGTATGGAGGGCCGGAACCCGTAGTAACCTGGATGTATTGCGTGTGACATCTGAGAATGCCATAGAGGATTGCATCCGTATATGGATGCATCTGTCCCAAAGGTCACGTGCTCGGAAGAACACTCCACGGTGACTCAAACAACCACACACACAGAACATATACACAGTATTGAATTAATTTAAATCGGAGATGTCAGACAGAACAGAATATAGACTAGAGGTGAAGTATACAGACTAAGCAAAGTGCAGAACTTGCGAAATAGAGATCTAAGATAACATACAGAACAAGCAAATCAGAAATCATGCAAGAAAAATTATGCATGCAAGCAGAAATTGAATATGGAATACAGAGTGATATATATACATATAAGTATCAAACAACATAAAAGGTATAGTGGTCACTTGCCGCTGGAGCGGGTGATGAACCTAGCTCCGTAGGTACGTCTGGTCGGCTAGGTCTGGATGGCTCGGCACTATAGATTCATGGATCCACTGTATGCTGGCGGGCATGGCCGATCATGGGGGTAGTAGTGGTCGGATAAGCGGGCTGCATCAGTAGCGTGAGCATCCCCTCATGATAATCCAATCGTTGACGCACCTAACGATGGAACTCCTGCATCTCATCCAACCTCTCGTGCACTCGCTTGTTGTTTTCGTTCATCACGGTGAGCACAGTTTCTAGTGAGATGGTGGAGGACTCAGGACGGTGTGCGGTGCTGGAAGGTGTAGGCCGGCTAGGAGGAACAGGTGCCGGTTGTGGGAGTACCATAGGCTGAGGTGGAATATCAGGTTGTGCCTCCCCCTCAGTTGGAGCTCGCTCAGTAGCCTCGGCTCTAGCCACAACTGGTGGAACCTCCTCCTCATCTGGTAACCTCTTCACCAAAAGGTTATAGCTTTTGGTCTAGTCTTTAAGTTAAAAGACTTTAATATTGTCATTCCTCTTGGGCTCACCAGGAGCCATGCTATACGCCTCACGCACAGAGTTGTACTACTCCACCATGCGTGTGATCAACCGTGCATAGGGCATCTCCCCCTTTGCCTTCGCCTTCTTCGTCATCCGATCGAAGGCATCGAGCATGCCATCAATGGAGATGTCGGCCACTGACAACCAACGATTCTCAAAGGCGAAAAATAAGAACTGTTGTACGATGCTCATACGCTCTGACCGATGCAAAAAAGGGCAAATGGCACACTTGACATAAATGTCAAGCATCCACAAATTGTTAGGTAGTTGGGCCCGCTTGATCGATTAGCCCGATCATTGAAGTCCATGCGTCATCTTTGCGACAACGTCCTCATAGGGCACATCCTTAATGTAGGGTGCCGCCAAACCATACATTTTCACGTATTCGGATGGGCATTGCATCGTGGCGAAGACATGAAATTGGTTGAATTTATATTCCAACTCATGGTAACCATTTTATGGCGGCTACCTCCCCGTCGAAAGTGTTGATAGAATAGACGTACTATTCTTGGGCAATAGTAGTCATGAAAGGGCTTGTGCATGGGTTTGAGCACTAGTTTATCGATATAATCGATTGCCCATGTCATTTCAGGACGATCATCGAAAAGAGTCGGGGTAAACTCATACTCGGGGTCTTGGCATTCCACCACTCTTTTGGTAATTCACGCTCGATGAGTGGTGGTTGGGGCTGTTGAACAGGTGACACGGGTGGTACGAGTAGTGCCACGGGTGGTACGATAGGTTGCACAACCGATTCAACATGGGGTACGGGCACATGAGCCCACGAGGTAGGGATTTTACATGATGCGTTCTTCGTCTGCGGTCCCATGGGTTAAAATGACAAAAGAAAGCAAAACCCTAAAAGAAACGGATCAGTTTAGGGTTTACCGTGCAAAGGAAGCCAAATGCGATCTAAGGAAGCGAATACGCGAAGCTCCGGTAGTCAAAAAATAGCCGAAAATCACCCTTGCACCCTAGGAGTGGAAAGTGCTCTCGCTCAATGCCCTTTCGTTGATCGTTCAAATGAGCTGTTTAAAACCCAGGCGCCACTTAAATCGATACATTTGATTGATCAATGCTCAATTGATCGATCGAATTTGAAAATAGAAATGCCCTAACCTGATAGATTGAATGATCAATCCTCTAGGTTGATCGATCGAATTAAGAATTTGATCAATTTGCCCAATTGTTCGATCAAATAGGTTCATAACTAGTTTATAGTTCAAAACAATTGATTGATCAATTTTTACAATTGATCGATCAGATTTCATATTTGATCGATTAAATAATCAGTTTGATCGATCGAATAGGTCTAAAATAGAACACATGGTTGATCAATCAACATGTCAATTTGATCGATCAGACCATTATTTGATCAATCAAATCCCCTATTTGATCGATCAAATTTAATAGCAAAGATGTTTTCTAAATTCACAGGAACCGTAAGTTATCTCCTAGTGATACACTAGCAATCCAGGTATTAAACACTATTCATTATCAGTGTTAATGTGTTGTATCCACGAATATTAAATACAGAACGAGATAATTCAAGTTTAATTATTACCTCACATCTCAAGGAAAAAGTTGAGGGTATTGCTCGCGAATCTCGGCTTCACGCTCCCAGGTAGCCTGTGCAGATGAATGATTTCGCCACTTGACTAGTGCAAGTGGAATCATCTTAGTCCGTAAGACCTGCTCCTTCCGGTCCAGAATCTGTATAGGCTCCTCTATTAGGGTCAGATTTTCTTGAAGTTCAATCGACTGAAAATCCAGGACGTGTGTTGGATCTTTTACGTATCTCTTCAACATAGAAATGTGAAACACATTATGCATGCTTGCCAGCTGTGGTGGCAAAGCAATCTGATATGCGACTTCTCCAACCCGTCCGAGTACTTCAAAATGCCCACTATAACATGAACTCAACTTCCCATATTTCCCGAAACGCATCACGCCCTTGGTTGGCAAGATCTTGACAAAGACCTTATCTCCGATCTAAAAACAGGTGTTAATTTAATACCAATGAACTGATAACAAAAGGTCTATTATATTTAATGTGATCAAGCTCACCAGAAAATCGACCTGCGTCCTATGAAGATCGGCATAACTCTTTTGGCAACTTTGAGTAATTCTCAATCTCTTGCGGATCAATCAAACTATCTCGGTTGTACTGTCCACGATATCAGGTCCCAAAATAAGTTTCTCACCGACTTCCTCCCAATTCAACGGAGATCTACATCTACGTTTGTATAAAGCTTCGTAGGGGAGCTATGCCAATACTAGACTGATAGCTATTATTATACATGAACTCAATTAGAGGCAAATTTTGATCCCATGACCCGTGAAAGTCTAACATGCATGCACGCAACATATCCTCTATAATCTGGTTTACACTTTCAGTCTTCCCATCTATCTGAGGATGGAACGCTGAGCTAAAATCAAGTCTAGACCCCATGCCTTCTTGAAATCTCTGCCAGAACTGTGATGTCTAAATCGGATCGCGATCACACACAATATTGACTGGTATACATGAAGTCTAACTATCTCTTTAAGATACAACTCTGCTAGCTTGCTAGCAGTATACGTCGTACGATACGACAGAAAATATGCAGACTTGGTCAGTCTATCCACAAAAACCTAGATGGCATTGTGTTTCCTCAACGTTTTCAGTAACCCTAATATAAAATCCATAGAAATGGCTTCCCATTTCCATTCAGGTATCAGCAAAGGTTACAACAATCCCGCCGGATTTTGATGATCTACCTTTACTTGTTGGCAGACCAAGCATCTGGACACATACTCAATGACGTCCTTCTTCAAACCTCTCCACCAGAAGCTGTTCTTCAAGTCCTGATACATCTTGATACTCTCAGGATGTATAACGTACATTGATTTATGAGTCTCCTCTAATATAGTGTCTCGGAGCTCAACATTGGTAGGTATGCACACTCTATCCTGAAATAACAAGGTACCATCCTCCCTGATGAAGAAATTTGCTCTGGTCTCACTGATCGCACCCTGTCTAATGATCATAAGCTCATCATCGACCATCTGAAGTTTGTGAATGTTCTCAAACAATGTCGGCCTGATAACAAGGGTAGCCATCAAAGTGCCTGAATCTTTCACATCGAACCTAACATTACACAAGGCCAAGTTCTCAAGTAAGCGCCATCGATGCACTCTTGTAATGAGATGCGCTAATTGAACTGAAGACTTTCGACTCCAAGCATCCTCCACTACGTTGGCCTTCCCAAGGTGATACTGGATGGAACAATCGTAATCTTTCAAGAACTCCATCCATCGTCGTTGCCGCATGTTCAGGTCCTTCTGGGTAAATAAATACTTAAGGCTCTTGTGGTCGGTGAAGATATCAAACGTCTCACCATACAAGTAGTGCCTCCAGATCTTCAAAGCAAAAATTATTGTTGCTAACTCCAGACCATGAGTGAGATAATTCTTCTCGTGGTCCTTGAGTTGTCTAGAGCTATAAGCGATAACCTTCTTGTGTTGGTTGAGAACACAACCCAAACCACTGTAAGATGCATCACTATAAATATCAAAACCTCCTCCACCAGAAGGTATAGCTAACACTGGTAAATGCTGAATGTGTTCCTCCCTTGTCTTTAAATATATGAGGATATCGTCAATGAATACAACCACTGATTTATCGAGGTGTGGCTTGAACACCCGGTTCATCAAGTCCATGAATGACACAAGTGCGCTCGTTAGCCCAGAAGGCATAACCAAGAACTCGTAATGACCATACCTCATGCGGAATGCGGTCTTAGAAATATCGTCCACCTTGATCTTCAACTGGTGGTAACCCGACCTCAGATCAATCTTTGAAAAGAATCTCGCACCTTGCAACTGATCGAAAAGGTCGTCAATCCGCGGCAATGGATAACGATTCTTAATCATCATCTTGTTCAACTGACTGTAGTCAATGCACAGCCGCATCGAACCATCCTTCTTTTTCATAAATAGTACCAGTGCTCCCCAAGGAGATACACTCAGCCTAATGAAGCCCTTGTCCAATAGTTCCTGAAGCTACTCCTTCAGTTCCTTTAACTCCGCAGGCGCCATTCTATAGGGAGCCTTTGACAACGGTTCAGTACCCGGTGCTAAATCAATCGCGAACTCGATCTCCCGATCAGTTGGCAATTCGGGTAATTTTTCAGGAAAAACATCTGGGTATTCGCATGTAACTGAAATCAGAGCAATGACCCTTTTCTGCTCTCGATGATCTTACAAGTAAGCAAGATATCCACAACATCCATTCTTCATCACGAGCTCCGCTCGAATAGCTGAGATGAATGGTGCGACCTTGGATTTGACTCCACAGAAGTGAAAGGACTTTCTCTTTGGGGGTCGAAAGGTTATAATCTTTCGAAGGCAGTCCCCGCTCGCATGGTATGTTGACAGTCAATCCATTCCAAGGATCACGTCAAATCCTTCCATATCCGTCATCGTCTTGTGATCCTTAATTATCATGATAACCGATTGACATACTGTATCCGTGTTGATTGAGCTTCCTGTGGGTACGAATACGGCTAAGATGAAATCAAGGATGCCTAACTTCTCAGAGAACGATGGAGTGATAAATGAATGACTAGAGCCGAGGTCTATCAACACACGAGCATCAACTTGATTCTCGTCGCCCATACGACGCAGTGTACCTTTTATTTATATTTTAAACATACAGAGTTAAATGCACAACAATTTTAAATATCCATATACATAAAGTCATCAAACACACTATAATATATGAATATCAACTAATAAATTTAACTTTAAAAGCGTAAGGATACCTTGGATGACATCATTTGATGTCAGGGGATTCGTTGCGGTGACGGCATATGCTTGAGCTTGAACAATAGGTCGAGAGGATCTCTAAGTAGATACCGATCTAGCCCGCTCTTTGATTTCCTTGCTCTCCTCAGGGCAATTTCTAACCATGTGGCCCATCTTTCCACACCTGAAGCAAGCCCCCTGTATCTCTCCTGCAGTCCTCTGTCTTATGTGCTTTCCCACACTTGGCACATGATGGAGCAAGAGTAAATGAAGAGACCCGTGAAGATCCCTGCACGATAGAAGCTCCACTAACAGAAGAACCAGACGATCTGAATGGTCTGGATGATACAGGCACTGCCGGCCTCTAATAAGAACTCAGGATTGAAGATATAGCTGGTCTAGAGTGAGTAGGGTATCTAGGAGGTCTTGAGAACCTAGCCCTCTTGTTCTGTCCAGGGTCATGAGATTGTCCTTGAAATGACCTCTCTTTGTTTTGCCTATATTTCCAGGCAAACTGCTTCTGATTCTCCTCTTCAGAAATGAGAGCTTTAGACATGACTACAACATACGTCTCCAACTCCCATAAGGCCACCTCTTTCTATATGTTTGGCCTCAACCCAAGCTGGAACTTTTGAGCTCGCATCGACTCGGTGGCTACGTGCTACGGAGCAAACCTTAATAATCTATCAAACTTTGCACTACACTCATGCACCGTCATAACACCTTGTTCCAAATTGATAAACTTCACCTCCCACTGATGCCTCACTATCTTGGGGAAGTACTTGTCATTGAAAGTCTCGACAAACTCAGTCCGCATCCAAGGGATATTGGAAAGTTCTTGTTCATAGTGTCTGGATACTGATTTCCACCAAGGCCCCGCTTCCCCGTCAAGTTTGAAGGTTGCCCAACGCACCTTCTCGACATCAGTGCATTGAAGCACCTCAAACGCCTTCTCCATTTCCTCTATCCATCCCTCGGCCTCAATAGACTTGAGAAATTTAGAGGTCTCATCCTCCTAAACTCAGTAAAGCCACCGGGTTAGTGAGGTGGTCTAGCTGCTTATTGATTCAAAGCAACCGTCTGTTGAGCTACTTTGGCAGCCAAAGCTTCCAACACCTACTCCATTCTGCTACCGCCATCTCCTCTTCCTCCTCTTGGTCCTACCGAAACCACATTTTCACCCGATAGGAACCCTAATCCCCTGGTCTGTCATTGTGAAAAAAACAACATTGATCAGTTATAGATTGTAAAAACAATCCAACCTGAACCCATGGTTCAACCGAAAGCCTACGCTATGATACCAACTATGACAGCCCGGATTTCTGCACCCAGAAACTCGTGCCATTAGTATCATAACTCTAAATGATCCCCGAAACAAACCAAGAGTGTCTTCTCATCTAGCGAAAATCAGAGTAGACGCTGTCCAACATGACAGATCAAGTCATCATATAAGGCCCTAAAAAGAAAGAAGGAAATAAAAATAGTATATATAAATCAAAAGAATATACATCCTTAAAAAGGAACCAAGAAGAACCACTAGTGATGAACATCCATCACTCAAAACAATAGTTCCTGATAATGGTTCCTACAAAATGTATAGAGCTATAAGCAACATCTATGATAAATAATACAGAAAGGTTGCCATCAGGCACACAAATAATCCAAAAAAACACATATCTAGATCCCAAAATAAAACTAATACCCAAGCTGCTAATAGAACTCGTCAGCAGGGGTGTCAGTGTCCTCCTCCTCCTCAGCCTCTGGCTCTAGCTGATAATCGAGATCGCTCTCAATACCCGAAACTCTAGCCTCAGAACCTATTATATAGAAATAGGGTGAGCTACCATCTAAGCTCAATAGAAGAAACTCAAGTAATTTTCATCTTAATTGTAAAACATGGTTTACAAAATATCACACGGAACCGATATCCAGATCAGAGAATGTAGACAGAATAAACAGATGCAGACAAATAATCAGAATGCGAAACTTTTAGTAAACAGAACAGATGCAGAATTATAAGAAACATACTTTAATCTCAGAGTTGTCAGATGCATGCATACAGTAGTTATTGACTTAAATTCTATACTTAAATAACTCCCGTGAATATAGCACGTGATAGCCAGATGTGTGTCGATGGGTAACTCTGACCATCGTCGTTTAATGAATAATTACAGATCATTACATCAAGCCTCTACAAAGGAGAGCAACTTGTGCCAAGGGTTTACAAATTAGATATACGGATATCCCACCGTGCCGATTGTGGGTATTTTGCCATGTCAAGGGGATTCGTCACATAAACTTTCAATCAATATGCATAAAGACCTCAGAATCAGATAGCAGAAACTGATAACAGAATCAGATAACAAAGCTTTTATCATGTGCAAGGCATATTTTTCAAATGGAAGAAATCAGATATACAGATGTTAGGAAACCATGCAGTCAAAGTTGGATACAAGTTAAGTTGAATTTCTCCTACCTCAGATCAGGTCTTTCTAAGCAAATCCAAAGCTTTTTAAAGTGTTCTGGTCTTGACCTAGACCATACGTATAGTGTACTAAGTGTTAGAAGTGTCAGAACAGTAATTGGTACAGAGTCCAGCCTTAAATTTCCCAGAAAACCAAAACAACCAAAATAGGGGAATTTGATCGATCAAATTCCCTATTTGATCGATCGGATTCACATCTGATCGATCAACTCATCATTTGATCAATCGGATGCCTCACTCATAAACAGACAAATCAGAGAACATCTGATCGATCAATTTTCATTTGATCGATCAGATTCTCAAGTTGATCGATCAATTCCCATTTTTGATCTATCAAAACCAACCTTTCATCATTACAGAACAGAGAAAAATTTGATCGATCAATCCTTATGTTTGATCGATCAGATTTTCAAATGTCAAAAATTCAGAAAAAAAGGCCTCCTGTTCTATACTATTTGATCGATCAATTCTCAATTAATCGATCAGTTCACACTTGATCGATCACTTTATATTTTGATTGATTAGTGCCAAATTCGATCGATCAAATCACTAATTTGATCGATCGAGCATATCGGGCCTGAACTTCTAAGAAAGAACACCCTTCTATTCCATAGAAGGCTTTATACAATTCGATCGATCAAATCCCAAATTTGATCGATCGGATTATACTTTGATCGATCAAATATTCAATTTGATCGATCAGAAATGCCAATAAATGTCATCAATACAGTTCATTGATTTTTAACCCAGTTCAGCCCTGAACTTTATGATTCTTCACGAATCATTCAAGCATACGAAAAACACATATTTAATGACATCTAAACTACAGAAAACCCATAATAACTCACCTCTTTGATGGTTGTTTCCTTGGTTCATGGAGCTTTCGGTTCGAGGTGGGTTTCGAATTCAAACTCGAGAGTTTGTCAAGGCGAGTTCTCTGATGAACCGGATATACAACTCTACGCTAATACACAGAGGTGTTCACTCACAGATGTCAACTCCTTTAAGCTCTAGGTCAGACTATCATGAAAAATAAAGTTCTCTCCTACGCAAGTTTCACATGAAGAGTTTCTCTAAAACTCGAATCACGTCCACCTTGTGATTTGCAAGAAGCAACCAGACCAGATTAGAGGAAGGAGATGAAGAGAGGTGACGTTCCAATCCCTTCCTTCTCTTATAAGCTAACCATAAAAATATCTTAGATATTTCCATTTCAAAAACTTTCGCTCTGGTGTTGAGAGCGCATACGTTACACTCACGTGCATGACATTCCACAAAGATCCAATAGTAGTATTGGTATTAAAAATCTTCACACGCTTACGGATTAAAAGTTTTGGTATTAAAAATCTTTTTATTAAAATTTTAAATTTGTCTCGATTTCCGTGCCAGGAATGTATACCAATGCAATTAGAAGTTTCAGAAAATTAGAGTCGTTACAATAGTAGTATTGGTATCGATTCAGCTGAATTTTGATCCATGGTATGTATCATCCTTAATCACGTAAGAGAATTATATAGATATACAACATAATTATGTCATGAGCATTATTTTATTATTTGCCTAGTTCCCTTACTTTTTCTTACTCCAAAAAACACATCATATTGTCCAATGTGAGATTGATACTTGGGGAGGATAATTACTTGGGAAGATGATACGAGCTCTTATACCTATAATTAATCGTCTGAGATGCATAATGCAATAGTTATCTGTTTAACTCGAAAGGTAATAATTATTTGTTTAACTCCAAAGGTCTTATACCTATAATTAATCGTCTGAGATGTATAAGGCAATAGTTATCTGTTTAACTCCAAAGGTATACTGGTAGAGCAAAGTTGCTTGAACAAGAGAAGTACTATATACAAAATGAATAGTCTAATCACCTTGATGGCATACAACCACATAGACAAATGCAGGAGCTCTTCATATATTCAAATATTGATAGATTCCCTGGGCTTAACAAACCTGAGGAATGCACTTTAGCTACTCAATTTTGGGATCAATTCTTTTAAACTATTGTAAATATTTTGTTTTAATATAACCCTCTTTATTTTACATAAATATTTAAAAAAGAATTTTGAAAGTCTACTTTATATATGCATGAACTATTCTATACAACATTATGGGGCCTAAAAATTATATATAACATGATCAAGAGAACAAGCTCATAAATTCTTACAGCCAGGTGAGATCCAACAGGTTGGTTACAGCAGTAGGAAAAGGTCCAAAAGTTGACATTGCATAAACTTCCCTGCAATTGAAGAGTGTATATAGTAAGAACCAAAGGTCACCCATCTCAAACATTAACTGCACATAAAAACTAAATGGGGACTTATACATAGAACCAAGGTCTATAAGAAGTGTATTCTATATATGTTTAAAAACTAAATGGGGGACTTCAACCCCCACTCTACGACAATATGCTATATTTGTTATACAAACAAAGTCCATGATTTGTAGTTAAGACAACCACAAACCTAGATCAAAATATGATAGAAAAACATTTTAAATAGAAATGATATCTATCTAATATATAGATTTATATATATAGATTTATATATGTATTCCTCTCTCTCTCTCTCTCTCTCTCTCTCTCTTGATTCCCCAACCCCCATGCCCCATCCCCATCTCTATCACTTTCCCCAACTCCCATGCCCCACCCTAATTCAAACATTATTATAAAAAATAAACAAATAGAAAAGAAATCTAACCTAAATGAGGCAGAACAGCAAGAGAAATGTGAAATCAACACATACACTGACATGCTTATATTAGAATATTAGAAAGGTAAAATGATTTACCATATTGGTATTGTGGTTATCTATGCCAGGTATAGAAGTAATAACTTTCAGGAATGTGTCCATCCCTTGCACCGATTGCTCACGCATAGAAAACTAAAACATTGCATCTTTCAGCCAAATCTTTAGAATGAAATGGAAAAAGAGGAACAACAAAGATAATAGACAGTTCTGTTTATATTTGACGGACCTCAGCTTTTAACCTGGAGATGGCATCTTTTTATTTGCATACTGCATGTGAATGGTTAGAAATTTGAGTAAGAAATTAGTTCATGAGCATTTCTTTTGAGTGAACTATGGAGAATGATAGTACTACTCCCACGAACATGAGCTAATAATCAACAGATAATGTTCATCTCCTTTAAAAGCCAATGGTCAACAACACCATAACCACAATAGTATAGCTATTATATGGAAGAGAAACATAATCAGCACTCATCTAACACTAGCAACTTGATGCAAAATTCCACACCTGATATAATCCACCAATAATTGTCTAATATGCATTAGCAGCAATTAACTCCAAAACAGAGTACATGTCACTGCAAACCAACTAAAAAACCCATCAAATCTTCATCAGTACTTCTCCAAGAGCCAGGAGACAAAAACCAGATTGTCTCTAGTCGAAAAATGATCCATCCCATAGGTATCACTCCAAATGGGTCAACAGCATGACCGAGAAGGTCCAGGAACCAAGAGTTAGGGATTTCTAGTAAATTTCTTACAAAAATGGAAAAATGACTATGACTGGTACAAAATAAAGCCAGAAAATATGGAAATGCATAGGGAAAAAATAGGTAGCAGAAATTAAACCTTGTGACAAAGATTCGGACGAACAACGATCGCCATCATCAAATTCAAAGCAGTCAAATACCATCCAAAATTAACAGCTTTCATGTAAATCCAAAATACCATTAATTTTAGATGGCCTTTGACTGCATTGAATATGATGATGGAGATCACCCTTTGATCCAATCTTCTGCACTGTTGATCTTGAGAACATTGGTGTCAAACCACACGAAACACATGATGTTTTCACATGGAAAACATCTCAAAAAGTGACTCGAGTACAAGGAGTATTGGTGCTCGATTTGGGTACCTAATACCGACTCCAAAAGGATTTTGTAGGAAATTCATAAAGGAGTAGGAGATGGTTTGAATTGGCATTTTCTGTTACAAAAAATCTCTTCTATGAATCACCTGAATTCTAGTGTCTTCAAACAAACAAGGGATTCCTCTACTCATATTCTAACTCCTCCAAAGATTTCTAGCACTCCAACTAATATTGTTAGTTAAAGTATGTTGTACTGTTGCCCATAAAAAAAAGAGAAGTAAACTATATTGTTTAGAAGGAATTCGCCCAACTGGTCTATTATTTCTGCTCATGATATTTAGCCATCTGATAGTCGACATATGTTGAGCACAAATATTTAGTACACTCGTAAGTGGAGTGGTGTCTTCTCCCACATTTTTGAGTCCCCACTATTTTATGCCTCTAACTTGAACACCAATTGGGTTGAAGAATATGGGGCTTGGAATTCAGTCCATCGGGTTGAAGAATGAAGGAATATTATCTAAAAGTGGTTGTGGAGATTCGACACGAAAAGGAAGCTCTTTGGAGAGTCATCTTGGCAAATGAGTACGGTATTTCGACGTCAGATTGGACCATTAATGTTTAAAGTTATAAAGCTTCAAAATACTAAACCCTATTTCAAAATCATTAGAACTTTTTACATTACAAATAAAATACTAAAACTGATTAACTGATTCATCAACTTATGGAAACCCAATCCATAACAGTGCTCCACAAGTTCAAATAAAAAAGAAGCTCAGCAAAATATAAGAAATCACTAGAAAAAGATCGGCAAATATGAGAAGGTTGTCACTATGAAAGTAATAAAAAATGCAACAGAAAAAAAGTGACAAAATTACTGACAAAAGATGCCAATGAATAGTTTACTACATAAAGCTTCCCTAATTCTCGGACAAATATTGGGGAAGATGGTTATGGGTATGACCGGATCATCAATTTTGTACACCTGACAACGTTTTGGTATAGCATGGTGTCATTTGGTGGAGGAGGCCATCATCTCGATCCAAGAGTCCATGGAATAACTATCTCTATCATCTAATAAGGAGTATAAAAAGATAAAAAGTAATGGCTACCTTGTGACTGTCCAAACCTGTTTTAGCCACTCACTTTTTTGGACCTTTGTACTCTCTTAATCACACGATCAAGATGATTTTTAAATGGAAAATTAGGGCTGAATCTGATCTAAACGTTGGCCCTGTGCACCATATGGCACCATGTGGTGTCAAAATGGTGCTCCATGTATAGAATTGTTGGCCTGGTCACCATCATTGTTGATTGGGTTGGTCACCTTATACCAACTCACAAAAGGACCGAGTCCAAAGAGAGAGAAATGGCTAAAATAAGTTTGCAATCTCACCAAATATATGCACATACATTCTAACAAAGACTTAGTAACAAAGGTAAATGACAAGAGACAGAGAAAACCTCCTTATTACAGTTAGAAGAGTTCTCTTTAAGACCTTATATAATACTATATTAGCTCATGGAAGTTCACATCGGTTTAGTCCAAGTTTAAACTAGTGTATACTAGTTCAGTTTATATAATACCGAGCCAGACTGGTTTGGTTATGTGCCAAGTTTTAGTCAGTTTCGGTCATGTTCGGGAGCATCGATTTTTGGTTTTAATTTACAATCTTACACCCTGGCCCTCAACACTATAAGATTAGGTTAGTGGATGAGAATCCACTTAAAGATTAAATTTAGTATATAAAAACTCAACTAAGCTTATCCCGATTTTATAATATTGAAATGCAAGTTTCTGCCTAAAAATTTGTCAAAAGCACAATGATGAATCAATGAAAATAATCATTATCTCTGTTCAAAAATATTAAAGAACACAGTCTACTGACACAACAATATTGTATTTTCGACTATATAATGGCTTGCATAAAAGTAAGTCTGAACAAACCTTATATCTAGACTGTATCTCAGAAATTACACCATGTTCGGACGATTATCAGCAACGTAATAAGCGGATAAGTATAACAGTATGCAAGAAGACAACAACAGAAAGTAGTAAACATGAGTTTTACCACAGAGCTGCAACACATACCAGTCTATCATAAGTTATATTCAAATCCTGTGACAGATAAATACTTAGTAACATAGATAAAAAGATATCCAGAAACTACGATCAACAGTCAACACTAGCTGATCAGGCTACAGAACAATAGCCTAAAAAGACGTAAAATCTGGCAGTATTGGAGGATCAAAATCCTGGATTTAGTCACCCACATCTGACTCAATAGTCAGGACAGAAACCAAAGAATAAAAAACTCTTGACTTCTCTATTTTTTTCTCAAAAGAAAAAACAAATTACAAATCTTAATTCCAAATCCATGATGATTTTAATCTCTCTGAGTTTTTGTGCCTTTGCATGTATAAAAGAGAAGACTAAAAGTTCTAATTGTTTTCTATTGAGGAATCCTATTCTATTAAGACGCTAAGTAAAAACTAGCAAAGTAAGTTCTATTTACGAACCTCCTATTTTATAGGGCTACCAGATAAAATCGAAACAAAGAATAAATTTTTTTTTGTAGATTGTTCCAGAACACTAAATGATAGTTTTTTTTACAATAAAAAATTTTGATACAAAATCATAGTTCTAAATGATAAAACTGCATTGGTTTTTCTGCTTCTTTGCAACAACAGAATCATGTTGCACTTTGTTGAGATAAAATCAACAGCAACAACATTAACTCAACTATTCATATCCCAAACTCCAAAATGAAACGCACAACTTATGAAAATGGCATAGCTTTCAAGATTTTGTTGAGGAAACCATGGATCACAAGTAACCAAAGCTTTTATTATCTCATAAAGCAATATGAATGTTATGGTTGAACTCATAGGAATTTTTAAGATTAACATCTGCACAAAAGGAAAGAAAAATGAAGAATTAGAGGGAGAATGAAAATGGAAAATTGTAAATCAAATGGAAACTCCTTTAATCTTTCAATGATGGGTGAATATGAAAAATTATAGGTTTATTTGCACCATGTCGGCTTAAGCAGTTAACAGGGACAACCGCATTTGGCTTACTTGACCATGTACGCTTGAGCAACTAAATTATAATAGGACAGGCATTGCAACCCACATTTTGTAGAGAAAATGAGTGATTTTGTTTGGTATATATAGAATTTGGGTAGAGTGAAGGGATCGGGCAATCTCCACTAATTTCTTATACTTACAGGTTAGGCGCTAAATAGGTTGATTATAATCTGGCTTCTTGAAGCTAGCTCATTCACACTTAGTGGGTTGGGCCAAAGCTGTTTTTATATAAAATAACTCATTTGATGGAGTTGGGTCAAGTTCAAATCAGGCTTAAATGGGCCAATTTTTAATCAGGCTTTTGGAACTAGCCCATACTCGGAACGACTTACTAATCGGTCTAGGCCAACCATCCCATTTAAGCAATTTATCAAACATATGAGGTACAACTTAATAATCTCATACATTAATAACTAACCACCAATTTAAGAGAGAAAAGTGAACCTATATTTCTACTGAGAATTTTATCAAACATTTGAGGGACAACTTCATAATCGCATACATTAATAACTAACAAATGATTTAACAGAAAAACGAAATCCTATATTTATACTGGTCATTTTATCAAACATCACAGCTTTGTAAACGAATACATTAATAACTAACGACTAATTTAAGACGTTAAAAAATATCATAAAATATATGCCATAAAATTTTGAACATATGATTCAATGAGAGAAGACGAAGAAAACATGGTTGCATGAGAGAAGAGTGAGAGGGGTATCAGATTTCGACCATCTCCTCTGCTCTTTAGAGAGGAAAAGGTCTTCATTTTGGGAGAAAAAATGTTCTCAATAGCAGTAACTAAGAGTCAACTTTGGGTAATCGACTCATTCCAAATCTAGATTGGAACATCTCGCTGGAATCCGTAGCTGCTGAGGTGATTCCAGATGTATCAATCGAAGAAATCAAGCTTGAGACGACGAACTCCGAACTCTTCATTTGATCTCTGTCTATAATCTCTTATACCGGCAAGAAACGGCTATGATCGTCCGCTTATGGAGAGAACTTGCTACGAACATCAGATTTTGGCGATTGCTCTTGTGATTCTGCTGCTGAAAAAGCGAAATCTGTTTTGCATTTGGGGTTGATATGCAAAACGGAAATAAGAGTAGCTAGGGTTTTCTGGCTAATTGAATTGATGAAATTGAAGGAGTTTTTTGACTGATTGAGGACCGGTAGAGGAAGAATTGAATGGACTCAATGAAGTTTCCTTGGATCTCCAATTCGATGATCTCCAATGCGTTAAGATAAGAGTAGTTAGGGTTTTGAAGAGATAGAGAGAGGGAGGCGGTTTTATAAAAAATCACGAATTTGAGAGAAAACAAAATGAAGGTAGGCTAAATAGACTTACCCTATGCCGACAACTTGCTATCACTACAAAAAAAAAATAAGACTATTAAGGCAATTTTTTGCTATTAATCTTGTCGTACAAAAAACTGCCGCTAATAGTTCTGCCGCTATAAACACCCAGTGCCGCTAAAACACTCTATTTTTGTAGTGTATATTAGCCGTCGACGTAACATATATACGATGACCCTACGCCGACAGTAGGAATTAGGTAGCCGTTGGCGTAAACTTTATTTTTTATAGTGAATGAGGTCATATACAAGATTCCTGTGCACGAAATCCTCTTGAACACCTGAAACTCCCACTTAAAACTCACTCGAAACCTTCTAGAAGTCCAATAAAAACCCTCTTGAATCCTATTTGAAAGAGTATCCATATTTGCATTTGGCGATGTTTTCAAACATGAAAATCATTGACTAACTTGAATCAAAGGATGGAGATAGTTTTTCAGTCCAATCTTCTAAAAAACTAATCATAAGATTGTGGCTTACCTATCAGACGATCATATGTTGGTTCTATGTGACACACATCCCAAAAATGATTGTGGTCATGGACGTACCATGAGCTTCTGAAGTCATTTTTTGGAGGGGTGCTACCTGGAATCAATTACCTCCGGCTAACTGATAGGTGAGTTATGATCTAAAGATCAGTTCTATTGAAGAATTGTCTGATTCAGGGCAGTCAATAGTTTTCCCACGCAAAAACAAAACTAACCCATACCACAAGCATTGTTTCAATGAAGATGTCCCTAGAAAATCATCAAAAATGGAAGAAACTATTCATTGCTATTGTAGAAGGAGCATAACTATTTCGATATCTTGATGGTTCCGTACGTCTCGAAGAACAAAAGAGTTTGAGTGACGAATAAATAGAGAGTGCCTTTATTAGCAACTCAGGGTTCTTCTCAACTTGGTGATACCATGTTTGATGGTAAGCATATGATCATGTTCACTTTTTAGGATGTTTACCAAATGAAATTAATATATGACCGTCTGATGGTAGGCCCGTGATCTCAAGATTTATTGTGTGGAAGATTGGGATGAAAAAGATAATCATCTAATTTAAAGCAGCCAACCGTTTAGCATGTGCAAACCCAAGTTGAGAAGGAAGAATCTCAGATTGCAAATATTAAAGGTACCATTTGTTTATTCTGATTAATGAATTCTTGCTTACTTAGCAAAAAAATTGTCTAAAACCTAGTTAAATGAATGCAAGAACAACCCAAAATCCTCAAATGGAATGTGGAAACTTAGGTATTTGTGGTATTTGAAAGCAAATTATCATTTATATAATTCCCTCAGGGGATTATTTAGAACAAAAGTTACAACTCATTTATCTGAAAATACAATTCTTATTCATGAAGCCACACCCATGATAAAATCTTAAGTGCCAAATATATGGCCTTGTTAGCATAACCTTTGAAGTGTTGATTTCATGTGCAATGCCATGAAACATCCTTAGTTTCTCCACCCCAATTCAAGTATCTTCTTGCTCCTCCGATACACTTTGGTGCACTTTTCAACATTTTCAGCAGTTGATGAAGCAAAATTATCATTTCTAACGGCACGAATTCCCAAATTGCGATTGAGCTCGGGTTTCTTATTAGTGGCTATAGAGCTCGGCGCTGATCGGAGGGTCCTCACCCAGTCAAATTCCTTGGCATTAGGGCCCACATTTCTCCGTGAATGGTATGGTTTCGATGTCTGGGGTCTACTTTCTTTCTTCGTCTCGCGTATCTCTATCTTGGACCCTCCTTCCATTCTGATCGTTATGTTAATCTCTGTAAATATCGCCGTCTTCGTTTCGGATTGCGGTTTTGCATTCCTATCCTTTTGGTGTTGATACAATCGATGCAGTCGAAGAGCCAAATGGTAAATACCATCTTTGATCTCTCCTTCCAAGCCCATCTCGATGTCTCTCTCTAGCTCCCCACGGATTTCAAGCTCCTCGTTCGACATGTTCATGGACCCAGAATTGCCACCCAATTGATCTTTATTAACAGCAATCTTATTGTTATTACCTTCCTAAGTACAAAAAATTTGAATGCTTAACTGTAAAGAGGAATTATGTTATATATAATGCATTGTTGTACTACTTCCTGCTTCGCCGTTCAATCAGACACATTGATTCACTTGATTATCGATACCAACACTTCAATCAATGTGCCAAACTCTTGGATTGGATATAGTAACCAAGTTTGGATTCCTCAATCATTCTATAGGGTGTCAGTTCAGTTTTGCTTGATTTAAAATGGGAAAGATTCACCGAAAATTTCTCGGAAAAAATTCATAATAAACTATTAAAGTATGTGCAATAGTTAGGTCCTTTCAGGTTGAACTGGATTTCGAGTTCACCCACATCCATAGCCCTTGAGAATAGGAGAATCTTGAGTGCACATCATCCTATAAATAGTGAAAACCATGAAACTCAAGATTCTCCCATATCCAAAGGCTGCAGATGTGGTTAACTGAGCTCGAAATCCAGTTCAACCTAGTTGGACCTAACCATTGCCCCAAAGTATATGTAAACTTATTTAAAAGTTTTTTTTTTTTGTGATCAAAGCGTTAACTTATTTGAAGTTAACACGATGTCTTTAAATATAAAACAAAAAAGTGCATTACCTAATCTGCAGTCATTAATAATTTATAACCATAAAATGATAACATGATTAAACCATGTATCACAATGATGAAAATTCAAAAAATTTGTCAAATTTGAAAAAAAATTGGAGTATAAAAATCAAGTGAATATTTGGCAGACCATCTATTTAGAGAATTTTACTAAAATTTCAAATAATTTGTAGAATTTTGTAACATAATTCCCAACAATTTTATTGGTCGCCCACTTCTCAACGGGCAATGAACTTATGCTGAGCATTCTATTGATCAGAGTGTCACAACCATTGATCAACTGATCAGTATTTATATCAACTCCTCCATCTAAGAAATGGCTCATCGACCCAACTGACCAGATTGATGAGAATATATGTTGATCTTTCCCATTGATGCCGTGAAACATAAAGTATAACAGCTCGGTGAGCACTACAAAAAATAAGATTAGCGGCAGCCAAAAACTGCCGCTATTAACAAAAACTATTGTTAATACTCTTCCCGCTAATAGTCTTAATAACTTTTTTATTAATAGCGACAGTTTTTTACAGCCAAAAATAGTCAAAAATTACCACTAATAGTCTTTTTTTTTTTTTTTTTTGAAAGTTATGCAATCACATGCAGCTAAAGTAACTAATAAACCCAATAATGCATAAAACAAAAAATTATAAAAAAAAAAACACTCAAGTACCTCTAATTGCACCTATTAAATCTTTGCCAACACCTATACAAAAAAAATATTGGTTGTTTTGAATAAGATGATAGAGATAATTTTTCGGTCCAAAAAAATAAGTTACAAAATGGGTCTTAACATTATGGTGGAATCATGACCGTCAATTTTTGGTTTCATGTGACACATCCCAAAAAATAAGCTAAAAGTCATGTTTGAACATGATATGTGATCAACTGTGGTGAAGATTGGGGTGAAAAACGATCGCCAATGTCCGATTCAAAACAATTAATGATTATTAACTTAAGTTCCCTTAAAGATTCGGTGGTTGCAAATAATGGTATCATAAACAATAGGGGGATGGGAAGGGTGTAGCAATCAAATGCTGCACCAAAACATAAGTTTATGTGGCATGCGGCACCTAAACATAAGTCTAGATGTTGTAGACTCAGACGCAAGGTTGATCTGTCATCATCTGAAAAAAATTAGAAAGCATTGACCATTTTCGATCTAACGTTGGTCAGTTGTTTAAAGAAAATGTATTATGGAACATTTTATCAATGGGAGCCATTACTGGCAGGAAACTTGTCTCATATACTGAGTTTAAAACAAAGACTTGCAAGTTTGAAGACCTCTGCTATATGAAAACATCATTTAAACCGTTTGATTTGGAGCCCATTATTTAAAGATATTAAGTACAAAAGATTAGCACAAAATATAATCTTCATCATGTGATTAAATATAGTCAAAGGCTATTATTTGATTCAACGATTGACTATAATAAACCATAAGATAAATATCGTGTTTTACTCCAACCTTATCCACTAAGGATCTATAGATCATGAACTTTAAATTAAACGTACCAGATTGCGTTTCACATGTCACATGTCCCTAAACTATAAAGCCTTTTTTTAACTTCGGTGCAAGGACCAAATTTCGAGTGCAAGTAATGGCTCCGTTTATCAACTCATTATTCATTTTGAGACTATTAAATTGCCGCCAAATTGATTTCTTTTTAAGGTGTTTTTATTTTGTGGAACTCTTAGGATGGGTCTCGTCCAAACTTCAGCTACCTTAATTTTTAAGAAAAGAGAGGAGCGGCTCTTGTTAGAATCTTCATCATCAGGAATATAACTAAGGTAACAAAATCAGTATCTATCGGTCCTTGGATGGCCGATACAAATCGGCCGATATGTATTGGCCGATACCTATACATATTGGCCTTCATATATATATATATATATATATATATATATATATATAGGTATCGGCTGATACCGATACCGAGTTATATATAGATACGTATCGGTATATAACTCGGTATCGGCCGATACGGGACCGATACGTATCATCAACACGTATCAGTATCGGCCGATATTTGATACCTTGAATATAACACATTTTAGACACCCAAACCCATGAAAAGGGGACTCTCACAGATTCCAATACCCTTGAAATCCACAAACTCACTCTCTCGGGATCGAGTGGTTAAGGTGCATATTCAATCCGGATGAAGACTCTTTAACTCCCCATAATAATAAGGACAGTGTTATATGACAGGCGGTTTTGTGCAGGTGAAGTGTAGAAAACTGACATGGCACGACCCAATTGGTTGCTAGTGCAGTGGGCCTCAAGCAACCCAGGTCAAGGCAGCCAGTCGCATGGCACCACGCCAGTCACCTGCACTTTGTCTGCACGGAACCTGCCTGCAGTTTGCAATTTTCCTAATAATGATCTCTTCAAAACGGATTGGTTTGGTGACACTGCTACAATCATGATCTGAACACCCAACTCCATGCAAAAGAGACAAATCTGAAAACAAAAAAAACGAAAAAACAACAAACAAAACCCACAAAGATTTCCGCCATTAAAGCTTCAAACTTCAAACAAATCGATCGAGATTCGAAATAGATAAACCTTTTAAATCTGCCTTCGCTGGATTCTCTCGTTGCTCCATGCTACCATCTACCCTTCAGTTGCTTTGGTGTTCTCTCATATTTTTAAACCAATAAATGGATATTGGCCAACTTGAGCTGGGTCCTATCTTTTCCAGGAAAACGAAGACGACGTTAATCAGTTTATGAAGTGGGTTTTCAAAAAATTCGAACGTTAGAGGTGTTGTTTTGGGAGTATTATTTAAATTTAGGCGCCAAAAAACATACTCAGTATGTAAGAAAAAACAATACACGTGCTTTGCGTGGAAGGAATAAAGGGTTTGGATTGCCCTTAAAGCACAATTTATAGGGTCCAGATGTGTCACATGGAAAATAACCCTAGCCCTAAGTTGGAGTGGTGAAGGGCACCTACTTTCCTTTCCCTCTAGGTCCAAGCACATTAACCATGGTTTAAAATTTATCTATGTTGGATACATGTACCTAGGGGTGCAAAAAAAAAAACTGAAAACCGAGCCTTCCGAACGACCCCGAACCGGACCGAAAGCCATTGAATCAGACATCGAACCGAACCGAGTCGTTTTTGGTACCTAAAAATCGAAAATCAGTTGAGTAGGGTGAGAAAACCAAAAAAACCAAAAAAAATTTAAAATCGGTAAAAATACAAAAAATTTGAAGAAAACCAAAAATTGAACCGACCAAAACAGGAAGACGGATCAGTTTGGTTTGGTTTCAGTTTAAGGGGTTGAAAGATTCAGTTAACTGAAATCGAAATGTTTCGATTAGGGTTCGATTTTGCATAAACTGAACCGAAAATGGAAATTTTGGTTTCGGTTCAGTTCGGTTAACCGAATCTACACCCCTACATGTACCCCAGATGGATTTGTAAACTGCTCATTATAGACAATGAGCAGCACACATGTGCAGTGCGGATCAAGTGGATCCTGAGATCCGCAAGAATTTTAAAGCTATGTTACTTAGGCCTCATTCGGGAGGCAGATTTCACTTAGAATCTGAGTTGAAACTCAGAAAGTACCAAGAATGAGGGATAATCTGAGTGATTCCTGCGTTCGAGAGTTTTTGTTGGGAACTGAGATTCTGATGTCTTTCCGAGTGAAAACGACGTTTGAACGTCCGAGCAAATTGCTCGGATTAGCTCAGATTCTAAGCTCAGATTTGGGGGGTTGATTATCCTTCACTTTAGTACATGCACCTGATTAGAATTTAAAAAAGACGATTGCTGCTATAATTGCTTCTTTGAATTGCTGCTGCACCAAAAGCTAAAAAAAAAAAATGCAAATCAAATATTGAAACTACAATAATCCATGAAATATAGAGCCAAAAATAGAGATTTACAACAATTATAATTAAAAAAATTACTGTAAAATATGATCTACAGAACTAGATCTCTTACAAAATAAATAAATATAAGAGAATCAAGAGATAATTTAGTATTTGTACAAAGGATTGAGGGGAAAATGAAAAATAACAGCTAGAAATGCTTAACACCACTCTGAAGGCGACTATGGTTTGTAACCCTTTTATATCAAATGGGTTTTAGGGTTTTTATGAAGGCTGTTACCCTCTTATATCAAGTGGGTGGGTTTTAGGGTTTCTAGGCTGGGTTGTATCGGGTGGAATCCCATTAGTATGAAGGATAGTGGTTTGGTTTGCTCATCTAGACCACACACGTGGCAGTGGTTTTGATTGATATGGATATGTGTGAAAGGTTACCATGTGAAACGAGAGCAAGCTAAGTTTGTGTATAAAAGATTATTAATGGAAACCTTTATTAAGATCTTGAAAATGAGGCAACAATCTATAGTAAAATGTTAGAAAGTGTATTGATCAAATGGCTAGGATTATTTTAGAGCTGGTATATGTCGATCTACCTGATCAACGGCGAATGGTGTATGAGAATCATTAGACAATTATTTTGTTGAATAATAATTTTATGGGCTATTGTATCAACCGTTGTTTTCAGTTTTACTATATTGAATCACATAATGAAGATTGTATTTCGTGCTAATCTTATCCACTAAGGATCTATAGATTATGAACTTTATATCAGAAGGCCTATTTTGCGTTTTCACATGTCACGTGTTCCTAAAATACAAAGACTCTTTTTAACCTCGGTGCAATCACTTAAAAAGCGAGTGCAAGTAATGACTCCCTATATATATATATATATATATATATATATATATATATATTTGAGTACCTTTAAATCCACCCGCCAAATCTTTGAGTTCACCCACGCGGAAACACATCGACTGCATTGATTTAGATGATGGAGATTGCTTATCGTCCCAATATTTCACGCGATCGATCTTTAGATCATGCGTGTACCATCAGATGGTCGATTTTGTATTTCATGTGGTACACGCCCATAAAAGTGACCTTAAAATCAATTTTAAGTGTGCACGTGATGTTAATGTCACTTTTCTGAGATGTGTGCCACGTGAAAAAAAACATTGGCCGCCTGATGGTATGCCGATAATCTCAAAATCCATCGTGTGAAAGATTGGGAGGATAAATGATTTCTATCGTTCGATTCAATTCAGTCAATGTGTTTCAGCATGGGTGAATTTAAACATTTGGTAGGTGGATTTAAAAGTAATTTTTCTGTAGTGAACCGTCAATGGTTCTGTTAACTGTAAAAGTGGTTTTGGATGATTCAAACCCTATTCTCTTGATTTGGTTCATGATCATCTTGATTTGGTTCATGATAAAAAAATTTCGGTGATTTTAAACTGTCGCCATGAAAATTGTCTAACTCTGAGGGCTAGAAAGATTGACCTTTTCCCAGCGGTTACAACTGCCAGGAAAGGAAACTTATAGCCGACGATATAAAACTGCTGGGAACACCGTCGGGTATTAGTGACCTATTTTAGAAGTAATGGCCATTAAATCCAATTCGAAAAAAAAATCCGTCAAATATGTTCACCCCTATCTCGATTGGTTGCCCGTAAACTTTGAGAGAAACCCGAGTACGACAGATAAACCGATGATTAGATCACGTTTCTACGGTCATAGCATAACCACTGATTGAATCGATTCTGAGGATTTTCTGAGAGGAACTTAAAAACAAAGGATTTTGAGTTTTATAAGAATCTGTCAGGAATCTGAGTAACTTAAGAATGCATATAGGAAAAAACAGGAATATGAGTCTGCTAAGAATCTGTCAGGAATCTGAGTTGGAAGAATCTGAGCTTTTTCTGGGAAACACCTGAACGAGGCCTTAGGGTCTGTTTGGATAGGGAGAAAGGAAAAGAAATCATCGGAAAGGAAAGGAAATATGATACTTTCCTATGTTTAGCAACAAAGTTGTGCCACTGGAAATCATAGGAAAATTTAAAATTTTCTTTTCTATTGAAACAGACAAATCCCTTTAAAATAGGCGGATTTCATCGGAAAACTTTTGCTATTCTCAATGCCACTCTCTCTCCTCTATCTCTCTCTTTTTTTTAATGAATAAATTGAAACAAAATTAACTATTGAAAAAATTAAAGTAATAAAATTTTAAATTTTAAAAAAAAAGTAAAAATAATAAAGATAAAATAAAATAAAATAAAATAAAATAAGAAAAAAATAAAAAATAAAATAAGACTTAAAAAAAAATTAAAAAAAAAAATTATAAAATTATAAAAAATGAAATAAAAATAATTATACAAAAAATAAAAACTAAATTAAAAAATAAAAAATAAATTTAAAAATATTAAAAATAAAAAATAAAATAATTAAATAATTTAAAAAAAAAATTTTAAAAAAATAAAAATACAAAAAATAAAAAATAATTTGTTTTTAATAACATAAATAAAAAATGAAAAGTAAATTAAAATAAAAATTAAAAAGTCAAAAATAAAAATTAAAAATTAAAAAAATTAAAAAAATTAAAATACAAAAATATATATTTTTTAATAGAATAAATAAAAATAAATACAAAAATTTAAAAAAAAAAAATTATTAAAATTTTTTTTTTAATACAAAAATAAAAAAATAAATAAAAAATTTTAATAAAATAAATAAATAATAAAAAATAAATTAATATAAAAATTAAAAATTAAAAAATTAAAAAATAAAATAAAATAAAATAAATAAATAATAATAATAATAATAAATCAAATTATAAAATAAAATAAATAAAAGAATTTTTTTATTTTATTTTATTATTATTATTATAATTTCTATTTATTTTATCAAAAGAAAAAGAGAGAGAAAGAGTGATTTTATTTATTATTTTTTTACTTTTTGTTTAAAAAAAAATTAAATTTTTTTTTTAAATTTTAAAAATAAAGTAAAAAAAATATAAAAATAAAATTAAATATAAAAAATTTTAAAATTTTAAAAATTAAAAAAATGAAAAAAAAATAAAAATTAATAATAATAAAATAAAAATTAAATCTCTCTCTCTCTCTCTCTCTCTCTCTCTCTCTCTCTCTCTCTCTTTATTAACTCTCTATTATCATTCTCCTTTTTATATGTCTATTTCCGAATCTCTCTTTCCTAAATTTTCTCTTTATATAGTTCTTTTAATTTTTCTCTCTCTTAATTTCTTTTTCTCTCCTTGAGTCTTTTTTTCTCTCCTAAACTCTCTTTTACTCTTCTAATTTTCTTTTCTCATGAAATTTCCTTCATAGTAGAAAGTTGAATTTATTGGGTGTGTGAGATATATACTATCAATGGTGCTCATGTTCTATTTTCTGTGTGTCAATTACATAATCCAAATACCGGAAAACAATAAATTCCTATGAATTCCCAAAGAGTTGGAATTCATTGGATTTACAAAATCTTTTCCTATGTTTTCCGAAAAATTGTCAAACAGACCCTTAGTTCATTCACCCAACAAATCACGAATTAACTACCACCAATCAAATTCGACATAAGAAGCGAGTTGCTGAATTAATCCGGAGTCTTTTGTTTATAATAAATTTTTGAAAGCATAAAGAGATACTTTGAACCTAAGATTTATGTAGTTAGTAAATAATTTTAAAACTCATCCTACCCCTGAATTAGACTCTTTTAAAAATAGCGAATTGTGAATGACAAACCTGAACTAAGTAACTATGTTTTAAAGAGCATGGAGATTTGTGCACATCACAAGGTCGCTGCATGTGCACTGCTCATTGTTGGCAATGAGCAGCACCCAACACCCATGTTAGCAGTGCATCCTACGGACCTTGGGATGCAAAAGAATTTTAATGAGCATGGAAATCCATACATGTTACAGGTTCAATACCAGCTTAGCCATCTGAGGGAAAAAAATAATTTGTGCACTGTTTCATGGTCAGGGCGGTACGACGCCACAAGCGCTGTTCGCTCATTGAGGACAATTCATTGCGTATACTACTGGTTTTGAGGTCTTTCGGCACGCCAGACCCGGTTCTTTCCCGTAGGTCTCGAAAGGGGGACATCTAATGAATTTGAACATTGGGATCGATGAGCCTTCTTTATGGTGTAAGGCTAGATTTCGATGGCTTAATTAAAAAAGTTTGAAATCAAACTAGCTCGACCCTTTTCATAAGGTTCTCTTCAACCCGAGAGTCGGCTGAATAAATCGAATGTTGGAAAATGGTTACTTCTAGAGCTATTAGTGGACTAAGTAGTTGTGTTTGGCGAATTTTTGGAAGTTTGGGTTGGGCATGATTCCATTCGATGGAGTGTATTGGCTATTTTCGCTGAAGTGTGCATTGAATAATTATGGGTTGTTAAACTTTTTTTTTTGTTTAGTTTTTGAGAGGAAGGTTGCTAAACATTTGATTGTACGAGGCTTGATTGAGTGGAGTCGAATTAAGTGGGGAGTTGTTTAAATCCAATTTAGAGGTGGATTATAAGGTGAATTACTCTCACATCATGAGGTTAATTTGCAACGTTTTACCCTTTATAAATCTAATTCAAAGGTGGATTGTAGGTGAATTACTCTAACATCATGAAGTTTGCAAATTTATACAATTTGTGTTTGCTATTCCTAGCATTAATCGCATTTCTTTAAGTGTATGAGAAATAGTGTTTCACAAGCAATATATCTCCTTATGGCTTAGATAAACACAGATTAGCGTAGAAGGGGTTAATAGACTATAGTTAATTATAAATAAGCGGCCACGCGAAATAAAGATCTGAATCACGATGAGCACAAGATTTTTAATATGGTAAAACCCTATACAGTGAATCATCCACAAACCTCCTCCAGAGAAAGTAAATCCACTATGAAAAATAATGAAGACTTACAATAGTATTGAACATAACAGTACGGGATGATATGCAGACCTATCACACTAACTCATCCCACGACAGTAATTCTATCAAACCTTTACACCTATGATCATTCATAGAAAATATATGTTTTGATACATAATAAAAAGTCTCGAGTTATTCTTAAGTCTTAACATGTGAATGATATTTGATGAGAAATCTGTATATAGCAGCTAAAATAACACTTGATGATGAGATCCTAAAGTACCAAAGTGATCTAGAGTCTGAGGTGATCAAACTCTAAGGAGATCTTTGACCCAGAAGAGAAAAAATCAATGAGAAAAGAAGAGTTAAAGATTGGTCAAAGATCTTAACTTTTGAAGAATATCACATGATTGCCTACATCAGAACTCACGATGGATCGTGAGGATAAGGATTGAAGAGGAGTAAGGTCATGATTGATCGTGACCTTGGACGATTGCAAGAGAAATAAAATTACATACTATAGAGAAGAAAGTTTGATCAATTGTGATTTGCGATTCCATGAAATATAACCATGATTGATCGTAAAAAGAAACAAAGTAAAATATAAGGTCTCTAGAGAAGAGAACCCTTGCAATCATGGATTGCGATCTCAGGAAGAGTGAGTCACGATTGATCGTGTAGTCTCTTAAATAATCACGATGGGTCGCAGTTAATCAGGATTGTAAGGCATAATCAGGCATCCTATTTATAGAACTCATGCAATCCTAAATCACAATTGCATGGGTGGTTATCTCGGCCAATCCCAAATCAAGCCACGATTGCACAAGATGATGCTACAGAATTAGGATGGCAGAGAATCCAAAGATGCTAACTCACGATTCTAGACTTAAGATTGATCAAGAAGCGTATATTTTTAGAAGTTGCAGTTTAAGTAGATTTCTAATTTTACTAGGATTTGTAATATGATTTTTAGGACTTTAATTTAGAATGTATTAGGACTCTTATGAATCTATAAATAAGAGGTTTTGTTATAAATTTGAGAGGTAAAAGTGGAAATAGAGACATAGATAGGGTTCTAGACATAGATAGAGTTTTAGAAGTTTGCTAAGTTTTCATTATGTACTCTGTAATTTCTTTTCAATTAATGAAATCAATTATGAAGATGTGTGGTTGAGTCTTCTAAAGTTTGGGAACCCATTATATAAAAAATAAGTATGAATAGTTAGTTATTTTTTATTCTTTTGAATTCAGATTGTAATTGGTTAATGAATATGAATTTTAAAACTTGTCTATAAGTTTTGAAAGGTTTTTAATATTTTTTTAATTCTAAATTCTATGTTGTCGTTGTCACCTTAGGTTTAGAATTACTAGACTTTCATCATTCGACTATGTTGTCATTGTGCCTTAGTTAGTTTTATTAACGGGATTATTGCTAGAGAAGTTTATATTATCGTTGTTACCTTAAACTAATCTTATCATCTTCTTATGCTGCTATTGACGCCTTAAGATAATTATATAATTCGAAGGAATTAGAGATAATTAACTAGGATTACGAATCTGTGATTAGGGAACCTAGACTTGTTTTCCTTATTTGTCTTTTACAACTCTACTTTTTTAGCATTAGTTACAGTTAATTTTTAGAATCAAATCTGTTTACTTTCTATAATTTAATTTTAAAAACTAAAACTAACTTATTTTTAAAGGCTTATAAACGTATACTTTTCAAAAGATTTCCCTGAGGATCGATACCCTTACCTGTGCTATAATTTCCTTGTACACTTGCAATGTGATAATTTTAGTATGGTAAAATAGTTATCAAGTTTTTGTCGCCACAGTCCGGGATACACTTTTTTATTTAGAATTTGAATATTTGTCTTATAATTGGGATTATTTCATTTTCTTTTCTAATTTTATTATTTTTGTCTAGGTTCGAGTGTGGAATTGTGGATCGACAACTTAGAAAATTTTCTGCGCGAGGATATCTAGAGACCCAGATTGCTTTCTTAAATTTTATCTTTTATTTTTCTTTTAGTTTAGGATAAAGTCATATAGCTTATTTCTGGTTTATGCACTATACTCGTTCCAAATCATTAAAATTCTTCAATTTAGATCCTAAAATTGAACGTACTCTTTTACGAAATCTAGCTACCAACCGTAATTCTGAAATCAAATTGGTCAATTTGGCAGAAGACTCCCTAGAATTTTCCTTTAATTGGTTTTTAGATTCATCCTCCTCTTCAGGTGAAGGATCAAATTTTGATTTTATCACGACTAAAGATAGACCAATTCAGGACCACTTCACCCCAGTTTCCCTAACAACACCTTCTTGTATCACATTACCTGAGGTTGCTAATGAATTGCACTTCGAGATCAACCATACTATATTACAATCTATGCCCAATTTGCATGGGTTTGATCGCGAAGACCCTTATCAACACCTTAGGGATTTCATAAAACTTTGCACTACTTTAAAGTTGACAAAACTAAATGATGAGGCTATCAAGCTGAGGTTGTTTTCTTTTCATTGAAGGATTGGGCTAAGGCATGACTTGTCTCCTTGTCCACTAGTGCCATTACCACGTGGGATGGACTTTAAGCTAGATTTCTAGCCAAGTATTTCCCAATTGGTAAAACAAACAAATTCCAACAAACAATTCAAACCTTCAGACAATTTTCGAAAGAACAATTTCATGAAAATTGGGAAAGAATGCAAGACCTATTACGTAAATGTACTCATCATGAAGTGTCAAATTGGACAATAGCATAGAGTTTTTACCAAGGGTTAAACAAGGGAAATCAACAAATTATTGATGTCGTAAGTGGAGGAGCCTTTATGGCTCGTAATGGACAACAATCGTGGGAATTGTTTGAAAGACTTGCTGATAATTCATTACAAAAATTCGCTCTGACAAGGACTGGCCCATATGTTTCACTATATACACCTCTTGCTAGAGGAGGCATCTTTGATGTCAAATTCGATAGAGTGAAAGTAGAAAAAGATCACAATGTCAAAGTTGAGGTCTTAAAATAAAAAATGGCATCCTTAATGGTATTAAACCTGAAACCAATTGATAAATCAACAATTGTGTGTGCAATTTGTCAAAGTTTAACCCACATAATAACAGATTGCCTAGCATCTCCATTGTATCATGAAATGATTGAAAAAAAAGCAAGTATGTCCTTTTCAATGGGGTCATTATAGAAATACTTACAACCCGCAATGGAGAACTCATCCCAGATTCAGATATGGCTCAATGGGCACCTAGATACCTCAACAACAAGCACCACCTGTTGTTCAGCCCATGTTTTCTCAATCAAATAACTTTCAACAACCCAATGTGTAACCAACTACGCCATTACAGCTAGTTGAGTAGCAACATTATAGGCCACCTCAGAGCAGCAGATCCAACGCAACGGTTGTCCAAATCCTTTGAGACGTGCAACAACAGTTGCATCAACACTCTAAAGATCTATCTCAGCTAGCTCAATTCTCTCAAACTTTACATTGTCATACATGATCCATTACTAATCTAGAAGCTCAAATTCGGCAGCTAGCTACACATGGAAAAGAGAGATGATTACAAGTTACCATCACAACTAGTAAGTAACCCTAATGTAGACACCCCGTTTTTGACCCCTCGGAGTATACTAAATTGTTCGGTCAACCTTTTTCAAGAATCTCAAAACCCTATATTTCTGGGAATTATGCGCTGGAGTTCTAGCGCATAATTGATTATATGTTGGACTCCCATTATATAATTAGACCCGACTCGGCCTGAGATGAGTTCCTAATTATAAGTTGAAATCCCAGTGTATACTTGGTCCATAATGGACTAGGACTCAACTATTTCATGAACCGATCTGCTCTCTGAATTATACGATGAAACAATAGCATATAATCAGTCCACTTTGGACTGGGACTATTTCTCTCCAAGCACAGCCAGTCCACCCGACCGACTTCCCCGAGCCCGCCTGAATTATACGTTGGAACCACAACGTATAATTCATTATATGTTGTAATCACAGTGTTTAATTGGGAGTATACACCGAACTTCCAGTGTATAATTTTGAATTATACGTTGGACTTCATGCATATAATTGGTCGTATACTATAAATACCCCCTACCCCACTCATTCTAAGCACATAATTTTTTGCTTATTCTCTTTGGAACTCTCGAGGTTGGCTCTGAGATTCCGAAATATAACTGAGTTGAACTCTAAGTGTTGGGCTTAGAACTTCAACTCTCTTGTAGGAATCTCGTAGAGTAGTAAATCTAGTTGGTCTAGTGCAATTCCCGAGTAGTCCGAAGAGAGATAAAGCTAGCCTTAGATCCGACCCTTAGGAAACCCCTTCCAAAAATTCCAACTTAGATCCAATTAGATCCACACGATTCATCATATTTTTAAAATCATCATAGCCATCCAAACTGATTTTCCCAAGGGAGCAGGGAGCCAACGGAGGATACTCAGAAACGGGTTCGAGCCTCCCACGCATAATGGGCCAACACACCCCTTTAGTTAGATCATTAGGATTAGAAGAAAAACCTAAATTAGCTAAAACTATAGACAACCCTAGCTGCTAAAGCCGGCAGACCGATATTTTGTATAAAAGTCCAAATCCACAACCTCCCACCTTATCCTCACGATCAATGACGTTCTATGGCATCGATAAATATTTATAGATGGCGATCACATCAAATCAGGTATGTCATTAAATTTTCTTGCAACTAACTATATTTCCCTATAAGTGCACATATAAATACCTCTATATCTTATTGCCATATTCTCTTCGCCCCCTATTTGCAAACAGAGCCCCCAAGTGACCATATTAGGCCATTTTCCCTGAATCCAAGAGGGTTCCCAACAGATGCGCACAAATAGACTAGCAATTGATAGCTCTTTTACTATACTTTGTCTTATCCTCTTCTAAGTGCACAATGGAATTGCAGCACATGTATAGGTATCAATCCACAGGGAAGGTATATTCCTAAAAATTTATTTATTTTCCTTTAAAGAATAAAAAATTATTTGTTTAAAGCCAAAGGGCAGGGATTGAAATAAAACTATTTTAGTGAATAAGCATAGGTTCCCTATCGTAGATTTTGTAGTCTGAATCAATTATAACTTACTTCTCTGAATTCCATGTAATTATCTTAAGGCGACAACGGAAATATAAGAAGAACAAAATATCGGTTGAAGACACAATTGTTGGTGCGCGCTTTTTCTGGGTTCCTTTCGGTCCCCGGAAAGAGTGGCCCAATTCGGTCCAAGTGTACTCTGGCAAAGGTGGTGTTTTTAGAGATAATCAAATATAAAAAAATGATGGTAAATCTCAGAGAAATACCTGGTTCATTGCAATCGCCAGTTGTAGATGTTTAACAACGCTGCAACACGTCACTGATCACACCTTCCGGGGTGGAGATATGGATTGTTCTCTTTACTGAATCATCAACCGGCCAATGTCAGCAGCACTGGGTCTCCTGTATGTTTAGCTAAATTAGTTTTCCTAATTCTCTTCTAACTACTTTTTGCTTTTTACTCTTGTTATGACTATCAGGGATCTATTCAATTTTAATCCTATTAAAAGTCTAATTATGTCTCCTAATCCTGCTAGGAATGCAAATACGTTAATTCTACGAAAATTAATTAGGAATATACTACTTCTATTGAAATTCTAATTAATTAAAAATATACAAACTCTATTAAAACTCTAATTAAAGTGACTATACTAATTTTACTGAAAATAAAAAAAAGGGGTTTTGGGCCTGCTATGCTAAGGAGGATCGACCCCGTTCCTGGGTACCCTCCGTAATCTCCCTTGGGCAAATCAGGTGGCTAGGGATTATTTTAGTAATAATATGGATTGAAAAAGTGATTTTTATTCAGAAGTTATGGATTTTCGAATCAAAGATGGAGAATCAAGTTTAAAAATTAGAATTAAAATTCTAGAACTAAAAATGAAAATTTTAAGACTGAAATTAAGGACTGATTCTAGAAACTAAGAACTAAAAATCAGGAAACTAGAAATTTAAATTAAAACCTAAGATCTAAAATTTAGAATTTAAGAACTAGAGGGCTAGAATCTAAATCTAGAATAAGAATAAAAAAAGGAACTGGTTCTACAACCTAAGAACTAGAACCAGGAAAAAAAGAGTTAAGAATTAAGGATTAAAGAGATTTAAAGTCTAAGATCTACAACTAAAAGCTTAAGAACCTAAAGTCTAGAGCTAATGATCTAGAACTAAGAACTAGAACTAGAACTAGAAAAACTAAAAACAAGAAGGAAAGTATACCTGAGGGCAAAGCCACAGAGAGGAATCTTGAAATCCTAAACTTGGGAGTAGGAACTGGAAAATTCGACTGCTAATTGTGTTGTGATGTGTCTTTGGGACGTGGTGGTGGGTCCTATTTATAGGTATTTATTAATTATACGTGTGCGTACATAATTGGTTTGAATTTTAATTGTCTTGATTTGGTGCGCTCAAATGAATTATGCGCCTAGTATTAAGCACAGAATCACTTTAAGTCGGTGTCTGACTCAGTGAGTGACCGGCTGACTGGCTCAGCCGAGTAGCCTAGTACTAGTCTAAATTAGACTAATTGCGCGCTATAAGTAATGCGCACAATCAATTATACGCTGGATTAGGAGCGCATAATAGGGGATTTTTAGGCAGTTTAGGGAATTAGAGATCGGGTTGGCTTAGGAACTAATTATGCGCTTGTGCTGATGCGCATAATCCGATTACACACTCTACATAGGGTGCACAATCGCGTCTTAGGCAATTTCTAGAAGGGTAAGAGGCCAGTCCAAAATGGATTAATTGCGCGCTAGTGGTGAAGCATGCAATCTGATTGTGTGCTCCTAGTTGAGTGCATAATCAGGGTCTACGCGGTCCTCAGGAAGTGAAATCCTGGTCCAAGAGGGACCAATTGCGCACTAGCCATGGGGCATGTAATCAATTTATGTGCGCTATACAGGACACATAATTTGAGATTTTCCTGGGTTTGAGTCGGGTTTGAGCCACAGAGTTATTGTTTCAGCTTGGGTCTCGACCATGCACTATTATTTTAGTGTATGGTTCCCGTATTAGGGATTTAAATTCTTCGGAGAATGTTAGTCCTTTTTTGGAGATCATGGGCAAGGTTAAAGGTTGATCGAATAGGTTTGTATATTCCGAGAGGACAAAATGGGGGTGTCTGTAGATGCCCCTCTTCAGAGCGTTCTTGTGGAACAAGAATGCTTCAAAGAAGTAGACACCCCTCATTCGAGGGACCTTCTCATTTTTCTTGAAAAATCATAAATGTGAACTGGGGATGCTAACATGAGATGCTTGGCTTTCTTATCCATCAGTACAAGCTAAAATAGAGCATTCGAGAGCCCAGTGGTAGCTGTCGAAAGGCGTATTCTATGCCGTAGATACGAGTGACATCCCGTTGCATATCGCGATGTGCTGCTAGTAGCAGTCAACGGGGGAAAAAAGGCATAACCTAATCTGTGGGTGCAAGGGGCATCTCGTCACATATCGCAACTTGCTGCAAGGGGCAGTCAAACGGTAGGAGAGTCGATATCCTGATCTACGGTGTAAGGGGCAATCAAACAAAGGGATATTCAACACAAAATTGAGGTACCGGGGGGTGTCATACAAATGTTCAGAGATAAGGTTCAGAGACCGATAATAAGATATAATTTCATGTAATGGTGAAGGCTTTCGCAAGTCATGTCAGATCGGGCGTGTCATTGCTCACACCAATGCGCGTCAAGTGTCCCTTTTCCAGTGGACATTTATGATTTCTCAGAGTTGAATATATTTAATGTTTGGTTTCCTAGGGGAAAGAATGGATTGGAGAGGTGAGAAGTGAAAGTTTGATAGATAGGAGTTCATTATTATTTTTTTTCGTTTTTGAAAATTTAAGAATTTAACTTAAGATCAATTCGGTGGTAAAAATTCAGAAAACATGGCTTCCGAGATATCGCTGAGCAGATCCATCGATACGGGATTTGTGGACTCGACCGTTTGCGTGATTGTCAAGACGACACTTGGCATGCCGGATGCTCCGTCTAACCTTCTCGTGGATACTGATGATTGTCACTTATGGGAGGACTACAGTGATTCACGGATAGAGAGAGACGAGTTTTAAAAACATTTGACTTAATCTTAGCTAATTATATTTTATAGAAATATTGAGTAGAAAGAAGGAGTGATACTTACCTGAATTATTGCTTGCTGAGGCTTTTGTATGCGATAGGACTCGCTGGTTGTTGTAGTGGCGTCGCAATGGGACGTGAAAGGATTTCCTCTCATTTCTTCTGCTGCAAGGACTTGATGATCACCAATGTGGTAGGATTGTCTTGGGGAGGCGAGGTTTGCGATGGGACATGGTGGTCCTCTCCTTATGGTCGTGTGCTATGATGAGTCCCGCCGGTTGCAGATGCGATGGGATCTGAGAGGCGCTCCTCTATATTTCTGATTTCTATAATGGTAGGGGCTTGCTAGTTATCGTGTGATGGGACGACAGAGGGTCTATCCTCCTCTATTGCCAACGAGTGTGTGTTTCGGCCGCGGTGGAGTCTGATGATTGCTGTGCGATCAGGGATTTGGGAAGTGGGCTCTCTGATTTCACGATGGGACATGATCGAGCCCTTCCCTCTTTTGGTTATGCAAAGTTATGTGATGGAATTGATGGGATTTGGAAGGTTCGACTCTCTACGATGGGACATTGACTAAGCCTTCCCTATTTGATTGTGCATCATGACGGGATGTGTCCTAGCATCTTAGGTAGTGATGTCGCGATGAGACAGGTTTGTGATGGGATCAAGTTGTAGTTGCATCGCGATGGGACATGTGCGTGGTTTGATGATTCCTTAGTTGCTTCAATATCGTGATGGGACAATAATGGTGTTTCTTTCTTTGGCAGATCTTACTTAGGTAATGGTTGGAGTCAATTTGAATGGTGTCTAGGATCGTGACGGGATTTGCCCTTGGTCTTAGAGGTATAATAGGATTTTCGAGAGGCTCATTTTTAACTCTTCGTGATGGGACATTGGTTGAGCCTTTCTTAGGTCGTGTGGGAAAGTTTTAGCGTCATAGTGGGACATAGCTGTGGTTAATGGCTCTCTCTCTAACGGCCTGTGAGGTTATGCGATGGGATGAAGGAGAAAGAGGGGTTTTGATCGAGGTGGGATGTGGAGGTGTTCGGGTGTGCAGTCTATTTAAAATGTGGTCGTAGCTAAGTATTGCATGCAGGATACTGAGCATTTGATTAAATTGCGTTGTAGGCCACAAACACGTGATTCTGAGATTAAAGAGGTGATTGTGCACCAGTGCGTTTGCGTGTAATGTCATTATGCGCTCTGTGAAAGGCGTGCGATTGAAGAGACGCGAGGCTAGCAGATCGAAGGTGTTCGGGTGTCGATTCAAATTCCATGCCTGAGTACCAGTGTGCAATCCAATTCTATGCTAGAGTCGATGTGCATAATCGGAGCGTCGCCAAGTCACCATGCAGGTGTCCCTTCGGGTTCCGTGCAGTGAAGTAGGCGCACGATTTTATTGTGGGCAGGTGTACCTACGCGTGATGGTTGTGTCGGGGTTGTGTACGGGCGGAAGTTTGATTGTGCGCCCCTTGGAGTGCGCACGATCGCGTTTAAACATTTTGGTATATATGCATAATCGAATTGCACATTTTTTTGGGGCGTTCAATTAAGAGGGTGTCTATATATACCCGAATTCCTTTTATTTTTCTTCATTCGTTCTTGTTTTTCTCTAATATATGAGTTTTAACAATAACCTGTGATCTACCCATCGGATGTTGATGTCGTTTCTTCCTATATTTGTGGTTTCGTGTGATCTTTAGCCTAGCTGGGGTTCTGATGGTGAAGTGACTTTGAGAATGGGCAGTGTTGAGAAAGAGGAGGTCGGCCTTCACATCGGTCCCTTTTAGGGAGCAGTGAAGGCAGCGTTGAGACGGGGCGGCAGAGAAGGTAAAGATGGCGGAAGAGACGGTGTTACAAGTGGAGGGATGCATTCCCCAACCAATCCTCCATCTTGCCTTTTCTGAAGCCTTCGATTGGACACTCTGAACTCAGGCCTTCAGGTTTAGTTTCCATTTTGGGTTGTAAATTAGGTCTTTAGGTTTTTGTTTTGGGTTGTATGTTCAGGAGGTTTGCCTCCGGTGATCTTGTAAAAGAATAAAATGTTTGTTGTGTTTATTTAGCGTATTTATTTTAGATTAAATTTTATTTTTAATTCTGCAATTGATTTAAGGTTTGAGGAATTTTGTTTTAGTCTTGTGTTTGTTTTTAAGTGTGAATTATGTGAGTTTAAGGTTTAACTTAAAAGTGTTCTAGATGGATGTCAGATGTTTTAATCCTATTGGTTTATCTCTCTCGGGTGGATTTGTGTTTCTAAAAGGGGTGAGCGTTGTATGTTTATTGATCTATCTAGATTTGTGGTGAATTAGTATTCTTAAAGGGGGCAAGTGTCTTGTTTAGATTTAATTGGATAGAGAGGGCTTGTGAGCGTAACACTTGTCACTTTTTGGTTTAGGGTGCATAGGTTATAAATGAGGGATCAAGGGCTTGGGTTTTATTTTAAACTTTACTTCAAATTGGGAAAGACTTGGGGCATTTTTTTTAATTCAAAAGTTATGGGGAATTTTTTTAGTTTATTGGGGGCGTTTGTTTATTATTTTTTTCTCTTTTTTTTTGTCCATTGTATGTGTAGGGGGTATGCCCCCGGTGACATATGTAAAACAAAGTTTTGATATATAAAAAGATATTTTAGCTTAGATGTACCTGGCTTGCTCCATTTTCTTGTTACCTTCTATCGTCTTATTCTTGGGCACAGTAATAGTCGAAGGTTATCTCGCATCTGCACATGAGAATAAAAGACATTAGTAATTTTATTTTCCTCCTTGCTGGTTGTCAAGGGGGGAAGTGTCCCAGACCGAGGTCTGGTAATAGTGGGGCATTTTGTTTTTTTTTTCTTCTTCTTCTTTTTTTTTTTTTTCATTACATTACAAGGAAAGGAAAATAATGCAACAGGGAAAGCAAATAATTGAAAGAAAATTCTAATACTAAAAAAATGTCTCAGTGTGGGAGCGTGCTAGTATAGTTAGTGCCATATCTTCAGTGATACTTCTCGGGTGGTGACTTCGTCATTTCGCATCTTCTTCATGGGCAAGCAGGAGCCTTTAATGCGATTAAGAAAAAAATGCCCCAGTGTCGAGGTGTAATGGAGCTTCTCTAGGTTTTTTATAAGTACTTTGGGCCTATGTGGCCATGCGTTTTTGGTGAGTTAGTTTTGAAGAAAAGCTTATTTTGAAACTGTCATCGAATCAGGGGGGATCATATCATCTGTATATTGAGGGTCTACCTTTGATAGTGGTCATCCTATCCCATGGTCATTGTTATAGGGGCGTGCGGTAAGTATGGTAGGTGATTGTATTAGTTGTCATTCATCAGTTTTCGGTTTTATTTCTAGGAATATCTTGAAAGGCTTTCAACTCATTGTCTGAAAATAAAAAGTAAGGGTGAAAGAGAGATAAGGCTTAGTGATGTGGGGGAATAGTTTGTATCTGACGCTTTCTAAAAGGGATGAGTAACAGTCTTTTTCTTAGAGTGGGTATGGGGTGCCATGATTGAGCCCTCCGTCATGTTTCGGCACCATCAAAGTTTCACATTCTATGGTTAGAGGGAGTTTGTCCTCCTCCCACAACAGTACGATGACATCTAGTAGTATCGGGATGTCAGGGATGCCCTCGCAGCTTGCTTATACATTTCTAGTAGAGTTACCAGATAGGTCCTCACGGCCTACTGATGCTTCCCTGAGGTCATTGACTGGTTCATTAGTCATATTGCCCTCACTCGATTTTTTGTATATATGCCTGTATTTTTTCTGAAAGCAACCTGTTAACACAAGAATGGTGAGTTTTGATTGAGCCTAGTATCTTTATTTTTTGTGCTCTAACGTCTCTTCCAATAGCGGTGAAGGTGGATGAGAATCGGGTGTTACTTATGCTTTTGAAAGAGGTCAGGTATGTCACTAGTCCTTTGATCAAATTGCCCGAATAAGAAGATGGGCAGTAAGTTGGAAGTCTTAATGATATGCTGGGAATTGAGGGCCTACGACCGACGAATGGGTCGTGACAACTACGGGGGTGATAGATATAGTATTTGGCTACAGGATGGGATGATCACAGGATTAAGGGTAGTATTTTCTAAGGTACATGGCGTTCCAAGGGCTGGGGAGTTCTTCCCCATCCTAGTTCACCAACTTATATGTATTCCCTGGATATGCGGCTGCTATAATGTATGGGCCCTCCCGGTTCGGTTTCAGTTTTCCCTTTGGATGAGTGTGTTTGGAGGGCATGATTTTCTTCAAGATTAATTCTCTAATGTTGAAGGTTTGCTCGATGACTTTCTTATCGTAGGCCCTAGCCACTCTCCTTTGATATACCTAATCATGATTAGCTGCCCTTAGACGCGTCTCATCAAGTTGCTCTAGCTCGGCGAGCAGAGCAATTCTCCTTTCGTCTAAGGATAGCTCATCATAGAGTTGTGTTCGTAACAATGTTATCTATATTTCGTAGGGTAGGACTGCTTCCATCCCGTATGTGAGGAGGTAAGGAGTTTGGCCAGTAGCCATGCGAATAGAAGTCCTATAGGCCCAGAGGGCTTATGGTAATAGTTCAGGCTAATCAATTCTATTGCTCGTCTTTACTGTTCATTTCAGAATTCAGATCAGTGTTTTATTTGTAGCTTCTGCTTATCCATTTTCTTGAGGGTAGAACAGTGATGAGTGGTGTAGATTGATGCAAAATTTCTTGTATAACTTCTTTGTCTTCTTTGCGATGAATTGTGATCCATTGTCGGTGATGAACATCCTGGGTACTCCAAACCGGGTGATAATGTTTCGAATGATAAACCACATGAGTGTTAAAGCGATGATTTTAATGTAGGATCCAGCTTCTACCCATTTGGTATAGTATTCGATCGCAGTGAGTATGAACGCATGCTTGTGAGTATTTCCGACTGTGTCCGTGAAGGGTCTGATGATGTCAAAGGCCCACATTGAGAATGGCCGTGGTGAGGTTATAGGATTCAATGCAACTGATGGAGCTTTGATAAGCGGGGTGTGTTCTTGGCATTGCTTACAGAATTGGATGTGAAGGTGGTAATCTCTTATCATTGTCGGGTAGAAGTAGCCTTGTTGTACAATCTGATCTGTAAGTCTTTGTCTATCAGCATGGGCACCGCAGGCACTGGCGTGGGCTTCTCGGATGATGCACTATCTTTCGGCTGTCGTGATGCATCACATTAGTACTCCTTTGGTGAAGGCTTCTTTGTATAGGGTTTTGCCGAGTATGTAAAATCTCACACATCAATTCCTTATGATTTTTCGTTCGATCTTTATAGCGTAAGGAGGGATATGTTGATGCTTTAAAAAGTTTCAGATGTTGAAGTACCATGGTTGGCTATTGTCGGTTGGTGATTTTTCGAATCTAAATATAGCGATGGTGACTCCTTTCTCCGTGGAAGTCCCTGGGGTGGGCTACCCTTCATTCTTGTGAGCTTTTGGTGCTATTGGTAGTTACGATTTCACTTGCCAAGCGACTTCATGTGCTGGTGTTGTCAACCTCTCAATGAAAAAGGATTTGGTACTTTGTCCGACTGGTATCTGTATGATTAAGGCTAGTGTGGCGAGAGAGTTTGCGAGCTCGTTCTCTAACCTCGGAATGTGTGTGAAGGAGATTCTTTCAAATTTCTTTATTAAGAATTGAGTTGTTTCCAGGTAGGCCATCAGTCATCTTTTTTTGGTTTTCCACTCCCCGATAACATGCGATATCACAAGTTTGGAGCCACCAATAGTCTTCAACTGTTTGACTCTTAACTGCAACGCTGCTCATAGTTTGGCAATGAATGCTTCATATTCCACAACGTTGTTAGTGACTAGGAAGTCAAGTTGGAAAGCTTTCGGTATGACTGTAGACACCCCCATTTTGCCCTCTCAGAACATATAAAGTTGTTTGATCAACCTTTGACCTTGCCTGTGACTTTTCGAAAATGACTCACCTTCTCTGGAAGTTTTACAAGCCTAATGTGAGAACCATATGCTGAAATAATAGTATATGACTGAACATAGGCTGAAACAATAGCTCTGTGGCTCAGACCCCTTAACCTAATATGGGAACCATATACTGAAACAATAGTATATGACTGAACACAGGCTGAAACAATAGCTCTGTGGCATAGACCCCCTAACCCTCAGTGGCTTAGACCCCCATATGCTGAAACCTATAAAAGACTTTTTTACTTCGGCCCCAGGGGGGACGAAAAAAAAAGAGGGCACATGCACACAGAGAGAAACAGAGTGAACACAGAGAGAAACACATCAATGACTTCGAGATTCGAGTTTCAAATCCTCCGGATCCAAGCTTCGAATTTCGAGATTCCTCTCTACAGCCCTGACATTAGGTAAAATTTAGCTTTTAGTTTCCGACTCTAGTTTTTAATTCTTAGATTTAGGTTGTTTTCTTTAGTTTTAACTATTAATATTAAGTCTTCAGTCTTAGACCGTAGCACCCTTTTTTTTTAGACCGTAATTTTTAATATCTGGTTCTAGTTTTTAGTTTCTATAATCAGTCCTTAATCAAACGGCCTAATCCTCGACCTTAAACTTTAATTTTATTCTGAAATCTCAATCTCCAGTCCTATTATTAACCTCTGGTTCTAGTTCTTAATTTCTAGAACCAGTCCTTAATCATACGGTCTGATTTCCTTATTTCGGTCCCGAATTCAGTCCTTAGAATTTAAATCTTAGTTTTAATTTTTCAATTTAAGATTTTTAGAATCCCAATTTATAGTTAAGTTCTTAATTTCTAATTTCGAAATTCAATCTATAACTATAATCCAAAATCGACTTTAAAAATCCCAAAAAAATACTATCTTATAATTCAAAATTCAATTTGCTTTAATCTCAGCCACCCGATTTGCCCAAGGGAGCTTACGGAGGGTATTCGGGAACGAGGCCAATCCTCCTTAGCATAGTGGGCCCAAAACCCCTTTTCTTTAATTTTTTTAGTAAAATTAGTTCATTTACTTTAATTAGAATCTTAGTAAAATTAGTTCATTTACTTTAATTAGAATTTCAGTACAATTAGTGTACTTGCTTTAATTAGAGTTTCAGAATTAATCTATTTTCTTTAATTAGAATTCCAGTATATTTGTTTTACTTAGAATTTTAGTATAATTAGTATACTTGCTTTAGTTAGAATTTCACTAGAATTAGTATGTTTGCATTCCTAGTACAATTATGAGACTAATTAATTAGACTTCTAGTAGGATTAGAAAACTTAAATTAATTAGACTTCTAATAAGATTGAAACTTGAATTAATTAGACTCCTAGTAGGATTAGGAAACTTAATTAATTAAACTTTTAATAAAATTAAAATACTAAAATTAATTAGACTTCTAATAGCATTAGGAGACCTTTTAGAATCACGATAGAATTAGGACACCTAACCATAATAGAATTCTAATAAAAGTAGGACATCCAAAACTAATCAGACTCCAAACTAGTTAGACTTCTAATAGGATATTTAAATCAAGAAAACTTACACTAGGATTAGGATACTAGAATATTAGATTAATTCATCACAACAAGTTCATGTAGTTAGCCTCATAACGGAACTAGGAAACTAAATCCAATTAAAATTACAACAATAAATAAGAAAATTAAACTATCTAAACTTCAAGAAGAGCCAGTATTGCTAGTGTTGGCAAGCCGATGATTTAATAAAGAAGTAACCCACACCCGCTTCAAAGCGTGATCACTGACGTATTGCAGCATCATTAAATATCTGTAGCTGGCAATCGCAACAAACTAGAAACCTTTATAGAAATCTCCCTTTATTTTTAACATTCAAAACACCGCATTGCCAGAGTCCGCTCAGGACAGAATTGAGCCACTAATTCACGGAGACCGAAAGGAACCCAGAAAAAGTGCGCACCAATAGACTGGAAATCGCGACGGGACACTTTTGCAAAACTCTCCCTTTCTTAGATAGTTAGTTTTTATTTCGTTTTCTTTCCATCGCATCATTTCAAATTTTCTTAAATATATGAGTCTTCGCCAAAGACTTGAGATGTCCGGCATACGAAGATTGAGTTTAGAAGACCCGCCATTAAGAAAATCCCTTTTCTACACCACACACCGGTAATAACCACAACGGGAGAGATAGTAATACCAGACAAACCCTCACTACTCAATAAATTATAGAACTTAGTATTTAGAGAATACAAAGAGGAGATGATGACACTGAGAAATTGCTTCGAGGACTAGCTGCTGCATACGAGACCGTTAGGGAACGATAATATTAAGAAGAACAATAACGATAAGAGAGGCCGCCACCTACCCCGAGCATAGTGTCAGTCTGCGCCTCACCATTGAGACAACCTGCTCACACATTCTTCAACGATGAATCTTTAGACAAGGTTTGCTCGCAGGTTGCCCCAAAAGATGACACCATCATGATCAAAGATCTCCCCAAGATGCTCGATGAATACATGGCCATGATGGAGCGTCCTAGTCACTCATTCGAGTTTGACAAATTTTTCCGAAATGTTGAATTTAACTTACCGAGGAGATTCAAACCGCCAAAATTTACCAAGTACAACAGCACGAGAAATCCAAACCATCACCTAGCCCTCTTTTGCAACAATTGTCGACCCATACGCGACAATCAAGGACTTCTCATCCATTATTTCTAATGCTCATTAGAAGGAGAAGCTCTAGATTGGTTTGCAAAACTCCCACTGTATAAGATAGATATATTCGATAATTTAGTCGGTCAATTCCTAGACCAATACAAGCACTTGATCCAAGAGACAGTCAGTCTCAACGACCTAATTGTGACAAAGCAAGGGCTCGACAAAGAGTTCGCTGACTTTGTCACCAGATGGAGGAAACTCACTGCTAGGACTTGCACTTCAATGAAAGAGAAAGACTCGGTTGACATTATCATCGATAACACTAGAGAACCATTAAAGAGCGCGCTTGTCATAAGTGACTATCCCGATTTCACTGCACTCCACTCTCGGGCATCCCGACTAGCGCGACACATCAAAGGTGAAGATCTCTCCCTATCCATAGTCACATCGAGAGTAGGCTCTTCCAGTGAATCAAAATAAAAAAATAGTAAGAAAGCCTTAAGAACCGAGTAGGTCAACACTGTTGTCAATCAAGGACAGAATTTCAGGAATGGAAACTTCCAGCCAAATTTTTTTAGCCAGAATCAAAATCAACAATAGTATGCAAACCAAAATCAAGGCGCAAATCAATAAAGATATGCAAACCAGAACCAAGGCCAGAACCGAAATCAGGGCCAATACCAGAACAGTAACCAATATCCCAATACTTATCAGAACCAGAATACAACACAGAATTGACCGGCCCACACACAGAGCTACAATAACGTACCCCCACCACAAAACTTCAACCCAACTGGAGGTCCCTACCAGTCGAGGTGGGAACACTATCCCCCTTTACCTGATACAATCCTCAACCTCTTTCGTCTCCTTAACACTCAAAATCTCCTCCGATTCTTGTAGGAAAGACCCCGACCATGACCGAAAATCTAGATTATAGCAAATATTGTGCATTCCATAGGTATGTGGGACACAATCTAGAAGACTGCTGGGTCCTACGGGATGTAATCTATGACATGAATGATCAGGAAGTGCTCGGGAATCCTAATCCTAACAATAGTCAACCCCAACAGAACTTAGGAATCATTAATAACCCCATGCCTAACCACAACCAAGGAACACCAGCCCAAGTCACCACCGTGGATCTCCCCAGTCAATCCTTTTTCTAGCCCTCCACCTTAATCACTCATCTCCAACCTTCCAACACTTTACTACCCTTGTGGAAGCTCCTCCACCCGGCACCCCTCGGCCTTGATCACCCAAATCGCCCAGCCGAGCCCACCTCCTTGCCCAAAATTCGCTCAGATACGAGTCCATTCCTTTAGGGCTCGAAGATCATTCCTCCATAGTCGCCCACCAGAACCTCCAACCCCTCCAAATCCTAAACCAACACTATTGCCGCTCCCTTCGTCCAATTTAGAACTCGAGTATGAAGATCATGTTCTTTAAACTACAGTGAACAAGAAGAACAGCCCGACCCGTGCAAGGCACTAGTCTTGACTTTCCCAGAAAAAGAAGATTACACATAGTACCTCCCACCTTGTAGTGGCATAGTGTACGTACGCGCTCCATCCTCTAATTTCACTCACTTCACAGATACATCAACGTCGAGCAACACCGGGCTCGGTCAGCAACCGACTTGCCCGATCCTTAAGTTAGGAACTAATTATCCACCTCCGCCTTTTTCTCGAAATAAGGATTTCACGGATGCATAATCACCAGAGGGGAACATGAGAGAAAAAGAAGCTAACTTACCTCCCCCACCTCACATTATCCCTCCACCAATCCCTACACCTCAACCACTCCAACCACCCTCACCCAAGGCTCATCGCCTGTGCAAAGAAATTGCACTCGAGCCAAGATAAGAATATGACCTTCTACGGCATCTCTAAAAGATTTTAGCCCAGATATCAATATTAGAACTCATCAAGAAATCACCTGATCCTCACCGACTGTGGATGAGGACACTTGAGGACACACTAGTGGGCAAAGACACAACATTGGATGAGCTACATCAAATCACCTCGGTCATGGCGCAACCTCCTACACTCACTTTCATGGATGCAAACATGCCTAAAGAGTCACTCCGGGGAAGTTCAACTCCCATATAACTTACGATCATAATTAGAGGATTCTCTGTACCCTATACGTTGGTTGATACAGGAGCAGGACTCAATATTTGTCCTATCACAACATTAAAGATGCTTGAGTACACGGAGCAGGATGTCAGGCCCTTAGCACTATCTCTTATAGCTTATGACGGATTATGTCATTTCTTCAAAGGAGTTATCAAACTCTAGGCTTGCCTTGGACTTATAACAAAAGACAGCACTTTCCATATTTCTGATTCCTCCAGTACTTACAATCTTATCTTAGGAAGAAAGTGGTTAGAGTCGATGAAGGCCGTCGCATCCACATACCACTAATACGTTAAATTCCTGAATGAGGACTTCATTGTCCATATATATGCTGATGCACCCCTCCAGGAGATGGACACTGATTACGTGGCAAGCATTCTGACAACCCATGATTCCATGTTGAATACGGGCTATATTCAGAAGGCCCGAATCCCCGATGAGGCAACCGTTGTAAAAGTTTGTCCCCCTACCCCTCCTAGTTCTCCCCTAACGTGTCAATAAAAATTAATGAGAAGAGAGGTTGGCCCAGACCTTGCCAAACTCTACGGCATCAACCCAACTGGAATAAAAGGATGGGACCTTATGTATCAGCTCAGGTACATCCCCCACACCGGACTCTATCAAAATAAGCAAGGTCGCGTAGGACCTATTATCCCAAAAAAAAAATGCAAACATATAAGATTAGGTTACCAATCAAACGACCCATAATCCGACTTGTTTCCTACCTCACCGAAATGGTCTCTATATGGCCACTTCGTCTACGAGACTACTGATAAAGTAGATATACCAAGGCAGAAGGAAGTGTCCTTCACTAAATCCCAAGAAGTGGAGATCAAACGAATGGCTAAAGTATTCAATGATTTAACGAATCTAAATGATTATATTGACAAACCACTTGAGGGAATCAAACCCTTGTTCGACACTAAGGAGTTTTACAGAAGAGAAAAGGGAAGAACCTCTAGAACTCGAGGAGCGAGTAGGAGATTGGGAATCCATCGATAACAAAGATTTTCACATAGCAGCCTTGCAAGATGGTGAAGAGCACTTACAGTCAACATGGGAAAAGGACAACACCTCACAAGAAGATTTGAGCTCGCATAGCATCCGCTTCGGCCTTGGCCTTGATGGATGGGAATGCCCGTGGGACTCCCCTTGTATCACTCACCCATACCAACCCCACTGCAGGGCATGCACCAACATATTAGAACGTTTCACTAGCTGGGTCTGACATTCAATAATAGTAGGATCGAATGACTTCATCCTCGTAATGACAAAAGCAAGTAATGGCCTACCAACTCAGCTACCGGCACAAGAAGAAGAAAACTCCAATGGCCATCTGGTCGACCCCGAAGATAATACTCACGTCACTGAGTTTGAAGAGGAACTCGAACTAGACACTCCTCCATCCCCAGATGCGCCACAACTTTAAATATTCTAGAAATCTCTAGAGGAAGAGTGATAACCCCCTCCGAGCAATGATGAGGACAACTAGATACACCTCCCTACACTCAAGTTAGCGGAGCAGGCTAACCAAGGACTTCAGGCATTGTCAGACCAAGAAGACGAGTTCGGTACCAACCTTGACTCCGACTCTGAAGGACGGAAATGCCCTTAGGAATCTCCCTACATTTCTCATCATTATCAGCCTCACTGCCGAACATGTGTGTTCATCCTAACATACTATGAAGTTCAAGGGAGAGAGTTCACTATCCCTGAGGATCTCCAAGGAGGTCACCCTCGACAGGAAGAGCAATTTCATTATAACTCAAAAGATGATAGTTCGATGGATTACGATCTCCAGAGTCTCTTCGAAGACAAGAAATCAATGTGATAGAGGAAACCCAAATGTCGATATCGCTATCACCAACGTCGCTTATTCAAAAGATCTCATCAGATGAGGACTCTAAAAAAATATGCCAAATTTGAAATAAGTCCACATTTCCTGAAGAATTGCCCGGACGGCTCCGACAGCCATCTCGCTCCCTCAGTTAGAGGAAGCAACTCTCCTGGTGCCTCTTGAGGTGCCCAACTTTGTACCATACCTACTATCGAAAATAAAAAAATAGAAAAAGTAGGAAACCCTAAAAATTTAGAAATACAAAACCCAAAAAAATCAGAAAACCTTCGAAAAGAAAGGGAACCCTTCGTCCCGAATCAAGTTTGTGACCAACAAGGAGACTTTTCTCCTAAGAATTTTGTACCCTCTCCCACACGAAGAAGCTAAGCATTCAGGCTAAACAATAGGCCAGTGATCATACCCGATGAGATACTTCACAACTTTAAAAAAATGATCAATAGCCTTGACCTTCACCTTACCAAAGATCTCTCAGTCATAAATTGTACTGATGAAAGGTTACCTTTCACAAAATCAAATCCCCAGTGTAGCAATTTTGTAGTATATGAGCTTACCGAGGATGAAGAAGGAACACCAGTCACCGAGGAGGTGCAGGACTTCCAACAGATTATCAAGTGTTTCAACAAGCAAACCCAAATGTTGGTATGTGCTTTTTCTAAGTTCCATTTGGTCCCTGGAATCAGTGGCCCAATTCGGTCCAAGTGGACTTTGGTGAAGGCGATGATGGAGTAATAAATTAGAAAATATTAAATGCTAAAATTAAAGAGGCAAATTCTAAATGAAGAATACCTGAGAAGATGCGATCGCCAGCTATAAATATTTATCGATGCTGTAACACATCACTGATCACGCTTTAAAGGGGAGCGGGGGCTTGCAGGTTGAACTCCTTTATTGAATCGTCCGCCGGTGAAAGTCAGCAGCTATAGTTTAACGGGTTTGGTTTTCCTATTCTTGCTGGGATTTTATTTAACTTGGTCTCCTAATTCTACTGGGAGTCTGACTGATTTCGATATCTTAATCCTAGTAGAAATCTAATTAATTAAGTCTCCTAATCCTACTAGAAGTCTGATTACTTTAAATATCATAATTTTAATTAGAAATTGAATTAATTGAAAAAAACAGTTTTGGGCCCGCTATGCTAAGGAGGATTGGCCCCGTTCTCGGGTACCCTCTCCCTTGGGCAAATCAGGTGGCTAAAATTGAGAGAGACTGACTTTGAATTATAAGGTAGTATTTTTTGTGAAAGATAGATGATTGATATTTAATGGTTAAAATTTTAGGGCTAAAAAAGAATTAAAAACTAAAACTATAAAATAAATTTTAGGATTTAGAATGATGAGAAATTAAAACTAAAGCTAAAATCTAAGGACCAAAATTGGGATCGAAATTAGGAAAATTTGGATCGAGGGATTAAGGACCGATTCTAGAACCTACGAACTAGGGCTTAAAAATTAAAAGACTGGTTCTAGAATCGAAGGACTAGAATAAGAAAATTAGAAATATAGATTAAAACCTAAGATCTAGAATTTAAGAACTAGAGGGCTAGAACCTAAATCTAGAACTAGAATATAAAAAAAAAGAACTGGTTCTAGAACCTAAGAACTAGAACCAGAAAATTAAGGACTAAGGAATTACCTGAAGAATCGTCTAAATCGTGCAGAGGAAAATTGTATAGAGGGAAGTTGTGTAGAGGGAAATTGTGTAGGGGGAATTGTGTAGAGGAAAATTGTGTAGGGGGAATTGTGTAGTGGAAAATTGTATAGAGGGAATTATGTATATGGATGGCTTGGGGAATTGCATAGAGGGAAGTCACCATCGGGAGAGTGCTATCGAAGATACCACATTGTCGATCCTACCACGCTCCTACACTGGGGCATTTTTATTTTTATTAATATTTTAGTTATTTGCTTTTCCTGTTGCATTATTTTCATTTCTCAAAGAAAAAAAAAGGGAAAAAAAGGAGAGCATATATTCATCTTTTATTATCTGACCCCAGTCTGAGATACTTGCCCCCTTTGACAACTAGCAAGGGGGAGAATAAAATTATTAATAGCCTTTCCTTTACATGTGCAATTACAAAGCAACCTTCAACAATCACCGAGCCAACTCAAGAAACATCCAAGTCCCGATGACAACTGACAGCACCAAAAGCGAGAGGCAAATGTAAGAGGTAACTAAAAGAAAAGGAGCCAATCAAGTACATATAAACCAAAAAAAATCTTCGTATATATATATATATCAAAATTTTCTTTTTTTTTATATCTATCACTGGGGGCATACCCCCAGTATATACAATGAACACGCACAACGAATAAAAAATATATATATATGCATACACCCCTACTCCCTACGTTGCCGTTGGGATGGTCGATCACCGCTGTCCCCAGTATCATCAGCCCGAAGGTCCGTTGATTGATCCTTTGAAAACACAATCCCGACACTCAGAGTCACCAAAACCTCTAGACGAGAAGGCCTCGCCACTGAACCCCCCTCACTCGCCTGACTAGCAGACCTTCTCGATCGAGAGCGAGGAGGATACCCAACAAGAAACTCCTGAATAACAGAATCCTCGTGAACATAATCCTTGACACGATCACGTGTCGTACGACGAGGCTGCCCGGCCGAGGAACCCATAGCCCTCAACTCCGATCCAGCAAGCTGACCAACCATCTCGCGCACTCCCTGCCAACTCCTCGTCAGACGATACTGCAGTCGATCGAGGGTTGCCTGCATCTCTGCCCATGTCGTCCGATGCACCGCCTCCAACACCTCAGTCTGAGTCCTCTGTGCAACCATCATCTCAATGAGCAGGTCGTTACGACTTTGTGTGTCCCTAAGGACCCGTCTCGCCTCAGGAGTGGCACGCGCTCACGCAGCCTCTATGCGCGTCTCCTCAAACTGACGAACCTGCGTTATCACACTAGGTCAAAGAACGCCAATATATATATATATATATATATATACGAATATTTGTAAGGAAAAACTTTGAAAAGAAGAGAATCATACCAGATCCACCCTCTCCCCAAGAAGGCTCTTAACCGTCACAGCGGTCACTGGATCAACAAGCGGCACGGAAAGAACATACAACGTAGGCGGCTACAACGAGAATAAACAAATATATTAGATAACACCATGATGACGAATAAACTATAACCACAACAACTAAAACATACCTGAGAAGGAATAGGGGCAGACCCTGAGGGGGAGCCTCGGGAGCAGTGTTCGGAACAGCTTGCACAAAAGCCAAATAAACCAACACAAGATACGTTAGAACAAAATAAATGAAATAACCTGAACTGAATTACACCGAACAAGAAACTATACCTGACTCTCGGGGCATAGAGAGGCAGCACTTGCCTCCCTCGTCTGAAAATCCTCGGTGACCTGACGCTGAAATACTACATGATGTCAGTATGAGATGCAACAACTATATCAAAATGATTGGAAAACTGAGTCAACATAATATATAAATGACTAGACCAATGAACTAACTCACCAGGAGCCGTCGAGTCTCCGCTAGCTGAACCCTCATCTCATCCTCCGCTCTCCTAGCCTGAGCAACCAAGGAGGCTAGGGAGCATAACATCTCTTCATCAGGACGAGGAGCGCACCTCGTCTACTCCATTGCTTTATGAAGGGCATCCAATGCTCCCCAGACACCTGTCGTGAGATGGCCCTGCTCTAAAATGGCCAATCTCTCCCTCAATGCCAACGCCGACTCAAGTCCGCCGACCGCAAAAGAGCCACTCTCGTGGAAGGGACGTGTGAAGAGGCGCCCACCACCCAATGCCCCAAACCATCTCACAAATACTCAGACATCCGCCTCATCACGCGCCCCTGTCACCCTGGTCTCCCAGCTCTAAAATCAGCCATCTGAAGCGCCATCTGGCTCGCAAAGTCTCGACTAGAGGGACCGGTCATCCTCTTCACCACTCTATGGAAAATCTCAGGAGGGACTCCCTGAGCGAGTCCCCGCGGCCGAACCATGACGCGTAAATGCCAAAGGTCACCTGCACAGTGACCAGGCACTACCCTAATCCGGCGTCCCTTGAAATGCGTTTAATTAGGTTAAACAACGGAGAACTGACACGCAATGACCCTTCGAACTTCGAAAACCCGCGTGGACATATTGACGCGCAATCTGGTTATGTGCCCTGAGTAAAGCGCGCAATTCCCTAGGTAGAACGCAAAAATATATGCCTATAATAGCAGATTTTCAGGCCTAAAATTAGGAGATTTTCGACACTAATTACCAACCCAAACCATGCCCTGACTAAGGCAAATCCGAAAATATTCTAAAACTTAGAAAATATACACTCTGAAAACCAAAAAAATGCCCCCCCAATATCCCCAAAGCAACTTGCTTTGACCAAAGTAAACTGAACCAAAAATGTCCCCAACACACCCCAAAACAAAACAAAATGTATAGATAAACCGAATCAAACCAAACTCAAAGAAACATATAATAAACATCACACTCAAAATAAGTAAAGTAATCCACAAATTCACCAAATATAAATATCCACGAATGAAATTAAAATATGATTGCTTCATAAATTAAATCATTACAAAATACACCGAGGGCATACCCTCTGAATATACAACTTAAAACAAGAAATTTAAAGCCAACACGTTCGAGCAATGCCTGAATCTGAATTTATTCGGAAAACAAGAAATCTCGAAAAAGCCCGGAGAAGGCATGCAATCCAATCACGCGTAGTAAAAAAAACACTTAATCTAAATCACATGTAATCCTTTGTTCGTGTAAACCATCACCCGCATAGACGACGCGACACTCCGGTCACACGCCAATTATATACCGTGCAACCCTATTACACGACCCACTTACACCATGCAATATGAAAGGTTGCCCGCACAGTGACCTGGTGACGTTTGAATTACACGCTTAGGACACAGCATGTAATCCAATCACACGCACACATCCAAACGTGTAAACAACCCCTTCAAACTTTCAATCGCACGCCCTAAAACAGGCGTGCAATTCGATCAAACACCTGGTATCAGGCACACAATACCCAACTTTAGATAGAACCTGCATCCTCACACCTTTTATCCTATCTCGGTCAACATTCTTCTCCCATATCCCATCGCGTAGCCTTACAGGAAACATTGATCGCGCCCCTGGTCCCCATTGCGACAAGACATGCATGCCTTATTGTGGCACCGTCACCTTCCCTCATCCCCATCACAATTCGATCGGAGAGGGAGAGTCCCATCGCGATAAGATGCACACATACAACGCCATCCCAATATCCAAGATCACTGACCTAAATCAGCTATGTCACCACGCATCCCATCGTGAAAAGCCAAAAGCAAGCCTTCCTAAAACTCAGGCACATGACCAAAGCCAAAGACGAGCTCAGTCATGGCGCAACCACAACGTGATCTCACATAACCCAAGATCAGCCAAAGAAAGAAACATAGCAAATATCCCATCAATGTCCCATCACAAATATCACTACCTGAAACATCCAGGCACAACCCCGCCACACATCCATGAATATGTCCCCTCACGATGCAACTACGATTCGATCTCGTCACACATGTTCCATCGCGACACAACAACTTCATCTTCTCTTATAGCTCCGACACCAATCACACCTCCCTAAAATCCTCATCATGAGACCTTGTATAGAGTCAAACCTTCTAAAAATCCCATCGCTCGACCAATGTCCCATCACGGTAGCAGAGAGCCTACTTTTCAAATCCCAAGCTACGCAATAGTCGCTAGACTCCCATAGAAGAAGAGGGACTCCTTCCATGTCCCATCGCATCTCAAACACAAAAAAAAATCCCACCAGGATCCCAAATGCCCCTATCAAACCCACAACCCATAATCCCCTAGTCTAGCGTAGACCCCCAATGTCCCATCACGCCTATGATCCGCTATGACAGGAAGGGAGAGAAAAGACTTTCTCGCGTCCCATTGCACTTGCAAGCAGGACTCACCCCAATACACAATCAGACGGGGAAGACCGCCATGTCCCATTGCAACACTCACTTCCCCAAGACACTGCATCATGGCAATGGCCACCAAGTCCCTACTGCAGCAGAAGTGAAGAAGAGAAAGAAAGACCACCATGTCCCATCGCGACATCATGACAACTGATCAATCCCACCGGGGGCTACATAGGTAAGTATCACCACCTCAGGTAAGTATTATCACCCTATCTTTTACTCGATATTACTTTTGATATATATAGCTAGCTATGATTAAGCCAAAATATTTTCAAAACCCATCTCTCTCGACTCGCGAATCGCTGTAGTCCTCTAATAGGAGACAATCACCAGTATTCATTGAGAAGGTTAGACGGAGTATCCGGCATGCTAAGTGTCATCTTGACAATCACGTAAATGATCGGGTCCATAAATCCTGTACTGTGGATCTGCTCAGCGACATCTCGAAAGTCATGTTTTTCGCTGTTTTAACACCGAATTGATCTTAAGTTAAAATTCCTAAATTTTCAAAACCCCTTCCAAAATCAAAAATAAAAAAAAAGGAAACCAAAATAATAATAAAGAAAGAGACCTCTTACCTACCAAAATTCATCTCATTCACCACTTACCCAAACCAGCCATTCCCCTTGGGAAATCGAACAATGAGTATATTTAATCTAAGAACTTACAAAGGCCTATTAGAAAGGGAACGCCTGATGCGCATTTGTGTGAGCAATGACATGCCCGGCCTAACATGACTTGCCAAAGCCTTCGACATTACATGATTTTATTATCGGTCTCTGAACTTTATTTATGAAAATTTGTATGGCACCCCCCGGTACCTCGACTGCGTCATATCCCTCTGTTTGATTGCCCCTTGCAGCAGGTAGCGACATGTGGCGGGATGCCCCTTGAACCCACAAATTAGAATATGATGATTCTCCTTTCCGTTTGATTGTCACTCGCAGTATGTCGTGCCACGCGACGAGATGCCCTTTGCACTCGCCAATTAGGAAACGCTGACTTCTCTCGTTGACTGTCTATGACAACGGGTCACGATATGCAATGGGATCACTTCCATCCATGACATAGAATACGCCTTTCGACAGCTACCACTGGGCCCCTGAATGCTCCATTTTAGCTTGTGCTAATAGATAAGAAAGCCAAGCATATGATGTCAGCATTCCCAGTTCACATTTGTGATTTTCTAAGAGAAACGAGAAGACACCTCGAATGACGTGTTCTTACTTCGCAAGAGCACACCGAAAAGGAGCATTTATAGACACTCCCATTTTACCCTCTTGAAATATATAAAGTTGTTAGATGAACCTTTTACCTTGCTCGTAACTTTTCGGAAAGGACTTACCTTCTCTGAAAGTTTCACAACCCTAATGTGGGAACCATATGCTGAAATAATAGTATATGGCTAAACATAGGCTGAAACAATAGCTCTGTGGCTCAGACCCCTTAACCCTAATGAAGGAACCATATACTAAAATAATAGTATATGGCTGAACAAAGGCTGAAACAATAGCTCTGTGGCTCAGACTCCCTAACCCTAATGAGGGAACCATATACTAAAATAATAGTATATGGCTGAACATAGGCTGAAACAATAGCTCTATAGCTTAGATCCCCTAACCCTAACGTGAGAACCATGCACTAAAACAATAGTACATGGCTGAACACAAGCTAAAATAATAGCTTTGTGGCTCAGATCCTAACGTAGGGAGACTATATACTGAAACAATAGTATATAGTCGAAATATAGGCTAAAATAATAGTCTGGCATTTCAAACCTGACCTAGACCCGAACAACCTCGAATTACGTGCCAAATACCACGCACGTAATTTGATTATACGTAAATCCACAAATGTGTAATCAGTCCCTTTTCAGACCAAACTTCCTTTCTTTAGACCATCTCGAGACTCGATTACGTGCTTCACATACCACGCGTGATCGGATTGAGCGCTCCATCACAGGCGCACAATTGTCCTACGCCTGACCTAGTCACATAGTCCTTGACCACCAAGATTCCATGATTAAGCACTTTGAATGAAATGCTTAATCAGATTGCGCACTCCAAAGTAGGCACGTAATTAGTCCTAACTTGATTAGAACTAGGGAACTCGACTGAGCCAGTCAGCCGGTTGCTCACTGAGTCGGTAATCGACTCAAAGTGAATAAGCGTCGGATAACTGGCGTGCAATTTAGTTAAACACCTGAAATAGGGTACGTAATTGGAAAAAAACCTATAAAAGACGTTTTTTACTTCAGCCCCAGGGGGGACGAAAAAAAAAGAGGGCACACGCACACAGAGAGAAACACAGCAATGACTTCAAGATTCGAGTTTTAAATCCTCCAAATCCAAGCTTCAAATTTTGAGATTCCTCTCTACAGCCTCGACCTTAGGTTAAATTTTGCTTTTAGTTTCCGACTCTAGTTTTTAATTCTTAGATTTAGGTTGTTTCTTTTAGTTTTAACTATTAATATTAAGTCTTCAGTCTTAGACCGTAGCACCCTTTTTTTTTAGACCGTAATTTTTAATATCTGGTTCTAGTTCTTAGTTTCTAGAACCAGTCCTTAATCAAACGGTCTAATCCCCGACCTTAAACTTTAATTTTATTCTGAAATCTCAATCTTCAGTCCTATTATTAACCACTGGTTCTAGTTCTTAGTTTCTAGAACCAGTCCTTAATCATATGGTCTGATTTTCTGATTTCGGTCTCGAATTAAGTCCTTAGAATTTAAATCTTAGTTTTAATTTCTCAATTTAAGATTTTTAGAATCCCAATTTGTAGTTCAGTTCTTAATTTCTAATTTTGAAATTCAATCTATAACTATAATCCAATATCGACTTTAAAAATTCTAAAAAAATGCTATCTTATAATTCAAATTTCAATTTGCTTTAATCTCAGCCACCCGATTTGCCCAAGAGAGCTTACAGAGGGTACTCGGGAACGAGGCCAATCCTCCTTAGCATAGCGGGCCTAAAACCCCTTTTCTTCAATTTTTTTAGTAAAATTAGTTCATTTAGTTTAATTAGAATCTTAGTAAAATTAGTTCATTTACTTTAATTAGAATTTTAGTACAATTAGTATACTTTAATTAGAATTTCAGAATTAGTCTATTTGCTTTAATTAGAATTCCAGTAAAATTAATATATTTGCTTTACTTAGAATTTCAGTATAATTAGTATACTTGCTTTAGTTAGAGTTTCACTAGAATTAGCATATTTGCATTCCTAGTATGATTAGGAAACTAATTGATTAGACTTCTAGTAGGATTAGGAAATTTAAATTATTTAGAATTCTAATAAGATTAAAACTTGAATTAATTAGACTTCTAGTAGGATTAGGAAACTTAAATTAATTAGACTTTTAATAAGATTAAAACTTGAATTAATTAGACTCCTAGTAGGATTAGGAAACTTAATTAATTAGACTTTTAATAAAATTAAAATACTAAAATCAATTAGACTTCTAATAGCATTAGGAGACCGTTTAGAATCACGACAGAATCAGGACACCTAATCATAATAGAATTCTAATAAAATTAGGACATCCAAAAGTAATTAAACTCCAAACTAGTTTGACTTCTAATAGGATATTTAAATCAAGTAAACTTACACTAGGATTAGGATACTAGAATATTAGATTAATTCACCATAAAAAGTTCATGTAGTTAGACTCATAACAGAACTAGGAAACTAAAGCCAATTAGAATTACAACAATAAATAAATAAACTAAATTATCTAAACTTCAAGAAGAGCTAGTGCTGCTGATGTTGGTAGGCCGACGATTCAGTAAAGAAGTAACTCACACCTGCTTCAAAGCATGATCACTGACGTGTTGCAGCGTCGTTAAATATCTACAGCTGGTGATCGCAACAAACTAGGAGCCTTCCTAGAAATCCTCCCTTATTTTTAACATTCAAAATATCGCATTGCCAGAGTTCGCTCAAGACAGAATTGGGCCACTGATTCACGGGGACCGAAAAGAACCTAGAAAAAGTGAGCACCAACAATGACTATTCCTTCTGGGCTTAGTAGGACTATCCCGATACCTTTCCCTTTGTGGTTAAGAGCTCTGTCGAAATAGAGAGTTCATGATGTCTTATCGGGCTCTTCATTGTGAATAGAGAGTAGGTCTTCATCCGGGAAGTCTGCGTGCATAGGCTCGTCGTCTGAGAGTGGTAAGTCTGTGAGGTAATCAGTGATCGCTTGTCCTTCGATAGATTTCTATGTTACATAGGTGATGTTGAATTCTTGTATTAACATGTGCCATCGAAAGATCCTCCCGGAGGTGATGAGCTTCTCGAAGATGTACTTCAGAGGGTCCATGCATGCCAGTACTAATATTTTATGTGCTCCGAAGTAGTGTTGTAGTTTCGTTGAGGCCCACACTAGGGTGAGGCAAGTCTTCTCATTGGCGTGTATTTCTGTTCGTACTCGACCATCGTTTTGCTGAGGTAGTAAATAGCCTTCTCTGTCTTGCTGTCTTCTTCATATTGTCCGATGATTACTCCCATTGCTTTGTCATTCGTTGGCGGGTGGAGGAGGTACTTCTTGATGCTGTCAAAGGCCTGTTGACACTGGTCATCCCATTTGTATTTTGCTCCTCCTTTAAGTAGTTTATAGAAAGGATCTCATCGATTTGAGTGTTGAGAGATGAATCTCCTAATGAATTATAACCTTCCTATCAAGCCTCGTAATTCTTTGATGTTGCTAGGAGGTGGCATCTCGAGAATGGATCCGACCTTCACCGAGTCAACTTCGATACCTCTTTTGCTAACTATAAATCCCAATAGTTTTTCAGAGGTTACTCCAAACACGCACTTCTTTGGATTCATCTTTAGTTGATATTGCTCGGATCTTTGTAACACCAGTCGTATTGCTTCGGCTTGTCCCACTCATGTCTGAGACTTCACTAGTATGTCAACGACATAGAATTCAACACATTTATGCATCATGTCATAAATATGACCATCATGGCGTGTTGATATGTGGCTCCTGCATTTTTGAGCCCGAAGGGAATGACGACATAGCACTAGGTTCCCCATGGTGTGGTGAACGAAGTTTTTTCTTGGTCTGATTCTGCTAACTTAATCTAGTTGTATCTGGAGAAGTCATCCATAAAGGATAACATCTCATGTTCGACAGTGTTGTCGACCAGGGTGTCGATGTGTGGTAGGGGGAAGTCATCTTTTGGGCATACTTTGTTGAGATTCTAAAAATCGATGCATAGCCGCACTCTACCATCCTTCTTGGCAACAGGTACTTTGTTGGCAATTCATTTAGGATAGAAGACGACTCGGATGAATTTTGTTTTGTGTAGCTTGTCGACTTCCTCTTTAACTTGTAGTGTTGTTTGGGGATGCATCCTTCTGAGTTTTTGCTTGATGGGTTTAGCATCAAGTTCCAAACTGATGTTCTACTAAGGTTCGGTCCAATCCAGGCATATCTCCGTAGGACCATGCGAAAGAGCTGAGGTGATCTTGAAGGACTTGAATAATTTGTTGTTGCTCCTTGGGTTTGAGTGTTGCACTGATCAACAATTTCTTGGGCTCTTCCTTGGTGCCGAAGTTTATCTCTTCAAAGAGGTTCATGACCAGGTTTGTTTTGCGTCAGTATCGATGACCCATTGGAAGTCCTGGGTTTCCTCGGTGACTAGTGCTCCTTCTTCTTTGTCTGTGAGCTCATACACTACAAAGGAACTACACTGGGGGTTAGTTTTGTGGGAGGTAACCCTTCATCGGTGTAATTTATGATCGCGACATCTTTCGTCAGGTGTAGGTCGAGGTTATTCATCCTCCTCTCGAAGTTGTGGAGTATCTCGTCGGGTATGATAATGGGTTTGTTACTTCATCGGGATGCTCGACGGTTTTGCGAGGAAGAGGTAGGAGGGTCACTTCGAACTGAGTCAAGACAAGGCTCTTTGAGTTTGAGGGTGGGATAATGACCGGGTGTGATCATGCCGATTACTCCTTCTTTGATTTTGTTGAGGTGGCTATTACTTGTATCCTTTAGAGAAAAGTCTCCTTGCTGGTCGTTGAATGGGTCAGAGATGAAGGGCTCCCTCCATTTTTCGTGATTTTCTAATTTTTTGGAATTTTCTATTTTTATATTTTTATGAGTTTTATGATTTTCTAATTTTTTTTATTTTTGACAATAAGTATGGTACAGGGTCGGTTTCCTAAGGCAGAACCGACGAGGTTACTTCCCTTACTTGGGGAAGTGGGACGGCTGCTGGAGCCGTTCAGGCGAGTCATCGGATGATGTGAACTCGGCTTGAATTTGACATTTTTTTAAGAGTCCTTATCTGGGTGATCCTCCTGATGAGCGATGCTGGTGATGGTTTGTCAGATGGCTCGTCTTCCTCTTCTACTACGTGAAGTGCTTTGTGGTCGAAGAGAGTCTGAAGATGATAGTTGTCCAAGTTCTCGTCTTCGAAATCAGATAGGAGATCCGCTTGTGGTTGAGATTCCTCGCTTCGTATTAACCGTAGATATGGTTCAATGAACTTAATTATCGAACCCGGGTTGCTTTCAACCATCCTCCATAGTGTAGGAAGGGGATTAGTCCGATCCTCTCTTTTAAAGTCTTCTATTATTATAGGGCAGGTCTGACAATAAGGCTGATATGGCTGAACGATGCACGGAAACTCTCGTGGGCATTCCCCTGTAGTGAAGGAGCACTCGAAAGTATCATCATTGAAGTCAGAATTTAGGAATTCCTTCCTCTAGGTCTTGTGATACTCAGTAAAAAGTATGCAGGCTTGACAGCGAGGTTGATATGGGTGAGAGATGCAGGGATACTCCCAGGGGCATTCCCATCCTTCATGATCGGGGCTGATGTCACTATTGTCGGGGTTAAAATCTTCCTCTTCGCTTGATTGGCTTGGAAGCCGTGTTCCACTAACTCCAGGGCAGGGAGATCTATCCAATAATCTTCGTCATCGCTCGGCGGGGGTTGCCATTCCTCCTTTAACGACATCAAGAAGATCTGAAGCTGAGTTGCTTCTGGGGATTGAAGGGAATCAAGTTCTAACTCCTCTTCGACTTCAATGAAGGTGATATGAGACTCTCCTGACTTGATCGTTTGCCCGATCTCGTTCGTAACGGCTTTCTGACACCACAGTGTCATAGCTATGCGTCAGTCGCAATATGGTATTTTTGGGTAGGAAGATGGGCATTGCCAATTATGGAGCTGTAGTGTGACAGCCCAGATTTTGATACCCTAAAATCAGTGCCATCAGCACGACCCTCGAGGCCGTATCCCATATAATATGTGGAACACTTGGTACAACCCAACCATACAGAAAATGCGATAAGAATATAATGCAGAACAAATCTCCAGTTCTACAATATACCACATCAAAACATTAATCCAAAAGATAGTTCTAATCACATACCTCTCTATGGACAAAAGAACTAACCCGAACCATCAGTGCCGTTACTATGGTCACCCCAAATGGTTCGACAAAAGAATATTACATGTATCTTTACTTTTACAAAAACAAAACACGACTGGACGTGCCAAGCCTTAAATCTCTCCCTTATAAAATCTTAAAGTATGCAGCGAATCTCCTAGAAGAACTTCTAAGGAGGAGGCTCAGATTCTTCCCTCGGAACGTAATATAAGTCCTCGGGATCAACCTCGCCTGTAGCAGCTCCTAACTCTGAACCTGTGACGTATAGTCAAAAAGGGTGAGCTACATCCTAGCTCAATAGGGACAATATCTGAATAGGTACATCTTGCTAACTCACATACATTTCATGACATAAATAAAGCATGAGTTCATCAATGTAATTTAACTGGAAAACCATTTGAGATGAAATAAAATAAATAGAGTGCTTTTGTTACTCTACTCATGACATCTGACGTTCATTAATTCTTATGATTTCAACAAGGGTGGTCTCATGACTTAAAACAGTTAACTTAAATAATCCCTGAGCAATATAGCATCGAGTCCCGATGGAATACCCTCCATCATCGTCTAATCAGACTATTTTTCTATTAACTTGACCCACGTCCCTTTTTCATAGGCGATGGGTACATCACTACTATATATCCCTGGGATGTTTACTGGTGCACGGATTAGTCGCCATACCGGTCACGAATATCCTGCCGAGTCAGTCATGGATATACCGCCGTGTCGGTTGGGTATTCTACAAACCTTAAATCAATTGTGAGCTACATATAGTTATTCACCGTGTGATTGTGCTAAATAAATATAAATTCCCAGCCTGTTCAATCTCATTTACATATGTTCAAATTCGTGGATCCCTACATCCACCATACATCCCTGGGATGTCACACTCTCTGATGCACTCTTCAGATGCCCATAGTACACATACATCCCTGGGATGGTTGAACTCTTTTACTAGTTTACTTCTTCACATAGCATTTCTCATTTTTAATACTACTCTACATTTTACATTTTCAACTTACTTTGAAAGTGAATACGTTGTAATTCAACTCAGCTTTAAGGAAACATGCATTCATAGATTATCATCATATACATGTTCTCGTAATTAAGGGTACGAGTTCAGATATTCCCCTACCTCACTCGCGTTCTTAACTCACGGATCCTTCAATCCGAGTTAGCATTCAACCATCTCTAGGTCCGGCTTAAACTAGGCCTGGCTAAGCACATATAATTCATCACTATAAGTGTAAAAACATTGGGTTAGAAGCCTAACCCCAATACATAAACAACTTGTATGTAAAACCCAACAAAACCTGAAATTTTATCCAAATCGATCGAACGATTTCTGAATCGATCAAACGATTTGGAAATTGATCGAACGAATTTAAATCGATCGAACGATTTGGAAAATTGATCGAACAATTTTTAAATCGATCAAACGAAATCCCAAAATCGATCGAATGAATTCTATTTCGTTCAATCGATTCCATAGATATCCATCCTATCATATTTTTGTCCCCTAGCAAACCGATTGAACGATTTTTAAATTGTTCACACAGGTTCTCAAATCGATCGAACGATTTGTAAAATTGTTCGAACTGTTCCTTCAGAATTCAAATCGATCGAACGATTTGTAAAATCATTCGAATGTTTCCTTCAGAATTCATTTGTTTTCCTTATCTTTTCTTTGGTCAAAACCGATTGAATGAACTCTAATTTCGTTCAATCGATTTTACCCATTTCCAGATCTGAACATGCTCTTTCTCATCTACTCATCATCTATCCCATTTACCACCCATTTATCTCATACATAATAATTTACATTCTCCCTTTAACAATTAAACACACTTGAATTTGTAAATCTTACCCTATCAAACGGTTGGATCTCTTTCTCTTGTTCTATGCCTTAGCTCACTAGGGTTTCACAAACCCCAAATCTCTACTCTCTTGATCCCGAGCTCGATCTGCTAACTTTTCGAGCCCAATCACTTGTATTGAATGCCCTTCTCTAGATCTCACAACTCAAATCTCTCTCTCATTTACTCTCCTTTAATTTCTAAATAACCCAACCTAAGAGAAATAAATTCTCTTTCCCCTTTTTGCTTTATAACTTAACACTTGACTTGGGTGTTAAGCACCTATAACTAACTAGTGCATGTGTGTGAATACACCTTTATCTATATTCACCACACCCCTCTCACATGATTTATCCAACCCATACTAACTAACCTAAGTCAACCAAGTCAAAGTTGACCCGGTCAAAGGTGTGACCCATTGGTCTGCTTCTCGAGGTGCACTGTCTAAGTACAAAATTTCTAGGACATTACATGTAGACACCCCCATTTTACCCTCTCAGAGTATATAAGTTTGTTCGATCAACCTTTGACCTCGACTGTGACTCTTCGAAAAGGACTTACCTTCTCCGAGGGTTTCAAAACCCTAACGTGGGGACCATATGCTAAAATAATAGTATATGGCTGAACACAGGCTGAAACAATAACTTTATGGCTCAGATCCCATAAACATAGGGACCATATTCTAAAACAATAGTATATGGCTGAACGTAGGCTGAAATAATAGCTTTATGACTCAGATCCCATAAAGGTAGGGCCCATAAACTAAAACAATAGTATATGGGTGGATACAAGCTGAAACAATAATAACTCTGTGGCTCAGATCCCATAACCCTAGGGGCGGGGACTATATACTGAAATAATAGTATATAGCCGAAACACTGGTTGAAACAATAACCTTGCACCTCAGACCCAACCCAGACTCGAGAGAATCTCGAATTACATGCATTAAACCATGCACGTAATTCAATGCACACAATTTGATTGAACGCCACACCTCTAGCACTCAATCAGTCTTGTCAGACCAAACTTCCACTCCTTTCGATCGCCTCGAGACTCGATTTCACACCCCAACAAGCGCGCGCAATCAGATTAAGCGTCCCATCACCGACGCTCAATTGGTTTACTTCAGACCTGGTCTCTAACTCCTAAGACCGCCAAAACTCCACGATTAATCGCACTTAGGATAATGTTTAATCAGATTGTGAGTTCCACACTGGGTGCACAATTAGTCTAATCAGAACAGGATTGGGACACCCCGGCTGAGCCAGTCAGCCGGTCACTCACTGAGTCTGCCACCAACTTAAAGTGGTTAAGCGCCTGATATAGAGCACACAACTCAATTAAGCACCCCGGATAGGGTACATAATTAAAGTTGACCGGCTAATTACATACACCCCACAGGGCGCGTAATTAGCAAAATACCTATAAATAGACCCCCTTATCACGACCCAAAAAACGACTTGGAGATTCGATTTTCGAGTTCCCTACCTTCAAGCTTAGGATTTCGAGATTCCTCTCTGCAAACCCTTGCCTTAGGTATATTTTTTCCTTCTAGTTTTTAATTTTCAGTTCTAGTTCTTAATTTTCAGACTTAGATATCAGATTCTAATTATTAGTTTTTTTTTTTAATTTTCAGTCTTAGGCCATAACACCTTTTTTTTTAATCCATATTTTAATCTCTGATTCTAATTCTTAGTTTTTAGAACCAGTCCTTAATTATGTTCACTATTTTAAAATCTTATCTCAAGTTTCAGTCCTATCATTAATCTCTGATTCTAGTTCTTAGTTTTCTAGAACCAGTCCTTAATCATACGGTCTGATTTTCTGATTTTGGTCTCGATTTCAGTCTTTAAATTTTAGATTCTAGTCCTAATTTATCGGTTCCTTATACTTCTAGATTTTAAATCTCGATTTATTAATCTATAATTATAATCAAAAAATTATTGCCTTTTCAAATCCAAAAATATTGTCTTATAATTCAAATTCAGTTTACTTTAACCTTAGCCACCTGATTTGCCCAAGGGAGCTTACGGAGGGTACCCGGGAATGGGGCTAATCCTCCTTAGCATAGCGGGCCAAAATCTCTTTTTTTAGATTTTTAATAAAATTAGTACATTTACTTTAATTAGAATTTTAATAGAATTAGTATATTTTTAATTAATTAGAGTTTCAATAGAATTAGTACATTCCTAATTAGTCTCTATAGAATTAACATATTTTCACTCCTAATAGTATTAGGAGACTCAATTGATTAGATCACTAATTGTGCAACTGTGGGATTTTTGATGATTCCGTTGCGACGATGCGCACTCTCGAAAAATATAGAGTTGCCACCCAAAGCTTTTCGTGTCCCGGGAAACCTCAAATCAATATTAAATGCATTGAAGTACTAAATATGACTCTGATTCACCGGTCTATGCCAAAGGCTCTTGGGTAGGGGCTTCGGTTATCGATTGGGAAGGTGTTAGGCACCCCGATCAACCCGCTCTAAAGCGGTCTCTACTTATGGCCAAAGATAAAATAAAAAAGAAAATAAAAAGTGCACTTCCTCTTGCCCGAAGGCACTATGATCCTACTAGTGTCCCTTCGTTTCTACCTAGATTTCGGTGGCATAACGGCACAAATATGAGGATAGAACAAAAGCTAAGCAGGTAGAGGAATAGAGGGGAGTGCCGGAGCTCTCAGGCCCTTGTAGCACTGCTGTGGACCTCCGCGTAGGTGCATTTGAGGAACTTTCAATGGCTTGGATGATGAAATGGTGGGTTCTAACCTCTAAAGCTTGCTAGCTAAGGGGTAGGAGAGGTAGGCTAAGGGGTAGCTCACACCTAAAATAAGGGATCTATGATGGAATATAGGGCTCAAAAATGATTTTGGAATTCTTGAATTTATATGGGAAATGGTGCACCAAAGGGGAGGAAAGCTTTCTTACTCTTTTCTCCCTTTTGGAAAAATTTTCATGCCTCTAATCCAAGGGGGGGTCTCTATTTAGGGAAATTTGTATTTACGGCCCTATAATTTTGCTTATTTGCAAAAATGGCCCTATAGTTTCATTCCTTGCATAACAGGCCAGCTCCAAGCCTAGCTGATTCCACGTCACCTCCCACTTGCCAAGTCAGCACAGTATCATTTATTTATATATATAGGACCATACGAATTCATTCCCCGCTACTTATTTTCTCTATCCCGTTTCCCATTAGTAGTTCAGAGTTCAGACCAACCCTAACCTAACATCGTCACTTTTACCTGTTCAGATCAACCCTATCAATGCAAAGGATAACTAGTATGAAAGAATTTTTAACTAGAAGTTGTTTGGTTAGAAAAGCAAAAAATGGGCGGCCCGTACCACTATCTCAAGATAGCGGGCCGCTACTGCAAGATAGCGAACCGCTACTACAAGATAGCGGCCAGCTATCTTAAAGTAGCATCCCGCTATTTTGTAGTAGCGGTCCGCTATCTTGAGATAGCAGCCCGCTAGCTATCTTGACTAAGGTTTAATTTTCATTTTTTTTAAATATTTGTAGATTGAAATGGATGTTCCCATTCTTTGTCATTTCAATGGGGTCCGTGTTAGAGATGATACTTACAACGGTGGACATGGGAAGATTGTTGTTATCAAAGACAATATACCGTTTGATCAATTTAAGCAGAAAATGTATAATATTAGTAGGACTCAACCGGAAGAGCATTCAATTTCCCTATCCGTTTCATTGCGCATCGGGAAGGAGTTGGTGTTTGCTGAATTGTCGAACTTTGATGATCTTGCGAACTTATTTAGAGCATATTGTATTGGTGATGGTGTGATAAATGTTTATATCGAGAAATCATTAATCATTCATGTCACGGAACCAATAGCGTCTTCAGACGTTCCAATGAAACAAGACGATGAAGATCAAAGATATTGTCCTCAAATGAATCCGATGGATAATACATTAATCACTCATGTCACGGAACCAATACCATCTTCAGACGTTCCAATGAAACAAGACGATGAAAATCTAGGATATTATCCTCAAATGAATTTGATGGAAAATATATGTCAACATAACGATGAAGCGGTGAACAACATATTTGATTTGGATCAGTGGGTAACATTTTTGGGAGGCATTAGTCCATATGAATAGCCTTCTGAATAAATAGCTTCTGAGCGAACGGTAATCGAGGCCAAAGCACAGGAGTGAACACTAACCATACCTCGATGGACTCAACCCCAAGCACGTAATAATATTCTAGTCGATGACGGTGATAGTGATCCTAAAAATACTGAATCACTGCCCTCCTCGCCCACTTCGCGTGTTCATATTAATAGGGGAATTGATCAACCTATGGTGGATGAAGACTATCAGCTTAATGACTCGAAAGGAGAGTATATGGATTCGGATGATGAAGAACTGTATGAAGGGGGGCCATTAACTGTTGGTCAGGCATTCAAAAATAAAAAAACCTTTCAAAAAGCTCTTAGAGAGTTTGCAATAACAAATAATTTTCAAATTAAACCAATAAAAACCAGTCCTCTTCGAGTTACCGCGAGCTATTTTCAATTAGGGTGTGCTTGGCGAATACATGCATCAAAATTGGTGGGTGTGGACACGTTCGTTGTGAAGACATATCGCCCGCTACATACGTGCGGAATGCCACCTTTCGGAAGAGGGCATCGCCAGTGTACGAATTCTTGGATAGCTTCCTTCGTGAGGGATAAATTGTTAAAAGGCTTTGACGAGACTCCTGCTTCAATAATTTTTTATATTGAAAAAAAAAATGGGGTAACAGTAAGTTATTGGAAAGCATAGAGAGGGAAAGAAATGGCTTTAAGTGACATCCGAGGTAGCTGGAAGGAGCAATTTAAGATGTTACCGTCCTATATCGCCGAATTACAGTGAGTCGACCCAGACGTACAGACCGAATTGTGTTGCGAGCCTGATAATGCCTTTCAGAGGCTCTTTGTAGCATTTGGACCTTCATTAGGAGCTATCGTAATACTTTGTGAAGAATAATTGCGGTAGATGGAACGCATTTGCGCGGACGATACAATGGAGTGTTGTTAATAACTACGGGGATAGACGGTAATAGACATTTATTCCCTATAGCGTTCGGCGTTGTACCCAAAGAGAATGAAGATCATTGGACATGGTTCCTTGATCTATTAGGGAGATGCATAATCGGGGACTTTGAAGAGTAATTTGTATTGATATCAGACTGACAGAAGGGGTTGATGAAAGCTGTGCATAATGTTTTTCCTAATGCATTTCACAGCTACTGTATGCGACACCTAACTTTGAATCTTTTTGATACATACAAGGATACAATTTCTCGATCGCTATTTTGGGTTGCTGCCCGTGCATTCTCCGAGGCAAAATTTAAAAGAATTTTACAAAAAATACAAGACCAGCCCCCCCATAATGTATAACATGGATTAAAGAAGTCGGTGACCATTTCTGGGCGCGCGCATATTTTTCAGGAAAGCGTTATGATATGCTGACAACAAATATAGCTGAAAGCATTAACAGTGTGTTGAAGATAGCTAGAGAGGAACCGATCGTGACAATGTTAGAAACCATTCGCACGAAGGTAGCCGAATTCTACCTTCGGCGTCAGGAAGAAGGAAATAAAATGACACACGAGTTGACACCGATGGCGGAAGAGCACATAACATGAAATTCAAGGTGGGCCCGTCGAAAGAACGTTATTCCCTATGGTCGCGATACATTTCAAGTTAAACGTGGGCAATACACTCACAGTGTCGATCTAGAGAAACGAACGTGTACATGTAGACGTTGGGCTATCCTTGGATTACCATGTTCACATGCAATTGCTGCATTATCGCGCAGAAACAGGGATAAAGAGATTCCTCAATTTTGTGATCATTGGTTTACCAGTGCTTTATTTAGGGAAACTTATAAAGAATAATTTGTTCCGACCGTTGATAAGCTCCAATGGGCAGTTATAAGGAAAGACATCAAGGTTTTACCTCCACACAACATACGTTAAGCCGGTCGCCCAAAGAAAAGGAGGATACGATCTAAAGGCGAAATTCGACCACTACGGTGTAAAAATTGTAATGAATATGGACATAACCGCTGCTCTTATAAATTTGTTAGAATATAAAATCACTCTTTTTAGTCTTTTTTGGTCAATAAAATTTTTCATTAACCATGAATTATGATTTAGAGTTAAATTTGAATAGTGTAAACACCTACTCAGAGTCTCAAACCTGACTTGATTTGATCTTAAGGTTGTGTCTCCTCGGTTTGGTCATACATTTTGATGAATGTCCACTGGGATTTCCTTATATACATGCTAAAGTGATTCGTTTTCAGCGAGAAATGGATCAAATGGATCAATGGCTGTTTCTCCTCGTATAGTCTTTGGAACGCATCTAGGAATTAAAAGAATAAAGAGAGAGAGAGAGAGAGAGAGAAAGAGAGAAAGAGAGAGTTGATGATTAAAATTGTAATGAGTTTTCTTGCTAGACCTCCAAGTATACAAAAAATGCATTCATTATCCCAATAATTTAAATCATAATATACAAAATAAAATAAACAAGTCAAAAAATAAAAACTAAGTCCCAAACGTGGACAATGAATGTCCAATTTCAGCTCGAAATTGCTGCATGTCTCTCTCTTGAAAATCTACTTTCCGCCACTCGAAAAAGTATTCAAAGTATTTTAGTACGAAAACCCCACAGTCCCAACCGTTCTTTTGGAGGGGAAGATCAACACTATTTATGATAGTAAGTTGCCACTGCTGATCGAGAGTAGAACTCAATCCTAAAGTGTGAAGAAGTCGCGGCAGGTGATGTATCAATGAATTTTTGTGCGTATCAAACTTCTTTGAACACTCTCGGTCAGCAGAGTCTAGAAGCTTTATAACGTGGTCCGTTACGAAAACGATAGCCAATGCCCAATGATGATGTCTCTGGCTATGCATTGGAAAAAATATCTGCGTGCAATCGTAAATCTAATTAGTAATGTGTTAATTAAATAAACTTTAAAAGTGTGATCGCTATCAACAAAAAATAACTTACCGTCCCACAATCGATAGCATTAATACCGCGTGAGGTACTTCGAAAGAGTGGCTCAAGCGGCTTCGCCTGGTGGCGAATCTGCCACCTGTCGTAATAAGCCTCCCACCTATCCTTTTCATTCAATGGCTCCAAATTTTCATCACGAACGAATTTTTGAAACTTTACATGGTCCGTTATAATTAAGGTTTGAAATTTAATATAAAAATAACTCATTATTTGAATCTATTAATGACGTAAATAAAGGCAGATAAATAAATTAAATCATAAAATCAAATAATAAAAAATAAAAACGATACCAATGCAGAGGCTGATGCAAACCAGCTCTTCTCCGCCATTTCCACGAACATATTATCATTTCTACTGTCCAAAACTTTAAAATACATATCGATAACTTTGTTATCAAGCCACAATTTTCCCTTCAAAACCTTTAAATGCCCTACGGTGACGTCTAGACCGCAGATGGTATTAATAATCACTAAATCTTCTTCCGCAGGCCGATTCCATAAGCTCCTCATAAATTTCTTTTCCATTGACTCTGGAACCTCTTCTTCTTCTTCATCCACTTTTTTTCTTTTATTTGTAATGATATTTTCTGTTGGCGACTTTCTTTTGTTTCGATTTTGAAGCTTATATAACGTACCCTTAGTAGAAGCAGGAATCTTCACTAATAACGGTTTAAAAGACGCCGGTTGTGACTCAACAATTGGCTGAGTTATTGGTGAATCAATCCCTTTATCTATATCTTCAACCGACGGTTGGGGTTTAGAAGTTTGAGTGATTGGGGGCAGGGTGGTGATGTTGGGGTTTAGAAGTTTGAGTGATTGGGGTAGGATGAGGAGAAGAGGGTTCAGAAGTTTGAGTGATTGAAGCAGGGTGATGGATTGGAGCAGGGTGATGAGGAGAAGGGGGTTTAGCAGCAGATGAGGGCTGAGGGGCTGGTTCTGGGACAAGAGATTTAGGGGTAACAAAGGTTTCAAATAATGTAGAGATAATTTCATCCTAATAAGGAAAAAAAAAAAAGTTAAACAACAAAGAATTATAAAAAAAAAAAGAGTCAGGATAGCAGACCGCTATCTCAGGATAGCGGTTTGCTATCCTGAGATAGCTGTCCACTATCCTGGGTTAGCGGTGTGCTATCCTGAGATAGCGGTGCGCTATAAAATTATTAAAAATAATAATATTAATATTAATTTATACCTTTGTCAAATGAGATTGAACCTTTGTAAGTTCGTTCCTAATTACCATATTTTCACTCTTTAATTTCTCTAACTCTTCTTTTAAACTCTTGTTCTCCCTTCCTTGCTGCTCAATTGTGAATTCCTGCCCTTTTACTATGGTGAAAGTACGTTTGAAATCGCCCTTAATTTCTTTAACAACCTTGCGTAAGGACTAACATTCTTTTCTAAGCACCTTAACTTCACTTAGGAGCTCGGGATGACTAGTCGGTTGTTCTCTAATTGTTGGCTTCCCTTTTATTTCTTTTTGATGACGTAATACGAATTCGTATTCGTTATTATCATCACTATCAGATTCATCGTTGTCATCATTATCTTTATCATATTCTTTCCTTATCTCTTTTTCTTTTGATGGGTATTCCCTTTTTTCGGTAGGGTAATCTATTTTTTTTCTCGGTTTTTCAACTAATAGTTCCCTTTCTCTCTCCCTATGACTGAAGAATTGTCGAACTGATAGATATTGTAGTTCGTGTTTCTCATAATCAAGTTCGACAATTACCGGAGATGTAATAATTTTTTCTCTGTAATAATTTGGAGTACGGCTGACTTTTAGAGCTTCCCATTTCAGTAGCCTTGGAAATAGATTTTTCATTTGTGTACGAGGAGTGTCGATTTCAGGAAAGTGCTCCATCGCCCATATTTGTAACGCTATAGTGCAACCGTATATGTTGTATTGTCCCTTTTCCGAGACTTTTGCCGATTCTCTTCTCCCAATCGCTTTTTTTATGCAATCAACTAAATTATTGTAAACTTCAAGCCCCCACGGATATGGTTGAAGCATTCTAAGTTACCAACTACCTTTAAATATTTACTATCAACTTCCTGATATGTGTCCGGAAGTAGAAAAGAGCATACAAGAAACAACAATGATAATTTCAAAAATTCATCTTCGGAAAGATGGGCACTATCTATGACTTCTTCGATACGAGATCTTCTAGCCGACTGTTCTCTAAAGAAATTGTATCGAATGGTTTCCTCTTCTCTTATAGTCATTTGATCAGACTCATTTTCTTCAAATTTTTCCAACATATTCAATCCTAAAATCAGTGATATATCGGCCTCTTGCAAAACTAACTTGGTGTTGTTCACATTAAACATGTTATCTTTCACCCAAAAGCTTAAAATTACCTCAATTAAGTCTCCAATAAAGATTAACTTCTCAGACATCCTAAACAGATGACCAAAAATTGATTCGTCCAGCATCCTCTTCCTCTCTTCGTTGCAATGCATGTAAAATTTTCTAACACTAATACCTGTACACTTTCCAAAGGGCTTTAACGGCTTCGACTTTGACATCTTTGTATGTGTGAAAGGAACTGCATAGAACGTATTTAAACATAATTTAGTTATTTATTAAAAATAAAATAATAAATAGCGTATAGCGGACTGCTATCCTAGAGTAGCGGACCGCTACCCTGGAGTAGCGGACCGCTACCCTGGGTAATAAGAAATTACCTTGGATTCGCCTTTTTTTTCTGGAAGGTAAAAGTGAAAAGTAATAAGTAGAAAATGAGAAGTCGTTTCTTCTTTTTTTTAATATTGCTGCGGCTGACGTGGCGGCGTTGTAGCGCAACGCTAACCTACTGTGGCGACTCTTGGAATCCATGCTGACTTGGCAAGTGGGAGGTGACGTGGAATCGGCTAGGCCTGGAGCTGGCCTGTTAAGCAAGGAATGAAACTATAGGGCCGTTTCTGCAAATAAGCAAAATTATAGGGCCGTAAATACAAATTTCCCCTCTATTTATAAGAAAAGGGTAGATTAGAAGGGTGCTTAAAGGCTAATTGGAATTAACAATTAAGTAATCTCCTAATCTAAGGTTTTCTAGGATTTTAAAAGGTTAGAAATATGGGCAAGGGGCTTCAATGGTGGATGATAGTGTGAGGTTTCAAATGACTAAAGGGTTGTAACTAGGGTAAATATGGGTGCAACAGTCCTAATGAAACCCATCCCAAACTTTGAGATGGTCAACAAGTCAAACCTCAAAAGCCATTTTCAAGCAAAAATCCATCAATTACTGTAGCTAAGCTTGGTGCATGTATTAGATGCGCCAAGGATAGCTACAGTGTCTGGAAGTCCAGAGCCCGAGGTGGGTCCCACTTATACTTAGCGCAAGTATTAGATGCACCAAGACGTTTCTGGGAAAAAATGGCTTGGTGCATGTAATACATGAGCCACATATGCCCTAGCCAAGTGTGGTTTCCGGACCTTGCTTAGATTACCGTAACTTTTAATGTACAACTCGGATCGAGGTGATTCTTGGCTTGTTGGAAAGCTGAGAACCTCTACTTTTCAATGATATAGGATTCAATCTCAATAGAGGTCCCTGCCAACCCTAGTTCATCTCTCTCTAACCAATGCTTAGGAGGGTTAACTAAGGGTTTCAGAGAGGTTTCTAAAGGTTGGGGATAATTCCTAAGGGTATGGGTAAGTTCCTAAGGGTTTAGGGTAAGTTCCTAGGGGCCTGAGATGTTTCCTAAAGGTATGGGAGAAACTATCAGAAGCTCGGGGGTGCGCCTCTCTCGAAATATATTTTGATCAGGCCTTGTGTCAAATTTGGGTGTCTACAGATGCCCCTCTTTGGTATCCGATCACTAATGATCGAATGGCAAAGATAAAAGATATTCGAAGAGGCCTAAGGCATCACTGACTGGTTCGCTGCATTTAGAACGAACCTTAAACATCAGGTGGGTAACATGGTGAGTAAACAAAAGCCCTGTATGTCAGGAAAAATGTCCGTTTCTTAAGGTTATTGGTCCCCAAGTGCTTAGCGATATTACTGGGCATAACCAAGGTGAAGTGAGTTGCGAAAGCCCAAAATGCTGAGAAAAATGCTCGCTTCTCGAGATGATTGAAGATGTTTGTTGTTTAAGTTTCACTATGAATCCAACAGCTCCATAAGTGAGAGGGTGATCAACCCATACCTAAAGATAGGCGCGAAGAAAATAAGTGAAGGTCCACAGTTTGTGTCCAATTATATGAGGCATTGATTGCCCCATTTGACTATCCACGGGTGCCCCTGCACGAAGCAGGGTTCGAGGTCTTTGGGCGAACCGAACAGTCTTGAAGTTGATAAAGCATGACTACCCGAGCGGAGCGAATTGACGTCGCAACGCTTTTTGGGAGCACATGCGCTTTTTGTTATTTTATGTGGATTTTTATGCGGAGATTTTTTGTTATTTTATGTGGACTTTTATGTGGAAATTTTTAACATTTTTACTGTTTATTTTATGTGGAATTTTTTGGTCTTTTCCTCTGTTATTTCCTATGGAATTTTTTTGGTCTTTTTCTTTGTTATTTCATGTGGAATTTTTTCAGTCTTTTTCTCCATTATTTCATGTGGAATTTTTTTTAGTCTTTTTCTCCGTTATTTCATGTGGAATTTGTTTAGTCTTTTTCTTCGTTATTTCATGTGTGCTCGTGATGCTTGTTGATCCTGAACTACTTATTCTAGCACAACCTCCTGGGCAGATCAAATGGAGATTGACGTGTCACTTCGGGGGCGTGTGCACCTCCTCAGGTTCGAGGAAGATTGGGCTCGGTGTGTGCAACACACAAGCCAAGCCAAAAAGGGCTTGGAATAGCCTGGTACATGTATTAGACGAGCCAGGCCAAATCTGGCTCGAAATAGCCGGGCGCATGTAATACATGCGCCAGGTCAAAACGGGGCCGAAACATGCTTGGCGCATGTATTACATGCGCCAAGCCAAGACTGGGGGTTTTTAAAACGCCCGAGCCCGAGCCAAGAGGGTCTTTTTTTTGAAAATTTCTCTCCCTCTCTCTCTTAACCGAAATGGGACATCTTCCTAGGGTTCCTTTGGATCAATTCCTAGCATGCTTCATTGCCGCTGTTTGCTCGCGCCGATTAAACACCCGCTCTACGTTGGATATAGAACTCAATTTCTTTTGAAAGTAAACACTTTAAACCCATTTTCATTTGATTTTTTTCTTGAAATCTTTTGCAATGTGGTTATGATTCTTGCTTTTCTAGATGATAAGTGAAGGATATTTCTTACAAGTGTGATTATCCATGATTGGTTTGATCTTATTCTGTGCGGTGATGTTGGCTCGCATTTCGCTCCTCTTCCTACTAGGCAAGACAATCCTCTCAAATGCTAGCAACGGCCAAGTCTCACTGTCCCTGCTCAGTCTTATTGTGAATTGGGATGACATGCACATATATGACTGGGGTGGGGTTGGATATGTTGTTTTGATGTCTAGCCTAACCCGAGTCTCATTGGGGAGCTCGGTTTCTGCTGTTGGCTTTTGGCCGGCAATTGAGGTAACCACTGACTCCTTTGCTTTTCTTGCATTTGGCCGGCGATTGAGGTAACCACTGACTCGTTTACTTTTCTTAGTTTATTGAGGTAACCACTGACCCCTTTTCTTTTCTTTATTTCTGACATACCCTTTCTGTATGCTGTTCTTTTCAGATTTAGGGTTATCTGCACTTCCAGCCTGGCCGCCCCCTCCTGCATTCTAACGTGTACACGTATCCACTAATGAGTAACTAAAACACGCACCGCCGCAAGGACATTGGTATGAAGCATTAGGAGATGGGCCCGAGGTCCCAATTCGACCTGTTAATCCCGGAGCAGGTATGACTATTTCTCTCTTTTCTTTCCCACATTTCCTTTTATGCTATCTGCTTGGCTAATGGGACACTTCTCTATCTAGGCAGGTTATCTATGATCCCTACATCGGTTCTCTTTTTTGGGAGCGAGCTACTGTGGGCCCGTCTCGCTTCTATGTTGATCACTGCGTCATCTTCTTTTACGGGGCCTGGGCCAGGGCATATTACCTGGGAGAGAGAGTGGTCCACCAGTATCGAGACCACTTTGTTGTGCCAAAGGCTGCTCTTGCAGATGTCATGACTCTTGGGGGTACCGTTGAGGAGCTCTCTGCCTAGTTTCTTCATCATGGGGCCCCCATCAATGATCTCCTCGTGCCCCGAGGGTACCAGCCGTGGTATGAGTCCCTACCCTTCCGGTCCATTCTTCCGCACTTCGTACCTGGTGCCAATTTCCTAGCCTTTGGCGATCCGAGATCTCAGGTGTTTCTCTTTTCCTTAGGCATACTTTTAGCGGTTTTGATTCAGTTTTGGCTTTTACTGACTAAAACTTTTCTCTTTTTCACAGTTCGAGTAGGGAGGTGACTTTGATGACGATGACGAGGCGGCGAAGGGGGCCTCAGGTAGTTCCACTGTGGAGGTCTAGGGGACCTTTAGACGCCTCGACGATGCCTTCCTTAGGGGTTTATGAAAGGCCGTAGAGGAGTGGGCCCGCATATCTACTAACGCAATCCGATTCCCTCCTCCCAAATTGGTTCCTGGGGTAAGCGAGTTCTCCCCTTCTGCATTCCTGTTTCTTAGAAAAATGCATGTGCTGGCACCTGTAGCTGAATGTCTCTTTCCTTTTTGTGTAGGACTACAAGTCGGCAGTGAACCAGGCGGAGTATTACCGCAACATAGTCAGTCTTCGGGACGTGGAAGTGGTGAGTATCATGATGACTGGTTCCGATCATTGCCTTGCTATTTTTCCTTTTCAATTGATCTTGACTAATGGCTTTGGGTATGACTTTCAGCGTGCCTATGAAAAGGAGTCATGCTCCCTGCTTAGCCGACTTTCGCAGGCATGGGCTCGAGTGGGAGATGTTCGGACATATCAGAGCTCCTCAACAGGCGCAAGAAGTCCAAGGGCGCCAATAAGGATTAGGCCCTATCTTAGAATTTTGAGACCTTTTGGGACATATTTTCTTTTTAGATTTTGGATATATGTATTGGATGATGTGGCATGGTTATTATTTTCAGATGGTTTTTCCAGTTTCTTCAGATGAATATCGTTGCCCTTTTCTTTTAATTGCATGCTCTATCTTTCCTCTGCGTGTTGTAGTATATCAGAATGCTTGCAGGATGGGTTTGATTTTGTCAAAAGGGATGGCCTCCGGGGCTACGTACTTTGTTAACACATGGACACTATTTCCATGCCAGTGTCGATTTTTCATTGAATTTGTATCCTCGGGAACATCTTTGTATGTCAATGAACCCACTTGCCAACCTCGCCTCTCAAGGGGGGTCAGAGACCACGATACTTCCCTCTTTGGGCGTGGGGCCCAATTTTCTAAGGAAGTGGCTTGAGAGCATGAACGAGACCGAGCTTGCGGGTTTGGATCGGCTCAGCTTGCCCCGTCTCGCATCCTTCCTCGAAGTTCCCCTGCTTTGGGATTTCATTCATGCCACGACCTCATTTTGGGGAGTTAACACCCATGTTTTCCGTTTTGGGAATCGTGAGTTGACTCCTACTCTCGAGGAGCACTCCAATCTATCAAGTTTGAAGCTGCATAGAGACCTTGGGAGAGTTCTGCCAAAATCGGGTTATGCCAGAGCCACTCAGATCACCTTGGGCTTGAAGAAAAATGATTATGAGAAAAGTCTCATTAGTGGGCCCACCAGTTATTCTGTGAAATTCCTAAGAGAACTTTTCAGAGAGGAATGCCTGCAAAAATTACCGATCAAAATCCTCATAATGTGAAGGCCTTTGCCCTTTGCCTTATCTCCGAGGATCTTTTTTATACTGGGGGAGGGAGCTTCTCACTTGCACTTTGTGATGTCATGGTGGAAATAGAGGGAGGCCGCTCTATGATGCATATGGTGCTAACAGAGCTTTATCGCTGCCTTGATGCCTTCACTCTGGGCAAGGTGGAGGGCCTCCGGGGATGCCCTATCTTGCTCCAAATTTGGCTTGGGGAGCATCTTGCTATTTTGGGACTCGTGCCCTGCTTTTACGTTGCTCATGGTGAGGTGGCCCGTTGCTTCTGGGCCGATGCCATATGCTTCCACTGGGAGATATGCAGGATTTGAAGCTTTCACTGGCCGAAGCCAAGTTGGTGTGGCGGCTTCCTTGGTCAGATCAGACCTTCCCAGTGGTTCGCTCCAGAGATCATGAGGGCATCACTCTCCTCGGTTTGACTGGCAATACTTACTACTTCCCATTTCGGGTGCAGGGCCAGTTCGGTTGCCCTCAGCAGGTGCCTTGTGTGATGGAGCTGCCTCTGTGTGACCTGATTTTCTCTCAAGGGTCCTCTCGAGATATGGATAGGATAGTTGCTCTCTATGAGACGCGTCAGTCGATGCTCATGTGCGATCTAGAGCAGGGAGATTCGATTTTGTCCCCCTCGGAGTACGAGGCTTGGCTACTATTTGAGAAGCATGTTATTGGTCACTTGGATTAGATAGAGAACAGTGATACGGTGGGGCCTTGGCCAAGGAAGGAGTCGATGCTTTAGTGACGTATTGAGCTACTAATGGACGAGAAGCACGTTCTGCATGAAAATTTAGAGAAACAGGCGATTAGAGCAAAGGTGGCAGAGGCCAGGGCTAATGCAGCTGAGTGTGAGGTCCTTCGTCTAAAAGGATCCTTGAGTAACACTCTAGGTGCCACTGAAGCTTCTCGAAAGTAGTATAGGAGTCACCATGGTCACTGGATGATGGAGTGAGATGTGTAGGAGGATGCTTTATGCACAGAGATCCGCGCCTTGAAGCACGAGTTGGGTTGTTGATTCCCTCCTGTACATACTTTTTACATAGATCAAACCATAGAAAGGGGCGTAAGAAACCCCTAATTAGATATATCTTTTTGGTATACATATTTTCTTTATATTTTTGTTGTTTTTTCACTTTTGTAAAGAAAGAAAGAAGGAAGCTAGACATATCACATTATTTTTTGGGATGTGGTGTCAGCTGTATATAGGTTTCTATATGAGAAAGGGAAATCTATTATCTTACAAAACTTCTATCTTTTCCCTATTTTTTATAAAATGGGGAGGATTGTGCTTATTATTCCTTTGGAGACGTGGCACAACAGTGTGGGCCCGAAATGGGAAAGGAAAATTTATTATTTTTTGTAAATGTAGTCTTTCCGGTCATCAAGACCAATCATCCCGGAGTGGTGGGTGCACATAGTGTGGCTGTGCGAAATGGGAATGGAAATCTGTTATATTTGGTCTCCTTACCCTCTCTTTTTGTTTTCTTCTTTTTTTTTTTGTTTGATGCCTTAATTAACGGTGAGATGATGAGTCCCCCTTTGAGCATGGTCGAACCCCCTTTTCATGGATGGTCCTGGGTGAAGTTCAGCGATTTCTACCAAGGCCGAAACATCTATCCCTTTGGATCGAATCCTCATTTTATCCTTACCCAGGATCATACGTTTGACGGTGTGGCCTGTGAAGTCATTCTTCGTCGGGACCCGAATTTGAGCTAACATGAGCGGCCCAGTCTGGAATCGGGTAATGCGGGAGGGGAACTAAGGGGATTTTGTTTATTTTCTTTTTCAATTTCTCTTTTTCAACTTTCTTACTCACAACGCCCAAGGTGGGCTTTCGTCATGCCCGTTGTTTCCCTCATTTTACCCGTAGCGTCCTCTTGGGTTTTCACTATGTCCATGGGTTTGCATTTTTACCCCCAGGCGCCATTTCGGGTTGTCACCTGGTCCGCACAAACTCACTGTTTTTACCCATGGCGCCCTTTCAGATTTTCACTACGTCCTCTTTGCTTTGAACTTGTATTTTTATTTTATTTATTTTTATTTATTTTTAAATTTTTTCTTATCTTTTATCTTATCAAAGGCCATGACATGGACGTTGATTTCATCATAGCCGGACAATTGAAATTCTTTGGTTGTCTCACAACTTGACTCGTGTTGACTCGACGGATACTATGACTACTCATAGACTTTAAAGAGGGCTTTTTCTTGGAATGTATTATGGCCATGGGATAGGTTAGGAATTTTGAAGGTATTCTGGGTTTAAAAGGTTTCCTTGATTGGGTTCCAACTGCCCTAATACACTTCTTCCTTGGGAGATTTTGACTGTACATGTCCCACTTTTTCTTTTCTATTTTTTTTCTTTTCAGACATCCTCTTTTTGGGATTTTACTTTTTTGATTTTTTTGGATTTGATAGTAGCTCTTTTTCTCTCTTTTTTTTCGTTGGTATTATACACACATTTTTTGGAGGGGTTTGCGAAAGAAAGGCCGATTGCTCAACAGGGGTAGCAAAGGGTGGTCATTCATGGACACTTTTTAGCTATTGAGATGGTAAATGATGGCCTCTTTTTAAAGTATCTTTAACCAGTCATGCATCCATTTTGTCAATACTTACCTTACCGCAGAGACCTAAGAGCAGAATCGTTGAATGTGTCCAGCGTTGATGGGCTCAGGAAAGTGATCTCCGTCCATGGTGGTGAGGCAGATGGCTTATCCTAGGAGCACCTCTCGGATGACATAAGGTCCTTCCCAATTGGGCTTGAATTTTCCTCTCGGATCGGCGTGGAGGGACAAGAAGATTTTCTTGAGTACAATGTCTCCTACCTTCAGATCTTGACCATGGACAAGCTTGTTGTAAGCGTATGCGATTCGCCCCTGGTACACTTGGGTATGACACAAGGCAAGGAGCCCTTTCTCATCTAGTAAGTTCAACTGCTCAAAGCGGGATCTCTCTCTCTCTCAGCTTCGGGTAGGCCAGACTCCGTGAGAATGTAGAGCGACGGTACTTTCACTTTGACTGGTAGGACGGCCTCAGTCCCATACACAAGAGAGAATGGTGTTGCCCCTGTACCAGTGCGGATAGATGTTCTGTAGGTCCATAAAGCAAATGGTAACATTTAGGTCCAATCTCGATAGGTGATGACCATCTTTTCAAGGATGCGGATGATCGTTTTGTTAGCAGCTTTCACGACCCCATTGGTTTACGGCCGATACGGTGATGAGCGATGATATTTGATCTTGTACTGCTCACAGAAGGCGTTGATGTGCTTGTTCATGAAGTTCATGCCGTTGTCCATGATGATATCCTTGGGTATGCCAAACCGGCAAATAATATTACTTTTGATGAAGTTCTCAACATGTTGGGCCATGATATTCGTGTAGGATGCTACCTCTACCCATTTAGTGAAGTATTCAATGACAACCAGGATGAATTGATGTCCGTTTGATGCTTTCGGATTTACTTTTTTGACGACGTCGAGGCTCCAAGTGGCGAATGGCCATGGAGTGGTCATGCTATGAAGATCAATGGCTGGAGCATGGATCAGACTGGAGTGTTCTTGGCATTTGTAGCACTTCCGAACGTGTTTACAATAATCAGATTTCATAGTGGTCCAGAAGTATCCTTGGCATAAAATCTTTTTGGCGAGCATGTGACCATTGACGTGGGCACCACATACTCCCTCGTGAATCTCTTTCATAATGTTCTCTGCCTCGCTTTGAGTTAGGCATCGGAGCAGGATGTTGTTATACGACCGCTTGTAGAGACAGTCACCGCAGATGACATAGTTTGCAGCTAAACGTTGAATGGTCCGTCTGTCCTCTCTGGCTGTCCCCTCATGGAATGCCCGAGTCTCGAGAAAATTCTTGATATCTGAGAACCATGGCGGCTCATCATCTAGGCTTGGGGGTTCCTCAATCTGGAGGCATATGGCAGGCTCGTTCCTTTGTTCAATCATGATCGACTTCATCTCAACACTGTAGGAAATTTTTACCATCGATGTTAAAGTTGCTAACGCGTCGGTGAAGCATTCCCTTATCCGTGGGACATAGGAGAAAATAACATCATCGAAGCATGCTATCAGATCTTCAAGGTGTTCATGATATGGGATCAACTTCTCATCCTTCGTCTTCCAATCTTCATTCGTCTGACATATGATCAACTGCGAATCACCAAATACCCTGAGGTGGGTTACTTTCAGGTCAAGTGCTACTTATAGTATAGCAGTGTAGGCCTCATATTCAGCCATGTTGTTAGTACAGGGGAAGTTGAGTTTGATGGAAACTGGTACATGAGATCCTTTTGGCAAGATCAGAATAGCACCGACTCCTTGACCCTCAGTATTTGCCACTCCGTCGAAGTGCATCACCCAAGACCCCTATGTCTCTACTGTATCATCCTCTGTCATGAACAAGATGTCCTCATATGGGAATTCGGTCCTCAAAGGTTCATAATCGGGTAAGGGATTTTTGGCAAGATAATTAACAAGTGCTCACCCCTTGATTGATTTCTGCGTGACATATGTAATGTCAAACTCCGATAGGAGAAGTTGCCAGCGTGCAGTTCGCCCATTGAGGGCCGGATTTTTGAATAAGTACTTCAATGGATCCACGCGTGCTAGGAGTAGCACGGCTTGGGATAACAAGTAGTGGCGAAGCCTCTGTGTGGCCCAAACAAGAGCCAAGCATGCTTTTTTCCATATGAGAATAGCGCGTTTCATAGTCGGTGAACTTCTTACTCAGGTAGTAGATGGCATGCTCTCTTCTTCCTATTTCAGCATGCTGCCCTAGGACACATCCCATTGAAACCTCAGTCATGGAGAGATACATTAAGAGTGGTCTCCCCTGCTTGGGTGGTACTAATATCGGAGGGGTGAGAAGGTAGCCCTTAATTTTATCGAATGCTACCTGACAGTCGTCGTTCCATTCAACAAGAGAATCCTTTCTTAGTTGTTTGAAGATCGGTGTGCAGACAACAGTGAGGTATGCAATAAACCGATTGATGTACTATATCCTGCCCAAAAAACTTCTAACCTCTTTTTCGGTAGACGGTGGTGGCATTTTCGTGATGGCCTTTACCATGATAGGGTCAACCTCGATACTTCTCCTGCTAATAATGAATCCTAGAAACTTTCCTGACATGGCGCCGAATGCGTATTTATGAGGATTCAGACGTAACCTGTACTTTCTCAACCTCTCAAATAGTTTTTAGAGGTTTATCAGATGGTCACCTCGCTCTGGTGACTTGGCGATCATGTTGTCTACGTACACCTCAATTTCTCGGTGCATCATATCATGAAATAATGCCATCATAGCTCTCTAGTATGTTGCTCTTGCATTCTTTAGTCCAAATGGCATGGCCTTATAGCAGAAAGTTCCCCAAGGATTGATAAATGTTGTCTTCTCTCAATCTGCCTCTGCCATCCTGATTTGATTGTATCCAGAGAATCCGTCAATGAATAAGAGCATCCCATGCTTAGCAGTGTTATCGACCAAGATGTCGATGTGCAGTAATGGGAAATCATCTTTCGGGGTTGCCCTGTTCAATTTTCTGAAATCAATGCACATGCGGAACTTTCCATCCTTCTTTGACACTGGGACGATATTGGCTAACCATTGCGGGTACTTGGAGAACATAAGTAATCCTACATCGTATTGCTTGATGACCTCGTATTACACTTTCAATATCCACTCGGGTCAAAGTCGCCTCAATTTCTACCTGACTGGCTTGATATCAGGGTAGAGTGGTAAGTCATGCTCGACGAAATCGGTGTCCAAACTAGGCATGTCCTCGTATGACCATGTGAAGACGACTTGATATGAAAAAAGAAAATCAATCATGCTTTTTCTTTCCTTGGGAGATAGCGAGGTTCCGATCTTAGTGATTCTAGGAACCTCCTCAGTCTCTAGATTAACGTCCTCTGTTTCATCAATAATGGGGGTAGGGCCATGCTCAAAGTCGGCAAATCGCTCAAGGAGTTCATTGGGGAGCTCCTCAGTAGGGATTTCCTCGTCCAGACTCATGACTCCTACCTCTTCTTGTATTTCTATAGGAAAGGGATCGATTTCACATGGGATGAACTTTTCTATTAAGGCATCATTTTCTTTAACTTTATTCAGAATTTTAAAAGACAATATTTTTAGATTTTATATTTTTTCTATGTTTTTAGGATTTTTATTTTCTTCGAAATGGGCTCTTGGCAAAGCGAGCCCCTATTTATACACGGTATTGCCTGCCAAGGGTTTATCTCACTTTTTATAGGTTGTTTCTTTTTGGAAAACGGGTGTCGTATTTCAGGCCACTTGCTGCTTCTAGAGTTTGGGGCACAGACGCCCAATTCTGTACCTGTGGTGTCGCTCCTTTACTTGTTTGGATGGAGGGGGGTGGTTGATATGATTCTTCGGAGTCAGCCCCCATCATGCTGATTATGAACTCGTTTGAGGTTCTGTCCTCAAACATCAACAGAGTCCTGTAGTGATTTACCACAGGGGGGGTTGCGCAGGTATGGGAGACTCTTCCTCAAATAGGGACATAGCGGCCAGGTCTATATCTAAGTTGGGAGGGATGATATGAGGATTGGTAAGGTGGACAGGGGGTGCTGGTTTGTGAGGGGTTAACTGTGTGGCCCCATTCCGATCAATTTTTATGGTCCCTGCACTTACAAAGGTATTCCGAATGTGAGGTATGGGACGAGGCTTCTCTTCTAAGTTGATTCCTCGAGCTCTAGCAGCTGTTGTGGCTAGGGCTGGGAAACTTTCGAGTTGGAACACCTCTGTGGCTGGGAAACTTCGGCTCTATTTAAAGCGGATCAAACACTTCGAAAAGGAGGAATTAGAGATAGGAATTAGAGAGAAAAATTAGAGATACATAATTAGAGAGTTAGTTTTGGCTTATCTTTTTTTTAGAGTTTTTGGAGAGAATTTTTTTTGAAGATTATTATTCATTATTATTATTTTTGGTTTTAGGCTCCTCTTGGCATCTTTTCAAGAGTTCTTCTTTCTCCTTCTTCTAGGGTTCCATCTGGGTAGATTGTACCTAGGATTTGCATTATTTTTTCCTTTACGTTAATAAAAGCATAGATTGTATTTAGGAAAAGGCAGTGTAAACAAAGATCTTTGGAAGAAATAAAAAGATGAATGACTTTGAATGAACAAGGAGATCATACACCAAAGATGAGCGATTAAATCAGTAGATCGGGGAAGATGTGATCCCCAGATAAGTACCCTTATTTATGATTAATACCATAGTCGATTTATTGTCATCATGGAATCGTTTTGCTAAAAGTTTGTGTTATTGAAAATATATTGAATGCTTGTTATGACCGTTGATTGCGCGTATCAACGGCTATAATCGCTAGATCTGGACCTACAGACTGATCTAGGCTGCAGAGCGATTATGTACTTACTGTTATGATCTAAACGTCATGAGATACGCTATGCTTCTTACATGACTCATACCGCAATGATAGGCTGAGTCGTAGTTTTTAGATAGGGTATGCCGGATTGATGATCATATTTTATTTCGAATCATTTTTTATAGATGAATGATGGTGTGAATGATGCTTTAATGAAATTGTGGGTTTTAATGGTAGAAAAGGGGTACAAATCTGGGGTAGCATATTCCTTAATCTCATTTAATTATTATTTTAAATTCACCAGTAATTAGTTGTTTAGATTAATTTATTTTTCTGCATTTAGGAAAAGTGTGATAAATTTTGGTAAAATTGAATCTGCCCTTTGGTACTTCCTTAGGGACGTTTTTAAATCTCTGAAAGAATTAATTAAAATTCAAGATTTCCCTGTGGGTTTGACACCTTTGTTCTTGCCATACTGCAATAGATCTTGTGCACTTGCAAGGGTTACATTTAAAATACACCAAGTTTTTGGCGCCGTTGCCGGGGAAGTCGGTGAAATTTTGATTAATTCGGTTAGGAATTTTTGTATTTTGATTTAAAAAAGAAATTTTTTTTTTTTTCTAATATTTAGATTTTTGATTTGTAAAATCTTCTTTCCCTTATTTTTCTCTCTTAGGTAAGTTTTTGTAGGACTCTTTTAGGAAGTTTAGGTTTTTAGGACTTCTTATTTTAGTAGGATTCTTTTTCCTTATTTTCCTCTTTTAGATATTCTAGGATTTTCTAAAATTAGTTATTAATTTTTTTTTAGGAAGTTTATAAATTTAGGATACCTTCCTTAGGAAATTTATGAATCTTTTATTCTTTCCCTTATTTTTCTCTTTTAGATAAGATTCATAGGATTTCCCTTAGATTTAAAATTTTAATTTCTAATTTTAATCTTAAAATTTTAATTTTAATTTTTGAAATTCGAATTTAAAAAAAAAAAAAAAAAAAATTCGAAATTTAATTTAAAAAAAAAAAAAAATCAATTTTTGGATTTTTACTTTGCAGAATCTTCTTTCCCTTATTTTTCTCTCTTAGGTAACTTTTTGTAGGACTCTTTTAGGAAGTTTAGGTTTTTAGGACTTCTTATTTTAGTAGGATTCTTTTTCCTTATTTTCCTCTTTTAGATATTCTAGGATTTTCTAAAATTAGTTATTAATTTTTTTTTAGGAAGTTTATAAATTTAGGATACCTTCCTTAGGAAATTTAGGAATCTTTTATTCTTTCCCTTATTTTTCTCTTTTAGATAAGATTCTTAGGATTGCCCTTAGATTTAAAATTTTAATTTCTAATTTTAATCTTGAAATTTTAATTTTAATTTTTGAAATTCGAATTAAAAAAAAAACAAAATAAATAAAAAAAAATCAATTTTTGGATTTTTGCTTTGCAGAATCTTCTTTCCCTTATTTTTCTCTCTTAGGTAAGTATTTTTTTAGGAGTCTTTTAGGAAGTTGAGATTTTTAGGCTTTTTATTTTAGATCTTGTAGGAGTCTTTTTAGGAAGTATAGATTTTTAGGATACCTTCCTTAGAAAATTTAGGAATCTTTTATTCTTTCCCTTATTTTTCTCTTTTAGATAAGATTTTGTAGGATTGCCATTAGGTTTAAAATTTAATTTTTTTTTATTTTAATTTTTGAAATTCGGATTTTAAAAAAAAAAAAGAAATTTTAATTAATTTATCTTATTTTGCTTTTCTTTTCTTCTTATTTTGACCACTGTTCATATTAGAGCTCAATTGATTGAAGCTTCAGGTTCAATCGATTGAGACTGAAATATTCTCTGTCGTGATCTTTGCTTTTCTTTCAATCGATTGACATTCCTCTGTCAATCGATTGACAAAAATTCTGTGCTTGCCATTTCGACTGAAATTCCTGTGTTAACTTGCTTTGACCTTTGAACCTCAATCGATTGAGAACAGTTCTTCAATCGATTGACTGATAAAGTCATTTCTGTGAAATTTTTGTGTATACATCAATCGATTGAGATCTTTGCTGCAATCGATTGAGCCTATTTTGTGGATTTGTTTTGGATTCTTCAATTCCTGTTTGTGAGTGTGGTGTATGAGCTTTACTCGTTCTCATCACCCACATCTGCTACCATTTAATCTTGAGATCGAACGATCTTGTAGAGAGAATCATAGAATTTAAAGGAATCAATATCATTATACTAATACCATGGCTGATCAAAGGCAAGAAATGAATGGGAACAACCAGAATATCAATAATGGCAATAATGAAAATAATGGAAATGATGGGAATAACAATTACAATGAGGGCCCTAGAACACTCGAATATTATAATGATCCTGGTTTTTACGAGGATCAGGAATGTATAATGTATGATCCCATTCTAGGAAACCACTATGAATTCAAATCAGCGATGACCCAAATGCTACCAATTTTCCATGGGTTAGCAAATGAAAATCTGCACGTTCATCTAAATGAATTCACTGGGGTATGCAAAATGTTTAGAGTCCACAGTGTCACTGATGAGATAGCTAAACTCCGACTCTTTCCTTTCTCTTTAAGGGACAAGGCAAAAACGTGGTTTTATTCCTTAGAACCGCAATCTATTCAGAGTTGGGCAGAGCTATACCGTCAGTTTCTTAAAAAATATTTTCCCATGACCAAAGCCATTGAGTTGCGTCAGAAGATTCAATTCTTTTCCCAACAACCTACTGAAACATTCCATGAATGTTGGGAACGTTTTAAGGAATTGATTAAGAGTTGTCCAAATCATCAGGTTCCAAGGTGGTAACAGGTCCAAAGTTTTTATAATGGACTGATTTCTGAAGAGAGACGCATGGTTGATGCATCGTGTGGTGGATCATGTGCCACAAAAGAAGCTGATGAATTGTGGGCATTGTTTGAGAAGTTATACCAAACTTCGATACAAAGTGAAACACTGGGGCGAACTAACTTGGATTTGGCATCTAAATCTCATGTGTTGATAAGAGATGGATTGTATAATGTCAAAAATAATACCTCTGATCTATCGACAAAGGTTGATATGTTGTCCTAGCAAATGAATATGTTGTTAGCTGCGACCAAGCAAGCTAAAGCTCCTGTCACCCCCACTGTGTGTTCAATTTGTGACCACCCAGGTCACATGGCTAATGAGTGCCCCACTACCTTGTCATTATTCCCTGATGAACCTACTCCTCAAGAGGAGGTGAATCTGACTCAATCTTATCAACGACAGGGTAGAAACATATACTCCAATACTTATAACCCGGAATGGAAAAATCACCCCAACTTAGGATGGGGTGGTTCGAACCAAACTGGTCAGGTAAACCAGCAGTACAGAGCCAACACAATGGGTGGACAACAAAATTTCCGCCCACAACAGAATCCCACTACCCAGCAGAATTCTAATTTCCAGTAGAACCCTCCTTATTACCATCCGAATTCCGATTACCGAAAAAATTAGAATTTTAATCAACCTCAGGCTACCGTTTCTAGAGATTCTGATTTGGAGGAAAAGGTGATGCATGCATGCTTTCCAACAGATGATGCTAGATCAATTATCAGCCCGACAAATCAACTGAGTCAACGAGAGGAAGGTAGGCTCCTTAGCCAACCCGTCAACAATCCTTGAGGTCAAGCACCACCTGATGCAGGACCATCGAATAGTCAACAGTTGAAAGCTGTTACGGTGCTGAGAAGTGGAAGAGAAGTTGATAATCAAGTGGAAATGCCTGTGGAATCTGATCAGGAAAAAGAGGAAGCAAGAGAAGCAGCAAAAGAGAAAGAAAACAAATCAGAGAAAAGAACAGAGAAAGAGAAAAGAAAAGAGAAAGAGAAAGAGCAAAGAAGAGAGAAGGGAAAAGAAAAAGTAATCGAGGATGAGTCTCCCTCAACTGTCCAACTAGGACATGAACAAGAATCAAAAATGGAACCTGCACTTTATGTCCCAAGGGCACCATTCCCTCAATGCCTAACTCCTCCATCTAGAATGGGAAAGGGACCAGCAAAAATGGAAGAAATTTTTGAAACATTCAAGCAAGTAAAGATAAATCTTCCATTGCTGGAAACAATCAAACAAGTGCCTGAGTATGCAAAATTTTTCAAAGATTTATGCACTCGTAAGAGAAAGGCGCGTACTCATATTTCCAAGAAAGTGTTCCTGACTAATCAAGTCAGTTCAATATTACAATTGGAAATCCCACGGAAACTGAAAGACCCTGGAGTTCCAACTATTCCATGTGTCATTGGTGGGCAACCAATTGGAAAAGTGCTATTGGATTTGGGAGCAAGTGTGAATCTAATCTCATACTCAATATACGAGAAACTCGGATTGGGTGAATTGCAACCCACGACGGTCACACTACAACTGGCTGATAGGTCAGAAAGAAGACCTAAGAGAATTATCGAGGATGTTTTGGTTGGAATAGACAAGTTTGTCTTTTCCAGTGGACTTTGTTGTTTTAGACATGGAACCACCTGTTAAATTAATTAATCAAGTCCCCATCATCCTTGGACGTCCATTTCTCGCCACTGCAAACGCTTGCATTAATTGTCGAACGGGAGTCATGGACGTTTCTTTTGGGAACATGAAGGTCAAATTGAACATATTTCATGCGATGAACCATTTCCCTAACGAGGATGAGGTCGAATGTTTTTACATCGATCAGTGGACGAAGTGGTGGATGAAGCATTACCATCAATGCTCACCAAAGAAGAATTTGAAACCGCTTTGTTGGCCATCTATGAAGAAAAAGGATCTGAAAGGAAGCAGTCCGAAGAGACGAGGTTGAGTTTATCATGTCCATATGATAACTTATGTGAAGTTGTGACTAAGATAGAACCGTTACCCATTGAAGTAAAAGCTGAACCGACTCCATCAATTGAGGAGCCACCAACTGTGGAATTGAAACAGTTGCTTGAATCGCTCAAATACGCTTTTCCGGGGCCACGAGAAACGTTTCCGGTGATAATTTCATCCACGTTGTCTGAAGAACAAGAGCATGACCTGTTGAAAGTGCTTCTAGATCACAAGCAGGCTATCGGATGGACTCTAGCTGATTTAAAAGGGATTGACCATCAGTATGTATGCACAAAATACATCTGGAAGATGAGAGTAAACCATCGAGAGAACCGCAGAGGCGACTTAATTCGAACATGCAAGAAATCGTTTTAAAGGAAATCATTAAATTACTCGATGCTGAAATAATCTATCCGATTTCTGATAGTGAATGGGTTAGTCCCGTCCAAATTGTCCCAAAAAAGTCCGGAATCACTGTGAAAGAAACTGCGAAAGGAGAATTGTTGCCTACTCGTGAAACTACTGGGTGGCGTGTCTGCATTGATTATAGAAAATTAAACACAGCTATCAGAAAGGATCATTTTCCCCTTCCATTCATCGATCAAATCCTCGAGAAGTTAGCAGGGCAAGAGTTTTATTACTTTCTTGATGGTTATTCGGGATACAATCAAGTGCCCGTTTTTCCACCTGATCAAGAGAAAACGACATTCATATGCCCGTACGGTACTTTTGCATATCAAAGGATGCCGTTCGGGTTATGTAATGCACCTGCTACTTTCCAACGATGTATGTTGGCCATATTTTCGGATATGATTGACAAGTTCATCGAGGTGTTCATGGACGACTTCTCGGTTTTTGGGAAAACGTTTGGTTCTTGTTTGAATCACCTCGCACAAGTTTTACAACATTGTGTGGATTCTAAACTTGTTCTTAGCTGAGAGAAGAGCCATTTCATGGTTCAAGGAATTGTTCTGGGGCATATTGTTTCCAAGAAAGGAATTGAAGTGGATAAGGCCAAAGTTGACCTAATTGCCAATTTGCCCCCACCAAAGAGTGTTCGCCAAATTTGATCATTTTTGGGGCATGCTGGATTTTATAGGCGATTCATTAAGGATTTCAGCAAGGTGGCTAAACCTTTATGTACCTTGCTTGGTAAAGATGTCCCTTTTGAATTTGATGAGCATTGCATGAAATCATTTCTGAAGCTGCGTGAACTCTTATCAACTGCACCAATAATCCAACCACCGGATTATTCTCTCCCATTCGAACTCATGTATGATGCATCTGATTACGCTATCAGAGTTGTTTTAGGGCAAAGGGTGAACAAATTACCTCACGTAATTTATTATGCCAGTAAGACATTGATCGATGCACAGCTTAACTACACCACCACTGAGAAAGAACTATTAGCTGTGGTGTATGCTCTGGATAAATTTCGTTCTTATCTGCTTGGATAAAAAATAGTGGTCTTTTCAGACCACTCTGCATTGAAATATTTGTTGGCAAAGAAGGATGCCAAACCACGATTGATCCGCTGGATTCTGCTACTTCAAGAGTTTAATTTCGAAATCAAGGATAAAAAGGGAGTCGAGAATGTTGTGGCTGATCACTTGTCTCGCATTTTGCTTGAAGAATTGGTTACACCTGAACCTATCCGGGACACTTTTCTGGATGAGAAATTAATGGCAATTGACGCGACCGCTACGAAAGTTCCTTGGTTTGCCAATATCGTGAATTATTTGGTCACGGGCAAAATCCCTACTGAATGGGGAAAGAATGATAAGAACCTCTTTTTCTCCCAGATCAAATACTATTTTTGGGATGAACCACATTTGTTCAAGATCTGTTCAGATCAAATCATCAGGAGATGTGTACCAGCAGAAGAGCAACTAAGCGTTCTCGATTTCTGCCATGCTGGAGCCTGTGGAGGCCATTTTGGAGGACAGAAGACTGCACAGAAAATTCTTCAAAGCGGATTCTACTGGCCCTCCATCTTTCGTGACGCTGCTCAATTTTGCAAAGAATGCCAAAGATGTCAGCAGCTTGGAAATATTTCAAAACGGAATATGATGCCCCTTAACCCGATTTTGATTGTTGAAATTTTTTATGTTTGGGGGATTGACTTCATGGGTCCTTTTCCCCCATCTTTTGGGTATTCATACATTCTCGTAGCTGTTGACTTCCAAATGGATTGAAGCTGTGGCAACCCGTTCAAATGACCACAAAGTGGTGGTCAAATTTCTGAAGGAAAATGTCTTTAATAGATTCGAGTTTCCACGTGCGATCATTAGTGATGGCGGTTCACACTTCTGCAACCGCCATTTTGCTACTTTAATGAAGAAATACGGCGTCACCCACAAGGTTGCAACGCCGTATCACTCGCAAACTAGTGGTCAGGTGGAAGTGTCGAACCGAGAGATTAAATGAATTTTAGAAAAGACGGTACGATCGGATAGAAGAGACTGGTCAAACCGGCTCTCTGATGCTCTGTGGGCCTATCGTACCGCCTTCAAGACACCAATTGGAATGTCTCCGTTCAGAATTGTCTACGGGAAAGCATGCCATCTTCCTGTTGAATTGGAGCATAAAGCATTTTGGGCCATCAAAAGATTAAATTTCGATATGCAAGCAGCAGGATCAAATCGAAGGCTACAGCTAAGTGAATTGGAAGAGCTACGCTATGATGCGTATAAAAACTCAAAGATGTACAAAGAAAGGTATAAAAAGCTGCATGATGAGTCCATTTCTCGGAAAGAGTTCCACATTGGACAAAAGGTTTGGCTGTTCAACTCCAGACTTAAGCTCCACCCGGGAAAACTGAAATCTAGATGGGAAGGCCCGTTTCAGGTTGTTTCCATTAGTGTGCATGGTGCGATTGAGATCCGCAGTCTCAAGGATAATCAAGTCTTCAAAGTCAATGGGCAACGCCTTAAACCAATGTTTGAGCTGATGACCCAGTTCAGAATTGAGGCGATGCACCTCAGTGACCCAGATTAAAGGAGTTGGACTCAGGTTTAGTTTAGGATTTAGGATTTCTCTTTTTGTATGTTTAGTTTTAAAATATTAGTTTTTAGTTTAGTTTAAGTTGCTTTTAATTTCCAAATTAGTGTAGCCGCATTACCTTCAATCTATTTTTGGTCATGTTTTAATTTGATGCACATATTCTATGCACCTGATCTTTGTGTTGAGATACTTTTCAACATGTTTGGGGGTGTGCTACTTATTTCAATCAATGAGGACATTGTCATTTTTAGGTTTGGGGGTATGATTCTCTATCTTGCGTCACTTTCTTATTTTTCTTCATATAAAAAAAAATAAAAAAAATAAAAAAATAAAAAATAAAAAAATTTTGAACCATCATACATGATTTTCGATAGTTTTCAAACTTTAGTTGATGATGCATGTGAATTTAATTTTGATAATATCGATGTCAGATTTTGAATGCTTGTATCTAGGATAATGAAGCTTAATGTGATATTTTGTAGGTAATTTTGATATTCATGCTTAGAATTTTTACACTTATACCAAGCTAAGACTCAGAAATCGATGAACTGTTTTGAACGGTGAATCTTTGGTTCTTAGTGGAGACTAAACCCAGTAAGCTTTAGAGCTAATTTTCCGTCATTGATGAGTGAATACATAAACTCGGAGTTTTCTTTGAATACGAATTATTTTGAATAATCTCATACATTTTATTTTGACTTGTGACTTTGTATGATATCAAATTCATATTATTGTGTTAGAACGTACTGTATATCTACTCAAGACAAATAGGCAAGGTTACCATCTTTTAAGGAAATGATTGAAGGCCATCTTTGGCTCGTTTGTGCTTAAATGTCCCACCTCATATAAATTTATCCTTCTAGTACCCCTTTGAGCCTATTGAAAAATTTACCTTTATACATTCTTTGATAAGCCACGTTAACTTTTAACCCTTCACCATTTATGAAAATTCAGCTTTACCCTTCTTATTTCTGAGAAATTAGGAACGAGAGATGAAAATGAACGAAAAGAGAGTAAGTGGAGAGATACTAAGTTGTGGTGTTTACTGAGAGTGTATGGCAAAAATATAAAAGAAAAAGGGGGGAGAAAAAGAAAATGAAAATTGTGAAAAATATGAAAAAAAAAATATGAGGTGCTTCAAGAAAAGAAAATTCAAAAGAAAAATATTGAGAAAAATAGTGAGAGATTAGAAAAGAAAAAGAAGAGAAATAGAAAAATCAGAAGTTTATTTCTTTTCCGATTTCTCAGAAATTTTGAATCTCAATTCCTATTCTTTCTTACCCTTTCCTGAGCCCCATTACAACCCTACAAAAGACCTTCATGATCTAATCTTGCATTGGTAACTGCCTTGTGGAGAGTAAATATGTTATACTTATGACACTTGATATGACATGATTAGGATACACAAGTATCTGTTCTTATGAGATTTATTTTTGTTCATTGATTGCATCGTGTTTCATTCATCATGTGAGACCTTTTTGCTTGCTTTGTATTGATCTCTCACATGTGTGCGAAAGATTACCCATCATCGGAGTGATTTTATTTCGAGAGCATATCTAAAGTGAGGATTGAGTCGAGACAACAGACTCGACGGTTTTCCGTTTGGACTAGTTCCGAGATGGATGAATCTTAGCTTTGGTTATGCACACACTTCCCGTTTAAGCATGAATGGATGAGTTATCTAACGATTTGAGCATTAGACTAATTTGAATGGATATTAGTATGATTAGTATAACATTGTTATTTAAAATTGAGAATTCGCATGTTGAATTGAGTAATGATTTTGAGTTTTGAATGGTATATATGTTATCAAAATAATATTTTGAAAACTCAATTTTATCGATGGTTTAAAAAAATGTATTGAAGTTTGTGGGTAACTTCACTGTAAATCCTCAGGAGACACAACTCCTCCACTAGGGATCACCTAGGGGTTTAAAGGCTTGTTGCACATGCTAAGTGAAATCGTGTTCCCTACGAAAGTGACATTTATTTTCTTTAGTTTACTTTGCTCGAGGACTAGCAAAGTGTAGGTTTGGGGGTGTGATGAGTAGTGAAATATGATGATATTTTACCCCTAGATACCTATATTTAGCTATCCGATGAAGGCTATCTGATAAAAATTATTAGATTTGAAGTGTTTTAGGTAAATACAAGCCAAGTGCAGAAAACAGCCCAAGAATTCTGAAAATAATGTCAAAACACTGCAACTTTGGGTCATCGAGAACTTGGTGCGACTTGTAGCTCTATTTAGACATTCAAGAAGGCCAAATTATGAAATTGTTAAAACACAAACGTTGTAGATCTTTTTGTCAGCTTTCCAACGGATCAAGAATCGCCTCAATCCGAGTTTGAGACAGAGAGTTATGGCCAAAATACCAAAGCAGTGTCTGATGCAAAGTTCGGCGGGAATTCACGAAAATCTGGGAGGTCGATGCATCGACCCTATTGGGTCGATTAATCGACCCTAAATTTTTGAGTTGGAACACCTCTGTGGCTGGGAAACTTCGGCTCTATTTAAAGCGGATCAAACACTTCGAAAAGGAGGAATTAGAGAGAGGAATTAGAGATAGGGATTAGAGAGAAAAATTAGAGATAGATAATTAGAGAGTTAGTTTTGGCTTTCCTTTTTTTTAGAGTTTTTGGAGCGAATTTTTTTTGAAGATTATTATTCATTATTATTATTTTTGATTTTAGGCTCCTCTTGACATCTTTTCAAGAGTTCTTCTTTCTCCTTCTTCTAGGGTTCCATCTGGGTAGATTGTACCTAGGATTTGCATTATTTTTCCTTTACGTTAATGAAAGTATAGATTGTATTTAGGAAAAGGCATTGTAAACAAAGATCTTTGGAAGAAATAAAAAGATGAATGACTTTGAATGAACAAGGAGATCATACACCAAAGATGAGCGGCTAAATCAGTAGATCGGGGAAGATGCGATCCCCAGATAAGTACCCTTATTTATGATTAATACCATAGTCGATTTATTGTCATCATGGAATCGTTTCACTAAAAGTTTGTATTATTGAAAATATATTGAATGCTTGTTATGATCGTTGATTGCGCGTATCAACGGCTATAATCGCTAGATCTGGACCTGCAGACTGATCTAGGCTGCAGAGCGATTATGTACTTACTGTTATGATCAAAATATCATGAGATACGCTATGCTTCTTACATGACTCATACCGCAATGATAGGCTGAGTCATAGTTTTTAGATAGGGTATGCCGGATTGACGATCATATTTTATTTCGAATCATTTTTTATAGATGAATGATGGTGTGAATGATGCTTTAATGAAATTATGGGTTTTAATCGTAGAAAAGGGGTACAAATCTGGGGTAGCATATTCCTTGATCTCATTTAATTATTATTTTAGATTCATCAGTAATTAGTTGTTTAGATTAATTTATTTTTCTGCATTTAGGAAAAGTGTGATAAATTTTGGTAAAATTGAATCTGCCCTTTGGTACTTCCTTAGGGACGTTTTTAAATCTCTGAAAGAATTAATTAAAATTCAAGATTTTCCTGTGGGTTCGACACCTTTGTTCTTGCCATACTGCAATAGATCTTGTGCACTTGCAAGGGTTACATTTAAAATCGATCACCCCTCACCTATGATGGTGACGACCTTCTGCCTAGACACGAATTTGAGCTTCTAGTGTAGGGTCGAAGGTATCACCCCAACCTCGTGTAACCAAGAGCGCCCTAATAATAGATTGAAAGAAGATTTGATGTCTATTACTTGAAAAGGTATGGAAAAGGTCATTGGCTCGATCACTAGCTCAAGATCAACTTCCCCAATTATTTCTCTTCTCGTATTATCAAACCCTCTAGCTCTAGTTCTTGTTGATCTCAGCATACAGGGGTCCACGCCTATTTTGGTGGCGGTTCTCAGGGGGCACACATTCAGAGCGGACCCGTAGTTAATCAACACCATTGGGGTCACCATCTTTTTTGCCTCTACGATGATGTTGAGGGATTTAGCATGATTATTTCCCTCCTTCGGTAGATCCGTATCCGAGAAAGAGATAGCATTGGGAGTCATCACCTGTCCGATTATCTGCCCAACCTCATTTGGGCTTACTTGGAGTGAGACGTGTGTATTTTTTAACGCCCCCATTAAAGCTTAGAAATAGAGTGGGGACGTCATTAACAGATCCCAAACCGTGATATTGGCTGACATCCTCTTGACCTGGGTCTTTAGTATGTGCTCACGGCTAATCTTTTCAAACGAGTTTGCTGCAGTGATATTTTTCTTTCCCTCTGGCTGGGCTGGTGCAAGTGCCGGTGTGTCTGGCTGCTTAGAGATCTTCCCCAATTTGGAGACAAAATCAACTGCCCTTTTTCACCGCCTGACGGACGTCTCTCATTCAGTGGCCGGACGACGATGAGGATTATAAGTCGGTCCCGAGATCTGGAACTAGGAAGAGGTGGGTACTGGGGACATTGGTGCTGAGGGATTGGAATGGGTGGGTATCATGTAGTTAACTTCTGGAATGGTGGAGAAGATCGGCCAAATGGGGTTGGTGAGGACTGTGGATGACTGAATTGGGGGTGATGTGACGGGGGTGGGCCATTGATAACTGATGGGCACCGGAGGTGGATGGAGGACATAATCAGCCATTGGGTAATTGGTGGAGGATGCCACATATGGTTGGTAGGAGTTAATTTGGACATAGTTAATGGGAGCTGGCTCTAAAAAGTATATCCTAAGATCTAAGGGTTCTATTTATAGAGTGGGGTTGGGAAAATAATCTGCTAGATTCAAGGGTTTGATCACCCCAATACTTCTATCTCCCTAATCTCTTTGCAATGGTGCCACAAAATTTCCTTGGTTGCAGATGTAAGCTGATGGGTCAAAATCTTCATCATCCTCTGCCACCATGCTGATAGTGGGTCTCAGACCTGCCCCTCCTAGTGGGTGTGGGGGTACCGGTACCTGGTGAATGTTGGCATGTTGGTTGGCTTGGGGAAGCGTAGGGGGAATGATTTTCTCAGCCTCAATCAGATCCTGTATTTGTGTGCTTCAATGGGAAGCAACGATCAATAGGGTGACCCGGTCCCTGGTGGAAATTATAATGGGTGCTGGGGTCGTAGATCCTCGGGAAGGGATTTGGTGGAGGTCGTGGTTAGAGTGCTATGACCAACCCTTTTTCTATTAATAAGGGTAACAAAACATTCAGTGATTTCCCCAAAGGTGTGAAAACTCAGTCAAAGCGGGCCTTTCTCTATTCTGGGGTCATCTGTGCCCCTTGCCTATCCTCGGTTCTCTTTATTGGCTCGCTCCTGACTGGAGCTGGCTGTGCGGCTTTGGATTAGAATGGGATTATAATAGTGTTGGGCCTGGTATGCATGACATTCTGCACCTCTGCCCCGATTCTTCTATCATTTTTTTGCTCAGAGAATCTCCTGACCCCATGGCCCCACCGGATGCATTCTTGCTTAATCGCCCTTCTCTGATAGCGTCCTCGTAAAAATTGGCATTCCTCACCAAATCAGCAAAGCTAGACTACTGTTGGTAAACGAGGAAGTCTGAGATGACTAGCAAGGTATTTTTTTAGATCATCTCGATCTGTTCATCGTCAGGTATTCTATTTCTTACCAGAGCTGCTAGTTCTCTCCAATGTCCAAGGTAATCGCTAAAGGTCTCATTAGGGTTCTGCTTTAACCGAGCTAGATTTGACTTGCGAGGTTCAATGTCTATGTTGTAGACATACTGCTCTTGGAATAAATGCACCAGATCTTTCCATGTTTTTATCATGGATGGTTCTAGGGACGTGAACCACCTCAAGGTCGGGCCCGTCAGACTCTTCTGAAAGACTTTATAAGTAGGCATTCGTCCCCCCCATATTTGCACATGTCCCCATAGTAGAACTTGAGGTGTGTGATGGGGTTGCCCGTGCTGTTATATTTATCAAAGACCGGCATTTTGAATTTTGGGGGTAAGGGGACTTCTGCGAACAAGCACAAGTCTGAGAAATCTGTGGCAAGGATTTCGGCTCCACCCATCTTTAGCAGCTGCTTGTAGATTTTTTCCAATTATTCTTTCAACTGCTAAGACTCTTTAGACAACGGGGCAATTTTTTTAATGGTCGGTCTTGATTCATTTTGTGCTACTCGGTGGTTGGTGATTATGGGTGGACAATTGATGCTAGCAAATGCCTCAGTGTAAGCCCCGCTATTCCTGATCTCATCTTCCTCATATTGTGGGACTATATATGGCGCAGTGAGGGTGAGATTTTCTTGTTGGTACTGGCTGGGCTGGATAGGTGTCGGGTGGGACCATTGGAGGTGGGGGAAGTTTTGTGGAGTGATAGGATGAGTGGAATTTGGATTTTGGATGAAGCCCTGATGGGGCCATGGTGTTTGAGGGGGATGCTTGGAGATGGCCTTGAGGTGTATGAGGATGGGGGAATTGGTGAAGGGTATGTGTTGGGTTCTTGCTTGGGGCGGGGTGTGAGGTTTATGTGTGAGGGAGGTATTAAGGGAACTGTGGAGGGTATGGGTATGTGGACCCAAGATTTGGGCCTTGTTAGGCTTGGGTATAGGATGAGGGATTTGGAGGGGTTTGGGCCATAAGGCCTTGGGAAATTTGGCCCATTGGGCTTTGTTGGCTTTGGGCTATTGGGCCTTGATGGGTCTAGCCTGTTGGGCCTTAGAGGGTTTGGCCCATTAGGCCTTGAAGGGTGTGGGTGATGTGGGTTTGGGCCATTGGGCCTTAGTTGGTTTGAGGTAATGAAGCATGGAGGCTTGAGAATGTGGATGATGGGTTGGAAGATGTGTGGTGAGAATGAGGGGCGATGTTTTGGGAGGCTTTCCAACTAGTGTAAGCCTGAACCATTTCATCCATCATGGCCATTGGAGAGGGGTTGGATGGAGGTGGTTCATTTGAGGGTATTTGGGGTGTGGATGATATAGATGTGTGGAAAAAATTGGGCATGGCCCTGGTAAAATTGGGCATGACCTGAGAAAATGGGGGGATATGGGGTGGATCGGAGAAACTAGATTTGGCATGGGTAAATGCTGGTGGATTGGATATATGTTGGGAGGATGAAAAATAGGGTATGTTGGTGAAGGTGGAAAATTGGGCTGGGTTTTGGGTGGATGTGGATGGAAAGTGAGACGGATCTGAGATGGACATGGCGGGGGGAATAGACCTTGTTTGTGAGAATGAAAGGGAGTGGGGTGTCGGATTTTGGGGGTTTTGAGTGGTGGTGGATGGGAAAATGAGCGTACCGAAAGGTCCGGTGATGGCAAATGGGGATTGGGTGAGGGGGATGGATGTGAAAACCTATTTCGTATGGGAATGAGTTGGGAAATGTGGGGGGGGGGATGAATCGGGATCGGCATATACCGGATTCACTGCCCACGACATGGCTTGGTTAGGGTGAGGTACGGGTGCCTCAGATGGAGCCCGTAAGGTTTTCACCTTCTTCCCCTACCGAATGACAGAGGATAAGGTGGTGCCATTGTACCGGCACCACAACATTTTTTGGTTTTTTGGTTTATTTATTTTTTTTGAAATTTTGGGATTTTTATGATGAAGGATTCCGGGGCCTTTGAATTCCCATTTCGGGTGGTATTTGTACCATAAATAAATCCCGCAGAGAGACCCCGGCGCACTTCGGAAGAATCAAAGGGGAACCCTTTGATCTATTGAAGGCACGGGAATCAATGTAAACAATCCGATCCCTCAGAACGGGTCAATAAGAAGTTGCCCTCTTTCGATCGACGGGGGCGCATTGGGTGTCGGATTGTGAGGGATCTAATTAGAGGTGCTAAACCACTAAGCGGGGAACTCGGGGGTATGAAAAAAGGCCTCAGATTTTGGGCTGTTCTGCTCAGTGGGGATCAACCACTACTTGGCACGAGTATTACATGCGCCAGACCAGCTTTGATCCAATTTATGCTTGGCGCATCTATTACATGCGCCAATTAAAATCTGGGGTTTCCAGACTTGACACGTGTATTAGTTGTGCCAGGCAAAATCTGGGGTTTTTAGACTTAGCGCGTGTATTAGTTGCGCTTGGCAAACAGTGGGGTAAGATGCCACCCAATAGCAGACCAGCAACCCTGAATTCAGTCTTTTTTTCTTAGTTTTCTGGAAGCGATGCTTCTAGGGGCTGATCTCTTAATTGCAACAGGTCTCTCCTCATAGAACCTAGGGATACAAGGTCGATTCGGGACTACTAACCCTCTCCCCAAGAGTTTTAAGTTTCGTAACAGGATAGGCTTCCCAACCTATATACCTCCGACGCAAGTGCCTTCTCAGATACTGGATGGGGTGGTACTTTTCAGGATCATCACCATTAGGGGCTGCCACCGTACTAAAAACCAAGTGTTTGTATCTTTGCCTAGAATTTCCAACCCTTGAAAAATCTACCCCTGTTAAAAATTCAATTAAAGTCCCCTCTTGGTTCAATTTTAATTTCAATTTTTAGAGGTATTTTTCTTTTAAGTCCAGAAATGGGTGGTAATGGTCCCGTGCAGCCTCTACGGGATGGTGCCCATTGATGAAATATGTTTGCTGAAATGTAAAAGCTCACGTAAGCTCGTCAAACGATTAAGGTGTGTAAAAGCGCAAGTAAGCCCGCCAATCGGCTAAGGGGCATATAAATGACGGAAAAATAAAGGAATCGTATGGACAGTGCTCAAGTAGGCCTGCCAATTGGCTAAGGCATGTAAATGACGGGAAAGTAGGAGTAAGTAAAAGCAAGATCGAATCGTAGTGGTGAGTAAAATAAAAAATGAAAATGAGAAGAGACACAAGCAAATGTTAGATAAAAAAAGATTAAAAAAGCCAAATTTCAAGGGGAAGCTCTACTACCTACTCCCCAGCAGAGTTGTCATCTGTGCAACTGTGAGATTTTTGATGATCCCGTCGCGACGATGCGCACTCTCAAAAAATATAGTCCCCACCTGGAGCTTTTGGTGTCTCGGGAAACCTCAAATCAATATTAAATGCACCAAAGTGCCAAATATGACTCTGATTCACCGGTCTACACCAAAGGCTCTTGGGTAGGGGCTTCGGTTATCGATCGGGAAGGTGTTAGGCACCCAATCAACCCGCTCTAAAGCGGTCTCTACTTATGGCCAAAGATAAAATAAAAATAGAAATAAAAAGAGCACTTCCTCTTACCCGAAGACACTATGATCCTATTTGTGTCCCTCCGCTCCTATCGAGATTTCGGAGGCATAACGGCACAAATATGAGGATAGAGCAAAAGCTAAGAAGGTAGAGGAATAGAGGGGAGAGCCGGACCTCTTGGGCCCTTGTAGCACCGCTGTGGACCTCCGCGTAGGTGCACTTGAGGAGCTTCCGATGACGTGGATGATGGAATGGTGGGTTTTAACCTCTAAAGCTTGCTAGCTAAGGGGTAGCTCACACCTAAACTAAGGGATCTATGATGGACTATAGGGCTCAAAAGAGGTTTTGGAATTTTGGAATTTATATGGGAAATGGTGCACCGAAGGGTAGGAAAGCTTTCTTACTCTTTTCTCTCTTTTAGAAAAATTTTCAAGCCTCTAATCCAAGGGGGGGTCTCTATTTATAGGAAAAGGGTAGGTTAGGAGGGTGCTTAGAGGCTAATTGGGATTAGCAATTAGGTAATCTCCTAATATAAGGTTTTCTATGATTTTGAAAGCTTAGAAATGTGGGCAAGGGGCTTCAATGGTGGATGATAGGGTGAGGTTTCAAATGACTAAAGGGTTGTAAATAGGGTAAACATGTTGCAACAGTCCTAATGAAACTCATCCCAAACTTTGAGATGGTCAACAAGTCAAACCCCAAAAGCCATTTTCAAGCAAAAATTCATCAATTACTATAGTTAATTAAGCCTAACGCATGTATTAGATGTGCCAAGCATAGCTACTGTGTCTAAAAGTCCAGAGCTTGAGGTTGTTCCCACTTGTACTTGGCGCAAGTATTAGATGCGCTAAGCCATTTCTGGGAAAAAATGGCTTGGCGCATGTAATACATGTGCCACATATGCCCTAGCCAAGTGTGGTTTTCGAGCCTTGCTCGAATTGCTGTAACTTTTCATGTACAACTCGGATCAAGATGATTCTTGGCTTGTTGGAAAGCTGAAAACTTTTACTTTTTAATGGTATAAGATTCAATTTTCGTAGAGGTCTTTATCAGCCCTGGTTCATCTTTCTCTAACCAATGCCCAGGAGGGTTAACTAAGGGTTTCAGAGAGGTTTCTAAAGGTTGGGGATAATTCCTAAGGGTATGGGAAGTTTCCTAAGGGTTTAGGGTATGGGAGAAGCTATCAGAAGCTCGGGGGTGCGCTTCTCTCGAAGTATATTTCGATCAGGCCGTGGGCCAAATTTGGGTGTCTACACTAATAATATTAGGACACCGAAATTAATTAGACTCCTAGTAGGATTAGGAGACTCAATTAGATTAAGATATTAATTAGACTCCTAATAAAACTAGGAGAGTTAATAAGACTAGGATTAAAAACAAGAAGACCAAAAACAACTAAAGTTAGAGTAGTACTAGACATCTCACAATTAATTAGACTCCTAATAGAATTAGGATACTTGAAATTAATTAAACACCTAATAGAATTAGAACACTTAAAGTAATTGGATCCTAGTAGAAGTAAGACAATAGGAATAACTAAACTCATAATAGAATTCAGATTAGTCAAATATAATTAAAGGAGTTACTCAAACTAAAAGCAAAAGACCAAAAGAATAGTTAGAGTTAAGATAGTACTAGAAATCCTATGCATAATTAGACTCCCAGTAGAATCAGGAAGCTAAACTTAATAAATCAACGCAATAAAAGGAGAATAGGCTATCTAGACATCCGAGTGATCCAGTGTTGTTAATGTTGGCAGGCCGACAATTCAGGAAAGAAGGAACCCTCACCTCCTCACAAGCGTGATCAGTGATGTGTTGCAGCATCGATAAATATCTGCAGCTGGCGATCGCAACGAATCATATATTTTTGTCACGAATTTACCTCTTTAATCTTAGTACTTATTATTTTCTAAATAATCACTCCACCACCCATCGCCAGAGTTCACTTGGGACCGAATTGGGCCACTAATTTCGGGGACCCAAAGGAACCCAGAAAAATGCGTACAACAGACTGACGATCGCGATGCAACCTTTTATTGTCAAAGTCACTCTTAACTAGATACTTAGTTTTATTTTATTGTAGTTTATGTTCTTTTAACTAGTTGCAAATAAATAAATAAAATAGAAGATACGAAAAAAATATAAAGTAAAATAAAAAATATAATAAAAAAAAAAAAAGCGAAGAGTATATGAACCTACGCCACAGACTCGAGATGCCCGAGATACGGAGATTGAGGTTAGGAGATCCTCCCCTATGGGGATACCACAATAATCCCATATACGAGGAAGAATCATCCCATGATTTAAACCAACAATCGGAGATTAACATGGCCGGTGACCAAGAGAACCCTTTTTTTACCCTGAACCCTAACAATAACCATAGCAGAGGGGAAAGCAATAGTGGACAGAACCTTACGGCCCGACAGATCGTAGAGCTCAGCATTCAGAGAATACAAAAAGGAGATGATAACTTTGAAGAATTACTCCGAGGATTGGCCGCCGCATATGAGACGGTCAAGAGAGCGAGAGGTTGCCACCTACACCAAGCACGATATCGGCCCATGTGTCACCCCTAAGACCGGCCGCTCGCACCCTCTTCAATGACAATTCACAAGACAAACCTCACTTGCGGACTGCCCAAAGATATGCCACTGTAAGAGTCGAAGATATTCCTAAGATGCTTGACTAATATATGGCTAAGAGGGAACGCCCTGGCCTCTCATTCGGATTCGATAATTTTTGTCGAGAACTCAATTTTAACTTACCAGTAGGATTCAAACCGCCGAAATTCAACAAGTATAACGGTATTGGAAATCTAAATCACCATCTGGCCCTTTTCTGCAATGACTGTCGGCCCATATGCCATAATCAAGGGCTTCTCATCCACTATTTCCAGCGATTATTAGAAGGAGAAGCTCTAGATTGGTTCGCAGGACTACCGCTGCATAAGATAGATACGTTTGACGAGCTAGCCGATCAATTCCTCGACCAATATAAATGCCTGATCCAAGACACGGTTAGCCTTAGCGATGTTATGGCCGCAAAGCAAGAACCTGACGAAGAGTTCACTGATTTTGTTGTAAGATGGAGGAAACTTGCTGCTAGGACAGGTACCTCAATGAAAGAGAAAGACTCAGTCGACATTATTATTGACAACACTAGAGAGCCCTTCAAAAGTGCACTTGTTATAAGTGATTACCCTGATTTCGCAACAGTTCATTGTTGAGCCTCTCGTTTGGTGCGACACATCAAAGGCGAGGACCTCGCCCTGTCCATAGTTACATCAAACAACAAGAAAGCGTTGAGAACCGAGCAAGTTAATACTGTTGCCAATCAGGGACAGAATTCAGGAAACGGAAACTTTCAGCCAAGGAACTTCGGACAGAACCAAGGCTAGGAATGATACACAAACCAAAACCAGGGCCTAAATCAACAGAGATATCAGAATAAAAACCAAGGTCAGAATCAAAATCAAGGGAAATATTAAAATAGGAACCAATATCCCAACACTTACCAAAACCCGAATACAACGCAGGATCGGCCCGCCAACACCCAGAACTATAATAATGTACCTCCGCCATAAAACTTTAACCAACAAACTAGGGGCCCCTACCAGCTGAAATGGGAACACTATCGTCCATTGCCTGATACCATTCCCAACATTTTCCATCTCCTCAACACCCAGAACGTCCTTAGATTTTTACAGGAACGGCCCTGGCCTTGGCCGGAGAACTTGTATTATAGCAAGTATAGTGCATTCCATCGATATGCAGGACATAATTTGGAAGACGGTTGGGTCCTCCGGGATGTAATTTATGACATGAACGGTCGAAACCAAATCGATTGGGAAGCGCTCAGGAACTCTAACCCCAATGATAACCAACCATCGCAGAACTTGGAGATTATTAATAATCCCATGCCAAACCACAACCAAGGTGGACCCGCCCACGTCACCACGGTCAACCTCTCTGGTTGACCCTCTTTCCAGCCTTCCACCTTGATCACCCACCTCCAACCTGTTAGCACCCCCACTAACCCCGTAGGAATTTTCCGACTCCCACATCCCTCAACCTTGATTATGTGGGTCGCCCCTTTGAATCCACCTCCCTATTAGAATTTCACTCAGGTATGAGTTCAATCCTTCAGGGCTCGAAGACCCTCCCTTCATAGCCACCCGCCAGAACCTCCAACCCTAATGAATCTCGAGCCAACACTATCACTATTTCCCTCATCCAACTCTAAATCAGAATACGAGGACCATGTCCTTCAAACCACAGAGCAGATCACATCATAGGTAGATAGTGTCACCAAGAACACTGTCAGTCGACAAAGTGAGGAGGCAATTGAAGAGTGCCCATTGGCGGTAGAGATAGAACGTTCAAAAGAAGAATCGGTTAAAGAAGAAACGTTGATCTCTGCCTTCCTGGAGGAAGAAGATTACACACAATACCTCTCACTGTGGAGCGGCCTGGCACAAATACGCATCCCTTCTTCGAATTTCACCCATTTCGCGCCTAACGCTAACACTAATACATCAGCGTCAAGTGTTGCCTGGCCCAGTTAACAACCAACTTGCCCAATTCTTAAATCAGGAACTAACTATCCCCACCACCATTTCCTCAGGGTAAGGAGCCTATGAATGCATAACCACCAAAGAGAAACACAAGAGAAAAAGAGACTAACGTACCTCCCCCAACTCACATCATTCCTCCACCAATTCTTGCACCTCAGCCTTCCCAACCACCCGTACACAAGGCTCACCGGCCAAGTAAAGAGGTTACACTCGAAGCAAGACAGGAGTATGATCTCCTACAACATCTCCAGAAGGTCCCAACCTAGATATCAATCCTAGAACTCATCAAGAAGTTGCCTGATCACCATCAACTACTATCAAGACATTGGAAGACACATAAGTAGATGAAGATACTACCTTGGACAAACTACATCAAAGCACCTCAGTCATGGCATAACCTCCAACACTTACCTTCACAGATGTGGACATGCCTAAGGAGTCGCTCCGAGGAAGCTCGGCTCCCATATTCTTAACAGTTATAATCAGGGGATTCTCTGTACCCCATGCACTAGTCGACATCGGGGTAGGACTCAATATATGCCCTATCACTACACTAAAGATGCTCGAATACACAGAATAAGACATTAGGGCCGCGTCATTTCATTAAAGGGACTATCAAGCTTCAGGTCCGCCTTGGACCCATAACAAAGGATGTCACCTTCCATGTATTCAAATCCTCTAGCACTTACAATCTTATCCTAGGTAGGAAATGGTTAGAATCTATGAAGGCCATGGCATCCACATACCATCAATGTATCAAGTTTCCATATGAAGATTCCATTGTCCACATATATGCTGACGCACTATTCCAGGAGATAGACACTGATTACACAGTGAGTATCCCTATAGCCCATGACTCCGTGTTGAACGCCGGCCACATCAAGAGGATGCGAGTCCTCAACGAGGCGACTATCGTAGAAGTTAGCCCTCCTACCCCTCCTCCGATGCATCAACCGAAATTAACAAGAAGAGAGGCCGACCTCGACCTCGCCAAACTCTATGACCTCAATCCTACCACGATAAAAGGGTAGGACCTCATGTACCAACTAGAATGCGTCCCTCACACCGCACTTGGAAAGAATAAGCAAGGCCGCATAGGGCCTGTTATCCTAAAGAAAATTCATAAGCACATAGGATTAGGTTATGAGTCAGGCAACCAGCAAACTGATATACTGCCTACCTCTCCGAAATGGTCTCTGTACCACCACTTTGTCTACGAGACTATCGAAAAAGCTGATATACAGAAACAGATTGAAACACCCCTTACCAAATCGCTAAGATTGAGCAAATGGCTAGGGCATTCGCGGATCTGACAAACCTAAATGACGACATCGACAAATCACTTGAGGGAGTCGGACCCCTGTTTGACACTGAGCAACCTACGGAAGAAAGAATGAAAGAATCTCCAAAGCTTAGGTCACACATAGACGACTGGGGGTCAGTTGACAAGGAAGACTTCCACATCGCAACTCTAGAGGATGAAGGAGAACCGGAACTGCACGCCCTTCAATCTCCCTAATTACCCCAGCCTCATCTTTCCGCAGAAGAGGACTGGCTCTCGATGTTGAGCAAAGAAGAAGACCATTGGAGGAGACTTACTGATATTGAATTAGAAGATCACTTGAGGGCAGAACGCTTGAAATTGCTTGAGGAAATTAACCAATCCCGGGACGAAGATTCAGGATCTGACGATGAATTCGACTATTGACCCGTACTTCATCATTGGCGGTGCCCACGCCATTGTCCCTACTCAAAATCTCTGTACTGTAACTTGTGCGCATCCGTCCTGACCCGATGCGAAAGGGCCATCCTGCGAGAAATTCAGCGGACAACCATGGAAGAAGAAACTCTCATCGCCCTCATAGAGTTCGAGGAGGAACTCAAACTAGACACTCTCCAAACCTAGGATGCACCGCAACTTCAGATATTTTGGAAATCTCTCGAGGAAGAATGGCAACTACCACAAAGCGATGATGAAGACTATTGGATAGTTCTCCCTGCGCTCAAATTAGCAGAACAAATTGACCAAGGCCTTCAGGCACTATCATACCATGAAGAAGAACTCATCTCCAGTTCTGACCCCGATCCAGAAGGATGGGAATGCCATTAGGAATCTCCCTGCATCTCTTACCCATACCAGCCTCGCTGTCATGCATGCGCGCTTATCTTAACATACTATGAAGATCAAGGAAGAGAATTTTCCAGCCCCAAGGATCATCAAGAAGACGACCCTCGACAGGAAGGACAACATCACTCTAGCTCAGAGGGTGAAAGCTTAGCCGATTATGATCTCCAAAGCCTTTTCGAAGAAGAAGCGGTCAACATGCTAGAAGAAGCGAGGGTATCGGCAACACTATCACTAGCGTCGCTCATCCAGAGGATTGCGCCCGATGAGGACAACAAAAAAAAATTTGCCAAACACAGAACGAGTCTGCATTACCAGAAGAATCACAAATGGCTCCACCAGCCGTCTCGCCCCCTCAACTAGAGAAAACAACTTGATCGGTTCCTTTTCAGGCAATCGACCATGTACCATACTTATTATCAAAAATAAAAAAAATAGAAAATCTAAAAGACCATAAAAATCTAAAAATATAAAAGCCTAAAAAAGTAGAAAATTTCAAAAAAGAGAGGGAGTCTTTCATCCCAAGACCATTCAATGACCCACCAAGGGACCTTTCCCTTAAGGCTATAGGCATCGGTCGCACCGGTAAGGGAGTAATAGCAGATATACAGAATCACCATATGGAGCCTCACTCCGACTCTGACTGGCATGACCTTACTACCTCTTCCTCACGAAGCCGTCGAGCGTCCCGACGAAGCGATAAGGTGGTAATCATACCCGACGAGATACTCTACGATTTCGAGAGAAGAATCAATAGCCTCAATTTACACCTGACTAAGGACGTTTTGGTCATTAGTTGCCCCAATGAAGGGTTACCTCTCGCAAAACTAACTCCCCAATGTAGCCATTTTGTAGTCTATGAACTCACAGATGATGAAGAAGGAGCGTCAGCCACCGAGAAAATACAGGACTTCCAACGGGTCATCAAGCGCTTTGACGAGCAAACCCAAGCCGTCGTAGAACCCACTGAAGAAATTAACTTCGGGACCAAGGAGAAACCCAAGAAGTTGTTAATCAGCGTAACACTCAACCCTATGGAATGACAATAGATTATCCAAGTCCTGCAAGACCACCTCAACCCTTTCCCATGGAGCTATGAAGATATGTCTGGTCTAAACCCAAGCCTAGTAGAACACCGCCTGGTCTTGGAACTCGATGTAAACCTGTTAAGCAGAAACTCAAAAGAATGCACCCACAAGCAGCACTTCAAGTCAAAGAGGAAGTTGACAAATTATACAAAGCAAAATTCATCCAAATCGTCCTCTATCCTAAATGGGTTGCCAACATAGTACCTGTCACCAAGAAAGATGGTAGAGTCCAGATATGCATCAACTTTCAAGACCTCAATCAGGCGTGCCTAAAAGACGACTTCCCACTCCCGCACATTGACACTTTAGTCGATAATAGTGCCAGACATGAGATGTTATCCTTTATGGATGGCATCTCTGGGTATAATCAGATTAGATTAGCAGAGACCGGTCAAGAGAAGACTTCTTTCACCACGCCATGGGAAAATTATTGCTACATCATCATACCTTTCGGCCTCAAGAGCACAGGAACCACCTATCAACGCGTCATGATTGTAGACACCCCCATTTTGCCCTCTCAGAGTATATAAGTTTGCTCGATTAATCTTTGATCTTGACTGTGACTCTTCGAAAAGGACTCACCTTCTTCGAGGGTTTTAAAACCCTAACATGGGGACCATATACTAAAACAATAGTATATGACTGAACAAAGGCTGAAACAATAGCTTTGTGGCTCAAATCTCATAAAGGTAGGGACGATATACCGAAATAATAGTATATGGATGGACAAAGGCTGAAACAATAGCTCTGTGGTTCAGATCCCATAACCCTAGGGGCGGGGACTATATATTGAAACAATAGTATATAGCCGAAATGCAGGCTGAAATAATAGCCTTGGGCCTCGGACCCGACCCAGACCTGAGACAATCCCGAATTATGCACAATGAATCATGCATGCAATTCAATTGAACGCCACACCACTTGCACTCAATCAGTCCTATCAGACCAAACTTCCCCTCTCTCAAACCACCTCAAGACCCAATTGCATGCTCCAACAAGCACGTGCAATCAGATTATGCACTTAGTCACCAACGCGTAATTGGTCCACCTTGGACCTGGTCACTAAGTCCTAAGACTGCCAAAACTCCACGATTAAGGGCCATGCATGTAGCACTTAATCGGATTGTGCGTTCTAAATTGGGCGCACAATTAGTCTAATCAGACTAGGACTAGGACACCCTGATTGAGCCAATCATCCGATAACTCACTGAGTCGGTCACTGACTCAAAGTGGTTAAGAACCTAGTACAGGACGCGCAATTCAATTAAACACCACTGATAAAGTGCGTAATTGGAGTTGACCGGCTAATTAAGCGCACTCCACAGGGTGCGTAATTAACAAAATACCTATAAATAGACCTCTTTACCTCGACCCAAGACACAATTCAATACGAATTCCCTCCTCTCTTGAGTTCCTCGCCTTCAAGCTTAGGATTTCGAGATTCCTCTCTGTGGCGCTGGCCTCAGGTATAATTTTCTTTCTAGTTCTAAATTCTTAGTTCTAGATCTTAGGTTCTTATTTTTAGTTCTAAATTTTAGTTTCTAGTCTCTATTTCTAGAGGTTATTCCTTAGATTTAGATTTTAGGTCTTAATTATCAGCTTTGATTCTCAGTCTTAGGCCGTGATACCTTTTTTTTAACCCGTAGTTTTTGATCTCTGGTTCTAGTTCTTAGTTTTCTAGAATTAGTCCTTAATCATGCGGTCTATTTTATTTTTATCTCAGTCCCGATTTCAGTTCTTAGTTTATGATCCCAACTTTTTCCAATTGTCAATCCCGTCACTTTTATGATTGACCTATTTTAAAGTATTAAACAAAGTTAGATTGGTGCAAAACTGGACATGTTTGAAAGCTTATCGAAGTAGCTTTCCAACGAGCCAAAAAATATGTAATTCTGACATATATCGAAGAAGTTATGATCAATTTTTGAAAGGCGTGCAAAAAGTGACGTTTTTCAAAACTCCTAATTGAATTAGGATTAGTCTCTTTATTATTTTAGAAAATAGAATTCTTTTCTTTTATTAGAATTAGGATCAGTTCCCTTATCATTCTAGGACTTTACTTTATTATTTTAGAAGAACTAGGAATTAGAGTTATACTAGGATTTATAGTAAAAGCCTATAAATAAGACCTTTACTCCCTAGCCACGATAGACACAATTTTCCTCTACATAATTTTTCCCTATATAATTTCCCTCTACACAATTTCCCTCTATACAATTTCCTTCTACATGATTTGCACAATTCTTTAGGTAATTCCTTAGTTCTTAATTTTCTCGTTCTAGTTCTTAGGTTTTAGAACCAATTCCTCTTTTTTTAATTGTAGTTCAAGATTTAGGTTCTAGCCCTCTATTTTTTAAATTCTAAATCTTAGGTTCTAATCTAAATTTTTAGTTTTCTAATTCTAGTTCTTAGTTTCTAGAACTAATCATTAATTTCAGTCCTTAATTTCAGTTTTAAATTCAGTCTTAGAATTTCAATTTTAGTTCTTAAATTTTAGTTCTAGAATTTTAGTTCTAATTTTTAACTTGATTCTCAAAATCCTCAAATTTTGATCCGTAAATCCATAATTTATAAATTTAAAAATATTTTTTTCAATCTATATTATTTTGAAAGTAAACTCTAACCAAAGGATTTGCCCAAGGGAGCTTACGGAGGGTACTCGAGAATGGGGCCGATCCTCCTTAGCATGACAAACCAAAATTCATTTTTTTTAGATTTTCAGTCAAATTAGTATATTTACTTTAATTAGAGTTTCAATAGAATTAGTATATTTTTAATTAATTAGAGTTTCAATAGAATTAACATATTTGTACTCCTAGTAGTATTAGGAGACTTAATTAACTAGATTTCCAATAGGATTAGGATATCTAAATTCATAAGACCCCTAGTGGGATTAGGAGATTTAATTAATTCCTATTAAGATTAAGATATTTAAATCAATTAAACTCCTAGTAGAATTATGAGACTTTTTAAAATTAGACTCCTAGTAGAATTAGGAGACCTTCTTTTTTCAATCAAACTCCCAGTAGTATTAGGAGACCAAGTTAATTAAAATCCTAGCAGGAATAGGAAGACCAAACCAATTAGACTATAGGCAACCCAAAGCTACTGATGTCGGCCGGCCGATGATTCAGTCAAGGAGATCAACCTGCAAGCCCCACTTCCCTTTAAAGCGTGATCAGTGGAGTATTGCAGTGTCGATAAATATCTACAGCTGGAGACCACATCATTCAGGTATTCTCTATTTAATATTCACCTCTTTAATTTCAACAATTTAATATTTTCTAATCTATTACTCCATCATCACCTGTTGCTAGAGTCCACTCGGATAGAATTGCGCCACTCTTTCTGGGGACCGAAAGGAACCCAGAAAAAGCACGTACCAATAAACTAGCGATCACGATGGAACTCTTTTTCACTAAGGTTGCCCCAGTCTAATTAATTTGGTTTTCTATTTTCCTTGCTTTACTTAATTTGGTTTTTTTTGTTATTTCTTAGCTATACTTTATCACTTTTCTACACACACTCGCACGTAGATTAACAAAAAAATAAAAAAAAACACTTAAAAAAAAAACTATTTAAAAATAGCTGGCATCAGAAAATTAAATTTTAATGATATCGACCCACCCTCATAGGGCTCCCATAGCGACCCCAAGTATTACGTTAGGCCAGCCCCATGGACAGCCCAGCGTCGTGCTCAGGTAAATATGGTTAGTGAGAGCAAAAAATACCCCTTCGCTTCACAAAACACAAATCACGACAACATTTGTAGGGCAAGTGACGGCGAGCCAAGATATTCCGCCGGCCAGATTATGGAACTCACTGCCCAAAAGCTAATGAAGGGAGGAGAAGAAGCCGATACCTTGCGACGAGCCCTAGCTGAAATATTCAAAGCCAACATGGACCTGAGACTGAGGGATGAACGACAAGTTACCTTGAGAATTCGACATGAGGAAAGGATGCTGATTCCTCCACATGCTCCAACTCCTCCAACACCTAACAGACACGCCTTTCGTACCTCGTTCGATTATAGCCGCCGAAGACAACCCTCTCCTGAGGCACCTAGAAAAGACACCGCTATAAACATAAATGACTTTCCTCAACTTCTAGATGACTACATGGCTAAGAAAGAGCATTCTAAACAATCTTTTGGATTCAACAGATTTTGCTGAGATATCGACTTCACTATACCCATCGGGTTCAAACCACCCAAGTTCAACAAATATAATGGTACGGGAAACCCAAAGCACCACTTGGCCCTGTTCTATAACAACTGCCTACCGATTCGAACCAATTAGGGGCTCCAGATCCACTACTTTCGAAAGTCTTTGGAAGGAGAAGCCCTCGACTAGTTCCCTACTTTACCTCTAGCCGAAATCGAGGCATTAGAAGACTTAGCCAATAGATTCCTAGACCAATATCAACACTTAACTCACGAAGAGATCAATCTTGCCAATTTGATGTACACAAGACAAGACGATGACGAAGACTTACCAACGTTTGCCAACCGCTGGAGAAGGTTCACCGCCCGAACGGGGAATCAAATAAACGAAAGTAATGTGATAGAAATCGTGATTAGTAATACCCAAGAGCATCTTTGGAGCGTCCTCATCCTAAGCGACTGCTCCGACTTTACCAGCATCTATCAACGGGCCTCACGCATAGAACGTCGACTGAAGAACGGAGATCTTAACCTCTCTACACTAACATCCAACGAATCCTCCGCCAATGAGATAAACACTCTAAACGAGACTCTTAGCCCTGAACAAATCGACAAGAACCAAGAACAAAATCAAACAAACCCTCAACCATACCACCCATATGACCAAGCTCAAGATTTATACACAAACCAAGATCAGCACCCTTACCAACCTTTATAGACCAACCAAGACACAAACCTGCACTACAATCAAAACCAATACCCCAACGACACGCAAACTAATGTCATCTATTACAACCCATTGTTCAATCAAACTCAACTCATGTACGATGTCGTACACTCATTCACCCCTACCCCATTCCACCCAGCTAACCTAATCTGAAGGATTGAACCTCCCTCATAGCAAGTCAATACTATTCGCTCGTAACCAACTAAAACTGTCCCGTGCACCAATAAATGCAAAATTACTTTTTGCCAAGAACCGGTCACTAAGATCACTAAAATTCAAACTATTACCAAATCCACCCCTAAACTAACTCAACCCATCACCAAACTAATTGCCAAGCTCAACACACTTATTTCTGAACCAACTCAGCCTACCCTTGAATACGATAACCTGCCAACAGATGAATCAATCCCCACACCTCCTGAACAGACGCCCAAACCAATGATGCAAACTACCCCCGAACAGGTTCATGTGTCAATTCTAGAAGTAATTTTCAAACCAATCAATCGATATTATACGGCGCCATTCATACTTAAACTGATTACAAAACTAAACTTTGAACCGAAACCAGTAATCAAATCTGCCCCCGAAATCACCACCCCTCTCACTTCCAAATCAACTCCGAAACTAACCCCCAAAATCGAACACATTGTCAAATACATTGCCCCACCAATCTCAAAACTAGTCCCTGAATCAATCCCTACACCTGCTTTAAAACTTGAACTCAATAACAAATACGTCACCCACTAGCCTCAGAATTAACTCCCAGATCAGTCTCTACACCCGCCTCAAAACCTAAACTCACAACCGAACTCGTCACTTCACCAACTTCAAAACGAGACCCTGAATCTGGCCCTGTCGCCAAAAAGACCTCTGAGTCGCCCACTCTAGAATCACTCATTGGGCTAATTTCGGAACCAACTCATGAATCAACCCCTACAGAACTCACCATCGAACCCAGACCCACTATCGAACTTTTTGTTCCACCAACTGTGAAACTAAACCTTGAACCTAAATTTATCATCAAACCGATTATCAAACTTGAACCTGCCATTCAAGTCGAACCTAAACTGGTCACTGAATATAAACCTGACATCAAGTCTCGAAATATCATCGAATCTAAACCTATCCTCAAACATGAACATATCACCGAACCTAAACCCATGATCGAACTTGAACCTGTCATCAGACACGAAAACAAACTGATCATTGAACTTAAACCAATTGTCAAACCTATACTTGAACCTATCATCGATCCTGCACCCGTCCACAAGCTTGAACCCACCATCAAAAGCAAACCCGCCATCAAACCCGAATCCATGGTCAAACCTGAACCTATTGTCAAGCTCGAGTCTGTTATCGAACACGAACCCATCATTAAAATCGAACCTATTCCTACAATGCCAACTCCATTCACCTTTGAGCCAACCACCGAACCTATCAAAGAGTTGATCATCGCTCCCACTTTCAAAGTCAAACTAGACTTAAATCCTACGACCCCGATTAGCATCCAAATCGGCATATTGCCGAACTCTGAAATCCCACCACAACACAAACTCGACATCATAACCAAGACCGATTCTAACCACCGGATCTAGATTTCCATAGACCTCACAATCAAAACCTTCACGGAACCCCAATCGGCAACGAAACCGCTATGTCGAATAGTCAACACTAAACCTCCTGGAAAAATTATAAACAAAACTTTAAAAGAAGCTCACGATTAATCCAAAGTGCAAATTAAACAAAACAAGCAGAATAAAAAAAAACTCAAAAATCCACACGCCAAGGAAGGATCCACCATGGTCCACACTTCCTTATTTTCTCCTTTGGCTCTACCTTTGTCTCACCTTGTCACTCTCTTTACGAAATCAATATCACACACCCCTTCAACTGACTCCTTCCATCATATCAAAACAACATAACCCAAAAATATTCTCAAATAACTACCAACTAAAAATAATAACATTACACAAAACCTCATGAGAAGGACCCTGTCTCGTACCTCAACTTTACAACATGCCCCATTCCATTGAGAGGCTAAAGAAGGTCCCTCCTGACAAGGAGTCCCTGACCATAAAAGACCTATCGAAGAAAGAAATCAAATGATGTCACACCTATTTTTACCCCTGTATCACCCAAAACATGAACGCAAACATAACATCTCTCTCATCCCAGATCAATCAGATCGAGAGGGATCAAGGACCCTAAAACAATATTTTCTAATCAAACGGTCACTTCGACCATCCAACATTTCCCACCAAGCAGACTTCCTGAGTCAAACTCCGCTTAAAGAACTGATGCTGTAGCATAACAGAAAAATATACAAATATATATACAAATATATATATATATATATACATATGTCATCTGCCCAACAATATCTCTAACTTATAACTCTTACCTGACCAAGAACTCGAAGTCGAGGAGCTAGTGCTAAGGAGACCACGCCTACACAACCGCTTCGCCTGGAGGAAATCAAACCCATATAGGAAGTACTTATATTATCTCGGCAGCATGCCCATGAAACAGCCACAGGGGAAGGACTTTCTGACCCTTGGAATAATAACTCAATGACCATCATGTCTCGTAGCCTAAAAAAACATACTTATATACATATCATCTTCGTAGTCATCGCAAGGCATTCTCCAGTTGTAGGTCATTATTTTCGAAACCATTTTGGGTATCATCTGACTCATTGACCATCCTCCTACTTGGGTAAGTTGATCGAAAGGACTAGTGGATCATGAAACTCTCTTTCTGAAATATAGAAAACTCTGGATTCTCAAACACCTTCTTCAGCCATTGAAATCGATGTTAGAGCAAAAAAAATGAAAGTGCAAGGTTTCATCAAACCTCACATTGCGTTAGCAAGTTGTTTTAAAAATATATATATATATATATATATATATATATATATATATATATATATAAAGTACAACCAAGTGAGAGTAATACGATGAATGAACAGTCAATAAACTTAGGGAAACATAAGCAAATTGTGAGGGCATTCCTGGTAGTCTCATTAGGGAGGAATAAACAAGCCGCGAGGGCATCCCTGACATTTTCACACTACTAGATATCATCGTACAGTGGCGGGAGGAGATAAAACTCCTGCTAACCATAGAATTTGAGACTTTGATGGCGCTGCACCATGACGGAGAGCTCAATGATGGCACCACATTCCCCACCTAAGAAGAAAGTAGTTGACTACTATTTCAAAATTTGGTTGAATAAGAAGCTACCCTCAAATAAATGAACCTTATCTCTCCTTCACCTCTTTATTTCTCTTTTGGACAATGAGTCAAATGATTTTTAAAATCTTTTTGAGAATAAAATCGAAAACCCTCGAATGAGAAAGGATGCAATCACTCATTATCTACCATTCACCTCAATCCTTCTAAAAGTTACGATACATGATTGTTTAGCACTTACGAAATCGAGCTCGGCATGTGGTCGAAATAATCAAACTACTTCCCAACATGGGATCATCACAAATACACTCCAGGACATTTGTGAGGCAGATGAAAGTCCCGCAGTCACTTGACACTGGGGCATTTCTTTTAAGAGCACTAGCACCTTGGTAGAGATACTCACGTCACAAGATCGATACCCCAAACTAGGGCATTTTGTTTTTCCTTTTTTCAATTTTCAATTTAGTTTTTCCTTTTCCACCTCGAATATCCTAAATTGGGGCATTTTAATTTTTTAGTTTAGTTTCTACTTTTCCATCACGGGACCTCAGAACAAACGCCTGAAATCGAACAACAAAATACACTCGAAATATAAACACCATACTCTACCATTCAAGAAACACACAATAATAAATACAATCAAACATCAATGAAACAAACACAATGAATAAAACACCTCTTTATTTACATAATAAAATTTTACATCTGTCACCAGAGGCATACCTCTCGAACATATAATCTAAAATAAAGGCCTAAAACCTAACCTACGACCTAGAACCTGACACGCAACCCAACAAATGTCGAATACTTCATCAGAAGCTTCAGAAAATTCTTCAGGGAGGATTGGTTGGGGAACACATCCCTCCGTTTGTAACACCTCCTTTTCTACCATCTTCACCTCCTCCGTCGTCACCTCCTCAACGCAGCCTTCACTGCTCCCTAAAAGGGATTAATGTGAAGACTAACCCCCTCTTTCCCAATACCACCCATCCTCAGAATTGTGCCATCACCAAGCACCACCTTAGGTTGAAGAACGCACGAAACCACAAACATTAGAAGAAATGACATCCCGAATGGACGATCGGATCGCACAATATTACCAAAAACATGGATATCCGAGGGCAGAGAAATCAGAGAAGGTAAAAAAATCGAGACTAAATTGAAGGATACAAAGAAAATGAAAGCCCCTTTGCTTATATAGAGTACAGACTCAATCGCACACACGGATCCTGGCGCGCAATTAGATCAAGCACTTAGAAATAAGCGCAGAAATCGAATTACGCGTACCACAAGATGCGCATAATAAATCCCTCGCCCATTTAGAGTAACCCGGCGCTCCAATCACACACCTAAGACAGAACGCTTAATCACATTACCCGCTTCACAAAATACGCGGAATCTGAAGGGTCACTCGCACAATGACCTAGCGACTCTCCAATTACATGCTAACACCTAGCTGCATAATTGAATTACACGCTAGTATTCATGCGCAAAATCTAGATTGATGCTCGAACACTGTCACTTTACCAACCTGACGACCTTTCGATCATGCGCAATGCTAGAAGCGCACGAATACAATACACGCACGAACCCAAATGCTTAATTAACACCTTAAGCTCTAATTCACGTGCTTCAAAACAGACACGCAAATCAATTCAACGCCTTAAATCAGGCGTGTAATCCTCAACTACAGCGTACGCCACCGACAAAATAAACATACCTCGTCCCAATATGACGTACACCTAATCCCCTTAACTCATCATGGACCAACCAAGGACGAGTATATTCTCCCAAAAGCCCCATCGCGGCCAAATTACCCCCTTTGATAACTTGCATGTCCCATTACGATCAGAATCCCTCCTTCTCTTCCGTCCCATCGCGTTATCTCCCAAGCTATTAAAAAAAAAAAGAGAAAGAGAGAGACGCTGATCATCTTCATGTCCCATCGCAGCTGGACAAATCAACATCAATTGACCATACCCTACTGCGATGATGAATCTTACCACATCACCAAGATCGAAAGCAAGTCCTGTCGTGATCCCAAAGCCTCATCATTGCCCCATCACGATAGTCAAGGAGTCACTAGACCAACCCTTTACCGCACACTCATAAACATGTCCCATCACGATACAACCACCTGTGATCTCATATAACCCAAGATCTACCAAAGAAAGAAACACCATCGTTGTCTTATCACGAAATTGAAACAACTAAGGAATCGACGACGTCGTGCATGTCCCACCGTAATGCCACCACAACTCAAGCATCTTGCAAAACCATTCTATCACGACACTACTACCCAAGACACTCGGACACACCCCGTCACAACACACAATCGAGAAGGGATGGCTCAACCATGTCCCGTCGCATAAGCAAGGAGCCTAATCCCCGAACGCTTCACCACGCAACAGTCACCAGACGCCATTACAGTAGCAACATAAGGATGGAGAAATCTCTCCGACGTCCTACCACATCCCATCTCAGCACAGATATCTCACCAGAGTTCCCATAATATCCCATCGCGACATCACTACAATAGCTGATAAAGTCCCATCACAAGCAATGCAAGGGCCTTTCACCCAGATCAGGTGAATATCACCCCCTTTTCAATTACTCGATATTCTTTATAAAATGTAGTTAGCTGTGATTAAGTCAAATGTTTTCAAAACCCATCTCTCTCGATTCACAAATCACTATAGTCCTCCCATAAGTGATCATCATCAGTATTTGTCAAGAAGGTTAGATGGAGCATCTGACATACCAGTGTCGTCTTGACAACCACGCAAACGGTCGAGTCCACAAATCCAGTACTGGTGGATCTGCTTAGTGACGTCTTGAAAGCCTCGTCTTTCACAGTTTTACACCAAAATTGATCTTAAGTTCAATTGCCAAACTTTTAAAAAAAAAATAAAAATGAACAAATATTTCCAAAAAGATTAACGAATAAATAAAAATAAATACATAGATTCCTATCAGTCAAAATTCACTTATTGCCCTGATCTGTTCATTCCCTTGGGAAACCGAACAATGAATATATTTAACTTTGAGAAATCCTAAATGCTCACTAGAAAAGGGACACCTGATGCACCATCGGTGTGAGCAATGACGCACCCAATTTGACATGATTTGCGAAAGCCTTCACCATTATGTGACATTTAATTTTATTTTTGGTCTCTGGACCTTGTCTATGGACATTCGCATGATGCCCCCCAATACATCGATTGCATCATTTCCCTCTATTTAACTGCCCCTTGTTGCAGGATGCGACATGCGGTGGCATGCACCTTGCATCCACAGATTAGGATCTGATGATTCTCCTTTCCGTTTGACTGTCACTCGCAGTACGTCATGCGACGGGATGCCCATTGCACCTATGGATTAGGATATGTTGACTTCCCTCATTGATTGCTATTCGCAGCACGTCACGATACGCGACGGGATGCCCTTCCACATCCACAGCCAGGAATACGCCTTTCGACAACTACCACTGGGCCCCTGAATGCTCCATTTTAGCTTATGTTGATAGATAAGAAAGCCAAGCATGTCATGACAGCATCCCTAGTTCACATTTGTGGTTTCCCAAGAAGAACGCGAAGCCACCCTCAGGAGAGGAGTGTCTACTTCTTCGACGTGCTCTTACTTCGCAAAAGCGTGCCGAAGAGGGGCATCTGTAGACACCCCCATTTTGCCCTCTCTTAGTATATAAGTTTTTTCACTCAATCTTTAACCTCGACTGTGACTCTTCGGAAAGGACTCACCTTCTCCGAGGGTTTTGAGACCCTAACATAGGGACAAAATACTAAAACAATAGTATATGGCTAAACACAAGCTGAAATAATAGCTTTGTGGCTCATATCCCATAAAGGTAGGGACCATATACTGAAATAATAGTATATGGCTAGACAAAGGCTGAAACAATAGCTTTGTGGTTCATATCTCATAACCCTAACGGCGGGAACTATATACTGAAATAATAGTATATAACCGAAACGCGGGCTGAAACAATAGCCTTACACCTCAGACCTGGCCCAGACCAGGGATAATCCTGAATTACGCACAATGAATCATGCGTGCAATTCGATTGAACGCCACACCACCTGCGCTCAATCAATCCTGTCAGACCAAACTTCCCCTCTCTCAGACCGCCTTGAGACCCGATTGCATGCTCCAACAAGCGCGCGCAATCAGATTATGCGCTTAGTCACCGGTGCGTAATTGGTCCATCTCGGGCCTGATCTCTAAGTCTTAAGACCACCAAAACTCCATGATTAAGTGCCATGCATGTAGCGCTTAATCGGATTGTGCATTCTAAATTGGGCACGCAATTAGTCTAATCAGACTAGGATTGGGACACCGCGACTGAGCTAGTCAGTCGATCACTCACTGAGTCAATCACCGACTCAAAGTGGTTAAGCGCCTAGTACAGGATGCACAATTCAATTAAATGCCCCAGATGGGGCACGTAATTGAAGTTGACTGGCTGATTAAGGACACTCCACAGGGTGTGTAATTAGTAAAATACCTATAAATAGTCCTCTTTACCTCGACCCAAGACACACCATTCAATATAATTTCCCTCCTCTCTCGAGTTCCTCGCCTTCAAGCTTAGGATTTCAAGATTCCTCTCTGTGGCCCTGGCCTCAGGTATAATTTTCTCTCTAGTTCTTAATTCTTGGTTCTAGATCTTAGGTTCTTATTTTTAGCTCTAAATTTTAGTTTCTAGTCTCTAATTCTAGAGGTTAGTCCTTAGATTTAGATTTTAGGTCTTAATTATCAGCGTTGATTCTCAGTCTTAGGCCGTGATACTTTTTCTTAACCCGTAGTTTTTAATCTTTGGTTCTAGTTCTTAGTTTTCTAGAACCAGTCCTTAATCATGCAGTCTATTTTATTTTTATCTCAGTCCCGATTTCAGTCCTTAGTTTATGATCCCAACCTTTCCCAATTGTCAATCCCGTCACTTTTATGTTTAAACTATTTTGAAGCATCAAACAAAGTCAGATTGGTATAAAACTGGTCACGTTTGAAAGCATATCGAAGTAGCTTTCCAACAAGCCAAAAAATGCACAATTTTGACATGTATCGAAGAAGTTATGGTCAATTTTTGGAAGTTGTATAAAAAGTGATGTTTTTCAAAACTCCTAGTTGAATTAGGATTAGTCTCTTTATTATTTTAGAAAATAGGATTCTTTTCTTTTATTAGAATTAGGATCAGTTCCCTTATCATTCTAGGACTTTACTTTATTATTTTAGAAGAATTAGGAATTAGAGTTATGCTAGGATTTATAGTTAAAGCCTATAAATAAGACATTTACCCCCTAGTCACGATAGACACAATTTTCCTCTACATAATTTTCCCCTACACAATTTCCTTCTACACAATTTCCCTCTATACAATTTCCTTCTACACAATTTACACGATTCTTCAGGTAATTCCTTAGTTCTTAATTTTCTGGTTCTAGTTCTTAGGTTCTAGAACCAGTTCCTCTTTTTTTAATTCTAGTTTTAACTACATTTCTAATAGGATTAGGATATCTAAATTAATTAGACTCCTAGTAGGATTAGGAGATTTAATTAATTCCTGGTAAGATTAAGATATTTAAATCAATTAGACTCCTAGTAGAATTGGGAGACTTTTTTAATTAGACTCCTAGTAGAATTAGGAGACCTTTTCAGACTCCCAGTAGGATTAGGAGACCAAGTTAATTAAAATCCCAACAGGAATAGGAAAACCAAACCAGTTAGACTATAGGGAACCCAGAGCTGTTGCCGTCGCCTGCCCGACGATTCAGTAAAGGAGTTCAACCTGCAAGCCCCCGCTTCCTTTCAATGTGGGATCAGTGACGTGTTACAACGCCGATAAATATCTGCATCTGGCGATCGTATCATCCAGGTATTCTCCATTTAATATTCGCCTCTTTAATTTCAGTAATTTAATATTTCCTAATTTATTACTCCATCATCACCTGTCTCCAGAGTCCACTCGGACCGAATTGGGCCAGTTTTTCCAGGGACCGAAAAGAACCTAGAAAAAGCGCGTACCAATATATTGGTGATCACGATGGGACCCTTTTTCTCTAAGGTTGCCCCAGTCTAATTAATTTGGTTTCCTATTTTATTATTTCTTAGCTTTACTTTATCACTTTTCTACACACACTCGCAAAAAAAAAACTCTCCAAAAAAAAACTATTTTAAAATGGCTGGGATCAAAAAAGTAAACTTTAATGATATCGACCCACCCTCATGGGGCTCCCATAGCGACCCCGAGCATGATGTTAGGCCATCCCCATGGACAGCCCTGCGTCGTGCTCGGGTAAACATGGTTAGTGATAGCGAAAAATATCCCTTTTCTCCACAAAACACAAATCACAACAACAGCAGCAGGGCAAGTGATGGCGAGCCAAGATGCACCACCGACCAGATAATGGACCTCACCGCCCAAAAGCTAATGAAGGGAGGAGAAGAAGTCGATACCGTGCGATAAGCCCTAGCCGAAATATTCAAAGCCGACATGAACTAAAGACTGAGGGATGAGCGACGAGTTACCTAGAGAATTTGATAAGAGGAAAGGATGCCGACTCCTCTACATGCTCCAACTCCTCCAACACCTAACAGACACGCCTTTCACACCTCGTTCAATTATACCTGCCGAAGACAACTGTCTCTTGAGACACCTAGCAAAGACACCGCTATAAACATAAATGACTTCCCTCAACTTCTAGATGACTACATGGCTAAGAAAGAGCTTTCTGAACAATCTTTCGGATTTGACAGATTTTGCCGAGTTAGCGACTTCACTATACCCGCCGGGTTCAAACCACCCAAGTTTAACAAATACAACGGTACGGGAAACCCAAAGCATCACTTGGCCCTGTTCTATAACAACTGCCTACCGATTCAAACCAATCAGGGGCTCCTGATCACTACTTTCGGAACTCTCTAGAAGGAGAAGCCCTTGACTGGTTCGCCGCTTTACCTCTAGCCAAAATCGAGGCATTCGAAGACTTGGCCAATAGATTCCTAGACCAATATCAACACTTAATTTACGAAGAGATCAGTCTCATCGAGTTGATGTACACAAGACAAGACGACGACGAAGACTTGTTGACGTTCACCAACCACTGGAGAAGGCTCGCCGCTCGAACGGGGAATCAAATAAAAGAAAGCGAAGTGATAGACATCGTGATTAGTAATACTCGAGAGCCTCTCCGGAGTGCTCTCATCCTAAGCGACTGCTCCAACTTTGCCAACCTCTATCAACGACCCTTACGCATAAAACTTCGACTGAAGAACGGGGATCTTAACCTCTCTACACTAACATCCAATGGACCCTCCTCCAATGACCCTGAGACAAACACCCTTAACGAGACTCTGAGCCTCGAACAAATCGACAAGAACCAAGAACAAAACCAAACAAACCCTCAACCATACCATCCATATGACCAAGCTCAAGATTTATACACAAACCAAGATCAACACTCTTACCAACCTTTATACACCAACCAAGACACAAAGCTGCACTACGATCAAAACCAATACTCGAATGACACGTTAACTAACGTCACCTATTACAACCCATTGTTCGATCAAACTCAACTCACGTACGATGCCATACACTAATTCAGCCCCGCCCCATTCCACCTAGCTAGCTTGATCCGAAGGATTGAACCTCCCTCTGAGCAAGTCCATACTATTCTCTCGTAACCAACTAACCCTGTCCCGCACACCAATAAATGTGAAATTACCTTTCGCCCAGAACCAGTCACTAAGACCACTAAAATTCAAGCTATCATCGAATCCACCCCTAAACTAACTCAACCCATCACCAAACTAATAGCCAAGCTCAATACACTTATCTCTGAACCAACTCAGCCTGCCCTTGAATTAGATAACCTGCCAACAAACGAATCAATCCCCACACCTCCTGAACAGATGCTCAAACCAATGATGGAAACTACCCTCAAACAGGCTCATGTGCCGATTCTAGAAGTAATTTTCGAACCAATCAATCGGTATTATACAACACCATTCATACTTAAACCAATTACAAAACTAAACTCTGAACCCAAACCAGTAATCAAATCTACCCCCAAAATCACCAGCACTCTCGCTTCCAAATCAACTCTGAAACTAACCCTAAAAACTGAACACATTGTCAAATACATTGCCCCACCAATCTCAAAACCAGTCCCTGAATCAATCCCTACACCTGCTTTAAAACTTGAACTCAATAAAAAACACATCACCCCACTAGCCTCAGAATCAACTCTCAGATCAGTCTCTACACCCGCCTCAAAACCTAAACTCACAACCAAACTCGTCACCTCACCAACTTCAAAACGAGACCCTGAATCTGGCCCTGTCGCCAAAAAGACCTCCAAATTGCCCACTCCATAATCACTTGTTGGGCTTATTTTGGAACCAACTCATGAATCAACCCCTACAGAACTCGCCACCGAACTCAAACCCACTATCAAACTTTCTCTTCCACCGACTACGAAACTAAACCTTGAACCTAAACTGATCATCAAATCGACTATCAAACTTGAACCTGCCATCAAACTCGAACCTAAACTGGTCACTGAATACAAACCTGACAACAAGTCTCAAAATATCATCGAATCTAAACCTATCCTCGAACATGAACCTATCATTAAACCCATGATCGAACTTGAACCTATCATCAGACATGAAACCAAACCGATCATTGAACTTAAACCAATCATTAAACCTAGACCTGAACCTGTCATCGACCCTGCACCCATCCACAAGCTCGAACCCACCATCAAAAGCGAACCCGCCATCAAACCCGACCCATGGTCAAACATGAACCTATTGTCAAGTTCGAGTCTGTTATCGAACACAAACCCGTCACTAAAACTGAACCTATTCCTACAACGCCAACTCCACTCACCTTTGAGCCAACCATCGTACCTATCAAAGAGCCGATCATCACTCCCACTTTCAAAGTCAAACTAGACTTAAATCCTACGACCCCGATTAGCATCCAAATCGGCATATTGCCGAACTCTGAAATCCCACCACAACACAAACTCGACATCATAACCAAGACCGATTCTAACCACCGGATCTAGATTTCCATAGACCTCACAATCAAAACCTTCACGGAACCCCAATCGGCAACGAAACCGCTATGTCGAATAGTCAACACTAAACCTCCTGGAAAAATTATAAACAAAACTTTAAAACAAGCTCACGATAAATCCAAAGTATGAATTAAATAAAACAAGCATAAGCAAACAAAACTAAAAATCCACACGCCAAGGAAGGGTCCACCATGGTCCACACTCCCTTATCTTCTCCTTTGGCTCTGCCTTTGTCTCACCTTGTCACTCTCTTTACGAAATCAGCATCACACTCCCCTTCAACTGACTCCTTCCATCATATAAAAAGATTCTCAAATAACTACCGATTAAAAATAATAACATTACACAAAACCTCATGGGAAGGACCCTGTCTTGTACCCTGACTTTACAACATGCCCCAATCCATTGAGAGGCTAAAGAAGGTCCCTCCCGACAAGGTACCTCGACTGCATCATTTCCCTCTTTTTGACTGGCCCTTACAGCAGTTCGCAACATGCGGTAGGATGCCCCTTCCACCCACATATTAGGATCTGATGATTCTCCTTTTCGTTTGACTGTCACTCGCAGCAGGTCGAGCCATGCGACGGGATGCCCTTTGAACCCACGGATTAAGTTACGCCGACTTCCGTCGTTGATTGTTATTCGTAGCACATCGAGATACGCTGTGGGATGCCCTTTCACATCCACGGCCAGGAATATGCCTTTTACAGCTACCACTGGGCCCCCGAATGCTCCATTTTAGCTTGTGCTGATAAATAAGAAAGGCAAGCATGTCATGTTAGCATCCCTAGTTCACATTTGTGGTTTCCCAAGAAGAACAAGAAGCCACCCTCAGGAGAGGGGTGTCTACTTCTTCGACGTGCTCTTACTTCGCAAAAGCGGGCCAAAAAGAGGCATATGTAGACACCCCCATTTTGCCCTCTCAGAGTATATAAGTTTATTAGACCAACCTTTGACCTTGACTGTGACTCTTTGGAAAGGACTCACCTTCTCTAAGGGTTTCAAAACCCTAACATGGGGACCATTTACTGAAATAATAGTATATGGCTGAACAGAGGCTGAAACAATAGCTTTGTGACTCAGATCCCATAAAGGTTGGGACCATATACTGAAACAATAGTATATAGCTAGGCACAGGCTGAAACAATAGCTCTGTGGTTCAGATCCCATAACCGTAGGGGCGGGGACTATATACTGAAATAATAGTATATAGCCAAAACACAGGCTGAAACAATAGCCTTGCTCCTCGAATCTGACCCAAACCTGGGACAATCCTGAATTACGCGCAATGAACCATGCACGCAATTTGATTGAACGCCACACCACCTGTGCTCAATCAGTCCTGTCAGACCAAACTTCCCCTCTCTCAGACCGCCTCGAGCGATTGCACGCTCCAACAAGCACGTGCAATCGGATTATGCGCTCAGTCACCGATGCGTAATTGGTCCGTCTCGGACCTGGTCTCTAAGTTCGAAGCCTGCCAAAACTCCACGATTAAGCGCCTTGCATGTAGTGCTTAATCAAATTGTGTGTTCTAAATTGGGCATGCAATTAGTCTAATCAGACTAGGACTAGGACACTCCGGCTGAGCCAGTCAGCCGGTCACTCACTGAGTTGATCACCGACTCAAAGTGGTTAAGCGCCTAGTACAGGGAGCGCAATTCAATTAAACATCTCGGATAGGGCTCATAATTAAAGTTGACCAGCTAATTAAGCGCACTCAACAGGGTGCGTAATTAGTAAAATACCTATAAATAGACCTCTTTACCTTGACCCAAGACACACAATTCAATGCAGTTTCCCTCCTCTCTCGAGTTCCTCACCTTCATGCTTAGGATTTCGAGATTCCTCTCTGCAGCCCTGGCCTCAGGTATAATTTTCTTTCTAGTTCATAATTCTCGGTTGTAGATCTTAGGTTCTTATTTTTAGTTCTACATTTTAGTTTCTAATCTCTGATTCTAGAGGTTAGTCTTTAGATTTAGATTTTAGGTCTTAATTATCAACTTTGATTCTCAGTCTTAGGCCGTGATACTATTTTTGTAACCCGTAGTTTTTAATCTCTGGTTCTAGTTCTTAGTTTTTTAGAATCAATCCTTAATCATACGATCTATTTTATTTTTATGTCAGTCCTGATTTCAGTACTTAGTTTATGATCCCAACCTTTCCCAATTGTCAATCCTGTCACTTTTACGTTTGACCAATTTTGAAGCATCAAATGAAGTCGTATTGGTACAAAACTAGTCACGTTTGAAAGCTTATCGAAGTAGCTTTCCAACGAGCCAAAACGTGCAATTCTGACAGGTATCAAAGAAGTTATGGTCAATTTTCGAAAGCCATGCAAAAAGTGACATTTTTCAAAACTCTTAGTTGAATTAGGATTAGTCACTTTACTATTTTAGAAAATAGGATTCTTTTCTTTTATTAGAAATAGGATCAGCCCCCTTATCATTCTAGGACATTACTTTATTATTTTAGAAGAATTAGAAATTAGAGTATACGAGGATTTATAGTAAAAGCCTATAAATAAGACCTTTACCCCCTAGCCACGATAGACACAATTTTCCTGTACATAATTTTTCCCTACACAATTTCCCTCTATACAATTTTGTTCTACACGATTTACACGATTCTTCTGGTAATTCCTTAGTTCTTAATTTTCTGGTTCTAGTTCTTAGGTTTTAGAATCAGTTTTCTCTTTTTTTAATTATAGTTCTAGATTTAGGTTCTAGCCCTCCAATTCTTAAATTTTAAATTTAAGAACTAATCCTTAATTTCAGTCTTAAATTAAGTCCTAGAATTTCAATTTTAGTTCTTAAATTCTAGTTCTAGAATTTTAGTTCTAATTTTTAACTTGATTCTCAAAATCCTCGATTTTCGATCCGTAAATCCATAATTTATAAATTTAATTTTTTTTTTTTTAATCTATATTATTTTCAAAGTAAACCCTAACCAACCGATTTGCCCAAGGGAGCTTACGGAGGGTACTCGAGAATGGGGCCGATCCTCCTTAGCATAACGGGCCAAAATATCTTTTTTTTTAGATTTTCAATAAAATTAGTATATTTACTTTAATTAGAGTTTCAATAGAATTAGTATATTTTTAATTAATTTGAGTTTCAATAGAATTAACATATTTTCACTTCTAGTAGTATTAGGAGACTTAATTAACTAGATTTCTAATAGGATTAGGATATCTAAATTAATTAGACCCCTAGTAAGATTAGGAGATTTAATTAATTCCTAGTAAGATTAAAATATTTAAATCAATTAGACTCCTAGTAGAATTAGGAGAATTTTTTTAATTAGACTCCTAGTAGAATTAGGAGACCTTTTTTGTTCAATCAGACTCCCAGTAGGATTAGGAGACCAAGTTAATTAAAATCCTAGTAGGAATAGGAAAACCAAACCAGTTAGAGTATAGGCAACCCAGAGCTGCTGACATCAGCCGGCCGGCGATTCAGTAAATGAGTTCAACCTGCATGCCCCCGCTTCCCTTTAAAGTGTGATCAGTAATGTGTTGTAGGGTCGATAAATATTTACAGCTGGTGATTGCATCATCTAGGTATTCTCTATTTAATATTCGCCTCTTTAATTTCACCAATTTAATATTTCCTAATTTATTACTCCATCATCACCTGTCGCCAGAGTCCACTCGGACCAAATTGGGCCACTCCTTCCAGGGATCGAAAGGAACTCAAAAAAAGCGTGTACCAACAATGATGGCTATCTTTCATGATATGATGCACTCCGACTTGTGCTACAAAGATCCGAGCAATATCAACTGAAGATAAACCCAAAGAAATGCGTGTTCAGAGTCACTTTCAGAAAACTACTTGGCTTCATATTCAAAAAACAAGGAATCGAAGTCGACCCTGTCAAAATCAGATCTATCCTTGAGATGCCACCTTTAAGCAACATAAAAAAATTACGAGGCCAGATAGGAAGATTGCAATTTATTAGAAGATTTATCTCCCAACACTCGGACAGTTGCGACCTTTTCTACAGACTACTCAAAGGAGGAGCTGAATACAAGTGGGATGACCAGTGTCAGCAATCCTTCGATAGCATCAAGATGTACCTCCTCAATCCGTCGATACTGTCACCGCCAATCCCCGGAAGACCCCTGATCCTCTATGTGTCAGCCAATTAGAAAGCGATGGGGTAATTAATCTTAAGACAATATGAAGAAAACGACAAGAAAGAGAAGGTCATTTACTATCTCAGCAGGACGATGGTCGAATACAAATGAAAATACACTCCAATGGAGAAGACATGCCTCGCATTGGTATGGGCCTCGACAAAGCTACGACATTACTTCAGAGTGCATAGGATATTTGTGTTAGCACGCATGGACCCGCTAAAGTACATATTCGAAAAGCCCATCACATCCAGAAAAATACTAGTTGGCATATGCTACTACAAGAATTCGACATCACCTATGTTACGCAGAAATCAATCAAAGGACAAGCAATTGCCGATTACCGCACAGATCTCCCCCTCCTAGGTAGCGAGCCCGTACACGTAGATTTCCCCGATGAAGACCTACTCATGATTCACCATGAAGAGCCCGACAAGACCTCATAGACACTCTACTTCGACAGCGCTCTCAACCACAAAGGGAAAGGCATCGAAATAGTTCTGCTAAACCCAGAAGGAGTTGTCATACCCAAAGCTTTTCAATTAGACTTTCCTATCACTAATAACGTCACAAAATATGAAGCCTTCATAGCTAGACTACGAGCGGCGTTGCAATTGGGCATCAAGTGGCTAAAAACCATTGGCAACTCCAAGCTCGTAATATCACAAGTCATCGGAGAATGAAAAAACAAAGAACGAAGACTTATGACGTACTTGGAAACAACTCAATACTTGATAAAGAAGTTTGAGAAAATTTCTTTCACACACATCCTTAGACTAGAAAATGAGCTCACGAATTCCCTCGCCACATTAGCCTCAATCATTCACATACCAATCAGGCAAAACACAAATTCCTTTTTCATCAAAAAGCTAACGGTACCCGCGCACGAGGTAGCATGGACAGTTAAGCAAGAGCTACCAACCCTCCCTGGGACATAAGAAGGAAATGAAGAAATCATGCCACAAGGCCCTGTTAAAATAGAAACCAACGTTGCAACCTTCAGATTCGAGAAATTACCCATCGACGATGGACAACCATGGTACTTAGACATATGAAATTTTCTGAAACATCAGCATGTTCCTCCGTACGCCATAAAGATTGAATGGAAGACTATAAGAAATAGCTGCGCCAGATTTTATAGGCGAGATACTATACAAGGAAGCCTTCACCAAAGGAGTACTACTATGATGTAGTACGACAACAAAAGGACAATACATCATTAGAGAAGCACATGCCAGTGCTTATGGCGCCTACGCCGGTAGATAGAGACTCGCAGATCAAATCATATGACAAGGCTACTTCTGAGCAACAATGATAAGAGATTGTCACCTTCACCTCTAATTCTGCAAGCAATCCCAAGAGCACACCCCGCTCATTAAAACTCCATCAGTTGCATTGAACCCTATAACCTCGCCATAACCGTTCTCGATGTGGGCCTTCGACATCATCAGACCACCCTTCACGAATACAGTTGTGAACACTCACAGGTATGTGTTTATCCTCATAGCAACCGAGTACTACACCAAATGGGCAGAAGTTGAATCCTATGTTAGAATCACCGCCTCAACGCTTGTAAGGTTTATCATTCAGAACATTATCACCCGATTTGGAGTACCTAGGATGTTTGTCATCGACAACGGACCGTAATTCATTGCCGAAAAGATGAAGAAGCTGTGCAAGAAGTTTGGTATCGATCTACACCACTCATCACCATTCTATCCTGAAGGCAACGGACAAGTAGAAGCCACGAATAAAACTCTGAGTCGAATTTTGAAATGAATAGTGGAGACGAGCAACAGAGCTGACTGGCCTGAACGATTACCTAAGGCACTTTGGGCCTACAGGAACTCTATTCGCACAGCTATTGGCCAAACTCCTTATCTCCTCACATACGAGATGTATGCAGTGCTACCCTATGAGATACAGATACCATCCTTACGGATTCAACTTGATGATCAGCTATTCTTGGACGAAAGGAGAATTGCTTTGCTCGCCGAGCTAAAATAACTTGATGAGACGCATCTAAGGGCAGCTGACCATGCTCAGGTATATTAAAGGAGAGTGGCCAGGGCTTACGATAAGAAAGCCCTCGAGCTAAATTTTGACATTGGAGAGTTAGTCTTGAAGAAACTCATGCCCTCCAAACACGCCCATCCAAAAGGAAAACTGAAACCGAACTAGGAGGGCCCATATATTATAGCAGCCGCATACCCTGAGAATGCATAAAAGTTGGTGAACAAGGATGGGGAAGAACTCTCCAGCCCTTGGAATGCCATGTACCTCAGAAAATATTACCCTTAAACTCTGTGATCATCATATCCTGTAGCCAAATACCTATATCTACCACCCCTGTAGTAGTTACGACCCATTTATTGGGCGTACTTCTTTAATTCCTAAAATATCCTTAAGACTTCTGATTTCTTGCCCACCTTTTTGTTCGGGCAACTTGATCAAAGGACTAGTGACATACCTGACCTCTTTTAAAAGCATAAGTAACACCCAATTCTCATTTCCCTTTTTCTCCATTGGAGGAGAAGTTAGAGCACAAAAAAAATGAAGATGCTAGGTTCAATAAAAACTTACCATTCTTGCGTTAGCAGGTTGCTTTCAAAAAATATATAGGCAAAAAGAAAAAAAAGCAAAGAAATCGAGTGAGAGCAATACGACGAATGAACCAGTCAATGAGTTCAAGGAAGCATAAGCAGACTGTGAGGACATCTCTGGTAACTCTGCTAGAAGTGTATAAGCAAACTGTGAAGTCATCCCTGGTGTCCCACACTACTAGATGTCATCGTAAGGTGGCGGGAGGAGGATAAACTCCTGCTAACAATAGAATGTGAGACCTTGATGGCACCGAAAGATGACGAAGAGCTCAATCATGGCATCCCATACCCACTATGAGGAAAAGACTGTTACTCACCTCTTTTAGAAAGTGTCAGCTACAAACTATTTCCCCATATCACTAAGCCTTACCCCTCTTTCATTTTTTTATTTTCAGACACTAAATTGAAAGCCTCTCGGATATCTCTAGAAATGAAACTGAAAACCAATGAATGACGACTGATGCAATCACCTACTACACCCACCGCACTACTCCAAAATAATGACCATGGGATACGATGATCACTACCAAGGGTACACCCCCGATATACAACTACTGTAACCAAAACAACGTCCTTGGTTTGATGACAGTATGAACTAATGTTTCTTCCAAAACTAACTCACCAAATACACATGACCACCTATAGGCCAAAAGTACTTATCAAAGACCCAGAGAAGCTCCATTGCACCTTGACACTGGGGCAATTTTTTTAAGAATCACATTAAACGCTCTGGCTTGCCTAAAGAAGTAGCGGAACGATGAAGTCAACACCCGAGGAATACCACCGAAGATGTCGCACTGCTTATTCCATCACGCTCCTACACTGGGGCATATTTTTTAGTAGTACTAGAATTTTCTTTCAGTTATTTGCTTTCCTTGTTGCATTATTTCCCTTTCCTTGTAATGAAAAGTACAAAAAAGCAAAAAAAGAAAAAAAGAAAAAGAAAGAAAAAAAAAATAACGCCCCTCTTTTATTACCAGAACGCGGTCTGAGACACCTACCCCCTTGATGACCAGCAAGGTGAAAAATAAAATTACTAATAGCCTTACTCCTCATGTGCAGAAACAAAGCGACCTTCAGCTATCGCCGAGACGATTTAAGTAGCCACCATGCCCAAAAGATAGCTGACGGCGCCAAAGACAAATAGAAAAGTACAAGAGGTAACACAAAAGGAACTGCCGAATCAGGTACATCTGAGCCAAATATATATACATCAAAATTTTCTTTTACACCCATCACGGGGGGCATACCCCCTGTATATACAATGAACACGAACAATGAGTATAAAAAAATACACATACACCTCTACTCCCTGCGTTGCCTCTAGGATGGTCGCTCACCACTATCCCCAGTTTCATCGGCTCAAAGAATGGAAGTCTGATCCTCCGAAAGTGCGAGCCTAGCACTTGGAGTCGGCGGACAACCCTGAAATCGAGGAGGCCCTACAACTGAACTCCCCTCACTCGCCTGACTAGCGAACCCCCTTGATCGAGAACGAGGGGGCCCAGTAAGAAACTCCTAAATAACGGAGTCCTCACGGACATAATCTCTGACACGATCGCGTGTCGTATGATGAGGCTACCCCACCGAGGAACTCATAGCCCTCGACTCCGATCCAGCAAGCTAACCAACCATCCCGCTCACCCCCCGCTCACTCCTCATCAGACGGTACTGCAGTCTACCTTTGGTCGCTTATATCTTTGCCCACATCATCTAACGCAACACCTCCAACGCCTCAGTCTGAGTCCCTACGCAACGATCAGATCTACCAGCAGGTCCTCACGGCAGTGCGTGTCACCAAGGATCATCCTCGCCCCTAGAGTAGCATGTGCCTGTGCTACCTCTAGATGTGACTCCTCAAGCTATCAAACCTGCACGTCCACATCAAGTCAGAAGACCAATACATCTGTAAAAGAAGGAAAAATCAAAGAGAAAAGTATACCAGATCCACCCTCTCCCCAAGGAGATGCTCGATAGTCGCTACAGTCATCAGATCAGTCGATGGCACTGAAGGGACAACAAATGTGGACGGCTGCAACGCGGAATAATAAATGCATCAGATGACCCAACCCCTAATGAGCAATCACAAATAAATATGCTAACTAAGACACACTTGAGAAGGAGCAGGAGTGGACCCTTGAGGGGGAGCCTCAGGAGCAGAGTCCGGTACAACCTGCACAAAAGCCAAACAAACCAACATAAGATATGTTAGAATAAAATGAGTAAAATAATCTAGATTGAATTACACCGAATAAAAAAAAAACATACGTGGCTCTCAGGGCATAGAGAGGTAGTAGTCCCTTCCCTCGTCCGAAGGTTCGAAGGTGACCTGACGCTGAAGTAACAAACGGTATCAATAAACTATCAAGCAAAATAAAACATAACACTCAACACCAAAAAATTACCAAAACCACATAAAGTCAGACAATTCGGGAGATTAAAGGAACTCACTCAGTGCTCTAGCTCGGCCCGAAGCTGAGCCATAGTCGAATCCTCCCAACTGGAAGAAGCAGCTGAAGACAGATCGAATGTGTGAGAAAAAGCCCCTGTGATAGAAAGCTCTGCCCTCTGCAAATATTAACAAACACACTAGACCTAATAAGAATCAACAAAATATCATTAACCGATAAAGCAAGGTAGACACTTACCAATCGATCAATCTCAGATCGCAGACTAGCCTCTACCTCCCGACCAGCCTGCTGTTGACCGCATAACAGGTCAACCATCACCGCTCTGTCAAGATGGCTCGGCCCGAAGCTGAGCCATCGTCGGATCCTCCCAACTGGAAGAAGCAGCTGAAGACAAATCGAATGCATGAGTAGAAGCCCCTGTGATAGAAAGCTCCGCCCTCTGCAAATATTAACAAACACACTAGACCTAATAAGAATCAACAAAATATCAATAACTGATAAAGCAAGGTAGACACTTACCAATCGATCAATCTCATATCGCAGACTAGCCTCTACCTCCCAACCAGCCTGCTGCTGACCGCATAACAGCTCAACCATCGCCGCATGACTGGCAACCTCAACCTCCCTCTCAGACTAACAGAAGAAAACAAAATAGGACAACCATGTTAGAACAACCAGAAACTGAATCGACATTGTGCAAACAACTAGCTAAGAAAACTAACTCAAAAGGAGTCATTGAGTCTCCGCTAGCTGAACCCTCTGTTGCTCTAGCCAGAGCGGTCGAGGTAGCTAGGGAACGCAACATCTCCTCATCAAGATGAGGAGCACACCCCGTCTGCTCCATTGCCCTATGAAGGGCATCTAATGCTCCGCGGACACCCATCATAAGATGGCCCTGCTTTAGTGCGGCTAATCTCTCCCTCAATACCGACATCGACTCAGGTCCACCGACCGTAAAAGAGTCGCTCCCGTGGAAGGGACGTGTGAAGAGGCACCCACCACCCAACGCCTCGAACCATCTCACGAACTCCCGGGCATCCGCCTCATCACACGCCCCCATCACCCTGGTCCCTCCAACCCTAAAATCAGCCATCTAAATCACCATTCATCTTGCGAAGTCCCTACCAGGGGGACCGGTCATCCTCTTCGCCACCCTATGGCGAATCTACTGAAGGACTCCCTGTGGAAGTCCCAACTGACATGTCACTTGGGATAGGTGGATCCACTCCACCTTCTCAAAGCAATGGACCCAAATGTCCACGTCACAGAAATGCAGACCAGATCATATCACTGGCGCAGCAGTGTCCTCCTCGGCCTTGTACGGCCTCCAAATCACCTACAACCAAACAAGCAGCCCAATCCATCAGTAAAGTCTTAGAGCCTAAAACCCAAAGCAAAATGAAACAAAAATGTGTACACGATGATATATACCTACCCCTCATGCATGACCTCGAAAAGACCATGCGTGGTCTGAAGATACGAAAACCAACATCGACGCCCCAATGCTATCCTCCACACATGCATCCGCGGGAATGTGAAAGTAACCTCCGCCGAAACACATGGGCGAAGGAAGGCAAAATGATCGTACACCCAAAACTAGAACACACGAAATGCTCAAACACGAAAAAAACATCACTATAATGAAAGATTAAACAACAAAGATATCATAACACCAAGATTAACTGAAACCTACCTGAAGAAAATGAAGGAAACCTCCAATCGTCGCGACACCTCGCCCCGACGGTAAAGCTGCTCATAGACATGCGACAACGCGGCTGCACCCCAAGCATAAGTAGGGACCCAGTTTAGATCCCCAAGAAGTCTAAAAAATAACCCGATAACACACCCCTGAGTTGATGAAGAAAAGAGCACTGCACCAAAGAAGTGCATCAAAAAGGCTCGCAGCACTCAATTCACCGCTAACCCCGGCTCAACCACATGCTCTCAGCGTGCCATTTCCACGTAACGTGCCTTGAATAGAATGTTTGAACCGACACAGTGGTGAACCGTGTATTTGGACAATGAACTCCAAACTTTGATCATCCGTGTATTTGGACTGACACGACGGTGAATCCGTGTATTTGAACTTCGAATTAGAACTCTGAACATTGACATGAACTTTGAATACGAAAGTTTGATTTGAATCGATATGGCAGTAAATCGTATATTTGAACTCCGGATTAGAAATTCGAACGCTGACCAGTGAACTCTGAATAATGAACTATGACTATGGACACTGAATCCTGAACTCTGAATAATGAAACTATGAACTGTGAATGTTGAACTTTGAATTTTGAATAATACATCCGAACCTTGAAATTTGAACATGAACAATAATTTGAACTCTGAATCCAAACCTTGAATTAGAACTTGAAATTTAGTTTGAATCTCTGAATTGGAATTTTGAATATAAGATCTGTAAACTCTGAGCTAATATGAAAATGCTTCGAATTTTAGTCATTATATTTATATTTCCATCACTGAATTTATGCATCTAATTGGATAAGTTGTGCGAGCAACTTTCAGGATTTTAGGGTTTTTTCTCAAAATTGGATTTTTTTTCCTTACATCATTTTCATCTAATTACATACACAATAAATACAACACATATAGGGCATTAATTGCCCCCATTTATCACTTCCTAATCACTCTTTAATGCACACAAAATCCACAACATCTTACCTCATTTTTTCTGTGGATTTGTGTTCGAATGAATGCATCCATCAATGCTTCTTCCAAACGAATTCGGAAGGCTTGTGTCTCACTTCCTCGTAATTGTACTAGAACGTACTCACGCTCGAATCCTTTCCAACAAACACACTCACGCTTCAAGTTCTACGTTGATTCCAACATGTATCCATCACCCTCTTCACAATCCCAACACATACTCCCTAGATCACCCTTGAATCAATGATCAAGATTGAGGAGTAACTTTCACGCTAGATCGCCCATAAATCTCGATCTCAAGCACACCGTTCCCACAAGCTCTCTCTCCATTCCTTCTCTTTTCTTTCTCTCTTCTTTCTCTCTTAGACTTTCAAAGGCAAATGAAACAAAAGGAGTTTACCCTTCTCTTATAATCTAATTGGCTTCCTTGTGAAGCACAAACACCCACACTTAAATGTTTCACACAAGGATTGGTTCACTTGTGAACCCCATGCACCTAAGGTAGGTGTTCGCTCATTCTCACTCACATTAAGTGATATTGCTTAATCTACAATGGCACAGTGCACCGCACCGACACGTATTAAGTCGACCTACACGTTTTCCAAATATTGGGGTTGTGCATTCTCCCCAACTTATAAAATTTTCTTCCTCAAAAATTGTCCCCACACACACATTTTTTTTTTACCTGTAACACATACATCTAACTACACTTACATTTACTTCGAGTAGACACCTGATCATGTACATGCATACACATTCTCAGATTTTAACCCACATACTCATGCAGCCTGTCACGCCCACACATAACAATACGTATCTTCTGCACACACCCACATGATCACGCATACGCACTCCCATTTGCCTGATTCCCACATATTGGCACACGTCAATTTCAACTATAAAAGCCATTCATAAACCATTCAACCACATTCATTTCATCCATGGTTTATGGATTACACCTTCAAGAAGTTCCAATGACAATTTCCTTGAGCACTATTTATCATCATGACACTATTGACATATGCCCACATAAAAATGAGAATACACTCACGAGAACAGGATAAATAGTCACATTAAATCCATCCGCCCCCATAACTATGATAGTCATACAAAATTAGGCTAAGCATTCATATTAGACAACAAGCATTTAATCTCAAAACAAAATTTATCCAATCAGGACAACCATGCGACCAATCCATATAATCCACATCGCTAACTATCATTATCTACAACCAGTCGAAATTCTTACAATTTCTCCCAAAATACTTTTAGCCATAGTTCAACTTTCAAAACATTCAAAAATTACAACATTCCAAATTTAACATAACCAAAAATAAATAAACCAACAACCATAGCTTCTCGGCTAATCCTCAGTTGTCATCATCACCACCCAGCTACGCATCCTCATCATCACCACCCATTCCACCGGCTCCTGAACTCGATGCCTCTGGTACGTAGGCTCATGCAGTAGCCATGCGCTGGAGGTAATCCGAAGGGTACGCATGACTCATAAGGTTGCTCATCATGGCCTCATGGTAGTAAGATTGGCGTGTGAGCTGGGCATTCTGTTGAAGTTGTTGGAGTGCAATGTCTTGCAAATCCATCCGGCGAAAGAGTTTTGTCGCGAAGTCAGCACCACCATATGGAGGTATCAGTGGGGGTACTAGGTACTGAGCCGCTTGACTTGGCTTGACATGGAATTGTTGGGGTGGTTGTTGCCGCTTGACCTGGCTCGACATGGAGTTGTTGGGGTGGTTGTTGTTGATGTTGCTATTGCTGTTGGGCTTGTTGGGCTAGTTCTTCTGCTTGGTGGCACTTGACGCTCATTGAGGCTAGTGAGGCTACCCTTCAAATCATCATACTTATACACTTGGATGTTGCCCATCATGCGGGGTTCAGTTGGGGACATCGAGTATTTTTCTCCTGCCTCATTCGCGTTTTGCTCGATCATGTATGTGATCAATCGAGCGTAGGGTAGACATTTGAGGGTTAATTTATGTGCCCCCTCTCTAGCATTGTTCCTTGCATACACCCTACCTTTGGCCACCATAGCAGGGATAGAGAACCACTTCTCCTGATAGGCCGAATATAAATCCTGGAGAAGCACGTCCCTTTTCTTCTGCTCGTGTCCCATTGGAAACAGATTTTTTCAGAAAATTATATCCAAGGGCCACATTGCAATGTCCCCAAAATCAAATTGAAGTTTGTGACCATCGATCTCGATCACAAATTCCATTTTATCATTGCTCATTCTCAACTTCTAGTAGAATAGGCGTACAAGCCTAGGGTAGTAGTGGGTATGAAATGGCTCTAACAGCGATTTTAGATCGACGACCTTGAGATATTCGTGGGTCTAATTCATGGTATCGTAAGCCGCGAAATTTTTTTTGTCAATCAACCACTCAGTCTCGAATTTCTTAGAATCTAATCATTTAGTGGATTGTTCCCTCAAGAAAGGCGGGGGATCCACCTTAGGTCGTTTGGATGCAGAGGGTTTAGAAGCCGAAACCTTCTTCGGTCCCATTCTAATGAGTCACTAGCAAAAATTGAAGAAAAATCGAACTAAACGATAGATCTTACACCTTTTTCGTGGAAGAAAACCTCGAAAAGCCCTCAATGATGGAGCTATAGCGACTCCGAAGAGATTCCGAAGTGAATCGGAAGAGAATTTAAAGTGAAAACGTAGGCTGCAAGGTTGAGGAACAAAACCCTAGCTTTAAATTCTCTTCGTGCCCAGAATTTTTGAAGAGAAATGACCCGCAGGCCTCTTATAGCTCGACAGTCGTGCGAGCGACCTTATAAGTTGTGCGAGCGACTTATACCTAGGTTCAGTGTCTGAACCAATCGTGTGAGCAACATGTATGTCTAGTTCACTCATATGCAATCCGTCTTGAGTTCTGATTTCTTTCTCGATTTTTACTATTTTCTGTTCAGGTTCCTCTTATCACGACGTGAACTTCACGCGAGGCATTCCCAATACTACTACAATCTTTATAAAATAAGCCATTCATTAATTTAGCATGTCATTTCAATGCATTTGACGATTACAAGCTCCCACATTTAAATTCTAAAGTTATAGTGTTTATTAAATCAGAGTTTATTCAAAGAGTTACGGATACACATCGTGTATGTCCGACTCGCGTTCCCATGTAGCTTCCTCCGATGCATAATTTTTTCATTTCATTAGAACCAACGAAATACATTTAGTATGTAGCACTTGCTCTTTCCTGTTGAGAATCTGCACAGGATCTTCTCTAATTGTCAGATCCTCATAGAGTTTTATTGGTTGCTCGTCAATAATGTGAGTCGGATCCTTCACGTACTTCCTCAACATGGACATGTGAAATATATCGTGTACTCTCTCTAGTTGCGGAGGTAATGCAATCCAGTACACAGTTTCACCAATTTGACCCAAAACGTCGAACGGTCCAATATAAAGTTTTCCACGTTTCCCGAAATGCAATACACCTTTCAGAGGTGAGATATTTAGGAACACATGGTCACCAACCTAAAAGTCCACACTTGTCCGTTTTAGATCAGCATAACTCTTCTATCTACTCTGAGCAATCTTTAATCTCTCTCGAATCCAACGTACCGCTTCAACAATATTTACAAGGATTTAAGGACCTAAAACAAACTTTTCTCCCGTTTCTTCCCAATTTAGCAGAGATTTATATATTTGCCCATATAACGCTTCATAGGGAGCCATACCAATGCTCGTCTGATAACTGTTATTATATGCAAACTCGATCAATGGTAAATGCTGATCCCATGACCCTCTAAAATTAAGCATGCACGCTCTGAGCATATCTTCAATAATCTGATTTACTTTTTCAGTTTGTCCATCCGTCTGTGGGTGGAATGCCGAGCTGAAGTTCAATCTAGAACCCATTCCCTCTTGAAATTTCTACCAAAAGTCTAATGTATACAACGGATCACGATCTGAAATAATACTCATCGGAATACCATGTAATCGGACGATTTCCTTCATGTACATCTCGGCTAGCTTACTTGATGTATACTAATTGTTGTAAGGTAAGAAATGGGCAGACTTGGTCAGCCTGTCTACTACCACCCATATGGCATTGTGTCCCTTTGCCATTCTTGGTAATCTAAAAATAAAATCCATAGAAATGGACTCCCACTTCCATTCTGGTATTGGTAAAGGCTATAACAAACTTGATGGATGTCGGTGATCCACCTTCACCTTCTGACACACCAAGCACTTTGAAACACACTCGGCGACATCCCTTTTTAAAGCTCTCCACCACAAGCTTTTCCTTAGGTCTTGGTACATCTTGGTACCACCTGGATGAATGGCATACTTTGACTTGTGCCTCGTCTAGAATGGCATGTCGTAGACCGGCATCGGTTGGTAAACAAAGGCGCCCTCTGAAAAACAACGATCCATCCCCTCTGATGGAAAAATCTAGTCCAGTACCATCAGTCACACCTTGTCGGATCTTCACTAGTTTTGCATCTTTCATTTGCAGCTCGTAAACATCATTATAGATTGTCGATCGGATAGCGATTTTTGCTAGTAGGGCTCCTAAATCTTGCACCTCAATTTTAGCGTCGTACAGTGAAACATCTTCCAAGAGTTTTCATCAGCGGATTCCCATAATAAGACTTCACAATTGAGCCGAACTCTTCCGACTCAAGGCATCCGATACAACATTCGCTTTACCTGGATGATATAAAATGGTGCAATCGTAATCCTTGAGAAATTTGATCCATCTTCACTGCCTCATATTCAAATCTTTCTAAGTGAACAAGTACTTGAGGCTCTTATGGTCAGTGAAAATCTCAAAGGTCTCCCCATACAGGTAATATCTCCATATCTTCAATGAAAAAATCACTGCGGCTAATTCAAGATCATATGTGGGGTAATTTTTTTCATGATCCTTGAGCTGTCTTGATCCATAGGCAATAACTTTTTGATTCTTGTTTAACACAGCCTAACCTGCTATGCGATGTATCGCTAAACACGACAAATCCTCCAGTGCCAGTTGGAATAACAAGCACTGGTGCAGATGTAAGCCTTTTCTTAAGTTCTTAAAAACTTTCTCACATGACTCGGTCCATTCAAATTTTGCATTCTTCCTTATAAGTTCTGTAAGCGAAAAAGAGAGTTTAAAAAATTATTCTACAAACCGTCTGTAGTAACCAGCCAAACTTAGAAAACTTCTTACTTCTGTGACCATCTTCAGTTGTTCCCACTGTACCATGACCTCTATCTTAGCTAGATCTACTGTGATACCTACTTTAGAGACAGCATGTCCCAAGCAGCTCACTTGTTCTAACCAGAATTCACATTTACTAAGCTTTGCGTACAACTGGTGCTCTCGTAAATTCTGTAGAGCAATCTGTAAATGTTGCTCGTGCTCATCCTTTGTCCTTGAGTAGATAAGGATGTCATCTATAAATATTACCACACATGTGTCAAGATGTGGTTTGAATACCCTATTCATGAGGTCCATGAAAGAAGTTGGTGCATTCGTTAGGCCAAAAGGCATCACTAAGAATTCATAATGCCCATATCTGGTTCTAAGTGTTGTCTTCTGAATATCTTCAGCCTTAACTTTTAACTGATGATAGCCAGATCTCAAGTCAATCTTTGAAAAGAATCTTGCTCCTTGTAATTGATCAAAGAGATCATCTATCCTTGGAAGCGGATAATGGTTTTTGATTGTCAATTTGTTCAATTGATGATAGTCGATGCATAATCTCATCGACCCGTCCCTTTTCTTGATAAATAAGATCGTTACTTCCCAAGGAGAAACACTTGGCCTTTTAAATCCTTTGTCCAAGAGTTCCTGTAGCTACTCTTTCAACTCTTTCAATTTCGTTGGAGCCATCCTATATGGTGCCTTAGACACTGACTTCGTGCCTGGAGCTAAGTCAATTGCAAACTTCACTTCTCGATCTGGTGGTAACCTTGGTAGTTCTTTAGGAAACACATCTGAAAACTCGCAAACAATCGAAATCTCAGCGATGTCATTCTTCTCATCCCGTTGTTCTTTTAAAAATGCGAGGTAGCCACTACATCTATGTCTCATCATACGTTCAACTCGTATTGCAAAAATGAACTGTGCAACATTTGCCTTGTCACCACTAAATTGGAATGACTTTTCTTTCGGAGGACAGAAAGTGACTACTTTTCATAAGTAATCAAGCATGGTAAGCGGATAGCCAGTCCATGCCAAAGATTACATCGAATCCTTGCATATCTAACAAAATGAGATCTACCACTGCCTCTCGATCTTCAACCAAAATAATGATCGATCGACAAAACATATCTATGTTCACCAAACTTCCCATGGGAACTGACACAGCCAGAATAAAATCTAATGGTTTCGGAGTAACTCCCAACTTTGTCACAAATTACGAAGTCAAGAAGGAGTGTATCGAACCTGGGTCTATTAACACCCATGCTCCATGTTTACAAGTGTCGTCACATTGATGGATAAGTAAGGTACCTAGTTGTCAAACATAATATTCTACTTAGAACATATATTTGTGTGTTGTGGCATTCATAATTTATAATTGATTCTTAATTACCTATGATGATAATTTCTAACAAAATTCGATTGAGAAAATAATAATTTAACTGAGTTATAACTTGAATGACGTTGTTGGATGTCTGGGCATCAATGGAATTAATGACATAGGCACGACCTTGAACTGTGGGCCTCATGGATCGTGTAGGTCTAGGTGTAGCAACTGATAATATTTCCTCTTTTCTTATCTCTGGGTAGTCTCTGATTAGATGCCCCATCATGCCATACTCAAAACATGCTCCCGTACCACACCAACACTCATACATCTTATGTGATTTTCCACAACGAGTGCATGTCTCTGCTAGTGTAGACGATGCAGCTTGTGAAAATCCCTAAGTAACCGAAGCTTCTTACGTAAAGGTAGGACCAGGCGGACAATAGAATCTCGTAGGTGGAGGCAAAGGTGGCCTAGAATAATTACTCTGATGTTATGGTCTTGGTGTCGGTATTGCGAACATTGGTTTCTTATTTGCAACCTCATAGTTACCTGATCTTCCCTGGTTTGCCTTTCCCCTATTCTATTGGTCTCGTCTCTTGTACATATCTTCTATGTATTCTTCGGCAATCAACTCTTTACTCATCACCTCTCCATAGGTCTCTAATCCCAATATTGAAATTCTATCCCGAATGTTTGGGCCTTAGGCCACGCTGAAACTTCTTAGCCTTTATCAGATCTGAGGCCACATGTTCTCATGCAAATCGGGAAAGTCTCATAAACTCTACTCCATACTCTAGTGCGGACATCCTCCTATTTTCCAATTGAAGAAATCTCACTTCCACCTGATACCTCACTACTTTAGGAAAATATTATTTATTGAGCTCTTCAACAAACTCTTCCCATGTCCATAATATACCTAGAGCTACCTGCTCCCTTTTCCTTGATACAGACTTCCACCATGGGTCAGCTTCCCCATCTAACTTAAATGCAGCCCATCTTACCTTCTCATCTTCAGTGTAAGGAAGCACACTGAATATTTTTTCCATCTCGTTGAGCCAAGTCTCAGCTTCCATTGGCTCAGCTTGTCCTAAGAAACTTGGAGGGCGCATCCTCCGGAATTCTATGAAAGCTGAAGGTGTAGGTGGAGGTTGATAATGGTTGGCATTATTTGCTGCCATCAGCTCTGTCTGTTGTTCCATGGTATTAGCCACAGTCTCTATGGCCTGAGCCATTCTTTCTCTTTCATCTCTTCCTTGATTTTCCTCCTCTGGAGGACCTTTCTCACCCACTGGGATCCGATTCAGACCCATAGTAACCCCTTCACTACTTCTGTTACCTCTAGTACGACCACCTCTTGGTCTACCCCTAGCTGACATCTTAATCTGTTAACATAAAACCAAAAGTTTTATTAACAGAAGGCCCTTATAATTTGACAAAATCTTAAACTAGAAGTGAAATCTAAGTCGAAGCCTTGTCAGAATTTCTAAATCTATAGGTTTGATACCAACTGTGACAGTCTGGATTTCCTATCTTGAAACTCATGCCATCAGATCTCCGTTTTCTACGATTCCTGAACTGAACACTCAAGATGTCAACTCTCACAGTGGAACTAAGTTGATCTCTATAAATGAGCAGATAGAGTCATCATATATATATGGAAAAGAACTACAATTCTATATCTAAATAAGACAAAATCACGGTTATGTCCTTATGCAACCCATAAGCCTGACAGAACCGAAACGAATCACTAGTGATGAACAATCATCACCCAAACAGTGGTTCAAAATCACAGTTTACTTTTCATGAATTCATAGTTATAAATTAATACAAAGGCTGAACATACCAAGCCTTACACAAAATCTCAAAAATATCTCCCAAAGTCCCCTAAGGGAAGCAATCCTTTGGCAGAAGATCAGATTCTTCCTCTAGAATATAATCTGGATCTTCTTCACAGCCAGACTCCTCAATGCCTAAGCCCTCATCTGTACCTGTGACGTATAGTAAAAAAGGATAAGCTAACAGTCTAAGTTCAATAGGGGAATATCACTAGCATGCATATTATAAGGTACACACACACGTGACTTGCTTCATAGTTTCAATATCTTGCTTGATTTAGATTTACATGCTTCTTGAACTTTAAAATGACTTAAAACCATAATTTAAATAATCTCCCAAGCATATATAGCATTGGAGCCACAATAATATCGATGGGAATCTTCGAACCATCGTCGTTCAATGAATAATTTTACACGATTGCCAAGCCCCTGTGCTAAGTTAACAGGGTCATTTGTGCCAAGATGCCAAGCCCTTGAGCTAAGTTAACAAGGTCACTTGTGCCCTATATTGACTGTCGGCTAGTCCAAGTGTACGAATATCCTACTGTACCGGATACACGATGGGGATTCATATCCCGAAAACTTTAAATCATTGTGCAGACTCTAACTTATAGTTTATCACCGTGTAATTGATCATTGTGATTAATTTATAACTAGATGTGAAGTTTCACACCCTTGCTTGTCACATGCACATACACGCTTATCACATTCACACACGTTTGCTCATCATATTCACACACACTTGCTCATCATACTTATCTTTTTTGCACATAGTTTTTATCACGTTCACATACTTATCATGTTCACGTACACTTATCATGTTCACACACACACACACACACACGTACTTATCACAAACACACATGCTTATTACATTCATATTATCTACACATTTCATATCCTAGGTCATGTTATTGAATTTCCCCTACCTCTTATGGAAACACGTCAAATCACTCAAGACGAAGCAAAGATCTTTAGGTGCATATCCGATTCACAGCCTACATTTTAAGGTATGCAAAAGTCACTAACTAATGCTTATAAGATCACACACACACAAGATTCAGAAGATTCTTGAAGAAAAATTCAAATTTGCCCAAACTTGCTCAGTCGCGCGCACAAGGTCTAACATCGCGCGAGCGAGTCACATGGCACCTCACAGTCACGTGAGCTCGCTCGAGCGACTGAGCCCTTTGCTTTCTTTCTCGCTTCACAGCCTGAGACAGTCGCACACGCAAGTTCTAAGGTCGCGCGAGCGACTTCTAAGGTCATATTCAGTCGCGCGAGCGACTGTTTACAAGTTTTTTTCACGCCTAATCAGAAGCTTATTTCGCGCGAGCGACTTTCAGGATTTTGGGGTTTCTTCTCAAAATCGAATTTTCTTTCTTTTCCCCCTTTACACCTAATTTCATACACAAAAAATACAACACATATAGGGCATTAATTGCCCCCATTTATCATTATCTAATCACTCTTTAATGCACACAAAATCCACAACATCTTACCTCATTTATTCCACGGATTTGTGGTGGAATGAATGCATCCATCAATGCTTCTTCCACACGAATTCAGAAGGCTTGTGTCTCACTTCTTCATAACCGTACTAGAATGTACTCACACTCGAATCCTTTCCAACAAACACACTCACGCTTCAAGCTCTACGGTGATTCCAACATGTATCCATCACCCTCTTTACATTCCCAACACACACTCCCTAGATCACCCTTGAATCAACGATCAAGATTGAGGAGTAACTTGCACGCTAGATCGCCCACAAATCTCGATCTCAAGCACACTGTTTCCACAAGCTCTCTCTCCCTTCCTTCTCTTTTCTTTCTCTCTTCTTTCTCTCTTAGACTTTCAAAGGCAAATGAAACAAAAGGAATTTACCCCTCTCTTATAACTTAATGAGCTTCCTTGTGTAGCACAAACACCCACACTTAAGTGTTTCACACAAGGATTGGTTCACTTATGAACCCCATGCACCTAAGTTAGGTGTTCACTCTTTCTCACTCACATTAAGTGATATTGCTTAATCTGAAACGGCACAGTGCGCCGCACCGACACGTGTACTAAGTCGACCTACACGTTTTCCAAAATTTGGGGTTGTGACAATAGAAGCTGATATCATGAGCCTACTATCAGACGTTCACAATTTTGTTGCAATGTCTACTCGAATATATAATGTTTTTCATGAGTTTATAATATTTATTTGCTATATGTATGAAGTTTTCGATAATGACCTTCTAAAAGTCATATTATAAAACAACAAAAATTGTCCAATGTATTCTATCTCACATAGATTGGCAACTTGTAAAATCTAGACCAAATCCGAGTTCGGTTGATATACCGATGATTAAATAGCATGTCTATGGCTGTAGCACAACCAACATTTCAACCGATTATGAGCTTTTATGAGATGACCTTAAGAACAATATGATTCTGTATTTTTTTGGAAAATATTAGGAATCAGATCGAGTGAGTTAAGAATGCATCTTAGAAAAGTCAGGAATCAGAGTGACTTAAGAACGCATATGAGAAAAGCCAGGAATCTAAGTTTGTGAGGAATCAGAGTTTTCAGTTTTCTGAGTTTTTTTTAGAAAAGTCAGGAAACACCCAAACGAAGCCTTAGGATATGTTTGGCATTGCTTCCTGTCACTTCGCTCCAGCTCCCCACCTCCTTTCAAAGTAGGTTTTACCTACTTTTGCGGTGAACTTGCTTTTAGCTTAAGTGCCTCCACACACCAACATTATTCGGTTAGGGAGTTGGTTTATTAGACACGCTCTTGGCCATAAGTGCTCTGCACTGGAGCCCCAAAGCGGATCTTAGGCCCCCAGGAGCATTGTCAAACGTGCTCTTAGACACACATTTAAATGGGAGGCGGGGGGGACAATAGTTTTATTTTAGGGAAATTTGCACTTTCGGCCCTATATGTTTGCGTATTTGCAAAAACGGCCCTATAGTTTCAACCGTTGCATTAATGACCAGCTCCAGGCCTAGCCGCCTCCGCCTGCTCCACGTCAGCAAGGACCTATTTTAAATAATATAAAAAAAAAATTTCACCGCCCTTTAACAGAGAGTATAAAAGCTACTTTTATATTTCATTAGTTACTGTTACTTTTAAGTTTAACTTTTCTGAAAAAAACAAGAGAGCGGCGACTTAGCGGCGATAAAGCGGTAAAAGGTCACAAAGGTCACATTACAATTCCAGGTAATTTATTTTTTTTACATTTCAACACATTTAGTCATCCCCAATGTTTCCCACCTAATCCGATAACTTACCGATAATATAAGTTATCGACCGATAACTTAAATTATCGACCGATAATCTAAGTTATCGATCGATAATCTAAGTTATCGACCGATAATTTAGATTATCGATCGATAACTTAGGTTATCGGTCGATAATTTAAGTTATCGGTCGATAACTTATATTATCGGTAAGTTATCGGTAGGTTAGGGGATTAGTAGTTTTTTCAAAATCACTTCTTTTATTTATTAATTGCTTTTTATTTATATTGCAGTTCCTACTAAGTTATTGAAAATGACCATGACTCTAAAGCCCATCGGAAAATGTTCTGGAGTTGGTGTTAGGAAATTTTACATGCACTGTAGCGAAGAGAGAAAGAAAATATTAGATGATTCAGTATTCGGTCATCTATTTAGGATGAATGAGAAATTAGGTTTCGTTGGAGACTTGGTTGACGCTATTTTAAGTTTTTGGGTTGAAGAGAATATTTTCAAGGTCAAGAACACCAATGTACTCCTGCAACAGATCGATATAGCCTTGATTTTAGGCCTCAACATGCTGACGGAACCTGAGTCTGAGAAGGTGGCCGTAAAAGAGGAAACAACTATTCGATACAAATTCTTTCGGGGGAAGCCGGCGAAAAGATCTCGTATTGAAGAAATTATTGACAGTGCTGATTTATCCAACGATGATTTTTTGAAACTGTCATTATTATTTTTCGTATGTTCTTTTTTACTCCTATACATACCGAGAAGTAGATACGATTTAGAATTAGTAGATAACATTGAAGAGTTCAACAAGTTACCGTGGGGCCTGATAGTTTACAATAATTTATTAGATAGTATATCAAAAGCGAGTGGCAGGAGGGAAATGGCGAGAAGGTCAGAAAAGGGGCAATACAATATCTATGGATGCACTATCGCCTTACAGATTTGGGCGTTTGAGCACTTTCCTGCGATGCACGTTCCTATTGGGCTTAAAGAACCATTTCCAAGGCTAATGAAATGGGAAGGCCCGAAATTCAGCCGTAATCCTAATTTATATAGAGAAAAATTTCTTAAGTCTAAAGTGATTTTAGAGCTTGAAGTTGAGAAGCACGAATTACAGTATAAATGGGTTCGATACTTTTTTATTCGAAGAGAAATGGAAAATAAGAAGGAAGAGACCGAAGAAAGAGAAGAGTCTTACTCCGAAGAAAATATAGATGAATATGATGATATCCCAAGTCATCCAACACGTCCGGAAGAAAGAGCCGAAGAGCCGATTAGCCGAGATGACGACAATGAGGATGACGAAGATTATAGCGACGATAACGATGATTTTGAAGTCGTTGTACGTCAACCAAAGGGCAAACCAGAAATTAGACCCGAGCCAACAAGAGAGCAGCCAGTTAGGCAACCGCACCTAACCAAAGAAGTAACGGAGTTAAGAAAAGAATGCAAGACACTCCGCATGGCTGTAAAAGAAATGAAAAAAGAATTCCGACGTGCATTTACGCTGCTTAAAGGGCAAACACTCACCATTGAACAACTGGGCAGAGATAAGAAGGCCTTACAAGAAGAAAATAAAGCAATACGGAAGGATCTTGATGCGGTCATCTCTCATTTAAGAAAGGTATCAAACCAAGACTTTTCAAATTTAGAACAAAATCAATTATTTACAACTTAATGCAAAATTAGCTTGTCGTCCGAAGATGGAACTTATCGTCCGACGATGTACATTATCGACCGATAATTTAAATAGTCAATCGATAATGTATATTACCGGACGATAAGTTACATTATCGGTCGATAATTTAAATTATCGATCGATAATTTACATTATCGACCGACTATTTAAATTATCGGTCGATAATGTAAATTATCGATCGATAACTTAAATTATCGACCGATAATGTACATTATCGATCGACTATTTAAATTATTGGTGATTAGTTAAATTATCTACGATAATGCGCTTTTTTTATTTTTTATTTTTGTAATGTATATTTTTTGCAATTATGCAGATAATATTTTAACCTATGCTCTTTGACACCTTCGTTCCTTCACCCACTTACCCTCAATCAACTGTCCCTCAACCCACCACTCATCAACAAAGCCATCAGTCTACTGCCCCAAAACCCACTGCTCCTCAACAAAGCCATCAGTCCAGTGCCCCAAAACCAACTGCTCCTCAACCAAGCCATCAGTCAAGTGCCCCAAAACCCTCTGCTCATCCACCTAGACAACAATCAAAATCTACTGCCATTAAACCCGCTGCCCCAAAACCTACTGCTCCTCAGCCTACTAAACAACCCTTGGTTGATGTGGGTGATGATGGTGCTCCTCTTACGCAGCCTTCTCGTGAGTCACAGCCGGCATCACTAAAAACAATTATAGTGAAACTATCATCTACAAAAAATGAAGCCGAAGGTTATGACTTGCGTGCTCGTAAGAAGAGAAAGTCTCCGACCACTAAAGCATTAATAAAAAAACCAAGATTGGTTGTAGAGGAGGAGGAGGATGGGGCAATATCAATGGAGCAAAAGTATATGCTTAGTTTTTGGAATCGGCCGGAGAACGAGGACAATGTGATCGTCAATACTATCAGCGGTGTTGAGATCACAGTTGCTCTTTTGAAGGTTCTCAAAGGACGCTCGTGGCTCGACAATGAAGTCATCGACGCATACTCGAGAGTCCTTGAAGTTATAAACGATTCAATGTTTACGGCCAATGCCGAAAAAAGCTGGTTCGCTTCTGCGTCTGCCCTGGTAAGTTTTCAAATATTTATTGGCTTTTGTTTCTTTTATTTGTCTTTTCAATCACGACTCTTGATTAACTTCTTCTAATTTATTTACTTACTACATTATTCGCTTTGGACCTTGTTTATGGCGAGAAAAAATTAGAAAAATATATCGATAATGAAGGTATAGCTCAAATGACCTCGATAGGTGGCGGGGAATGGAATGTTCGTAACAATTCAAAGCCGATGGAACCACTATTGACAAATAATATCCGCGAATTCACGCGATCGATCGTGGAACTAAGACGCTTTTTGAATACTAAACTTCGCTTATTTAACGTTAACGCTTTTAAATAAAATTTATTATTTAAAATTTCGGTTAGTTTATGTGTAGATTTATCTTCGATGCATAGCCAAAACATAGCCATTGGGCGTTGGCTATAATTTTATTAGTTGATCGAGAAATTAAGTTAATTGATCCCGAGAGTGCTCAAAAGGTTTGAAGCGCATAAAGAATGTCTATTGAATCACCTTCCTTCTTTACGCTATCGGTTTGAAGTCAGCTTTCGATCAACAGTGGAAGGTATCGGCGTTCAACAGTGTCGTTCTCCCGATCCAACAAAACGGTTGGGATTGCGGTGTATACGTTTTGAAGTATATAGAATACTTCTCTCAACAGCGGCCTATTGATTTCGACGATAAACATATGCAACAATTTAGAGCCGAAATCGGACATCTAATGTGCACGTTTAGGAAGAAGAGTTAATATCTGCAAAATTTTTTAGTGTTTTGTAAAGATATTTTTTGATGAAATTGTAAATAATTAATTTTATTAATTTTTATTAACTTGTATAATTTTCATTTTCGTTGTTATCAATTTATCTTATTTGTATCACCTTGCCTGATTTATCAATGGAGCCTTCCTCTCTTGAAGCAATTCCAATAGGCCGATGACTTAAATCATCGGCCAATATCTTAAATCATCGTCCGATATCTTAAATCATCGGCCGATAATTTAAGTCATCGGCCGATATCTTAAGTAATCGAACGATATTTTAAGTAATCGGACGATAGCTTAAATCATCGGCCGATGATTTAAATTATCGGCCGATATCTTAAATCATCGTCCGATATTTTAAGTTATCGGACGATATCTTAAATCATCGGCCGGTATTTTAAATCATCGGCCGATATTTTAAATCATCGGCCGATATCTTAAATCATCGGCCGATAATTTAAATCATCGGCCGATGATTTAAGATATCGGCCGATGATTTAAAATATCGGCCGATGATTTAAGATATACCTTTCTGAATTGTGAAGCCTGATATCTTTGGTTTGGCTTTATGCCAATCACTAGTAGATTAGGGGCGAATTTGGCAACTTCAAATCCTGTTTGAATGAATGAATGATTTATTAAGAAGCACAACAATATATTTTAATCACAATTCCAAAAAAATATATTAATTAATTGGTAGATGTTGATCGCTCTTTTATTGAGGTCTAATCTGTTTATATTGAAGGAAAGAAAAAGAGAAAAAAAAAATACTCTTCTATAATGAGATCATTTGGAAGCTCGATTGCCACTAGGTCTAATCTAATCTAAATCTGTTTTCAATCTCAACCTTTGATGTAATATAAGTTAATTTCAAATATTAACAAATTTACATGAGCGTCGATTTTGACCGTACTTGTTACAATTTTTACATTGTAGTGGTCGACCTTCCCCTTTAGATCTTGTTCTCCTTTTCTTCGGACGGCCGGCTTGACGTATTTTGTGGGAGGCAAAACTTGAATGTCTTTATTTATTTAAGTCCATTGGCGCTTGTCAGCAGTCGGGACAAAGTGTTCTTTATAAGTTTCTAAATAAGTCCTTTACCGTAAACCAGTGTTCACAAAATTAGGGGATCTCTCTTTCTCTGTTTCGGCGCGATAATGCGGCAATCGCATGTGAACATGGTAATCCAAGAATAGCCCAACGTCTACATGTACATGTTCGCGATTCTAGATCAACACTGTGAGTGTAATCACCACGTTTAACTTGAAATATATCACGACCATATGGTATGACGTTTTTTCGACGGGCCCATCCTGAATTTCTTTTTATGTGTTTTTCTGCCATCGGTGTTAATACATGTATCATTTTATTTCCTTCCTCCTGACGACGAAGATAAAATTCGGCTACTTTTGTGCGAATAGTTTCTAACATGCTCACAATCGGTTCCTCCTTGGCTATTTTCAACACACTATTTATGCTTTCAGCTATATTAGTTGTCAACATATCATAACGCCTCCCTTGGAAATAAGCGCGTGCCCAGAAATGATCACCAATTTCTTTAATCCATTTTGTACATTCCTGGTAGCTTTTCTATTTTTCGCATAATTCTTTTAAATTTTGCTTCTGAAAATACACGGGCAGCAACCCAGAAAAGCGGTCTAGAGATTGTATCCTTATATTTATCAAACAGATTTAGAGCCGGTGTACATCGATGGTATGAAAGGCATTAGGAAAAACTTTTTCCGCTTCCATCAAACCTTTCTCGCATCGATATCAAAACAAACGTTCTTCAAATTCACCGATTACACGTCTCCCTAATAGATCAAGAAACCATGTCCAATGGTCTTCATTTTCTTCTCAGACAACGCACGCTATAGGAAATAAATGTCTATTCCGTCTATCCCGTAGCTATTAACAACACTCCTTATATCGTCCCACGAAATGCGTTCCATCTACCATAATTATTCTTCGTAGTATTACGAAAGCTTGAATGCAAGGTCCGAATGCCACGAAGAATCTCTCGAAATGCATTATCGTTCGAGACACAATTCGTCAGATGTCCGGATCGACCAGAATTGACAACATATGACGGTAACATCTTAAATTGCTCCTTCCCTACCTCGGATGTCATTCAACGCCATTTCTTTTCCTCTCCATGCTTTCCAAGAACCTCTTTGTTATCTGTATTTTTTCAATATAAAAAATTATTGAAGCAGGAGTCTCGTCAAAACCCTTTAATAGTTTATCTCTAATGAATGAAGCTATCCACGATGTCGTACATTGGCGATGTCCGCTTCCAAAAGCTGGCATTCCGCACGTGTGTTCCGGGTGGAAAGTTTTCACAGCAAACGTGTCTACGCCTACTAATTTCGATGCATGTATTCGCCAAGCACATCCTACTTCAACACACCTCGCAGTTACTCGAAGAGGACTGGTTTTTATTGGTTTAATCTAAAAATTATTTGTCATCACAAATTCTTTAAGAACTTTTTGAAATGATTTCTTATTTCTAAACGTCTGACCAATGGTAATCGTTCCCCCTTCATACAGTTCCTCATCGTCTGAATCCATATACTCCCCTTCCGAGTCATTAAGCTGATAGTCTTCGTCCACCAGAGGTTGATCAATTCCCCTATTAGTATAAACACGCGAAGTGGGAGACGACGGGGCTTCATTATTTTCAGGATCACTATCACCGTCATCGACTGGATGGTTATTACGTGATTGGGATTGAGCCCGTCGATGTACGCTTGGTTGATGTGCAGTTGTTTGGATTGATGTTAGCCGATGCGGGAATGTTTGATGTATGAGAGGCTGTTCTGTTGAAGGCTCGATTATCGTTGGCTCCGAAGCTATTTGTTCGGAAGGCCATTGATATGGACTAAGGCCGACTAAAACGCTTCCCATCGATTTTCAATCGAAGTTGAACCGAGATGTATCATGCATCGATTCATTTGATGAGAATATCCTTGATCTTCATCGCCTTCACTCACTCGAATATGCGAATAGGGTTGCTCGAAGTTTCTTGTAGGCGAAATCCTATATTTATATTTCTATCATCGTAAATCGGCTATTATCGGTGCAATGTTCTCCTCTTCATACCGTATTCCTTGATTTTCAATCAAATGTTCTGTTCCCACACCATGATCATCTTCGTTTGTTTCCTTAAACGGTTGAAATGTTTCTAAAGGCGGCAAAATTTCTGCTACAGTAGTGACTAATGATTAGTTGACTTAGATATCTATAACACCATCACCGATACGATATGCTCTAAATAAGTTTGTAAGATCATCAGAGTCAGACAATTCGGCAAATACAAGCTCATTCCCTATGCGTAATGAAACAGTAAGTGTAATAGAATGTTCTTCCGGTCGTGTCCGACTGACTTTGTACATTTTCTCTATAAACTCATCAAATGATATATTCTCCGTGACAGTGACAATCCTCCGATGTCCTCCGTTGTAAGTATTATCTCTCACGCGTACGAAATCAAAATGGCAAAGAAGGGGAACATCCATTTCAACCTACAATATTTACAAAATTAAAATTAAAATTAGTTGTTTATAAAGAGTTATACTTGACTTAGCGCTACAATTGTTTAAAAATATTATTAAAAAATTAAAGGAATGAAAACTTTAGAGTTTTTGTCAATCATAGGTTATCGCTCGATATCCTAAGATATCGGGCCGATATCCTAAGATATATAGCCAATGGATGGACTTTTAACGTAAACCATAATCCAAAAACTAAAAAAAAAAACCTTTTTTAAGATATCGACCGATAACTTAAGTTATCGACCGATAACTTAAGATATCGGTCGATAACTTAAGTTATCGGTCGATAACTTAAGTTATCGGTCGATAACTTAAGTTATCGGTCGATAACTTAAATTATCGGTCGATATCTTAAGTTATCGGTCGATAACTTAAGATATCGGACGATATCTTAAGTTATCGACCGATATCTTAAGTTATCGACCGATAACTTATATATCTTGGACTACCTACAATGTTTTGAGAAATTGGGAAAACAATAACTTAAAAGATATTGTACTCGATATCTTACCTAGCCTGTTGTATTCTCTATGTTATACGACCTTTAGTGGAATCTCGAAATCGCTTTCAAAGAAAGATAAAAATTGTTAAAAAATGATACAAAAATTCTAGATTCAATGCTTGCATAGAGAAGCATATATATAGATATCTGACGTGCACGCGGCTAGGCTTGGAGCTGGCCATTTATGCAAGGATTGAAACTATAGGGCCATTTCTGCAAATACGCAAACATATGGGGCCGAAAGTGCAAATTTCCCTTTATTTTATTATGTTCCGTCTTGAGAGTGATCAAGTGTAGGAGTAATATTTTTGTCCTTAAAAACTATGGGTCATAGATTATTTTACTTTTTGAAAATTAGCATAAAAGTCATATTTGTGCCTCAAACCTACAAGTAAACATTGCTTGGTAAATTGCCATAATGCTATTTTTGGTAATTAGCATATTGGGTAATATTTTTTTATAATTAAGAATTTGGCCTCGTAAAAATCCCATTTGCAAATTGGGAGAAGAAACGGCCTACACTTTTTTTGTTAGTACTTCTACCAAAACTATTCTCCCAAATCAAAGTTGCTATAAAACAAAAAATTACAAGAGATGCGTACACACTTCGAGTAGGTATGTTATGGGAATTTTTCATAATCAGTTCAGTTTTATGGTAAAATTACTTGAAAATACAAAGTTTCCGGCTTATCTTTTATAGAGGTTGGACCTTGGTGGATAACAAGTAGTTTCCCCCTGAAGCGATGGGTCGCGCGTTCAAGAATCAGCCTCTCTTAGATGAGAGTAAGGCTGCCTACTATTTACCTCTCCTAGACGAAAATTAAAGCAGAAGTCTTGTACACTTTTTAGGATCATTTTATTCCTTTATCTTTCATGAAGAACATTCAAATGAACTGAGCACGAGTTCAGGGGTTGTCCAGGTTTAATTTTAAAAGTGGAATACAATTCTACACTGCTAGTCAACCATTCAAAGGATTGATTGATGGTACAGTGAGTGATTTGTGAATTCTATGTATTTTTGTGTAAATAAAGTTTTAATTCAATTTCATGTAGGGGTGTAGTCAGGTTGTGCAGCGGGATAGGGGGCCGGGTGTAGCTCTATATAAATTAGTTTTTATTTTTATTTTTACTTTTGATAGCATAAGGTGTCCCAAGCTTCGATTTACACCAGATATAAATAAACTAAAAAAGAAAATAAGTCAAATCTTCTAAAGCCCTGGCCTTATGCCATCTTCTAAGACGGCTCCTTCCTTTTGCATAGACTTCGTACCATCATAGACAAAATGAGGTGAAGAACAATAACAAATTTATCTTCAAAACAACTTTATTCATTACACAATGAATAGGGGTTGCAGTAGCATAAAATGATTCAAATGTTTCAAAGAATTCTAGTTGTAGGTGATTCTGGAATTTGTTCAAATGTACGACCAAGAGACTTTCATACATTAAATTGGAATCATCAGCGACTATTTTGAACAACTTATTTGGTAGCTTACACTAAAAAGTGTTTACCTATTTTAGTTTTTGCGCTCAAACTTTTTTTTTTGTATGAATTACCCTATTTGACACTACAAAAATAAGGTGTTTTAACGGCACTTGCTGTTAAGACAATTTTTGGTAGCGGCGAGACTAATAGCGGCAATTTTTGGTAGCGACAGGGCTAATAGCAGCAACTTTTTGTTAAAAAAATTGCCCTTAATAGTCTTATTTTTTGTAGTGCGATCTGTTGATACCAATCCAGATCGGCTTTGTGTTGACCGATCCGGTGACCGATTCTAATATTTGAAGCCATGGTGCGAAGACAATTTATATTTGCTAATGTCTTCTCCAAGATGGTTAGAGCTGCCTAACTAATTTTGGGTTTTTGAAGAGTGAAAGGAGGTAATCTATGAACTCGGTAATAATATATATTTTTAACAGAAGATGTAAATATAACTCAAATCTTGAATTAATATAAGAAATGTACAAGACTAGTGAAAGGAGGTACTTTTCCAAACCTAGTAGAAAATTTCTCTTTAACATAAGTTGCAAGTATATAAACATATTTAAAAGCTCAAGTTAGAAGGTGCTCACTTTGTTGTGTAGGTTTTGCATGCAAAGTAAATTTTATAGGTAATATTTTTTTTTTTTAATTATTACTTAAAATAATCTACTTTACATGGGTAAAATTTGTATTTATTTCACAACAATCTGTTGTGTAATATGCACTTTACATGAAATTTTCATCCTATGTTGAAGTGAGCGGATCATGTAATAATAGAAAATTTTTACTTAACCAAACTCATTGGCTTTTCTCTATTCTCAAAGAAAATTTTAGTGACAACCCACTAAAATTGTGGCATAAAAGTCCTCGCTACTATACCATAACATTAAAAGATCCGAATATCATAATTAGGGTAAAACCTATGGTCTATACAAAAATAGACATAGATGAATTTGAAATACAAATTAAAGATTTATTAGAGAAAAAGCTCATTAAATCTACAAAAAGCTCTCATTCTAGCCCTGCATTTTTAATACGATATCATGCCGAAATAAAACGCGGAAAAGGTAGAATGGTTTTAAACTATAAAAGATTAAATGAAAATTTAGAATTTTATGGATATTTCATTCTAAGAAAAGATGTTTTGATTAATTAAATCAAAGGATCAAAATTCTTCAGTAAATTCGATTGTAAATCGGGATATTGGCAATTAAAGTTAAACGATAAATCAAAACCTTTAACTGCTTTTAGTATCCCGTGTGGACACTATCAATGGAATGTCATGTCATTTGGATTTGATTTTTGCTCCCTATAAAGAATTTTGTGTTGTATATATAGATGATATCTTAGTGTTTTCTAAAATAAAAAAATGACACAAAAATATTTAAAACAAATGTACGATATTTTTCAAAAACATGAAATTATCCTTTCACCTTCAATAATAGAAGTTGAAAAAGAATCAATAGAATTTTTAAGACTTATTCTAACACATGGTCTAAAATTACAAGATCATATTATTATAAAAATAAAGAATTTTCTTAAAGAAGTAACTGATAAAAAATAATTACAAAGTCTTTTAAGATTATTAAATTATGGAAGAAACTACTTAAAATATTTAGCAGAAAAAGAAAAATCTTTCATAAATAAATTGAAAAAAGAAGTAGAATTTGCATGGACAGATAAAGATAAAGATCTACTAAAACACATAAAACAAGATATCCAAGATTGTCTTACAGTCTATCTTCCAACAATCGGAGATAAATTAATCCTAGAAACAGATAGTTTAGATAATTTTTGGGGATGTATCTTAAAGGTCATTCCTGTAAAAGATTGGAAAGAAAAATATTCTTGTCAATCTAATGGGATAAAACCAAGAAAACCACCTTTAACAAAAAATGTATAAAGTAAAGAAAAACTATGTAGTTATAATTCTGAAAAATTTAAACCCAATGCACAGAATTATATTATATTTGAAAAAGAATTATTAGCAATAAAATTTGCTCTTAAACGATTTCATATTTATCTGGCCCCCGAAGTTTTCATTGTAAGAACTGATAATAAAGCAATTCGAAATTTTTTAATAAATAAAAGAGATATTTTAGATGGAAGACGACTGAAATGATATAATCAAATAGCTCTCTATACTTTTGAAGTCGAACATGTTAAAGGAAGTACTAACATTTTGGCTGATCCCGACCCGCTCCAACCCCTATTGAAATCTGCATGTATATACATTTGTGTTATGAATTTAGTTAAGTCATATTAGATTTGTATATTGGATTTTATTTTATTTTTTAAGTTAAAGAGCTACGGACCTAGCCCATTATAGGGAGAGTGAATATGGAACAAGATAATAAGAATGTAAGATTAGTGGGATTCTTCTTACATGGCCATTAGCTTAGCCTATATATTTAATATTTTAGCTATCCATCTAATTAGTAATGTTTATATTAATTTCTACATGAATTTATACACACCCTAGTTATAATATTTGCGAGTAACATAAACTAATAAATTGTACTTGGACCTCCATCCAAACCCGACCTACCCCTACCCAATCTTCAATGGATCTAGTTCAGGTCTATGTTACTTGGACCCAAACATTAAACGGTCTAAGATTTTTTATTTGGACCTGAACCAGACCCGACCTAATAACAAATGGGGAAACTCCAATTCACTCTCTAACCGGACCCCACCTACCCACCCGCTCACCTGCCCATTTGCACTCCTATTCAAAAGCCATAAATGTCAAAGAAAAATAATAATGTCAAGGACATGAAAAACGTGCGCATAAAATCCTCTAGTGAATGAAACTTTGACTTCGATGCGTTTGTGAATATGGATTCGCTCTCCTCACATCAAAACGCTATCAAGCTTATGGCTATAAGACACCGTCAAAAGCTTACTTGCACATTTTTTCAGAAGCATGACATCTGTACGATCTGACATAAAGAATGTTGTGGGGGCTAAAAGGCTCTTCATAAGCTTGATAATCATATGTGATCATATTAATCTTTTCTAATATTAATAAAATGCGAGGGTAAACTGCCCTAATCACTATTTTCAAAAGTTTTAGGGCTATATCTCATAAGTTGAACCTTAGTGCAATGGCAAGTGTTGCCCGCTCAAAGCAATGCATCACAGATTCAGGTCCAGGAGTCCTCGATCTTGGAGAACCTTGTGCACCCGGTAGATACCCTATTTTCAATCTTTCAAAAATATACGTAAGGTTTTAGACGCAACGAATAGTGCCTAAGGCTTCGCAACAACCATCCTTTATTGGGCCTAAAATCCCCCTATTTTGGTAATTATACGCATAAGATCATGTGTATATTGAATTATACGTATGATAACGTGTGTATAATTTCGGTAGTGACCCCAATTATATGCATGTATTCATTCGTATAATTGAATTATACGTTGACTCACCAGCGTATAATTCACGCTGACACGAAGCCCAATATGGATGAGTCAACATTATACACATGGGTCCATGCATATAATTGAATTATACGCTAGATCCCAAGCGTATAATTCGCTCGAGACCCTCGGGAAGCTGACTTAGAGTTCGCCTAGGATTAGCTCCCAAAGCCGAGTTCTTAGCCGACCTTCCAATTATACGTTGTAATTCCAGCATATAATTTGAATTATGAACCTGTTTACAGACATATAATTCTAATTATACACTAAATTTCTAGTATATAATTGACTCGATACTATAAATTGATCTATCCCCCCTTCATTCTAAACACTCACTCATTCACTTATTATCTTTAGAATTTTCGAGGTTGGCTTTAAAATTTTGAATTAGAAAAAGTTGAACTCTAAATGTTCGGGTTTGAAATTTCAACTTATTCTAGAAAGTTAGCTGAGTAGGTATTCTAGTTGGGGTTAGTCCTTCTAGATAAAGCTAACCCTAGAGCCTTTCCCTTAGGATACCCATTCTAAATTCTTAACCCTAGATTCAATTAGATTCATACCACTCTTGCATATTTTAAAATATCATAGCCTTTAAATAGATTTGCCCAAGAGAGCCAACGGAGGATACTCAGGAACGGGTTCGATCCTCCCGCGGATAACGGGCCATCACATCTCTTTTAGTTTAAAACTTTTACATTAGATTTCTGAATTAGTTAAAATTAGGCAACCTTAGCTGCTAAAATTGGCAAACTGGTATTTAGTATAGGAGTCAAACCCACAATCCCCCACCTAAACCTCACTATCAATGACGTTCTACAACGTCGATAAATATTTGTGGGTGGCGATCACATATTTGTTAGTAGGTATGGTTGCTACTAACACTCCTTTTTTGGGGGATACTTTATTTGTTAGTGAGTTTGTTTGTCACTAACACACTATTTTGCAGCTTTGTTTGCTCCTTAACTCTTTTAAATTTGTTAGTGAGTTTATTTGTCATTAACGTCTCTTATGCAAGTTTGTTTGTTGTATTATTAATAATATTTTGTCTAGTTAGTTTGTTTGTCACTGACATTGGTTTTACAGGTTTGTGTGATGTATAACCCCTCATTTGAACATTAGTAAGTTTATTTGTTATTAACATTTGGTCTGACAAGTCTGTTTGTTGCATGACTGGCGGCTCTTATGAGTATGCTCTGTCTTAACCTAATTAAAGAGCGCAACGGAAATTGTCGCACTAGTATAGGATCGTTCCCATGAGGAAGGTGGAAATCTTAAAAACTTTCATTTTCCTTTAAAGAATAAAGAATGAGTTTTTAATTAAACTAAAGTGCAGGAACACTACAAAAAAACTCGTTTTTGTCGGCGGCCAAAAACTGCCACTGCAACTCCAAAAACCGCCGGCTAAAAGGCCCCCAGCGGCTTCAAAACCCACCCCGAAAAGTGTTGTCGCTGCACTTAATCACCGGCGGTTTGTACCTCAAATACCGGCGGTTCAGATCCGCCATCAACTATCCAGACCGCCACTCATTCGATTGGAAAACCGGCATTCATTCTAAGCTCACCGGCGGTGTGTAACCGCCAGTTATGGTGATAGTGCTGACAGTTCTAGACAGCCACTACAATGATAAACCCGCCACTCAGCAGATAAACTACTGACCGTTTTTTTTTGTTCATCCGGCAGTCTACACCGCCGGTGGATATTGTGTGCCGAAGGTTTGGAACCGCCGGTGAATTGTTTCTTTTTAAAATATAATATAGGGTGCTGGTAGTTTTAAAACCGCTGGTAAGCTGCTATATATTTTTTTTGGGCAGCTCTATTTGTACCCACCCTTTACTGAGTGTGCAACACATTTAAGCCAAAATGACCAGCTTGAATAAGGTGACAGATTGGTCAATTTTCATGCCAAACTTACTTACAATGGATCTTTAGGCCATGTATGTGCCATTAAATGGTCAAATTTTCCATAGATGGTACGGTCATGATCTAAAGAGTCGATTAAGAAGAAAACCAATCTCCATCTTATTTAAATAAGTCAAATGGTATTTTTCACATTACACGCCCTTAGTAATTAGGTAGGAGCGAATGGAGCTACCCTTTTTATCTAAAAAAAAATTGATTAATACTCTTCAAATATACATTACATGTAAAGAATATACATATGAAAAATAGCATTTATCATGCTCGTCCATTGAGATTGTTCCGTCATTGAGGCCTTCTTGAAGAGTTGTGATCTGCACCAGCATTTTTAGCAATCAGCTTCAACGGATAGCTCAAAGCCCTGTTAACGATATCTGCTTCAACCTGCCAACCATTAACGGCAAGAAGACCCGCAGATCACAAAGCATGCAAAAATATAGTAAATAATTAAAATAAAAAAATTAAATCACCTGCCCAATGACGGATCAACCAAAACCGATGTTATTTTAGATTGATCATGCTACATGGCATGCGATCTGTCATCTATCTACAGCCCTGATCTACGGCTTAGTCCAGAAATCATTATTTATGAATCCAACTAGTATAATTTAGTAATCTCTTCAGATTTTTTTTTTTATGAATAATTTCCTCCAGAAATCACTTACCTATAATTAAAGAAGCCGATCTCCAACCGCCCGATTTGGATCTAACGACGGGGCGGCCTTTGTAATCAACGGTGCCTTCTAGCACTTCAGGGATCGAAGTATAGGGGTGTGAGGCATCGTTGATTTTGAGTTCGGTTTTAGAGAAACTGGAATTAAATTCTCTCTAAGCTGTGTTGAAGCTACTATCTCCTCTTAGATGCTATGTTTTAAAGGTGGGGAGTTGGTCGTTTTGTTTTTGGTATTCTGTACAGCTGTTGGGATCACTGAGCTGACTCAGCTAGTCGGCTAACACACATCTCAAAATGTGAACATGGCCATTGGTCTACATCAAACGTAGTTCTTGGGTAACTTTTAATCAAAATTTGGCCGTATGATGGCAAGAAGACCCGCAGATCAAGGCCATAAACTGCAACACAATTATCATTTGTAACACAATCTCACCTTTTGTTCCTCGTTATCCAGAGTGTCCTTTATGGTGTCGACCTGTGCTGCCAGTCTTAATAGAGTACAACCCCCACCGACAACAATTCCTTCCTCAACAGCTGCCTGAGATCATTGCAATCACCAAGCAAATCAACTTTTTGATCGGTAAAAGTGCTATATTAACATTAATGTACTAAAAGATAACAAGTTACTTTCATCTCTTACTAAATAATAAAAAAAACAATTGAATCATATTTGCAGAAAAAATGTGATTCGCTTGATAGAATACTTTCAATGAGTCGCAAAGTCAACTTGGAACCAGATTCTCATTAAATTGACACATTTAAAGTTTAACTTCATAATAAATGTAACTAGCTGGAAATTGATTTATCTTGTATGATTAAAAAAAATGCCTTTGTTCCATTAAGAGCATCTTCTACTCTCAATTTTTTCTCTTTCAGCTTTGTTTTTGTTTGAGCTCAACCTGTCAAAGGCAATTAAGAGCGTCTCTTTCAGATCTATTTCTCTTTCAGCTCTGTTCCTGCTCAGCAGCCTACAAACTCCACCAGAGAGTTTTGCTATTCTTTCCAGCACTAACTACAACTACATTAGCTCTGTTCACTGGCTTCAACCTGCAGCACCACAATGGGCTCAAGGCCTCAAACAATGCAACTGGCCAACTCAACATTTTGTAAATCGGGAAAGCCACAAACCTTAAGAAAACCAACCAAAAGGCACCTTATCCCAAGATAGAGCAAAATCCAAACAAGAAAGCTGAGTGTTAAGGCAAAAGCAATTACAAACATGTTCATAAGAACTAAGATGCCATCCATAGGTTACAGTTTATGCCAACGCCACACACGCATATTTAATATAAGCAAGTTGTCTTAATGTAAGGACTCATAATTTTTTACTTTCTTTTATTAGTATTAGATGGTGCTTTATACCTTGCCTAGCTGAGAAAATACATAGTTTGGGTTTTCAAAAGGTTTTATATTTAAAATTGTCTTTATTTGATATAAGTTGTGTGGTGGCCTAGTGGTGAATTATTCTTAAAAATCCTAGCCGTCACTCCATCTTCTTCTATAGTCATCATTTTCTAAAAACACTCAAATCTCTTTTAAATTTCTTGTGTATTTTTTCACAAAAAACATCGTGGTATTTTTTTACCGTCAAATCGTGGTAGAAGAAGGTGGCGTAATCGTGGACGGACCATCGTGTGGACGCCGATCTCTATCGCCCTAACCGCCATCGATCCGCCGATCACGCTTCAAGAGGTGGGTACCCATCCATCCGTCTCATCCTTCTCAGATCCCGTCGCGTAGAATGCGTTCGATCACGTATCGATGGATTATTTAAAATAAATCTAAATTTATTTTATTATAAAATCCCTTTTAGGATTAAAATAATTATTAATCATGATTTTATATTATTTTTGTGAATTTTTCGGATGTATTTTGGGTTTTATTTCGGAACCCTATTTCATTTTAAATTTCGACAATCAATCGATTGAAACACACTTTTCAATCGATTGACTTTAAAACCGTAACAGAGAAGGTTCTACTTCCTTATTTAAGATTCAATTGATTGATTCGCATAATTCAATCGATTGAGCTTGAGGTTATTTAATGGCTTTTGACGCTTTAATTATTCCTGACATTCACTATTTTTTATTTTATTCGAAAGATGGGGTATTTCAATCAATTGAGGTTGTTGGTAGCGAATAGGTATTATAATAGTGAATAGTTTATTATAATATTAGTTGATTTATTGGCTAAGAAGTTAAAGCCTTATATTAACTTGCTTTTCAATCGATTGAATATTTAAGTTCAATCAATTGAGGTTCCTTGAGGTTCTTGGGTAGTAATAGCCTAATAGACCTAATTTATATAAAATAATATATTAGCTAGGTTGTATAAGAGAATAAGAGCTCAAGTTTGAATTCAATCGATTGAGCTCCACTTCTCAATTGATTAACTCGGAATTGAACCGACTGTGTACACTTATTTAAATTCAATCGATTGAGCTCCACTTCTCAATCGATTGACTCTTAATTGAACCGACTGTGTACACTTACCTAAATTCAATCGATCGAGTTACACTTTTCAATTGATTGATCTTGAACCGAACTGATTAAGTACACCTATTTAAATTCAATCGATTGGGTTACACTTTTCAACCGATTGATCTATGTCCGAACAGACATCAAACAATATTATCAATATTGTTTTCTCCTATAACTCTACTTGCTCTACCAAAACTCAATGTGCTCTAATTTATTGATGTTTCGATCGATGATCGTGATGCACTCGACTTTAAATTGGACTGCCTCTTTTATTTGAGCATTTAATTATAGTATACTATATATATATCATTTTATCGCTTCAACGTGATCACTTCGATAACACAAAGTATTAGAACTTCAATGCCTTTATGAAATCGAACTCTGACCTTTACGATTATCGAAATCACACTTATAACTCTATTCTATAATTATATTGGTGTGGTATGTAAATTAATATAAATATAAACATAATCAAAATCTAAGTGTAAACCGTTCTGTATGTGTGATACTTTTATATTTATAATTTAATCAATTTATACGAGTTAAGGTTATGTTAGATCATGAGTATGAGAGTGTATAAGATCATGCCTACGCTTGGGCGTGGTGATTTGCTGAGATGGTATCGCAACGAGAAATACACCGTAACCTCGTATACAGTGGCATATACGGCAACTCGATCACCCCGAGTTCAAATATGATAGTATAAATTATGAGTTAAGTTATGAGGTTCGACCATAGGCATTAACTGTAGTGAGTTTTCTTTTATGGTGACGTGAAACTCAGAATATTGGCGTCCATGTACAGATGCAACACCTCTATAGTAGTATAGACTATCACACGAAGTACATTTAAGTTATTACGAAACCTTTTTCTTGAGAAACGTGAATTAGGAAAGTTGCCTCACTATAATTTATCCTAGGATTAAGTATAAGAGTATGAAAGATATGAGTATGAGATAAGATAAGTTATGATACGAGTACGATAATAAGACATTGTTGTGTAGGCCAGTAAAAGATAAAGAACTTAAGTCTTTGTACGTGCGATTCCTTGCGTAGCCACCATAAGGGCAACAACGTCTTTCAGCCAAGACGGATCTCTAGGAGAGATTATGAGTATGACTATGTTATGAGTGACTTTAGCCATTATGTCTTCCCATTGGCTAGATGGTGGAGTATGAGTATGACACGAGGGCGTTATGATATGGTGGTATGATACTATGTTGACCCTCCTATGGTAGCTCGAGCAGCTACTCTGATACAGGTCGTTTAGGATTTTACGAGTATGTTAGTTACGCTCATGCGATGTACAGACGTATGTGTGAGAATGATAATAAGACATGATATGATATGTTATGAGTTATGGTAAGGTACGTTAGGATATGAGTGTCTAAATCATGGTCTTGCATTTATAATATGATATGAGTTTTATGATATGCATATGATTTTATCTTTTTCTGCTATCTGCTTTGAGATATTATGTTTATCACTCACTTAATGCACCCACAATGCACTTGAGTGGTATGGGGTGGATTGGTGGTGTATCCATTGAGTTTACGTGACTAAGTAAACTTATCTCATGATAATCTAACAGTTGCAGGTGATTACGCTGATGGAGTAGACGCGAGCCATCTAAATCTCGCCGACGCTAATTTCATTGATCCTGCGGGTTTTGAGTACCAGGAGCCTTTAGAGGGCGACGCTGCCGGTTATCAGGAGGGCTACGATGCTGACTTCGATTCGAGTGTCGGATATTGACCATTATAGACTTTGCAGTAGATTTAGTCCTTATTATTATCATTAATTATATGATTTCATTTTATCGAATTTGTCTCCGACTGTTATTATTATTTTATTGGTGGTTTATTCAGATTCATTACTTTTATTCTAATATATATGCTTGCTTTTATTTCCACCTTTATGTGTTGGCTTCACAGATTTCGTGGAACCATATTTGCATGATAACTCTGATTAGGTGTATGTCCGCTTAATATATCCAGGATATGTGCGGGTCATAACTCGGAATTCTAGGCCTTCGGGATGGGGTAGAATTTCGGGTCGTGACACTTAACATAAATAATGACAAATGGTCTACCCTCACATTTGAATACTACAAACCATTTAAATGTGTTCACGGTAAGACTCATTTTAGGTATAGAAAATAATCAAAAGTAATTGGAAAAGATAACAATTAAATTCAGTCCTCACCTTGAGTCCGCCAAACGTTGTTCAAATGAAAATTTGGGATGACAAGTGTAGCATTCAATAGACCTGCCACTGCCATTGTAATTGCATATCTGTATTATACACAGAAAATCACATCAGAAAAACTAGACATGAAGAATACCAACAATAAGGGCAGACCAAGTTTACTAGAAACCAAGGAAAAAATTAATAAAACCGAGCAAGCACAGCCTGTCATACCTGAGCTTCTGAAATGTGTGATCAAGGTCCAACTTCATAGACCTCAAGACTCAAGTATTCCTCAAGAAATCACCAGAAACCTTTGCATAACATTGCTCGGAATACTCGTTAAAATGTGATAAGACAGCATTGCTTTCCTATAGCTTTCCTAATCTGTCATCGTGATGAGAAGGAGGAAATCAGTATCCAAGCAAAAGGAATTGGGTTTTAGCAACTAAAGAGATCCCAAATGAGCAGTTGATAGTAGGAAACAGCTGTAGAATTACTAGGAAGCAGAGGTCACTGAAACAGCTTGCAACTTTTCTACTAAAACATGAAGGTCATGCCACTTTCGTTTTCCCTATTTTGAGTAATTGGATATTGAATATACTTGTATACAGCCAATGTCCATGCATCTTCATTTTAGAAACTTTCTCAGATGCCTTATGTAGATACCAATATCAACATTTGAAAAGCCCTCTCAGGAGCCTTAAGCCCATACCAAAGACACCACATGTATATGCGTCCAGGTAGCATTTCTTAGCAGCAAAAGAATAAGGGATTGAACTCAGGCATGACATGACTGAGTCATACCTCCAGAGTTTGATACTGAGAGTTGTAAGTTTGTGAGATAAGGAGGATGTTAGATAAAGCAGAGAACAGAAATCCGAAAATGATGAAAAGGGCAAGAGAATTGGACTCGAGGCACGTAATCGTTGTCTTTAAAACGCTATTCGCTCCCTACTCGAGTAAATCTTCGAGTTTGCAAAAGGGTTCCAGCGAGACGTTTTCAGGATACAACGAGCCCAATCTCTTGGATGCGATCCGTTACTTTGCAACAGTAGAGGATCGCCCAAGAAAACTCAATCCGATGGAGTACCACCAAAAGAAGATAGCAAGAGGAATTCTCAAGTTTTATGCAAGGATTCCGATGGATTTCAGAGTGTTTGAATCTGTGTCCTAAGGCCTCCTTATATAGAAATTTCAATATGACTGTTGGACCAACAGTCATATTTTGGACGGCTCAGATCTTTCAAAGATCTCAACTACTACATCCAACGGCTGCATGAAAGGTTGTAACTTTTCGAATTCAAATTCGAACGGTGATACACCTTTATAAGCGGTTATTAAACGGTTGGGTCCAACGGTCAACATTTGACCAATCCATTTGGCCCAATAGAACCGAATTGACCCGTTGAATAGTGGCCCATTAGGCCCGACCCAACCCATGAATAATCTGACCGTTGGATCTGCCTGGTCAAAAATTCAAACCTCTCCTTGCGACGATGCGCACGTGCGAAGTGCGTGCGCGCCTAAAGCGCCAATGCGCCTAAACGCCAATCGCCACGCACACACGCTTGAGTTGCATTATTGTTAAACAATAATAGAAGGTGAAAGGTTCTATATATAGCCTAGACACTTTTTATTTTTACCAATGTGGGACTATTCATTTGCATATAAAACTTGAGAATAACTATTGCCTAAAAACCCAACCCAAAACTAAGAAATCAAATAAAGTTTTATTTTCTTTAAATTATTAAAATATTTATTATATTAATAATAAATATAACAATCCCCCACAAATTTCAAATAAAATAAAGACACTGGTACCGAAAATATGTGCATACCATGAAAGGTGCCTTTTGGGTTTGAACCTTCACTTAGTGTAAACTTATCAAAGTCTTATCAGGGTGCACAGAGACCATAGTCTTGAACTGAGGACCCTATATGACATGACCGGATAAATAACACATATATATTTTTCTTAAGATCGAGTTTTCTATAAAGCTAGCACTATTATGGCCTTGTGCTTATACCCTGGTTTCATGAATGTTTTTTTGAGAAAAACCATAATCTCATAGGAAGCGGCCGCACCTCCACATTCACATAGGTAAGTCTGTCGAATGTGTTTCTGTAACCAAACACATTAACATAAAATGTTACAGACTTATTAAGAGTATGTACTCATCCTTCTCTTTGTCATTACAGATTCCAAGCACTTGACACCTGTCTTGGGATGGACATTTTAGCTAAACTAAAGTGCTTCAAATCATCACTCACATGTCGTACTCTTCCATTGAACTTAAGGATTTGGTGAACAAATATTAAGTTGGATTTTTGACATAGGTGATCAACTATATGGTTTTAGTCCTATCCCGATAGATGTTTTCTTTACCAATTCTCTAGAAAGTCCTTTGGTAAATGGATCAGCCAAATTATTATTGGTCCGAATTGAGTCTATCCCAATTACTCCATCCTTGAGTAATTCTCTAACATAACGGTGTCGTAGACCAATATGTCTATTCTTACCATTATAAACTTTATTGTAGGCTTTTGCTCTCGTAGCCTCACTATCACAATTTATTGTAATAGGTGGCATAGGCTTTGGCCACAAAGGAATTTCCAAGAGTAAATTTCGAAGCCATTCTGCCTCTTTGCCACATGCCGTTAAGGCAATAAACTCAGATTCCATTGTGGAATGAGTAATATATGTTTGCTTTTTAGATCCCCATGAGATCGCAGTACCACCGAGAGTGAATACCCATCCACTCGTAGCCTTGGATTCATCTCGAATCAATTCCAACTTGCATCATCAGTATCCTTCTAAAACATTAGGAAAACCGTGCAATCCATAATGTACACTTCCTTTTAAATATCTAAATACACGAGATATAGCATTCCAATGATCATGACATGGATTGCTTGTATATCTACTTAATTTTCCAACTGCATATGCCAAGTCAGGTCTAGTACAGTGCATTGCATACATCAAACTACCGATTACTCTAGCATATTCTAACTGATTTATAGATCTACCTTTATTATAAACAAGTTTGATGCTAGGATCATATGGCATAAATGCAGGTTTACCATCTAAATGATTATATTTATTGAGAATTTTCTCTATGTAATGAGACTGGGTTAAAGTAAGCTCATTGTCGTTTCTTACTATTTTGATTCCTAAGATGACACCAGCATTACCCATATCTTTCATATCAAAATTAGAAGAGAGAAAAAATTTAGTATCCATTATACTATCTAAATCAGTGCCAAATATAAGCATATCATCTACATATAAATATATGATAACTCCATTATTTACAGAAAATTTACTATAAACACATTTATCAGATTCATTAATTTTGAAACTGTTAGAAACAATAACACTTTCAAATTTTTCATGCCATTGTTTAGGAGCTTGTTTTAAACCATAAAGAGATTTAATTAATTTACAAACTTTATGCTCCTGTCCGGTCATTACAAAACCTTCAGGTTGCTCCATATAAACTTCTTCTTCTAATTCACCATTTAAGAATGCAGTTTTTACATCCATTTGATGAATTGGTAAATGATAAATAGAAGCAAGTGCTATTAAGATCCTAATAGTTGAAATTCTGGCTACTGGTGCATAAGTATCAAAAAAGTCAATACCTTCCTTTTGTTTAAATCCTTTTGCCACCAATCGGGCCTTAAACTTATCTATCGTTCCATCAGCTTTAAGTTTTCGTTTGAAAATCCATTTAAAACCTATAGGTTTATATCCTACAGGAAGATCAACTAGTTTCCATGTTTTATTACCCGTTATAGATTCTATTTCATCATTTATTGCTTCCTTCCAAAAAGCAGCATCTTGCGATTTTATAGCCTCATTAAATGTTAATGGATCATTTTCAATATGAAAAGAAAACATGGTTTCCTTTACTTGTTCTGATCTTGTTCCCTCTACTACAAACATATAAAAATTCGAACCAAAAGTTTTTTCTTTTCGCACTCTTTTGCTTTTTCTGAGATTCGTGTTTTCTATATTTTCAGAATTTATAATTAATTTTTCTTTATCGGAATTTTCATTAATTCTAGGAATAGAATAAAAATAATGTTCATAAAATTCAGCATCTCTAGATTCAATTATACTATTTTGATCAATTGCTCCCTTAGATTGATTACCAAAATCAGAGGCTTTCTTGGTTAATGAGTATCCAATAAATCGCATTCAATGGCCTATTACCTAATTTGGGTCTTTTAAGATCCGGTAATCTAACAGTACACCCACACTTTGAGATATTTAAGATTTGATTTCCTTTTCTTCCATAACTCATAGGGAGTTATACTAGAACTCTTTTGTGGCACTCTATTTAAAAGATGACAAGCAGTGAGAAGTGCTTCACCCCATAAATTTAAATTTAAACCAGAGTTTAAAAGCATAGCATTTACCATTTCCATTAAAGTTTAATTTTTTCTTTCTGTTGTACCATTCTGTTGAGGAGTGTAAGGTGCAGTCGTAAAATGTACGACCCCCACATTTTCACAAAATTCACTAAAATCATTGGAAGTGTATTCTCCTCCTCTATCAGATTTTAAAGTTTTAATTTTAAAATTTAACTGATTTTTAACTTCTTCTTTATAAGCTTTAAATTTTTCCTAAAGCTTCATCTTTATGTTTTAACAAATAAACATAAGTATATTTTGAATAGTCATCAATAAATGTTATAAAATATCTTTTTCCTCCTCTAGTTAAAATACTATTTAAATCACAAATATCAGAATGAATGAGTTCTAAAATATGAGATTTTCTTTCTACTTTATTGAAAGGTTTTCTAGTGATTTTAGTTTGAACGCAAATTCTACATTTATCATGAATATTTTTCTCGCATTTAGGAATTAATCCTAATTTTATCATAGAATTTAAACGATTAGCATTCACATGCCCTAATCTATCATGCCATAATGAAAGAGAATCAACAATATAAACGGAAGAAGGCATTTCATTGATTACATTCAATTTGAACATCCCATTACAGACATATCCTTTCCCCACAAATACACCACCCTTAGTGATTACAACTTTATCCGATTCAAAGACTAACTTGAAACCATGTTTATTGAGTAAACTGGTCGAGATCAGATTCTTACGAATCTCAGGAACATACAGTACATCGGTCAAAGTAAGGGTCTTATCAGAGGTCAATTTAAGATTGATTTTCCCTGAACCCTTGACCTTTGCAGTTGAAGCGTTCCCCATAAAGAGCTCTTGTCCGTTTGTGTCCTCCGCATAGTTGGCAAAGAAAGATCGGCAGTTACAAACATGCCTAGTGGCACCAGAATCGATCCACCAGTCTTTTTCGCTTCCAACCATGTTGATTTCGGAAATCATGGCTACAAACTTTTCTTCGGTCACATTCGCTTGAGATTCTTTCTCCTTATCGAAGCGCAATCCTTTTTGAAGTGACCGGGTTTACCACAGTGATAACAACTGCCCTTTTTCTTTTGGCCCTGATGACCTTGGCTCTTAATTTTCTTGTTAGCCTTATCAGAATTGAAGTTGCCTTTCCGCTTTCCATGTGATTTGGACGTACCAACCTCCACGATATGAGCCTTTGAAGTTAATTGAGATTGCTCATCTTTCTTATCGCGAACACGAAGTTCATCTTCAACTCGAAGATGGTGGCACAACTCTTCAAACGAAAGTTCTTTCTTTTTATGTTTGAGAGTGTTTCTGCAGTCCTTCCATGAGGCAGGCAATTTGTGGATAATTGCATGATTGTGAAAAATGGGATCAATTTTTATGCCCTCTTGATTAATTTGACCGATAATATACTGAATCTCATGAACTTGATCGAGAATCGGTTTATTATCAGTCATTTTAAAATCTAAATACTGACTTACAATGAAGCTCTTTGTACTGACATCTTGTGACAACCCGAATTTTGGCATCCCGAAATCCGTGCCATCTGCACGACCTTCAAGGCCGTGCCTTAAATTCTTCTCATAACTCACCGATATATATACAACCAAACTGTAATTGATGCACATGCGAACACTCTAAATAAAAATAAGAAGTTATAGGATAGTTGATCCTACAAGGCTGTCCCTGTTCCATGCCAATTCATGGACATAAGGACACACCCACAAGTTTAATGACGATTATTCTTCTTAAATATTCTACCAAGAGACAGTATTTAGACCTCCCAAATGATGAGGTTCGACATATCATGTCATACATAGTACTCTTTCTCAACTCACTCTTAGGTTATGCAGCGGGTTTCCTAGAAGAATTCCTCAGGAGGAGGTTCTGTCTCTTCAGTGGGTACGAACTCCGATGCCCTTGGATTAACTTCACCGGAAGTCCTCGCCGCTAGTCCTTGACCTGTGACGTATAGTCTAAGGGGTGAGCTACATCCTAGCTCTGTAGGGAAAACAAAAGAGCATATAGATTATCCTTCACACATATGTCAGTAACTTAATAAAACATAAATTTTCAAGAAAACATTTATGTACAACTATTTGGATAATAGGAATAACTCAAAGGTTCCAATCACTACTTATCATAGCTTTGTTTAATCTCTTTATAAGCTTGTTCGTGAACTTGGCCTAATCACTTAAATCTTAACTTAATTAATCCTCGAGCAATATAGCATCGAGCCGATGGAATACCCGCCATCGCCGTCTAACTAGACAGGTTGTTATGTGTATTCCACGAATATCGCCCAAGCCCCTTCCTCATAGGCGGCGGGTCTATTCTCAATCTACATCCCTGGGATGTTATAATTGTACGGATTGGCCGCCGTACCGGTCACGGATATCCTGCCGAGTCAGTCGTGGGTATCCCGCCACGTCGGTGGGGTATTCTAATCAACCTTAAATAACAAAAGTATCAATGTGCTTTACATATAGTTATTCACCGTGATTGTGCTAAATATATTACATTAGGCCTTATCACGTTATCTTTGTTTCTCTGTTTGTTTTCTTACGCATCCCTGGGATGCCCCATGCTTCTATTTCACCTTTCTTTGATTTAACCACATTATCTTTCGCCCACGGGGACCTGTGATTTTCCACATTGGAACACGCACACACCCTTATCATGAGGATTTATAAAACATACACTATTTAAATGGACTATACTACACATATGAATTCACTGAATAATGCACATGTTCGAGAGAATTCCCTACCTCGACGAATCTCAAAGCACGCTTGTCCTTAGAGGGTTATAATGCATCAACCTACATTTAAAAGAATTTTACTTTAGGATGATCTAAGGTCTTTGGGGTGTAAGACACCCGAGTTTCTTATATTAGAAAACCAATATTTGAGTGATCACCGGACCTCGCGGTCAATAGCCCTCGGCCGGTCACTTGACCTCGCTCGGCGGTCTCTGACCTCGCTCGGCGGTCAAATCGAGATCGCTCGGCGTTAAATCGAGCTCGAATTTTCTGGACCCTCGCTCGAGCGAGCTCCCCTTTAGTTTTAAGGACCGCTCGAGCGAGCCCAGAGCCACATTTTCTATATTCATCCTCGCTCGAGCGAGCCTCTTTAGATCGCTCGAGCGAGGAACAATGATTTGTCCCTCAATCAGATCGAGAATATGCTTCTACTCATCATTTACCCTTCATCTTATACAAGGAACCATTTAGCCAACCTCTTTCCTACTATTTAAAACCTTCCTAGGCATCTATCATGTCCTTAACGTACCTCTGATGATGAAACCACACCGGTCTGATTTATGATTTGAATATCTACTCGGTTATCCGGCCTCCCTGGTTCGTCCTCCCATCGTTTCCTCTGATCTCCTTTGCCGACCTAAGTCTCAACGAACCCTAGTTCTCTACCAGGCTCTTTTCTTCTTTCTCTCTATATTCTTCTTCTCTCTATTTAGGTTAGAATAGATTTACGTAAGGGTTCTTCTCTATCTCTTTCACTTTTATATCTAAAATTTTTGGGATAATACTAGTGTGTTTCCCACGTACACACTTAACGTATATGGGTCATTTTTGGTCTCCTTGTGAAACACATACACCTATGTGTAAGTATGTGCCGTGCACAGATCTCAAAAATCTGGGTTGTGACACATCTTTTATTTTGTACTTTGTCTCCAGCGCCTTCCAAAGTTCCATTGCAGACGGCATGCTCTGGTACACATCGAAGAGGGAATTTGCTAGCATATTGAGAATGTGCCCTTTACAGATATAATCATCTTGCTCCCATTTCTGACGTTTATGAGCATTGGCAAGAGATTCTCCATCAGAATCTTCAGGCTCTGCGGGTTTTGGAGTGGTTAGGACATAAGCAACTTTCAAAGTCGTCAATACGAAATGTATCTTCTGTTGCCATCTTCTGAAGTTGTTGCCGTCGAATCGCTCCAATTTGACGAAGTCGTGAGTCATCACTTTCAAATTTGAAGCCATTATAAAAGAGAATAACGTTTTAAAATTGTTAGATAAAGCAGAGAACAGAAATCCGAAAATGATGAAAAGGGCAAGAGAATTGGACTCGAGGCACGTAATCGTTGTCTTTAAAATGCAATTCGCTCCCTACTCGAGTAAATCTTCGAGTTTGCAAAAGGGTTCCTGCGAGACGTTTCCAGGATACAACGAGCCCAATCTCTTAGATGCGATCCGTTACTTTGCAACAGTAGAGGATCGCCCAAGAAAACTCAATCCGATGGAGTACCACCAAAAGAAGATAGCAAGAGGAATTCTCAAGTTTTATGCAAGGATTTTGATGGATTTTAGAGTGTTTGAATCTGTGTCCTAAGGCCTCCTTATATAGAAATTTCAATATGATTGTTGGACCAACAGTCATATTTTGGACGACTCAGATCTTTCAAAGATCTCAACCGCTACATCCAACGGCTGCATGAAAGGTTGTAACTTTTCGAATTCAAATTCGAACGGTGATACACTTCTATAAGCGGTTATGAAACGGTTGGGTCCAACGGTCAACATTTGACCAATCCGTTTGGCCCAATAGAACCGAATTGACCCGTTGAATAGTGGCCCATTAGGCCCGACCCAACCCACGAATAATCTGACCGTTGGATCTGCCTGGTCAAAAATTCAAACCTCTCCTTGCGACGATGCGCACGTGCGAAGTGCAAGCGTCGTGCGGCGCTAAGCATAAAGCGCCTAATGCATGCTAATCGCCACGCATGCGCGTGCTCTTGTGCGAACGCGGCGGCTAGGCACACTCTTCTCTTATTATTGTTAAACAATAATAGAAGGTGAAAGGTTCTATATATAGCCTAGGCACTTTTTATTTTTACCAATGTGGGATTATTCATTTGCATATAAAACTTGAGAATAACTATTGCCTAAAAACCCAACCCAAAACTAAGAAATCAAATAAAGTTTTATTTTCTTTAAATTATTAAAATATTTATTATATTAATAATAAATATAATAATCCCCCACAAATTTCAAATAAAATAAAGACACTGGTACCGAAAATATGTGCATACCATGAAAGGTACCTTTTGGGTTTGAACCTTCACTTAGTGTAAACTTATCAAAGTCTTATCAGGGTGCACAGAGACCATAGTCTTGAACTGAGGACCCTATATGACATGACCGGATAAATAACACACATATATTTTTCTTAAGATCGAGTTTTCTATAAAGCAAGCACTATTATGGCCTTGTGCTTATACCCTGGTTTCATGAATGTTTTTTTGAGAAAAAGCATAATCTCATAGGAAGCGGCCGCACCTCCACATTCACATAGGTAAGTCCGTCAATATGTTTACGTAACAAACACATTAACATAAAATGTTAGACTTATTAAGAGTATGTACTCATCCTTCTCTTTGTCATTCTGATTCCAAGCACTTGACACCTGTCTTGGGATGGACATTTTAGCTAAATTAAAGTGCTTCTAATCATCACTCTCATGTCGTACTCTTCCATTGAACTTAAGGATTTGGTGAACAAATACTAAGTTGGATTTTTGACATAGGTGATCAACTATATGGTTTTAGTCCTATCCCGATAGATGTTTTCTTCACCAATTCTCTAGAAAGTCCTTTGGTAAATGGATCACCAAATTATTATTGGTCCGAATTGAGTCTATCCCAATTACTCCATCCTTGAGTAATTCTCTAACATAATGTGTCGAGACCAACATGTCTATTCTTACCATTATAAACTTTATTGTAGGCTTTTGCTCTCGTAGCCTCACTATCACAATTTATTGTAATAGGTGGCATAGGCTTTGGCCACAAAGGAATTTCAAGAGTAAATTTGAAGCCATTACGCCTCTTTGCCACAAGCCGTTAAGGCAATAAACTCGATTCCATTGTGGAATGAGTAATACATGTTTGCTTTTAGATCCCCATGAGATCAGACACCAAGAGTGAATACCCATCCACTCGTAGCCTTGGATTCATCTAATCAATTCCAACTTGCATCCTTTGTATCCTTCTAAAACATTAGGAAAATCAGAATAATGCAATCCATAATGTACACTTCCTTTTAAATATCTAAATACACGAGATATAGCATTCCAATGATCATGACATTGATTACTTGTATATCTACTTAATTTTCCAACTGCATATGCCAAGTCGGTGCCTAATGCGATTGCATTGCATACATCAAACTACCGATTACTCTAGCATATTCTAACTGATTTATAGATCTACCTTTATTATAAACAAGTTTGATGCTAGGATCATATGGTGTAGATGCAGGTTTACCATCTAAATGATTATATTTATTGAGAATTTTCTCTATGCAATGAGACTGGGTTAAAGTAAGCTCATTGTCATTTCTTACTATTTTGATTCCTAAGATGACATCAGCATTACCCATATCTTTCATATCAAAATTAGAAGAGAGAAAAGATTTAGTATCCATTATACTATCTAAATCAGTGCCAAATATAAGCATATCATCTACTTATAAACATATGATAACTCCATTATTTACAGAAAATTTACTATAAACACATTTATCAGATTCATTAATTTTGAAACCGTTAGAAACAATAACACTTTCAAATTTTTCATGCCATTGTTTAGTAGCTTGTTTTAAACCATAAAGAGATTTAATTAATTTACAAACTTTATGCTCCTGTCCGGTCATTACAAAACCTTCAGGTTGCTCCATATAAACTTCTTCTTCTAATTCACCATTTAAGAATGCAGTTTTTACATCCATTTGATGAATTGGTAAATGATAAATAGAAACAAGTGCTATTAAGATCCTAATAGTTGAAATTCTGGCTACTGGTGCATAAGTATCAAAAAAGTCAATACCTTCCTTTTGTCTAAATCCTTTTGCCACCAATCGGGCCTTAAACTTATCTATCGTTCCATCAGCTTTAAGTTTTCGTTTGAAAATCCATTTAAAACCTATAGGTTTAGATCCTACAGGAAGATCAACTAGTTTCCTTGTTTTATTACCCATTATAGATTCTATTTCATCATTTATTGCTTCCTTCCAAAAGCGATCTTCATGCATTTTATAGCCTCATTAAATGTTAATGGATCATTTTCAATATGAAAAGAAAATATGGTTTCCTTTACTTGTTCTGATCTTGTTCCCTCTACTACAAACATATAAAAATTCGAACCAAAAGTTTTTTCTTTTCGCACTCTTTTGCTTTTTCTGAGATCCGTGTTTTCCATATATTCAGAATTTATAAATAATTTTTCTTTATCGGAATTTTCATTAATTCTAGGAATAGAAGAAAAATAATGTTCATAAAATTCAGCATCTCTAGATTCAATTATACTATTTTGATCAATTGCACCCTTAGATTCAGTTACCAAAAATCTGTAGGCTTGACTGGTTAATGAGTATCCAATAAATACGCATTCAATGGCCCTATTACCTAATTTGGGTCTTTTAAGATCTGGTAATCTAACCAGAGCTCGACACCCCCACACTTTGAGATATTTAAGATTTGGTTTCCTTTTCTTCCATAACTCATAGGGAGTTATACTAGAACTCTTTTGTGGTACTCTATTTAAAAGATGACAAGCAGTGAGAAGTGCTTCACCCCATAAATTTAAATTTAAACCAGAGTTTAAAAGCATAGCATTTACCATTTCTATTAAAGTTCAATTTTTTCTTTCTGCTGTACCATTCTGTTGAGGAGTGTAAGGTCAAAATGTAACCCACATTTTCACAAAATTCACTAAAATCATTGGAAGTGTATTCTCCTCCTCTATCAGATTTTAAAGTTTTAATTTTAAAATTTAACTGATTTTCAACTTCTTCTTTATAAGCTTTAAATTTTCCTAAAGCTTCATCTTTATGTTTTAACAAATAAACATAAGTATATTTTGAATAGTCATCAATAAATGTTATAAAATATCTTTTTCCTCCTCTAGTTAAAATACTATTTAAATCACAAATATCAGAATGAATGAGTTCTAAAATATGAGATTTTCTTTCTACTTTATTGAAAGGTTTTCTAGTGATTTTAGTTTGAACGCAAATTCTACATTTATCATGAATATTTTTCTCGCATTTAGGAATTAATCCTAATTTTATCATAGAATTTAAACGATTAGCATTCACATGCCCTAATCTATCATGCCATAATGAAAGAGAATCAACAATATAAACGGAAGAAGGCATTTCATTGATTACATTCAATTTGAACATCCCATTACAGACATATCCTTTCCCCACAAATACACCACCCTTAGTGATTACAACTTTATCCGATTGAAAGACTAACTTGAAACCATGTTTATTGAGTAAACTGGTCGAGATCAGATTCTTACGAATCTCAGGAACATACAGTACATCAAGTAAGGGTCTTTATCAGAGGTCAATTTAAGATTGATTTTCCCTGAACCCTTGACCTTTGCAGTTGAAGCGTCCCCCATAAAGAGCTCTTGTCCATTTGTGTCCTCCGCATAGTTGGCAAAGGAAGATCGGCAGTTACAAACATGCCTAGTGGCACTAATCGATCCACCATTTTTTTCGCTTCCAACCATGTTGATTTCAAAATCATGGCGACAAACTTTTTCTTCACATTAGATTCTTTCTCCCTTTTGAAGTCTCAATCCTTTTTGAAGTTACCGGGTTTACCACGGTGATAACAACGCCCTTTTCTTTTTGGCCTGACCTTGGCTCTTAATTTTCTTGTTAGCCTTATCGAATTGAAGTTGCCTTTCCGCTTTCCATGTGATTTGGACGTACCAACCTCCACCATATGAGCCTTTGAAGTTAATTGAGATTGCTCATCTTTCTTCTTATCGCTAACACGAAGTTCATCTTCGACTCGAAGATGGTGGCACAACTCTTCAAACGAAAGTTCTTTCTTTTTATGTTTGAGAGTGTTTCAGTCCTTCCATGAGGCAATTTGTGGATAATTGCATGATTGTGAAAATGGGATCCATTTTTATGCCCTCTTGATTAATTTGACCGATAATATCATCTTATGAACTTGATCGAGAATCGGTTTATTATCATCATTTTAAAATCTAAATCTTGACTTACAATGAAGCTCTTTGTCTTGCATCTTTTATTTTGTACTTTGTCTCCAGCCTTCCAAAGTTCCATTGCAGAATGCTCGCACACATCAATCGAGAATTTGCTAGCATATTGAGAATGTGCCCTTCTACAGATATAATCATCTTGCTCCCATTTCGACGTTTATGAGCATTGGGAAGAGATTCTCCATCGAATCTTCAGTTCTGGTTTTGGAGTGGTTAGGACATAAGCAACTTTCAAAGTCGTCAATACGAATTGTATCTTCTGTTGCCATCTTCTGAAGTTGTTGCCGTCGAATCGCTCCAATTTGACGAAGTCGTGAGTCATCACTTTCAGATTTGAAGCCATTATAAAAGAGAATAGCGTTTTAAAATTGATAGATAAAGCAGAGAACAGAAATCCGAAAATGATGAAAAGGGCAAGAGAATTAGACTCGAGGCACGTAATCGTTGTCTTTAAATCGCTATTCGCTCCCTACTCGAGTAAATCTTCGAGTTTGCAAAAGGGTTCCAGCGAGACGTTTCCAGGATACAACGAGCCCAATCTCTTGGATGCGATCCGTTACTTTGCAACAGTAGAGAATTGCCCCAGAAAACTCAATCCGATGGAGTACCACCAAAAGAAGATAGCAAGAGGAATTCTCAAGTTTTATGCAAGGATTCCGATGGATTTCAGAGTGTTTGAATCTGTGTCCAAAGGCCTCCTTATATAGAAATTTCAATATGACTGTTGCACCAACAGTCATATTTTGGACGGCTCAGATCTTTCAAAGATCTCAACCGCTACATCCAACGGCTGCATGAAAGGTTGTAACTTTTTGAATTCAAATTCGAACGGTGATACACCTTTATAAGCGGTTATGAAACGGTTGTGTCCAACGGTCAACGTTTGACCAATCCGTTTGGCCCAATAGAACCAAATTGACCCGTTGAATAGTGGCCCATTAGGCCCGACCCAACCCACGAATAATCTGACCAGGCACAAAGCGCCAATGCGCCTAAACGCCAATCGCCACGCAAGACAGCGCATGCTGCAAAGTCTCTTATTATTGTTAAACAATAATAGAAGGTGAAAGGTTCTATATATAGCCTAGGCACTTTTTATTTTTACCAATGTGGGACTATTCATTTGCATATAAAACTTGAGAATAACTATTGCCTAAAAACCAAACCCAAAACTAAGAAATCAAATAAAGTTTTATTTTCTTTAAATTATTAAAATATTTATTATATTAATAATAAATATAACAATCCCCCACAAATTTCAAATAAAATAAAGACACTGGTACCGAAAATATGTGCATACCATGAAAGGTACCTTTTGGGTTTGAACCTTCACTTAGTGTAAACTTATCAAAGTCTTATCAGGGTGCACAGAGACCATAGTCTTGAACTGAGGACCCTATATGACATGATCGGATAAATAACACACATATATTTTTCTTAAGATTGAGTTTTCTATAAAGCTAGCACTATTATGGCCTTGTGCTTATACCCTGGTTTCATGAATGTTTTCTTGAGAAAAACCATAATCTCATAGGAAGCGGCCGCACCTCCACATTCACATAGATAAGTCTGTCGAATATGTTTCTGTAACCAAACACATTAACATAAAATGTTACAGACTTATTAAGAGTATGTAGTCATCCTTCTCTTTGTCATTACAGATTCCAAGCACTTGACACCTGTCTTGGGATGGACATTTTAGCTAAATTAAAGTGCTTCTAATCATCACTCTCATGTCGTACTCTTCCATTGAACTTAAGGATTTGGTGAACAAATACTAAGTTGGATTTTTGACATAGGTGATCAACTATATGGTTTTAGTCCTATCCCGATAGATGTTTTCTTTACCAATTCTCTAGAAAGTCCTTTGGTAAATGGATCAGCCAAATTATTATTGGTCCGAATTGAGTCTATCCCAATTACTCCATCCTTGAGTAATTCTCTAACATAACGGTGTCGTAGACCAATATGTCTATTCTTACCATTATAAACTTTATTGTAGGCTTTTGCTCTCGTAGCCTCACTATCACAATTTATTGTAATAGGTGGCATAGGCTTTGGCCACAAAGGAATTTCCAAGAGTAAATTTCGAAGCCATTCTGCCTCTTTGCCACATGCCGTTAAGGCAATAAACTCAGATTCCATTGTAGAATGAGTAATATATGTTTGCTTTTTAGATCCCCATGAGATCGCAGCACCACCGAGAGTGAATACCCATCCACTCGTAGCCTTGGATTCATCTGAATCTGAATTCCAACTTGCATCACTGTATCCTTCTAAAATATTAGGAAAACCAGAATAATGCAATCCATAATGTACAATTCCTTTTAAATATCTAAATACACGAGATATAGCATTCCAATGATCATGACATGGATTGCTTGTATATCTACTTAATTTTCCAACTGCATATGCCAAGTCAGGTCTAGTACAGTGCATTGCATACATCAAACTACCGATTACTCTAGCATAATCTAATTGATTTATAGATCTACCTTTATTATAAACAAGTTTGATGCTAGGATCATATGGTGTAAATGCAGGTTTACCATCTAAATGATTATATTTATTGAGAATTTTCTCTATTTAATGGGACTGGGTTAAAGTAAGCTCATTGTCGTTTCTTACTATTTTGATTCCTAAGATGACATCAACATTACCCATATCTTTCATATCAAAATTAGAAGAGAGAAAAGATTTAGTATCCATTATACTATCTAAATCAGTGCCAAATATAAGCATATCATCTACATATAAACATGTGATAACTCCATTATTTACAGAAAATTTACTATAAACACATTTATCAGATTCATTAATTTTGAAACCGTTAGAAACAATAACACTTTAAAATTTTTCATGCCATTGTTTAGGAGCTTGTTTTAAACCATAAAGAGATTTAATTAATTTACAAACTTTATGCTCCTGTCCGGTCATTACAAAACCTTCAGGTTGCTCCATATAAACTTCTTCTAATTCACCATTTAAGAATGCAGTTTTTACATCCATTTGATGAATTGGTAAATGATAAATAGAAGCAAGTGCTATTAAGATCCTAATAGTTAAAATTCTGGCTACTGGTGCATAAGTATCAAAAAAGTCAATACCTTCCTTTTGTCTAAATCCTTTTGCCACCAATCGGGCCTTAAACTTATCTATCGTTCCATCAGCTTTAAGTTTTCGTTTGAAAATCCATTTAAAAACTATAGGTTTATATCCTACAGGAAGATCAACTAGTTTCCATGTTTTATTACCCGTTATAGATTCTATTTCATCATTTATTGCTTCCTTCCAAAAAGCAGCATCTTGCGATTTTATAGCCTCATTAAATGTTAATGGATCATTTTCAATATGAAAAGAAAACATGGTTTCCTTTACTTGTTCTGATCTTGTTCCCTCTACTACAAACATATAAAAATTCGAATCAATTTTTTTTTCTTTTCGCACTCTTTTGCTTTTTCTGAGATCCGTGTTTTTTATATTTTCAGAATTTATAATTAATTTTTCTTTATCAGAATTTTCATTAATTCTAGGAATAGAAGAAAAATAATGTTCATAAAATTCACCATCTCTAGATTCAATTATACTATTTTGATCAATTGTACCCTTAGATTCAGTTACCAAAAATCTGTAGGCTTTACTGGTTAATGAGTATCCAATAAATACGCATTCAATGGCCCTATTACCTAATTTGGGTCTTTTAAGATCTGGTAATCTAACCAGAGCTCGACACCCCCACACTTTGAGATATTTAAGATTTGGTTTCCTTTTCTTCCATAACTCATAGGGAGTTATACTAGAACTCTTTTGTGGCACTCTATTTAAAAGATGACAAGCAGTGAGAAGTGCTTCACCCCATAAATTTAAATTTAAACCAGAGTTTAAAAGCATAGCATTTACCATTTCCATTAAAGTTCGATTTTTTCTTTCTGTTGTACCATTCTGTTGAGGAGTGTAAGGTGCAGTCGTAAAATGTACGACCCCCACATTTTCACAAAATTCACTAAAATCATTGGAAGTGTATTCACCTCCTCTATCAGATTTTAAAGTTTTAATTTTAAAATTTAACTGATTTTCAACTTCTTCTTTATAAGCTTTAAATTTTCCTAAAGCTTCATCTTTATGTTTTAACAAATAAACATAAGTATATTTTGAATAGTCATCAATAAATGTTATAAAATATCTTTTTCCTCCTCTAGTTAAAATACTATTTAAATCACAAATATCAGAATGAATGAGTTCTAAAATATGAGATTTTCTTTCTACTTTATTGAAAGGTTTTCTAGTGATTTTAGTTTGAACGCAAATTCTACATTTATCATGAATATTTTTCTCGCATCTAGGAATTAATCCTAATTTTATCATAGAATTTAAACGATTAGCATTCACATGCCCTAATCTATCATGCCATAATGAAAGAGAATCAACAATATAAACTAAGAAGGCATTTCATTGATTACATTCAATTTGAACATCCCATTACGTATATATCCTTTCCCCACAAATACACCACCCTTAGTGATTACAACTTTATCCGATTCAAAGATTTAACTTGAAACCATGTTTATTGAGTAAATGGTCGAGATCGATTCTTAATCTCGTGAACATACAAAGACATCGGTCAAAGTAAGGGTCTTATCGAGCCAATTTAAGATTGATTTTCCCCGAACCCTTGACCTTTGCAGTTGAGCGTTCCCCATAAAGAGCTCTTGTCCGTTTGTGTCCTCATAGTTGGCAAAGAAAGATCGGCAATTACAATCATGCCTAGTGGCACCGTAATCGATCCACCGTCTTTTTCGCTTCCAACCATGTTGATTTGAAATCATGGCTACAAACTTTTCTTCGGTCACATTCGCTGAGATTCTTTCTCCTTTCGTAAGCCTGCAATCCTTTTTGAAGTGACCGGGTTTACCACAGTGATAACAACTGCCCTTTTTCTTTTGGCCCTGATGACCTTGGCTCTTAATTTTCTTGTTAGCCTTATCAGAATTGAAGTTGCCTTTCCGCTTTCCATGTGATTTGGACGTTCCAACCTCCACCATATGAGCCTTTGAAGTTAATTGAGATTGCTCATCTTTCTTATCGCGAACACGAAGTTCATCTTCAACTCGAAGATGGTGGCACAACTCTTCAAACGAAAGTTCTTTCTTTTTATGTTTGAGAGTGTTTCTGCAGTCCTTCCATGAGGCAGGCAATTTGTGGATAATTGCATGATTGTGAAAAATGGGATCAATTTTCATGCCCTCTTGATTAATTTGACCGATAATATACTGAATCTCATGAACTTGATCGAGAATCGGTTTATTATCAGTCATTTTAAAATCTAAATACTGACTTACAATGAAGCTCTTTGTACTGGCATCTTTTATTTTGTACTTTGTCTCCAGCGCCTTCCAAAGTTCCATTGCAGACGGCATGCTCTGGTACACATCGAAGAGAGAATTTGCTAGCATATTGAGAATGTGCCCTTTACAGATATAATCATCTTGCTCCCATTTCTGACGTTTATGAGCATTGGCAAGAGATTCTCCATCAGAATCTTCAGGCTCCGCGGGTTTTGGAGTGGTTAGGACATAAGCAACTTTCAAAGTCGTAAATACGAAATGTATCTTCTGTTGCCATCTTCTGAAGTTGTTGCCGTCGAATCGCTCCAATTTGACGAAGTCGTGAGTCATCACTTTCAGATTTGAAGCCATTATAAAAGAGAATAACGTTTTAAAATTGTTAGATAAAGCAGAGAATAGAAATCCGAAAATGATGAAAAGGGCAAGAGAATTGGACTCGAGGCATGTAATCGTTGTCTTTAAAATGCTATTCGCTCCCTACTCGAGTAAATCTTCGAGTTTGCAAAAGGGTTCCTGCGAGACGTTTCCAGGATACAACGAGCCCAATCTCTTAGATGCGATCCGTTACTTTGCAACAGTAGAGGATCGCCCCAGAAAACTCAATCCGATGGAGTACCACCAAAAGAAGATAGCAAGAGGAATTCTCAAGTTTTATGCAAGGATTCCGATGGATTTTAGAGTGTTTAAAAATATGTCCTAAGGCCTCCTTATATAGAAATTTCAATATGACTGTTGGACCAACAGTCATATTTTGGACGGCTCAGATCTTTCAAAGATCTCAACCGCTACATCCAACGGTTGCATGAAAGGTTGTAACTTTTCGAATTCAAATTCGAACGGTGATACACCTCTATAAGCGGTTATGAAACGGTTGGGTCCAACGGTCAACATTTGACCAATCCGTTTGGCCCAATAGAACCGAATTGACCCGTTGAATAGTGGCCCATTAGGCCCGACCCAACCCACGAATAATCTGACCGTTGGATCTACCTGGTAAAAAATTCAAGCCTCTCCTTATGCGACGATTTACGCGCACGTGTAAGTGGCGCGCTTAAAGCGCCAATGCTTAAACGCCAATCACCACTCTTCTCTTATTATTGTTAAACAATAATAGAAGGTGAAAGGTTCTATATATAGCCTAGGCACTTTTTATTTTTACCAATGTGGGACTATTCATTTGCATATAAAACTTGAGAATAACTATTGCCTAAAAACCCAACCCAAAACTAAGAAATCAAATAAAGTTTTATTTTCTTTAAATTATTAAAATATTTATTATATTAATAATAAATATAATAATCCCCCACAAATTTCAAATAAAATAAAGACACTAGTACCGAAAATATGTGCATACCATGAAAGGTACCTTTTGGGTTTGAACCTTCACTTAGTGTAAACTTATCAAAGTCTTATCAGGGTGCACAGAGACCATAGTCTTGAACTGAGGACCCTATATAACATGACCGGATAAATAACACACATATATTTTTCTTAAGATCGAGTTTTCTATAAAGCAAGCACTATTATGGCCTTGTGCTTATACCCTGGTTTCATGAATGTTTTTTTGAGAAAAACCATAATCTCATAGGAAGCGGCCGCACCTCCACATTCACATAGGTAAGTCTGTCGAATATGTTTCTATACCCAAACACATTAACATAAAATGTTACAGACTTATTAAGAGTATGTACTCATCCTTCTCTTTGTCATTACCGATTCCAAGCACTTGACACCTGTCTTGGGATGGACATTTTAGCTAAATTAAAGTGCTTCTAATCATCACTGTCATGTCGTACTCTTCCATTGAACTTAAGGATTTGGTGAACAAATATTAAGTTGGATTTTTGACATAGGTGATCAACTATATGGTTTTAGTCCTATCCCGATAGATGTTTTCTTCACCAATTCTCTAGAAAGTCCTTTGGTAAATGGATCAGCCAAATTATTATTGGTCCGAATTGAGTCTATCCCAATTACTCCTTCCTTGAGTAATTCTCTAACATAACGGTGTCGTAGACCAATATGTCTATTCTTACCATTATAAACTTTATTGTAGGCTTTTGCTCTCGTAGCCTCACTATCACAATTTATTGTAATAGGTGGCATAGGCTTTGGCCACAAAGGAATTTCCAAGAGTAAATTTCGAAGCCATTCTGCCTCTTTGCCACATGCCGTTAAGGCAATAAACTCAGATTCCATTGTGGAATGAGTAATACATGTTTGCTTTTAGATCCCCATGAGATCGCAAGACCACCGAGAGTGAATACCCATCCACTCGTAGCCTTGGATTCATCTCAATCAATTCCAACTTGCATCATCAGATCCTTCTAAAACATTAGGAAAATCGAATAATGCAATCCATAATGTACACTTCCTTTTAAATATCTAAATACGAGATATAGCATTCCAATGATCATGACATGGATTACTTGTATATTTACTTAATTTTCCAACGCATATGCCAAGTCGTCTGCATACAAGGTCATTGCATACATCAAACTACCGATTACTCTAGCATATTCTAACTGATTTATAGATCTACCTTTATTATAAACAAGTTTGATGCTAGGATCATATGGTGTAGATGCAGGTTTACCATCTAAATGATTATATTTATTGAGAATTTTCTCTATGCAGTGAGACTGGGTTAAAGTAAGCTCATTGTCGTTTCTTACTATTTTGATTCCTAAGATGACATCAGCATTACCCATATCTTTCATATCAAAATTAGAAGAGAGAAAAGATTTAGTATCCATTATACTATCTAAATCAGTGCCAAATATAAGCATATCGTCTACTTATAAACATATGATAACTCCATTATTTACAGAAAATTTACTATAAACACATTTATCAGATTCATTAATTTTGAAACCGTTAGAAACAATAACACTTTCAAATTTTTCATGCCATTGTTTAGGAGCTTGTTTTAAACCATAAAGAGATTTAATTAATTTACAAACTTTATGCTCCTGTCCGGTCATTACAAAACCTTCAGGTTGCTCCATATAAACTTCTTCTTCTAATTCACCATTTAAGAATGCAGTTTTTACATCCATTTGATGAATTTGTAAATGATAAATAGAAGCAAGTGCTATTAAGATCCTAATAGTTGAAATTCTGGCTACTGGTTCATAAGTATCAAAAAAGTCAATACCTTCCTTTTGTCTAAATCCTTTTGCCACCAATCGGGCCTTAAACTTATCTATCGTTCCATCAGCTTTAAGTTTTCGTTTGAAAATCCATTAAAAACCTATAGGTTTAGATCCTACAGGAAGATCAACTGGTGTGACAGCCCGGATTTCGGCACCCCGAAACCCGTGCTATCAGCACGATCATCTTGATCGTGCCCTTTAGCTAAGCACGGAACACTGGTATATCAAGCATCAAAAGTACTATAAATGAAATTGCGAAATTTAAATCTATATTAATTAACTTCCCAAAAGACAGTTCTACCCTCATGCCTCTGCATGAATGGAGAACCGATCCGAACCATCGATGATAGCCATCATCACGGATGGTTCGTCCCAAAAGAGAAATCCCAACTCCTTATATACATGATTTTAAACAGAATCAAGGCTTGACATACCAAGCCGTACAAAACCTCTCCAAAAATCCCTCAAAGTGGCACAACGGAGTCCTCTAGAAGAAGTCCTCTGGAGGTGGCTCCAACTTGTCCCCGGCCGCAAGGTCCGACTCGCCGGGATCAGCGTCTCCTGAAGCCTCGGCAACTGCTAATAGTGGACCTGCGACGTATAGTCTATAGGGTGAGCTACATCCTAGCTCAATAGGAAACGAACACAGTTGAACATATAAATTATGACTCACATATATTCCATGATATGCTATGCATGATGTGTCTATCGGTTATTAATAAAAGCAGTTAAAAGCATTTCGTTTCTTGTTGATTACTTATATTTTCATTTACTCATGAATGATCTTTGAAAAGGCCTAAAGCAAAACTTAAACTTTCAACTTAAGTAATCCCCGAGCAATATAGCATCGAGCCCCGATGAGATACCCATCATCGTCATCTATATAGACAGTTTTAACCGTATTCCCTGGGAATACCAATAGTACCCAATCCCCTTTCCCCTGGGGATTGGTGGCAGGGTTTCACTTGTCTCAATCAACACCCCTGGGGTGTGCTTACTATGTACGGATAAGCCTCGACCTGGCCCTACGGTTTTTAGCATACCGTATCGGTCACGGATATCCTGTGTCGATCGTGGATATCCCGCCCGTCGATGGGGTACCCTATCAAACCTCAAATAACAAAATATCGTGCCTTACATATAGTTATTCACCGTGTAATTGTGCTATCTTATATCGGTTAGGCCCTATCAAACATGATTCAATCCTTGGATACATCCACAGGATGTATCCATTTACTACATCACACACGATGCTCTTTATCTCTTTACTTCTTCATCCCACGGGATGGCTCATTAGTTACTCTTATGAATGTCTGACACACACACTTTTCACAATTCGTTAAGCAGTAAGATATTCGGATTGAACTCTATAACACTACATACATGCTCTTGTAAAATAAGGTACATGTTCAAGGTGTTTCCTACCTCAAGTCTTCATTTGATCAATGCATCAAGGTCCCACGTGGCTCCTTGGTCCTACGTACCACCTATGGTACCACATAACAGGTGAAAACACATCACAAGGGATGCAATAAAGAAGGTATAAGATCCTCCAAGAATCTTAAAGTCAAACCAAAAGTCAACATAATTTATGTCAGTCGATTAATCGAACTCCAAAATCGATTAATCGAATCTGATTCGATTAATCGATTTCCAAAATCGATTAATCGAAGGTCAATATCGATTAATCGAAGCAATTTCGATTAATCGAAATTCTCCTTTTTCGCAAAGTCGATTCTCGATTGAAATGAAGTTTTCATTAATCGAAATTCTTCTTTTCGCAAAGTAATTTCACTGTTCGAACAGTCGAGTTTTCATTCGATTAATCGAATCCAATTTCGATTAATCGAAATTCTTCTTTTCGCAAGGTAGACTCTCAGTTCGAACAGTCGAGTTTCACAAGTTGATTAATCGATTCCAAATCGATTAATCGAAAACTAAAATCGATTAATCGAAATCCCATTTCGATTAGTCGATTTTTCCTTAAGTCATTTCCTCCAACCCCGGGTCCTTTGGAGGTTCTCAGTCGATTAATCGATCCCCAAATCGATTAATCGAAATCCAAAGTCGATTGATCGAAATTAAGTTCGATTAATCGAAATCGGGGTCCTCTGACTTTTCAACTTCCTGGCCAATTTTGATTAATCGAAACCTAATTTCGATTAATCGAAATTGTCGGTCAAACCTTTTCATTGTTCTTCCTAATCTTCTTCCACACTTTTTCTTCTATTTTTCTAAGCCATTATCCTAAGATTTAAACTATTTTCAACTACCATTTAGCCTCTATAATCTATGCATTTGATTTACAAAATTTTACCTTGAATCAATCTCAAATTGATTTCAGATCTAGGGTTGGAAGGCTAGGGTTCCAGCTTTAGCTTTTCAGCGAATCCCTCATGTCGAATCCGACGTTTATTGCTTGAATCTCCCTTCCTCAACTAGCCTTTACTCCTTGCATTAATCACTCTTTTTACTCTCTCTCTCTTCTTTACTCTCCTTCAACAACTCAAAAACACCCATTTAGGGTTATTAAACCCTTTTATCCTATTCTTCATTTGTGTGTTGAGCACATACACCGCGGTAGGTGTATGCGACTTCCTATTTACAACACACACCACGAAATCACTCAAACTATCACATCTCGTCCGTTCATTACATCCTATGCTAACTCTTGATCTCCTGATTGGTCAAACTTGTGATCAATCGGGCACGGATCCTGAGGTCATAGTTTTGCGTGATTTTTCGGGTTATTACATCCTCCCCACCTTGGGAATTTTCGTCCTCAAAAATAATCCAAGGTTTGTCGGTATGGTCTCTCACTCTATCCCCCCCCCGCACTTTCAGGTGAGGTGGTTCAATTGACTCATACGTATTTAAGTAGGTACTATCATAAGCATAGAACTCAAACATTGATGAAGGCAAACAATTGTCATAAAAATTAGGATTTTCTATTAAGATCAAAGTTTATACAATGAATAAAGTGGCATACAAGATATACATGAAATGTAATATATGATGATACAAAATACAATATAAGACTCATGCAGGCCCCTCGCTACTGATCCGTGCGTGGCGTGGTGGTCTGTAGAGCCTGGCTCTGCTGTGGTGGCGGCTAGGCCTTTGGTGGGTGGTCATTTGCGTCACAAGGCCCTGGTAGGCGGAGTAGATGTGGATGTGGAAGGAGCCGCGTCTGTAGTGGTGGGATGGAAGACGGGTCCTCTATGGAAGGCGGTGCGTCCAGCCGTCCACTCCTCCTCCTGGGCGAGGTAGCGGCGGTAGTCGGTCGGGTAGATGTGGCGGAGTGTGTGGAACATCAAAAAGTCCATCCGCCGGTTCATCCGGACGTTGTTGGCCTCCATCTGAGCCAACACGTCCTCGATGGTAGGACCGGTGGAGGCGGCGCGCGGTAGGATGAGGTGAGGTGGGTGGCGCGGAGTGGGCGGTGGTGTCGGTGTGAGGCTGTGAGAGGTGGCCTCTCCACGGATGGCTCGGCCGGCAGTGTGCCACCCAGGTGGGTCTCGAGGTGGTGGGGGTGGTGGCGGTGCTACTGCTGCTGCTACTGCTGCGGCTGCTGCTGCTGGGGCGGGAGCGGGACCCGGAGCCGGTAGGGTCCGCTTTAGCAAATTATAACTACGGGCCCATGAAGACCTAGAGAATGTCTTCACGCAGTCTGTAGCCCTCTCTTCATGCGGAGAGACGGCGTAAGATGCATCGTTGGAGTAGCACTCCAACATGCTCGATATGAGGCGAGCATAAGGCATCTTTTCTTTGGGCCGTAGGTTGCCCTTCATCAGCTTCCCCTTTATGTATCTCATCCCCTCAAGGATGAGCATGGTGGCATCAAACCACCGGCCACAGAAGGCCGAGTAAAGTGCCTGCTGCACCTTCTCCACGCGCTCGGTGTCGTGGCGCATAGGGTACAAATTACACTTGACCACCGAGTCAAGCATCCACATATATGGTGGAAGGTCAACCCTCTTGATGGAGGAGCCCGACCCCTTCTTGCCGTTGGTCATGTGGGTCATGACCTCTTCAAAACGGGGTTCCTCCTCAAAAGGTGGAAACAGGGTAGTCTCGGGGGTGAACTCGAGGTAACACTCGAGTACCTCGTGGATGTGGCGACGAGTGATCGTGTATAGACGACCCTCGATCTTGGTTATTATGCACTCATCGGTAGGGCCGTCTACGAGCCCTTGGTAGAATAATCTCACCAATCTAGGGTAGTAGGAACCCCGGATTGGTTTGAGAAGGTTGCCGAGGCCGGCGTTAGTTAGGTAGTTTCGAGCCCATTGGGTCTCGCCCGGCACATCGGGATCGGTGAAAAGGGTAGGGTCGATGATGTATTCGACCTCAAAGGTCTTTGCCGTCCACCATTCGTTTGGTTGTTCGACATTGGTGGGTGGTGGTGGCATGGGGGTGGATTCGCGGGAAGACTCGCGCGTAGACGCGCTCGTCGAACCGGAGGTGGTCTCCGATTCCGACGGTGATGGAGTCCTCACCGGCGATGGGGTAGGTGGTGGTGGTGCGGCGTTCTTACGCCTAACCGGTAGCTTGGAGGTTGCCTTCTTCGAAGACAATCGGGTTTTAGGCGGCATGGTTTGTGAAATACAAAAAAAATCTAGGGTTTCCTTAATTCAAATTGAAAAGACAACACAAATTTAGGGTTTACCGTGGAGTTTCGATCTAAAATTGGCGGTCTTGGTCCGGAATCGACGAAAGAAACCCCAAAAACCCTAGCTGTCTTGACCGGTTGGAGAAGAGGAAGGAGAAAGAGGAATGGCGCCCGAGTTTAAGAATTTCGAATGGGTACCAAAACCCTAACTCCAATATATATAGCCCGCGGCTCGATTAATCGAAATCCAGAATCGATTAATCGAGATTCAAAATTAGGTTAAGCCGCGTAAAATCGATTAATCGATTTCCCAAATCGATTAATCGAAAGTCAAATTCGATTAATCGAAACCATTTAGATTAATCGAAAACATTTCGATTAATCGAAATCGTGTCTGTTTAAAATTTTAAAATTTTGAGCTCACTGGCGCGAGCCAGTCGATTAATCGAAATCCATTTCGATTAATCGAAATTCCAAAATCGATTAATCGAGTTTCACTTCGATTAATCGAAATCGTGTAGTAACTTCTCAATTTCCAGAATTCTTTAAATAATCGATTAATCGAAATTCATTTCGATTAATCGAAACTTCAAAATCGATTAATCGAAACTATCTTCGATTAATCGAATTGTCTATGTGTATTCAATTTTCTTCCAATCTCTTAAGTAAATCGATTAATCGAAAATCTAATTCGATTAGTCGAATTTTCCAAAATCGATTAATCGATCCTAATTCGATTAATCGAGATCATAATTCGATCAATCGAAATTGCATTCTATGTGTATTCATATTCTAATTTTCATTTCCAGTCACTGGCACATGCCAGTCGACTAATCGAACAAAATCGATTAATCGAAATTCCAAATCGATTAATCGATTTGAAATTCGATTAATCGGTTTTGCCCAATTTCTACAGAATTTCAATCTCTTTCTTTCTTTTACTATTTTTGACAATTTATGACAGATTGGATCAAAATTTCCATTGAATTACAAGCATAGTGGAGATTGCACAAACATGTTTGTGATTTACATTGAATTCTCACGTCGTTGGAAACAAGGCTGGATATTGTTCTCTCACATCGGCCTCTCGTTCCCAAGTAGCCTCTTCTTTAGGATGGTTGTTCCACCGAACAAGCACTAAGGGAATCACTTTAGTGCGCAGTACTTGTACTTTTCGATCCAAAATTTCCACTGGTTCCTCTATCATGCTCATGTCCTCACACATCTCTATAGGTTGCTTTCCTAACACATGAGATGGATCATTCACGTACTTCCTGAGCATCGATATGTGGAAAACATTATGTACTCGATCAAACAGCAGTGGTAAACCAATGCGATATGCAACTTCACCTACTCGTCCCAAAATTTCAAATGGTCCAACATAACGTGGGCTTAACTTCCCTCTCTTGCCAAATCTCATTACACCTTTCATAGGTGATACTTTTACAAACACGTGCTCGCCCACTTTATAGTCAACACTAGTCCGCTTCATATCGGCGTAACTTTTCTGCTCACTACCTTTGTCTTCAACCTTTCTCTGATAATTCGGACGACGGTAGCATTATCTTCAAGTAGTTTCGGTCCTAATACAAATTTCTCACCTGTTTCCTCCCAATTGAGAGGTGACTTGCATCGTCGTCCATACAGAGCTTCATACGGTGCCATGCCAATGCTCGTTTGAAAACTGTTATTATATGCGAACTCGAGCATCGGTAGATACTCATCCCAGTATCCTTGCATATCAAGCATGCACGCCCTGAGCATGTCTTCTATCACTTGATTTACTCGCTCGTCTGCCCATCAGTTTGAGGATGGAAAGCTGAACTAAAGTCTAGCCGTGTTCCCATTCCTTCTTGAAATTTCTTCCAAAACTTGGACGTATATAGTGGATCACGATCTGGAACTATGCTGCTTGGAATACCATGTAATCTTACAATCTCCTTCATGTATAAATCTGCCAATCTTCCTGCTGTATATGTAGTATTGTACGGCAAAAAGTGCGCTGATTTGGTCAATCGGTCTACGACGACCCAAATGGCATTGTGTCTCTTGGCAGTACGGGGTAATCTAACAATGAAATCCATTGAGATCGGTTGCAATAGTCCAACAGGATGTCTATGATCAACCTTCACCTGCTGACAAGTCAAACATCGTGACACATACTCGGCCACGTCTTGTTTCAGTCCTCTCCACCAGTAGTTCTTTCTCAAATCTTGGTACATTTTGGTGCTACCAGGGTGGATAGCATAATTTGACTTATGGGCCTCATCAAGAATCGTTTGTCTTAGATCGGCATTGTCCGGAATGCAGAGACGGCCTTTAAACAATAAAGAACCATCTTCTTTAACCGAGAAGTCCGACCTGATGCCTTCACTCACGTCTTGATGAATCTTTGTCAATGTCGGATCTTTCATCTGTAGATCGTGGATATGTTTAAATATCACTGGCTTTACTGATATGTTAGCCAAAAAGGATCCGGTGTCCTTCGACTCAATGTTCGCATCATAGAGTGCCAGGTCTTCTAATAATTTCCATCGGTGCATACCCAAAATCAAAGAAGCTAACTGAGCTGAACCCTTTCGACTCAATGGATCGGCTACAACATTTGCCTTGCCTGGATGGTATTGTATGGAGCAATCGTAATCCTTGAGGAATTCCATCCATCTGCGCTGTCTCATGTTGAGTTCTTTCTGTGTAAACAGATATCGGAGGCTCTTATGATCGGTGAAAATTTCGAAGGTCTCACCATACAAGTAATGTCTCCAAATCTTCAGCGCAAAAATGACTGCTGCCAGTTCCAAGTCATGAGTCGGGTAATTTTTCTCGTGTTCTTTCAACTGTCTTGATCCGTAAGCTATCACCTTCTTGTGTTGGTTGAGCACACAACCTAGGCCATTGTATGACGCGTGTCGTGACAGCGTATCCTCCATCACTCAAGGAATCGCTAATACTGGAGCTGAAGTGAGTCTCGTTTTGAGTTCTTGAAAACCCTTCTCGCATGCCTCACTCCACTCAAACCTTGAATCTTTTCGTGTCAGCTTTGTGAGAGGTCCCGATATCTTTGAAAACCCCTCAACGAAACGTCGATAATAGCCTGCTAAGCCCAGAAAACTTCGGACATCGGTCACTGTCTTTGGTTGCTCCCATTTAACTACTGCTTCTATCTTTGTTGGATCCACAGTGACACCATGCTTTGAGACGACATGTCCCAAAAAGCTAACTTCTTCCAACCAAAACTCACACTTGCTGAGTTTGGCGTACAATTGGTGTTCACGTAGCGTCTGTAGAGCAATCCCCAAATGTTCTTCGTGTTCCGTCTTGGATTTGGAGTATATCAGTATATCATCAACAAATACTACAACGCAGGAGTCCAAGTGTGGTTTAAACACTCGGTTCATCAGATCCATAAACGACGCCGGAGCATTCGTCAATCCAAACGGCATCACTAGGAATTCATAGTGTCCATACCGTGTCCGGAAAGCTGTTTTATGAATGTCCTCAGCTTTGACTCGCAACTGTTGATACCCAGATCTCAGGTCGATCTTGGAAAAATACTTTGCTCCTTGCAATTGGTCGAATAGATCGTCTATTCTAGGCAAAGGGTAGCGGTTCTTCACAGTGAGTTTGTTCAATTGTCGATAGTCAATGCATAACCGCATTGACCCATCCTTCTTCTTGACAAACAAGACCGGTGCTCCCCATGGAGATACACTTGGTCTAACAAACCCCTTGTCCATAAGCTCTTGTAGTTGTTCCTTTAATTCCTTTAACTCAGCAGGTGCCATTCTATAAGGTGCTTTTGAAATAGGCTCCGTTCCTGGTGCTAAGTCAACGGCGAATTCCACTTCTCTTTCTGGAGGTAATCTAGGCAATTCTTCTGGAAACACGTCAGCGAAGTCTCGCACAACCGCTATCTTAGAAATGACGTTCTTTTCTTCCTTGTCCTCCTTTAAGAAAGCTAAGTATCCACTGCAACCCTTTCTGATCATTTTCTCGGCCCTCACTGCTGAGATGAGTGGCACAGATGACGACCTCACTCCTTGAAACCGAAATGATCTTCTTGTGTTGGGTCTGAAAATAACTACCTTGTTCTTGCAATCGACGGTTGCACAATGCTGCGCCAACCAGTCCATGCCAAGGATCACATCAAACCCTTGCATGTCTAACAGTATCAACTTTGCTTCTAGTTCATGCACCTCTAAGTCTCGAACTTCTACAATGATGGATTTGCAAGCTAACTCCGTGTCTACTAACTCTCCAGTCGGAATAGACACAGATAGGACGAAATCCAACGTCTCTGGAACAATCTTCATCTTCTTAGCGAAACGTGGAGTGACGAATGAGTGGGTAGACCCGGGGTCTATCAACACTCGAGCGTCATATCCACCGAAACATCCTTTTTCATATATATTTAGAGTACCTATAGTATACATACATACAATAATTTACCCATCAATTTACACTCTTAATTTACATACAGCTTTTTGTATTGAGAAAAGAATCTATAAAATTTCTAATTCATGCTCCTTCTCTATCTAAGATCTTAATGAAATGAAAATTTTCTTTAATTTTAAAAAGGGTCTCACCTTGGATGACGTCATGCACGTTCCCTGCTTCCTGAGCAGTGACTGCATAGGCTCTCCCCTGGACGATCGGTTTCCTTGCTTGAATTGGTCGTGGTGCTGCAACTGAAACCGTCTTTCTCTTATCCGTCTCGGGGCAATCCTTGATCAAGTGGCCCACCTTGCCACATCGGAAACAACCCCTAGTTCCCGATCTACAGTCCACCGTCCTATGAGGCTTGCCACACTTTGCTAAGTCTCCCAGGTGGACGACAAGATCTGAGAACCACTGTAATAGTGGCGCCAGTAGACATGGCAGGGCTCTCATAGCGAATAGGTCTCCCCGACGCAAGCAATGGAAACCTCTGTTGGTGTTGTTGTTGTTGCGCCGGTCTTCCGAAACCCCCTTGGAACTGTGGTCTCTGATTCTGGGCCATGAACCTCGGCTTTTTGTTCACCGATTCGTAGTGCCCCGACCTTCCTTGTTCAATTCCTCCTCTCTATTGCTCCCTCTGTCGATATCTATTTGTGTTCTCCTCTTCAACCACTAGTGCTTTGCTCATGACCTCTTCATAGGTCCTCAGCTGAAATGGAGCTACGCCTCCCCTAACCTCAGGCTTCAAACCTTGCTGAAATCTCTTGGACTTCATCACCTCAGTAGCGACGTAGTCCGGAGCAAAACGGGCAAGTCGTAGAAACTCTACCCCGTATTCTCTCACTGTCATTCTCCCTTGTACTAACTGCAAAAATTGTATCTCAAGCTGGTTCCTCACCACTTATGGAAAATATTGTTTGTCGAACTCCTCAACAAACTCCTCCCAAGTCCAAGGCAACTCTGGGGTCTCCTGAGCCCGAGTCCGTATCACGGACTTCCACCAAGGCCCAGCCTCCCCATCCAACATGTAAGCTGCCCATCTTACACTCTCATCTTCCATGCAAGTTAGCACGCTAAAGACTTTCTCCATCTCCATCAACCAGTTCTCAGCGGCCATTGTGTCCGCCTGCCCAGAAAATGAAGGAGGTCTCATCTTCCTAAACTCTGTAAATGATGAGGGCATAGGCAACGCAGGTCCTACAGGTGGTGTAGGTGGCTGCTGTTCTCTTGACGCATGAGCTGCAAAGGATGCGGCTTGTTGTGCCATGGCAGCTGCCATCGTCTCCATAGTGTGCATCATCCTTTGTCGCTCCTCTCTATCTTCTTGTCTTTCTCTCAATCTTTCTTGCTCTCTTAGATCTTGATCCTGATGATCTCGATCTTCTTCATCCCCTTGTCTACTACTACTGCCCCCTGGGGCCTCAGTACCTCCTAAAGGCACTCTATTGGTAGGAGAGATGTAACCATCTCCACTACGTAGACTCCTCTGCTGGCCTCCCCTTGGTCGGCCTCTTCCTCTAGACGACATTTTGCGGCTGCATTTGAAACTAAAGTTTCGTTAGCAGAAGCCCCTATGTTCTGACGAAAGAACCCTTGTCAGAATTGAAAAAAAGAAAATGCTTTGATACCAACTGTGACAGCCCGGATTTCGGCACCCCGAAACCCGTGCCATCAGCACGATCATCTTGATCGTGCCCTTTAGCTAAGCACGGAACACTGGTATATCAAGCATCAAAAGTACTATAAATGAAATTGCGGAATTTAAATCTATATTAATTAACTTCCCAAAAGACAGTTCTACCCTCATGCCTCTGCATGAATGGAGAACCGATCCGAACCATCGATGATAGCAATCATCACGGATGGTTCGTCCCAAAAGAGAAATCCCAACTCCTTATATACATGATTTTAAACAGAATCAAGGCTTGACATACCAAGCCGTACAAAACCTCTCCAAAAATCCCTCAAAGTGGCACAACGGAGTCCTCTAGAAGAAGTCCTCTGGAGGTGGCTCCAACTCGCCGCAAGGTCCGACTCATGGGATCGCCTCTCAAGCCTCGAATCGCTAATAGTGGACTGCGACGATATAGTCTATAGGGTGAGCTACATCCTAGCTCAATAGGAACGAACATGCTTGAACATATAAATTATGACTCACATATATTCCATGATATGCATGATGATTGTTAATGAAACAGTTAAAAAGCATTTCGTTTTACTGTTGATTACTTATATTTTCATTTACTCATGAATGATGCTGAAAAGGCCTAAAGCAAAACTTAAACTTTCAACTTAAGTAATCCCCGAGCAATATAGCATCGAGCCCCGATGAGATACCCATCATCGTCATCTATATAGACAGTTTTAACCGTATTCCCTGCGAATACCAATAGTACCCAAGCCCCTTTCCCCTGGGGATTGGTGGCGGGGTTTCACTTGTCTCAATCAACACTCCTGGGGTGTGCTTACTATGTATGGATAAGCCTCCGCACTGGCCTACGGTTTCGCCGCCGTATCGGTCACGGATATCCTGCCGTGTCAGTCGTGGATATCCCGCCACGTCGATGGGGTACCCTATCAAACCTCAAATAACAAAAATATCGGTGCCTTACATATAGTTATTCACCGTGTAATTGTGCTATCTTATATCAGTTAGGCCCTATCAAACATGATTCAATCCTTGGATACATCCCTGGGATGTATCCATTTACTTGCATCACACCTGATGCTTTTATCTCTTTACTTCTTCATCCCCTGGGGATGGCTCATTAGTTTACTCTTATGAATGTCACACACACACACTTTTCACAATTCTTTAAGCAGTAAAATATTCGAATTGAACTCTATATCACTACATACATGCTCTTGTAAAATAAGGTACATGTTCAAGGTGTTCCCTACCTCAAGTCTTCATTTGATCAATGCATCAAGGTCCCACGTGGCTCCTTGTGCACAAGTCCACACGTACCACCTATGGTACCACATAACAGGTGAAAACACATCACAAGGGATGCAATAAAGAAGGTATAAGATCCTTCAAGAATCTTAAAGTCAAACCAAAAGTCAACATAATTTATGTCAGTCGATTAATCGAACTCCAAAATCGATTAATCGAATCTGATTCGATTAATCGATTTCCAAAATCGATTAATCGAAGGTCAATATCGATTAATTGAAGCAATTTCGATTAATCGAAATTCTCCTTTTCGCAAAGTCCATTCTCAGTTCGAACAGTCGAGCTTTCATTCGATTAATCGAATCCAATTTCGATTAATCGAAATTCTTCTTTCCGCAAAGTAATTTCACTGTTCGAACAGTCGAGTTTTCATTCGATTAATCGAATCCAATTTCGATTAATCGAAATTCTTCTTTTCGCAAGGTAGACTCTCAGTTCGAACAGTCGAGTTTCACAAGTTGATTAATCGATTCCAAATCGATTAATCGAAAACTAAAATCGATTAATCGAAATCCCATTTCGATTAGTCGATTTTTCCTTAAGTCATTTCCTCCAACCCCTGGGGTCCACTGGAGGTTCTCAGTCGATTAATCGATCCCCAAATCGATTAATCGAAATCCAAAGTCGATTAATCGAAATTAAGTTCGATTAATCGAAATCGGGGTCCTCTGACTTTTCAACTTCCTGGCCAATTTCGATTAATCGAAACCTAATTTCGATTAATCGAAATTGTCAGATTCAAATTTCTTTGTTTCTTCCTAATCTTCTTCCACACTTTTTCTTCTATTTTTCTAAGCCATTATCCTAAGATTTAAACTATTTTCAACTACCATTTAGCCTCTATAATCTATGCATTTGATTTACAAAATTTTACCTTGAATCAATCTCAAATTGATTTCAGATCTAGGGTTGGAAGGCTAGGGTTCCAGCTTTAGCTTTTCAGCGGATCCCTCGTGTCGAATCCGGCATTTATTGCTTGAATCTCCCTTCCTCAACTAGCCTTTACTCCTTGCATTAATCACTCTTTTTACTCTCTCTCTCTTCTTTACTCTCCTTCAACAACTCAAAAACACCCATTTAGGGTTATTAAACCCTTTTATCCTATTCTTCATTTGTGTGTTGAGCACATACACCGCGGTAGGTGTATGCGACTTCCTATTTTCAACACACACCACGAAATCACTCAAACTATCACATCTCGTCCGTTCATTACATCCTATGCTAACTCTTGATCTCCTGATTGGTCAAACTTGTGACCAATCGGGCACGGATCCCGAGGTCATAGTTTTGCGTGATTTTTTGGGTTATTACAACTAGTTTCCTTGTTTTATTACCCATTATAGATTCTATTTCATCATTTATTGCTTCCTTCCAAAAAACAGTATCTTGCGATTTTATAGCCTCATTAAATGTTAATGGATCATTTTCAATATGAAAAGAAAATATGGTTTCCTTTACTTGTTCTGATCTTGTTCCCTCTACTACAAACATATAAAAATTCGGACCAAAAGTTTTTTCTTTATGCACTCTTTTGCTTTTTCTGAGATCCGTGTTTTCTATATTTTCAGAATTTATAATTAATTTTTCTATATCGGAATTTTCATTAATTCTAGGAATAGAAGAAAAATAATGTTCATAAAATTCAGCATCCCTAGATTCAATTATACTATTTTGATCAATTGCACCCTTAGATTCAGTTACCAAAAATCTGTAGGCTTTACTGGTTAATGAGTATCCAATAAATACACATTCAATGGCCCTATTACCTAATTTGGGTCTTTTAAGATCTGGTAATCTAACCAGAGCTCGACACCCCCACACTTTGAAATATTTAAGATTTGGTTTCCTTTTCGTCCATAACTCATAGGGAGTTATACTAGAACTCTTTTGTGGCACTGTATTTAAAAGATGACAAGCAGTGAGAAGTGCTTCACCCCATAAATTTAAATTTAAACCAGAGTTTAAAAGCATAGCATTTACCATTTCTATTAAAGTTCGAATTTTTCTTTTCATTGCCATTACATTCGTTGAGGAATGTAAGGTGCAACAGAAAATGTAATGACCCCACATTTTCACAAAATTCACTAAAATCATTGGAAGTGTATTCTCCTCCTCTATCAGATTTTAAAGTTTTAATTTTAAAATTTAACTGATTTTCAACTTCTTCTTTATAAGCTTTAAATTTTTCTAAAGCTTCATCTTTATGTTTTAACAAATAAACATAAGTATATTTTGAATAGTCATCAATAAATGTTATAAAATATCTTTTTCCTCCTCTAGTTAAAATACTATTTAAATCACAAATATCAGAATGAATGAGTTCTAAAATATGAGATTTTCTTTCTACTTTATTGAAAGGTTTTCTAGTGATTTTAGTTTGAACGCAAATTCTACATTTATCATGAATATTTTTCTCGCATTTAGAAATTAATCCTAAATTTATTATAGAATTTAAACGATTAGCATTCACATGCCCTAATCTATCATGCCATAATGAAAGAGAATCAACAATATAAACGGAAGAAGGCATTTCATTGATTACATTCAATTTGAACATCCCATTACAGACATATCCTTTCCCCACAAATACACCACCCTTAGTGATTACAACATTATCCGATTGAAAGACTAACTTGAAACCATGTTTATTGAGTAAACTGGTCGAGGTCAGATTCATACGAATCTCAGGAACATACAATACATCGGTCAAAGTAAGGGTCTTATCAGAGGTCAATTTAAGATTGATTTTCCCTGAACCCTTGACCTTTGCAGTTGAAGCGTTCCCCATAAAGAGCTCTTGTCCATTTGTGTCCTCCGCATAGTTGGCAAAGAGAGATCGGCAGTTACAAACATGCCTAGTGGCACCAGAATCGATCCACCAGTCTTTTTCGCTTCCAACCATGTTGATTTCGAAAATCATGGCGACAAACTTTTCTTCGGTCACATTCGCTTGAGATTCTTTCTCCCTTTTCAGAAGTCTGCAATCCTTTTTGAAGTGACCGGGTTTACCACAGTGATAACAACTGCCCTTTTTCTTGTGGCCCTGATGACCTTGGCTCTTAATTTTCTTGTTAGCCTTATCAGAATTGAAGTTGCCTTTCCGCTTTCCATGTGATTTGGACGTACCAACCTCCACCATATGAGCCTTTGAAGTTAATTGAGATTGCTCATCTTTCTTATCGCGAACACGAAGTTCATCTTCAACTCGAAGATGGTGGCACAACTCTTCAAACGAAAGTTCTTTCTTTTTATGTTTGAGAGTGTTTGCGATCCTTCCATGAGGCAGGCAATTTGTGGATAATTGCATGATTGTGAAAAATGGGATCCATTTTTATGCCCTCTTGATTAATTTGACCGATAATATACTGAATCTCATGAACTTGATCGAGAATCGGTTTATTGTCAGTCATTTTAAAATCTAAATACTGACTTACAATGAAGCTCTTTGTACTGGCATCTTTTATTTTGTACTTTGTCTCCAGCGCCTTCCAAAGTTCCATTGCAGACGGCATGCTCTGGTACACATCGAAGAGAGAATTTGCTAGCATATTGAGAATGTGCCCTTTACAGATGTAAGCATCTTGCTCCCATTTCTGACGTTTATGAGCATTGGCAAGAGATTCTCCATCAGAATCTTCAGGCTCCGCGGGTTTTGGAGTGGTTAGGACATAAGCAACTTTCAAAGTCGTCAATACGAATTGTATCTTCTGTTGCCATCTTCTGAAGTTGTTGCCGTCGAATCGCTCCAATTTGACGAAGTCGTGAGTCATCACTTTCAGATTTGAAGCCATTATAAAAGAGAATAGCATTTTAAAATTGATAGATAAAGCAGAGAACAGAAATCCGAAAATGATGAAAAGGGCAAGAGAATTGGACTCGAGGCACGTAATCGTTGTCTTTAAAACGCTATTCGCTCCCTACTCGAGTAAATCTTCGAGTTTGCAAAAGGGTTCAATGAGGCGTTTGAGATACAACGAGCCCAATCTCTTAGACGCGATCCGTTACTTTGCAACAGTAGAGGATTGCCCCAGAAAACTCAATCCGATGGAGTACCACCAAAAGAAGATAGCAAGAAGAATTCTCAAGTTTTATGCAAGGATTCCGATGGATTTCAGAGTGTTTGAATCTGTGTCCTAAGCCCTCCTTATATAGAAATTTCAATATGACTGTTGGACCAACTGTCATATTTTGGACGGCTCAGATCTTTCAAAGATCTCAACCGCTACATCCAACGGCTGCATGAAAGGTTGTAACTTTTCGAATTCAAATTCGAATGGTGATACACCTTTATAAGCGGTTATGAAACGGATGGGTCCAACGGTCAATGTTTGACCAATCCGTTTGGCCCAATAGAACCGAATTGACCCGTTGAATAGTGGCCCATTAGGCCCGACCCAACCCACAAATAATCTGACCGTTGGATCTGCCTAGTCAAATATTCAAACCTCTCCTTGCGACGATGCGCACGTGCGAAGTGCAACGTGCGTGCGCGCCTAAAGTGCCAATGCGCCTAAACGCCAATCGCCACGCACACACCCGTGCGCGTGCGCGAACGCGGCGGCTCGCCGCTAGGCACACTCTTCTCTTATTATTGTTAAACAATAATAGAAGGTGAAAGGTTCTATATATAGCCTAGGCACTTTTTATTTTTACCAATGTGGGACTATTCATTTGCATATAAAACTTGAGAATAACTATTGCCTAAAAACCCAACCCAAAACTAAGAAATCAAATAAAGTTTTATTTTCTTTAAATTATTAAAATATTTATTATATTAATAATAAATATAACAATCCCCCACAAATTTCAAATAAAATAAAGACACTGGTACAGAAAATATGTGCATACCATGAAAGGTACCTTTTAGGTTTGAACCTTCACTTAGTGTAAACTTATCAAAGTCTTATCAGGGTGCACAGAGACCATAGTCTTGAACTGAGGACCCTATATGACATGACCGGATAAATAACACACATATATTTTTCTTAAGATTGAGTTTTCTATAAAGCTAGCACTATTATGGCCTTGTGCTTATACCCTGGTTTCATGAATGTTTTTTTGAGAAAAACCATAATCTCATAGGAAGCGGCCGCACCTCCACATTCACATAGGTAAGTCTGTTGAATATGTTTCTGTAACCAAACACATTAACATAAAATGTTACAGACTTATTAAGAGTATGTACTCATCCTTCTCTTTGTCATTACAGATTCCAAGCACTTGACACCTGTCTTGGGATTGACATTTTAGCTAAACTAAAGTGCTTCTAATCATCACTCACATGTCGTACTCTTCCATTGAACTTAAGGATTTGGTGAACAAATATTAAGTTAGATTTTTGACATAGGTGATCAACTATATGGTTTTAGTCCTATCCCGATAGATGTTTTCTTTACCAATTCTCTAGAAAGTCCTTTGGTAAATGGATCAGCCAAATTATTATTGGTCCGAATTGAGTCTATCCCAATTACTCCATCCTTGAGTAATTCTCTAACATAACGGTGTCGTAGACCAATATGTCTATTCTTACCATTATAAACTTTATTGTAGGCTTTTGCTCTCGTAGCCTCACTATCACAACTTATTGTAATAGGTGGCATAGGCTTTGGCCACAAAGGAATTTCCAAGAGTAAATTTCGAAGCCATTCTGCCTCTTTGCCACATGCCGTTAAGGCAATAAACTCAGATTCCATTGTGGAATGAGTAATATATGTTTGCTTTTTAGATCCCCATGAGATCCCAGCACCACCGAGAGTGAATACCCATCCACTCGTAGCCTTGGATTCATCTGAATCTGAATTCCAACTTGCATCACTGTATCCTTCTAAAACATTAGGAAAACCAGAATAATGCAATCCATAATGTACACTTCCTTTTAAATATCTAAATACACGAGATATAGCATTCCAATGATCATGACATGGATTGCTTGTATATCTACTTAATTTTCCAACTGCATATGCCAAGTCAGGTCTAGTACAGTGCATTGCATACATCAAACTACCGATTACTCTAGCATATTCTAACTGATTTATAGATCTACCTTTATTATAAACAAGTTTGATGCTAGGATCATATGGCGTAAATGCAGGTTTACCATCTAAATGATTATATTTATTGAGAATTTTCTCTATGTAATGAGACTGGGTTAAAGTAAGTTCATTGTCGTTTCTTACTATTTTGATTCCTAAGATGACATCAGCATTACCCATATCTTTCATATCAAAATTAGAAGAGAGAAAAGATTTAGTATCCATTATACTATCTAAATCAGTGCCAAATATAAGCATATCATCTACATATAAACATATGATAACTCCATTATTTACAGAAAATTTACTATAAACACATTTATCAGATTCATTAATTTTGAAACCGTTAGAAACAATAACACTTTCCAATTTTTCATGCCATTGTTTAGGAGCTTGTTTTAAACCATAAAGAGATTTAATTAATTTACAAACTTTATGCTCCTGTCCGGTCATTACAAAACCTTCAGGTTGCTCCATATAAACTTCTTCTTCTAATTCACCATTTAAGAATGCAGTTTTTACATCCATTTGATGAATTGGTAAATGATAAATGGAAGTAAGTGCTATTAAGATCCTAATAGTTGAAATTCTGGCTACTGGTGCATAAGTATCAAAAAAGTGAATACCTTCCTTTTGTCTAAATCCTTTTGCCACCAATCGGGCCTTAAACTTATCTATCGTTCCATCAGCTTTAAGTTTTCGTTTGAAAATCCATTTACAACCTATAGGCTTAGATCCTACAGGAAGATCAACTAGTTTCCTTGTTTTATTACCCATTATAGATTCTATTTCATCATTTATTGCTTCCTTCCAAAAAGCAGTATCTTGCGATTTTATAGCCTCATTAAATGTTAATGGATCATTTTCAATATGAAAAGAAAACATGGTTTCCTTTACTTGTTCTGATCTTGTTCACTCTACTACAAACATATAAAAATTCGAACCAAAAGTTTTTTCTTTTCGCACTCTTTTGCTTTTTCTGAGATCCGTGTTCTCTATATTTTCAGAATTTATAATTAATTTTTCTTTATCAGAATTTTCATTAATTCTAGGAATAGAAGAAAAATAATGTTCATAAAATTCAGCATCTCTAGATTCAATTATACTATTTTGATCAATTGCACCCTTAGATTCAGTTACCAAAAATCTGTAGGCTTTACTGGTTAATGAGTATCCAATAAATACGCATTCAATGGCCCTATTACCTAATTTGGGTCTTTTAAGATCTGGTAATCTAACCAGAGCTCGACACCCCCACACTTTGAGACATTTAAGATTTGGTTTCATTTTCTTCCATAACTCATAGGGAGTTATACTAGAACTCTTTTGTGGCACTGTATTTAAAAGATGACAAGCAGTGAGAAGTGCTTCACCCCATTAATTTAAATTTAAACCAGAGTTTAAAAGCATAGCATTTACCATTTCTATTAAAGTTCGATTTTTTCTTTCTGTTGAGGAGTGTAAGGTGCAGTCGTAAAATGTACGACCCCCACATTTTCACAAAATTCACTAAAATCATTGGAAGTGTATTCTCCTCCTCTATCAGATTTTAAAGTTTTAATTTTGAAATTTAACTGATTTTCAACTTCTTCTTTATAAGCTTTAAATTTTCCTAAAGCTTCATCTTTATGTTTTAACAAATAAACATAAGTATATTTTGAATAGTCATCAATAAATGTTATAAAATATCTTTTTCCTCCTCTAGTTAAAATACTATTTAAATCACAAATATCAGAATGAATGAGTTCTAAAATATGAGATTTTCTTTCTACTTTATTGAAAGGTTTTCTAGTGATTTTAGTTTGAACGCAAATTCTACATTTATCATGAATATTTTTCTCGCATCTAGGAATTAATCCTAATTTTATCATAGAATTTAAACGATTAGCATTCACATGCCCTAATCTATCATGCCATAATGAAAGAGAATCAACAATATAAACGGAAGAAGGCATTTCATTGATTACATTCAATTTGAACATCCCATTACAGACATATCCTTTCCCCAAAAATACACCACCCTTAGTGATTACAACTATATCCGATTCAAAGACTAACTTGAAACCATGTTTATTGAGTAAACTGGTCGAGATCAGATTCTTACGAATCTCAGGAACATACAGTACATCGGTCAAAGTAAGGGTCTTATCAGAGGTCAATTTAAGATTGATTTTCCCTGAACCCTTGACCTTTGCAGTTGAAGCGTTCCCCATAAAGAGCTCTTGTCCGTTTGTGTCCTCCGCATAGTTGGCAAAGAAAGATCGGCAGTTACAAACATGCCTAGTGGCACCAGAATCGATCCACCAGTCTTTTTCGCTTCCAACCATGTTGATTCCGGAAATCATGGCTACAAACTTTTCTTCGGTCACATTCGCTTGAGATTCTTTCTCCCTTTTTAGAAGTCTGCAATCCTTTTTGAAGTGATCGGGTTTACCACAGTGATAACAACTGCCCTTTTTCTTTTGACCCTGATGACCTTGGCTCTTAATTTTCTTGTTAGCCGTATCAGAATTGAAATTGCCTTTCCGCTTTCCATGTGATTTGGACGTACCAACCTCCACCATATGAGCCTTTGAAGTTAATTGAGATTGCTCATCTTTCTTATCGCGAACACGAAGTTCATCTTCAACTAGAAGATGGTGGCACAACTCTTCAAACGAAAGTTCTTTCTTTTTATGTTTGAGAGTGTTTCTGCAGTCCTTCCATGAGGCAGGCAATTTGTGGATAATTGCATGATTGTGAAAAATGGGATCCATTTTTATGCCCTCTTGATTAATTTGACCGATAATATACTGAATCTCATGAACTTGATCGAGAATCGATTTATTATCAGTCATTTTAAAATCTAAATACTGACTTACAATGAAGCTCTTTGTACTGGCATCTTCTATTTTGTACTTTGTCTCCAGCGCCTTCCAAAGTTCCATTGCAGACGGCATGCTCTGGTACACATCGAAGAGAGAATTTGCTAGCATATTGAGAATGTGCCCTTTACAGATATAATCATCTTGCTCCCATTTCTGACGTTTATGAGCATTGGCAAGAGATTCTCCATCAGAATCTTCAGTTCATGGTTTTGGAGTGGTTAGGACATAAGCAACTTTCAAAGTCATCAATACGAAATGTATCTTCTGTTGCCATCTTCTGAAGTTGTTACCGTCGAATCACTCCAATTTGACGAAGTCGTGTGTCATCACTTTCAGATTTGAAGCCATTATAAAAGAGAATAGCGTTTTAAAATTGTTAGATAAAGCAGAGAACAGAAATCCGAAAATGATGAGAAGGGCAAGAGAATTGGACTCGAGGCACGTAATCGTTGTCTTTAAAACGCTATTCGCTCCCTACTCGAGTAAATCTTCGAGTTTGCAAAAGGGTTCCAGCGAGACGTTTCCAGGATACAACGAGCCCAATCTCTTGGATGCGATCCGTTACTTTGCAACAGTAGAGGATCGCCCCAAAAAACTCAATCCGATGGAGTACCACCAAAAGAAGATAGCAAGAGGAATTCTAAAGTTTTATGCAAGGATTCCGATGGATTTTAGAGTGTTTGAATCTGTGTCCTAAGGCCTCCTTATATAGAAATTTCAATATGACTGTTGGACCAACAGTCATATTTTGGACGGCTCAGATCTTTCAAAGATCTCAACCGCTACATCCAACGGCTGCATGAAAGGTTTTAACTTTTTGAATTCAAATTCGAACGGTGATACACCTTTATAAGCGGTTATGAAACGGTTGTGTCCAACGGTCAATGTTTGACCAATCCGTTTGGCCCAATAGAATCGAATTGACCCGTTGAATAGTGGCCCATTAGGCCCGACCCAATCCACGAATAATCTGACCGTTGGATCTGCCTGGTCAAAAATTCAAACCTCCTTGCAACGATGCGACGCGGCGTAACGTATGGCGCCTAAAGTGCCAATGCGCTAAACGCCAATCGCCATCAAGACACCTGGCGTCTTGCTGAGCAAGCGGCTCGCCGCTAGGCACGCTCTTCTCTTATTATTGTTAAACAATAATAGAAGGTGAAAGGTTCTATATATAGCCTAGGCACTTTTTATTTTTACCAATGTAGGACTATTCATTTGCATATAAAACTTGAGAATAACTATTGCCTAAAAACCCAACCCAAAACTAAGAAATCAAATAAAGTTTTATTTTCTTTAAATTATTAAAATACTTATTATATTAATAATAAATATAACAGAGGAGCCATTACAACTCATGCAAATATTTAAACCTTGATAGTACTTTCAATTTTTTTTACCATAATTTTTGTGACAAATAAGGTTTAAGATATCCATTACATGTGCCCATACTTGGTAACTAAAATATCAAATCTACTCATATTTGACAGGAGACAAGCATAAACCATGATTAAACAAACAGTTGTTTTCAATCCATGATAGAGAGAAATTCAGGGAATTTTACCCTTCCATTTCTTACCTCTTGATTTGAGTCCAGCTCATATCCATTCTTTGCTGCCAATGCTTTTGCAATCCCCACAGACTCCTACAATTTGAAAATATTTGTATCATTCATTGGATGCTTCACAATGAAATATAGAAAACTTAGCAGGTGAGATTAATTTTGTTTACCAATATAGCAACACCAGTAATGAGAATCGATGTTGAAATCAAAGACTTAGCATACCCAAAGTTCATAGGACCGTTCAGATATGACATGATATTGCAAACCTTAGAACTCTAGTTTTGGAAGTTTGACTGGGAAAATTTGTGTACCTAGAAATTGTTCAACATCTTCAACATAACTCATATTCAGCATTTCATCAGCCTCATCAAGGACGCAAAATTTTAATGACCTCAAGTTGATGTTCTCCTTTTCTATGTGATCCTACATCATACAAGTATGAAAATTAACAAACAGGTAGAACAGCTCTATGAAAGAACTCTATTGGATTCCATAGTAGCTAGTTTAACTAGAAACACCAAACAACAATGGAAATACAGAGGAAACAAAACTTACCTTTATCCGACCAAGGGTACCAACAACTATATCAACCCCGCTTTTTAGTGCAAGCTTTTGAGAGCGATAAGGAACACCACCATATAAACAACATGCAGAGAGCCCCAAAGCTCCCACCATAAACCTTAAAGTCTGCATGCACTTGAAAATTGAAAGAGAACTCAAGGACTGCATGTAAGAGAGTTAATTAACTAATCCCAAACTTTATAGTCCTCCAAATAAAAATTAGCCGTTATACCTGATTTGCCAACTCTCTAGCAGGTACAAGTACCAAGACACTCGGTGGCCTTCCATACCCTGTCTTCCTTGGAAAATATAAACATGAAAACTCTACAGAACAAAATTGGTATATGTATTGCATTGTGAAGAAGACTTGTAGCAGCAGTATAGCAGTAATTACGCTTTAATTAATATATCAACTCAAAACACAGAAACCTTAATATAAATAAAATCCGCATTGCAAATTATCACATTGCAAGATATCTCAAAGGAATCCATAGGAGACCAGAGATCCAACTGAAGTAAAACATCTAAATGAGTTGTGCTCAGGCCTTGCCATTAAACCTCAGGTTGGACTCATACCTCAACTTCTCAAGCCTTGCCATTTGTAATATCCCAAAAATCTGAGCGTTAAATAGTGACCTCGGGATCTGTTCTTGACTGGTTGTAGGTTTGACCAAGTGATGGCCAAACAGTGGACTCATGAGATTATGTACTAATGTGAAACTAGTGTGACCTAAGTGTAGAGTATGGTGTTAGTTGGAACCACATACACCTATCTCTGGTGTATGCGCTTAACACCGAAATAGGAGAGGGGATATAAGGGTTTAATAACCCTTAAATCCTTTTGTTTGGTTGGTGAAGGATTTAAGAAGAGAGAGAGAGGGAGAAAACAAGAGGAGTTATTGAGCTAGGATTTAATGCAAATCAAAGAGGAGATTAGAACATTTAATGTCGGAGTTCAACGCATGAGGATCGTTGGAACAAAGCTGGAGCCCTAACCATTCCAACCTAGATATTTGATTAATTTGAGATTGATTGAAGGTGAGTTTCTAATTAAAGTAAATGCATATATTGTAGATGATTAAAATTGGGAAGAACAGCCCGAAAAAGGGGTTGAATCTTGCCAAATCGATTATCGATTTTAAGAATCGATTAATCGATTTTGGTCTAGAAGTTGAAGAGTCAAGGATGCCCGATTTCGATTAATCGATTTGGAAATCGATTAATTGATTTTGATGGTCGATTAATCGATTTGGAAATCGACTGGGTACCTCCAGTGGCTGTAGAATTAAGACTTGGGGAAATCGACTAATCGACTTGGGAAATCGATTAATCGATTTTGGATTTCGATTAATCGAATTGGGATCGACTAGTCGATTTCAGATTTTCTACTGCTCGATTTGAGAATCGATTTCACCATTCAGGGGAATTCGATTAATTGATTTGGGATCGATTAATCGATTTTGGATTTCGATTAATGGATTAATAAATTTAGGGTTCGATTAATCAATTTTAGGAATCGATTAATCGATTTTAGGCAGCTTCACTTGACTTCTTAATTGGACCTTGAGATTCATGGAGGGTCTAGGACCTTCTTTATTACATCTTTAGTGATGTATTGTATGTGTTGTGATGTACCATAGGTGGTACATGTGAAAGCAAGCACAAGGAGCCGCGTGGGACCTTGATGCTTGGACCTTTAGAGACCTGAGGTAGGGAACACCTTGAACATATACTTTAAATTGCAAGAGCATGTATGTAGTGATATAGAGATCAAATTGAAAATGTTTTAACTATGAAAATCTTTGTAAAAATGGGTGTGTGTGTGATACCAAGAAAGTGATAAAGGCATCAGTGTGATGCGAGTAATTGAGACCAAGTAAGTTAATAAAAAATGAGGCATCCCCAGGGGATGAGAAAGTGATAAAGGCATTAAGATGATGCAAGTAATTTAAACATCCCAAGGATGTAAGTAAGCTTGAATAACTATTGTTAAGGCCTAACTGATATAAGATAGCACAGTTACACGGTGAACAATTATATGTAAAGCACATGTTATTTTTATTATTTAAGGTTTGATTAGGATACCCCACTGACGTGACGGGATACCCACGACTGACTCGACAGGATATCCGTGACCGGTACGGTGGCCAATCTGTACACTAGTGCGGAGGTCTATCCATACACAGTAAACACATCCCAGGGATGTTGAGATGAGATTTAACCCCGCCGCCTATTGAGAAAGGGGCTTGGGTCGTATTCCCAGGAAATACATATAACAACTGTCTATTTAGACGATGATGGAGGGTATCCCATCGGGGCTCGATGCTATATTGCTCGGGTATTACTTAAGTTAAAGATTTAAGTTTTGCTTTAGGCATGCTCAGTGTCATTCATGATGAATCAATAGTAAAGTAAAACATGCAAACTACCAGTAAACTTGAATGTAAATTGCCATCTTTTAAACTATTTTCTAGAAAATGCATAGGCATATCATGCTTTTGAATATCATGAAATATATGTGAGATTTTGACTTATATGTTTATTGTGTTGTTTCCTATTGAGCTAGGATGTAGCTTACCCCTTTAGACTATACGTCGCAGGTCCATTATTAGCAGCGACCGAGGCTTCGGGAGACGTAGATCCGGGTGATTCGGATTACGTGCCTGGGGACGAGTTGGAGCCTCCTCCCGAGGACTTCTTCTAGGAGACTCTGTTGTATATCTTGATAGAGAGTCAGTTTTGAGAGCATATTGATATGGCTTGGTATGTCAAGCCTTTATTTTGGATAAACAATATAATTATACTTCGATATTCTTTTTGGTGAACCATCTCGGGTGACCTAGTTTTATCACCGATGGTTCGGGCATGTTCTTGTGTCCATGCATTGGCATGGAATGAGAATTGCTTTTGAGTTATTTCACTTAGAGAATAATATATTATTAATGCATGTTTTCCTTCAGTTCATACACCTTACTTGTTTGGTTTTTGCTTGTTATACCAATGTTCTGTACATAGTTTTGGGGCACGGTCTGGAAGATCGTGCTGATGGTACGGGTTTCGGGGTGCCAAAATCCGGGCTGTCACACCATTAAACATGTAATGATGATCATATATTTATAAGGAATTACGCAGCATCACAGTAAATAACTCTTGAACTACAAGTATTTAATACACAGCCAAATAGGAGAATGAAATTCCTATACCAAGACATAATTGAGATATAATACCCATAAAAGCAAGTGAAGTTGGAGTCCCAAAAACATACTTAAAGCATTCCCAAAACGGAAATCATAATATTAAACAGTCCCAAAAGAGATCAAACATTTGTCTAATTTGATTTGTAAAAAAAAAAAAAATTTCTAACTACTACTAGTTGCATTCAAGATTATGGAGCACGATAAGCATTACCACCAAGCTGCACAATATGAAAGAACACTTGTCACTTAGATATCCTTGAACAAACTTAGAACATTTCAACAATGAAAGACAAAAAAATTATACATACCTATCCTGACATGGCCTCAACTATGCTCATAAATTTTGCCATATTGGCTTCATTCTGCTTCAATTTCTCTGTAACCTTAACATCATTTTGTTTCTGTTGTTCATAATTTTGCCTTAATTTCTCCTCTAACATGTGAACTTTATTTTTCATTGCAACAAATTCAGTCGAGGATGATGCACGTTGAGTAGAAGGACCCCACAAACTGGTGGGAGTAGGGCCCAATCCTACACCTCGAACACGCCCGGGTTTTTCTTTCGCTCCAAATACTTTGGAGTATACATCATTAGAACCAGTGGAGTCCACCAAACTGTCTTTTGGTAAGCGAGTCTTAATCTCATGGTACAATCATTAATATTTTATTATTATGCTAGTTATATAAAGTCAATATATAATTAAAGTCCAAATATCGTAAACTTATGATCTTCTCTGCAGCCAAATCATTCACAGGTGTTCCATCTTTGTGATAGTGTGTGATCATAAATACCTCTGCACGATTAGGCGGAGTAGAACTATCTCTCTTAAGTTGCTGTCAACCATGAATCTTTAGTTAGTAAATGGCAAAGATTGAAAATAAATGGGGTATATAATAAATAAATTGAACAAAAACTTAAAAGCCTACCTCTTCATGTCGTACTCTCTCGAAGCTTTTGATACTAGCTATATGGTGTAATTTTTACAAGACCAATTTTGCTTGTTTCTTTCAGTTCTTTTCTGGAATGCACGAATTGGTTGATGTTTACGAGTTTATTATGCAAAGTAAATAAATTATAAAGATTTAAGATAAAAAAATACACCTGTCCCTCCTCAGATTCCCAAAAATTTACAAGAATTTGCCAATTTTCCGATGTCAGATCCTTAGGGCGATAGTCGCCTCGATCCTTGTTAGTTGAGCAACCGGTATAATACTTTGCTTTTAGATCATATTTATAATCTCTCCATTTTTTACCAATGGATTGCATTATAATGCGACGCAGTCCCTCGTCTAATACAACTTTGTCCTACACCGTAGTTTAAATGAAATTATGTTAATATAATTATTTAAATCTGCCATAGTGTTGAAAAAAAATAATTAAATATCCATTTATACCTTAATGATCCTACACCCTTTGCTTTTCATCCTTAGCAACATGTCGCAACGTATTACGGGTGATGGGTAGTAATCGATTGTCTCTTGCTATAGAGCCCAACCATATTGAAAATTCATAAGCATTATCTGATACCACTTGCCCAACATCATCAATGGTTGCTCTTTTTTCTCTCCCTCACTCATTCCACTTGTGAACTTAGACTTTATCGACTTCTCTTGGTTTTTTTCTACAAAGTTTCTGATGACCGTTGTGCGGACGTCTCCGCATTAAGGGTTGTTTGCATATGGTCCATCTGTGGAAAATAAGAACAAATTGTCTCGTAATTAGAAAAACGACCAGCTAATATACAAAATAAGACTATCAAAAGAAAACATATACATGCAAAAGGAAGACAATGAACATGTAAGTAGAATTATAAACAGCATAACATGGTAAATTATTATGATAACAATACATCGCTAAACAATAGTGTATCTAACAAGAAAAGTGTTCTTAATTGAAATTGTGACTACTTTCAATTGAAGGATATTGCTTTAAATTTGATCAACAATGCAAAATAAAATTCATCCATTCTTTAATTGGACTCTGATCCATCTTCATCATCAAAGAAATTGGTTGAAGGAACCTTATGCGCAGCATGCATCTGGTGAAGTGCATCAACAGTTAAGCCAGCCATATGTTTTCGCACCCAATTGACATCATTATCGTCTTTGATAGTAATGTTTGCTTCTTGGTTGCCATATGTACTACTATCCAACAATTCATCACCATCCCATCTCATATCAAATAAGTCTTTAGGCCTAGTCTTCACAACCACATGCCAATTTGGGTTAGTTGGATCTTGAACATAGAAAACTTAAACACATTGAGATGCCAAAACGTATAGTTCATTTGACAATTGTTAATCTGTGAATAATAATTGCGTGAAATTCACAAGTGTGAACTACAACACATCAATTTTTATTCCTCTATTCTGTGTTGTCACGTCAACCCAATCACACTTGAATAATATAAATTTTTGCCGGTCAGAATATGTTAATTCGATTATGTCTGCTAAACGTCCATAATAAGTTATTTCTCCTATGATGGGCCTTCTATCCTTTGTACTTGCATAACTCGTAGTAGTTGCAGTGACCGCAACACCACTGTTCTGAGTTTTAGCCCTCCTCTCTTTATCAGCAGTTTGAAATTTATATCCATTAACAGTATAACTGGTGAGTCTTCTTGCTTAAGAAAATGGCCCTTCAGCGAGCAAATGAATCTCTTCTGATATTGAATTATTTGGATTTTTTTGTAACCTTCGAATCTGTTAGGAGCGCGCAAGTAGATCAAAATACTAGCAATTTTATTAAAATAATGTGTCTATTGATTTATTAAAATAAATTTAACTTACATATTTTTTAAACCAATCAACAAATTGTGCATTCTGAATTTTTTACCTTTCACGGGGACTTGCTCTCGGATATGACATTATCAGCTCTCCATCATGATGCCTGCATGAAATGAATGTTGTGTGAGCATTAGGCATTGAGTGAGTACATAAAAGACCTTTATGGATGTGTGAAATCTTACTTTAAATAGGGTGCGATATTCTCATGGTTAAATACCATATAGCATTGTGCTTGTGTCCATTCTAGAGCACTAAGTTTGAATTGTGTGGCATTCCCACTCACAACAACGTCAAGGTTCCTTGGGGATTGGTTCAACCTCGTTTCAACATTGTTAAAGTAGCGGAAACAGAATGCTAGACATTCTTCTACAAGGTACCCTTTTGCAATAGATCCCTCGGGTTGAGCTCTATTACGCACGCATGATTTCAATGTATACAAATACCTAAATACCAAAACAAAATTGACCTACGTGAGTGAAATCCTAAAAAGTCTGATAAATAATTAAACAATATATATTGTTGTGACATCATACCTTTTAATGGAATACATCCAACGATAATGAACGGGTCTGCCTAGTAATGCCTCTGATGCCAAGTGTATGGGCAAGCGCACCATAATGTCAAAGAATGTCGGTAGAAAAATTCGCTCAAAGTGGCAAAGGACCAAAGCAATCCGCTCTTCAAGACGTTGCAAATCATCAATCTGACATACTTTGGAGCATAGTTCACGCAAGAATGTGGTTAACTCTATTATTGTAGAAGTTACATTCTTGGGCAATGTCTTTCGGATAGCCAGAGGTAAAAACTATTGCATTATGACATGTGAATCGTGACTTTTTAATCTAGATATTTTGCTCTCTCTAACATTAACACATCTTCCAATGTTAGAAGAGTAACCATTTGGAATTTTCACTCTTCAAAATTTTACTGAACATCTCTTTCTCATTTTTATCCATTGAGTAGCTACGCTCGATTTTTTTCTGCATCTATTTGAGGGTGAAGAGCATGTCTCACATTCATGTCTTTCAGGTCAAGACATGACTTTAAATTATCTTTCGTTTTCCCATCAATATCCAAGAGACATTTTTTTCAATATGCATAACATCCAAATTGTGTCTGAGTAAATTTTGCTCCCAATATGGCAATTCAAAGAATACACTCTTCTTCCAATTATATGGCATGTCGACATGCTCCGTAGTTCTTGATCTTTTTCTCACAAGTTGCTTTCCATAATTATGAGTAACATTATCTAACTCAATTAATATATCTGACCCAGACATTGGAATTGGAGTTGGTCTGACTTCTACTGTTCCGTCAAAAGATTGTTTCTAATTTCGAAATATATGATTTGAAGGTAAGAATCGACGATGGCCCATATAACAGTGCTTTCTACCATTTCGCAAGTATTTGCTGCATGTGTCTCTGTTGCAGGAAGGACATGCCAACTTCCATTTTGTACTCCAACCTGATAACATAGCATACCCTGGAAAGTCGTTGATGGTCCATAGGAGGGCTGCATGTAATTTAAATGTCTCCCTCCTTGAAGCATCATATGTCTCAACCCCAAACTCTCATAATTCTTTCAGCTCCTCTATTAATAGCTTCAAGTAAAATGTCAATGTCATGCCAAGCCCAGATGGTCCAAGTATAAGCAACGCAAGTATCATATTCGATTGCTTCATGCACATCCATGGTGGCAAGTTGTATGAAATTAATATCACAGGCCAAGTACTATGGATAATACTCATTGTCCTAAAAGGATTAAAACCATCACTTGCTAACCCAAGTCTAACACTGCATGAGTCTGTTGCGAATGTTGGATTGACGACATCAAAATGTTTCCATGCCAGAGAATCTACAGGATGTCATAAATTTCCATCTTTGGTGCGACCATCGTCATGCCATCTCATGTCAGGCGCAATTTTTGAGGACATGTACAGCCTTTGAAGACGTGATATTATAGGAAAGTGATGCAGGATTTTTGTCGGACTCTTCTTCTTGATACCTTCTAAATGCTCCTCTTGATACTTCCATCTTGAGGTGCCACAGACATCACATACTTGTTTGTGTGCAAACTCTTTCCAATACAACATGCAATCATTTGGGCAAGCATCAATTTTGTTGTAACTTAGTCCTAAGTCCAAAATAATCTTCTTACCTTGTGAAAAACTTTCAGGTAACATCGATCCCTCAGGGAGTACTGCTTTTAATAAATTAATCAACATAGTAAACGATTTATTGCTCCATCCTCCAAGGCATTTGATATGCCATAGTCTAACAAGGAAAGACAACCTTGAGTGTGACTTACATCCGAGGTATAGGTCTTGATCAACATCGTGTGCCAATTTATAAAATTTGGCAGCACTGGTTCTGGGTAAATGATCTATTTCAGGTTCAATACCATCTGAAGCTACATCTGGGAGCTGTACTCCAAATGCATCATGCAACATATGGCTTATGTCATCACTCGTATCAAGCTCATCAGCATCACTATCAAGAATATTATCCCTTATAGAACTTGATTGAGGTGGTTCCTCCCCATGGTAAAACCAATTGATGTAAGTTCGAACAATCCCGTGGCATATCAAATGGTCTTCTACCGTCTTTGTATTGTGATATCATCCATTATGGCATTTAACGCAAGGACACTTCAACCTCCCATTAACAGAGGCTCCATGAGCTATAGCTAGGTTGATGAATTCTTTCACACCTCTACCGTACTCTCCAGAAACCCTATTTCAAAAATATAGTAAATAATTTATTTAAGTAATCCACGCCTTAATTACAATTTACCCATAATTAACGCATCTAATCGTTAAAGAATTATATACCTATTCTTCTCAATCCAACTCTTATCCGTCATGTCGAATATCCGATTTATAGTCCCAAACCTCCTCGATTAAAGTTCACAAAAATCCTAGAAGTTGCATTTAAGTAATGTCATTGAAAATAGAAGGCCCAAAAGTCTTGCCATACATAATGTTCGGTAAAAGAATATAATAAATTTCTATAACCATTCTAAATTAATGCCATAGAAAAAATAAAAATGAATGTGACATAGAGGTAAAGGGCTTCACAAAGTCGAATCATTTGATTGGAACCTAGTTGTTGTCACTTCTAGGTCACCATTGCTACCAAGTTTGCTCTAATCCTCCACGAACTATAAACTATTTTAGCAAACTCATTAACTAATTTAGGCCATTTCTCTTAATTTCATTATAATGTAGTGAATCATGAACCAGGCAAAATGAACTAACCACAAACCAAGTAACTATGTTTGTCTCCTTCAGCTATATATCTCATAGGGGTAATAACGAACTATATTGTATAATGGATTCAGAAGTACAATATGTTACATATGATAGGTTATGAGACAAACTGTAAATGAGTTTCCCATTTGAAAGAAATCAGCTTAAAAATTCCCTTGAAATCATATTAATTGAACTTTTAGTCTCTCTAAAATAAATAATCTTAATGTGTGAGCTTTGTGTGCATTGTGAATGTGTATCTCAGCTCCCAAGTCCCAACGCACAGAAAGAAAAAATTGTAAGCAAATCAACATTGTAAATTGCTAATGCATGTGGACTAGGCTTATAGATTCTATAATTCTTGAATTTTTTCTCAGAATCTTTCTCAAAAGTATCCAAATCAAACTGACTTGATACTCTATTGAATGAATACTATGTCTATAATTAGATAGTCAAGTTTCAAATATAGAAATATAGCCATAAGTTTTTGTATAAGAAAAAAACAGTCATGCAACCACAAACTACAAGCCATCGCTGAGTGTTCCCAACTTATATATACATAAAACCTCATGAAGCTTGCACCTAAGGAGAAGCTAATCAAGTAGATAAATAAATATGTATGTAATTCATCGCACAGGAAAATGAAACAATTTTTAAAATTGGTTGAGGTCTTAGATATACGAATGGTTGAGATTCTAACTTGAAAGAGATGAGGGGAGACCTTTGAGGGATTTTTCTTGAACTTATGTGACATTAGTGTGTCCTAAAGGACAAGAAGTACCTTATTTGTTGAGCTGTTTTAGTCATTGACTTCATAGTTTTAAATTTAATTAAGGTTTGAGATTTGAAATCTTGGACAAAGCCGACCCCTAAATATATTATTTTATGCTTATGATGATTTGAAACTTTTGGAATTCATTAATCTTAACCTCGTAAGTGACTTGGTGCGTTGACTTAAAGCAGTGGTCACATGTGGGGCCTCAAATGGGTCGAGTTGGGTTCCAATTGGATAAGTATATTGAAAATCAAATCCAACCGAACCCAATTAATAAAAACTCAAGTCATGTTGACCCAACTTGCACCCTAGTCAAATGTAGGCCTACAAATGGGTCGGAACGAGATGAAGGGCAGAGCCAAGTAGCGGCTTCGGGTAGATGCCCTCCCAACTTCTGAAATCGAAAGGCCTACTCAAGCAATAAACCCTATTTAAATTATTATATGTTTTTATGGGTAAGTTGGTTTCAACCTGTGACCTTACGGTTGCAATATTGTCAACCTTCCTTTGTGTTATAGGCATGGTTCAAAATTTAGGCCGAAATTTCAAATTTTTGGCGGAAATGCTTCGGCCTGAAACTGAAGCCGAAATCTAAAATTTCCGTATTCAATGTATGGGTGAGAAAATTTCGGCGGAGGTCAAAATTTCGGATTTCGGTTTCAATTTTGGTCATGCCCGAAGCCGAAATTCAACTTGATATTTTGATCCTTGGTTACAGGCCCTATCCCTTTAATTGTGTTGGATTAAAAATTCTTTCGAAGGTTTGGGTAATCAATGTGCAGGGGTGTAGCTAATATATTCTTTTGTTGGAACTCCACAGATGCTAATAGTTATTTTATTACACTTCTTTTACTCAATAATATTGATTGGTAAAATAGAAGAAACAATGACAAAATCGAAGATATTTTATAATTCTAACAAGGATAAACCAATTCTCACTCACTAAAAGGTCAATTATTTTACGAATTCTAATAGATACAATAGTAACTGACTAATCCAATCACCAACCAAGGTCATTGGGTCATACTCAACTAAATATCATTGGGAATTCAACCATTAAATAGATCACATGCCACCTTGGCACATAATTTTTAATAGATCACATGCCACCTTGCCACGTGATTTAGGGTTCGAACACATGCATTCATCCATACATTCAAACTTATACATGCTTTTCTCATTTCCAAATAAATTGTGTTTCACCTCGATATTCTACACAATAGATCTTGAGATCATATCGTACTTATCAGATAGTCAGTTTTTTATTCCATGTGTAACTCCCAAAAATTGACCTTTGAACAGTGTGCCTCGGTGTGCGTGTCCGACTGGTCACATATCCGACCCTATGAAAATAATTGATAAGTCATATTAGATTATGTGTTAAGTGAAAATCAGAAGGATTAAAGTTACGCGTGAAACTTTGATTGAGTTTCGATACACCTAGTTGCGGTGTATGTGCTTAACGCTGAAACCAAAGACTTAACAAAAGTGTATGAAGCCTAAGAGAATTTATCTCTTATGATTTTGGGGTTTTAGAGAGGGAATGAAAGTTTATTAATGATTAAACAACTTATTTGACTAATTGGGCCAACTATATTTGGCTGACTAGTTGGGCCAACTGATCGAGCCGACTATAAGTCCTTATTGGGTGCGTGTCTGCTAAGAAACATGCCACCGTTCGGATTTTTCAAACGGGATCATTTTGGGTTCATTTAAGCTCGTGTGAGATTTTTATGACCAAGTTCATAAACCGTGCTTGTGTGTATTGGCTCAACACCGCGTCCGATTGATATGTGGTTTGGGTGTACATGCCCCACACCAAACCAAAAGATTAATTCTATAATAGCTTACACCTCGCTTAGGTGTATTTGCTTCACGTGGAGTCTAGTTCCTTAGATAAGACTAACACCTAAAATGGGTGTATGTGTTTAGTATGGAAACTAGCCCCTTTAACCTATATAAAAAAAAAAGCTTCTTTAAGAAGCCTTCAACGTTTGCAAGTTTGGGGGTTCTTGGGCTTCTAGAGAGAGAAAGAGGAAGAAGGAAAAATGTGTCGGATCCTTGTGCGCCGAGCTTAGGTTTTGTGTAGAAAAGCTTTGTGAACTCGTGGAAGGGTTACCAACGATCACGAAGGCTTGGTTGTGATTGTGGGGTTCGGAGATGCTCGATTTGGGTTTTGGAAACCCTTTTGTGAAACAGGAAAGATGATCCGATCTATGGGTTAATCGATTGATTTAAGGTGAGAAATCCATGCTCGATGAGTTTTAAATACTTTATTTTATGATTGTATAATTATATGTGAGATTTAGGTTAGATTTATGGAAGAAAATTTGAATTTGGAATGAGAAAACCAAGGATTGGGCAAAATCTGTGATTTTCGATCGATCGAATTTGACTTGAGAATATTAAAATTTAATTTCTGAAGGATTTTGATCGATCGAAATTAAATTCGATCGATCGAATTGAAAACTCAATCGAACAAAAAGTGTAGAATAGGAAGTGGTGTATTTTTGTTGGAATTCGATCGATCGAAATGGATTTCAATCGATCGAGTTTCAAATTCGATCAATCGAAATTAGAATTCGATCGATCGAATTTGAATGCACGTGCCAGCACTGCTTCGGTATTTTGGTTGTACCCTTTTGTACTAAACTCCGATTGATGTGATTCATATTGCGTTCGAAAGAAGACATCGAGATGTACAACTTTTATGTTTTGACCAACTCATGACTCTAACTTTTTAAAAGTCAAAAGTTTGTGGGAAGTTACATCAAATATCATATTAGCATAAACTTGTCTGTTTCCACCTCGTGTTAAGAAAAATTTATAGATGTCTAAGTTTCTAGTAACTAGAGTTGGTCTTTAATACATTATATATTTGTGATGTAGATTAAGGGCAGAAAGCCATAGATAGAGCTTCGCTTGGCTTCGCGCAGCATCGAGGTTAAGGTAGGGGAAACTCAGAGTATATTACATTTTGTAAATTTGGTTCATAGCTTCTTGATATGACTGAATGAAAATAAAAAATTATAAGTTTGACCTTATTTGAACTAGTATTTGAATTCTTTGAAACTAGAACTAGAATTTTATGAATTTGAGAAGTTGATATTTGATTGTATTTGAAAATCGAATAGTTTTGCATTATTGATTAATACTTGAATTTATGTATTTTGAACTCCGTAAAATGAATTTGACATATGAACTTGAACATGAATTTGGAACTTGAATTCGACCTCTATGTTCGAATCATGAATCCGTTGATTTCGAACTCTGAGCTTGAATCTGAATCCGTCTTTGAATCCGAAACCTCGATCCGTTCTTGAACTCAAACTTGTTACTTAAACCTGAACTTGAACTTTAGACAGAGAGGAGTAGAGTCCCCGGGGTTTTAACCTTGTTCCTTCCACATAGGATGCTCTATTCCCGTGACATAGGATGGTTTGGTCTGAGATTGGTTATTTGTTACAAATTCGACATTGTTTGCAAATCCGAATGTGAACCTTGATGTGAACTTTAACATTGATTCATAAATTTGTCCGAATCCTAGAAAATAAGAAACAAGAAATTTGTTTCACTTTCCGTTTGACACGAAAATAAGTGAACACAGATTGTTGGTTGAAATTTGGTTTTGAAATTTATCACTGAAAGGATTTTTCAAATACCGTTTTCATATGAAAATGCTTTGAAGATTGTCATTGAATCTATGAATTTATCTGATAAGATGTAACTGCTATTGAGTTTTCTCTCCTGAGCTTAGATGTTAGCTCACCCTGACTATACGTCATAGGTGTAGGTTTGAGGAGGGCTCAGACTACGCACTTGAAGAAAGGAGCTTCCGCATAAGGTATTGTACTATGTTCTGGAATCGTAGAATTAGTACCTTGTAGATTTTGTGAGTTAAGGTTTAGCACATTGGTATTGTTGTACACCACTGTTAGGTGATGGTTAGTCATCACTGGCGGTTTATTTTAGTTTACTGCTCATGTTGGATATTATAATTGGAGATTTTATTCATGTCATATGTATTATCTGCTTTGATTTTTACATGTATGTGGATGTACCAAGTATATTTTGTATCAGATTGTGATTTACGATCTGGTGGTCCGAATTTTCCCACTTGGTTTTAGTGTGAAGTTAAAGAAAAAAAATATATGTTTCAAAATTTTTGGTTGGGAAAATTCTGCCTGTCACACCATGTGTCACATATCCCCAAAAACTGGTTCCACAATCACGTTTGAGTGTGATGTGTGCCATGGGATTCAAGGTGCATTTTCTTGAGATCTATGAAATGTGGAATAAAAAATTGACCGTCTGATAGGTAGTACATGATCTCAAGATCATTTCTGTGGAAGATCAGGGTGAAACAAGATCACCATCATTTGATCTGCAGCAATCAATGGTTTTGAAGGGGTTACCATCATGGGCGCTATTATATAGAACCTTTAGAAGTTACATTTACAAACTGGACATTGAGGTCACAGTTTTTTGGGTGTAAACAATGGTACCCCTTCAATTATTGTGATTCTAGGGTTCTAACTTTTAATAAAAATATTAAAAAAAAAAAATCTCAAATAATACAAAATATACACAGAATACACAAAAAATAGCCAATGAAACAAATAAAGAAAAAATTGCATAAACACCATATCAATTGAAACAAATAAAGAAAAAATTGCACAAACAACGCTCTGCGTTACGAGCACGATGACAATAATGATGAGCATAAAAGCTTAATATATAAAATTATTAAAATATTTTAAAAAATTAATTATAAAATGAATAAAAAAGAAAGATAAAATACTTAATTAAGGTAATGTTAGAAAATTCAGGCAAGTAGGGCAACTTGTGTGCAGGGATCCTGATTCGAAATTAGAATCTACAAGAAAATGGGGCTTTTACTTCCGATTCCCTGAGATTCGATGGCCAAGATTGTGTGGTTGGTTGTTGATAAAGAAATCACCATTCGGTCTTTTCATGGTAGAAAAAAACCAAAATATAAGTTTTATTCTCTAATTTACTTACTTGAAGAGAGATTTCACAATTTTAGCGTCTTCTCCGATTGAGTTGAGGTCGAGCAGAGATGATCAACTCTAGGGTTGTGGCAAGGAAGTACAGGGAAAAATGGCAATAGAAAATACCTAAATGGGAGTCGAATCAGCGAGAACTAGAGAGATTTGGGAGAGATATGTGAGAACGAGAGAGATTTGGGAGAGATCTAAGAGAAAATACCTAAATCAGAGCTAAATCTGTGAGAACCATAGAGATTTGATAGAAATCTGCTAGAAGAGAGAGATTTGGGAGATATCTTTGAGAGAGAGAGAGAGATTTGGAAGAGATCGTTGGTTGGGGGTTTAGTTGTGACCGCTGGTTTAAGTTAATGAGGGAAACTAAATTATAAGATCCTACGCGGGACACTAATCTTTCAAATTCTCAATCTTAGTTGTCAATTAAAATCAAGAACTATCAGATGTTTACAAAGCAAGAAAATAAAGCAGTAAATTGCATAAAAATAAATGTAAACTAATTTGCTCTTCATCCTCCCAATCTCAGTCGTCAATTGTGATTGATATTTCTCAGATACAAAACTACACTACTTTGATCTTCCAAAATCTCAACCTCAATTGTCGATTGATGCTGAGAGACCTTGGATGATTATTCTAGGTGCCAAACCTCTTATTTATAGATCCATAAGGGGACCCCTTATGGATCTATTAAATCTCCTAAAATCAAAAGTTTCCTATTAAAATCAAAAGTTTCCTAAAGTTACATGGTATGGAATTCTAAATAAAATAAACTCCTAAAATCAAAAGTTTCCTATTAAAATTAAAACTTCTAGTCTTAATCTTCCTTACTTCGGATAGTAGATGTGCATAGGACTCTCCTATTTTTCAACAGCAGAAATCTTCAGGATTCTTCTTCACCAATCTTCTCAGATCCGTAAGATCCAAGACTTCTATTTTAAGAGTCTTTCTATTCTTTGCATGGCGGTGCAACCTTTTACATAATCTTTAGCAGTAGCAGGAGCTTTATCTTACAAAATTGTCAATACGATTTCATTCTTTTGCTTTAGGACGATTCTTCACTTTTTGAACGATCATGGTTTGGCACGTTCTTTTCAGTCTGAAGGTTTCTTATGAGGAATCGTAAATACGATTTCTCTTCTTTTTCTTCTAGTTTCGCTCTATCGAGATTACAATTTGGGTTTCTAACTGGTGGTTCCACTACAATTTGGATTGTTTTTATGCACGATCATCTTTCTACTACTTTTTTTAGTTCATTTTGACAAAGATTAACACTTTGGCTATTTTCTGCTTACTGTTTTAAATATCTGCATAACATCATATCATTAGTAGCAAACTAAGGTCTAGCATTACTAAGTTAAGGGTGATAAAATGATAAATTATGTGACTAATTACAGCCACAAACTTACGTTTTGCTAGTCCCTAGCGAACAAGGAAAGATAAGCTATCTAATCAAAACATTTAAATCTCACTTTCGTAGGGAACATGATTGCATTTAGCATATGCAACACACCCCTAGTTGATCATTACATGGTTGTTTAGATTTCAAAAAATAAGATTCCATCAGCCATGACTTCCCATCCTAGTAGTTATCCTTGATCAGAAACTCAACAATTTCAATTCATATAAAGCATAGAGTGTGTGCGTACCACTGAAAGAATATATTCATTATAAATTTTTCTATACTGTAGATTTAGAAAACATTTTCATCCAAACTCTCACTATTGGCATACTCTCAAAAATAATATTGACATAGTGGGTTTCTCTCAATGATATATATAAAGAATATTTCAAGGATAAATGACTAAAAAATAAATCTTATAGAAAAGATAATCAATTCTATTTCTTATGCCTCCTGCTTCTTCATAGTACTAGTATACATATCTCTACTAGGCTCATGCTTTTGCAAATCGTGAATCAAAAAGGACTTTATTCAGCTTGTAATGGGGCTATGGATTAAAAGGCTCTAAAGAAAAGGTAAAAAGGATTAAAAAATTCTAAGAATTCAACTTATCTCTCTCCTAGTCTTCTTCATCTTTTCTTTCTTTTTCTACTTTAGTAAGGACCCAAATAGTTGGATAACTTCTTCTCATATACATTTTTCTTTCTGTAAATCCATTTTCTCTCTATTTCTCTCTCTTTTTTTTTTTCCAAACTATCCTCTTGAAATATTTTTTTTCTCAGTTTGGAAGCTCTTTGCATCTTTTTTTTTTACTCCTATATTTTCAAAAATTTTATTTCTTCATCAGTTGTACCCTTTTTAGCATTCCCTTATCTATTTTTACATCCTCCTTCCAGTCCCCTATTTTTTCCTCTATTCTAATTTCTCAGAAGTACAAGGGTAAAAAAACCGAAAGCTTTGGGTAGTATACTTGGTTAAGGGTTATAAGATTTTGGTACAAAGAAATTCGGTTAAAGCTCTAATATGGGTTCCAGGGATAAATTATTCTGGGATTTTGACATTTTTGTTCAAACGAATAAAAAGAAGGCCTTAAATCATTTCAGGTTTACTAGCAAGAATGGCATATTATTTTGATGCATATAATAATCAGTTCTAGAAAAACAGTTAATACAATAATGGAATATTTGATTCTATTATAAACAACAATATGAGATTTCATTAAAACACAATCTAGAAGTTCAAGAAAAATGAGATTCAAATAGGCAGCAGTCTCTTTCTTAAAGAAAGGAAATAAGTTCAAATGCTCACTGGGTATATAATTCTGAAACTATAAATTAAATATTCCAGTTTAAAGAAAAGTATAGTTTCAAGCAATCTTTTATGATATAGTGTACAAAAGGAACTAAATATGAATCGTAACTGCATTTATTATGATGTTTGAAATTCTACTAGGATGATCATTATGCATATGGAATCGTATTTTATCTAATCGCAATTTGCATATAATGATTAACTAAAATTAAAATAAAAACACACCTAAAAAGTTAAAAGAAATCCTATAAATAGGACTAAAGACTAAGAAGAATTTATTTTTTTTCTAGATTAATTTACACAGAGTGTACCCCCAAACTTAAATAGGACAATGTCCTCATTGTTCTCAGATACAGGGGATACCAAAAAAATTTCATGGTCCCAATAAGAGTACCGGGCATACAATCTGCAAAGAAAAAATAAATCTCCCCTTATTTGGGAGAAATCACTTCCGGCATATTCTAGGAATAACAGCACCAAACAAAAATGAAAAGAATAAAAGAATATAAACAAAAATAATAAAAGAAAAAATTTCTATTAATAATGAAATGGAATATTTACAAGGATTGCAAGATAGAAAAACTAATTACATAAAAAATAAACCTAGAAAAAATCTAGACACAGACTGACTCTACGCCGGCAGCGACCATCCGAGGCGCTAAAGTTTGCGATGGAGAACAGGCCTTCGAGGTCTTCAAAATTGTCCCGCCAAAAAGATTATCCACACTCCGGCTCTGAGATATCCTCAACCTGTCATTCTTGGAAGAGGAATTGCAAGCCAGGAAGGGGAAAAGGACGGTTCAAGAAAATGGAGGAGGAGGGGACGGTGGTGATGTAGGAGGCGGAGAAGAGGTAGGGGGTAAGAAGTGCTCGGCATTTCGAACGGATTGGAGAAGATCTGTCAACATCCTTCTCTCTTTCTGAAGTTTGAGGATTTCCTCCTGAGTCGGTGGATTTCCGCCGTGTCAAGCTCAATCACCCTTCTGATCAATCTCGGAAGGCGCAGCCAGTAGGGTTCATCAGTCACTGGTAAAGATTACTGGGAAGAATGGGAAAGGCAGAGGGAATGTTTGGAATTGTGGGAAGGGACGTGTATTTATATTGAAGTGGTGGGTAGATGAAAGGGTGCTTTAATGAAAGGAATGGAGAAGTGTTGAAAAGGCGAACCGGTGGGTGAAGGTAATAAATATGAGGCGGTGAACGGCTATTGTGGGTGTATATACAAGGCATTGCATTATATGCTTGTGAAGTTGCAAGAATATCATAGCCTCATGATTGCAAAGTGCGCAAGCCTAAGCCAGACAGGACATTCTCTCTCAATCGTAATCACTACGATCGACCGTGAAAGAAGCCACAATTTATGAGAAGTCCTAATCACTACGATTTTCTCAAAAACGGTATGAATACATAAAGATATCTCTGGCATAAGTAAGACATTACGTGTGATCGAAAATCCTCAAAACAAACCTAATATTATACAGTCTAGGAGAGGGAATAAACTATTCCTAAGTATAATATAAGGATATGGTATGGATGAGTCCGTAGCACTACGGTGCCCATGAGCATATCATCCATACTTAGGGTCTTTTAGTGGCATTGTGGTCACTACCCCTTTTTCTTCATGTGATATCAACAACTTTAGTCTCTTCCCATCAACCTTAAAAATATGATTGTCCTTGGGATCCTGAATGGTTACCGCCCTATGAGGGAAGGCTTCCACAATAATATAGGGCCCTCCCAACGACTTCGTAGTTTTCTTAGAAATAGCTTTAACCTCAAATTCAATAACCAAACTTGTTGGCCAGACATAAAACTTTTTCGTAGAATGTGTTTATCATGGAATGCCTTTGTGTTTTGGCCTTATAAATTCGGGCATTCTCATAGGCATCATTACGAATCTTCTCTAACTCATTGAGTTCGAGTTTTCATTGTTCACCAGATGTGGACAACTCAAAATTTAATGCTTTGATGGCCCACAATGCTCTGTGCTCTTATTCCACAGGTAGGTAGCAAGCTCTCCCGTACAGTAGACGGTAGGCAAACATGCCAATGGGTGTCTTATAGGTCATTCGATACACCCATAGGGCATCATGTACTCTCAGGGACCAATCTTTCCTATCAGGGCGAACAATTCTCTCAAGTATTTTCTTTATTTCCCAATTAGAAACCTCCACTTTCCCACTAGTCTATGGGTGATAGGGGGTTGCGATCTTATGAGTAAAAAATACTTCTTAAGCAAATTCTCAAAGTACCTATTACAAAAATGCCTTCCCCCATCAATAATGATGGCTCATGGAGTCCCAAATTGAGAGAAGATGTTCTCCCTAATAAAAGAAATTACCACCTTATGGTCATTGGTCTTTGTAGCTGCTGCTTTGACCCACTTAGAAATGTAGTCGACAACTACAGGGATATATACAAATCCAAATGATGGTTGGAAAGGTCCCATGAAATCTATGCCCCATACATCAAAGGGCTCTATGACCAAGATTGGTTGGAGAGGCATCATGTTCCTTTGAGACATTGTGCTTGCCTTCTGACATCGGTCACAGGCCATAAAGAAGTTCTGGGCATCTTTGAATAATGTTGGCCAATAAAATCCTGATTGCAGTACCTTAGCGACTATTTTCTTCCCACCAAAGTGATTCCCACAAGCATAAGTGTGGCAAAATTGTAGAATAATGTGGGTGTCACCATCCAGGACACATTTTCGAATTATTTGGTCTGGGCATATCTTAAACAAATCAGGATCCTCTCAAATATATATTTTATGAGTGAAAAGAATACATACCTATCTTGTTTGGACTAGATTAGGGGATCTTACTTGTAGCCAAATAACTTACGATGTTGGCATACCATGGTACCTCAGTTTGGATGGCAAAAAGTTGCTCATTCGAAAAGGTATCGTACAAAGATTCTTTATTGATGGTTTCTGACAGCTCAATCCAAGACAAGTGATCGGCCACTACGTTCTCGACTCCCTTTTTATCTTTGACTCGAAATTGAACTCCAGCAAAAGTAGGATTCATTTTATTAGCCTTGGCTTAGCATCCTTTTTGGACAACAAATATTTTAGACTAGAATGATCAGAGAAGATGATGATCCTCGATCCCAATAGGTACTGTCAAAATTTATCTAATGCAAACATGACAACGAGAAGTTCTTTCTTAGTGGTGGTGTAATTCACCTGAGCTTCAATCAAGGTTTGGCTTACATATTAAATTACATGAGGAACCTTGTCTTTCCATTGTCTTGGACTGCACCTATTGCGTAATCGAAAGCGTCACATATCACTTCAAAGGGTAGGGAATAGTCTTGGGCTTGAATAATTAGTGCTCATGAAAGAAGTGCTCGGAGCTTATTGAATGCATTAATGTAGACAACATCAAAATCAAAAGGAACATCATTTGCTAACAGGTGGCACAGAGGTCTCGAGATTTTTGAGAAATCTTTAATAAATCGGCAATAGAAGCTGGCATGGTAAAGGAAAGATCGTATCTACCTCACCGAAGTTAGAGGGGGAAAATTCACAATAATGTCGATTTTGGCCCAGTCAACCACTATTCCTCTTTTGGAAACAATGTGTCCTAGGACTATACCTTCTTGAACCATAAAATATCTCTTCTTCCAACTTAGAACTAAATTAGTTTTCTCACATCTTTCTAAGACGAGGGCAAGATGTTCTAGACAAGCATCAAAAGTTCGGCCAAATACCAAAAAATCATCCATGAATACCTTAAGAAACTTATCTATCATGTCAGAAAAGATGGTCATCATGCATCTTTGAAACATTGTTGGTGCATTACATAACCCAAAGAGCATGCGGCGATATGCAACGCACCAAAAGGAAACGTGAAGGTAGTCTTTTCCTAATCTTTCGGGTATACCAGAATTTGGTTGTATCCTGAATATCCATCTAGAAAGTAGAAATACTCCTGACCCACAAGTTTTTCTAAAATTTGGTCTATGAATGGTAATGGAAAGTGGTCCTTGCGAGTCATGGAATTCAGCTTTCGGTAGTCAATACATACATGCCAACCTGTGGTTTCGCATAATGGTACCAACTCACCGGCCGAGTTTTCTCTAATTGTAATCCCAGATTTCTTTGGGACTACATGAATGGGGCTCCCCCACTCACTATCAGAAATCAGATAAATGACACCAGCGTCTAGTAATTTCACGATTTCTTTTTGTACTACTTCCCTCATATTTAGATTTAATCGTCATTGGCTTTCCTGTGAGGTCTTGGCATTATCTTCCAAATGAATTTGGTGCATACATACTGACGGAACAAGCCCTTTATGGTCAGCAACAGTCCACCATATAGCACGCTTGTGCTTCGTCAATATCGCCAACAACTTACTCTCCTGATTTGTAGTGAGGGCAGAAGAAATGATTACCGAGAGAGTTTTATTGGACCCAAGAAAAGCATACTTAAGAGTGTCGGGAAGTGGTTTCAATTCTAAGGATGAAGCTTTTTCAATAGACGGTAGTAACAGTTCATTGGAAGTGGTGGGTAGTGGTTCCACCGGTGGCTTCCAATGCTTTGGTTGAGAATCATGAGAAGAAGTGTCCAATAAATAAGCTACTTCCTTAGATTCTCCCAAATTTGTGTACCATAATGCAGTTTCTAACACATCCTTAGACAAGACTAGAGGTAATGCTTCTTCTACCATTTAATCAATTTCGTCCCCACAAAAGCATTCCTCATCATCAATCGAAGCCATCTGGTTGGCTATTGAGAAGATATTTAACTAGATTCGCATATCTCCAAAAGAGACTTTCATCACCCTGGTTTCACAATTTTTCCAGGCATTGGTCGTGGCCAAAAATGGTCTACCAAGTATGGCGGAAGTTTGTGTTGGAGATTTTGAACTTAGTTTTATGTCTAACACCAGGAAATTGACAAGAAAAATAAACTTATCGACTCCAACCCTGACATCTTCGATGATTCTAATCAGCCTTCTTTCAGATCTATCGGCTAACTGAAGAGTTACCGATGTAGGCCTCATTTTGCCTAGTCCCAATTTCTCATATATAGATTATGACAATAGATTCACGCTAACTCTCAGATCTACAAGTGCTTTATTAATGGCGTAGTCACCAATAATACATAGAATATAGGCACCCTAGGATCCTTAAGTTTAGGTGGAGTTGTAGTCTGCAACACTAAGCTTACTTGCTCTGTCAAGAAGACTTTTTGTGATAAATTGTTATGTCGTTTCTATTTCTGTATGCACATCTCTTTCAAGAAGCGCACGTAAGCTGGGACTTGCTTGATTGCCTCCAGGAGGGGCAAATTAATCTCCACCTCTTTGAAGATTTTAGTAATTTCTTCTTTTTTGGGTTTTATCAAAGAGAGACGGCGCACTGATAGCATTGGGAAAGGGTAACTTGAGTACATAAGGAACTTCTATTACAGAGTTAGGTGCACTGTCATTATTATTTGTCGATTTTTTATTTTATGATTTTTTTAGTTTTTCTTGTGGGGGGATTTCTTCTGTGGCTATAGGTCCTTTTTCCTTGGTCTTAGGAATGACTACGGGTGTAGGCATCTCTACCCTATTATCAACAATCTGACCACTTCTTAAGGTCTGAACAGCTTGAATGTCTGCTGTGGGAATTGACATATTCCCCTCATAATATTGTCCTCCCAAGCTATTCACAAATTATAAAGAGGCTTGGTTACTCTCTCGTTCTATCCATTTCGTAGCTAGTTGTCCAACTTGCGTTTCTAGTTTCGTAATGGATTGGGTGTAAGACTGCAAATCATGAGAGATTTGAGTGAGTTGAGATAGCTCCCTAGAACGTTGGTGCAACTATTGTTGCAGATCTTGGAGGATCTAAGTAACTGTGGCATCAACCTCACTACTATTAGGACTAAGTTGTTGTTCAGAAGGTTGATATGGGACGTATGAGTGCTAGAAATTTTGAGGATATTGAGGGTGGATAAAAGATGATTCTTGTTGCAGCCCCTGGTGAAGACATGTGTCAGATCGGGCTGGTTTCCCCACTGAGGTTTATAAAAATTCCTGGGATCACCCCATTGAGATGTGAATGCTTGCTCTTTTTCTATTAATTCAGGATATAATGGGGCAGCAGGGTATTCAATTAGAGTGTGGGTCAGGCTTTGGAAAATATAATAGAGCCAAAATGAATCATTGTGGCCTTGCATTGCCATACTATTTATAGTATACATTCAGTTTTTTTTTTAGAAAGCAGAGAGAGAAAACAAATCTGAGCCTCTAGCTTCTATTGTCAAAAGAAGTTTTGAAACTTTCGATCCGCTGCTCTGAATAACCTGCAAAAGAATAAGAAGTGATCAAAGAAAAATAAAATTAGAAAAAAAAGAGGTTTTGAAAGACAAATATTGGTGTTCAGAATTTTTCGCTTTCCCGAAAAAAGTGCCAAAAACTTTGACGACTCTTATGAGTATGCTCTGTCTTAACCTATCGAAAGCGCACAACGGAAATTATACCACTAGTATAGGATTGCTCCCATGAGGAAGGTCAAAATCTTAAAAACTTTTATTTACCTTTAAAGAATAAAGAATGGGTTTTTAATTAAACTAAAGTGCAAGAAAAAAAATATAAATCCTCTAACTTCCAGATCCTAGTCATCAATCAGTTTCCTTCAATTCTCAGATATCTACAAAAATTAAAATACCGTTACACTATATCTAAGTCTCTCAGAATTTGGGCGTCAATCAAATCTAAAATTCTTTCAGCATAGATCTATACTAATCTGTAACTTTCCAGAATTTGGGCATCAATCAACACTAGAAAACTGTAGATGGAAAATAAAATACCATTACACTAATATGTTAAATTCTCAATCTTAGTCGTCAATTAAAATCAATAACTATCAAATATTTACAAAGCAAGAAAATAAAGCAGTAAATTGCATAAAAATAAATATAAACTAATTTGCTCTTTCGTCCTCCCAATCCCAGTTGTCAATTGTGATTGAGATTTATCAGAAACAGAACTACACTACTTTGATCTTCCGGAATCCCAACCTCAGTTGCCAATTACTCCTGAGAGACCTTGGATGATTATTCTAGGTGTTGAACCCTCTTATTTATAGATCCATAAGGGGTCGGTTACATGGTATAGAATTCTAAATAAAATAAACTACTAAAATCAAAAGTTTCTATTAAAACTAAAACTTCTAATCTTAATCTTCCTTACTTTGGATAGTAGATGTGCACAGGACTCTTTCCTATTTTTCAGCAACAGAAATATTCAGGATTCTACTTCACCAATTTTCTCAAATCTGTATGATGCATGACTCCTATTTTAAAAGTTCTTTCTAGTCTTTGCATGGAGGTGCAACTTTTTACATGATCTTTAGCAGCAGTAGGAGCTTTATCTTACAAAATTGTGAATACAATTTCATTCTTTTCTTTCAGTAGGATTCTTCACTTTTCAAACGATCGTGATTCAACACGTTCTTTCCAGTCTGAAGCTTTCTTCCAAGGAATCATAAATACGATTTCTCTTCTTCTTTTTCTTCTAGTTTCACTCTATCGAGATTACAATTTGGGTTTCGAACTATTGTTCCAGTATGATTGGATCATTTTTCCGGACGATTGTCTTTCTACTAGTTTTTGAGTTCATTTTGACAAAGATTAACACCTTGGCTCTTTTCTCCTTACTATCCTAAATATCTATACATCATCATATCATTAGTACAAACTAAGGTTCAACATTACTAAGTTAAGGGTAATAAAATGGTAAACTATGCGACTGATCAATGACCTTTAAACTAGCAAGTCTGTTTGTTGTTAGTTCATCTTCACCCTCTCACAAACTGAATCCCAAGTGGCCAACTTGGAGCATTTTTTTGAATTTGAGAGGGTTCTCGAAAATTGCGTTCCAAGAGACTAGCGTTCACAGTGGGACTCCCTTTGCTAGAGTTACCCCCTTTTAAATAGTTTGGAAATTGTTCTTTTTGAAAAAATTGTCACTTCTTAGCACACTGTAGACACCCAAATTTGGCCCAAAGCTTGACTGACCCATAATTCAAGAGCAGCATACTCTCGAGCTTTCAAAAGTACCTCTTAAAGCCTTAGAACTTATCTTAAACCCTTAGGAACCTTCCCAAACCCTTAGGAACCTTCTCTGACCTATAGAACCCTTCTCGGACCCGATTCGAACCAACCACAGCAGCGAATAGAAAGAAGAATTCTAAAATTTATATAGATATCTGCTAGAGTTGAGTCCTATACCATTGAAAGTATAGGTTCCCAGCTTCCCAACGAGCTAATAATTATCAGATTCTAAGTTGTACATTAAAAGTTATGACGATTTGAAGAATGCCCTGAAATACAGGAATTTGCTCATGCGTACATTGGATGTACGCTTAGGCAATTTCTGGCTAGAATTTGGCTATGCTTACATCCAATGTACGCACACCCAAATTTTAATTTGGCTCTAGACTTCTTAGTTTTTTTTGGAAACACTGTTCCTAAGTTATGCATAAATCCAATTTACGCACAACTTAAAATCTTGATTTTCGAGAAAAATGGCAGATTTCTATTTTGGAGTTTGACTTGTGGACCATCCCAGAGATTGAGGTGTATATTTTTAGGACCCTTATACCCATCCAAACCTTAAGTTTAACTCTTTTTTCATCCAACCCATCACCCTATCATCCACCGTTAAAACTTAAATCCCTCTTCCCCGAGCCTTCAAAATCCTAGAAAACCTTATATTTAGCATTACCTAATTTCTAAGCCTATTAGTGACTAATCCATTCACTAATTACCCTCAAGTCTATAAATAGAGAGCCACCCCCCCCCTCCCCCCCTTTTTAATCACTTTTGAAAATCCTTAAGCAAGACCTATAGAAAAATTGATCCTCATCTCAAGCCTCAAGCTTTCCAAACCTTGAAACTTTAGCCCATTCCTTATACCATCTACACTTTCCACCATCAATCCTTCCAAGCTTTAGAAAAAGAGAGGCCATATCTCACCTCCATTATCATCCCTCTTTCAAGCCTTAGCAAATAGAACCATCTCTAACCCATTTGTGCTATCAGAAGCTCACCGGAGTTGGCATCGATGCGGCGATCCGACAACGGTGCTACAAGAGCTCGAGAGCTCCGGTTCTCCCCTCTATTCCTCTACCTTTTTTTACTTTTTCCCTATCCTAGAATTTGATCTGTTACGCCGCCAAAATTTTAGTGATTGCGGGAGGCTCAAATAGGATCAGAATGCCTTCGGGTAAGTGGAAGTGCCGCACAATTTTATATTTTTTCTTACACTTGGCCATAGTAGAGATTGCTTATGAGCAGGTCAATCAGGTACCTAACACCTCCCCGATTGATAACCGAAGTCCTTACCCAAGAAGCTTTAGCGTTGATCGGTGATTCAGAATCAAATCTAGCACTTCAGTGCACACGATATTGATTTTGGGTATCCCGGGACACCAAAAGTTCCCGGTGGCGACTCTATTTTTGAGCGCATAGTCGCGATGGATCGATGAGATCTACTGTTGCACAGATGGCGACTCTGCTGGGGATATTTTTTTATAACTTCTACTTGAAGTTGGTCCCGTTGCATGTGTTTTTTCGTCTTTTTGCTATATTTCTGCTCTATTTGGCCTAGTGATTTGACTGACACTCATTTATATTTGCTTGCTACTTACCCCTATGATTTCACATTTTTACTTGCCCCTATGATTCCTGTCATTTACAGCCTAAGCCATTTGGCAGGCCTACTTGAGTCATTTACCACCTTAGTCGTTTGACAGGTTACTTGATAAATTAGGTTTAAATTATGTCGTTTACCACCTTAGCTGTTTGGTGGGTTACTTGATAATTAGATTAAATTTTTGTCATTTATATTTCAGCACTATATGATTCCCACCTAATCACTTGACTAGCCCCGTCTGTCATATCCCACTAGTGAACGTCGGCCCGTTGTGGCGCCACAAGACACTCATAACCCGGATTGAGAATGGTGGCGAAAGCCCCATTTGGACTTAAGCGTAACTTCCCAAAAATTGAAATTTAAAAATGAATTAAGGAACATAACAATTTATTTCTTACAGGTAGATTTTTGAAGAGGGGGGGGGGGGGGGGGGGGGGGGAATAGGCTACAATACATCCGACCCGGTTCCAAGTAGAATGGGAGCCCTAGTGGTGATGATCTCGAAAAGAACCACCCCATCCAGTATCTGAGAAGGCGTTCGGCCGGATGGATATCGGATGGGTGACCGAACTTGTTACTAAGTCTAAAACCTTGGGGAGAGCGTTAGCAGAATTGAATCAGCCTTGCATCCATTTAGGCACAAAAAGGAGGGACCCGATAAAGCAAAGAAAAAATCCTTGGAGGCATTGCCTCAAAAACCCCAATTTCAACCCAACTCAGATATGTAATTTGGAAAATATATGTATATTAAGCTATGCGTACATCCTATGTACGCATAGCTAAAATTTCCAAAAATTTGTTCATGCATACATCATTTGTACGCATAGCTTAAATTTTTAGAAATTTGCTCATGCTTGCATCCTTTGTACGCATAGCTTATATGTTGTTTTCTAGAATTGGGTGCCTTTCTCACAGTTTCCCGAACCCCCTGTAAGTTGGTTCTGACATTCCCGATAATTCCTACATCCCCAATACCAAAATGCTATCGCCGGTCAAGAGAAGTCACCCTCTTATTAGCTCTTTCGAGAGATTGGTATCGCGGAAACCCATGCCCTTAAAGATCAAGAGGTTTCTCTTTGACTCTTAAAAGGGGCATCCGAGTCCTGCCGTAGGAAATATCGAAGGTGTTCACACCATCCGAAGGGAGTTCCAAAAGGCACCAAGGAGAAAATAAGAGAAAGAGATCCAAAAAAAAAAATTGTTATTATCAAAAGGTTCAAAGAAAAAGTCATCATCATCAAAATCAAGAAAATCACCAAAAAAATCATCAAATCAAAAATCACCAAAAAAATTAAAAAAAAAACATCAAAGTAAAAAAGGAACCAAAAGAGATCCTTTGTTTCCATAGCAACGCATCGCCATACCCGCTATTCAGTAGGGGAAGAAAGAAGGTCTTTGGGCCTTACCCAAAAACCCGTACCCTACCTACCAATAAACCATGCCTTGGGCCGTTAATCTAACCGTCTTTGACCTAGATTCATTCCCACCACATTCCTATACAGAGGAGATCCCCATCTCCAACCCCTCCACCCAACCCTCATTCAATGTCATAGGTCCATTTGGGGCACCCATTTTTCCCACCACATTCACTCCAAAAACACCCACATTTCCCCCCACGTCCATCCAAAATACAACCAATTCCCCCCACATAACCCCAAGCATTCCCTCTGTTTTCCCCTACATCTATCCAACATACACCCAATTTTCCCCCGTATCAACCCAACCTACATCAACACAAGTCATCTCCAATTTTCCCCCTACATCAACAAAAGTCATGCCCAATTTTTCCCCACATTCACCCAAGTCATGCCCAATTTCCCCACATCCACCCAAGGAATGCCCAATTTTCCCCTCACATCAACCCAAGCATGGTCTCCAAGCCATACATCTCCCCCATCGGGTGGACCATCTACATCCACCCCCATATCCAATCCAATGGCCATCATGGAAGAAATGATGAGCACATTTATGGCATGAAAGGCTTCCCAAAGCCTTTCCAATCCACCCTAAACATCAACCCCCCAACAAACCCTCCAAAATCTCCTCACCCAAAGTACCAATCATAACCAACCGCCCATAATCCACACCACCCAAAGCTCACACCATCAACCATGGGGTCATCCAAGTGACCCACAAAGGCCATATGCCCCAACCCAAGGCCATACCGGCCCAAATCCAAGGGTCACATTTTCAAACCAACCATCATTCCCCCAATTTGCCACATACACCCATACCCAACAAGCACACCCAATTCCCCTTCTAATGGCAAACCCATTCTACTCAATTCCACAATCCGACATGAACCCTACCCATCTATATCCTTCATACCCAACACAACATGGGAAACCATCTCAAACCATCCAAAATCCCCAATTTGCACACCCTCTTACCCCCCAACAAAATCCTCATAATTCCCCCCAAGCACAAGGGCATCACCAGACACCTACCCAAAATCCATAACTCACACATCCCCAAAGTTCCCATCAACCACAATGGTCTCACCCATGACCCACTCAACCTCTCCAAAATCCCCAGTTCACGCATCCTCTTACCCCCAGCCAAATCACCCAGGCTCCCATCAACCACAATGGCCCCACCAGATACCCACTCGATAATCTCACCCATCCTCCACCAGTCGTCGATACGGGTTATCAATACCATGATGATGAGGCCCGAATCAATGGGGCCTATATGGGGGCATTTGCCAGTTTCAACCCCACAGCCCCCCTTCATCAACCAACAGGCTGATAGGAATGAATGGGGACAGTTTAGTGGAGGAGCGGCCCTAGTATTACCATCTAGAGGGTCCAAGCGGCTAAGAGAGCAGATGGACAAAATTCAAAAGCAGCTGATGAAGATGGGGGGAGCTAAGATCCATGCTATTGACTTCTCAGATCTGTATTTATTTGTCAAGGTGACTTTGCCACCTGAATTTAGCCAACTATTTCCCCAATCCCAAGATAGGGGTCGATCCATCCATGTTCTGACCAGCCAAGACAAGAGTCCGAGGGTTTTATAACATGAGGGAAGTAATAGGAGAAGTCAATCTTAAGCTCCCCATTGGGCTAATGTCACTCTCTATCCCTTTCCAAGTCATGGACATTAAATCTAACTTTAATTTATTGTTGGGACACCCGTGGCTACACGAAATAGAGGTAGTACCCTCAACCCTGTATAAAAAACTCATGTTCATCTCAGAGGAAAAAGTCATAGCTATCCTGGGTGAGGGGCAACAAGAGGGAGAAAGGGTTACACTTAGCATAGCAAATCTTAAAGTGTTGGACGTGCCACACACAACTGAAGATACGGATCTCCACAGTTTTCAATATGATGTATCGACAGTGGCACCCAAACCCCTTAGAAAGATCACCATGAAAACTGGGGGAGGAATGATCGCAGCAGTTGTTATACTCCAGAAATGGGGCTACCAGAAATGAAAAGGGTAAGGCCCTCCCCATCAATGCAGGAGAGACTCAGTCAGAGCAAAGGGTGGTCAACAAATCAAATTCATGTTAGAATACAAGCCTACTAAAGAAGAGGTCCAAGAGACCAAGGAAAAGGCTCAGACAGCTACTATCGCTAAAGCAAGAGGAATAGATCTGGAAGATGAACCCCGTCCACTGTCACATCTGAAGCACATTTATGAGTGTGGGGTCATCAAAATCGACCAAAATAGAGCAACTCAGTTGACCTCACATAAAAATATCATTGTCCATAAGACCAATCCTCAAATCATCCCTCCCGAAATCCAAATAGACCTCGCTTCCCTATCATTCTTGGAGGAGGAGGTATCTTGGCCAACACAAACACCTGTCTTAACCCACCCCAAGCCAGTGTTTACATTTGAGGACCAAGTTTCAGATGAACCTATGGTAAGCATGCTAAAAGCCGACCCCGAAAGGCCATCTCACTCCCCCTCCCCACGAAGCATGGTAAAGGGGTAACACCCCAGGTAAGAAATTGGGTTGCAACGCCCATCACTCTGGAAGCTTCTGGTGGCCTTAAATTCGACACCTACTTCCCAAAAAAAATAACCTATAAAAAGTGAGGGAAGCCCTTGGCGAGCAATGTCATGCATGTATAAAGACCCACCTTGCCAAAGGCCCACCTTCGAAGAAAAAGAAAATCCTAAAAAAATTGAAAAAATACAAAATCTAAAAATATTATCTTTTGAGATTCCAGAGAAAAAGAAAATTGATGCCTTAAATGAAAAGCACGTCTAGCGTGAAATCGACCTCTTTTCTATAGAAATACAAGAAGAGGTAAGAGTCGCGAATCTGGATAAGGAGATCCTAGCTAAGGAGCTTCCCAATAAGCTCCTTGAGCAATACGCTGATTTTGAGCATGGCCCTACCCCAATCATTGAAGAGACCGAGGAGGTCAATATGGGAATGGAGGAGGATCATAAAATCACTAAAATCGGAATGTAGCTCTCTCTCGAGGAAAGAAAAGTATGATTGATTTCCTTTAATCATACCGAGACATTTTCGCATGGTCATACTAAGATATGCTTGGTTTGGATACCAATTTGGTTGAGCAAGAGTTGCTATTGTATCTAGATGTCAAGCCCATCAAGAAAAAGTTTAGGTGCCGCAAGCTCGAATGGATGTTAAAAGCTAAAGACGAGGTCATAAAGCAATACAATGCGAGTTTCCTCATGGTCTCCATGTACCGGCAGTGGCTAGCCAACATTGTGCCAATGCCGAAAAAGGACAGAAGGTTCTCATGTGTAACTATTTTAGAAATCTCAATAAGGTGAGCCAGAAAGATGACTTCCCTTTACCACACATCGACATCTTGGTCGATAATACTGCCAGACATGGGATGCTCTCGTTCGTGGATGGTTTCCCTGGTCACAATCAGATCAAAATGATAGAGGCAGACCGAGAAAAGATATTGTTCATCACTCCATGGGAAACTTTTTACTACAGAGTCATGTCGTTCGAATTGAAAAATATTAGGGCAACATATTAGAGGGCTATGATGGCACTATTCCATGACATGATGCACAGAGAAATTGAGGTATACGTTGACGACATGATCGTTAAGTCACAAGAGAGAGGTGATTATCTGGTGAACCTCCAAAAGTTGTTTGAAAGACTGAGAAAGTACAGGTTGTGTCTGAACCCCCAGAAATGCGCATTTGGTGCCATGTTAAGAAAATTGTTGGGCTTCATCGTCAGCAGAAGAGGTATTGAAGTTAACCCAATCAAGGTGAAAGCCATTGTAGAAATGCCTCCACCATCTACTGAGAAAGAAGTTAGAGGCTTCTTAGGCAGAATACAGTACATAAGTCGGTTCATTACACAGTTAACTCCCATTTGTACACCAATCTTCAAGTTACTAAGGAAAGATTCCCCCGTCTAATGGAATGATGATTGTCAAGTGGCATTTGACAAGATCAAAAGCTCTCTTCTCAACCCTAGTCTTGGTACCGCTAGTACTCGGGAGACCACTCTTAATGTATCTCTCAACGATGGAATTCTCGATAGGATGTGTCTTAGGGTAGCATGACGAAACTAAAAGAAAAGAGCATGCCATTTACTATCTGAGCAAAGAAGTTCACCGATTATGAGACACTTTATTCTCATCTAGAGAAAGCATGCTTAGCCCTCATTTGGGTGACACAGAGGCTTTGTCACTACCTGCTATCTAAAGTTGTTCTCCTTCTAGCACGAATGGATTCGTTGTAGTACCTGTATGAAAAACCAGCTCTCACTGGCCGAATTGCACATTGGAAGCTTCTCTTATCAAAGTTTGATATCATGTATGTCACTCAAAAATCAATCAAGGGGCAAGCACTAGCCGATCATCTTATAGAGAACCCCCTATTGGGTTACGAGCCTCTAAGAATCATGTTCCCTAATGAAGACATCTTGTTAATGGCAGAGGATGACATAGAAGAGGTAGAAGAATCCTGGATAATGCACTTTGATGGGGCATCAAATGCTAAAGGTCAAGGAGTCGACATTGTTCTAATCTTGCGAAAAGGATCCCACATACCAGTCTCCATCAAACTCAATTTTCCCTGCACCAACAACATGGCCGAGTATGAAGCCTGCGTAGCTGGCCTACAAGCAGCTCTTGACTTGAACGTGACTCATCTTAGGGTATTTAGCGATTCACAGCTGATCATATGTCAAACCAACGGAGATTGGAAGATGAAAGGCGAGAAGCGGATCCCATACCATGAGCACCTAGAAGATCTAATCACGTGCTTTGTCGATGTTAAGTTCTCCTATGTCCAGCGAGCAGGAAATCACTTTGTTGATGCACTGACAACTTTGGCATCAATGGTCGAAATCCCATATGACGTCGAAATGAAACCCATCATGATCGGACAGAGAAATGTGTCTGCCTTCTGCCTCCAAATTGATGGATCAGTAAAGATAGATGATGAACCTCCATGGTTCTCAGATATCAAGAACTTCCTCGAAACATAAACATTCCCTAAAGGGACGTCCAAGACAGATAGGCGGACCATCCAACGTTTAGAGACAAATTACGTCATTTGTGGTGAGTGCCTCTACAAGCGGTCATATAACAATATCCTGCTCTGGCACATAACTAAAATTGAGGAAACCAACGTCGTAAAGGAAATCCATGAAGGAGTATGCGGGGCACACGTCAATGGACACGCTTGCCAAAAAGAGTTTACGACAAGGGTATTTCTGGACCACCATGGAAACCGACTGTTACAAGCACGTTCAGAAGTGCTACAAAACTCCAGTCTGATACATGTTTCAGCCATAGATCTCCACAACATGACCACTCCATGCCTATTTGCCATATGGGGGCTCAATGTCGTCGGAAAGGTCAATCCAAAAGCTTCTAATGAGCATCAGTTCATCCTCGTCGCCATCGAGTACTTCACAAAAAGGGTAGAGGCAACATCCTATAAGAACATCACGACCAGTCATATTGAGAAGTTCATCAAAAATAACATCATCTATCAATTCAGCATGCCCAAGGACATCATCATAGACAACGACACCAACTTCACGAATAAACGCATCAGGGCCTTATGCGAGCAGTACAAAATCAAACATCACCGCTCATCACCATATCATCCGTAAACCAATGGAGTAGAAGAAGCTGCTAATAAGATAGTTGTCTACATCCTTGATGACCTACCGGAACTAGAGTGAAATGCTACCATTGGCACTATGGGCCTATCGAACGTCGATCCATACAGCTATGAGAGCAACATCGTTTTCTCTTATGTATGGAACCGAGTCCTTGCTACTAGTTGAGGTCGAAGTACCCTCACACCGTATCCTTTTCGAGTCTGATCTGTCAGAAGTCGAGAGAGAAATTCCATTTTGAACAACTAAATCTGGTCGATGAGAAGAGACTCCAAGCCTTGTGTCACACTCAAGTCTATCAGGGGAGAATCACACGCACTTACAATAAATGTGTTCCTGTTTGAGCATTAAAAGTAGGTGATACGGTACTCAAAAAGATTTTTCCTTCTCTTCACGCGGATCCTCTTGGGATATTTAAGCTAAACTGGGAAGGGCCCTATATCATTAGAGAAGTACTCCCTGGGTATGCGCTCTGTCTCGCCACCATCGACGGAGATCACTTTCCTGAGCCAATAAACACTGGATATGTGCGACGATTCTACTCCTAAATCTCCTATGGAAAGGTAAGTACCAGTGAAAATTGATACATGACTACTTAAGGATCCCATAAAAGAGGCCATCATTTCAAAGCCAAGTAGCCAAAAAGCATCCCTGAATGCTCATACCCTTTGCTACCCAATTTGAGCCGACAACCTTTCTCTCATAAACCCCTCCCAGAAAAAAATTTGTATATATACCAAAAAAAAAGAAAAAAGAGAAACTCCCAAAGCAAACGGCAAAGGAGTTATAATCAAAATCTAAAAAAATTAGAAAAGTAAAATCCTAAAAAGAGGATGTCTGAAAAGAAAGTAAAAGAACAAAAAAATAGAAAAGAAAATAGATGAAAAAATCATGGGGCATGTACAGTAAAAATCCCCCAAGGAAGAAATACATTACGATAGCTAGAACACAATCAAGAAAAACCTTTAAAACCAAGAATACCTTCAAAATTCCTAACCTATCCTTTCTAACCCATGGCCACAATACATCCCTAGAGAAAGCCCTCTTTTAAGTCTACAAGCAGTCACAGTATATGTTGAGTCAGCACAAATCGAGCTGAAAGACAACAAAGGAATTTCGTCTAGCGAGCTAAGATGGAATCAGCGTCCTTAGAGATTAAAAAAAAAAAAAAAAAAACTTACGAGCTCAAAGCAAAGAGGACGTGGTGAAAACTAGCAAGGTAAAAAGAGCGAGCTTGTGCGGACCAGCTGAAAACTTGAAAAGGCGCCTGGGGTAAGAAGGCAAATACCCATGGACGTAGTGAAAACCTGAAAGGGTGCTGCGGATAAAAAAGAGGGCAATAGAGGGCATGACGAAAACCCATCTTGGGCGTTGTGAGTAAAAAAGTTGTTAAAGAAAAGAAAGAAGAGAAAGAAAAAGAAACAAATATCATCAATTACTCCTTTGGTTACATTTTTGGGCTATCTAGTCTTCAATTGGGCCACTTATGTTAGCTTAAATCGGGTCTTGATCAGGTAGATCTTGAGACTACACCATCAAACGCATGACCCAAGGTAAGGATAAAAGGTTGATTCAATCCAAAGGGATGGACATTCTAACTTTGGGGAAATTTTGGACCCCACACAAACCCAACCACATGAACGGGTTCAACTATTCTCAAAATGGGACCCGTTACCTCCTTTCACGATTAAGGCATCAAAGAAAAAAATAGAAAAGAAAAATGTGTATATACCAAAAAAAAGAGAGTTCCTTTTTTTTCTGCTTTCATGTTTGTACTTTGCTTATACCACATCACAAAAATATAATCTATGTGGCGTTGTGCTTTCAGCCTTTAAATTTTTAAAAAAGAAATAAAAATAGGAAAAAACAAGCATATAACTCAAAAAATAAAAGTATAATGGGTTTTTTACCCCTCTTCTTTTGCGGTTGATCAATTTTCGAAGTATGTACAGGTCAGGTCAACAAGGCATGGATCCTACCAAGAAGCGCATTTCCACAAGCATTGCGATTACTCATCCATCAATTGACAAGGCCCTCAATCGAGAAGCATCAGTGGACCAAGGACCTTGTTCAAAACTCCTTCCAAATGAAGGTTCACGTAGTCCAAAGCCGAAGCTCGTTCTTACTCTTTCTAGGCGTTCCTGGAAAAAAAAAAAGGTGAGAAGAAAAAACAAAGAGAAGGAAAAAAAAGAGAAAAAGAAAAATAAAAAAGTAAGAATGATATGTTTTGATGGCACACAATCCCAAAAAGTGGTTTGACCCCCATTTGCTCCGCTCAGGCAATAATGCTAAATTGAAATTTGGGTCGATGATGTAGACACCCCATTTTCGCCCTCTCAGAGTATACAAATGCATTCGGCCAACCCTTGACCTTGCCCATGACTTTTGGAAAGGGACCAACCCTCTCTAAGAGTCTTAAAACTCGAAAAAACCCACAATTCAAGAATTAGGCACCATAACAATAATGTGTAGTTAAATCCCATGCCCTATTGATCGAAGGTCAAAGGTCAAGCCAGAACCCAAGCAATATATTCCCCATTTGAAAGCTCATATGTGAACTTTTTTTACCGAACTTTGATATTTTAGCAATACTTTGATATGATAGAGTTTATGGGATTTAAAGTTTCACAAAAAGCTTGCCATTTAAAAGTTAGAAATTTGGCCAAAATGTAAAAAATCAGTTTTTGTTCTTGAATTGGAAAGTTGACTTTTTATTCTTTGAGATTTTTGATTTGAGACTATTTTTATTGAATTTAAATGGGAGGTATTTCGTTATGTACATGTAATATCTTAAGTAATATATATGCCTGTCTGTCTTACCTGCCTACCAATCTCTCCACCCTTAACTAGAAATCTCATAAACTCCTACAGAACCTCAGACCCAATAAGGCTCGAAAGCCCCCGAATTGTGCGCGTGAACCTACACGCGCAATTAAATCGCACGCAGAGCTACCTACAGGCAATTAGTCCAGCTTGGACTCGGCATACAATTTCGTGCACCACCTAAAGTTCTATATTTCGCGTATATCGTGATACGTGGAATCCAACTGCACACGTCCCTACACATGCGGAATTAGTCTAGACATAGACTAGAACTCTAATTCCCCAGACTACTTGACCTCCTCGATTACGCACACATTCCGCTATACGTAATTGAATTTCACGCATTATTCTTTGCACAAAATTAGCTCTAGGCATAATGGAACTAGGACTCCCCGACTGAGCCAGTCAGCCGATCATTCTTGAGTCCGTGACCGACTCAAACCAAATTGTATGCATAGAACCCTGCGTGCAATTCAATCCCATGCATAGCTCTATGCGCGTAATTGGTCGATTGCGCACGTGGCCAAATGCATAGAATTAGCTCGATACCTATAAAAAGACCCCATACCTCACAAATTTTTTCATAACCAATTCACTAATTTTCTTCTCTCTTCTAAGCTTAGCTCTTCTTAGAAATTTTGAGGTTCTCTCTGGGGTTCTCAAAGAAAGGAGGGGGCTACCTTCTAGACTTCTAGAAGTGTAGACTCTTCTCTAGGAGCCCCAGGTAGTCAGGCTAGCGACACTGGCTAGCCAACCTTGATGCTCGACGGAGTACAAGAAGAATAAGTGCCCTTAGCCTTAGATCCCTTAGGAAACCCCCACCCAAATTTCTCAACCTAGAGCCCATTAGGTCCCTAACCCTCTCCAGTTTTCTCAACCTTAGCCACTTGATTTGCCCAAGAGAGCTTATTGAAGGTACCCAGGAACGGGGCCAATCCTCCTTAGCATAGTGGGCCCCACCCCCCTGTTTTTAGATAGGTCCCCTTAGAAAATAGGAAGTCAAATTACTTAAGACCCTAGGCAACCCGTAGCTGCTGAAGTTGGTCGGTCAATGTCCAGTAAAGGAGTCAACCCGCATCTCCCCGCACGTGATCAATGACGTGATGTAGCATCGATAAATATTTGCAGCCGGAAATCGCATCACTCAGGTATTCTTCATTTAATATTCGTCTTTCCTTTCAGTAATTTAATATTTCCTAATTTATTATTCTATCGCCTTCCGCCAAAGTCCATGTGAACCGAATTAGGCCACCTCTTTCGGGGACCGAAAGGAACCCAGAAAAAGCTCGTACCAACTGATGAGCATGCTTAAAAACCTCGAACAAAAAATGTATGAAAAGAAAAAAAATATATAAAACATTAAAAAAAAAATGTGGCTTGTTAAGTGGCACATACTCCCAAAAAGCGTTGGGACATCAATATTCGCTTTGCTCGGGTAGTTGTGCTAAATTAACTTCGAGGTCGATGAGTACGCTCAAAAACCCTGAACCCTACCTCGCGTAGGGGCAACCGTGCCAATCGATAGAGCAATCAATGTCTCATAGGATTGGCACAAACCGTTGGATCTTTGCATCATTGCTTTACGCCAAAATTTAATGTATAGGTCAATTACCATCCCGCTCGCGGGGCTGCTTTGCTCAAAATAAAATTTGAGCATCATGCAACATCAAAACACACCAACACTTGGTTATGCCCAGTAATGTCGCTAAGCACTTGGGGACCGATATTTTTGAGTGACAGGCATTTTCCCAATGTAATGGGCTTACATTACTCTCAATATTTTTTTTCTTTTATGATGTTTGAGGTTCGCTTTGAATACAGTGGACCCAATAGCATTTGCCTTAGGCCACTTCAGATGTCTTTCTTTGGCATGCAATCATTAGCGATCGGATACCAAAGAGGGGCATCGGTAGACGCCCAAATTTAGCTCAAGGCTCGATTGACCCATACTTCAAGAGAGGCATACTCTCAATCTTCCAAAAGCACCTCTTAAACTCTTATAACTTAACCCAAACCCCTTAGGAACCTTCCCAAACCCTTAGGAACCTTCTTAGACCCATGGAACCCTTTCCGGACCCGATTCAATCCAATCAGAGCAGCAAATAAAAAGAAGAATGCCAAAATTTACATAGATATCTATTATAGTTTAGGCTTATATCATTGGAAACTAGAGGTTCCCAGCTTTCCAATAAGCTAAGAATCGTCAAATTCTGAGTTGTACATCAAAAGTTACGACGATTTGAAGAATGTACAGAAATACAGGAATTTACTCATGCGTACATTGGATGTATGCCTAGGCAATTTCTGACCAAAATTTGGCTATGCATACATCCAATGTATGCAAATCCAAATTTGAATTTTTCTCTTCAAAATGGCTCCATAACGGACTCCAGACTTCTCAGTTTTTTTAGGGAACAATGTTCCTAAGCTATGCATACACTCAATGTATGCACAATTTAAAATCTTGATTTTCGGGAAAAATGGCAGATTTTTATTTTGGGGTTTGACTTGTGAACCATCCCAGAGATTGAGGTGTATCTTTTTAGGACCCGTATACCCCTCCCAAACTTAAGCTTAACCCTTTTTCAATCCAATGCATCACCCTATCATCCACCATTAAAAACTAAATCCCTCTTCTCTCAGCCTTCAAAATCCTAGAAAACCTTAGATTTAATATTACCTAATTTCTAAACCTATTAGTGACTAAACCATTCACTAATTACCCTAAAGTCTATAGATAGAGAGCCACCCCCCCCCCCCCCCCCGCCCTTTGTTTAATCACTTTTTAAAATCCTAAAGCAAGAACTATAGAAAAATAACTCCCCATCGCAAGCCTCAAGCCTTCCAAACCTTGAAACTTTAACCCATTCCTTACACTATCTACACTTTCCACCATCAATCCTTACAAGATTTAGCAAAAGAGATGTCATAGATCACCTCCCTTATCATCCCTCTTCCAAGCCTTAGCAAATAGATCCATCTCTAACATTTGTGCTATTGGAAGCTCACCGGAGTTAGCATCGACGCGGCGATCCGACAACGTTGCTACGAGGGCCAGAGAGCTCCGACTCTCCCCTCTATTCCTCTACCTTCTTTTGCTTATCCCCTATCCTAGAATTTGAGCCGTTATGTCAACGAAATTTTGATGATTGCGGGGGCTCAAATAGGATCGAAGTGCCTTCGAGCAAGGGGAAGTGCTGCACAATTTTTTATTTTTTCTTATACTTGGCCATAGTAGAGACCGTTTACGAGCGGGTCAATCAGGTACATAATACCTTCTCGATTAATAATCGAAGTCTCTACCCAAGAAGCTTTTTCGTTGACCGGTGATTCAGAGTCAAGTCTACCACTTCGGTGCACACGATATAGATTTTGTGTATCCCGGGCCACCAAAATCTCTCGGTGGCGACTCCATTTTTGAGTGCATCATCACAACGGGTCAATGAGATCCACGGTTGCACACACACTACACTCATGCTAGGCATTTACATTTAGGAACCTAATTTTACCCTCTCTAGTGTGAAAGGGCCAGAGTGATCATCTCTATAGGAATTTGATCTGGGGAACTTCCTACACATTAGACCTTCTTATAAGACCTAATCAGACAGAGATTGTACCCATCCCACGTAGACTCGGAGATACACTCATATTCTGTAAGAAAAGCTTCGGCAAATAGGAACATCCTTTTACCCTAGCTCCTAAAACTGTTGAGAATAAGAACTCGTATTCTCATTTTTTTTCAAATTGTCAGGCATTCGTAAATTGAATTCCAATGATGACTCATCTTTATGGGGCTTCCATTATAATCCCGAGTATGATGTTGGGCCGTCTAAAAAGATAGTCCAAGATTATATTCAGGTAAATATGGTAGGTGAAGGTGAAGATTCTCCTTTTACCCCTCTAGAGAATAACAGTCACAATAATAGAAGAGAAAGTGGCATTGGGCAAAACTATACTGCTGATCAAGTTTTAGACCATGCTACCAATACACTTACAAGAGATAAGAAAGAAGTTGATTCTTTGTTGCTATCATTAGCCAGTTTGTATAGAAACTTCGTCGATCAAAATGCAATGGACGTAAACGGTCATCTTATCGGTGAACGTTATTCCAAGAGATGAACAAGAGGAAAATCTGCCAACTCCTAAAATCTCGACACCTCCAGTTTCACCTAATAGGCTTTCCAAACTATGTTCAGCGAGAATCATTGAGGACCACTCTTTCTTGAATCATCTAAAAAGAATCCAGATACTGCAATAACTATGGAGATTTTTACTCAAATTCTAGATGGCTATATGGCTAAGAGAGAACGTCCCGTCTATTCATTCAGGTTCAAAATATTTTTTCAGGATATCAAATTTACTATATCCACTAGTTTTAAAGTTCCAAAATTTAACAAATATAACGAAATGAAAAATCTGAATCACCATCTGGCATTATTTTGTAATAATTGTCAACCATCAACCAATACACGACAATCAAGGGCTTTTAATTCATTATTTTCAAAGATCATTTGAAGGAGAAGCCTTTGATTGGTTTGCTACTCTACAAGTCAATAAGATCGAGACGTTCGATGACCTAGCCACTCGATTTTTAGATCAATATAAGCAAGAGGCTGAAGAAGACTCAGTGACCGTTAGTCTCAGTGAGCTAATGGCTACAAAGTAAGAGGCTGAAGAAGACTTCACAGTCTTTGTTAGTCGTTAGATAAGGCTCATAGCTCAAGCATGTAGTCAAATGAAAGAAAAGGATGCAGCTGATGTCATCATTGACAATATTTGCGAGCCTCATCAGAGTTCTTATTTTAAGCGACTGCCCTGATTTTTCTTGTCTCCATTTACATGTCTTGTGCATACAACGACACATTAAGAATGCAGATTTCTCCTTTTCAACACTAATATCTGAGGGATCCTTCTCTAACGACTCCAAAATAAAGAACAAGAAGAATACATCAGGCTCCGACCAAGTCAATATTGTTGCAAATCAGGGGGAAAATATGGGAAGTGGAAGCTCTCATCCAAGGTATCAGAATGAAAACAACCAATACCATAACCAAACCCAATATTTTAACCAAACTCAATACCTTAACCAAAACTAAATTCAAAACCAATATCAGAATCAAAATCAATACCCCAATTGAAATACCTACCCCAATCAATACCAAAATCAAAATCGGAACCAGAACACAACTCAAAACCAAACAAACCCTCCAATAAGTTATAACAATTTCCCCCCACCATAAAATCCTAACCAACCACCTAGAACGTGAAATGGTTACCAACCTAGGAGAGAACGTTACCCACCCGTGCCCAACACCATTGCCAACATATATCAAACCCTTAGCAACCAGAATCTAATTAGGTTTTGATCGGAAAGACCACAACCTTGGCCAACACACCTATAGTACACCAAATACTGCCCATTTCACCGATACCCAAGGCATACCGTAGAGGAATGTTGGGTGTTGTGTGACGTGACTCACAACATGAATGATCGCATTCAAATTAATTGGGGAGATCTCCATACCACCAATCAAAACAATACTCAACCTAAACCAAACTTAGGCATCTTTAATAACCACATCGCCAATTGATCAGTTACATAATTTACCATTTTATCACCCTTAACTTAGTGATGCTAGACCTCAGTTTGCTACTAATAAAATGTCAATGTGCAAATATTCAAAGTAGACAACAGAACAGAGCCAAAGTGATAATCTTTACCAAAGTGAACTCAAAAAGCAATAAGAAAGATGATCGTATGCAAAAATGATCCACTCATACTAAGAACTAGTTTGAAAGTTGAGAGAAAGAAGAGATACGATCCAATCGTAAGACCAATCGTAACTCGATAGACTGAAAGAAGAAGAAAAGAGACTAATCGTAACTCGATATACTATAAGAAGAAGAAAAGAGACCAATCATAATCTACGCTTGATTCAAAATGACACTGAAGACTGAGAGCCACACAAAGCGAGAATACGATCAATCGAAAAGGAGAAAATCTTACTAAAAAAGAGAACAATCGTAAATTACGATTGGTCAAAAATCAAAGATTTCGTTGTTGTTGATCACGTGAGACATACACCGTCATACCCAAAATTAGAAGCTCACTTGAATTAGAAGTTTGGCAACCCAGGGATCCGAGACGATTGGCAAAGATATACGAGGAGAATCCAGAAGATCTCTACTACTGAGAACACGAAGAAAAGTCCTATGCATCCACCAATCAAAGTAAGGAAGATTAGAACTAGAAGTTAGAGTTATATTAGGAATCTTTTATTTTAGTAGTTTTCTTTAATTAGAATTCGAATATTGTAAACCGACCCCTTATCATCTATAAATAAGAGGGCTCGGCATAGGAGAAAGTTATCCAAGGAATTTTTAGCATCAATTAACAACTGAGGATGGAATTCTATAAGATAACCTTGGAGTAGTTTTTATCAAGTAAAATTGTCCACAATTTTCTGAAAGTCTTGCCTGACAACCAAGATTGAAGAAGTTAAAAGATCAACCCTTTCGATGGTTCTACTTTTTCTTTCTAATTTAGATTTATTTTCATGCACTTTTACTATTTTGTAAACATTTATGAATTCTTGATTTTAATTGACAACTAAAGTCTTTAGTTTACAGATTAGTGTAATGGTTTTAATTTTCCATCTTCAATTTTCTTCAGTTTGATTGACACCCAAATTTTAGGAAGATTGTTGATTAGTATAAATTTGTGATAAGGAATTCTAGTTTTTGATTGACGCCCAAATTCTAGAGGACTGTGATACGCTGTAACGGTATTTTACTTTGTAAACATCTGAGAACTAAAGAATTGTGATTAACGACCATAATCTAGAAGGAGGAGGGTCTAGAATTATTTCCTTACAATTAGTTTAAATAACCATTCTTTTATTCATATTTCTCTAGTAGATTAGATTCTTAAAAGACAGAAAAAAAGTTTTCAAAACATATGAAATTTTGACCTTCCTCGTGGGAACGATCCTATACTAGTGCTGCAATGTCCATTGTGCGCTTGCAATAGGTTAAGGGTTAGTACAATTATAGGCGCATCACCAATCATACCAACCAAAACCATGCACCCATCTCCCATATAACCACTATATATCTCCCCAGTCGAACTACTACTCACCCATCTACCCTTATTACCCAACTCGACCCACCGAATCCTCTAGATGATCCACTTGAAAACCAAAGTCCACCAACTAATCAACCTCCAAATCCACAACCATATCCAACCTTTGCCCAAAAGTGAATCTGATCCTTCAGAGCTAGAATCCCCAATCTACATAGACATCCCTTAGGGCCAGGAACACCTCCTAATTTTGAACCTACCTTATTACCACTTACCCTGTCATGCCCCTTGGCCTCCCCCGACCTTGCACCTAGCGATCTGCGGTGCCGAGGCAGCGCGACAATGTCGCATCGATGTTGAATTTTGATTAATTTTAATAAGTTTAATTAGATTTCATGATTCATTTCCCAAATTCGGTTAAGACCTTCAATCTACAGCTAGGGCACCCATAGCTGAATGAAATTAGGGTAGTACCTTCGGCCTTGCATCAAAAAATCAAGTTTAGATCAGATCAGAAGGTCATTGCCATCTTGGGCGAAGGACAGGAGGAAAGAGAAAGAGTCGCACACAACATCGAGAATCTTAAAGTGCTGGACGTGCCACACACAACTGAAGACATGGATCTCCACAGTTTCCAATATGATGTATCAGCAGTGGCACCCGAACCCCTTGGAAAGGTCACCATGAAAATCGAAGGAAGAATGATTGCGGCAATGGCAATGCTCTATAAATGGGGCTACCAGAAAGGAAAGGGATTGTGCTCTCGCCTGCAAGGCAGGAGGGACCCGATCAGAGAGAAAGGACGGCTACAGATCAAAGTTGGCTTGGGATACAAGCCTACCGAGGAAGAAGTTCAAGAGGCCAAGGAAAAGGCTTGAACCATTGCCACAGCCAAGGCCAGAGGGATAAACTTGGAAGAAGAACCACGTCCATGGCCACACATCCGAAGCACCTTTGTGAGTGCAGGGGTCATCAAATTTAACCAAAATGGGGCAACTGAACTGACCTCACATAAACAAACCATCCACTAGGCCAACCCCAAAATCATCCCCCCATAAATTGAAATAGAACTTATCTCGTTATCACTCTTCGAGGAGGAGGTATCCCTGCCTATACAGCCACCCGTCTTAGCCCATTCCAAGCTCGTGTTGATATTTTAAAACCAGGTTTAGGATGAACCTATGGTAAACATGTTGAAAACTGACTCTGGAGAGCCATCTCGCTCCACCTCCGCCAAAAAGCAAGGTAATGGTGCAACACCCCTGGTAAGGAATCGGGCATCGATGTCCTTAAATCTGGAAGCTTTAGGTGGCCTGAAATTTGGCATCCACTTCCTAAAAAAAAACAACCTATAAAAAGTGAGGTTAACCCTTGGCAAGCATTGCCATGCATGTATAGAGACCCTCGTTGCCAAGAGCCGATCTCTGAAGAAAAGAAAATTCCCAAAAAAATAGATAAAATATAAAATCCAAAAAAAATTGTCTTTTAAGATTCTCAAAAGAAAGAAAAATGATGCCTTAAAGGAAGAACCCATCCTTTGTGAAATCGACCTCTTTCTTGTATAGATACAAGGAGAGGTAAGAGTCACAGACCTGGATGAGCACGAGCAAGCACTTCCCACCAGCCAAAGGTAACTCCTCGAAGGTAAAGCAGCTACGCGAATGAGCTAAAAGCAGATACCAGCCCCGCAAAGCACGGGCTTTCCACTTCTCAGTTTTAACTGAAGGACTTTTAGGGAATTTTCTAAGGCTAGGGCACACTTCTCGAGGCACAAATTTTGAGGCGCATATCTCCAGGCATTGAAGGGTTGTAACAATGCCACGTCTGCTAGAAAAATTAGGGTTAATCTCTCTAAAGCCAAAGCTATTTTGACAGAGTATATAAGTTGTACTTAGAGTTTATTATTTTCATCTTTCCTTCATCCTCTGCCGGCGGAGAACTCTAGCAGGCTAGGGTTAGGGTTTGATCACCTCTTTTTCCTATTTTTCTTCTCTCTTAGCTCAGCACTTGCTAGCTAATCTCCTTGTAAGCAGCTAGGTTTAGTTTTGTTCCAGTCTTGTAATAGATTTTGGTATACATTGGGATTCAGATGAGCAGTTGTGTACAGGCTGCAGCCTGGAGACAATTCATTGTTAGTTTTGTGTTCATCAATGGATTGTCATTTTAATGCTTAATTAAATCTAAAGATCTTATGGTTTCTTTAGATGTCTATAGGATCCATATATTTGGGACTAGCCCATTCAGTTTCTAGTAGATCTATTGTTTACCATCTGATTTCCCTTGGTTTGATAGCCCCATAGAAAGTAATGTTGGATCTGTAGTGAGATCTAGTGAGCTCGGAGGCCTGTGGACCATGGTGGTTGCAACAATTTTCAAGTTTTTTCTTAGGCCTCTATGGAATGGACAGACCAATGGGATACAGTGTGACCATTCAAGTGGACAGAGTATAGCCCTAAGGTTGTGTCCATTCACATGTTTGAGAAGGATTCTTCTCCTCTGCACATGAGCTTCTAGAGTCTTGTGAGGAGGTTTGTACAGAAACTGGCTCCCCTCTATTTTACCTAGCCGACATCAGATGTTAGATCTGATCTCTTTGTAATAATTGCAGCTTGAGGCTGAGTCATTACAGGCCATTTGTAGCAATGACCAACTAAATCTAAAGCCTTATTCAACCTACTGCGTGGTCCTTTTTGTGGGCACTAGTGAGCAGTTAGCCTTAGCAAAGCACTTAGGATCTTATGGGTTGGAATACCTATGGATGTCAGCCAAGTCTATGCGCAGATTCGAGAAGCTTGTAGCACTGGCATTACATAGTGCTGTAATAGTATTCATGGCTAGAGCTGGTCCAGTGGCTATGGAAATGGTCGATCTACTCTTCTGGATTAGACTAGCGAATTTCTGGTTTAACTAATGGGATTTGACAGACTCTATCGGATACCCTATGACCATTGGAGTAGACAGAGTATAGCCCTAAGAGCGCCCCAAATGGCATGGGTTAAGCTGAGAGCTTATACCTTGTTGAGGCTTTTAATAACATCTCAGCAAGGAGCACTGCAGAGATAGACTAAATCTGAGTTATATTACTGCATCATTAACTCTAGCTTAACTTGCTTACTTCTCATAATTTTTTTATTTATTTTGGCACACACTACCACCATCCTCCTCTTAACCCCTTTCTTTAGGATAGGGCTATATTTTATTTCTCTATTTTTAGGATTAATTTAGTGTAGTCTTGACACTCAACTCCCTTTCTTTAAGATTATCAAATCTTTAGCCAGATCTGGAGGCCTACTATTATAGCCCATTGTGGGTTCTAGATCAATTTCTTTGTAGGACAAACTCTTACTTATCAAAACTTGCTACAATGGACCATGTATCTTGCAAGACTGTGTATATTTCAGACTTGCTGTGTTGACCCATCTCCAATTCCCCACTCTTGATTTATTCTCTCCACTGTTCTTAATAAAAATATGCAGCAAGAGTCTCGAAAAATGACCAACAAGTTTTTGACACTGTTGCCGGGGATATTGATCTTTTTAGTAGACCTGAGTTGTACCATAATTTAGACTAACAAATTCTTTGTAGTTGTGTTTAATCTAGAATTAAAGTACTACTGATTCTTTATAAAATTTTACATAAATGGACAGCAGAAGAAGGGAAAAGCTTGAGCTGCAAGTAGAGTGTAGCTAGCTCTGTTTGCACTTTCTTTCCCCTAAATCTCATGCCATTTATGTTGAATCTCCTATTATTTTCTTTAGGGTAAATTTGTGTAGTTATTACTTTTTTTGGTTTGAAATTCTTTCCGTGTGCTTGTAAGCATTTTCATTATTATTGGTGAGTGTATGCTCAGTGGAAGGTCCTTAAACCCTGACTTGGAACCCCCAAATTTGGAGGTGGAAAGGATCCTTAGACCTAGATACACCACACAGGGCCCTACTATTAAGACTGAACCAACTACTATGGCTAAGAGGCAGAGGACATTAAAAGAATACAATGCACCTGGAGAGTACACCTCTCCCTTTTGCATTCAGTTTCCCTCTGTTGAGGGGAACTATGAAATTAAATCCTCCACCATCAGTATGTTGCCTTCATTTCATGGGCTAAGTAAAGAAGATCCCTACAAGCATATTGACCAGTTTTTAGCACTTTGCACTACCTTTAACATTGCTGGCTTGGGGACCATTTCACCACTTTCTCGCGGAGTTATAAGGGCGCGATTTGTAGATTTTAAAACATTCTATTACGCAAGACCTCTGAAACTCTGAATAGATGTTCTTCACGGAGATCCCCAGCTAAGCTGCGCGAGAAATGAAAAATGACTTCCCGTGCTCAATCCCAACGTCTACTCCGTGAAGTAACTTCACGAGGCACACAATGTTCTTAATTTTGTACTCACGGAGCTATTTGCTTCTGCGTGATTATCCTTCTCGCTGAGGTACATCTGTACTATGCGAGAATTCTACTCCGCGAGCACTTAGGAAAACTCTGCGAAATGCGAGCTTGCCTTAATTTCCTATGCCAAAATTTGACCACCATTTATCGTGAGCTCTTGTTCTCCAAATAGGTTGTGCGATTTATCATTCCCAGAACAATCACAATTTATTGCCACGCTCGAAAAGAGACGAAAGTTAATGTGCCCATCCGTATTCCACTGTCCAAGTACTTTAAATACAGAGACAGTTCGTTTTCATCTCACCCATTCTTCTCTAACCTCAGTAGTTCCTCCTTACTCAAAACCATGGAAGACGACAAACTCACCGAGTTTCCAAACAAATTCTATCCAATGTGGTTGGACCCCCCACCTCCTAAGGATCCGGACCCACTACAACGTCTTTGGGATGAGTACGAAGAGGTCCAGAGGATCCTAGCCAAGGAGGAGAAGAAACAGGAGAAGGGAAAGAAGAAGAAGCAAAAAACTGAACCACCTGACTCTCCCCCGCCATCTTCTTCAAACCCCCCACCACCTACTCAACACCCATCTCCATGATCCTCGTCTCCCCCCTCCTCCTGGCTTACAGATCCTCTTCGACAACAGGTTGAGGATATCCCTAAGCTAGGAGGAAGAACCATTTTGTTTGATAGAATGTTTTGCTTAGATTGTTCTTAGGTTTATAATTTTCTATCTTTTTATAATCTGTTTGCTTTTGTATCTATAATAAAATCTCTTTTCTCGATAATTTGTCACTATTTTGCTTATACGTGTGCGTAATTCATTGTTCATTTTTGTGTGTTCTTTTTTTCTTTTATAGATTCTGTTTTGTTAATTTCTAGGTTTTATACTTGCTACACATCTCACCTTTGAATCAGTGAGTACATTGTTCCTCATAGGTTTGGGGGTATGGCAGGATAGCTCTGCCAATAGAATAGTAAACCTAAGTGCAGCAGATTCAAGTGAGTAAGACAGAAACAGAACCATGTTCACCTAAGAATCATTAAAAAAAATGAGAAATTTAAAATTTTGCAGACCTTTAAGCATTACAAGCTTTTAAATTTTAACTTCTCTATGATGTGAACACCAAGTAAACTCACTTGTATCAGTACTTAGTGAATCATTAAAGAAAGAAAAAGGTAAGGACATACTTAAAAGTTCAATGGAAGACCATAACCAGTGAGAGTTGGGCCTACAAAAAAAATTTCCTTCTTCGAGGAGTGACTGAGGCAATTCTTCTAGCTCTAAGGACTGGCTAAGGCAATGCCCTCACTAGAAGTTAGGCACCTCCAAGTTGAAACAACTGGCAGCACTCATGAAACCTAGGAAAGGATCAAGGCCTTCTATTGGACAATTTGAGCTTAAACAGACCAAATCCTAATCAACTGCCCTTGTACACACACCTGCTGAGCCTTAATTTCCAATTTTCTTCAAAATACACCTGAGTACTTGCACCTGAACCTATGGACCTGACTCAAACCTACCCTCGCTCTAAGAATTCAGAAGGTAAAGGAGAAGGAGCTGAAGATGGACAAGATAGGGTCAACATTGAGTGAATGGAGAAGAGATACCTAAAGTTGAATAGTGTAGCAGCTGAAAAAAGAGATGGCAAGTCACAAACACAAAAATAAAAACAAAAATAAAAAAAAAATGCAAGAAAAGAAAGAAAAACAATAAGGAAGAGGAGTGAGAGAGGAGTCAAGAGAAAAAGTTCATTGGAAAAATCAATATGAAGAGGAGAAGCTAGCCACTACAAGTCTGAAAATTTTGAAAGAAAATTAAAGGGACTGAACTACAAAGAGGTGACATCATGAATCACCTCCTTCACTTACTGATTTCTCAATTTTGAATCCCTTTTCAACCTTCCATTCTTTATAAACCACTTCATAAGCCACATCACAACCCAGCTAAAGACCTTGTGATCCAAACTTAAATGAGTTGTCATGTAGAGACAAGGAGTTGTCCAATCTATGATGAGGATCAACCAATGATGCCAGGACTTAGGTGCTTTGCCTATGCTCATGCTTGCAGACCCATTTGGGGGCTGTAACTACTCTTGAGCTTGAGAGAAAATGAAACCCTCAAGGTCCCTTGTGAGAGTATGCCCTGGTGAGCATTGGGTCTGATGTTGAATGTATTGGGCATGACCTATAACCTAATTTGTAAATTAACGATGAGCTCAGTGCTGATATACATGTGTTGTCCCTCTTGTAGTGAGCTAATTGGAAATGTTGTGCACTCAGGTAGAGGTTGGATGATTAAATGTTTGTGCTTTTCATGTCCAAATTCCTCACATTTTTATTGAATCAGAGGTGAACTGATGCGCTATTTCTTGACAACTGACTTGATAATGTTGCACCTTTGTTAACTGTTTCATTGAGAAGTTTGAGGGAATCTTCACTGAAAACCCTCAGGAGACTTCACTCCTCTACTAGGGATCACCTAGGGGTTTAAAAGGTTTGATACGTATGCTAAATGTATCTGTGCTCCCTACGAAAGCAGCATTTCAATTCTTAGAGTAGTTGTTTTAATTTTTCCTTTCCTCAGGGACTAGCAAAGATTAGATTTGGGGGTGTGTTATTCATTGAAAAGTACCACTTTTCACTTCTTAACTTAGCCTTTGCTGGACCTTGAAGCAGACTAATAATCATTTGTTAAGTGTGTTTTGTAGTTAGCAATAAAATGTGTAGCTTAATACAAACTCCTTGCTTTTTGCCCCAAAAGAGAGAGAGAATGCACTCAAAGATGACAGTTGAGACAAAGCCTGATGGAACACCTTGGTAGTGCTCACCATGGTGACTCATTGTTGCTGATCATCATTGACCAAAGTCTAGCAGGTGAATGAAGTTAGCTGAGAAAGGAGGAGACTGTGACAGCAATAAAAGATAGACCTCGCAGAGTTGAGGAGCTTCCTCGCGAAGCTAAAGATGCAGTGGAAGAGGCCCTCGCACAGATACATCGCGCAATCAGGAGGACAGCTGAAATGACCTCGCAAAGATCTCGCAGGTTAAAACTCTAAGAATTTTCCCTTGCGAAGCTCTCACAGAGATCAAGCCTCTAAGCAATCGCACGAAGAACCCAGCAAGTCCATATGTACACTGAATAAAATGTCACCTCGCGAAGTTCTCACATAGCCCTGGATGAGAGAGACGCCGAGAATTCTCTTTGCGCAAATGTCGTGCACTCTGAAGCCTTATCATTGACTACGCGAGCGCAGGAGCATAACTGGGTGAGTACTTAGCGAGAGAAAGAGCTTCTGAAGCTCTACTGCGCGAGAAGTCTAGGCACTCTAGATAATCTCCGTGACAGCATTGTAATGCAAAGGAACTGTACGATGAATTGAAGATTCACTACGCGAGCAAGAACTTCCCACCAGCCAAAGGCAACTCCACGAAGGCAAAGCAGCTGCGTGAATGAGCTAAAAGCATATACCAGCCCCGTGAAGCACGGGCTCTCCACTTCTCAGTTTTAACTGAAGGACTTTTTGGGAATTTCTCAAGGCTAGAGCACACTTCCCGAGACACATATTTTGAGGTGCATATCTCCAGGCATTCAAGGGTTGTAACAGTGCCAAAAACTTGTTGGTCATTTTTCGAGACTCTTGTTGCATGTTTTATTAAGAACAGTGGAGAGAATAAATCAAGAGTGGGGAATTGGAGATGGGTCAGCACAACAAGCCTAAAATATATACAATCCTACAAGATACAGGGTCTATTGTAGCAAGTTTTGATAAGTAAGAGATTGTCCCATAGAGAAATTGATCTAGAACCCACAATGGGCTATAATAGTAGGCCTCCAGATTTGGCTACAGATCTGACAATCCTAAAGAAAGGGAGTTGGGTGTCACGACTACACTAAATTAATCCTAAAAACAGATAAATAAAATATAGCACTATCCTAAAGAAAGGAGTTAAGAGGAGGATGGTGGTAGTGTGTGCCAAAATAAAATACAAAAATTATGAGAAATAAGTAGGTTGAGCTAGAGTTAATGATGTAGTAATGTAACTCAGATTTAGTCTGTCTCTGCAGTGCTCCTTGCTGAGACGTTATTAAAAGCCTCAACAAGGTATAAGCTCCCAGTTTAACCCATGCCATTTAGGGTGCTCTTAGGGCTATACTCTATCCACTCCAATGGTCATAGGATATCTGATAAAGTCTGTCAAATCCCATTAGTTAAACCAGAAATTCGCTAGTCTAATCTAGAAGAGTAGATCGATCATTTCCACAGTCACTGGACCAGCTCTAGCCATGAATACTATTACAGCACTATGTAATGCCAGTGCTACAAGCTTCTCGGATCTGCGCACAGACCTGGCTGACATCCATAGGTATTCCAACCCATAAGATCCTAAGTGCTTTGCTAAGGCTAACTGCTCACTAGTGCCCACAAAAAGGACCACGCAGTAGGTTGAATAAGGCTTTAGATTCAGCTGGTCACTACTACAAATGGCCTATAATGACTCAGCCTCAAGCTATAATAACTATAAAGAGATCATATCTAACATCTGATGTCGGCTAGGTAAAACAGAGGGGTGCCAGTTCCTATATAAACTTCCTCACAAGGCTCTAGAAGCTCATGTGCAGAGGAGAAGAATCCTTCTCAAACATGTGAATGGACACAACCTTAGGGCTATACTATGTCCACTTAAATGGTCACAGGGTATCCCATTGGTCTGTCCATCCCACAGAGGCCTAAGAAAGAACATGAAAACTGTTGCAACCACTATGGTCCACAGGCCTCCGAGCTCCCTGGATCTCACTACAGATCTAGCATTGCTTTCCATGGGGCTATCAAACCAAGGAAAATCATATGGTAAGCAATAGATCTACTAGAAACTGAATGGGCTAGTCCCAAATACATGGATCCTATAGACATCTAAAGAAACCATAAGATCTCTAGATTCAATGAAGCATTAAAACGGCAATCCATTGATGAACACAAAACTTACAATGAATTGTCTCCAAGCTGCAGCCTATACACAACTACTCATCTGAATCCCAAAGTATACCAAAATCTATTATAAGACTGGAACAAAACTAAATCTAGTTGCTTACAGGGAGATTAGCCAACAAGTGTTGAGCTAAGAGAGGAAAAATAGGAAAAAGCAGTGATCAAACCCTAACCCTAGCCAGCTAGAGTTTTCAGCCAACAGAGGATGAAGGAAAGTTGAAAATAATAAACTCTATGTACAACTTATATACTCTGTCAAAATGGCCTTGGCTCTAAAGAGATTAACCCTAATTTTTTTAGCAGATGTGGTACTATTACAACCCTTGAATGCTTGGAGATATGCGCCTCGAAATTTGCACCTCAGGAAGTGTGCCCTAGCCTTACGAAATTCCTAAAAAGTCCTTCAATTAAAATTGGGAAGTGGAGAGTTTGTGCTTCGCAGGGCTGGTATCTGCTTTTAGCTCATTCGCATAGCTACTTTGCCTTCGCGAAGTTGCCTTTGGCTGGTGGGAAGTGCTTCCTTGTGCAGTGAATCTTCAGTTCGTCGCGTAGTTCCTTTGCGCTGCAATGCTGTCGCAAAGATTATCTAGAGTGCCTAGACTTCTCGCGTAGTAGAGCTTCAGAAGCTCTTTCTCTCGCTAAGTACTCACACAGTTATGCTCCTGCGCTCGCGTAGTCAATGGTAAGGCTTCAGAGTGCACGAGATCTGTGCGAAGAGAATTCTGGGCGTCTCTCTCATCCAGGGCTACGCGAGAACTACGCGAGGTGATATTCTGTTCAATGTACATATGGACTCGCTAGGTTCTTCGCGCGGTTGCTTTAAGGGTTGATCTCTATGAGAACTTCACAAGGGCAAATTCTGAGAGTTTTAACTTGCGAGATCTTCGCGAGGTTATTTTAGTTGTCCTCCTGACTGCATGGCGTATCTATGTGAGAGCCTCTTCCACTACATCTTTAGCTTCACGAGGAAGCTCCTCAACTCTGTGAGGTATATCTTTTGCTGCTCTGGTGCATTACACTTGCTGCTGTCACAATCTCCTCCTTTCTCAGCTAACTTCAGTCATCTGCTAGACTTTTGTCAATGGTGATCGGCAACAATGAGTCGCCATGGTGAGCACTAACAAGGTGTTCCATCAGGCTTTGTCTCAACTGTCATATTTGAGTGCATTCTCTCTCTCTTTTGGGCTAAAAAGCAAGGAGTTTGTATTAAGCTGTACATTTTATTTCTAACTACAAAACACACATAACAAATGGTTATTAGTCTGCTTCAAGGTCCAGCAAAGGCTAAGTTAAGAGGTGAAAAGTGATACTTTTCAGTAAATAATAAGGAGGTCCCAGCAGAGGAGCTTCCCAAGGAGCTCCTTAAGCAATATGTTAATTTTGAGCATGGCCCTAAAATTACCAAGATTGGAATGTCACTGTCTCCCGAGGAAAGAACAGGCATGATTAATTTCCATCAGTCATACCAACACGTCTTCGCATGATCATACAAGGATATGCCCAGTTTGGATACCGATTTGGTTGAGCATGAGTGGCCGCTATATCTAGTCAAGCCTTTCAAACAAAAGTTGAAGCGTCTCCGACTGGAATGGATGTTAAAAGTGAGACATGAGGTCATTAAGCAATAGAATGCGAGTTTTCTCATGGTTTCCAAATACCCGTAGTGGCTAGACAAAATTGTGCTACTACCTAAGAAGGACAAAAAGGTTCGCATGTGCATTGATTTCAGAAATCTTAACAAGGCGAGCCTGAAAGACGACTTCCCTTTGCCACCCATCGACATCTTAGTCGATAATATTATCACACATGGGATGCGTTCATGGATAGATTTTCAAGCTACAATTAGATCAAAATGGCAGAGGCAGATCGAGAAAAGATAGCGTTCATCACTCTATGAGGAACTTTCTACTACCAAGTCATGCCATTCGCATTGAAAAATATTGGAGCAACATATCAGAGGGCGATGACAACACTATTTCATGGCATGATGCATCAGGAAATTGAGGTATATGTAGACGACACGATCGCCAAGTTACAGGAAAGAGGGGATCACTGGTGAACCTCCAAAAGTTGTTTAAAAGACTGAGAAAGTATAAGTTGCGTCTGAACCCTCAGAAATGCGCATTCGGCGATATGTCAAGAAAGGTACTTGGTTTCATCATCAGTCGAAGGGGCATCGAAGTCAATCCAATCAAAGGAAAAGCCATCTTAGAAATGCCTCCACCATCTACAGAGAAAGAAGTCAGAGGCTTCTTGGGACAAATACAGTACATTAGTCGATTCATTGTATAGTTAACTCTTATCTATACGTTGATCTTCAAGTTACTGAGGAAGGATTCACCCGTTGAATGGAACGATGATTGTCAAGCAGCATTCAACAAAATCAAGAGATACCTTCTCAACTTGCCTATTTTGGTACCACCAGTACCAGGGAGACCACTCCTAATGTTCCTCTCAATGACAAAATTCTCAATGGGATGTGTCCTAGGGCAGCATAATAAAATAGGAAGAAAAGAGCATGTGATTTACTATCTAAGTAAGAAATTTACTGATTACAAGACACGCTATTCTTATCTAGAGAAAGCATGCTTGACTCTCGTATGGGCTACACAAAGACCTCATCACTACCTGCTCTCTCAAGAAGTACTCCTTCTAGCACGAATGGATCCCTCAAAATATTTGTTCGAAAAGCCAGCTCCCACTGGACGGACCGCACGCTGGCAGCTTCTCTTGTCCGAATTTGACATCACATATGTCACCCAGAAGTCAATCAAGTAGCAAGCACTTGTTGATCATCTTGCCAAGAATCCCTAACCTGATTATGAACTCTTCAGAACCAAGTTCCCTGATGTGGACGTCTTATTCATGACAGAGGATGACATAGAGGAGATAGAAGAGTCCTGGGTAATGAACTTTGATGGGGCATCGAATGCTGAAGGTCAAGGTGTTAGTGTTGCTTTAATCTCGCTAAAAGGGTCTCACATATCGGTCTTCATCAATCTCAATTTCTCCTGCACCAATAACATGGCCGAATATGAAGCTTGTGTGGCCAACTTACAAGCAGCTCTCGACCTAAACATAACTCACCTCAGGGTGTTTGGTGACTCACAGCTAATTATATGCCAAACCAACAAAGATTGGAAGACGAAAGATGAGAATTTGATCTCGTACCATGAGCACCTAGAAGATATAATCGCTTGCTTCGATGATGTTACGTTCTCCTTTGTCTTGCGAGCAAGAAATCGCTTTGCTGATGCACTAGCAACGTTAGCATCAATAATTGAAATTCTATATGGGGTCGAGATAAAGCCCATCATGATCAAGCAAAGAAACGAGCCTGCCTTATGCCTCCAGTTCGAAGGATCCACAAAGACAGATGATGAGCCCCCATGGCTCCTAGATATAAAAATTTTTCTCGAAACTCAAGCATTTCCTGAGGGCACATCCAAGGCGAACAAGCGGACCATCCAACATTTAACATTAAATTATGTCATCTGCAGCGAGTGCCTCTACAAGCGATCATATAACAATATCCTACTCAGATGTTTAACTGAAAGCGAGGCAACAAACATCGTAAAGGAAATCCATAAAGGGGTATGCGGGGCACACGTCAATGGACACATGCTCGCTAAAAAGATCCTATGACAAGGGTATTTCAGGACCACCATAGAAACTGATTGTTGCAAATACTCAAAAGTGTTATAAATGCTAAGAACACTTCAGTCTGATCCATGCTCCTGCTATTGATCTACACAGCATGACCACTCCATGGCCATTTGGCACCTAGGGCCTTGATGTCGTCAGAAAGGTCAACCCAAAAGCATCCAATGGTCATCAGTTCATCCTCGTCGCCATCGAGTACTGCACCAAATGAGTAGAGGCAGCATCTTATACAAATATCAGGGTTAGTCATGTCGAGAAATTTATCAAGAACAACATTATTTGTCGATTCGACATGGCCAAGGACATCATCACTGACAATGGCACCAACTTTGCAAACAAGCGCATCAGAGCCTTCAACAAGCAATATAAAATCAAACATCATCGCTCGTCACCATATCAGCCACAAACCTATGGAGTCGTAGACGCGGCTAATAAAACAGTGGTTCGAATCCTTGAGAGGATGGTCGTCACATATCGAGATTGGAGTGAAATGTTACATTTCGCACTATGGGCCTATCGATCGTCAATTCGTATCCCTACAAGGGCAACTCCATTTTCCCTTGTGTATGGAATCAAGGTTGTGCTATCAGTTGAGGTCAAAGTACCCTCTGTGTCCTCATCGAATCTAATCTATTGAAAGCTGAGAGGGAGAAGTTATGTTTCAAGCAGTTGATTCTGATCGATGAGAAGAGACTCTAAGCCTTGTATCACACCCAAGTCTACTAGGGAAGAATTGCACGGGCTTACAACAAGTGTGTACGCGTTCAAGCACTAAAAGTGGGTGATACGGTACTCAAGAAAATCTTCCCTTCTCTCCATGCTGATCCGAGAGGGAAATTCAAGCCCAATTGAAAAGGACCCTATGTAGTCATAGAAGTACTTCCCAGATACGCACTTCGTCTCCCCACAATGGACAGAGATCACTTTCCCAAGCCGATCAACGCTGGATATGTACGACGATTCTACTCGTAGTCTCCCGTGGCAAGGAAAATATTGGCTAAAATAAATACGTGACTGCCTAAGGACCCATTAAAAGAGGCCATTATTTCAAAGCCAAGTAGCCAAAAAGCGTCCTTAAATGCTCATACCCTTTGCTACCCAATTTGAGTCAATAGCCTTTCTTTCATAAACCCCTCCCAAAAAAAAATGTGTGTAGATACACCAAAAAAAAAAGAAAGAAAAAGAGTTACCATCAAAATAATAAAAAAGAAAAATCCCAAAAAGAGGATGTCTGAAAAAAGCAAAAAAAATAAAAAATAGAAAAGGAAGGAGATAGAAAAATCATTGGGCATATACAGTAAAAGTCCCCTAAGGAAGAAGTGTATTCCGACAGCTGGAACCCAATTAAGAAAAACTTTTAAACCCAAGAATACCTTCAAATTTTCTAACCTATCCCTTCTAACCCATGGCCACGATACATTCCTGAAGAAAGCCCTCTTTAAGGTTTATGAGCAGTCATGATATCCGTTAATTCAGCAAGAGCCAAGCTGAGAGACAACAATGAACTCCATCCAGCCGATTATGACAAAATCGACATCCATGACGTGGTTTTTGAAAAAAATGAATGAAAGAAAAAAATATATATTTTTTACAAGCTCAAAGTAAAAAGGACATGGTGAAAGCCCACAAAGGCGCCACAGGTAAAAAGAGCGAGCTTGTGCGGACCATGCGAAAACCTGAAAAGGTGCCTGGGGTAAAAATACAATACCATGGACATAGTGAAAACCTGAAAGGGAGCTACGAGTAAAAACGAGGCGATAGCGGGCATAGCAAAAACCCATCGTAGGCGCTGTGAGTAAAAAAGCTTAAAATTTTAAAGAAAAAAAAAAAAGAAAAAAAAAGAAATAGAAAAATCATCAGGTACTCCTTTGGTTACATTTCTAGGCCATCAGGTCTTCGATTCAGCCACTCATGTTAGCTCAAATTAGGTCTTGATCAGGTATATCTTCCAACTGCACTATCAAACACATGACCAAAGGTAAGGATAAAAGATTAACTCAATCAAAAGGGATGGACGCTTCAACCTGGGTAAAATTTTGAACCCCACTTAGGCCCAACCATAGGAATGGGTTCATCTATTCTCAAAATGGGACCTGTTACCTCCTCTCACAATTAAGGCATCATACAAAAAAAAAAAAAAATGTTTATAACAAAATAGGATTTCCTTTTTTTCATTTTTACTTTGCTTGGGCTACATCTCAAAAAATAATCTATGTGGCACTATGCTTTCAGCCTTTAAATTTTGAAAAAGAAACAAAAACAACAAAAAATACATATAATCCAAAAAATATCTGTTAGGGGTTTTATGCCCCTTTCCTTTTGTATTTGATCTATTTGGAGGTATGTGCAGGTCAGGTCAATGGCCCAACTTGTGTTCTAAGTCACATAATTTTCTCAAGAAGGGCATCTTCGCGAGCACTTCGGCCACTCATCCATCATTCATGGAGACCCTTGTAGCACTTTCTGAAAGCATCCATAGACCCGAGGACCTCATTCAAAATTCCTTCTAGACAAAGGCTCTCACATTCAAAAGTCATAGCTCGTTCTTGCCCTTTCTAGGCACTCCTGCAAAAATGCAAAAACAAAAAAAGAGAGAGAAGATAAAAAAGAAAAGATAAAAAAAAGAAGAGAGAAAAAGAAAAAAGAAAAATAAAAAATAAGAATGATAGATTTTGTGGCACACAATCCCAAAAAGCAATTCGACCTTCATTCGCTCCACTCGGGTATTGATGCTACATTGAAAATTGGGTCGATGAGCATGCTCAAAAACCTTGAACAAAAAATGCATGAAAAGAAAGAAAAAATATTAAAAACAAAAAATGTGACTTGTTAAGTGGCACACACTCCCAAAAAGTGTTGTGACATCAATATTCGCTGCGCTAGGGAAATGTACTAAATTAACTTTTGGGTCGATGAGTCAGCTCAAAGACCTCGAACCCTACCTCGCATTGGGGCACTCATGACCGATCAAAATGGTGCAATCAATGCCTCATGAGATTGGGCACAAATTATTGGATCTTCGCGTCACTGCTTTACGCCAATCTTTAAGTATGGGTCGATCACCCTCCCACTCGTGGGTTTGCTTTGTTCAAAATGAAACTCAAACATCATGCACCATCAATCATACAAATACTCTGTTATGCCCAGTAATGTCACTAAGCACATGGGGACTGATAATTTTGAGTGACAGACGTATTCCCAATGTAATGGGCTTACGTCACTCTCCATATTTTTTCTTTTTTGATGTTTGAGGTTCGCTTTGAATATAGCGAACCCAATAGAATTTGGCTTGGGCCTCTTCGGATGTCTCCTTCTTTGGCATACAATCATTAGTGATCAGATACCAAAGAGGGGCATTTGTAGACACTCAAATTTGGCCCAAGGCTCGACTGACCCATGCTTCGAGAGCGGCGTACTCCCAAGCTTTCAAAAGTACCTCCAAAATTGTTAGAACTTAACCCCAAACCTTTGGAACCCTTCCCAGACCCTTAGGAATCAACCCGAACCTTTAAAACCCTTCCCGGACCCTTAGAGAACCAACCAAAACTGCAGATGGAAAGAAGAGTGTCAATGTTTATATAGGCACCTACAAGAGCTGAGGCCTATACCATTGAAAAGAGGAGGTTCCTAACTTTTCAACGAGCTAAGAATCGCCTGATTCTGAGTTGTACATCAAAAGTTATGGCGATTTGAAAAATACAGCAAAGTGCAGGAAATTACACATGCGTACATACTATGCACACAAGCAATTTTGGGCAGAAATTGGCTATGCGTGCATAGTATGTACGCATAGCCAATTTGGCTTTTTGCTTCAAAATTAGGCCCCCAAAATGGGTTATGAACTTCTCAGTTTTCTGAAAAGCATTGTTCCTAAGCTATGGGTACATACTATGTACGCATAGCTTAAAAACTTGATTTTCGTGAAAAATGGTAGATTTCAAAGTTGGGGTTCGACTTATGGTCCATCTCAGCCATCGAGAAGTGTTTCTTTAGGACTATTATACCCCTCCCAACTTTCAGTTTCACTCTTCTTCTATCCAACCCATCACCCTATCATCTACCATTGAATCCAATTCACACTTCTCAAAGCTCTCAAAATCCTCAAAAACCTTAGATTTGGCATTACCTAATCGCTAACCCAATTAGCACCTTAATAACCCCCTAATTGCCTCTCCATCTATAAATAGAGAGCCACCCCCCCCCCCCCCTGTTTAAACACTTTTGAAAATACTAAAAGGCTCCCCATCTCAAATCCTAAACTCTAGAAAAATAGCTCCCCATCTCAAATCCTAAACGCTCCTAAGCTTTAAACTCTTAGCACCCATCTCCCTCATAGCCATTACACTCCTATATCCATCATTCCTAAGCCTTGAAACCTTAGCTTAGCTCCCTCACACCATCATTTCTTAGCTCTCCCAAGCCTTAGCTAGTTAGAAGCCCATCTCTAACCCATTTGCTATCAGAAGCTCACTGGTGTCGTATCCACGCAAAGATCTAACCACGATTCTACAAGGGCCCGAGAGCTCCGGCTCTCCCCTCTATTCCTCTACTTTATTTTGCTTTTCTCTATCCTAGAATTTGAGCTATTATGTCGCCAAATTTTCGGTGATTGCGGGGGGCTCAAATAAGATCGGAGTGCCTTTGGGCAAGGGGAAGTTTCGCAAAATTTTATATTTTTTTAACACTTGGCCATAGTAGAAATCGCTTACGAGCGGGTCAATCAGGTGCCTAAGACCTTCCCTATTGATAACCGAAGTCCTTGCCTAGAGGCTTTGGTGTAGAGCAGATCAAAGTCAAATCTAGCACTCCGGTGCCTACGATATTGATTTTGGGTATCCGGGGACACCAAAAGCGTCAGGTGGCGACCCCATTTTTGAGAGCATCGTCATAATGGATCGATGAGATCCACGCTTGTACAGTATGGTTGTGCTAGCTGCCCCAACAACAAATCTAGCAAGGTTGGGGACAAAGACTACCGGAGTCTTTGTCGAAGGTGTAGCCATAGAGGGAGCCACAACAGCCTGCTCTGCACTTGTAGGTAGGGCTTTCCTCCATTGGCTTGCCTCATAAAGCTTTGGCAACGCCTTTAAGGTTGGCTACACCTTTAAGATTGCATGCCCATACGGAAGGCAAAGTGAAGCTATGTGGTATCACGATGATGCTAGTTTCTTAAGAGTATCAAGAAACCCATAGAAAACCAGCTTCCTTGGTTCAAACCACAAGCCCTGTCTGTCGGTGTAAAGGACCTGTAAAAGGTACACAAGGCGTTGGGTATTGTGTGATATCGGAAATAGTGTTTTATTTAACACTACATCTGTAAAAAATAGGTTGGGTAATAGGGCGGCACGGGTGGCATATGAGGGTCCAACTGGTGACTTGCCGGAAATGGCATGCACCAGTCCCTCAAATTTAGGGTAGTCTTGACGTCTTGGAAAGTCACATCCCATGGGAGGTGCGGCTGGGATGCCATAAGCTTCGTCCAGCTGTACCATATCAAACGAAATGTCGATGCCATCGACTTTTGTTGCGAATCGGCCTCATCCGACAGAATTGTATAAGAGGTTCTAGTAAAATAATCGGACCAGGCGAGGGTACACTAACATTAAGGAGGGTGTCAACAAGTCCGCGAGGCTGGCTCATTGATCAGTCACAAAATTTATCATTTTATCACCCTTAACTTAGTAATGCTAGACCCCAGTTTGCTACAAATGAGATGCTAATGTGCAGATATTTAGAACAAACAACAGAAAAGTACCAAAATGTTAATCTTTGCCAAAATGAACTCAAAAAGTAGTAAGAATCACTATCGCACGTACTTACGATTCCAATCGTGGTCAACGCCAATTTGTGACTTAAAATACAATCGTAACTTCGAAAGAACAAAACCAAAAGAAGAAAAAGTAAGAATCGTAAATTATGATCCTATGCAAAAGATGCTCGAGACTGGTTAAGGACGAAGCAAAAATACGATCATTTGCAGCTAAAGAATTGTACCAAGAAGAAGAGAAATGTAATTGTACTTACAATTGTGTATATTAAAACTAGTTACTGTTGTTGATCATGTGAAGCCATGCACAGAATTAGAAGATATTTGAAATTAGAAGTCTACTACCTCACAAATCTGAGAAGATTGGTGAAAGAATTTAAAAGATCTTTGCCGCTAAAATCAAGGAGAAGAGTCCTATGCACATCTGCTATCTAAAGCAAGGAAGATTAAGATTAGAAGTTTTGTTGTCTTAGGAATCTTTTGTTTTAGTAATTTACTTTTATTAGAACTTGAATAATATAAACCGACCCCTTATGATCTATAAATAAGAGGGCATGGTGCCTAGAATTCTTTAACGAGGGAATTCTCATCATCAATTGATGACTAAGGTTGAGTTTCCGAAAGATCAACTTAGTTTAGTTTAGTTTAGATATCCAAGGTTTCTCAAGAGTAATTGACGACTGTGATCGCGAGCTGGAAGATTAGAGTAGAGTATTCGTAGTTTCTCAAGAGCAATTAACGCCTGTGATTGAGAGATGAAAGATCTTTTTATTTGCTTTCTAGTTTAGATTTACTACTTTCTTTTATTGCTTTATAAACATCTAAAAGTTCTTGATTTTAATTGACGACTATGATTGAGAATTTGCAGATTAGTGTAATGGTTTTTATTTTCCATCTTCAGTTTTCTAGTATTTGATTGACGACCAAATTTCTAGGAGATTGTAGATTAGTATAAATCTATATTGAAGATTTCTAGTTTTTTATTGACGCCCAAATTATAGAAGGTTGAGATATAGTGTAAAGGTATTTTTAATTTTGTAAACAGCTGAGAACTGAAGGAAACTGATTGAAGACCAGGATATGGAAGTAGGAGGATTTAGATTTCTTTTTCGGCACCTTAGATTAATAAAAAAAACAACCATTTTTTATTCTTCAAAGGCAAATAAAAACATTCAAATTTTTTACCTTCGTCATGGGATCGAAATTATACAAGTGCTACAAATTTCCTTGGGCGCTTGTAATAGGTTAAGATTGAGTAGACTTTATAAATCGCGCCAAGTTTTTGGCGTCATTGCCGGGGAAGAGGAAAAAATTTGAAAGTCAATATTTGTCTTTCAAACCTCCTTTCTTTTCTATTTTTATTTTCTTTGATCGCTTCTTTATCTTTGCAGGTTTATTCAGAGCAATGGATCGAAGGTTTTAACATTTCTTCTGACAATAGAAGATAGAGGCTTAGATTTGTTTCCTCTCCTTGCTTTCTCAAATAAAAATCAAATAAAATTTAAAATAAAAAAATATATAGCTATGCAAGGCCATGATGGATTATTGTGGCCAAGTTATAACTCGACCTATGCCTCAATGGAATACCCAGTTGCCCCCTTGTTTCCAGAATCAATGGAAAAAGAGCAAGCATTTGTATCTTAGTGGGATAATTCGGGAAATTCTTATAATCTTCAGTGGGGAAATTATTTTGGCTTTTCGAGGGTGACTCCACAAGAATCACCCTATACATACCCACAATATCCTCAGAATTTCCAACAGTCATATTCTCAATACCAATCTTTCGAACAACAACTTAGTCCTCGGAGTAGCGACGATGATGCTACCATTGTCCAGATCCTCCGAGATCTGCAACAACAGTCCCACTAACGTAGTAGGGAGTTATCTCAACTTACTCAAATCTCTCAAGATTTACATTCTTACACTCAATCCATTACTAATCTAGAAACCCAAATTGGGCAACTAGTTATGCAATGGGTGGAACAAGAGAGTAACCAAGCATGTTCACAATTTGTGCGTAATTTGGGAGGACAATTTCATGAGGGAAATACACCAATTTCTATAGTCCAAGCCGTTCAGACCTTAAGAAGTGGCAACACTATTGATAATAGGGTTAAGATGCCTACACCAGCAGTTGTCCCTGTGACTGAGGAAAGGGAGCCAAAAGCCATACAAGAAGTTCCCTCATAAGAAAAACTCAAAAAACTAGAAAATGAAAAACAAAAAAATAAGAATGGCAGTGCACCTAACTCTGTAACTGAAGTACCTTATGTACCAAAGTCATCCTTTCCTAATACGTTTGGTGCACCATCTCCTTTTGATAAAAACCCCAAAAAATTAGAAGAAAATACTGAAATTTTCAAAGAAGTAAAGATTAATTTGCCCTTCTTAGAGCCAATCAAGCAAGTCCCAGTTTACGCACATTTTCTAAAAGAGATGTACACACAAAAGCAAAAATGGAAAAACAATGTCTCACAAAAGTCTTCTTAACGGAACAAGTGAGCTTAGTTTTGCAAGCCAAAACTCCACCAAAGCTCAAAGATTTCGGAGTACCCACAATATTGTGTGTTATTGGTGACCACGCCATTAATAAGGCACTTCTAAATCTAGGAGCCAGTGTGAATCTGTTGCCATGCTCCGTATATGAGAAACTGGGACTAGGTAATATGAGGCCTACTTCGGTAACACTCCAGTTACCTGACATATCTGAGAGGAGGCCAGTAGGAATCATAGAAGATGTCATGGTTGGGGTCAACAAGTTTGTTTTTCCTGATGATATCCTGGTATTAGACATGGAGCAAAGTTTGAAATCTCCAACTCAAATTCTTGTCATACTTGGCAGACCATTCTTGGCCACGACTAATGCCTGCATAAACTGTAAAACTGGTGTGATGGAAGTCTCTTTTGGAGATATGCAGATTTAGTTAAATGTCTTCTCAGCAGCCAACCAGATGGCTTCGATTGATGACGAGGAATGCTTCAGTATAGATGAGATTGAAGAAATGGTAGAAGAAGCATTGCCTCTAGTCCTATCTAAGGATGCGCTACAAACAACATTGTGGTACTCAGATTTGGGAGAACCTAAACTACAATCTGAAGTAGTGGTTTATTTGTTAGGCAACTCTTCCCTTAGTTCTTAACCAAATAATTGGAAGCCACCCGTGGAACCATTACCCACCACTTCCAATGAACCATTGCTACCATCCATTGAAAAAGCACCCGCCTTGGACTTGAAACCACTTCCCGACACCTTAAGTATTCTTTTCTTAGGCCTAACGAAACTCTTTCAGTAATCATATCTTCTGCCCTCAATTTAGATCAAGAGAGTAAGTTGTTGGTCATGCTTATGAAGCAAAAGCGTGCTATAGGGTGGACTGTCGCTGACCTTAAAGGGCTTGATCCGTCAATATGTATGCATCGAATTCATTTGGAAGACAATGTCAAAACTTCAAGATAAAGCCAACGACGGCTAAACCCAAACATTGGGGAAGTAGTACAAAAAGAAATCGCGAAATTATTAGACGCTGGTATCATTCACCCAATTTTTGATAGTGAGTGGGTGAGTTCCATTCAAGAACTCTCAAAGAAATCTAGGATTATAGTTAGAGAAAATTCAGTCGATGAGTTGGTACCATTTCGCGAAACCACAGGTTGGCGCATATGTATTGACTACTGAAAGCTGAATTCAATGACTTGCAAGGACCATTTTCCATTACCATTCATTGATCAAATTTTGGAAAAACTTGCGAGTCTGGAGTATTTTTGCTTTCTGGACAGATATTCGGGGTGTAATCAAGTTCCGGTATACCCAGAAGATCAGGAAATGTAACACCCCTGATTTTTCTCTAACGTTGAATCATTGACCTTCGATGATGATACGATTATCCAAACCGGTTTGACTTTGGTCAAACATTTGATGCCTGAGACGCGGTCTCTGACCTACCCATCTTATCTGGGAATGTACACCTAAAAACTCTAATATGAAAACCAATCCCCCAGCTTGAACACCAATGTGAGACTCGAAGCCTAAGATCGTGCCAAGTCTGTGCCCACCCCCGCAAGCATTTAATTAGAAAGTAATTACCCTTAAGTTAATTAAGAATTTAAGTACGAGGTGGACGACGTGTGCAAGATCAAATGCGATCATGTGCACCTTAGGCATGAGCTCAACCCGAGTCCAATAATCTAGATTTATAAATATAAATATACGTACCAGGTGTGAAAGGTCGGTATACCGACCCCACACCGAATCAGCCCCACTTGCTATGAAAGCAAAGCCCTTTAGATTTTCCCCCATTTGCAAAGTCGTTTGTGAGAGGGAGAAGAGAAAGAGAGAGAGAGAGTCGTGTGAGAAGAAAGAAGAGCCCACCTTCTTTGCCCTCCGAAACTCCAAACTGCTACAGATCTCCCCCTAAATCTCCTTGCGTTCTTCATTTTACCACAAGGAAATGTCGAACATGATGCAGTTGTGAACCACGAACAAGAGAACACTCCATCCCTCCCGAAACCCCTTGTTACTTTGTTTGAAACCTTAACCTCCGTCGAATTCCACCAAGATCTTCTTCTTACATGAGCTTTAGTGTATCGTGTGCATCCGGAGGATTTAATCGTTGATTCTGTTTCATTTTGATCATGAGAAAGGAAATTCAACCATTGGGCAAACGTGAAGCAAAGGCCGACTCTTCGATCCGATCATCGTAGAAGTTTTGTGATGATCTAAAGAGGTAAATCATGTGGAATAGGTTTAATATAGTTTGTACGTGAGTTGATACCTTAGATTTCAAATATTAGATGTTGGAAGGAAAAGAAAAAAAAGAGTTTTGGATGTTTTCAGACCTAAAACAGTCATCACGGCGACCCTAGAGCTCGCTACGGTGAGCTATTTTCTGAACACCTCGCTGCGGTGAGCTACAGTACCTCGCCTCGGCGACCTACTATTTACAGGTCGACACATGTTCGATATTTTGGTCATAACTTTTGACCCCTAACTTCGATTGACGCAGTTCTTGTGGTGTTGGAAAGAAGATGACAAGCCATATCACTTTCATGAATTAACAATTTCATGAATCAAAATTTTTAAGGTCAAATTTTGGCAGGAAGTTGGGTCAAGTTCCTAGTTAACACTAATTTACCCGTTTCTGCCTCAATGTTGAGAAGACACTTAAGTGCATCGAAGTCAGTAGTATTTAGAGTCAAAAACTTGCGTTAAATCGTGGGACTAGGTTAAATTGTTAAGTTTGCATGAAGATTTTTCATGAGAGTTAAAGATTAAATGCTAGATGAACGAAATCAATTTGGGTGAGTTCATCAGGCTCGCCACGGCGAGGGCTGCATAGTTTTGAGGGCCATTTGGAGCTGGAAAATCTCGCCGCGGCGAGGCGATGTGTGCCATATGACTTCTGGGAACATTGTCGTAGCGACCACTGCAGCTCACCCGCAGCGAGATACCCTGATGTGTGAACTTTGGTTTTAGCTTGGGTTTTTGTCTTTTTGAGCCAAGCGAGGCCTACGAATAGCTGACACGTAGTTCGTGTATGACATGTGATCTAGGATAATAGTGGATGATCTTCAATGATGATTACGCTTGGATTCATGCATGTATATTAGCACGATTTCGACTATGAGGTAGGAAAATTCAACTCAAAAGTTCATCTTGATGGTGATTCATAGATTTAATTATGTTTTGAACTTGAATCTTACATAGCTTTGAAATCTTTGAAATTTTTAATTATGCTTGGATGATTCGAACAGTCAGTCATGATTTAAATTCCAAATATTAAACGCGATTTTGACATATGAATTATATATCTGAAATCAGAAGTGAACCTTGTCTTTGAATTTTATTTTCAATAAGAATCTGAGAGTGTAAATCTGCATAAAAATCTAAATCTGAACATGACATTTGAACTTGAAGATCTAATTAAAACTCCTAAAGTGAACTTGAAATTCGAAGCGTGTCCTGTATATATGAATCCTCAAGCTTTGAACGTGAATAGAAATTGGAACTACGAATAAGAATGTAAATTTGAACTGGAACATACTGTGAATAAGAATATAAAACTAAACTGGAGACTAGAACACTGACCATACTGCATATACTCAGCATATTGCATACTAGACACTGCATACTGCATATTGGACTGCCTCGGCGGGTTAAACTATGCATCATGTACTACATATTGGACGGGCTCGGTGGGTTAAACTGTGCATCATGTACTGCATACTGGACCGGCTCGGCGGGTTAAACCGTGCATCATGTGCTACATTACTATACTGACTAACATTACATTCGACACTGGAAATCGATACTGGTCCGACACATCGGTTTACACTGTATACAAAAGATACTGAATGAAATTAAAATGGAATGAATACTGACTGAATCTGCACAAGTGAACTAGAAACTGAGAACTCCGCTTGCACACTCTGATTTTGAAGTACATGATGATGTTTTTCTCGAAATTGATTTTTGTCTTGACCTGAAAAATGCAATTGAAGTTTGATTTCACCGATTTAATTTTAATCAATCAATTCTATGTTTTTGTCTGAAAAGATGTAAATTGCTATTGATTTTTCCTACTGAGCTTAGACTGTTAGCTCATCCCTTGACTATACGTCACAGGTATAAGCTGTGAGCGGGACCTTGAGATCTCATTAAATCCTACGCAAAAGCTTCCATGTTGACCTCCAATTTTAGTATAATTTTAGAGCTTTGTAGACATTAGATTATATTTTCTCTTCTTGTACACCACTATTTAGGTGATGGTCGGCCATCACCGGTGGTTTTAGATTGTGTATATGGATAGATTCTCTATTCCGGCCATGTGTATTACTTTTATAATAGCTGCCCGTTTATTTATGCTATTGTAATATGCCATTTTAGTAATGGAACGTGATCTATGCTCCCACGACACAGGTTTTTGTGATAGGAAAAAATATATATATTAGGAAATTTGCGTGGGAAAAATTCGGGCTATCATAGGAAAAGACTACTTTCATGTGTCCCTTTGGAACATTTGCATATCGCCACATGCCATTTGGATTATGCAATGCTCTGGCAACGTTCGAACGATGCATGATTGTTATCTTTTCCGACATGATAGACAAGTTTCTTGAGGTAATCATGGATATTTTTTGGTATTTGGCTGAACTTTTGACTCTTGTCTAGATCACCTTGCCCTCATCCTAGAAAGATGTGTAGAAACTAAGTTAGCGTTGAGTTGGGAGAAGAGCCATTTTATGGTTCCGGAAGGCATAGTCTTAGGACACATTGTTTCTAAAAGAGGAATAGATGTTGGCAAGGCCAAAATAGATATTATTGCGAATCTGTCCCCCCACCAAATTCGGTGCGACAGATATGATCTTTCTTTGTTCATGCCGACTTTTATCACCGCTTCATTAAAGATTTCTCAAAAATCTCGAGACCTTGTGTCACCTATTAGCGAATGATGTACCTTTTGACTTTGACGATGCCTGCATTGACGCATTCAATAAGCTTCAAGCAAGTCTTTCATCAGCACCAATTATTCAACCTCCAAACTACTCCCTACCCTTTGAAGTGATATATGATGCCTCTGATTACACAATAGGTGCAGTCCTAGGATAGCGAAAAGACATGATTCCTCATGTAATTTATTATGCGAGCCAAACTTTGATCGAAGCTCAGGAGAATTACATCACTACTAAGAAGGAGCTTCTTTTTATTGTGTTTGCATTAGACAAATTTTGACAGTACCTATTGGGATTGAAGATCATCATCTTCTCTGATCATTCTGCTCTAAAATATTTATTGTCAAAAAATGATGTCAAGCCAAGGCTAATCAGATGGGTCCTACTTTTGAAGGAATTTAACTTTGAGATAAAAGATAAAAAGGGAATTGAGAACGTAGTGGCTGATCACCTGTCCAGGATAGAGTTGGCAGAAACCATCAGCGAAGAGTTTCTGCACGATACCTTTCCATATGAGCACCTTTTTGCCATCCAAACGGTGATACTATGGTATGCCAAAATAGTAAATTATTTGACCACTGGTAAGATTCCCCTAACCTGGTCGAACAAGACAGGTATGTATTCTTTTCCAATATGAAATACTATATTTGGGAGGATCCCGATTTATTTAAGATATGCCCAGACCAAATAATTAGGAAATATATTCCCAATGGTGACACCCACAATATTTTATAATTTTGTCATACTTATGCTTGTGCGGGCCACTTCTGTGGAAGAAAACTGCTGTCAAGGTGTTGCAATCAGGGTTTTATTGGCTATCATTATTAAAAAGATGCCCAGAACTTTTGTATGGCCTGTGACCGATGTCAAAAGGCAGGAGCCATGTCCCAAAGGAACATGAAGCCTCTCCAACCAATCTTGGTCATAGAGACCTTTGATGTATGGGGCATAAATTTCATGGGTCCATTTCCACCTTTCTTCGGATTTATGTATATCCTTGTGCCTGTTGACTACATTTCAAAATAGGTCAAAGCAACAGCCACAAAGACTAATGATCGTAAGGTGGTCATCTCCTTTATTAGGGAGAGCATCTTCTCTCGATTTGGAACCCCACGAGCCATCATAAGTGATGGGGGAAGCCATTTTTATAATAGATATTTTAAGAGCTTACTTAAGAAATATTTTGTTACTCACAAATCGCAACCCCTTATCACCTGCAAACTAGTGGGAAGTGGAGGTTCCTAATCGGGAAATAAAGAAGATACTAGAGAGAACTGTTCACCTCGATAGAAAAGATTGTTCCATGAGATTGCATGATGCCCTATGGGTATATAGAACAGCCCATAAAACACCCATTGGCATGTCTTCTTACCAATTGGTGTCCGGAAGAGTTTGCCATATACCTGTGGAATTAGAGCACAGAGCTCTATCGGCCATTAAAACATTAAATGTTGAGTTGTCTGCATCTAGTGAATAATGGAAACTCGAACTCAATGAGTTAGAGGAAATTTATAATGATGCTTATAAGAACGATCCAATTTATAAGGCCAAAACAAAGGCATTGCATTATAAACATATTTTATGAAAGAGTTTTGTGCCTGGCCAACAAGTTTGGCTATTTAATTCGAGGTTAAAGCTATTCCTTGGAAAACTACGAAGTTGGGATGGACCCCTATAATGTTGTGGAAGCATTCCCTCATGGGGTTGTAACCATCCAGGATCCCAAAGATGGTCGTTCCTTTAAGGTCAATGGGCAGAGATTGAAGCTTATGGGCACCGTCAAGCTACCAACTCATCTGTGGCAAATCTGCGTTCAATACTCTTTAGGCTAATTTATTCTCTTGTAGACTATATAATATTAGGATTGTTTGGATGCTTTTCGATCGCATGTAATGCATTACGTACAACGGAGATATCATCAGTTATGTATTGAGAACATCATAGTGATTATGACTTCTCACAAATTATGATTTCTCTCACGATCCATCATAGTGATTACGACTGAAGAGAGAATGTTCTGCCCAGTTTGGGCCCGCGCACTTTGCAATCGTGGGGTTATGATAGTCTCATAACTTCACAAGCACCAAATGCGACACCTCGACTAACACCATGCAGCCACGCCTAACTGTTCAAAATTTATTGTCGCTAACAAATGATTCGTATTTTGAACGCTTATTCATATCAAACATTATAGCAACCGTTAATCTCCCCATCCCCGTTGATTATAAATTCACATCTAAACCTCCCCCCTGGTTATTCCAATTCCTATGTTTTCTTCCACCACCAACACTCTCACTATGGCAAAGCAACCGAGTTAGTTCGAGATTTCTAAGGCCTTCGAACGGCTTCTCGACGCGAGGTGGAGGAAATTTCCGCACTCTTGGAAGAACGAGCGTGGCTAATCAACGAAATTCTCTCCCTTCCCAACTCCGGAACCCCCTGATGCCCCATCCATGCCACCGCATTCACCCTCCTCTTCCATTTTCTTGAGCCCTACTATTCCCCTTCCCGACTTGCAATTCCTCTTCCACGAGCAGCTAGTTGTGGACAGCCCAGAGTCGGAAGAGCAGATAATAACTTTGGTGGGATAATTTTGAAGACCCCCGAAGGCCGATCTTTATCGAATATCATAGCGCCTTGGATGGTCGCTGCTGGTGTCATAGTCCGTGTCTAGATTTTTCCTAGGTTTGTCTTTTTTTTATGTAATTAGTTTTCTTTTCCATGAAGTCATGTAAATATTTCATTCCATATAGAAATTTATTTTGTTTATTTCTGTTGTTTCTAATTTTTCTTTCTGATATCGCTTCTGTGTGATCATGCCGGATGTAATTTTTCCTAAGTTTGAAATAATTTTGAAGATCCTATGTCTAATACACACAGCACATTCGGTAATTTTTTTGAGTATCCCCTATTTTAGAACAATGAGGACATTGTCCTATTTAATTTTGGGGGTACACACTCTATATATATTAATTTTGCTTATTGTATATTAATCTTGCAGATTATAAAAAAAAAAAAATTTATTTCGTTTTAGGATTCATTCTTAGATTTTTACGTCTGTTAACCATCACACGTGAGTTCTGATTAAAAAAAAATTACGATTCAAAACCATAACCATCATCTTAGTTGAAGTTCAAACGTAAAAAATATGAGTAGTTACGACTCATGTTCAGTTCATTGTACACTGTATCAAAATTGAATGTTTGAAACTATACTTTGCTTTAAACTGCACTATTTAGATTATAGTTTCAAAATCGTATAGCCAATGAGCATTTCAACTTATTTCCTTTCTTTTTGAGAGAGACTGCTGCCTATTCGGATTCTAAATTTCTTGAACTTCTTGACTGTGTTCCAATAAAATCTCATACTGTTGTTAAATTGAATCAATTATTTTATGATTATGTCAAATGTTTTTCTAGAACTATTTAGTATATGCATCAAAACAATATAACATTCTTGCTAGTAATTTGTAAAAATGATTTAAGGCCATCCTTTGATTCTTTTGAGCCAAAATGCCAAAAATCTCAAAAATTAATCTACTTCTTGAACCCATATTAGAGCCTAACCGTTTTCTTTGTACCAAAAATCTTTTAAACCCTTAACCATATGTACTGCCAAAAGCTTTTGGTCTTTAACCCTTGTAATTCTGAGAATTTAGAACAAAGGGAGAAATAGGAGAGTGGAAGGAGTATGCAAGAACAGAAAAGGGAATGCTGAAAAAGGGTACAACTGAGAAAAAAAGAAAATTCTGAAAAAAAAAATATGGGGAGAAAAGTAAAGAAAAGAGAATCGAACCTATGATTCCACAAAAGAGAAGCAAAAAGCTTCCAAAAAAAAAAATCAAGAGGAAGTTTGAAAAAGAAACTAAAAGCAAAAGGGATTACAATGAAACTTTTTGGATGCTTACTGAAGAAAAAAATTATAAATGAAGAAGAAGAAGAATAGGTGAGAGATAAGCTGAATTCTTAGAACTTTTGAATCCTTTCTACCCTTCTTTGGAACCTTTTAACCCAAAGTCTCATTACAAGCTGAATAAAGTCCTTTCTGATTCATGAATTACAACAGCATGAGCCTAGTAGAGATGAGTATTATAAATACTACGAAAAAACACAGGAACCATACGAAATAGAATTGATTATCTGATCTATGAGATTTATTTATTTTTCTTGTCATTTATCCTTTGAATTATTCATCATACATATCATATTGAGAGAACCCAAAAATTTTGATATCTTTCTGAGAGTATGCCAATAGTGAGAATTTGGATGAAAATATTTTCTAAATCTGCAGTTTAAAAAACTTTATAAGGAATAGATTCTTCATTTATACGCACACACTCTACGCTTAATATGAATTGAAATTGTTGAGTTTCTGACCAAGGATAACTACTCTGATGGGAAGTCATGACTGACGGAATCTCATTTTTGAAAATTGTAACAACCAAGTGATGTTTGACTGATTAGTGTACCAAAGTAGGTTAGAATTTTAAAATTTTGCTAACACTTTTTGATTTTTTTTGAAAAAATCAAACAAATATTTTGAAGTTTGTATGAAACTTTACTGAAAACCTTCAGGAGACTATAACTCCTCCACTAGGGATCACCTAGGGGTTTAAAGGCATGTTGTATCTGCTAAATACAATCGTGCTCCTTACGAAAATGGCATTTAAATTTTTTAGATTAGTTTATCTTTCCTTGTTTACTAGGGACTAGCAAAACATAAGTTTGGGGGTGTGATCGATCACATAATTTTCAATTTTATCACCCTTAACTTAGTGATGCTAGACCCCAGTTTGCTATTAATGAGATGCTAATGTGTAGATATTTAGAGCAGACAGCAAAAAAATACTAAAATATTAATCTTTGCTAAAATAAACTAAAAAAGCAGTAAGAATCACAATCGCATGTACTTACGATTCTAATCGTGGTCGATGCCAGTTTATGAGTTAAGATACAATCATAACTTTGAAAGAACAAAACCAAAAGAAGAAAAAGGAGGAATCATAAATTACAATATTATGCAAAAGATGCTCAAGACTGGTTTAACACGAACCTAAAATACGATCTTTCGAAGCTAAAGAATTGTACCAAGAAGAGAAATGCAATCGTTCTTACGATTGTGTATGTTAAAGCTTGATGTTGTTTGCTGATCACGTGAAGCCATGCACAGAATTAGAAGATGTCAAAAATTAGAAGTCTACTACCTCACGGATTTGAGAAGATTGGCAAAAGAATTCGAAAGATCTCTACAGCTTAAATTGAGGAGAAGAATCCTATGCGCATCTGCTATCTAAAGCAAGGAAGATTAAGATTAGAAGTTGTGTTATTTTAGGAATCTTTTGTTTTAGTAGTTTACTTTTATTAGAATTCGAATAATGTAAACCGACCCCTTATGATCTATAAATAAGAGGGCCTCGTACCTAGAATTCTTTATCGAGGGAATTCTCAGTATCAAATGATGACTGAGGTTGAGTTTCTTGAAGATTAACTTAGTTTAGTTTAGTTAGATATCCAAGGTTTCTCGAGAGCAATTGATGACTATGATCGGGAGTTGAAAGATTAGAGTAAAGTATCTGTTGTTTCTCATAAGCAATTGACGCCTGTGACTAAGAGATGAAAGATCTTTTTATTTGCTTTCTAGTTTAGATTTATTGCTTTATTTTACTACTTTGTAAACATGTAAAAGTTCTTAATTTTAATTGACGACTAAGATTAAGAATTTATAGATTAGTGTAACGGTTTTTATTTTCCATCTTCAGTTTTCTAGTATTTGATTGATGACCAGATTTCTAGGAGATTGCAGATTAGTATAAATCTATATTGAAGATTTCTAGTTTCTTTTCTCGCCCAAATTCTGGAAGGCTGAGTTATAGTGTAGCGGTACTTTTAATTTTGTAAACATCCGAGAACTAAAGGAAATTGATTGACGACTAGGATCTGGAAATAGGAGGATAGATTTATTTTTTTGCACCATAGTTTAATTAAAACAATCATTTTTTATTCTTTAAAAGCAAATAAAATCATTCAAATTTTTTACCTTCCTTGTGGGATTGGCCTTATACTAGTACTACAATTTTCGTTGTGCGCTTGCAACAGGTTAAGATTGAGTATACTTTATAAATCGTACCAAGTTTTTGGCACCACTGTCGAGGAAGCGGATAAAATTTGAAAGCCAAAATTTATTTTTCAAACCTCTTTTCTTTTCTATTTTTATTTTCTTTGATCGCTTCTTTATATTTTGGAGGTTTGTTCAGAGCAGCGGATCGAAGGTTTCAACACTTTTTCTTATAATAGAAGCTAGAGGCTAAGATTTATTTTCTCTCCCTGCTTTCTAAAATAAAAATCAAATAAAATTAAAAACACAAAAATATATAGCTATGCAAGGCCATGATGGATTATTGTGGCCAAGTTATAACCTGACCTATGCCGCAATGGAATACCCAGCTGCCCCCTTGTATCCATATTCAATGGAAAAAGCACAAGCATTCATATCTTAGTAGGGTAATTCAGGAAATTCTTATAATCTTCAATGGGGAAATTATTCTGGCTTTTCGAGAGTGACTCCACAAGAATAATCTTATACTTACCCACAATATCCTCAGAATTTCCAAGAGTCACAATCTCAGTACCAATCTTTTGAACAGCAGCTTAGTCCTCAGAGTAGCAACGATGATGTTCCCATTGTCCAAATCCTCCGAGATCTGCAACAACAGTCGCACCAACGTACTAGGGAGTTATCTCAACTTACTCAAATCTCTCCAGATTTACTTTCTTACACTCAATCCATTATGAATCTAGAAACCCAAATTGGACAACTACCTACATAATGGGTGAAACAAGGGAGTAACCAAGCATGTTCACAATTTGTGTGTAACTTGGGAGGACAATTTCATGAGGGAAATACACCAATTCCCACAGTACAAGCCGTTCAGACCTTAAGAAGTGGCAAGACTGTTGATAATATGGTTGAGAGATGCCTACACCAGTAGTTGTCCCTGTGACTGGGGAAAGGGAGCCAGAAGCCACACAAGAAGTTCCCTCACAAGAAAAACCAAAAAACCTAGAAAATGAAAAACAAAAAAATAATGACAGTGCCCCTACCTCTATAACTGAAGTACCTTATGGACCAAAGTTACCCTTTCCTAATGCTTTTGGTGCACCATCTCCTTTTGATAAAAACCCCAAAAAATTAGAAGAAATTACTAAAATTTTCAAAGAAGTGAAGATTTGCCCCTCTTTGAGGCAATCAAGCATGTCCTAGTTTACGCACATTTTCTGAATGAGATGTGCATGCAGAAGCGAAAACGGCAAAACAATGTCTCGCAGAAAGTCTTCTTAATAGAGCAAGTGAGCTCAGTTTTGCAAGCCAAAACTCCTCCAAAGCTCCAAGATCCCGAAGTATCCACAATTTCGTGCATTATTGGTGACCACGCCATTAATAATGCACTTCTAGATCTACGAGCTAGTGTGAATCTTCTGCCATACTCCATATATGAGAAACTAGTACTAGGTAATACGAGGCTTACTTCGGTAACACTCCAGTTAGCCGAAAAATCAGAGAGGAGGCCAGTAGGAATCAATGAAGATGTCGTGGTTGGGGTCAACAAGTTTGTTTTCCTTAACGATTTCCTAGTATTAGACATGGAGCAAAGTTTAAAATCTCCAACACAAATTCCTATCATACTTGGCAGACCATTCTTGGCCAGGGCCAATGCCTGCATAATCTGTAAAATCAATGTGATGGAAGTTTCTTTTGGGGAAAGATTCAGTTAAATTTCTTCTCAGCAGCCAACCAGATGGCTTCGATTGATGACGAGGAATGCTTCAGCATATATGAGATTGAAGAAGTGGTAGAAGAAGCATTGCCTCTAGTCCTATCTAAGGATGCGCTTCAAATGACCTTGTGGTACTCAGATTTGGGAGAACCTGAACTACAATCTAAAGAAGTGGTTTATTTGTTAGACAACTCTTCCCTTAGTTCTCAACCAAAGAATTGGAAGCCACCAGTGGAACCATAACTCGCCACTTCCAATGAACCGTAGCCACCATCCATTGAAAAACACCCACCTTAAATCTGAAACCACTTCCAAACACCCTTAAGTATGCTTTTCTTGGGCCTAACGAAACTCTCCCAATAATTATATCTTCTACCCTCAATTTAGATCAAGAGAGTAAGTCGTTGGCCATACTTACGAAGCACGAGCGTGCTATAGGGTGGACTATCGCAGACCATAAAGGGCTTGATCCATCAATATATATACATCAAATTCATTTGGAGGACAATGCCAAGACTTCATAAGAAACCCAGCGACAGCTAAACCCAAACATGAGGGAAGTAGTGCAATAAGAAATCGTAAAACTATTAGACACGGGTATCATTCACCTGATTTCTGATACTGAGTGGGTGAGCCCCATTCAAGTACTCCTAAAGAAATCTGGGATTACAGTTAGAGAAAATTCAACCGGTGTGTTGGTACCATTACGCGAAACCACAGGTTGGCGCTTATGTATTGACTATCGAAAGCTAAATTTGATGACTAGCAAGGACCATTTTCCATTACCATTCATTGACTAAATTTTAGAAAAACTTGCGAGTCAGGAGTATTTCTGCTTTCTCGATAGATATTCGAGGTATAATCAAGTTCTGATATACCTGGAAGATTGGGAAAAAACTATCTTCATGTGTCCTTTTGGAACGTTTGCATATCACTACATGCCATTTGGGTTATGCAATGCTCTGGCAACATTCCAACGATGCATGATGGTTATCGTTTTCGATATGCTAGACTAGTTTCTTGAGGTATTCATGGACGATTTTTTTATATTTGGCCGAACTTTTGATTCTTGTCTAGATCACCTTGCCCTCATCCTAGAAAGATGTGAAGAAACTAATTTAGTGTTGAGTTGGGAGAAGAGTCATTTTATTATTCAGGAAGGCATAGTCTTAGGACATTATTTTTAAAAGAGAAATAGAGGTTGACTAGGCTAAAATAGATATTCTTGCGAATCTACCCCTACCAACTTCGGTGCGACAGATACGATCTTTCCTTGGTCATGTCGAATTCTATCTCCGCTTCATTAAAGATTTCTCAAAAATCTCGTGACCTCTGTGCCACCTATTAACGAATGATGTACCTTTTGACTGTGACGATGCTTGCCTAGATGCATTTAATAAACTCTGAGCACTTCTTTCATCAGCACCAATTATTCAACCTCCAGACTACTCCCTACCATTTGAAGTGATGTGTGACACCTCTAATTGCGTAATAGGTGCAGTCCTAAGACAGCTAAAAGACAAGGTTCCTCATGTAATTTATTATGGGTATCGAACTTTGATCGAAGCTCAAGTGAATTACACTACTACTGAGAAGGAGCTTCTTGCTATCGTGTTTGCATTAAACAAATTTCGACATTAACTATTGGGATCAAAGATCATCATCTTCTCTGATCATTCTGCTCTAAAATATTTATTGTCAAAAAAGGATGCTCAGCCAAGGCTAATCAGTTGGGTCCTACTTTTGCAGGAATTTAACTTTGAGATCAAAGATGAAAAGGGAGTCGAGAACATAGTGGTTGATCACCTATCCAGGATAGGATTGCCAGAAACCATCAGTAAAGAGTCTCTGCACGATACCTTTACGGATGAGCAACTTTTAGCCATCCAAATGGCAGTACCATGGTGTGCTAATATAGTAAATTATTTGGCCGTCACAGGTAAGATTCCCCCGACTTGGTCGAAACAGGACCAGTATGTATTCTTTTTCAATGTGAAATATTATATTTGGGAAGATCCCGATTTATATAAGATATGCCCTGACCAAATAATCAAGAAATGTGTACCCAATGGTAACACCCATAATATTCTACAATTTTTTCATACTTATGCTTGTGAGGACCCCTTCGGTGGAAAGGAATAACTGCCAAGGTGCTGTAATCCAGGTTTTATTACCCATCATTTTTCAAAGGAGCCCATAACTTTTGTATGGCCTATGACCATTGTCAAAAGGCAGGAGCCTTGTCCCGAAGGAACATAATGCCTTTCCAACCAATCTTCATCATAGAGCCCTTTGATGTATGGGGCATAGATTTCATGAGTCCCTTTCCACCTTCCTTCGGATTTATATATATCCCTGTGGCTATCGACTACGTTTCAAAATGGGTCGAGGCAGCAGCCACAAAGACTAATGATCATAAGGTGGTCATCTCCTTTATTAGGGAGAAGATCTTCATGCAATTTGGAACCCCACGAGCCATCATAAGTGATAGGGGAAGCCATTTTTGTAATAGATATTTCGAGAGCGTACTCAAGAAATATTTTGTTACTCACAAAATTGCAACCCCTTATCACCTGCAAACTAGTGGGCAAGTAGAGGTTTCTAATCAGGAAATAAAGAAGATACTAGAGAGAACTATTTACCCCGATAGAAAAGATTGGTCAATGAGATTGTATGATTCCCTGTGGTCATATAGAACGGCCTATAAAACACCCATTGGCATGTTTCCTTACTGGTTGGTGTACGGGAAAGCTTGCCATCTACCTGTGAAATTAGAACACAGAGCTCTATGGACCATCAAAGCGTTAAATTTTGAGTTGTCCGCATCTAGTGAACAACGGAAACTCGAACTCAATGTGTTAGAGGAAATTCGTAATGATGCTTTAAAAATGCTCAAATTTATAAGGCCAAAAAAAAGGTATTTCATGATAAATATATTTTACGAAAGAGTTTTGTGCCTAGCCAACAAGTTTGGCTATTTAATTCGAGGTTAAAGCTATTCTCATGAATACTACGAAGTCATTGGGATGGACCCTATAATGTTGTGGAAGCATTCCCTCACGGGGTTGTAACCAACCAGGATCGCAAAGACGGTCGTACCTTTAAGGTAAATGGGTAGAGATTGAAGTTGATGATATAAAATGAAGAAAAAGGGATTGTGACCATGATAGCACTAAAAGACCCAGAGTATGGCTGATATGCTTGTGGGCACCATCAAGCTACCGACTCATCCGTATTAAATCTATGTACAATGCTCTTTAGGCTAATTTATTCTCTTGTAGATTGTATAATATTAGGATTGTTTGGATGCTTTTGGATCGACGGATATATCATTAGTTAGGTACTGAGAACACCATAGTGATTATGACTTCTCACATATTGTAATTTCTTTCACAATCCATCATAGTGATTACAACTAACGAGAGAATGCTCTATCCAGTTTGGGCCTATGCACTTTACAATCATGGGGTTATGATAGTCTCGTAACTTCACAAGCACCAAATGCGATGCCTTGACTAATGCCACGCAGTCGCGCCTAACTATTCAAAATTTATTGTCGCCAAAAAATGGTTTGTATTTTCAATGCTTATTCATATCAAACATTTATTGCAACCCTTCATCTCCCCATCCCTGTTGATTATAAATTTACTTCTAAACCCAAGGATCAAAATTTTGAGTTTCATTTTGATTTCGAAGGGGATCGAAACCGAAATTTCGGCTGAAAATTTCAATCCCATACAAATTATGACTGAAATTTTGATCCCAAATTATCGTTTCGGTGGGGACCAAAACCGATAATTTCGGTCAAAATTTCAGTCATTTCGGCTGAAATTTTGATCCTTTTCTGAACCTCCACCCCGGTTATTCCAATTCCTTTGATTTCTTCCGCCACCAACACTCTCGCTATGGCAAAACAATCGAGTTGGTCCGAGATTGTCGACGCGATCGAGCGGCTTCTCCCACGCGAGGCAGAGGAAATCTCTGCACTCTTGGAAGAACAAGCGTGCCTAATCAATGAAATTCTCTCTTCCCAACTCCGAAACTATGACGATTTGATTTTCCTTGCAAGAAAATCTAGAAAAACCAGACCGTCCGGTGCGGAGATCAAAGCCGCTATCGTATACACATGTGGAAATCAAAATAGATATCATATACGGCAATATGCAAAATTTTATTCTCATACAGAACTTAAAAACCAAACCAAAATGACCACCGGTGACGGCCGACCGTCACCTAAACAGTGGTATGAATCACACATTGTCTAAAAAGTACCCTATCCAAAATGTATAAAAGTCTAATATATACCAAGTCTAAAAACCACAATCTATGGGTAAAAGTCCTCACGCGGAAGTTCTTCTTCTTCTGGTACATAATCATCATCGTCCTCAGGTTCAGGGTCCTGATTAATATCTGTACCTATGACACAAGGTTTCAAGATGAGCTAAGAGTTTAAGCTCAGTAGGAAAAAGATCAATACCAATTCACATCTTATCAAATCAATGCATAGATTTAATGACTATAATTTAAAAGTCAATTTCATATAAAAATAGAGACTAAATTTCAAAGTCATTTTCATATAAAAAATAGAGACAAATTTTCAAAGGCATTTTCATATCAAAACTACCCAAATTTGGCTCAAGGCTCGATTGACCAATCCGTTGAGAAAGGCATACCCGTGACCTTCTGAAAGCACTTCTCAAACCCTTAGGAATCATCCTGAAACTCTTAGGAATCCTCTCAAACCCTTAGGAATAAGCCCAAGCCCTTAAAATCCTTCTCGGACCCTTAGAAAGCCCAACTAGAAAGAGGAGTGCCAAATTTAACTTAAACCTCTGGAGGAGTTGAGGCTTATACCATTGGAATGAAGAGTTCCTCATCTTTCCAATAAACCAAGAATCGCCTCAATCCGAGTTGTATATCAAAAGTTATGGCAATTTGAAAAATATAAAAAAATGCAAGAAATTACACTTGCGTACATAATATGTACGCAAAGGCAATTTTCTCTAGAATTTAGCCTTGCATACATAATATGTATGCAAGGCCAAATTGGTCTTTTTCCAGCACGGGCCAGCACTTCTTTGGCCTAAAAATGAGTTTTTTACTTTTGGGAGTTTGACTTGTAGACCATCCCGGACTTCGGGGTTTGTTTCTTTAGGACCCTAGTACCCCCACTAGCTCTCTTTATCAACCTTTTGTCATTCAAGTCATCACCCCATTTCTACAATTAAAACATAATTCCCACTTATCCAATCTCCCAAAAACCTTAAATTTTCTATTACCTAATTCCTAAACCCAATTAGAACTTAAAAACCCCCCTAATCACCCCTCCCTCTATAAATAGAGAGCCATCCCTCCCCCCCTCCTTGTTTAGGACACTTTTTCCAAATCCTAAAGAGGAGAAACTCTGCAAAATTAGCTCCCCATCTTTAAGCCTCCAAACTTTCAAACGTAGAGCCTTAATTTGCATCCATCAAAATCACCATTCCTAACCATCAATCCTTCCAAGCCTTAGAAGTTAAGACCCGTTCCTTAACCCATTTGCTATCGGAAGCTCATCAGTAACGCTCTCACACGAAGGTCCAACCACTAGTGCTACAAGGGCCCGAGAGCTCCGGCTCTCCCCTCTTTTCCTCTACCTTCTTTTCTTTTCCTCTATTCAAGCATTCAAGCTGTTACGCAACCGAAATTTCGGTGTTAGTGGAGAGCTTGATAGGATCGTAGTGCCTTCGGGCAAGAGGAAGGGTCGCTCACTTTTTCATTATATATATATATATATATATATATATATATATATATATATATATATATATATATATATATATATACATCTAAACATAGACTCGTCCATAGTAGAGACCGCTTACAAGCGGGTCGATCAAGTGCCTAACACCTTCTCGATTGATAATCGAAGCCCCTATCCAAGAGCCTTTGGCATTAACCGGTGAATTGGAGTCATATTTTGCACTTCAATGCTTATAATATTGATTTTGGGTATCCCGAAATACCAAAAGCTCCGGGTGACAACTCCATTTTTTCTTACGAGCGCATCGTCGCGATAGACAGACAAAGACCACGGTTACACAGATGGTGACTCTATTGGGGATATTGTTTTAGAGCTTCTACTTGAAGTTGGCCCCATAGCTTATTTTTTTTATCTTTTTACTAACCTTTTTATCTCTTTTTTTTTCTTTTTGTACTTGAGCATTTTTGATTCCGTCATTTACCACCTTTGCCATTTGGCGGGTTACTTGATAATTTAGCTTTATTTTTCATCATTTTACCACCTTAGCCGTTTGGCGGGTTACTTGATAACTTAGCTTCACTTTCTATCATTTTACCACCTTAGCCATTTGGTGGGTTACTTGCTAATATTAGCTTAATATTTCATCAGTGGACGTCAGCCTATAAAGGCGGCACGAGACTCTCACAACCTGTTTTTGGACTTAAAGAAAACTCCCTTAAAATTAAAATTTAAAAGTGAACCAAGAGGGGACTTAATCAAATTATTTTCGTGGGTAGATTTTACAAAGGGAAGGATTTTTAGGTAGCGATACACCCGTTCCGGTTCCAAGTAGAGTGACAGCCCTAGTGGTGATGATTTTGAAAGGAACAACCTCATCCAGTATCTGAGAAGGCGCTTGCATCGGAGGTATATCGGGTGGGTGATCGAACTTCACAAAGCCTTAAAACCTTGGGGAGCGCATTAGTCGCATCGAAATGGCCTTGTATCCCTTAGGTGCGAAAAGAAGGGACTCAAAAAATAAATAAAAGTAGTCCTCGGAAGCATCGCTTCCAGAAAAGCCAAAACAGAAGCCCAACTCGGGTCTGCTGCTGCTGGAGAAAATATATATAATTATATAAATCTGCCTTGCATACATATTACGCATGCTAGGCCAAAATCCCCAGAATTTAGCCTTACGTACATATTACATACGCTAAGCTAAAAATTTCATAATTTTGCCTTGCGTACATAATATGTATGCAAAGCTAAAATTTCAGAATTTTAAGCCTTGCAAACATAATATGCACGCTTAGCTTATTCTAGTTGAGCAGCCCGAATTTGGGGCCTTTTTTTACCATTTCTGAACCCTCCCCCCGCTTAGTGGGTTCTAAGACCCCCGATAAATCTCACACCCTTGACACCAAAAATGCCCTCGTCGGTCAAGAGAGGTCACCCTCTTATTTACTCCTCCGAGGGATTGGGTTGTCCTGTGGATTTTTGTGCCTTTACAAAGATCAAAGGATTTCCTATGATTCTTCAAAAGCGCATCAGGATCCCACTGCGGGAGTCATTAGGGATGTGAATGCCACCCGAAAAGGGAGTTCCAAGGCCCTAAAGAGCACCGTAAGAAATCGAAGAGAAGGAGATCCAAAAAAAGTTTTAATTTCCAAAAAATTCAAAATCACCAAAAAATAAAAAAACATCCGAAAAAATCAAGGAAAGCTTGTGGTACCGTAGCCACGGCATCGCCAAACCCACCATCCTCCCAAAGGGGAAGAAGAAGAAAGGTCTTCGGGCCATACCAGAGAAATCCTTATCCCACCCACCAACAAACAATGTCTTGGGTGGTCGATCCAACCGCCTGTGATCCGGACATCCCCACCACATTCCCCATCACATTCCCACGTAGAGGAGATTCCCATCTCCAATCCCTCCACCCAATCCCATTTTACCATCACTAGGCCATACGGTGAGCCCAATTCCCCTCCACCTCTACTCAAAAATTTACCCATTTTTCCATCTACATTCACTCAAAACTTACCATCCATATCCACCCAAAATTTACCCACTTCTCCATCTCCATCCACCCCACTTTCCCTCTACATCCCATCCAAATGCACCCTATTTTCCCACATCAACCCAAGTCATGCCCATCTTTCCTTTCACTCAAAATACGCCCCAAACCCCCCCCCCCCCCCCCCCCTCCCCACAACCAATCCAAATATACCCCATTTTCCCACATACACCGTATTTTTCCTCCACTTTCATTCCAAATGGACCCCATTTTTCTTTCACATCCAATCCAAATACACCACACTTCCCCACATCCACCCAATTCATGCCTTATTTTTCCCACACATCTACCCAAGTCATGCCCAATTTTTCTCATACACCCCCCTCATCAGAAGGGCCATCCACATCCACTAACCCCATGGCCATGATGGATGACATGGTTAGGGCTTACACCGCTTGGAAGGCCTCCCAAAGCCTTTCTCATCCACCTGAAATACCTCCAAATCCACAACAAATCCTTCAAAATCTCCACACCCCATTCACCCAAAATACCAATCAAACACCCATAATCTATACCACGCAAGGCACCCAACCATGGGGCCATCTGAGTGGGCCTCAAAGGCCCAATTCACAATCCCAAGTCCATTTAGGCCCAAACCCAAGGGTCTCATTTTCAAACCTTCCACCATTCCTCCAATTTCTCACATACACTTACTCCCAACAAGCCCTCATTCCCCCTCAAATTGCAAACCCATCTCATCCAATTCCCCAATCTGGCATGAGCCCCATCCATCCACACTACTCACACCTGACCCAATATGGGAATCCGTCCCATACCATCAACCATCCCCAATCCACCCATCCTCTTACCCCCCAACCCAATCAGTAAAATTTCCATCAAGCCCAATGGTCCCACCAAGAACTCACTCAACCTGTCCAAAATTCACAATTCACCCATCCCCTTACCCTGCAAGCCACTCATCAAAGCTTCCCCCACATACAATGGCCACATCAAACATATACCCAATCCCTCTAAAATCCAACCAATCTTACTCCACCACCATATACTAATGCAGGTCATCAGTACAAAGAAATGAGGCTCGAAATAGAGAAGCCTATGTAGGAGCATTCACCAGCCTTAATCCCTACCACCCACATTCACCAATCTCCAGATAGCTCAAAATGAAGTAGGGCAGCATTTTAGGGGACCAACCCCAACCTTACCATCTAGAGAGTCCAAACTGCTAAGAGGGCAGATGGAAAAAATTTAGAAGCAGTTGATGAAACTGGCCGAGACCGAGATCCATGCCACATATTCTTCAGATTTGTGTCTATTTGTCGAGGTGCCTTTGTCACTTAAATTCAAAGTCTCATTATTTGACAAATACAACGACACCGGCAACCCTATTGTACACCTCAAGCCATACTGTGGAGACATGTTCCAATACGGCGGAGATGAACGACTCGACATCAAAGTGTTCCAAAAGAGTCTCACGGGACCCACACTAAGATGGTGCACTTCTCTTAAGTTGTCCATGATAAAAACTTGGAAACACCTCACCCACCTATTCCAAATATGTCAACAACATGGACATTGAGCCGCTCAAGTCTGATTTAGCCTGTTTGAGGCAGAAACCCGATGAAACATTCAACGAAAATCTCAGGAGGTGGAGGGCCCCAGCAGCCCAAGTGAGAAACCATATACCCGATGATGAACAAACCGAAATGATTTCAAAAACTACTCGTCCAATCATCTCTGTGACGACCTGACTTTCTCATACTTGAAATATGGAGACAGCTGGCTCGCCATCGAATCGTACCTCCTTAATATTAGTAAAAATTAAGCATATATAAACATATAGCAAAAAGAAAGATCCTATCTCTATACAAAACCTATTAACAAAGGCCAAAATGAGCCACCGATGATGGTCGACCATCATCTAAATAATGGCTCACAAAATGTATTCACAATTGTAATAATATCAATAATTTACAAAATTTATAGGACGTACTAAATCCTAAGTTTTAAAAACTCCAAACTAAGGACCCAAATCCCACCCTATGGGTAGAATTCATCTGGCGGGGTGTCTGTCTCTTCCTTCAGATTGTAATTCGGATCACTCTCATAGCCCTGGTCCTGAGTGGTATCTACACCTGTGACATATAGTCATGGTGAGCTAACAGTCTAAGCTCAGCAGAAGCAACTCAATCTCAATTATATCTTATCAGAACAAACATGGTTTCAAAAGACAGAATTCAAGTAGATGTTCAAAACAGATTAAGTAACTGAATTTCCAAATACTAAGATCAAATGCATTTTCTTTGACAAAATATCATTTCAAGATTCATATTCGAATTCAACAATCAGGATTTCAAATAGATTCAGGTTCTCATTTGTTCTTAATTTGTACATGCAATGCTTATCTTATCAGTGACTTAAATCATCTCCCATATAAATATAGCATTAGAAGCCAGAGATTTTCGATGGGAACCCCTACCAAACCATCATTGTTCAATGAACACTTTTCGAAAGTGCTAAGAGCCCCGGCGTTATGAGGGAAATTTGCTTTATTCAAATTCACCGTCAGCACGATTCAAAGAGTGGAGGGGTTCGTGTGAACCTTAAATCAAATGAGGATTCTAACACCTAATTCAGTGTATTTAAATATATATATTGCTAGATTTGGAGTTCTGAGTTCAGAGTTCATATGCAATTCAAATTCCAGGCGGATTCAAAAGCAATTACAGAGTTCATGATCATGTTCAAAAGAAAATTCAGATTTATCATATTTCATGTCGATCAAATCATGTTATTCATGCAAATTAGACAAAAAATGTAATTGGAATTGAGGTTCCCCTACCTAAATTTTGGAGCAGTTCAAAGAGAAGTGAATTTGCGGGTTCTCACGAAGATCGAGCCAAAATGGAGTTCAATAACCAACAAGCAATAATCTCATCATCTAAGTCATGTTACGCTTCCACCCTTTCTGAGATCGATCGATAATGAAAGTAAAGGATCTCTCATGGTCAAAATTTACTCGAAATCAGAATCAACGAGGAGGAGGAGCTCTTGCGGAGCAGTTGTCCCGTTTCCCCGCGAAGATGGCGAAGTTAAACGAGAAATCTCGAGGTCGAATCTCATGAGAAGTTTGGGAAGAAAATGGTTTTCAAGGAGTGGGGTTTGAGGAGAGTAAGCTTGCTCTTATCTCTTCTCTCTTACAAGCCAAAAGAACTAAACAGCAAAATATCTAATTCCTTATCCCTTTAACTTAAAGAGCCTAACTTCGATGTTAAGCCGGCACACCGCACATCGGTGCACTATTACCCATTAAAGGCCCAATTAAGATTCTAAACTTACTTTCCACTCTATGTTCCTTATAAATTAATCATTCTTAAAAATTCAAGATGTCATCGTGTGGTTTGTCAGACTCATACAAGGAGTCGGGTACGTTCGGTTTCAGAAATTTTTGGGATGTTTCATTCTCCCCTCCTCTATAAATTTTCATCCTTGAAAATTTAGTAAGTATCATTTGGGTCGATAAATAACACTCATCCTATACCCATTCATACGCTCATCAAGCAAAAGAACACCTAAGGAGATCAAATTCTCTGCCTCAAGAGAACCCAATCCTTTAACTAAATTAAAATTCAAGAATATGATTTCGCACGTTCTTTGTCCTGAGGTGATCTCTAATGGCATGATTGGAGGTATCGCTATGGCTTGGGGGGTGTTGGGATTGAGAGACAGTATACATCCGTCCCTTTTGTTAGAAGGTGAAGATGGTGGAGGGAAGCCCTCCAAATGGATGGAAAGGGTGTTACCCCACCATTCCTCCCGCTTTTCTGTTGCTTTTGATTAGACCTCCCGAGCATCACGTTTTGGGCCTGTGTTCATTTTGGATTTTATATTTCCATTTTAGGTTGTATGTTAGGTTTCGTGTTTTCATTTTGGGTTGTATATTCAAGAAGTATGACTCCGGTGACACTTGTACAAATTTTTAGTTATGAATAAAGTTTTTTTTTTATTTATCATGTTGTTTTGTGTTTAGTTTTCGTTTATGGATGGCTTTTTTTTTCAGTGTATGTTGAGCGTGTCTTTGTTGTCTTATATTTGATGTGCTTATTTTTAGGGTTCTAAGGTCTCATGACCTGATTATCGCTATCAAGGTGCTAGTGCTTAAAAAAAATATCCCAGTGTCAAGTGACGATGAGACTTTTATCGGCCTCACAGATATCCTGGAGTGCGTCTGTAATGATCTCATGTCGGGAAGTAGTTTGGATTATCTCGGCCATATGTCGAGCTTGATTTTGTAAGTACTAATTGATCGTCATGTATCGTAGCCTTCAACAAGGATGAGGTGAATGCAGGATAATGAGTGACTGCATCACTTGCCATTTGAGAGTTTTCGGCTTTATCCATAAGGAGATTTTGAAAATCATTTGACTCATTTTCTAGAGATAAATATTAAGGGTGAAGAGGAGGTAAGGTTTATTGATTTGGGGATAATTTCTTATTCAACCAAATTTTGAAATAATAGTCAACTACTTTCTTCTCAGGTGGATAATGCAGTCTCATAATTGAGCTCTCTGTCATGTTTTTGCGCCATCAAATCATCAAGTTCTATGGTTAGTAGAAGTTTGTCCTCCTCCCTCTACCGTACAGCGACATCTAATAGTGTGAAGATGCCAGGGAGGCCCTCACAATTTGCTTGTGCTCTCCTAATGAAAATATCACTCACAATTTGCTTTTGCTTCGCTGAATTCATTGACTATTCATTTGTCACATGCTCTCACTCGGTTGTGCTTCTCTTTTTCTCTCTCTTTTGTCTCTTTTTTTTAAGCATGTATGTATATATTTTTTAAAACAACCTGCTAACGCAAGAATTATGAGATTTGATGGAACCTTGTATTTTTATTTTTTGTGCTCTAACATCAACTCCAATGGCTGAAAGGGTGTGTGAGAATCCAGAGTTTTCTATATTTCAGAAAGAGAGTTTCATGATCCACTAGTCCTTTCGATCAACTCGCCCGAATTGGAAGGTAGTTAATGAGTCAGATGATTCCCAAAATAATTTCGAAAATAATGACCTATGACTGATGAATGCCTTGTGTTGACTACTGGGATGATAAGTATAAGTAGGCATGTTTAGGCTACCAGACATGATGATCGAGTTATGGGTAGCATCCTAGGGTTTAGGAAGTCCTTCCCCTGTAGTTGTTTCTTGAGCATGTTGCCAAAATAATGTGAATAGTTCCCGCATGGGTTTTGATCTCCCCAAGGCGAGGCGGTTGTGTAGGCATTGATTCTTTACCACTAGCTCCCCAACTTCAGATTCTTGGTCAGGTATGAGTTCGAAGGGTTTGGGGCATAAAAGAGTATTTTTGTTTTTAAGTATTTGTATTTTTGGGCATTTATACTTTTGATTTTTTTTTACTTTTCTATTTTATTTTTATTTTTTTTATTGTTATTATTTTTGTGTTACGGTACAGTATAAGTTCCTTAAGCGAAAACTGACTCAAAAGGTCGAATGGACGGAGTGACAGTTGGGTGATCTATTTCTAGGGCCTCGATCCCTCTCGACCTAATTGATCTGGGATGAGATAGATGTTATGTTTAGGTTTGTGTTTTGGATGACATAAGATTTATCGAGTAAGGTGTGGAGTTTTTTAATTTATTCTTTTGATAAATCTTTTATGATTGGAGCCTCGTTGTCAGGAGGGACCTTGTTTAGTTTCTCGATGGAGTGAGGCAACTCGTACAGTTGGGGCGTAGAGTTGTTAGAGAGTTCTTCAGGGTCATTCGCGGGTGGTTGGAAAGTTGTTTGCGGGTGAAGTTGGAGCGGAAACCGTTGAGAGGGACGGTAGTGTTGTAAAGGTAATGAGTGGATAAGGCAAAGGTAAAGCAAGAGGAGGAGGCATGAAGGTGTGGGCCAAGGTTGACCTTTCCTTCGTGTGGGGAGGCTCAGTTTTGTTTGATTATGCTTGTTTTGTTTGATGCGTACTTTGGGCTTATTGTGAGGTTGTTTTAAAGTTTTGTTTGTAATTTTTGGAGGAGGTTTAGTGTCGAGAGTTTGGTGTAGTAGTTTTGTTGGTTGGGGTTCCGTGAAGGTTTTGATTGTGAGGTCTGGAAATTTAGATCCAGTGATTAAAAGTGATTTTAGTTGTGACGTTGATTTCATGTTGTGGCGAGATTTAAGGATTTGGCGACATATTGATTTGGATGTTGATCGAGGTCGTAGGATTTAAGCTTGGTTTAGTTTTGAGAGTGGGGGAGTGATGGAGTTTTTGATTGGTTTATTGATATGTTCAATGGTTGATATTGATGTTGTACAGGTAGATTCGATGATATGTTCGAATTTAATCAGTTCCGGTTTGGTGACAAGTTCAGGTTTGATGATTAGTTTAGGTTCGATGATAGGTTCATGCTCGGATTCGATGATAAGTTCAAGCTTGATGATAGGTTTTGGTTTGATGCCTAGTTCAGGTTCAATGATGGGTTCGAGTTTGATGATAGGCTTAGATTTTGTGACAAGTTTATGTTCGATGGTGGTTTTAAGTTTGGCGACAATGTCGGGTCTGATAATAGGTTTAGGTCTGATGATAGGTTTAGTGACAAGTTTATGTTCGATAGTAGATTTAGGTTTGGTGACAATGTTGGGTCTGATAGCAGGTTTACGTTTGATGATAGGTTTGAGTTCGATGATAGGTTTAGTATTGAAAATAGGTTTGGTTTTGATGATAGGTTTAGTTTTTATAATAGGTTTGAGTTTGGGGCTCAGTTTCATGGTTGGTGAGGTGATAAGTTGGGTAGTCAGTTTAGGTTCTTAGGCGTGCGTAGGGATTGATTTGTGAGTTGGTTCTTAGATCGGTTCAACGGTTGATTCTGGAGTGAGTGAAATGGATGGTTCAAAGGTGTGTTTGATAATAAATTCGGGTTCGAGATTTTTTATTGATGTCGGTGAGGTGGTAGTGAGTTTAGGTTCTGAAAGGGGCGTAGGAGTTGATTCGAGAGTTGATTATGAGGTTAGTGGGGCGATGAGTTCATGTTTTGAAGTTGATGTAGGGATTAGTTCAAGGGTCGGGTTTAAGGCTGGTGGGGTGATATGTTCCATAATACGTTTGGGCTCGGGGATTAATTCCGGAGTATGTTTGATTAGGGGTCTTGATTCGATTATAGGTTTAGGTTCAAAGTATAGTTTCCTGCTAAGTTTAAGTATAAATGGTGTCGTAGTATGTTGGTGGATTGGTTCTGAAGTGAGAGGGATGGTGATTTCGGGGATAGATTTGATTACGGGTTTGGGTTCAAAGTTTAGTTTTATGATCAGTTTACATTTGAATGGTGTTGTAGTATATGGATAGATTAGTTCAGGAATTTCTTCTAGAACCGGTATGTAAGTTTGTCCAAGTATCAGTCCTAAGGTTGGTTTAGGTATAAGCTCGGAGAGCGCAGTGGTTGACTCATTGGTGGGTAAGTTATCGAGTTCGAAAGTAGGTCAAGTTGATTTAGGAGTAGATTGAGTTAGTTTGGGGATAAGTGTGTCAACTTTGGTGATGGGTTGAGTTGATCCGGGACTAGGTTCGGCGATTTCAGTGATATGTTGGGTAAGTGCGTTGAGCTAGGCAATGAGCTTGGTGATGGGTTGAGTTAGTTTAGGGGGACTTCAGTGATAGGCTGGATCTTAGTGATCTTGGTGATTGGTTCAAGGTGAAAGGTGTTTTCGCATTTATAGGTACACGGGATAGGGTTAGTTGGTTGTGAGTGGGTGGTGTGGATATGGTCTAAAGGGAGTTCAATCCCCTGGATCGAGCTAGCAAGGTGGAATGAGGAAATAGAGAATGAGTGTACGGTATCCTATGCGAGTTGAAGTCTTGATTGAGTTTGGTTAAATAACTAGTCGTAGAAAGTGATGTTGGTTTGCGTGGAGTTGGGGTATTGGTTTTGATCCTGATTTGGGTATAGAGATTGGTTATGGTCAGGGTATAGGTTTGTGTATAGATCTTGAGCTTGGTCATATGGGTGGTATGGTTGAGGGCTTGTTTGGTTTTGTCCTTGGTTTGTGTTGATTTGTTCGGGGCTTAGAGTCTCGTTTAGGGTGTTTGTCTCAGGGTCATTGGAGGAGGATTCGTTGGCTGTTAGTGTAGAAGGATTGAGGTCCTCATTCTTAGGGAAGCATTCTATGCGTAAAGCGCATTGATAGAGGCTTGCGAAGTAATGATAGTCGCTTAAGATGAGAGTGCTTCGAAGGGGTTCTCAAGTATTGCCGATCACGATTTCTATCGTATCAACTTCTTTTATTTGATTCCCCGTTCGAGCAGCGAGCCTCTTCCAGCAGTTGGAGAATGTCGTGAAGTCTTCATTGTCCTCTTGCTTTATGTGAGTCAAGTCAGCGAGACTGATTTGCTTGTGAAACACGTGTTAGTATTGGTCTAGAAATCTATTGGCTAGGTCTTCGAAGGTCTCGATTTCTGTAAGAGGCAGAGCAGCGAACCAGTCGAGGGCTTCTCCTTCCAAGGATCATTGAAAGTAATGGATGAGGAGTCCATGATTAGTGCAGAATGGTCGACAATCGTTACAGAGCAGTGCCAGGTGATGGTTCGGATTTCCTGTACCGTTGTATTTATTAAATTTTAGCAGTTTAAAGCCCGTGGGTATAGTGAAGTTGAGGTCTCGGCAGAATTTGTCGAATCCAAAAGACCGCTTCGAATTCTCTCTATTAGCCATATAATTGTTTAAAAATTGATTGAGGTAGTTCGTATTTACAATGGTGTCCTGTCTAGGTGTATCAGGAGAGGGTTATCTTCGGTGGTTGTCATTAGAAGTGTGAGGGGTATGCGTGTTATGTATTGGGGAAGTCAAAGGGGTGGGCATCCTTCCTTCTCATCTATTCCTCCAAGTGACTTGTCTCCGGTCCATCAGCTTCTGATCCATGGTGGCTTTGTATAGCTCGGCTAGTGAATGTTACAGGGCATCAACTTCTTCTCCTCCCTTCATCAGTTTATCGGTAGTGAAGTCCAGGAATTGGCTGGCGGTATATCTTGGCTTGCTATCGTCTTCGTTGCTGTCGCTATGCTTTGTATTTTGTGAAGCGAAGGGATATTTTTCGCTTTCACTAACCGTGTTCACCCGAGCACGACCTTGGGCTGTGTATGGAGATGGCCTAACGTTATACTTGGGATCACTGGGTGAGCCTAATCAGTCACAAAATATACCATTTTATCACTCTTAACGTAGTACTACTAGACCCTAGTTTGCTACTAACAAGCTAAGGATTTGCAGATATTAAGGAAAATCAATAAAAGAGAACCAAAGTGTTAATCTTCGTCAACATGCACTCAAAAGGTAATAAGAAAAATGACTGAATGTGAAAGACGATTTGACGCTGCTGAAAGCAGACAAATCGTGCTTTACGATTGAACGAAGCCAAAGAAATAAGAAATCAAAATTTATGATTCTTCAGAAGACGTTCAAAGCAAAAGGTGATACAGAAAAAAAGTGATCGATCGTAATATTGAATCATCCCGAGAGAAAGTTGTAACAGAAGAGAGAAATCGTGATTTACGATTTCACAAATAGAAGCTTCTCATTGTTGCTGAACACGTGAAGATCCACACCGTCATGCACTAAAATAGAAGAACTCTCAAATTAGAAGTTTGGCAAATCACGGATCTGAGAAGATTAATGAAAATATGCTCCTAAAGATCTTGGTTACTGAAATTAAGGAGAAATTCTAGAGGCGCATCAACCAGTGAAAGCAAGGAAGATAAAATTAGGAATTAGAGTTGTACTAGGAATCTTTTGTTTTTAGTAGTTTCTTTTATTAGAATTAAATAACTGTAAACCGACTCCTTATGATCTATAAATAAGACAGCTCGGCATAGGAATAATTTCATCGAAGGAATTCTTAGAATCAATTAATAATTGTGGTTGGGTTTTCTTTCGATCAAAAATAGTTTAGAGTAGTTTATATATCCAAGGTTCCTCAATCACAATTTACGACTGAGATTGAGAGCTGAAAGATTAGTGTAGATATTTGTAGTTTCTCAGAAGCAATTGACGCCTACGACTGAGGAGGGAAACATATATTTTTACTTTGCTTTATAGTTTAGATTTATTTTTATTGCAATTTACTGCTTTATAAATATCTCCAAGTTTTTATTTGAATTGACGACTCAGGTTGAGATTTGCATATTAGTGTAACGGTTTTACTTTTCCATCTTCAATTTTCTCGAATTTGATTGACGCCCAAGTTTTAGGAGATTATTAATTAGATTAAATCTATGTTGAAAGATTTTAGTTATTTGATTGATGCCCAAATTCTATAAGACTGCAATACGGTGTAAAGGTATTTTAATTTTTTAAATATCCGAAACTTAAAGGATTATGATTGGCGACCATTATCTAGAAAGAGGAGGATTTAGATTTATTTTCTACAATTAGTTTAAGAAACCATTCTTTTATTCATATTTCTCAAGTAGTTTAGAACCTTAAAGATAAATAAGTTTTTAGAAAAGCGAAATATGAAATAAATCACTTCCTCGTGAGAATGATCCTATACTAGCATTATAATTTTCATTGTGCACTTGCAATAGGTTAAGACTTAATTCGAATAACATAAAAAGCACATCAAGTTCTTGGCGCCGCTGTCGGGGAAGCAGATTTTATTTTATATTTTTGTTTTAAAAATAAATATTTATCTTTCACTTTTTATTTTTCTTTATATTTTTATTTTCTTGATCACTTTTTAAGCTTTTGCAGGTTTTACTCGGAGTAGCGAATCACAAGTTCCAACACTTCCCCTGCTCATAGAAGCTAGAGGATCATATTTATCTACTCTCCCTGTTTTCTAAAATAAAAATAAAATATACTCAAAAATCAAAATCAAAATCAAATAAAACTAAAAACATAAAAATATATTTTTCTGATGTATGCATCAAACTCGATCTCAAAATTTAAATCTTTTTGAGTGTTTAAATGCCATGTTGCTCCATTATACCCGAAGATGATAGACTGTGAATGGGCGTATGCATTCCATCAGAGTGAATACGATAACACATATAACTCAAAGTGGAGTAACCATCCTTATTTTAATTATGGCTCCACTAGTAGCCAACAACAAGGACCATCTGTTGTTGAACCAAGCTATCCTCTTGCACAAAATTTCTAACAGACCTACCTGCCACCCATGAGACCATATCAGCCATATGAGTAGCAGCAGTTCAGTCCTTCGAGCAGCGGATTTGATGATACAGTTGTTCAAATCCTTAGGGATTTACAGCAACAATGGCATCAGCGTTCCAAGGATTTATCCCAGCTTACTCAATTCTCTCAAGTTTTATATTCGCACACACAATCTATTACGAAGCTGGAAGCCCAAGTTGGGCTGCTAGCTACGTAATTGGTGAAATGAGAGAGCAACCAGTTACAGTCACGACCTATGAGTAACTCAAGAGGACAAGTTTTTATAGGAGAAACATCGATTTCTACAGAACATGTCCAAACTATTCAATTTTTACAAAGTGACAGAGCTGTGGATAATAAAGTTGAGATACCCACAACTATGGATGTCCCAGAGAAAGGAGAGGATGAGCCTAAGAGAAACAAGAAAGTTTCTAGACCAGAAAAACATAAAATTAAAAATCAAAAAAATAATAAAGATAGTGTGCCTAATATTGTGATTGAAGTATCATATGTACCAAGGTTACCTATTCCTAATGCTTGCGATGCACTATCAATTTTTTACAAAAACCCCAAAAAATTAGAAAGCACATATTTTGTTCAAATTCTCTCACTTAATTCTCAAAGGAGGATATGGAACCCTAAATCTTTTCTTTCTAGATGAAGAAATGCCAGTGATCATTATATCAATGGAAGACCCTGAGTATGTCTGATATACTCATGGGCACCGTCAAGCTTCTGACTCATCCGTAGCAAAATTCTGTAAAATATGTAATCTAACTCTTTTGTTTTGCTTTACCTAGAAAATTTTTCTCAGCAAGTATGTTACAATTCAAATCGTGGTAAAACACGATCAATCGTAAGATACTTCCTGATGTACAATATTATGTTCTCGAGTGATCGTATGGATTTACTACATTCTGATCCCCACGGGTATGAATCTTTGTATCCCCTATTTTTGTGCCAATGAGGACATTGTCAAGTTTAAGTTTAGGGGGGGGGGGGGTATACAACTTGTGTATATATTAGTTTAATTTTGTAAATAACACTTTATTTTTTGCATTACTTTTATCATTTTTGCAGAAAAAAAAAAATTTCTTTCTGTTTCAGTTTTGGTAGTTCTTAGTTTAGAATTTTTGTCATTTAAACATCACATGTGAGCATGATAGACAAAAATATGATTCCAGAAACCTTACGATCCATCGTAGTAGAAGTTTAACAATCATAAAATATAACAGTTACAATTCATGTTTTAGCTCTTCAAAAACACTGTATCAGAATGAATGTTTAAAATAATAGGTTGATCTGAACTGCAATATTTAGATTATAGTTTCAAAATTATTTAACCAGTGAGCTTTTGTGCCATAATTTTTTTTCTGAGAAAGAGACTGCTATCTATTCAAGCTTAAATTTTCTTAATCTTCTTAACTGCATCATACGAAATCTCATATTGCTGAAAATTTGAATCAAATATTCTGTGATTATGATGATTTGTTTATTTTAGAACTATCTATTAAATGTTTCAAAACAATATGACATCCATACTAACAAATCGTGAAGATGATTCAAGGCCATCTTTTATTAACCAGAGTCAGAAAAGCTAAAATCACATAAAATATTTTATCCTTTGAACCCATATTAGAAGCTTTAACCAAATTTCTTTGTACCAAGATCATATAAACCCTTAACCATATGTGGTACCCAAAACTTTCAACTTTCAACCCTTACAATTCCTGAGAGTTTAGAAAGCAAAAGAAGGAAAGAAGAGGGAGTGAAAGGAGTATAAGCCAACAGAAAAAAGGGATATGCAACAAAAGGGTACAGCTGAAGAAATACGCAGAAGAAAAGAAAATATGGGAAAATAAGTACAAAATCCAAAAATACGACTATAAAAAAAAAAAAGCAAAAGGCTTGCAAACTAAAAATCAAGACAATAGCTAAAGAAATGGGATTTACACAAGAAAACAGAAAAAGAAAATGGGAAGAGGTGTTAATCACTGAAAAATATTATTTTTCACCTCTAAACCTAGCCTTTACTATACCTTTGAGCCATCTAATAAATGTCATTTGAGTATGTTTTGTAGTTAGGAATAAAAATGCAGCTTAGTGCAACAGTTCACACTTTGGAGACCAAGAAAAGAGAGCTTTGAAGTCAAGGTCTACAGATGATTGAAGAACATAGAGTACACCATGGTGGCCCCCACCATTCTGCAGTAGCAAAGAAGCAGATGTGACCCTCACGCAGTTCAATTTGCCTAGATAGTCTATCTCGCGCAGATCTCGCGAAGTCCAAGCCTGCAACACTTAACTCTCTCGCGCAGTTCTCGCGAGATTCACATACTTCAAACTTTAACTGCTCACGCAGAGTCAACTTTAAAAATTTGCTTCGCGTAGACCTCGTGCACTTCAGAGACTGAGCCATCCACACGAGAAGTTCATTTCATCTTGGCAAAGATCCGCACGAGCTATAAACTCATCCTAGCGAGGTCCTCATGAGCAGAACCACCTGGAGCTCATCTACGCGAGTTGCATTATTCACAACAGTTGAACCTAGCGAGCCTTCTTCTGCAACTAATTCATCAATGCGAAGAACCACGCGAGATGCATAATAGGTCACACTTAGCCTCGGGAGGCACGGGCTCCCAACTTCTCAATCAATACACAAGGATATCTTTGAGATTCCACGGCATTCAGGGCACACATCCTGAGGTATTGAGTTGTTTCCTACTTCCTGAGGCAACACTTGACCACAAATGAGCCATGATAGCATTGCAAACTAGGGCTTTTCTCTTCTAATTTCTGATTGGCCAGAGCAAGATATTTTTGGTAGAAGTTGTATATAAGCTGGAATTTTAGCAAAAAAGGCATCTAACATTTTATTACTTCTCACCACTTTTCTATTTTATTTTCCAAATCCATTTTCATCCTTCTCTAAACCCCTTTCCTTAGCTTTAGTTTTATTTTCTGTTTTTAGAAGTAGTGGTTCTAGATCAGATTTCCCTATGGGACAACCCTTTCTTATCAAAACTGGCTACAACAGGCCCTGGATCTTACAGGACTATGTAATTAAGATTGATGTTTTAAGTGCTATTTTATTCCACTTTCAATAAGATAACAGCAAAGCAATTTTAACCAAGAAGTTTTTGGCGACACTGCCGAGGAATGTTTGATCTGATTAGTAGAGCTGAGTTTTTATTTTCTATTTTTATAATTTCATTTGTTGCATTCCTTGTGTTTGAATAAAAAGTACTACTGAATTTATTTTGGTCTTTCTAGATCTGGAACAGTAACAAAGAGAGGAGCTGGAAGCTGCAGCTGGAGCTTGTTTGCCCTAGTTTGCATCCCCTCTCCCTTGCTTTATGTTTGCTTTCTGTTAATGCCTTAAATTCAGCAGTAATTTTTAGTTTATCATTTTTTAAGTATGTTGTAAGTGCCTATCTTTACTTACTATTTGTGTGTGTGCATGCTGGGTAGGAGGTCTCTTAACCCTGACTTAGAACCTCCAAATCTTGAAATAAAGAGAGCCCTTAGACATAGACAAACCACACAAACCCCTGTTATTAATATAAAGCCAGTTGTGATGGGTGAGCAACAAAGAACATTAAAGGAATACTATGCATCAGGGGTATATTCATCCTCCTTCTACATTCAATTTCCTGCAGTAGAAGGAAATTATGAAATCAAATCCTCAACCATTCAAATGTTGCCATCCTTCCGTGGGCTAAGTAAAGAAGACCTATATAAGCACATAGATAAGTTCCTGGCCTTATACACCACATTTAATATTGTTGGCTTAGGAGAAGAAGCCACCAAAATGAGGCTTTTTCTTTGTTTCTAAAGGATAAGGCCAGAACATGGCTCTCCATGCTCCCAGCAAACAGCATACAATCCTGAAATGACCTCCAATGCCAATTTTTGGCTAAATTTTCCCCTATGCCTAAAACCAGCCAGTTGAGGAAGAGCATAATTTCCTTTGCTCAGTTCTCAACTGAAGACTTCCATGGGGCATGGGAAAGGTTTAAAGAACTATTGAAGTAATGTCCACGCCATCAAATTCCTCAGTGGCAGCTTGTCCAGAGCTTCTACCAAAGAATTGATCCCAAGAGCACAGATATGGTGGATGCCTCATGTGGGGGTACTTACCTCCACAAGATAGCTGAAGAGGCTTGAGAACTTTTTGATGTCATCACTGAGAATTTCATGCAGCAAGAGACTCTGTCTCGAAATGACATTGAGACTCCAGCTAAAATGGTAAAAGAATCCGCCTCTAGAGGAAGAATGTATGAGGTCAATGTGCACAATGACCTGGAAAGAAAGGTGGACAATCTGAGCCTGAAATTTGACAAGTTAATGAGTGTGATGTAGCCTAGAATGGCTGCACAAGTGGAAGAGGCATATCTAATATGTTAGTCATCAACACATTCACTTGAGGATTGTCCATCAGCCAGTCACTACCTTGAATTGGTCATGGAGCATGCAAATGTTGCCCAATCATATGGGCAGCAGCCTGCTAGGTATCAATGGAGAAACAACCCCAATTTGAGGTGGTGACAGGACAATTATTGCAATACAGACCACAACAGCAGTATACCTAGGGTTTTTCACTTAGACAACCCTTCCAGCAGTCTATTCCATAGCCAAACCAGTTGGCTTTGCCACTACCACAGCCTAGAGCCCCCTCTTTTGAAGAACAGGTTTTGGCATCACTACAAAACCTGGGGTCTTTATCACAAATTGTAAACTCTCACAGTCAAAGCATAAAGAAAATTGAAGACCAACTTGGTCAAATCTCCAATGGTTTGACCAAAAGAGAGGAGGACAGGTTTCCAAGACAGACCATGAACAGCCCAAAGGATCAATATATGATTGGTGAAGGTTCCTCAACTCATGAGGAAGCTAAAGCAATCACTATCCTAAGGAGTGTAAGGTGGTGGACAACAAGGTGGGCAGGGAGAATGTGGAGAAAAGAAGAGTGCAAAGGAGAAAAGCAACTCATCCCCTTCTGATGAGCAACAGGAACACAATAATGGGGCTGTTGTTGAGCCCCTACAAAAAGAAAAAATTGAGAAAAAAAAAAGAAAAAAAATTCTGATGAGATAGTTAGGCATGCAACTAAGGTACCAGTAGTACCACAGCTGCCATTTCCTCATGCTCTTACAGCCCCCTCTCCTTTCAATAAGGGGAATGCTAGAATGGAGGAAATATTAGAGACCTTCAAGAAAGTTAAGATCAATTTACCTTTGTTTAATGTAATTAAATAGGTCTCAGCCTATGCCAAGTTCCTCAAGGACCTACGTACTCAAAAAAAGAAAGCAAGGATCCATCTGTCCAAGCAGGTTTTTACAGCTAAAAAAGTTAAGTCAGTTTTATCTATTACCACACCAGCCAAACTTCAGGACCCAGGGGTGCCTATCATCCCTTGTATTATTAGTGATCACACCATAGGCAGAGTTCTCTTGGATTTGAGGGCCAGTGTGAACCTGCTGTCATATTCAGTATATGAACAGCTGGATTTGGGGGAGTTGAAACCAACACTTGTTGTGCTCCAGCTGGCTAATAGGTCTGAGAGAAAGCCTATGGGAATGGTTGAAGATGTATTAGTGGGGGTGGATAAATTCTTCTACCCTGCAGATTTTTTGGTAATGGACATACCTTCAAAGAGTAGCACCCCAATTCTTATTATCTTGGGCAGGCCATTCTTGGCCACTACCAATGCCTACATTCAATGTAGGTTTGGGGTGATGGAGATCACATTTGGGAATATAAAAGTAAAATTGAATGTGTATAATGCTGCCAAGCAACCTCAGCTGGACAATGAGGACTGTTTTGCAGTGGATGTACTAGAGAGCCTAGTAAAGGACAATTTCTCCAATCTACTGGATTGGGATAAAGTCTGTGAGGAATTTGAAAATGTGTAGACTGAGGTTCATGAGAAGGAGGCCCCAATTTGCATGACTGAAAATAGCAACATATCAAAGTCTTTAGTTGGCCTAGTGCAGCACTCCACTTGGAGACCCAAGTTGCTGCCCCTGCCTAAGCCCTCCAAGGCACCATTGTTGTCTTCAGTGGAAAGTCCACCTAATCTGGAGCTCAAACAGCTACCAGATACATTGAAGTATACATTCCTAGGGCATGATAAAAAACTTCCTGTGATTATCTCTTCCTCTCTTACTGGTGAGCAGGAAGAGGAATTGTTGAGTGTCCTTAGGAAGCAAAAAAGAGCAATTGGCTGGACTATTGCAGATTTGAGGGGATTGACCCATCAGTGTGTATGCACAAGATATATTTGGAAGAGGGTTCCAACCCCCAAAGGAAATGCAGAAAAAGTTAAACCCTCATATGCAGGAGGTGGTCCTAAAAGAGATTATGAAACTTTTAGATGCAGGGGTCATATACCTCATTTCAGACTCTTAGTGGGTCTCACCTATCCAGGTGGTCCCCAAAAAGTCTAGAATCACAGTTATTACCACTGAGTCTAGGGAGTCATTACCAACTAGGGAGGCCACTGGATAGAGAGTGTGCATTGACTATCAGAAACTAAACTCCAAGACAAGAAAAGACCACTTTCCTCTACCCTTCATTGACTAACTTTTGGATAGATTGGCAGGAAGAGCATTCTATTTCTTTCTTGATGGATACTCTGATTACAACTAGATACCTGTGTATCTTCAAGACCAGGAGAAGACCACATTCACATGTCCATTTGGCACTTTTGTCTATAGAAGAATGCCTTTTGGACTATGTAATTCTCCTTCCACATTCCAAAGATGCATGTATGCAATCTTTTCAAACATGATTGGCAAGTTTTTAGAGATTTTTATGGATGATTTCTCAGTTTTTTGGGACAGGTTTAGTCAATGCTTGCACCACCTCAGCCTGGTGCTTCAAAGATGTGAAGAGACCAACCTGGTCATGAGCTAGGAGAGAAGCCATTTCATGGTCACCCAAGGTATTGTGTTGGGCCATGTGGTTTCCCATAAAGGCATTGAGGTAGATAAGGCTAAAATTGATTTGATTACACACTTGCCCCCACCAAATACAATCAAGCAAATCAAGTCCTTTTTAGGACATGCAGGACTTTATAGAAGGTTCACCAAAGACTTCAGCAAAATTTCCAAACCTCTGTGCCACCTTCTGTGTCAGGATGTATCATTTAATTTTGATGCTGAATGTCTTGATACTTTTGAGGTGTTGAAGAAATGCTTAACCTCTGCCCCTATGATCTAGGCACCCGACTATGTTCTACCTTTTGAATTAATGTGTGATGCATCAGACTTGACTGTGAGAGCTATGTTAGGATAGAGAAAATACAAACTGCCTTGTGTGGTTTATTATGTCAGCAAATCACTTGCAGAAGCTTAGCTGAATTATACAATAACTGAGAAAGAGCTTCTGGCAGTGGTGTTTGCTGTAGACAAATTTAGATCCTATCTACTTGGGTCTAAAATTATAGTCTTCACTGATCATTCTGCCTTAAAGTACCTACTGGCTAAGAAAGATGCAAAGCCAAGGTTGATTAGATGGATCCTCCTGCTACAGGAGTTTGATCTTGAAATCAAAGACAAGAAAGGAGTAGAGAATGTGGTGGATGATCACCTGTCCAGGATTTTAGTTGAAGAGTTTGCTGCTACACCTGTTGGAGATTCATTCCCTGATGAGAAATTGTTTGCCATCTAGTCAGTTATCCCCTGGTTTACCAACTTAGTCAACTACCTTGTTGTAGGTAAGATCCCTTCCCACTGGTCTAAGATGGACAAGGACTTGTTCTTTTCACAAGTCAAATATTTCTTTAGGGAGGATCCATACCTATATAAGTATTGTGCATACCAGGTCATTAGGAAATGTATCCATGATAGTGACATCCACAGTATTCTTAGCATGGGCCATGAAAATGCCTATGAGTGTTACTTTAGTAGGAAAAATACAGTAGCAAAGGTGTTGCAGTGTGGTTTTTACTGGCCTTCCTTATTTAAGGATGCTCATGCACACTGTCAAGCCTGTTTAAGATGTCAAAGGATGGGTGGCATTTCAAAGAGAAATTTAATGCCACTGCAACCCATCCTTGTTGTGGTGCTGTTTGACATATGGGGGATAGATTTCATGGGCTCCTTCCCTCCTTCAATGTGTTATAACTTCATCCTTGTAGCTATGGATTATGTTTCCAAATGGGTGAAAGCAGCTGCCACAAGGACAAATGACCACAAGGTTGTCCTCAAGTTCATCAAAGAAAATATTTTCTCCAGATTTGGCACCCCTAGAGCCATCATCAGTGATGGGAGAAGCCACTATTGTAACAGACACTTCGAGAACCTGCTCAGGAAGTATGCTGTTACACATAGGATTGCTACTCCCTACCACCCACAGACCAGTGGGCAAGTAGAGATTTTCAATATGGAGATTAAGCATATCTTAGAGAAAATAATGAGAGCTGATAGGAAGGATTGGTCAATGAAATTGAATGATGCTTTGTGGGCTTATAGGACAGCCTATAAGACCCCTCTTGGAATGTCCCCATTTCGACTAGTCTTTGGCAAAGCATGTCATCTTCCTGTAGAGTTAGAACACAAGGCCTTTTGGGCCATTAAAATATTAAACTTGGATCTAACTGCTGCTGGTGAAAATAGGAGATTGCAGTTGTCAGAACTGGAGGAATTGAGGCTAGATGCATACTCAAGCTCCATGATTTACAAAGAAAAAGCCAAGGCCTTCTTTGACAAGGGCCTACTGAGAAAAGACTTTGCTGATGGAGCCAAGGTATGGCTTTTTAACTCTAAACTCAAATTCTTTCCAGGAAAGTTGAGATCCAGATGGGATGGACCTTTCACTGTTCTTCATGCCTTCCCATTTGGGGCTGTTGAGATCATAGACCCCACTTCTGACAGGGTCATGAAGGTGAATGGTCAGCGGCTTAAGCTTTGTGTGGAAAATACTGTGGTGCCTGCTGAAACCATGAACCTTCAAGAACCCCTAATGATGTATGATCTCCAGCCTTGTATAATGTGTATCATATATGTTTTTGCATATATTTTGTGTGTGTTTTTGTTTGCTTTTGTATATTTTGTGTGCTTTGAAATTTTAGGATGTATGTTCTTGATTGTTGTTGAAAGTATTGATCAGTCTTTATGAATTGTGGTCTTCTATGGTTGAATTTGATTTGCTGGTATGATATGATGAATCTGTGTTTGCAAAATTTGTTGGCATGGATCATGATGTAAGCATGTGTTTGGTCTATTGTGGAGTAGAAGGATTGTGACAGGAAAGCAAAATATTAACTACTCAAGAACCTCGCGTGCAGAAGTGCCTGAAATCATAGCCTAGCAAGATCCTCGCGAGGCCCTATTTTCGCCAAAATAACCTGTCGCGCAGATCAAATTGAACTGCGTGAGGATCATTTCAGACCTGTTTCAGCTCACGCGGATCATTTCCAGTTAATCTATCTTCACAAGATCCTCATGAGAACCATTCGAGATCCTCGCGAGCTCAGGTTTCAGCATTTTAAAGCTTCGTGACTGCTTCTCTTTCACTTGCATTCTTTGCACAAAGCTCTCAAACCTAACTCCTAGCCGAACTCTCCAACGCCCTCTGCTTCATTCCCATTGGTGTTGCCCCATCTTTCACCTTTCACAACTTTGCTAAGTTTCCATCATTTCTCTACTGAGTCTTTGTCAAGTTAATTTTTGTGAAAAAATTTTATTGTTAGGGGGAGGTTTGTTAGACTACTTCATTGGAGTTAGGCAACCTAGAGTTTTAGTTTGAGGGAGGAAGAATTTAGGGTTTTACTAAATGGTCGGCAGCTCTCCTTTCTTTGATAACCTGCAATCACTTCTGAACCCTCCACAAACAGGTACTCCCACTCCCACCAAAAAATCAATAAGGATTGCTACATGCTCTACTATGGAGGCCACTGATTCCCCTGAGCCCCTAGTGGAAAAACCCAAGAAGAGGGCCCCTCCCAAGAAGAGAGCAAGGTCTGTCACCAAGAGCCCAAAGAAATCCAAGAAATAGAAAAGGGTGAGGAGGATACCCCATAGACTGATCCCCTAACAACTCCCAGTGAGTTCATGGCTGCCATAAGATTGGAGCCTGAGACTGCCTTTAACATCACATTTTTTGAAAAGGAGGCCCTGGCTGTTGTAGCCATTGATTTTCTGACCAAGGCCTCCTTGGAGCCTTTGTTGACCTATGTGAAGGAGTTGGTGTACCCCAGACTGGTACAACTGTGGTACCAAAACATCAAGGTGAAGAAGTCTGCTGATGGACAAACTAGGCTATTAGTCCTCCTTGATAACTTTGAAATGCTTGTGGGCACATCTAATATAGCCCAAGCTATAGGCATTCCAGCTGCCTACAACCCAGAGTGCACCTTGGGAGCACCACTCACAGCATCCATTACTGATATTGTTGAGAAGCTGACCAAGGGAAAGAAAGCTTCAGGGGACTCAATCAGGAGGAGAGACATGGAACCCAGCCTACATTTTATTGATAATGTTCTAAGGAAGAATATTTATGTATCTGGGCACCAATAGGAGAGGAGGCATCCCATTGCTGATGCTCTCTATTCCTTCTCCCAGGGACACTGCTTTAATACAACCCAGTTGATTCTTGATGGGATGATGGGCATTCACAGCAAGGTTCAGAAGAAGGTAAAACCAAATGGGCTCCCCTACAGTAGATTGATTACAGCCCTACTCAAGTAGGGACGTTATGCAGTGAAGATAGGGGAGCCTACTGAGAAGCTGCCCCCATTTGAATTTAGCAAGAGGCAATGGGGCATTAGCATGAACTTGATAGCAAAGAAGAAGGGGAAGGAATCAGATCAGCCATCTGCTACCATTCCTAGGGCAACTACTGCAGTCAGCTCAGTCACACTTCCTACTCCATTACCAGGGCCATCAGCAGCTAGCTCAATGCAACCACCCTCCACATTTGCATCCACCTCTACACCTGCCACCCTACCATTCATCCTCACACCAGTCACACCCACACCTATACCAATAGTACCCACTTCCCAAGCCATTCCTACAATCCCTGTGCCAGCTCCAACTCAACCCACCTTTCCATTTAACCTGCCCACCCCACCTATAAAAAGAAAATACAAAAAAAAAGCCCCTAAACCACCCACAGCAACCATTGAACCTACCATACCCATTACCATACCACAACCTATACCAAGCCCTGAACCCATTCCATTAACCCAGCCCATACCAAACCTTGAGCTAATTGACATACCTACCCAAATTCCAGACCCACCTTCCCTTTTCACAATAGATGGCAGTGAGCATATGGCCACTAACATTGAACAAACCACCGCCACTAACCTTGTACCCCGATTTAAACCTAATGAACCACTTTAACCCATTACCTCCCCTACCCATTCCATTCCTTTTTCTCCCACTCACGACCATGGCCACCTCACGTCTGAGGGGTACTCTGTCATGATTGACTCCATTGTGGAGGATATCATGCATGAGTACACACCCCTTCTAGACTCCCCTCAGCTTACCCAATTTAACCATGCCCCAACTTCACCCTTCCAACCAATCTCAACTTCCCAACCATCAACCTCAGCTATCCTTGACCCCTTACCCCACATATTTTCCCTTCTTTCCTCACTCCAAACCCAAGTCCTTGCAAATACCAAACACCAGACCACCATTCAAACCTACCTTCATTCAATCCAGACTACTCTCCAGACCTTGAACCTAACGCCCCAACAACCCATAACAAACCCATACTTGAACCTACCCCTCCTCCTTTACCTCAGCCTTCAGCTTTTGTAGTTGTTGCCACTCAGACAGACCTTGAGTCTGAGGAGTTGGTTCTTAGCCCACCTACATTTACCTCTTCCTCCACCCAGACTGATTTTGAGGAAGAGGACCTACCTTTACCCATGATACCCTTGTCCTTTTCCTCCACATTCACCCAAACTGAGTCCCCCTTAGGAGGAGCTGCCCCGGTTACCCTTCATCTATGAGGAGGAGTTGGCACCTATCCTTTCACCCCCATCATCTCCACTCATCTACTTTGACCTGACCACCACTTGTCCTCTTATAGAGGACCCTGCTAAAAAGGCCATTGTCCTTGCTTCCTCCATTCCCATTCCCCCATTTTACACCCTCACCAAGGCCATGGCTGCTGGCCCTTATGTCAGAAGAGATGTTCAGTTAGTGGTAGAGAAGGTCACTGCTTTAGTGCCACAGCCATATGAATGTTAGATTGCCCATATCAAGGAAGATAATGAGAAGGAGCTGAAGAGGCATTGGAAGATGGTGTTGAATTCTTTGGACCTGTACAAAGTATATAAGGAGAAGTTCATCAATTTGGAAAGGCTTGTTAACACACTCACCTCTACATACTCAGTCATGAACCCAACCTTCAAGGGTGTGTCTCTCAAGGAGCCTTCAATGGAGAAGAAAACACTAAGCCCAAGAAGCCAACTGCAACAAGAACCAAGGTTGGTGCTGCACAAGTTCCATCTGTGAAGGAGAAAGGAAAATACCCTTTGAATTAAGTTCATATTTAAATTCTGATTAAGTTATAGTGTAGCCTATTGTTATTAGGTTTTATTTGTATTTTCTATTTTAGAACTAGTTTTAGATTTTCAATCTTTTGTTCCATCTGTAAATAGTCTTGTGTAATATTCTTTTTGTTAATGAAAATAGTTTTTAAATTTATGTTGTTCATTCTAGTTATTTCTGCTATACTGAATTTCATTTTCTATTATCCCATGCTGCTCCTATCCATTTTTGTTGAAACAGTGAGGACACTGTTTAACTTAGGTTTGGGAGTATGGCAAGGTAGGCCAATAGAATGGTTAATTTTAGTGTAGCAATGATAGTTTAAGTGAGATAGATAAAGTCAATTCCCACCTAATCAGGATAGATAGAGGAAATTATAAAAATTTCTTTTTGCAGATTATTTTTAAACCTGAAAATCTTTAAAAAAGTAATACCACCATGAGGCTAACATCAAGAAAATTTTTAAATTAGTACTAAGTAAACTAGAGAGGGGAGAAAAAGGTGAAAATACACATCATGAGTTGAATTGAAGACCATACCCAGTGAGATTTGGGCCTAACAAAGTTCTGTTGAAGAGTGTCTTTGGCATTTTTTCTGCTTTAAGGAATGATTTACTCAACATTATGTCACTAGAAGTCAGGCACCTCCAAATTGAAACCGACTGACAACACTCATGCCACTAAGGAGATGATCTAAGGCCTTCATTTGGACAGTCTGAGCCTAAAATTCCTACCCATTCAACTGCCCTTTTGCATACACTCTTTGAGCCTTAAATCCATCTTTTTTCAACAAACACTAGAGTACGAACCTAAATCCCATGACCTGATTCAACCCTACCCTGACTCTGAGAATTCAGAAGGTAAAGGAGAAGAAGTTAAAGACAGTTGAGAGGAGTTCAACATTTGGTGGAAGGAGAAGAAAAATAAATTACAGACAAGCAGTTTAACAATGGTGTGTGTGTGGTACTTCATAAAAGAAAAAAAAAAAAAAAAAAGAGAAGTCAAAGAAGTACCTCATCTAAAAATTAAAAGAAGAGAAGAAGCTGTCACTTTGACTCTGAAAAACACAAATGAAGATGAAGTTGTGCTGAAATGAAGGTTGTGAAGTCATGAATCACTCATACCCTTGTTGATTTCTCAGTTTTGAATCCATTTTATCCCCCCTATTCTTTGTAAACCTCAACCATAAGCCACATTACAACCCATCAAAAAAGACCTTGTTGATCCAAAGTGAAATGAGCTGTCATGAGGAGATGAGGAGATGTCTAATCTATGGTGAAAATACTTGACGATGTCAGAAACTTAGATACAATGCTTATACTCATGCTTGCAGGCCCATTTGGGGTCTGTGACTGACCTTGAGCTAATGATAATGTGAACACCCTTGGATTTTCATTGTTGAGAGACAGCCTTGGTAAGGATTGGGTCTAAAGTTTAATGTCATTAGAGTTGTATCCACACCTGATTTTTGAATTAATAGTGAACTTAGAACTAATTTTTGCTCATTGAATTCTTGATGTGAACTGAATGGTGGTAATGAAAACACATGTTGATTTAGGTTTTAATTGTCTGCATTACTGTTGTAATTTCCTCTGATGTTTAAAGAATATGTGTGAAAGGATGTTCTATCTATTGAAAGTTGTTCTTGTCACTGGTTGCACTGTAATTAACTGTTTTAATGGTGAAGTTTGTGGGTATCTTCACTAAAAACCCTCAGGATACTTTTCTCCTCCACGAGGGATCACCTAATGGTTTAAAAGGCTTGATGCATAAGCTAAATGTATCCGTGCTCCCTACCAATGTGGCATTTACTATTTTGAATAACTGTTTTAATTTTTCCTTTGCTCGAGGACTAGAAAAGATTAGGTTTGGGGGTGTGGTAATCACTGAAAAATATTATTTTTCACCTCTTAACCTAACCGTTACTACACCTTTGAGCCATCTAATAAATGTCATTTGAGTATGTTTTGTAGTTAGGAATAAAACTGCAGCTTAGTGTAACAGTTCACACTTTGGAGGCCAAGAAGAGAGAGCTTTGAAGCCAAGGTCTGCAGCTGATTGAAGCACATAGAGTACACCATGGTGGCCCCCACCATTGGGACCATTTGGCTTGCCTAAAGGGGCCCTGAAAGTGCAACAGAAGAAAGAAGAATGGACTCAAGCAGAGGAGACTGCTACAGTAGGTTGTGCACAACAGCAGCGAAGCAAGTGTGACCCTCGTGCAGTTCAATTTGCCCAGAAAGTCTATCTCGCGCAGATCTCGCAAAGTCCAAGACTGCAGCACTTAACTCTCTCACACAGTTCTCACAAGGTTCATATACTTCAAACTTTAACTACTCGTGCAGCTCTCATGCAGAGTCAGCTTCAAAAATTTGTTTCACACAGACCTCGTGCACTTCAGAGACTGAGCCATCCACACGAGAAGTTCATTTCATCTTGGCAAAGATCCACGCGAGCTGTAAACTCATCCTGGTGAGGTCCTCGTGAGCTAAACCACCTGGAGCTCATCTGCACAAGCTACATTATTCACAGCAGTTGAACCTAGTGAGCCTTCTTCTGCAGCTAATTCATCCACGCGAAGAACCACGCGAGATGCATAATAGGCAACACTCAGCCTCATGAGGCACGGGTTCCTAACTTCTCAGCCAACATACAGGGACATTTTTAAGATTCCACAACATTCAGGGCACACATCCCGAGATGCTAAGCTATTTCCCACTTCTCGAGGCAACACTTAGCCATAAATGAGCCATGATAGCATTGCAAATTAGGGCTTTTCTCTTCTATTTTCTGATTGGCCAGAGCAAGATATTTTTGGTGGAAGTTGTATATAAGCTGGAATTTTAGCAGAAAAGGCATCTAACATTTTAACCCAATTTGGCTCTGGCTTAGGTCATTTAGGGTTAGGGTTAGGTCATCTTTTTCACCTTTTTCTTCTCTCCTTAGCTCAGCATTTCCTAGTTAAGTCCTTTGTAATAGCTAGGACTGTTTTCTGTTGGAATCAAGACTATATAAGCTTGTAGAGTTCTGGAGTCTCCATTGACTGTAGCCGAGAGGGCTGACATTGTAAGTATTTTGTAGGCAATGCATAGTTTTTTTTATTGAATCATCCAATCTGTAATGCTCTTGTTTCTTTTAAGATTTTTATGGATTGTATGCCCCTATGGATGCATGAGCTTGTAGTCAAGCAACCATAGCAGCTGCAGTAGTTTCCTTTGTTCTAATTTTTACCCCTTGAATGGAGTATATCTTTGGGGATGATATGTGACCATTTAGTGGACAGATCATAGCCTTAGATTGGTCCATATCTCTGGGAAGAATTGGATTATTCTTCCTTGCATTTGAGCTTGTAGTCAAATGAAGGACTGATGTGATTCTAGCCTTTTCCTTGTTATATCAGCCTCTGTTTCAGCAAATATATCAGTCCCTATTTTATTACTTCTCACCACTTTTCTATTTTATTTTCTAATTCCATTTTCATCCTTCTCTAAACCCCTTTCCATAGCTTTAGTTTTATTTCTGTTTTTAGAAGTAGTTTAGCTTGTGACAACCCAAAACTCCCTTTCATTACTTTTGCTTTCTAGTGTAGGTTAGGATTGCCAGATCTGGAGGCCTACTATATAACCCTTATGGTTCTAGATCAGCTGTGGGACAACCCTTTCTAATCAAAACTTGCTACAACAGGCCCTGAATCTTGCAGGACTATGTGATTTAGATTGCTGTTTTAAGTGTTGTTTTGTTCCACTTTCCATAAGATAACAACAAAGTAATTTTAACCAACAAGAAGTTGTCCAACCTTCTAGATACTTACTGAAGTAGAAAAGGAAAGAGAAGAAGATAGAGAAGAAAGAACTAAATTTTTATAAACCTTTGAATCCTATCTACCTTTCTTTGGAACCTTTTAAACTCAAAGCCCCATTACAAGCCGAAAGAAAGACCTTTTTTATTTACGATTTGTAAAAGTATGAGACTAGTAGAGATATATTCTATAGACACTATGAATAAATGAAAAATCGTATGAATGAGAATTGATTATCCATTCTATGAGATTTATCCCTTCAGTCAAATGTCCTTTAAATTTATCATATATATCACATTGAAAGAATCCAGAAATTTCAATATCTTTTTTAGAGTATGCCAATAGTGAGAGTTTGATTGAAAATATTTTTTAAATCTGCAATTTAGAAAAAATTATGATGAATAAACTTTTCACTGGTACACACACACTCCACACTTTAAAAAATCGAAATTGTTGAATTCTGATCAAGGATAACTGTTAGGATGAAAAGTGGTGATTAATGGAATCCTATCTTTGAAAAAATATAAAAGCCATGTGATGATTAGATAATTAGAGTATAAAATTATTTTAGATTTTTTTTACTTTTGATTATTTTGTTTTTGAAAAATAAATTGAAAAATCCATAAACATTTTGAAGTTTATAGGTAACTTCACTGAAAACCTTCAAAAGACTACAACTCCTCTACTAGGGATCATCTAGGAGTTTAAAGGCTTGTTACATCTGCTAAATACAATCACGCTCCCTACAAAAGTGACATTTAATTTTTAGATTAATATTTCTTTCCTTGTTTGCTAGGGACTAGCAAAACATAAGTTTGGGAGTGTGATTAGTTACAAAATATACCATTTTATCACCCTTAACTTAGTACTGCTAGACCCCAGTTTGCTATTAACAAGCTTGTGATGTATAGATATTAAGGAAAATCAGTAAAAGAGAATCAAAGTGTTAATCTTCGTCAAAATGAACTCAAAAAGCAATAAGAAAAATGATTGAACGTGAAAGATGATTCGACACTGCTGAAAAAGAAATCGTGCTTTACGATTGAACAAAGCCAAAGAAATAAGAAATCGTAATTTACGATTCTTCAGAAGACGTTCAAAGAAAAAGGCGATACAGAAAAAAAGTGATCGATCGTAATATAGAATCGTCCAGAGAGAAAGCTGTAATAGAAGAGAGAAATCGTGATTTACAATTTCACAAATAGAAGCTTCTCATTGTTGTTGATCACGTGAAGATCTACACCGTCCTGCACCAAAATAGAAGAACTCTTGAATTAGAAGTTCGAAAAATCACGGATTCGAGAAGATTGATAAAGATAAACTCCTAACGATCTCGGTTACTGAAATTAAGGAGAAAGTCCAAAAGCACATCAACAAGTAAAAGCAAGGAAGATAAAATTAGGAATTAGAGTTATATTAGAAATCTTTTGTTTTTAGTAGTTTCTTTTATTAGAGTTAGATCACTATAAACCTACTCCTTATAATCTATAAATAAGAGAGCTCGGCATAGGAATAATTTCATCGAAGGAATTTTCAGAATCAATTGACAATTGTAGTTGGATTTTTTTTCGTTCAAAAATAGTTTAGAGTAGTTTAGATATCCAAGGTTCCTCGATCACAATTGATGATTGAGATTGAGAGCTGAAAGATTAGTGTAGATATCCATAGTTTCTCAGAAGCAATTGACGCCTGCGACTGAGGGGTGAAAGATATATTTTTACTTTACTTTCTAGTTTAGATTTATTTTTATTATAATTTACTACTTTGTAAACATCTCCAAGTTTTGATTTGAATTGACGACTTAGGTTGATATTTACAGATTAGTGTAACGGTTTTACTTTTTCATCTTCAATTTTCTAGAATTTGATTGACACCCAAGTTTTAGAAGATTGCTGATTAGATTAAATTTGTGTTGAAGGATTTTAGTTATTTGATTGACACCCAAATTCTAGAAGGCTGCAATACGGTGAAACGGTATTTTAATTTTGTAAATATCTAAAACTTAAAGGATTGTAATTGATAACCATAATCTGGAAAGGGGAGGATTTAAATTTATTTTATGTAATTAGTTTAAGAAACTATTCTTTTATTCATATTTCTCAAGTAGTTTAGAACTTTAAAGATAAATATAATTTTTTTAAAAAGCAAAATATGAAATAAATCACTTCCTCATGGGAACGATCCTATACTGGCATTACAATTTCCATCGTGTGTTTGCAATAGGTTAAGACTTAATTAGAACAACATAAAGAGCACATCAGAGCCCCACGAGGGTGGGTTAACATCATTAAAGTTTAGTCTTCCAATGCCTGATATTTTAAAATATTTTTTTTTTTTTTTGAAGAGCGAAGTATACAATGTGAGTGTGTGCGAAAGATGGCAGAGTAGAAAATATAACTAAAAACTAAACTAACTAAACAAAGATGACTTTAGCAGAAAATAGTCCCATCACGATCACCAATCTATTGGTACATACTTTTTCTGGGTTCCTTTCGGCCTCCGGAAGAAGTGGCTCAATTCGATCCAAGTGGACTCTGACTAGGGACGATGGAGTAATGAACTATGAAATATTAAGTGCTGAAATTAAAGAGGCGAATATTAAATGGAGGATACCTATATTGATGTGATCACCAGTTGCAGATATTTATTGATGCTACAATACGTCATTGATCACGCTTTACAGGGTGTGGGTTAACTCCTTTGTTGAACGTCGGCCTGCCAACTTCAGCAGCTATGGGTCGCCTTGGGGTTCAACTAGTTTGATTTCCTAATCCTACTCTAAGTCTAATTGATTTTGGCTTTTGATTCTTTTCTGAGTTTGGCTGACCGGGGGTCTCCTAGTGTTACTCTAACTCTAACTAATTTAGTTTCCTATATCTATTCTAACTCTAATTAATTTAGTTTCCTAATACCATTCTAACTAGAAAAAGAGAGTTATAGCCTGTTATGCTAAGGAGGATCGGGCCTATTTTTGAGTACCTTCCGTAACCTCCCTTGGGCAAATCGGTGGGCTAAGGGTAATTTTGTAAATACTGAAAATTAAAGACTGAATTTGAATTAAAATTTAAGAATTTAAGAGTCAAAATTAAGAGTTTAAAGAACTGAGGACTGTGAACTAGAAATCAGAAATTAGAACTAGAACCTGAAAGTAAGAACTAAAATTTAGAACTTGAACTAAGAGTTAAGAACTAGAACTAAGAATTAGAAATTAAGAACTATAAAGATATTTCTTAAAGCTAAGCGCTTCTTCCTCCTTCCAATGCCGCAGAGAGAAAATAGTTCGAGCTTGGGAGAAGCCTGAGCTCAAGAGAGAAGAGATTGCTATTGAAATTGTGTGTTTGGGAGTGGAAGGTTTATAGGTATCGAGCTAATTCCACCTAAGTCCATGTTCGCAATAGGTGGATTGCGCACATGCCCAGAAGCGCTCAATTGAATTTCATGCATAGTGTAATGTGCTTAATTCACTTTGAGTCTGTCACTAACTCGGGAGTGACCAGCTAGGCGGTTATCCTAGTTCCAATGTACTTTGGAACTAATTCCGCATATGTGACTATGAGTGGAATCCAATTCCGCGTAGGGAGATTAGAGCAAAATCAGGGAGTTCGGGCGGTCTTGGAAAGTACAGTCCTAGCTCGTGGCTGGATTGATTTCGTGTGTGGTCCTACATGTGGAATCGATTCTGTGCATGAGTGTATGCGTGGAATCAGGAACTTCAGGCGGTGCACAGAAGCTTGTGCCCAGTTCAAGTGGGACTAATTACTTTCAGAGTGACCTACATGTAATTGAATTAAGCGCATAGTAGCTTACGTGTAATCCGGGTCCTAGGGTTGTCCACGAGAAGAGTGAGCCTGATCCAAGTGGGACCAATTGCGCGCGTATATCCATGCGTAAAATCAAATTTTGTGCGTCTGTAAGTGCACAAAATTTGAGATCTTCCCAGGTCAAATTGGGTCCAAGCCACAGGACTATTGCTTCAGTCTGGGTCTCAACCATATACTATTGTTTCAGTAATCGTCCCCGTATTTAGGGTTTTAAGGCTTTCGGAGAAGGTCATTCCTTTTCTAGAGATTATGGGTAGGGTTGAAGGTTGACTAAATAGGTTTGTATACTCCGAGAGAGCAAAATTGGGGTGTCTATACCTGGATTTACTTCGTGTGGCAGCTCATACTCTTATAGAGGTGTTGCATCCGTACATCTTTATGATTGTCTCGCTCATCTTTAAGAGAGAAAAGAAGGTGACATACAATGAAGGTATGTGAATTGTAAAACACGTATCACAAAGTGATGTTAGACCGATCTATCAAATAGATTTTATCGATCTGATGAAAATAGACTGGTCATTTCTGAAATTTAGCGACGAATTGACTCTCGCGTGACTCAAACAAGTTTCGACCGTCGGATCCTTGTTACACGGTTTTTGGGATATATACACCTTCATAGCGTAGGTAGAAGATGTATTTAAATAATTATCCTAAGCGTAGAAGGTGGATTAGGCTTATTCCAAAAGTTTGGGCTTCGACTTCTCAGGATTTTTTGGCTTAAATTGAGTATTTGGGCTTCTTGGGTACTTAGGCCCGTCTAGGGTCTGAAGGTCAAATGGTCCACTTGGTGAAATCCGTGAACTCAATTAATAATTTGTAGGCCTTATAGAATCCATATGATTAACGACATGGACTTATTTGAAGGTTTAGAATCTTTACATCTCAATTTGAGAATTTGGTTATAAAGTGTGTACGGGCCTATTTGAGTAGTTTCACGCAAGAAGGCCCGTGTGCGATCATGATGGTAGAGGGTCTTGTATAAGTCTTGGCCCAAATATAAAGAGAAAGGTTGAGACTCTTCGCTTTTTATTAGTGGCACCCCAATGACCATAAACTAACATTTTACACACTTCAAGAACCGTGGAGAATTTAAATCTAATTTTTCCGATATAACTAGATTAGCATAAATGAAGACTTTTTCTCCAACTGAGATTTTTTTTTCCAAAATATAAGTGGGGTCTATGTTTGGACCATACCTTTAGTTTACCGAAAACTAGGTCAAATGGGTAGTCAAACAGACCCCTTACCTTAAATGTACAAGGGTTCAAACTTTTTAATTATTTCTCCACAACTTTCGAGTTTCATAAATATTTCTCATAAATATATTCATTAGAATTTGATCAATTGATCTAATGACCCGAGATCATAAAGTACATAAGCATGAGGATTGATTCGGCCCAAGCTCTCAAAGTGAAGGTAGTCAAATGTGGCCAATGAGGTTCAATTCTAAGTGGCGTACAAACATTAGTTTCAAGTGTATGCAAAGAGTTTTCATGCATTTTCAAGTGGCTCAAAAGCCGAGGTGCAGTCATGATTAAATAGATCTAATCATTGGATTTATAGATGGTTATATGATAATTAACATTATGTCCATTTGGGCTTAGTCATATGTTGCATAAAAAGTGTGCAGTAGGGGATCAAACAGGACCCCTAGTGCAAGCGAGCAAAATTATAAGGGCAGCAACTCATTAACCAAATGTCGCTTCTATGTGTTGGGCAACTTGATGCCCAATTTTGATGTCCTTAGGGTCTATTTTGTTGACACACTTGTGTGTCATATGGAAGGGTATAATTCATTTTAGATCTCGGTTGATAGGTTCAACCATAGGGTCAATCCTTTGACCATAATAATTTTACGAATCCACGCAAAACAATAAAAATGAGATATATAATCAACTTAAATTCATCACATAAAAATGTAAAAATGTAGATTTAGATAGGTAGGAGAGGACTCGCCTTTTAGGAGCTTTTGAACGGTAGGATTGCGACGAATCTCGAATTATTTGTACGATTTCGCTTGTATTTGACCATGCTCAAATTTGGTTGACCGTCATAGTTCTCGCCAATAAATAAAGACGAGTAGTGCTAACCTCTAGTAATAATAATTTTAATGGTATAATATTAGATCCCTAATTGATGAACCTGCGTTCACCGCATTGTAAAGTTTTAAATGACAAAAATTTAAAAGAGAGATAAATAATTATATCTATAAAAATTTACCTTGAGCTATGAGGATTGATTTTGTATATTACAAATACTGTTATAAATTCGGCTTATGAAATTGTCTGGCCCGATGCAACGATTCGAATATCTGCAAGTCCATGAGAAATCAAATCCAGCCCACAATGGAGAACATAACCTGGATTGTTGGTGATGGAAGGGACACCCTCCTCTATGGTGTACTTCAAGGCCCTTTGTTGAGCAAATTCCTAATAAGATTCACCAAGAATGTAGTAAAGTTGAATGTATGATCAATTTTTCTTTGGCTGTTGAGAAAGTTACTTCTGTGGCAGGGAGCTCTATTAGCCAAATCATCCTCAACAACGAACCTTGATCCCATGGCAAAGATAAAATCGTTTGGAAAGCTTGCTCAAATGAGAACTTCTCTTCTAAAACTACTTGGGACATTGTCAGATATCACCACCGGAATAAATCGCATCCAATTTCTCTTCTCCAAATCCATCAAATGAATCAATCCATCGTGACTGTTGGTGACAATCTTTTCAGATCAAATCAAATGGACGGGATTCTTTTTGGAGATGAGAGAGAAAGAGAGTGAGAGAGAGGGTTTGGGCGGTGTTGGTTGTTGGCTGCTTGGATTAATGGTGAGAGAAAGAGAAAGAGATCAAATAAGGATATGTGCGAGAATGAAAGGCAAGAGTTGTGCAATTTAAGGAGCTTTCTAAGATTAGAATAGTCGAGATATTGATTGAGGATTTGAATTGGTTGGTGCGTGATTTTGACCAGAGGTGATGTAGGAGATCTATTTGGGAGGTTGCAAAAGCGTGGAGTCTCCTACAAGGAAAGAGTCCATCCCTCTTGAACTTCTCTCATTTTCTTTTCAGAAAGTTAGGTTGTGAAGAACCTATATTGAACTCAGTGATTCACAACATCTAAGGCCATATGATTTGAGTTTTAAAAACCCGGGTTATAATAAAAACCACTTCAAACGTGAGTTCTTTCACACGATTGTTACAATGTTATGTGTATATTAGAAACGAGTTCGAAGTAATATAAACCATCATTGCTTGAAAAGCCTCCCACCAACTTCAAGGTGGTTGAAATGGGGAATTATCAATGACACTTTTAAATGTCATTGGTGGGTGCATTAAGTAAATACCATATTTACTCCTCATTTAAACCGTCAACTCCTATATTTAAAAGTTGTGTTTAAATGGCAGTTAATTGTACATTTAACTGACAGTTAATTGAGTCGTTCACTAGAGAAGAAAGGATTCAGAGAGACTCCTTACGTGTACTATAGTAGCCCAATCAAACACGCAGCCCAATAAACACTCTCGAATGCAAACCTCAAGGGGTTAGGTGAGTTGGCCAGGTACCTGCTTCCAAAAGCAGGAAACCTGAGTTCGAATCCCCCCCCCCTTGAGGCCACCCTAGGAATTTATATCATGTGCTGACCCGGCATGTGCTGAATTTGGGGTGCGCATGTGCCTCTGGGATTAGGCGGGTGCTCTAAGAGGCCCGAATACTCAGGTTATCAAAAAAAAAACACTCCCAAATGCAGAAATATCCCAGAAATTGTCAGGCAATGACATTTTCTATAGAAAAGACTCGGAAACTGACACTTTATGGCCTAAGAGCATGCTTGATTTGCCGTATACACTAACGTGATTACAGTAACACGTCACTGTGCATCGCTCAAATACCTTACGAAGCCCAACCCTCGTACACCTTTTAGGGTACGTGTCAGAGATCCACCTAGAAAAACACGTTTTCCTTTATGCCATCAAACAACGGCAGCCCCACTTAACGTAACTGGTAATATGGGGAATCAAACATGCCCCAAGTGGAACAGACCTTCATTTATGTCATCTCAAAAAAGCCGTACTTAAAGTTTGTTCGAAGTTTTCAAGAGACGTGTACAATGTTCCGTCTAAGTGTCTTAGACAATACATCAGCCACCAACAGCCGTCGAAACCGTGTCTGGTCAACATTTCAAATAGATTACTTGCAACTTTCAAGCCTCCCACAACCGTCCATGCCGTGTCTAGCCTCCCACAACAGTTCAAAGAAAATGATTCTAAGGGGTATTCTACAATGAATCTAATTATGTCATAAGAACAAACTTTATTTATTTTTCTACCGTAAAAAAGGTAGTAAATCTAGAATGAACGGTGATTCACTACCCTCATTTGAGATGACATAGAATGACACAATAACGTACATAGTACATACCCAACTTGATGGCCACCGCTGGCTCTCGGGTCAATGCTAAATGCTGTCAATATTATAAATATGCCACGAGATAATGGTTCTTGAACACCAAATGATGTTTAAATCATCTTCTACTATTAAAGTTAGACTATTAATCTTACATTTTGTTCATCATTTTATGAGTTGGTGTAATCTAAATAGTCTAAGTGACAAATTATCATTGGAAAATGACTCCAAGCCCTAAGAAATATGCCTATAAGTGGATATAAACCGTCCAATTTATGATATGTTATATCAACTATTAAAATTGAACACAACGATTGATATTAAAGTACACGGATCAAATATTTTAAATCTCCCTGAAAAACTATTTTTAAGCCTATTGCATTAAAATCTTTGATCTGTCACTTTGACGTATGGATCACTCACATCTTTACAATTGACGATGCATGATATTTAAATACCATTTTAGTGCTTAAATGTTAACCGTTTTTGTGTGCTCATATACCCACTTGCCCAAAGATGTTTTTGAGTCATCAATTGTACAGTATAATACTGTTTTGATAGAAATGTCAAATATTAGTGGAAAAGAAAGTCGGTCTTCAAATATATTAATTTAATAGGGTTATAAGGAGATGAAAAGGAAATTAATTCTGCTTCCGCTGCTTTCATATATGGTGTGTGTGGTGGGAAATTAATTCAACTCTTAGGCTTTGTTTGATAACATGGAAATGTAATCATATAGGTGAAAATAAAATTTAGTTTCTAATTGTTATTATTTGATAGATATGTTTGGAGATGACTGAAATTGTCTTTTTAAGTTTTTAAGTGACTGAAATTAAGTTTCCCACTAACAAAATAATTTTTTTTTGTCATTGCAAATCAAAAGTTACTTGTAAAAAATCTAAAAGTATATCTTTTGACATTTTAAAAGTAACTTTCATTTTCTGGCTGTCATACCAATATGATCACTATAACCACTTTTAGCTAATATTTGACTTTGATCAAAGTTTGAATTTTAATCAAACTTTAACTGTAGTTATAAACTATATAAAGTTTTGACTTTTGATCAAACTTTAACTATTGAAACATGATAATAAGTTGTAAGTTAGTAATATATTATCAAATTTTTAAGGGTCAGAGGTTGACTTTAAGATCAAATTTTGACTTTTAATTAAAATTTTATATTTTACTAAACTTTAACTTCTATAATTTGATGGCAAAAAAGGTTACTACCGTATTGATGTATAATCTGACACTAGATTTTCAATTGTATTAGTCAATAGTTTAACCTTTAGTCAAACTGTGACTTTTACACAATTTATTTTTAGTCAAACTCGAAACCTGCTTATAGATAGAGTCTACTATTTTATAAACGTATACCGTATCAATGCAATTTTTTCTTGGTCAAAATTTGACTTTTTGTCGAGGTCCGATTTTCTATAAAATGTTATAAATTTTAATTAGTAAAATATTATAATTAAAAATATCTATTAATATTTTAATTTATAACTTGAAAATACATTGACTCATTTTTATTACTCAAAGTTTAACTTTTAGTCAAAGTTTTACTTTTATTTAAATTTGACTTTAGTCCAAATATGAGAAGTGTATATATTTTGATAGTAGATAATGATTATTACTGTTCTTATTTGTATTTTGGTAATGTAAATATTTATCAGTCAAAGTTTGATATTTGATCAAACTTTGACTTTCTAACATAATTTGATTTTTTCGAACTTTTGTAGCCCCAATGAAATTATCATTGTTTTAATTTATTACTTTTTAGTACATTACCAATTTTATTTTCCTTTTTTTTATATTTGGTCAAAGTTTGACTTTTTAAAAAGTTGATATTTGATCAAATTTTTTATTAGTATAACCTAACAATGGATATGAATATTGTTATATTAATTTATAACTTAGCGGTACATTGCCGAATTTTTTATTGGTCAAAGTTAAAAAAAATGCTCAAAGTTTGACTTTTAAAAAAATTGAATTTTCTTTCAACATGTAACCTTATCGTACATACTAGGATTTATTATGTAACTTTATGCTTTAGTTTTTAATAAATTTATTAATCAACGTATTATGTTTGGTCAAAGTTTGACCTTTATTAAAAGTGGATATTTGATCAAATTTTAATCAGTGTAACCTAACAATGTATATGAATATTGTTATATTAATTTGCAGTTAGACTTTTGTAACTTGTTGGCACATTGTAAAATTTTCTCTTGGTCAAAATTGAAAAGTTGGTCAAAGTTTGACTTTTATAAAAATTTAATTTCATTTCAACGTATAAACTTACATTAGATATTAGCATTTATAATTTTGTTATTTAGCGTTACATATTTTCATTGATCAAAATTTATGTTTGGTCAATATTTAACTTTTTATTTGAGTTTGTGTGACAGCCCGAATTTCGGCACCCGTGCCATCAGCACGACCTTCAAGGTCGTGCCCTGTGATTTTTTATGAAGCATTGGTATATACAAGCACAAGACTACAATAAAGATGCATCTATTCTAAATAAGTACTCATGCATTCAAGGTAAAAGAGTCTCTAAGGAGAGTTCTTGTCCCATGCCAATTCATAAGCATAAGAACTGACCCAAATCGTTGGTGATAACTATCCGTCCCAAACGATCTGCCAAAAGAATAAAGACATTTAATTACATAATAAAAAATGACTTGACATACCAAGCCGCACCTAATACTCTCAACTCACTCTCAAAGTACGCAATGGGTTTCCTAGAAAAATTCCTCAGGAGGAGGCTCTGACTCCTCAGTGGGCACGTAGTCTGAATCTTCTGGATCAAAGTCTCCAGAAGTCTTCTCTGCCGCTAGTCCTGGACCTGCGACGTATAGTCTAAGGGGTGAGCTGCATCCTAGCTCCGTAGGAAAACAAAATGAACATATAGATTAACCTTCACATATATATCAGCAGTTTTAAAAGCATAAATTATCGGATAACACTTATGGAAAACAGTTGAAATAACCGAAACAAGTAATGATTTCAACTGTTACTTTGCATGGTTTTGTTTATTCTCCTTTCTAGTTTAGTTGTGAATTTGGCCTAATCACTTAAATCTTAACTTAAGTAGTCCCCGAGCAATATAGCATCGAGCCCCGATGGAATACCCACCATCGTCGTCTAACTAGAAAGTTGTTATGTGTATTCCCTGGGAATATTGCTCAAGCCCCTTTCTCATAGGTGGCGGGATCCATTCTCAAATCTACATCCCTGGGATGTGCTACTAGTGTACGGATTGGCCGCCGTACCGGTCACGGATATATTGTCGAGTCAGTCGTGGGTATCCCACCATGTCGGTGGGGTATTCTAATCAAACCTTAAATAACAAAAATATCAAGTGTGCTTTACATATAATTATTCACCGTGATTGTGCTAATTTTATTACATTAGGCCTTATCACTTTACTTCAGTTTCACTATTAGTTTTCACCTGCATCCCTGGGATGCTACTGATTCAATACATCATCTAGATGCCCACTTTATAAGTTTACATCCCCTGGGGACCTCATGATTAACACTTTTGAAACTTACACACACACCCTTTTCCTGAATGATCATGCAATACTCGCTTTTTAATTGAAATGCACTATATATATGAGTTAACGAAATAATGTACATGTTTCAATGATATTCCCTACCTTAACGCAAATCTGATGCACCCTTTTCTCGTAGAGGTTTACATGTCACGATCTCACGTCAAACCTACATCTCATGTGTTTAGAATATGTTTAGAGAGGTCACTAGAATCATTGGAGTACATAGCCTCCATGGATTTATACTAAACTATCAAAATCTGTGTGGTGCCTCGCGGGAGCGAGCAAAGTTCCTCGCTCGAGCGGTCACTTGACCTCGCTCGAGCGAGCACAAGACATCGCGCGAGAGGTTCAAACAAGATCGCTTGAGCGGTTAAAAACGAGCCATCTGAAGCTCTACAGGAAGCCTCGCTCGAGCGAGCTTCCCCTTTATTTTGGGCCTCGCTCGAGCGAGCCCAGAACTAAATTTTTATAAACTGTCCTCGCTCGAGCGAGGAGCGGTAATTTTAACTCCTCGATCTGTTCGAGAAACTATTTCTTCCTTCCTTCGGACTTTATTATCATTAAAAGTCATTCAACCAACATCCTATACACTATTTAAAACCCGCCTAAGCATTTATCATGCATTTGACATACCTCAAACGATAGGTCTCGCACATGTTCGATCCACGATTCAAAACTCTACTAGACAAAGAGATCTCCGGGGTTCCTCATCCAACCTTTTCTCTAGATCTTCCACCGATTTAAGTCCCAACAAAACCCTAGCCCTCCTTTACTAAGCTCTTCTTTTCTTTCTCTCTATTTTTCCTTCTCTCTATTTAGGCTAGAATTAGGTTACGTATGGGGCTCTTCTCTCCTCTCTCTTTCACTTATATACATATACATTAGGGAACACTAGTGTATTTCCCATATACACACATAGTGTATACATGTTAGTTTTGGTTCCCTTGTGAATCACACGTACATGTGTATGGTGCATGATGTGCACGGTACCCAAAAATCTGGGGTTATGACATTCACCCCATCTTATAAGATTTTCGTCCTCAAAAATCGTCGATACTCGAGTAACTAGGTATGACTATTACTAGGCCATGAAATAGGTTAGTTCCATACATTATCAGATAATTAAACAAATGGTCTAATTTCGCAACGACTTGTGTTAAACCATATCAACTTACACTCATATCGTCAAGAATAAAGATGATAAAAATTTTATATTTTCAGGTATTTCCACCATCATGCTACTAATTGATCGTAAGATGAAACTATAGACAATTGCTATCATGGTATCAATCTCCAAAACATTTGTGACAACCATGTCACAATAGTTTATGTAGTCAAAAATGCCACATCACCATCAAAACGATCATATCCAAAACATTATCAACAAAATATTACAACTAAATTTCATTATCGTTCCAACGAAAAGTAAATGACTATCTAATCATTATCCTCCTCATACTCGTCGTCCTCATCGCCGGAGCCATCGTCATCGTCATCATCGTAGTCCTCGTCATCCTCATCCTCATCAACCACTCTGGCGGTAGTAGTACCCGCTGTAGCGCTCCTCGTAGCAGGGCCCGAGCTAGACGCTCCAAAAATAGTAGCTCTCATAGCAACGACGCGCTCCATGTAAGACTGCGGGTAAGCCTGGCCCATGAGGTCTATGAATAGTGCCTCCTGAAACCTCTGGTGCAACCTGATCTCCCGCCCCTGCTGGAGGATCTCCTGCATCATGGCAGTGTTGGTGGTAGGTAGGGGCTGTGAAGATGAAGTAGAGGGAGCAGTTGATCCCGCCGGTGCTTGTTGCGTGGCTTGTCGGGAAATTTGGAGGTCTCTCTTCTTGTTGACGCTAGTTTGAAGGCTCTTTAAGTTTCGGCTCCAGTCTTGGGCTAAATAGGGGACGACGTTATCGGTAAGAGATAACTCGTCGGTTCGGATCTTGAATCCTCCTTTTCCATTTCGTGAGTCGAGGAGTCAGGAAATCAATCAGGCATAAGGTAGTCGGTTGATGGGTGGGGGAATAGTGCCTCTTACGTTTCTTTTATAGGCATGCGCCATGCCCTTAATGACTACCATAGGCGCACTAATCCACCTATTATGAAATGCGGCGTGTAAAGCCCGCAGAAACTCGTCACGACGTTCTTGGTCATGGCCGGTCGGGTGTAGGTTTTTCTTAAAAATAGTATCCAAAAGCCACATACGTGGCAGTAGTTGCGATCGGGTGATAGATTGACCCGAAGCGGACATGCCGCCAGTAATGTCGGAAATAATCGTTGGGAATTCTACATTCCCAGAAAAAGGTGGTAGGATGAGTGGGCTAGGGGCATAGGTGTGGGGACATTTCATAACCGATGAAATTTTGGCACGGTTAAAAATTAATTCTTTTCCATCGATCGTGATGAGGATAGCGTCCTCATTCATGTTCATGTTAAGGGTTTGGTAAAATAGCTTCACGAGTCTCGGATAATACCGATCTCCGAACGGGGTAAGTAATGATCTAAGGTTATTGTTGGTGAGGAAATCCGATGTCCATTGGGTGGACGTCGGATCCCCAAAACAAGAGGGATGTATATCCCATTCGATTTCAAAACTTTTTGCCCCCCACCAATCGTCTAGTGCGATTGGGGTAGGAGATGGGGTTGGTGGTGGTTGTGACGCTTGCGGCGCTTTATTGCGTGCTAATGGCGATCGAATCGCCATCCGCTTCCTAGGTTGGGGATTAGGGCTTGTAGAAGCCATTAGGTCTTTTGGGACGAAAATGAAATGAAAAAAAGTAGAGGTTGGGTAGGTCTTACCTCTAGGATCGTTTTAGACGGATTGGATCGTCCGAATCTGGTTCGAATCGAAAGGAAAAAGCTTGAAGATCAAGAACCCTAAAACCCCCTTCCTCACTCGGACTCTCGCTTGAAGAAGAAATGAGAGAAAGTGAATCGCCCCACTTTTATATACTCTGACCTCGCTCGAGCGGTTAAAATACCTCGCTCGAGCGGTTAAAAGTTCTCACTCGAGCGGTCACTAGACCTCGCTCGAGCGAGTCCAGAACGATTTGAAAGTATAATTTATGTGGGCTCGCGCAAGCGAGCCCAGAAATATTTTCCTGGTTCTTCTAAGCTCATATTCCCTCTGGTCTCTTCTATTATTAGGGAAATCCTTCCCACATGATCTCCTATGTTAGGCATTTGAGATTTTATTCACATGAACCGATCTTTCTGGCAAAAGTTTAAGCTAATTACTCGAATCTTAATCCCATTGTTTTACTTGTTTCAAAATAAGGATCGATGTACTGTCAAAATATTAAATCTAAAAAAACAACTAGCTAACGTTCTCGAATAAGTTGGGGCATTGTTCTTTGGCATCTGCCTCTCTCTCCCACGTTGCTTCTTCAGTCGGATGGTTATTCCAGCGTACAAGTACTAAAGGAATAATTTTTATGCGTAGCACTTGTTCCTTTCGATCCAAAATCTCCGCCGGCTCTTCAATCATACTCATATCTTCATGCATGTCGAATGATTTGCCACTCAATACATGATCAGGGTCATTAAGATACTTCCTGAGCATAGATACGTGGAACACATTGTGCACCTGATCAAATAATGGTGGCAATCCAATGCGGTAAGCTACTTCCCCTACTCTACCCAAAACTTCAAACGGTCCAAGGTAGCGGGGACTTAGCTTCCCTCTCTTTTCAAACCTCATTACGCCCTTCATAGGCGATACTTTCACGAAAACATGTTCTCCCACCTTAAAGTCCACGCTCGTCCGCTTGATATCAGCGTAGCTTTTCTGTCTGCTTTGAACCGCCTTTAGTCTTTCTCTGATCATGCGGACAATAGCGGCATTATCTTCAAGTAACTCAGGTCCCAAAACAAATTTCTCTCCAGTTTCTTCCCAATTGATTGGCGATTTGCATCGCCTTCCGTACAAGGCTTCATACGGTGCCATCCCAATGCTCATCTGAAAATTATTGTTATATGCGAACTCAATCAATGGTAGGTGTTGATCCCACGATCCCTGTAATTCCAACATACACGCCCTAAGCATGTCTTCAATGATTTGATTGACCCTCTCAGTCTGTCCATCGGTTTGTGGATGAAACGCCGTACTAAAATCCAGTCGCGTTCCCATTCCTTCTTGAAATTTCTTCCAAAATTTTGATGTATACAATGGGTCACGGTCTGAAATAATGCTACTCGGAATCCCATGTAAACGGACAATCTCTTTCATATAGAGCTCTGCCAGTCTTCCCGCCGTGTACATCGTGTTGTAAGGCAAGAAGTGCGCTAACTTAGTCAATCGATTGACTACTACCCAAATGACATTGTACTTCTTTGCAGTTCGCGGTAGACCGACTACGAAGTCCATGGAGATCGATTCCCACTTCCATTCCGATATAGGTAGGGGTTGTAATAGGCCTGCAGGGTGTCTATGATCGATCTTCACTTGTTGGCACGTCAAACACCGCGACACGTACTCTGCCACATCTTGTTTCAAGCCTCTCCACTAGTAATTCTTTTTCAAATCTTGATACATCCTTGTGCTTCCCGGGTGGATAGCATAGCTTGACTTGTGAGATTCATCAAGAATTGTTCGTCGTAAATCGGCATTATCCGGAATGCAAAGACGGCCCTTGAACACTAAGGAACCATCCTCCTTGATCGAAAACTCAGATGTAATACCTTCAGTTACATCTTGACGTATCTTGGTTAGAATTGGGTCTTTCATCTGTAGTTCTCGTATGTGTTCGAATATCACCGATTTCACTGATATGTTGGGTAAGAAGGCTCCTATGGCTTGTGGCTGTATGTCTGCACCACATAGTGCTAGATCCTCCAACAGCTTCCAAAGATGTAGATCCAAAATTAGACTAGCCAACTGAGCTGAACTCTTTCGACTCAAGGCATCGGCCACTACGTTAGCTTTGCCTGGATGGTACTGTATGGAACAGTCGTAGTCCTTGAGGAACTCCATCCATCTGCGCTGCCTCATATTTAGTTTCTTCTGTGTAAACAGATATCTGAGGCTCTTATGGTCAGTGAAGATTTCAAACGTTTCTCCGTATAAATAATGTCGTCATATCTTCAATGCGAATATGACTGCTGCTAGTTCCAGATCATGTGTCAGATAGTTCTTCTCGTGCTCTTTCAACTGTCTTGACCCATAAGCTATTACCTTTTTATGTTGCTTTAGTACACAACCCAAACCGTTATACGAAGCATCACTGTAGACCGCAAATCCTCCACTGCCTGATGGACTGGGTAACACTGGGGCTGAGGTGAGTCTCTTCTTGAGTTCTTAAAAACTCTTCTCGCACACCTCACTCCACTCAAATATTGAATCCTTTCTTGTAAGCCTCGTAAGAGGTCCTGATATCTTTGAAAATCCCTCAACGAAATGTCGATAATAACCTGCCAGTCCAAGGAAACTTCGGACGTCTGTCACGGTCTTTGGTTGCTCCCAGTTCACTACTGCCTCAATCTTAGCGGGATCTACTGTGACACCATGCTTTGAGACGACATGTCCCAAAAAGCTAACCTCTTCTAGCCAGAATTCACATTTGCTGAGCTTGGCGTACAATTGGTGTTCACGCAAGGTTTGTAGAGCGACTCGTAAGTGTTCTTCATGCTCCGCCTCCGATTTTGAATAAATCAGGATGTCGTCAACAAACACGACAACGCAGGAATCTATGTGTGGTTTAAACACTCGATTCATTAAGTCCATAAACGACGCCGGTGCATTCGTCAATCCGAATGGCATCACCAAAAACTCATAGTGTCCATACCGTATTCTAAATGCCATTTTCTGAATGTCCTCAGCCTTGACTCTTAACTGATGGTATCCAGATCTCAGATCGATCTTGGAAAAATATTTCGCTCCTTGCAACTGATCGAACAAGTCATCTATTCTTGGCAGCGGGTATCGATTCTTCACAGTAAGTTTGTTCAATTGTCGATAGTCAATGCACAACCGCATCGACCCATCTTTCTTTTTCACAAACAAAACTGGTTCTCCCCATGGAGACACGCTTGGTCGTATAAACCCTTTATCCATGAGCTCTTGCAACTGTTCTTTCAATTCTTTCAACTCTGCAGGGGCCATCCTGTAAGGTGCCTTTGAAATAGGCTCCGTTCTTGGTGCTAAATCGATAGCGAATTCCACTTCTCTCTCTGGGGGTAATCCTAGCAATTCTTCTGAAAATACGTCTGTGAATTCTCGCACCACTGCTATCTCGGAGATAACATTCTTTTCTTCTTTATCTTCCTTCAGAAACGCCAAATAACCGCTACACCCCTTTCTGATTAAACGTTCTTCTCTGACTGTATAGATGAGTGGCACCTGTGTCGATCTCTCTCCTCGAAATCGAAACAATCTCCTCGTATTAGGTCAGAAAATAACAACCTTGTTCTTGCAATCCACTGTTGTGCAATGATGGGACAGCCAATCCATGCCAAGGATCACGTCGAATCCTTGCATGTCCAACAATATTAATTGTGCATCTAGTTCGTAGACAATGTGATCCCGAACGCTTACTACTACCGATTTGCAAACTAACTCTGTGTCCACTAATTCTGCCGTTGGGATAGACACTGATAACACAAAATCCAATATCTCTGAAACAATCTTTATCTTCTTTGCAAATCTAGGGGTGATGAAGGAGTGGGTAGACCCTGGGTCTATCGGCACTCGTGCGTCATGTGCTACATAGCACCCTTTTTCATAGACTTGTAACGTACCTATAACACATACATATACGTACATAGTATATACTTTATTTAGAAATTTCTAACGCATAAACACAGTTCTATACACTGTCCTAATGAATGCACATTCTCTATCTAAAATGGTATTAAACTGAAATTCTTTATTTAAAAGAAATCTCACCTTGAATGACGTCGTGTACACTCCCTGCTTCCTGGGCGGTAACTGCGTAGGCTCTCCCTTGAACAATTGGCTTCCGTGATTGAATAGGTCGCGGCATGGAAGCTGAGGCCGTCTTTTCTTTAATTGCCTCAGGGCAATCTCTAATCACGTAGCCTATCTTGCCACATTTAAAACAACCTCGCATTCCTTGCCTACAATCCGTCGTTTTGTGGGACTTGCCACACTTGGCACAAATCTCCCTTGGTGTTGAAGAAGCAGCTCTCGAAAAACCTTGTGTAGCTGCAGCTCCATTTGAAATAGCAGGACCCTCATACCTCATCGGTCTCCCTGATGCCAGCAATGGGAAACTTTGATGAGTGGTTTGTTGTGCAGCTCTCCCATACCCTGTCTGGAACAGTTGCCTCTAATTCGGTGCTACAAACCTCGGCTTCTTATTTACTGATTCATAACTCCCCGTCCTGCTTGGATATATGCTTCCTCTTCCCTGCTGTTCCCTCTGACGGTATCGGTTATTATTTTCTTCTTCGACCACTAATGCCTTACTCATGACCTCTCCGTAGGTCCTTAGCTGAAATGGCGCAACCCCTCCTCGGATGTCCGACCTTAAACCCTGTTGGAACCTCTTCACTTTCATCACATCCGAAATTACATAGTCTAGAGCGAAGCGAGCCAGTCTCATAAATTCTACTCCGTACTCTCTCACGGTCATCCTTCCTTGCATCAGTTGCAAAAATTGGGTCTCCATCTGATTTCTCACAACTTCTGAAAAATATTGCTTATTGAACTCTTCCACGAATTCATCCCAAGTCTAGGGCATATCTGGAGTTTCTTGTGCTCTAGTTCGCGATACAGATTTCCACCAAGGTGTAGCTTCTCCATCTAGCATATATGCTGCCCAACGGACGCTCTCGTCCTCAGTGCATGTCACTACGCTAAACACCTTCTCCATTTCACCTAGCCAATTTTTGGCTGCCATTGTACCTGCCTGTCCTGAAAAGTTAGGAGGTCTCATCCTCCTGAATTCGGAAAATGCTAAAGCCACTGGTGGTGTAGGTCCTACTGGAGGTGTGAGTGTCCATTGTGGTTCTGGGGCTGCATGTGTTTCCAAGGATGCTGCTTGCTGTGCCATGGCAGTTACCATGGTTTTCATTGTGTGCATCATCCTCTGACGCTCCTCTCTTTCTTCATTTCTCTCCCTCACTCTATCTTGTTCTCTCTGATCTCGATCCTGACGATCTCGATCCTGATCTTCTGCTTGATTTTGGTTTTCTCCTTGGCCATTGCCCTCGGGAATCTCCCTATTTCCTAATGGTACCCTGTTGGTAGGCAAGACGAAACCATCTTTACTGCGTAAATTCCTATCATGACCACCCCTGGGTCGGCCTCTTCCTCTAGGAAACATAACGATCTGCATGAGAAACCACGGTTTCGTTAGCAGAAATCTCTATGTTCTGACGAGATGATTGCCAGAAACTAAAAAGAAAGGCGCTTTGATACCAACTGTGACAGCCCGAATTTTGGCACCCTGAAACCCGTGCCATCAGCACGACCTTCAAGGTTGTGCCTTGTGATTTTTTACGAAGCATTGGTATATACAAGCACAAGACTACAATAAAGATGCATCTATTCTAAATAAGTACTCATGCATTCAAGGTAAAAGAGTCTCTAAGGACAGTTCGTATCCCATGCCAATTTGTGGGCATAATAACTGACCCAAACCGTTGGTGATAATTGTCCGTCCCAGACGGTCTGCCAAAAGAATAAAGACATTTAATTATATAATAAAAAATGACTTGACATACCAAGCCGCACCTAATACTCTCAACTCACTCTCAAAGTACGCAATGGGTTTCCTAGAAAAATTCCTCAGGAGGAGGCTCTGACTCCTTAGTGGGCATGTAGTCTGAATCTCCTGGATCAAAGTCTCCAGAAGTCTTCGCTGCCGCTAGTCCTGGACCTGCGACGTATAGTCTAAGGGGTGAGCTACATCCTAGCTCCGTAGGAAAACAAAATGAACATATAGATTAACCTTCACATATATATCAGCAGTTTTAAAAGCATAAATTATCGGATAACACTTATGGAAAACAATTGAAATAACCGAAACAAGTAATGATTTCAACTGTTACTTTGCATGGTTTTGTTTACTCTCCTTTCTAGTTTTGTTGTGAATTTAGCCTAATCACTTAAATCTTAACTTAAGTAATCCCTGAGCAATATAGCATCGAGCCCCGATGGAATACCCACCATCGTCGTCTAACTAGACAATTGTTATGTGTATTCCCTGGGAATACTGTCCAAGCCCCTTTCTCATAGGTGGCGGGGTCCATTCTCAAATCTACATCCCTGGGATGTGCTACGAGTGTACGGATTGGCCGCCGTACCAGTCACGGATATCTTGCCGAGTCAGTCGTGGGTATCCCGCCACGTCGGTGGGGTATTCTAATTAAACCTTAAATAATAAAAATATCAAGTGTGCTCTACATATAGTTATTCACCGTGATTGTGCTAATTTTATTACATTAGGCTTTATCACTTTACTTCAGTTTCACTATTAGTTTTCACCTACATCCCTGGGATGCCACTGATTTAATACATCATCTAGATGTCCACTTTACAAGTTTACATCCCCTGGGGACCTCATGATTAACACTTTTGAAACTTACACACACACCCTTTTCCTGAATGATCATGCAATACTCGGCTTTTTAATTGAAATGCACTACATATATGAGTTAACCAAATAATGTACATGTTTCAATGATATTCCCTACCTTAACGCAAATCTGATGCACCCTTTTCTCATAGAGGTTTACACGTCACGATCTCACGTTAAACCTACATTTCATGTGCTTAGAATATGTTTAGAGAGGTCACTAGAATCATTGGAGTACATAGCCTCCATGGATTTATACTAAACTATCAAAATCTGTGTGGTATCTCGCGCGAGCTAGCAAAGTTCCTCGCTCGAGCGGTCACTTGACCTCGCTCAAGCGAGCACAAGACATCGCGCGAGCGGTTCAAACGAGATCGCTTGAGCGGTTAAAAACGAGCCATCTTAAGCTCTACAGGAAGCCTCGCTCGAGCGAGCTTCTCCTTTATTTTGGGCCTCGCTCGAGCAAGCCCAGAACTAAATTTTTATAAACTGTCCTCGCTCGAGCGAGCCATTTAGACCGCTCGAGTGAGGAGCGGTAATTTTAACTCCTCGATCTATTCAGGAAACTATTTCTTCCTCCCTTCGGACCTTATTATCATTAAAAGTCATTCAACCAACATCCTATACACTATTTAAAACCCACCTAAGCATTTATCATGCATTTGACATACCTCAAACAATAGGTCTCGCACAAGTTCGATCCACGATTCAAAACTCTACTAGACGAAGAGATCTTCGAGGTTCCTCATCCAACATTTTCTCCAGATCTTCCACCGATTTAAGTCCCAATAAAACCCTAGCCCTCCTTTACTAAGCTCTTCTTTTCTTTTTCTCTATTTTTCCTTCTCTCTATTTAGGCTAGAATAAGGTTACGTATGGGGCTCTTCTCTCCTCTCTCTTTCACTTATATACATATACATTAGGGAACACTAGTGTGCTTCCCACATACACACATAGTGTATACATGTTAGTTTTGGTTCCCTTGTGAATCACACGTTACATGTGTATGGTGCATGATGTGCACGATTCCCAAAAATCTGGGGTTATGACAGTTTGACTTTTCAAATACTGACTTATATAACTTGGTAATAAATAGTGATTATCATAGTGTTAATTTGTAACGTAATAGAAGATCATTAAAAAAATTATTGATTAATATTTGACTTTAATTATGATTTTAATAAATAAAAAAAGAAGTCAATCTATAACTAGTGCAGCACGAAGTGATAAGTTAAGTATTTTCCTACATAAATTATTTTCCTCTTTTCTCACTAAGTACTTGTTCAAACTAACTTCTACTTTCATAAAAGTAAAAAATATATAATTAAAACTTAAAAACCCATTTTTCAATTCATTTTCAAATATACAAATCAAACAAGAGAAATCAATTTCCAATGAAAGTCATTTATCAAAAACACTAATCAAACAGTGAAAAATTCATTTCTAGAGGAAATCATTTACTAGGAAATCAATTAAGAAATTGATTTTATTTCCTCTTTGGAGTTTCATTGCTATCAAACAAGGCCTTAAGTGACTTGTAACTAAGTTTCTCACCTCTACATTAATGATTTCTTTTGTCATTTTAACATTTATTTGAGAGAAAATGCTATTTTTTCAAACAATTAGTTATTGTTTCTAGACACACTAATTAAATAACTAGAAATCATTTCTCAAATAAGAATATTAGTTCTCAAACAACCTAATGAAATAGTAAAAGTTTTCAAGTTTTCAACTCCATGAAAAATATATTTGCAAGAAAAATCAACAAAAAAATTGATTTCATAAACCTTAAAGTTGTTGCGTTTGGGAACAACGATTTGGATTTCATATGAGTATTTGAAATTCAAGAATTTGAAATTAAGGATTTCAAATATTTAGATTTACAAATCAATTATTCGGATTTATAAATCTACGATTTGGATGCATACCTAGTGTATTTAGATTCTTTCTGCGGAATTAATGCTTCCACTCTAAACACCGTTGATTGCCTTGAAGCCTAGGGAGAGAAACGGAGAGAGAAAGAGCGAGAAGCCTAGAGAGAGAAAAGTGAGAGAGACGAGAGAAAAAGTTAGAGAGATGGACAAAGAGAAATCAAGAAAGAAAAAAGAGAGAAAGGGGAGAGAGAGAAGAGAGAGAATCTTAGAGATAAAGAAGAGGATTTGGAGAGAGAGAGAGAGAGAGAGAGAGAGAGAGAATCTTAGAGGATAAAGAAGAGGATTTGGAGAGAGAGAGAGAGCCAGAGGGAATTTAGAGGGAGAAAGACGAAAAAGATGAAGAGAGGATCTAAAAAGAGAAAGACTAAAGGAGAGAGAATACTACGGAGAGAAAGAAAGCGAGGGAGAGAGAATGCTAGAGTGAGAAAGAGAGAGTCAGAGAGAATTTTGAGAGCGAGAGAAAATCTTAGAGAGAGAAAGACGGAGAGAGGATCTAGAGAGAGAAAGAGAGAATTTAGAGAGAGCAAGAGAAAAAATCTTAGAGAGAGAAAGACTGAGAGAGGATCTGGAGAGAAAGAGAGTGCCAGAGAGAATTTAGAGAGAGAGAGAAAAAAAAATCTTAGAGAAAGAGAAAGAAAGTCAGAGAGAGCAAGAGAGATTTAGAGAGAGAGAGAGAAAAAAAAAAAAAAAAAACTTAGAGAGAGAAAGAGAAAAAGAGAAGATCTGGAGAGAGAAATACGGGGGGAGAGAGAATGCAAGAGAGCGAGAGAGAAAGAGAGACCCATAGAACGAGAGCGAAAATCTTAGAGAGAGAGATGCTGTAGAGAGAACGACGAAGGGAGAGAGAGAATTGATGAGAGAAAGATGGAGGGAGAGATAAAGAGAGATAATGCTAGAGTGAGAAGAAAGAAAAAAGTTCTTCTTTACGAAGATGTGCTCAAACCAAATCAAAGAGATTTGAATTTGAAATGACGCCTAGGAGCGATTATTTCAAATCTCTATTTTTTAGCTCTTGAGTTGAATTTGTAAATGATTGGGATTTGACAAATCCAAATCTAAGGCTCAAAAATAGCTACCAAACAGGGGATTTGGATTTGCACACCCAAATCCAAATCCAACCCGTCAAATGACGGTTCCCAAACGCAGCCTAAGGGGATTTGGCGTGATTGTCAAGCAATAACCTCAAGAAGGGGGAGACTTGATTTCAAATCTCCTTAAAGCCACCTGAGAGATATGTATCTCATACTGACCCGATAGGTGCTAACTTGTGGTGCACAAGTAGGGTTGTCAATGGGCCGGGCTAGGGTCGGACCATGATTGGCCCTAGTCGGCTGTAGGCCAAGACGCCAAGGGGTCAACCCAGGTCGGGCGGGCCAACAAGTGATTAGCCGTAGCCCGGCCCTAAGGTAGGTCGTGCTGGGTTGCGAGCATTTCTCTTTTTTTTTTTTTATATATACTTATTTATTTCATTTGTAAACTCTTTTTTTTCTTAATTTCTTTTCAAAAAAAGTTATTTATAAATCTATTCAGTTGAGATTCTCCAAAGAGAATATTTATATGAATGTGTTGTTGCCTTGTTGGTGCTAAATTGGGCTGATTGGCCTTTAAGTTGTAAGGTATGGTATTTACTACAATACCCACAAGTTTGTGTATAGGAAGAAGTTTAATCAGAGGGTATTTTAGTAACCACATTATTAACAATTTTATATATATATATATATATATATATATATATATATATATATATATATATATATATAGATGATTGATACTCGGGCCAGGCTTAAGCGGACTTCACACCATCAGGCCCTAACATGGCCTGGATTTTCCCCGGCCACCATTTTGTAAGCCTTGTCAAATATAGGGGCCGGGCTAAGACACTAAAGAAGCCCGATTTTTCCAGGCTCAAGCCGAATTGCAGGGCAACCGGGCCATTATTTGACAGCCGTATGCACATGCGCCCTTGAGATTAGTTGAGTGCTCTAAGAGCCCCGGACACACACATTATTAAAAAAAAGTTAAGGGTAGCTCTGTCTGCACCCATGTTGTTCTTTGAAAGAGCCCACGTGTGCACCCTTAAAATTCGTTGATTGGGTCGGATTAGATGATGAAGATCTTATTTCTCTCTAATCTTCACACAATGGATTTTGAGGCAATGTTGCACCTTTGAGAAAGAGTTAGTTATAATTCAAAATGTAACATATCCCAAAAGAGTGTATCATGTGTCTAATGGCACACATTAAGCTCAAACATAATTTTTGAGCCATATTTTGAGAATTTGTGATAAATAAAAAATTGTTGGTCTGAAACGTGTGATATGGTCTTAACAACGAACGAGTTTTAAGGGCTCCACTGTAGGTGCTTTCAGAGAACACATTAGTGTCACACAAAAATTAATTTCATTTTTCGTATATGAAGGTTCTCTGCTGTCACCTGGCCGGTGAATGGTCCTTCTCCACTCCACGTACGACGACACTGCATGGAAGATGAGACCCAAGCTGTCACACGCGTACGTAACTAATGGCCCAATCACCACGTTGGTGACTAACCACATCACCCAATTGCAATACATTAATTCTATTTTGAACAATGCTGCGAGCGTGCTTCGGTTACACGACGGGCACGTGCACTTCGCTATAATTCAATTCCATCTAATAATTACTTAACATATAATAAAGTATATTTTTTTTACTTGTAAAAAGGTGTACCTCCAATATAATTTATTACAAAGTGAAAGTATAAAATCTACTTTATAAGTTACTATTCACTTTAACGCAGTGAACGGTTTCTATAATTTTTTACATATACTTTTGACTATTTGAAATTGTCATGCTTGCTCAGTTTATATCTCTCCATTGGCTATTGTAAAGGTGCCTATATCATATGAAAACTTAAGAGAGTGTCATCCATCATTGTTCAAGTCAATCTACCGGTTCACATTTACCCACGTTCACATGATCGGGCGTAGATGATGGGTCTCTGGTCTCCATCGGGTTAGGTTAGGAGTCAATGATGTGTAGCATGCTTCAGGCTGGCCCGAGTAGCCTTTCTGAACTCCACTCCTCATCCCCTCTCTCTCTCTCTCTCTCTCTCTCTCTCTCTCCACTTTCTTCACACCAAAACCTCCGCTGAAGCAGAAAAAGCCTCCCAACTTCCATCCAAATTTATCAACAGATCTAATTAGATCAGATCTAATATGATTAGATAGGCCTAAACTCCCATGGAAGAAGCCCTAGTCAAAACCCCAATACCACCGTCCAAATCGCCACCTCTCTGAAGCCCAAAATGCTCAAAACCCCATCACCACAGCCTAGCTTGGGTTTTTTCGGCGATTCAGCGGATGATTGGTGCCAGAAAATCAGAGGAAGGGGTTTGGGTGACAAATTGGAGAAGATGGTGTAGGTGCGTGGACTGGTTGCATCTCAGCCACAACTTCCGGCAACTCATCTCCAGATTCCGGCGATCTCAGCCACAACTTTCGGCGACTCATCCCCAGATTCCGGCGATTCGTCCCCCAAATCTGGTGCAATAATTTTTACTTGATTTATTTTTATCTGTGGTGATAATGTAATCTATTATTTTTTCCTAATTTATAAACAAAATTAGGATTTCGTAGTGTTTGTTCAGATTTTTTATATGCAGAGATGATTTTGGTTGGGGCTATTGTAGGATCCAATTTGATTTTGATTAGGGCTTCTTGAAGTGTTCGGTTGTTAAAGAAGAAGATAATATCGCGCGGATGATTGGTGTCGGAATAATTTGACTGTTTCTATTTTACCTGCAATAAATTGCCATTACGAGCGCCAACCTCGTAAGTCAAAATTTTTGCAGGTAATTTTTTTGATACAAAACTCAAAAATTACAGCGAAATGGTAATATTGCTATTTTACAGCGAAAGTGAACGTGCCCTATGTTTCTTTAAAGGGTTGCTCTCTTTGCGCACATGCATTTACTTAAAGCGCCTACATTATTTCATACCTAGCAGACGATCAATATTTGATTCTATATGCCACAGATTTTCAAAATATGACCCTAAAATCACAGTTGAGTGTGGCATGTGTGCCATAAGATTCAAGATCCATTTTTATTGTCGGAAATTTTTTAAAATAATTCCTAAACTTTTACCTTATCGTCAATAATGCACTTAAACTATTGCTCCTATCTAATAGGTACCCAAATTATACATAACTTCATCAACTAAATCCTTACCATCACCTTCCGTTAATATGCAAATGAAAAATGTTGAGTTGGCATATAACACCCCAAAGTAGCATGCGTGACATGCCAACGTGTTGATGACTTAACAGGCGCGACTGTTGATTTGACTTATCTCCTCAAAGCAGTTTGAAAAAAGAAAAAAATCTCAAAGAACCTTTGGTCCTTCCTCTCACGTTGGCATGCCACGCACGCTATTTTGAGTAGCTGTAAGCCAACTCAACATTTTTTGTTCGCATATTAATGGAAGGTGATGGTAGGGGTTTAGTTTATGACCTTATGTGTACTTTGAGTGCCTATTAGATAAGAGTAATAGTTTAAGTGCAATATTGATGACGGGATAATAGCTTAGGGTTTATTTTGAAATTTCCCCTTTTTCGTCCTTTCATGGCCCGTACACAACAAGCCACCTGAAACTTCTTTATTTAAACATAAAAATAAGAGTACGCCTATTCTCACCCATTTATCAGTAAGTACTACAATTTTTTTATGGAAGAAAACTATTGGCAGATTTGAATTAGATATTGGAGAATATTTTTTATTCTAATCTTTCTTAGATAAATTATCTGAAGATCATGGCGCTCCTATCAAACGGTCAGATATTGTTTCCACATGGCACACATCCCCAAAAATGATAGGCAAATGAGTTTACCTTATCTTTTAGAGACATGTGCCATGTGAAATCCACATCTGACCGTTTGTAACCTACATCATAAGCAGAGGAGTTGAACTTTACTTTTAGGGATGTGTGCCATATAGAATTAACATCTGATCGTCTGATTAGCGGGTCATGATGTTGAGATCTATTGTGGAAAGATTAGAACAAAAAAAATTGTGTGATACTTACTATTACACGGGTAATAATAGCCGTACCAATTAAAAAAATCCATCCCATGTTGCATGCCGTAAACAAAACTAGCATGATTTATGCGGTAAACAAAACAAGCCGTACCCACTAAATATATACGCTTCACACGCAATCACATAAACAAAACAAAGCCACCCAATCTTCTACTTATTTGCGCATGCCAGGAAACTACTTTATTTAAAAACCAAAAAATAGTAATAAAAACATTCAGAAAACCAAAGTGAACCCTTCTCCATTGTCGCTTTTTTTCATTCTTTTTGTTTTCTATCTCTTCGTCAACACGAATCTCTATACTCCCATAAATCTAGCGAAATCTAGCAACTTTAGGGGAGCTTTCACCATGGGAACTAACGAAGAGAAGAGAAATCCCAGGTTCCTCTGCCTCCACGGATTCCGTACCAATGCCAATGTCTTAAAGAAACAAGTCCGGAAGTGGCCGGATTCCGTCCTCCAAAAATTAGATCTCGTCTTCACCGACGCTCCTTTTCCGGCCGAGGGCAAATCCGACGTGGAAGGCATATTTCCCCCTCCCTTTTACGAATGGTTTCAATTCGATAAGGTATATTTACTATTTTACCCCTCTCCTATTATCTTATTTCCGGATTTCAGATTAGAAAATAGAACATCTGCCATCAGATATCAAGTGGATTCGCATGTATCATTTTTTAAGATATGTTTGATGGAGAAGGGATCTCTTCTTGTTATGATTTTTAGTAATTTCTATTTTTGTGGATTTTAAGGAATTTCGAGAGTACAGAAACTTCAATGAGTGCCTATCGTACATAGAAAATTACATGATTGATCACGGACCGTTCGATGGTCTCTTGGGATTTTCGCAGGTGCTTTTTTCTTCTGTGTTTGGCCTTTTTATCTAAATTAGATATAAGCGATTCGCCCTTTTTTTTTGTTCCTTAGTATTATTAGATTTAATATATTTTTTATATGTTTATTTATTGAAATTTATTTCGTCTTGGTCAGGGGGCGATTCTCTCGGCTGCACTGCCGGGTTTCCAAGCAAAGGTTAGGACTTAGGAGGTGTAATTTTGGGAGCCTAAATTTGTCTTATAATTCTTCAATAATTTTTTTAACAGTGACTATTTCCAATTGGGTACCATTATTTACTTCCCGTGAAACTGCAATCTCACTCCACCTCCCCTAGTCCACATGCATTTGACCGATTTGAATCATACAATAAAGAGATCAATGATCAGAATTTTATTACACAGGCACACAACCCTAAAGTGGCCCACCCCCCCAATCTTGCTCTCATAATCCTTAGACCATTTGCTTAAAAGGTTGAGACAAACAATAATATTTATCATATGATTAAAAGCGATTATTTCATACCTATTAGAGGAGATGGGTTAGATCTAAGTACAGTTTGCACCTCCTAAAACTCTAGAATTGGGGTGCTCTCGAGTTCTAGTGAGGGCAAATAGAGCAACCCAAATTTCCAAAAAATATTTATTTTCCTCTTACACCCTCTTAATCGGTCAAAAAAAATATTAATTTTCCTATTACACCCGCATACACTATATATTTCAATTGAAAGTGCTAAGATCCCTTTACTGAGAATCAGTTAACTCACTTGGTCCCACATCAGTTTGGTGCCATTTGCATCTAATCTTATTTATGATTTAGTGTCATAAAGAGAAGGGGTTCGATAATCATAATAATTATTAAAAATATATATAAAAGAGTACATATATTAGAGTCAATTTCCATAATAAATTGATACATCCGTGCATCTAACTTAAAATCAATTGGTCATGGATGGAGGGGCGAGAATATTATAAATGGAGAAATAAGACTATGATTTACTCAATATGGGACTGAACTTTAATAACACCCTCTACACGTGATGGTGGACTGAGCCAAATGGCATGAATAATTAACCTTGGTAACGCAGAGCGGAGAAAGACTATAATTCAGCGGATGTGGGACTAAACTTGTAAACGTTGATAGATTATCAAATACAGATGGGTTGTGTCTTCTTTATTATTAATTAATTTATTTTGTTTATTAATTGTGTTCTTAGGGTTTAGCGCTCACGAAGGTTCCCAAAATTAAATGCCTAATAATTATTGGAGGGGCGAAGTTTCAATCACCAACAATGGCTGAGAAAGCCTACTCTTCCCGAATTGAAATCCCGTCCGTCCATTTTTTAGGTACGTATGTTATTTCCTTAAGATATTAAGGGTATTTAAGTCAAAACATTAATAGCATGCTCTTGCTTTGGAGGGTTCAGCTAAGCATTATTGTACACTTGGCACTGATCTGGGGATATGGATTCTTATAGGCTGAACGGGGAATATCACGCTTCTGGCATGTCAAAAACTGACTTTCACAGATGTCAGAGCCCTACATATCTGTGAGAATCAGCTTTAGACGGGATACACTGGCTCTAAAGATGATTCATAAGCTTTGATAATCTTTGTGGCCGGTGAGGAAAGCACTTCCTTTTTTACTTGCCAGTTGCCACACCGTAAGTGCATGAAGCATGCCCATAAATTCAGTCAAATAAAGGTTTATTCTCCCCACCGGCATCAGAAGATAGCTAACCTCACCGTTATAAATTCAAGGCAGGCTTCCCATAACCTTAATTGCATCCAAGATTGACCATTTTTCAGGGACCTTAGTAATCTCCAAATGTAAATATTATGCTTGCAGATGTGCGGTCTATCTTCTGCATGCCATTTCTAGTGGCACGCCAACTTTTTTTACTTCCCACACACCAATTAATAAAAAAACATATAATGACTATTTATTTTGCTTTGTTGTCCATAAGCATCTCCAGCACGAGCGCCAAACACCTCAAAAACACTAAAATAGCTATGCAGTACAAATATTAAAATATTCTTTCTTTTTTTATAACTCTCTGACTATCTCCCCCCCCCTCTCTCTCTCTCTCTCTCTTGTCTCCAAAAAAATAAAATAAAATAAAATGAAGAATAATATTTTAAAGAGGGGATAATGGTGACCAATTTTAGAGATCAACAGGTGTTTAAACAAGCTACTACAATTAGATTTGAATTTTTATCTCACACCATTGAAGGGTGATTTTCTAATGTGTGATGTGGCGCCGATTTATGATCAATCTAGATGGTTCAGGCCAATCCATCATTTGCCAAAAAATTATGTCCATAAGTGGATGTGACCCGTCCGATAGGCTAGTTTGAATATTAGTCATTAAAACCAAGGTGTCCAAGTCGGTATTGGATCCGAGTATCGGTCCATGGAGGACCGATATGACTCGGCCAATACGTATCAGTCGATATCGATATATATCGGCCTTTTTTTTTTTTTTTAAAAGAAAAAGAGAATAGAGGCATGGGCCGAAACCGATGCCCTATTGGCCGATACCTGATACGTATCGGCCGATACCGAGTTGAGATACCAATACGTAATGGCGCCGATACGTATCGGTTTGCCAAAAAATCAATACGTATAGCTGATACATATCGGTATTGGCCGATTTTTTATACCATGGTTAAAATTACAAACAACGGCTGATATTAAAGTGTACAGAACGGATGGTTAAAATCACTCAAAAAAATTAATTTTTGTCCTACTATGTGTCAACTTATGTCGTATCATTTTAAGAGTGTGGATTACCCACACATTGAGACAATCAATTGTACACATTAGGTGCTTAATTGACTGTCAAGAGAGTTATGCCCTTAAAGAAATGAGTACCTAAAATAAAGTGTCCTTTGAAAAAAAAAAAAAAAAAAAGTGTGTTCATAGAAGTTTTTGGGTGCATTGAAGCTTTTACTATTTTATATTTCTTTTCAATTAGAGGCATGCCAACTTTTGTCGTCGTCATGCCACCCTATTTTCTTTTAGGGTGCGTGGGAAGAAAAAAGTAGCTTGCGGTTAACATCCCTCAATAAAATTGGGCAAAGATTGATGCGTACTTCTGGCATTTACCAATGGGATATGCCTTCTTTACACTCTAGCATCGTTTCAAATATTTACACAAGCCCTTGCTTTTGTGGTTCTTTTACCTATTGCCTCATGCGATCCGTTGATTATTAGATAATTAAACTTTGACTGCTTTAAATTAGATGCTGATGATAATTCTTCACCACAATCTTCCACAGGATGAAACTAGCAATGTGTGGCATGTAAATCAAATTTTGACCGTTTCTCTATCATCAAATTTAAAGCATTCTAAGTTTTTTTTGTAAGAGAGTTTGTCACTAAAGGGATAATAAGGAAAATAAACAACAAAGGTATCTTTATAAATTAGGTGAAACATGAGGGTTGGACTCTAAGTCAGATTGGAGAGAGTGGTGGACCCAAGATTTTCTTTTATAAGGGGCATAACATTAATTAATATATAAAATTAAAAAATATAAATATATAAAATATATTTTGAATCCGCTTAATATTATTGATAGCTAAAATCATACACTTACAAAATGTAACTCTCAGTAAATTAAATTTACAATAATATATCTTTCAAATTAGGAAAAAAATCTAGTGGGTACAAGGTATTAAAATTTGGCTGATACCAATACGTATCGGTATCCCAACTCGAGTATCCGATACTGTATTGGCCGATATGTCTCGGTTTCAGTCGAAACGTAGACCTTTTTTTTTTTTTTAAAGTTTTTTAAAAAAAAAGGCCGTTACATTTCAGTATCGGATGATACCTATCAACGGAGTCGTATCGGTCTTGGGAAAATTGATACCTGAGATTGATACCGATTTTGATACCTTCAGTGAACACTTCTTAAGGCAGCTAGTCTAAACACTTTCTCACGTTACCTGAAACAATCGTGTGTTGTCATCGCCCATTGCCGTTGGGCATCCATGCAGTTGGAGCTATTCAGGTAAGACTAAGAGAGAGATGGGAGAGAGAAAGTTGAGACGTGAAAAGATATAAAGACGTAGTTTTTTATTTTTATTTCGGAACAGGACAACTTGAGACTATGAGTTTTTATTAAAGGTACCTTTATTAATGCCTACTTAATCTCTGAAAGTACCCTGTGACGGGACCAATACTCGAGTTTGCAGCATGGTGCGTGGGGCACGACATGTGGTGTCAGGAGGGCACGCGACATGGGGGCCAAGAGGGCCTTGCGACGTGGTCGTGCTGCGGGGTCGCGACACGGATGCATAGGGGGGGAAGACGCGGGAATGACATGGTCGCGACACGGACGCGACATAGCCAAGGTGGGCTAGTGACGCAAGAGGCGTTGCGGTATGTCAAACCAAGGGGTTTGAAGTCCTCCCGCCATTCTGGCTGAATGACTGTTTTACCCTTCAATGTGGGAGAGTTGATAGAGACTGACTCCCACCCACACGGAGCCTTGCATTGTCAGAGGGGGCGCAAGTGTCTCCTAGGCCTGGAAGGGTGTGCATAGGACGTCGACGCAGCGATGCCGTGTGGCACCCAAGGGGGGTTGAAGTATGACTCCAGACTACGCGTCGCGGTGCATACGACTAGGCAACCTCACGAGGAGAACACTAGCGCTGCATGGGACTCAGTTGAGCACGACAGCACGTGGGCCAAGGATAAACGGTGCTAGTAATTCGGAACGCACACGAAGGCAGGCTGCGTGGGACTCAGTTGAGCACGCGAGCGTGAGGCACAAGGCTGTGGGCTTGGTTCGGTATGTGAGCGAGACATGGTGGCATGGGGAGCTGCATGCCAAGACTGTTGCGAGCGAGATACTAGTGAAGTGCACAGGGTGAAGCTTGAGCAGACCAAGTTTAGCACAGCGGTGCAAATTGGCATGTCGTAAGGGGCACGATAAGCTAGGTGGTAGACCGTGAAACAGAGGTAATCACGCTGGGGGAGTTCTCGTCCTCTAGGCGGGTGGTATCAGAGCTGATGTGTAGATGGATTGGCTTCGTTGCACGCGGTAGCTAAGCACCGCGCGGGTTGAAAGCGCGTCGAAGGACGCCCCGCGACAGTTGGTATCAGGAGTAGGCTGACCTAGCGAAGCGTGCGTTAAGTGCCGCACGGGACTGAGGTCGCGAAAGTGCGACCCCGTGACAACCCGCATCGAAAACCCCTTCAAAACCATTGATTACTTCGAATCAGATTATGAAGATCGTGTTTCAAGCCAATCTTCCACACAATGGATCTTGAGATCATGCCTCACATATCATACGGTTAGTATGTGATTCAACATGTCACAAATCCTCCCCAAATAATGGCCCTAAAATCATGTTTGACCATGATGTCTGTCATAGAATTCAAGGGACATTTTATGGGGATAAGTGACATGCGAAATAAAAAATTGACCGTTTGATATGTCCAACATGATACCAAAATTATGTGTGTAGAAGATCGGGGTGAAAAACGATATCATCATCTGATCTAAAGCAATCAATATTCTGAAAGGTTGCACACATGGGTGCTTTCAGAGATCTCGTGGGCGCTAATGGAAGTACCATTTTATTAAAATTGAGGAGATAGCATCCGTTGTGCTAACTCACGTCTAGGTGCTTTTGTGGAATAAAAAAACAAGTCTAAGTGTGATTGGGGGTTTTGAATGAAACTTTTTTTCCTTCTAAAGGCAGCGTCGGCATCTGCCCATGCGGGGTCTTAATTAGGTCTGCCTCTGATTGCAGATGCCCATGTCGGGTCTTAATTGGGTCTGCCTCTGATTGCAGATGCATGCTAATATTCAAATGCAAGTTAAATTAAGCTATTATATTCAAATACAAGTTAAATTTTGACCAATTTACTAAAATGAAAAAATTACAAATGTAAAATAATATTCTTTTAAAATGCTTGAAGCATTTATGTAGTGCAAATAAATTTATTATCATTAACAATTATTTGAAATAAATATGATATACTCAAGTTATTGGCAATTTTTTGAGATACTTGCCTAAGTTTGATTGACTTGGGCAAGTATCTCAAAAAATTGCTAATAACTTGGTGGTAGGTTTATTCCATGTGCCAACATCTCTACATCAAGGGGTAGATCATGTTACTTCATATTTTATTAATAATAAATTTAAAAAATCGCCAATATTTGTCACCTTATGTACTTAAAACAATGGACCAGACGTGTCATTTAAACACCAAATAGTATTTAAACAATCTTACACAATTTAATGGATTATGATTGGGAAATCCATACCGTCACATATACCATAGACTGAAGAGCTATGGTCTCAAAAATTACATTTTTTGGAAGATTCGAACCATCCAATTTGTACACTCTAATATCAATGGCTCTTAATTTTAATAGCTGATTTTAAAGTTTATCGATCGGATGATTTACATCCATTTATAAGTATGATCATTTGATTGGGGCATGTTGGGAGGATGAATTAATTACTTGGGTAGTGTAAATTTATCATAGATAAGTGTAACGTGGCAGAATAATAAATCAAAGTTTAACGATATAAGATTAAAAGTCTAAATTAAATAGTGTAAGAGCAATTAAATACCAATTTGGAGTTTAATTGTCGGTCAGAGTCATTATTCCTTAAAACAATTGATTTCAATTGATTTACCTTGTTGGCTCACGCACTGACAAATGCACATTCTAATACTAACTTTTTAATTTGGGGTATCATACATGAGAAAAGGACATCTCCCAATCAAGAGGGGCTCATTGATTTAATGGCCTGATCAATTGAGCAACCTTTTTTTCTATTTAATTGACAAATAGGATCCACTATCATTTTTTATATTATGATAGGGACATAAGCTACTGACCGACATAGAAATTATACTTTCGAACTTATTATTTCTGAAGTATGATTTATTATTATGTCATGTGACACGCATCACCAATTGAAATTGTCCACGGACAATCTATCCTTGAAACATATCTCATACCGAAGAAGCATACTTAGAAGTGGATGTGAGCCATCCAATTTGATGAACTCAATAGCAGCCATTAAAACTAAAAACAATAATTAATATTATAGTCAATAGATTGGATGAGTTTAATCTCCCTAAAACACTAATTTTTGGTATGTTACAATTCAATATATGATTTTTCATTTAAACCAGATCACCCACAACTTAAATCATTGATGGTGTACGATCATTTAAACATCATTTTAGTGTTTAAATGACGCTGAGGAGAGTCGTGTCTGATATTATATTATTGTTATGGCTTGCAGCTGCTAAATTTGATTTTGAGGTGTTTAGGTTAAAGAAATGCGATAACTTTAATAGCAGCCACGGAATCTTTCAGAGTACCTATGCTCAAGATCATTAATGGCTTTGGATCAGATGATAGAGATCGCATTTCACTCCAATTTTTCGCACAAAGGATCTTGAGATTATGATGCACCTATCAGATGGTCAGTTTTCTATCCCATGTGGTACAGATCCCAAAAATATAGCCCTAAAGTTGCGTTTGAATGTGATGTGTGCGATGTGATTTTAGGGCGACCTTTTTAGGATATGTGCCATGTAGAATCTAAAATTGACCATCGGATAGGTGAGCCATGATCTCAAGATCCATTTTATGAAAGATCGGAGTGAAACATGACCTCCATCATCCGATCCAAAGCAAACGGTGTAGGTACCCAAAGAAATAAAGTATAAGGCACTCGATTATCTAAAAGCAGCACATATCTACTATTTGCATCCATTTATTATTTGAAAAGTTATGTCCACGCATGTACCAATGCATTTCTCCTTCTTAACTCCGGTGAGTCGCAATGGCGATGACAACATCTCCTCTTTTGGATAGCGACGACGACAACAAAAAATAATTTAACTGTAGGTTTCACAAGGGTTTCAAGAAGGTTTCATGGGTTCTTTTTCGATGGATTTCATGGGTTTTATGAGAGTTTTAAGTGGGGGTTCCCTAGGGTTTTTGGTTTAGGATTTCAGGTAGGTCCATGGCTTTCATTATGATGGAATTCCATTAGGTTTCATTCCAATCATATTTAGTGGGCTGTTGTGAAGATCCAAACCCACATGCCACAATATTGTCCGGTTTTGGGCTTAGGTCCCCGCTCCGATTTTGTTTCTGGCATGGGCTTAAATCCCCACCAAAAACGCGTCATGACATGTAGCGTCCGCAATCACATATGGCCCAGGGTCAGGACTTTTTCTTATCCGATGTGGGACTATTACAGCTGTACCACTCATTGGAATTCAAGAAGAACACAGTTTGTGCCACTCATCGGAGTTTGGGAAGAAAATGGAGGGCATTGCGACCACCGAAGCCGAGGAAGAAAAAGAATAGGTGGGTGCATTTCTAAACTTTCTAGCAGTGTGAAATCCTTTTTACCTTTAGGCCTTGTTTGATAATATGGAAATGTAATTTTATAGTGGAAATGAAATTTTGTTTCCAATTGTTGTTGTTTGATAACTATTTATGGAGATGGAAATGAAATTAAGTCGGTCCCGCATGGAAATTAAATTTTCATACACCAAATTATTTTAGGAGGAAACCATTTCAACCTATTAAGTGGCTGAAATTGAGTTTTCTACTAACAAAATAATAATTTTTTGTTATTGCAAATCTAAAGTTACTTGTAAAAAACCTAAAAGCAAAAAAAAATTATTTTTTGACTATTAAAAAGTAACTTCAATTTCTATGACCATCATACCAGCACGATCACTATGACGACCACATTATTTACAACATATTCTTTTCAGCTAATATTAGACTTTGGTCAAATTTTGAATTTTAATCAAACTTTAATTGGATTTATAAGTTATATAAAGTTTTGACTTTTGATGAAACTTTGACTACTAAAACATGATAATAAGTTGTAAGTTAGTAATATATTATCAAATTTTTAGGGGTCAAAGGTTGACTTTAAGGTCAAACTTTGACTTTTAATTAAAATTTTACTTTTTATTAAACATTGACTCCAATAATTTGGTGGCGAAAAAAGGATACTGACGTGTGGATATATAATTTAATACTAGATTCTCAATTGTATTAGTCAATACTTTGACCTTTAGTCAAATTTTGACTTTTGGTCAAACTTTGACTTTTACACAAATTTATTTTTAATCAAACTTGAAGCCTGCTTATAGATAGAGTCTACTACTACATAAATTTATACCGTATCAGTGCAATTTTTTTTGAGTCAAAGTTTGACAATTGGTCAAAGTTCGATTTTATATAAAATGTTATAAATTTTTATTAGTGAAATATTATAATTAAAAATATATATCATTATTTTAATTTATAACTTGAATATATATTGTCTCATTTTTATTGGTTAAAGTTTGACTTTTATTCAAATTTTGACTTTAGTCAAAATTTGAGAAGTGTACCTTGACCGTAGATAGTGATTATTACTGTTGTTATTTGTATTTTGGGAATGTAAATTTTTATCAGTCAAAGTTTGATATTTAGTCATACTTTGACTTTTTAACATAATTTGATTTTTTGAACTTCTGTATCCCCAATGAGATTATAATTTTTTATTTATTACTTTGTAGTACATTACAAAATTTTATTTTACTTTTTTTTATATTTGGTCAAAGTTTGACTTTTTAAAAAGGTGATATTTAGTCAAATTTTTTACTAGTGTAACATAGTGATGGATACAAATACGTTATGTTCATTTGTAGGTTGACGGTAGTTTGTCAAATTTTTTATTGGTCAAAGTTTTTAAAAATAGTGAAAATTTGACTTTTAAAAAAAATTAAATTTTCTTTCAAGTTTAAAATTTGAATTTTATTTTAACATGTAACCTTATAATACATACTAACATTTACTATATAATTTTGTACTTTAGTCTTAAAATATTTTATTAATCAAAGTTTTACGTTTGGTCAAAGTTTGACTTTTATTAAAAGTGGATATTTGATTAAATTTTGACTAGTATAACCTAACGATATATATGAATATTATTATATTAATTTGCAGTTGAACTTTTGTGACTTCTTGGTACATCGTAAAATTTTCTCTTGGTCAAATTTAAAATTTTGGTCAAAGTTTGACTTTTATAAAAATTTAATTTCATTTTAACGTATAAACTTATATTAGATACTAGCATTTACAACTTTGTTATTTAGCTTTACATATTTTTGTTATCAAAATTTTAAATTTAATCAAAGTTTGACTTTTTGTTTGAGTTTGACTTTCTAAACTCTGACTTAATTACTGTAGTAATAAATAGTGATTACTATGGTATTAATTTTTAACGTAATAGAATATCATTAAAAAAATTATTGATTAATAGTTGACTTTATTTATGATTTTAATAATAAATGATCAAAACTTAAAAACTCATTTTCAAATTCATTTTCAAAGATAATAATCAAACAAGAGAAATCAATTTCCAATGAAATTCACTTCTCAAACACATTAATCAAATAGTGGAAAATCCATTTCTAGAGGAAATCATTTTGCAGGAAATCAACTAAGAAATTGATTTCATTTCCTCTTTAGAGTTTCATTGCTATCAAACATGCCTTTAAAGATTCAGTTGGTGAAAATAGAAGTACCCTTAAGAACAATGGATTCTAATAAGACATTTAAATATTTAAATGATATACACCATTAAAGTACAAATTTAATCTTACACTATTAAAATACATTTTAATATTAGGCCTTATGCCACACATTTACATAATTACACACATCTATAATCAATCTAAATAGACTAAGATTGCAAATGGCATAGCTCTCTGTTAGCCCGTGGAATTCACTTGTTTTAGTTGGTTCTCATTCTCTTTTCTAACTCCCTGCAAAGGAGGATTTATCTGCTCTAGCAACAACCACTTTGCTCTCTACTAACTCCCTATCAGAGCAAATAAAATCTACTATAGTAAAGAGTGAATAGAGAAGAGGGTAGAATTGCTGAACAGATAAATCTTGCATAAAATCTTGTTATGCAATGAGTTATCAAGAAAAGGGGTACCTGCTAAAGCAGGTAGCAGGATGTTAACAAAGATGATGAGAACCTGTTAAAGCTGGTGTACTCTGTTATGGCAAGAGCTAGCAAAGAGCTATGCCATACGTAGCCTAAGTTGCCGTCATAGAGCATATCTCAGTAAAAAAAATCACGCCTATAAGCTAAAGCAATCCATCTGATTTGTAAATATTAATATTAGATATTAAAATATAAAAACAACAATTAATATTAGAGTGCACAAATCAGATGGTACAAATCTCCCAAGAGGTATGATGTTTAATCCACCACCATTCAATGAACTATAACTTTGACCGCTTGGATTGGTCACATCCGTTAAAATAGTCGCATTGGCTGTGGACTTAAAAGTCTTGGGCTATAAATAATTTGAGCATTCCACACCTTACAAGTCGGTTTGTGAGATAAAATTAGGCTCATAAAATTCTACATCTTATACCTACGAGGGGTAGAGCACTCCGTCAACTTAGTACATTTAGACTGGCATATTCTCATCATCACTACGATCTCCATGCTTAATCTCATTGGTGTCAGCTATTCAAATCTTATTTCTATATAAATAAATATTAGTTCAAAGGGGCACTGATTCGGAAAAATGGACTGAATCACATTTGAGAGAAGTGTTGTGTGTCGCGTCTCATTTATTTATTTTATATTTGTGAAGGAGAGACGGACTACATGAAGCCGCTTGGGACTGCGATGTTGGAATCATTTGTGGACCCGATGGTCATCCATCACCCTAAGGGTCATACCGTCCCAAGGCTCGGTAAAGTATACATGTTTTTTTTAATTGGGTTAATGTGGCATCACTTATATTCAATAGATAAGTATACTTATTTTTTAGGCATATGGACACATCTTTTACCAATCCAAGTCATTCATATAGCCTAATACTAAATGATCTAATGTTGGCGTATAAATGGGGGCCTATCTTAGGATTCAAAACATTTGATTTGATTGTTGTTTAACTTCAACCTATAGTCCATATGTTCAACTTTGACATATGGTTCATTTGAAGTATCAGAATTGGATTGCATGAACTTTACAAAGTTCACAAGATATTCAACCATTTTAGTAAATTAAATTGATCAATAATATATGATATGCCACGTGTACTAGGTGGCCTAAATGTATGCCGTTGAAGGTGTCTATCTATTGATTTAGGTGACCAGAGTTGATCTCTTTTTAATTTTATATAATGGAAAAAGCTTCATCGTCTTTTTGTGGCTCCAGATGAGTCGGGCCAGCCTGCTAGGTTGTTGTCAGCTGTATGCATAATTGGGTCAGACCAAAACTTGATTATGGGCCTAGTATAAATGAGATATGCTCGATTTTCTAGGTCTTATTCCCTCGGACCCAAGCACGTTCTCCAGAGAGAGTGTGTGTGTGTTTAGGGACTGGGCCAGCATCCTTATAACTGTGGGACTAGGATCCTAGGCTTGAACTCGGCCCATGGGCTTGACAAGTATTCCTAAGCCTGGCCTTAATTAGAGCCACCATAGTTATCAAGTCGGAATTTGGGGAAAAGTGGGCAAGGGAAAAAAACGTAAAAATATCACCAAAATTCAGAAAAATTTTGAGATGCATTTGGAAAAAAGTAATGGAAATATTGAAAATATTGAAAAATAAGTATGTTTTTTTACCAAAATAAAGAGAAATTAATAAAAATACACATTTAAAACGTAAAAATTGTGAATTTTTAAAAAATACGAGTATTTTTTGAAAAAAAAAAATGATTTAAAACATATTTATGACGTTTTATTAAAAATTACATTTTCAACAAATTCTAAAAACATAGGAGATTTTGGTAACTATGAGAGTCACGCTTATTAGACTGGACAGACTATCCATCCTTTTACCACTCTTTTGGCAAATATATCATAGGTGCATGCGTTAGTAGTCGGAACAAGTATATAAAAAAAAATATGAGTAGTACCTATAGAGGAAAAAAATTATGGAATGTGCTTGAGGCGGAGACACAGAGTTAACCCTATGCGAAGCGTTGAGAAGTTACAAGCACAAGGAGTTAAAAGAAAAGATAAATGATACGAAGGATTGAGAAGTTATAGCCAACTGAGCCTTTATCAAAAGTGAGTGGAGAAATAGTACTAGCAAAACCGACCCCAAATCGATGGGATAAAGTTGCGATGGTGATGATTATCATGGGTGCACGTGCAAATGGCCAAGCCAATGAATTGAGAAATTGAGGCAAATGTTGGCATAACTCCCTGTCAGAGTAGGGTTTTCCTGCTTTAGCAGGTTCTCTTTCTCTTTGTTAAATCCGTGCTACCTGTTCTAGCAGGTCCCCCTTCTCCTTGCTAGCTCTTTACATAGCAGGATTTACTTGTTTTATCATTTTTTCTCTGCTCTCCACTCACTCCTCGCCAAAGCAAATTTTATTTGCTCTGATAGGAAGTTAGCAGAGAGTAGGTAGGTAGCTACTAGACGAGGTAAGTCTTGCTTTGCGAGGAGTTAGCAAGGAGAAGGAGGCCTGGTACAAGTATACTCGGCTCTGGAAGGGAGCTGACAAAGAGCTATACCAAATGCAGCGTGAACCTCTAATCATGACCCATCCTTCTTTGGCCCAAATGCATTTGGGATGGACCCAAATCAGTAATACGAGTCCGGGTTCGGCCTCGGGCCATATGGATTTCATAGCCAAATCTCCTGTTGGCTTACCCATTTAAATCATGGACCTCAAATTCTAACCAAGCCGCTTTGGCTCTGTCGCTGTTGACCGGACTCCAAACCTAGCCCAATACGAGCCCGTATTTTACAACCCATCAGGTTGGCCCTTCCCATAAGTAACCCTGCTAACAATTTAGCTCATCTCTGTTAATTTTTTTTTCCTTTTTCAGATGAGAAGGGTGTGGAGACTATGCTCAGTTTCCTGGAAAGGGTTCAAAAGAACATATCTTCTGCAGTTCATGGAGAGGAGAAAGAAACAGACGTGGAGTAGATTCAGTGCTAACTTGTTACAATATAGCATAAATATATATGGTTTTATTATATTTTTAATCCCTCAAAATGGGTATTTAAGATAATTTATTGGAGTAATAAGCTGCATTAATTGATAGTTGGGATGCAAGTTCTCTTCAAGAGTTTTGACCAAACTTAGGTGGGTTTAGGGATGTATACCATCCAATTGTAGTTGTATCTCGTTTCTCATCTTTTGTAACACATCAATCAGCCGTTAGAATGCTTTGTAACGTTATTATAAAGGGTTAATTGCATTGCAGTCCCTATGTTTCTCTGATATTATATGTAGGTCTCTATGTCTTGTACAAAGGAGCCCCTACACTAACTTGAGGTAACTCGGCTACTCTTTTCACTTAACTAGGTATGATTTATATACCGGAAATACCAAATTTGCCATTCCTTTTTAGAAACACATTCACAATTTTTGGGTGGGGCATATACCCTTGACCCATTGGGTAGGGTCGAGGGCAAAGGGTCCGGACATACTTAAATTTGGGTCCGATGTGGGCTGTTAAAAAGCTGAGAAATCCACAATTTCAAGGTAAAAAAATCCAAACAATGTTAATAGCATTTAAATTAGAGAATTAAAACTTTGTTTAGTTTTTATTTATATTCTTGTTTTGGTTAAATATGTTCTTATAGAGCCATCTATTAAAAACAGAGAGCTGCTAGTGCCATGAGATAAGGTGTAGTAAAGCACACTGCACTTTGTATTTTATTTGCTTCACAAACTCTGGCATGGCAAGTTGGTTTGATCCCATGTACGGATGGGGACAATGTTAATAATGTTATCCCCTGCAACAGATTATACAAGTTTGGTATTTATAGATCAAAGCATACTACTTTAGAGAAGTAAATTTTAAAAATAAACCAATGAAACTTTAATTGATTACCCAAAAGTATCAATTTCTTATCTTACAAAAATAAAATAAATATCATTGAATTCTCAAAATTATTAGGGATATACCTAAAAGCCCATTAAAGTATGAGTACTCAAAAAAGTAGATGAACTATTTCTGAGATTCAGTATGCGCTTTTTAAATTGTATTATCCACTCTTACAGAAATATAGATGGTCATGAAATTGGTAATTGTCAAATATCTTCCCAAGTAGGCATTTGCTATAAAGGCTCCAATTAGCGGTTCCAGACAAATTCGTGATGTCATTGCTCGTTGTTGCATTGGGTTGTCTGAGTTTATTCTTCAAATAATTCACCAAATTACTGCTCATCCCATAGTAAGCCAACCTTTCGCAACACTCATTTCCTATACAAAAGAATTACGTCTCATGATCATCGGATTGTAGAACAAGATATATAGGGACAAAAATCAAAATAGTATGATTTTAAAAGAATAATGCAATACCAAAATATAGGGGCAAGCAGTGCAGTTTCCTGTTTTATTCTTGATGGTTGGTTTATAAGTGCAGTGCATTCTTTTTTCCACTACACCCAAATTCATTTCCCCACCCACCCCCCCAGAAAAACATATTTTTGCATAAATAATATTTACCTTCTGAATTTTCAAATCCTTCTCCATTACTAAAGCTTCTGAACATGTAGATACAGATGGCTCGGGCAGGTGCATCTCTACTTCAAGTCTGGCTAATTCTTTCTGCCAATTGTTTCACTAATTGTTTATCTGAAACAACCTGATCAAATATAAAAAGTCAGCTATATTTTATCAATATTTTTTCAGATGTAAACAAAGTAAGTAGGGAACAGCAGCCAAACTGATTACAGGGCAAAAAGCATAGAAATCTAAAAAGTTGCAAATAAAGTTCAATACCATGTTTACTTGGGCACTGTTGGTGACCTCCTTTGCACGGGTTGCAAATGAGAGAGTGTTGCGTGATTGTTCTACATGGCTCAGTGTTGGATTCATGGTACATATGATAGCAGTCCGAGCATTTCCACCAAGTGAAAGCTGTAAGATACGTGTGAGCTTTGAATCCCTATATGGTATGTGCCCACTTCTTTTCCCACCACTGCAATCGATAAGAAATCCATCATCCAGATAGGTAATTGATTAATCTCATGGGCATATATCTAAAAGTGCTACCAAATAGTAAAAACAACTACCACCAGTTCGAAATAGTGTAAAGGCATTGAAGCAGTGTCATTCGCATTCAAAACAAAGGTCTTAAGCCCTCCTGTTCAGAAAAAAGAATGGATATATACATGATAAAATTGCATACAAGGACCTCTGAGATCCACTTTTATATTAGGTTTTGGTCCTACTATTTTTCAGAATTTTTTCCATTTCACAGTCATGTTTTATTGGAGTTAGCATAAAAAGAATAATTAAAAATTTGCATATCGAAGAGGCATAATCATGTAACCAGCTAGACATCCTTGAAACCAATAAAAGCCAACATAAGAGCATAAGCAAGCCATTTTGCATTATTCAGTTAATATCTGTATATCACACATGACACTTGGTGAACTGTCTTCAAGTCTAGGCTCCAATGCAGCCAAGTTCACAACAGCCTCAATTGATGCATATTGTCGTATCATCAAAACCTACAAGCATTGCGCGTTGTTCCTCCATAATGTTAAGATCACATTCAACAACCTGCAGTTATAACTATTCATAAGAAAAGAATGCGGGCCAATAGATCTATGGAGGGTGCCATTAAGATTTCATATTATTCACCATCTCTTGCCATTAAGATTTCATATTAATCAAACAATTATGCTTCTGTAGTTGATGAAAGATACAAGCAATTCATATGAATTTGAAATAATATAAATTAAATGGATACTTGGCCATCATTTGTTAATCAACTCATTGCATGTCTTTTTGTTGTGGCCCAATTTCCTACATCGTCTGTACCTTGTTGTTTGACGATGCCCTGATCCACGTTCATCATCACCCTTTGTTCTATTTTTCTTCGCTCGACTCGGAGCGCGGCGAGCATGAGGTGGGAGGACCTTAAAATGTTCTGAAGCCAACCAATACTTTTTCCCAAGCACCGGATGGATGACATTTGCATAGGTGGCCTTGTACATATCAACAGAGAAATAATAGGAACAAAATTCTTCCAAGGGATGTTGATTATAAATGATAGCAGCTGCTGCATGGTTGCAAGGCAGACCTGTCAACTGCCATTGATAACATGTGCATGTGTAATTTTCCAAGGAAACGGTGAAGTTTCCTTCTTTTGTTGCAACCTCAAACTCTGAAGGGCTCGCATGCAGTAAGATACAACCACGAGCTTCTAATTTCAATTTTTTTAAGCGATTAGCAACATTTGGGACAACTCTACCTTGGAAGTTATTCGCCTGATCACGTCGAAGGGCCGTTCTTGTCATCATTTTTTTGCGAATTGAATTAACAAGGACCACGTACTATAGGCATGTATCGGGACTCCGAAATGTAGTTGTTGAATGACTCAGAGAAATTATTTGTGATATGGTAAGACTTAATAGAATTTCGGAAGAAAGCTCGAGACCAAAACCTCTTGTCCACCGTCTCAAGCCATCCGCATGCTTCCCTAGACAACTTGCGAATTTCTTCTATATAAATATTAAAATCAACTATTGTGTACGCCCTGGCAGCACCCCAAAATGCCTTCTCCAATTTACGTCCCTTACAATCTTTTTGAAAATTCTTATATATATGTCGAGCACAAAACCTGTGCTCGCAATTTGGATACACCTCCATGACAGCATCAATCAGTCCTTTCTGTCTGTCAGACATAATTACTAAATTATGAGGATAACCAATTGCATCTTGTAAGAGTTCCATAAACCATCTCCAACTATTTTTATTCTCTGCCTCAACAACAACATGTGCAATTGGAAATAGACCGTTATTTCCATCAAGTGTCGTTGCTGATAAAAGGACCCCCTTGTACTTGCCCTTTAAGTGGCAACCGTCCAAACCTAATAAAGGGCGATACCCATTAAGGAAACCATTGACACAGGCTCGCAAACACATAAGAAGTCTTAGAAATGCATGATCATCCTCTACTAAGTATCTCACAATGCTGCACGGGTTTCGCTCTAAACATATCATGCAAAAAGAAGGAACTAATTCATAAGACACCTCAAAAGAACCATGAAAACGAGTAAGGGCTATCTCTCTCCCTCTCCATACTTTATGGTATGAAAGAGTAAGCCCATACTTCTGATAAATCTGCAACATAATTGTTTTGATAGTAGCCTCAGGCTCCTGTCGCAATCTCTCCTCAACCCGATTGGTAATCCATTTAGCAGATGCCATGCGGTTGCCATGCTCATTCACACTAGTACAAGTGTGATTGGGTTCAAAAGTTTTAACTTTAAACTGGCCGTTTTGTAATTGGGATGCATGAATACGCCAGATAAAGTATTATCTAGACATTTTGCAGTTACCCGTGTTCTATCATTCCTTATAAAATGCACATCATAATTATTGACAATTGCATGTTGACGCAACGTGCTTCGAAAAGAATCGATGTCTTCAAAAAGTTTGCCAACATCTAATACTGGATCATCTAAGTCCATGTCCTCTGAAAAAAAAGAAGACTCATATTCAGAGTTAGAAGAACTAGCCAAAAGGCCATACACCTCTTCTTTTTTAGACTCATAGTTTGGCATATTGTCATTTTCGTTTTTCGTTGACCTCTACATTGTCGTTATCTCCACCATCAATTAGTTTTTATCCTATAAAAGAGTGCTTATGATAAATAGTTATTATGGCCAAAATTTGGGAACTACTATCAAGTGGGTCTGCAGTAGGATAAATACTCAATTATAGAATTCCAAATTTATTTAGAAGCTAATATGAAGTTAAACAATAGGATAAAGACCCAATTCTGCAAGTTTAAACTTATTTAGAAGCTCATAAAAAGCTAGTTGTATTTGTGACTAGGGGGAATGCTTACTAACTGGAATATAATACCAATATCTATAAAAATGTTAGCTACTATTGAAAATAAATTAAAAATCATGAACAAACTAACCTGATCCTACTCCTATCTAATCAAAAGGCATGTCTAAATTATTATCAAATCCTACCACTTCACATGATATATTTTTGTTATGTAATAAATCAAACTTTGATTTTATTTTCTCATTTATTTTCTCAAGTGACAAAATATTTAACCCTTGCATCATCTTAACATAAGCTGCAAAATCATACTTATTTATATCTTTAGCAAATCAACAAAAAACCATTATACTTTGATTTTCTAAAATTCTGCAACACTTCAATTAGAAGAAGATAATGTTGCATGATTACTAGCAACTAGGTAAACATCACTATACTTCTTTTTCAAATAATGCTTAAAAACTAGTGTAGAAAATCATGACAACGGAAAAAGATTTAGGTGCTTCCAAGCTTGCAAATAATTTAATAACCAAATTCTCATAAACCTAAACTCTTTATTGAAAATGTTGGGATCTTAGTTGAATATAAAAAATTAGGCAAATAATATAAGCCTTAAAATTACAAAAACTTGAAAATTTTAGATGTCTCTCGTCAAACTATTTGTCAAAGGGTTTCATAAACCCTTGATGCATATAGAGAGATATAAAATATAAGCTATAAATCAAACCTCCTTATGTAGAAAACATACCTTTTTATGTAAAAAAACTGAGAACCCAATTATAGCTTTGACAATCAGGGAGAGGAACACTTGAAGAACAATGAAATGGTGTGTAGGAATGGTTTGTGTCTCCTGGCCAAACCCTATTTTATAGACGAACGAAATCCAAATCTCTATTAATTTCCTACCTAATTTCTTCAATGATCTGTATTTAAGAGGATTTTGATGATTTCCGAGGTCGCTTGCAAATCCACGTTGTCTGCAACATGATATGGCGTCTTCAATTTTGATGGCTTATGTTACTTGCAAATAGAAATCCCCAATTAATATTTGCATGATTTGCACCCTCATGTACTACAAAATTCGTCAGATCTCAATGGTTTTCTAGGTTGGTGGTGAATCATCTTGGTTTGAAATGAATTGTAGAGTAGCTGGATCAAATCTTCATCAATCTTGCATTAATTGGGGATTAATGAAAGAAACATACTAGTTGGTGAAAACTTAAGGTAGTGATCAATGGAGGAGATGAAAGGTGGGTAAAAACTTAAAGGCAATGATCATATTTACCATTTATTGGGTTGACCCAGCTGATCCACAATCACTTGTTGTACCTTCTCCTTCAGCTTACGTTGCTGCCATTCCAGACGTTGAGTTTGCCTTCCACGCAATAAGAGGCAAAGTTTCTTCCAATCCAAGTTGTCTAATGGAAGGGAAATTTTGGTATTTCCAATACATAAATCATACCTAGTTAAGTGTAAGGAATATCTGGGTTACCTCAGGTTAGTGTAGGGGCTCCTATGCACAATACATCAAAAGGTTTGGATGAATTTCAAATAATGAAAGACACAAAGGGACCTGCATATAATATCAGAGAAACATAGGGAATGTAGTGCAATTAACCCTATTATAAACCGGAAAATTCCAAATGGCAGGCAGGTCACGGCACACCACATCAGTCCCCCTGCACTTTGCCTACACAAAACCTGTCTGTCATTGGGATCCATATTAATTTTCCCCAGTAGATAAGCACTTAGATTGTATGGCTTGAATCCTTTGTTGAATATATTTTTCGCTATAAAAAAGCTGACCTCCATTGACTTCACACTACAAAAAATAAGTTTATTGGAGACGACTTTTGGCCATCTCCAAAGATGTCTAAGCCGTCTCCAATACTATTGGAGACGGCTTCCATGTAGTCTATGATAGCCCCGTCTCCAATGTCTTTAGAGACCAAACATTGGAGACGACTTTGGCCGTCCCCAATATTTGAGCTTATTGGAGACCGCTATAAGCCGTCTCCATTGCCATATCAACGCATATTCGAGAGAGTTTTCAGCCGTCCCTAATAACAATCTTCTACTATTAGAGACGGCTTGAAGCCATCTCCAATATGTTTTCCTATGTTATGGAGACGGCTTGTAGCCATCTCCAATAAGTTTTACTCTATTATTGGAGACAGCTTTTGGGCGTCTCCAATGAAATTTTTTATTTTTTTTAATGCTATTTTTTTAGCCGCAGGCACCATATCACCCAGCAATACGCATCCATAGCCTATAAATAATATAAAAGAAATAATTATTCTATTTTATATTCCTGCATAAGAAGAACGACACCGTGATTTTCGTATCGGGAGGAATATTCCTGCACAAGGATACAATCACCACAAAATCCACTAAAAGAAACGTAAACACGGTTAGGATTTGGAAATTCTGCTGGCTTGAATTATGCCTAACATTAAAACCATGTAAGAATAAAAAACTGTTCAGCAACAAAAATCACACAAATTAAAGAGTTTGGCCAATAACCCTTCAAAGCCTTAAAAAGGTTTTAGTCTAAGTTTCTAACTTCTCTTTGCAAAAAAGGTAAATAAGTGATAAAGATTCAACAACTTCCGCCGCCACCTCCAAGCTTTCCACTGCCACCTCCAAGTTTTGGGCCCTTCGGTGTTGCACGTTGGGCATGCTACCCTTGATCTGAGTTTTCTGAGACTTGACTATGACCTCAACTTTCTTTGCCCTTTTCATCCTTTGTTTTCTTGATCCTCTCTTTAATTTCACTGAAAACCAATATCCAATATTACGAAAAAGAAGATGCTTCAACGGAATCCTATCACCCTAGATCATAAACCTAAAGGAATCACATAATGCACTCTCAAAACTCAATGCTAAAGCACAATAAAAAGTAAAGTACCTTAATCTTTGAGAGCGCCCACGTTAAAACTCATTGATTGATAGAGATCATTTTTCGTCCCAACATATCACACATTTGATCTCAAGATCATGGGCGTACCTTCATATGGCTAGAAATTGATTTTACATGGCACATATCCCAAAAAAGTGGCCCTAAAATCAAGTTTGAATGTGATGACACGTGATTTTTTTATCACTTTTTTGGGATCTGTACCATGTAAAATCAACGTTTGACTGGCTGATGATACACGCCCATGATCTCCAAATCAAGTGTGTGGAACATTGGGACGAAAAATAATCTCCATCAACACATTCAAAGCAGCCAAAAGTTTTTTGGCATGAGCGCTCTCAAAAGATTCGATGGGCGTATTTAAAGGTACTCTAAAAAGTAATGAAACAACAAAGAGGACTGATATATACCTGTACAAGTAGTGATCTTCCGCATGCCAAGCAAACATGCTGAACAACATTCCAATGTAAAGCATGGGATCTGTTATTCCCTGATATTAACCAAAAGAGTTACAAAATGCCCAAAAGGGAAGGGTCAAATATTAAAATTGCTCTAAATTTTAATAAGGCTAAAAATCCTTACTATACAGGAATAGTAGTCTGGAAGATGCAACATAGATTTGGGGAGCCATGACAGTGTCTGATATTACAAGAATGCATAGTTACAAATCAAATGATTGATAGATGGAAAGATGCATTTAAAAAAAAAAAAAATCAATAATAATAAAAAAAGTAAACAAAAAAATATAAACAAAAATAAAAAGGATACTAAAACAACAAGAAGATAAAAATTGATCGAACTTGCAAATACCTGTTTGCAAGGCCATTGAAAGCCACCTCATTACCAACATAAGATAAAACTCTGTTCAAAAAATCAAAGAACAAAAATAAAAAGTAGAAACAAATATTTTTACCTCTGCAATCATTGGAATCACATCATTGAGCATGCCCACGGATCAACCAACACCCTGCATTTAAAAAAAACCCAATCAGTGAATCCATTTGGCTTTGAATTGATTAAGATACTCAAACTGAGTGGCAAGGATTTGTGTTATATAAGTAAGTGTTTGAATGACTTATACTCAGGCCGAGTACCGAGGGCATGGGACCCATTAATGGAAAGCCTTGGTACCCTAACAGAGGTAGTAGTGTGATTGCGGACGACAATCCAAGTAGCACAAGTTGTATCAGTCGATACCATCCATGTTTATTTTTTTGATCGGTAGGGACCATCCATGTTGATATTTGTATCAAGAACTAGCCAGATCCTTGGAAAAAACTAAACTTTCAATAAATGCTGATATTTTCATACTAAAGTAAGTGATATTGCAAGTGGAAAGTACTGTTAGCAGATAATTTGTATCAAGGACTAGCCAGATCCTCAGAAAAAACTAAAATTCCAATAAATGCTGATATTTTCATACTAAAGTAAGTGATATTGTAAGAGGAAAGTATAATTGTAACACAAAAGCCGGCTCATATGAGCTCTAAAAAAAGAAATAATCTTATCCATTGGTCGCAAAGGGTGAAACTAAAGATGGTCCACAATATTTGGTTCTTCATAGAGGAAAGAGGAAAAAAAAAAAAAAGATATTTATGAACTAGAATCCAAAAAAGGTTAAAGGAGGACACACCTTCTTTTTCTTGTCATTCCTGAAGTTCATCTCTAAAATCTCTGTTTTCTTCTCACAAAAGAGAATGAGAAGATTTAAATATCAAATCCAACAAGAAATCTGAGAAAAGAGAAAAAAAAACCCAATAATATAAACTTTTCAATATAGATATTGACATTTAAAGGAAGAAATGGAGAAGAAGAACTAGAAATATTTATGAATTAGAATCCAAAAACAGTAACAAAGACTAGAAACATACCTTATTTTTGTTGTCATTCTCAAGTTTTTTGGATTTCAATTAAATGCAAACGCAGAAATGCTGCCCAAATAGATCCCTATAATCAAAGCACAAATAGAAACAAAACCCATTCATTAAACCAAAAATAATCAATGAGGTTTTTGGAATTAACTTCTAAAAATGAAAAATGGGAGAAGAATATCGACGAGACTCACAAACTAGACCCTCTCTTCTACTTCACTAATATATTGAAAACAACCCATCAATCAGACCACCATAATGCATCTGAACTTGATTATGCTTCAGTTTAAGGCCCAAACCACACTGGGCCAAGTTTACTTAGCAACCGAACCGTTCCAAATGGTGATTTTTCATTATAAATATAAGTATTCACGAAATGCATGTTAGTGCCATGTGTATAATCTTTCTGCTATCAATTGAATGATTAAAATGGCCAATCAGATCTCTTACCATTAATGGGTACGGTTATGCTAGTGTTTTATTCAGAGCTTTTATTTTTACCTAATTTAAGGTCCTTGGGTTCACGGATCAGTTGATGAAGATGAACTTTTCCCCAACAAAGTTCATTTTCCTGGTTTAGAGGTCTAGTTTTCCCTCAGCTTTCTGAGCTTAAAACCTAAGCATTTCTGACTGCTTTGCTCCATAATCATTCTATCATTTTCACTTGAAAAAACTCAGAAAATGGTTTTCCAAAAAAGCTCTCAAACACAAAAGGTCAGAAAGTGACCTAAAAATACTTTAAAATGCTCAGATTGGGAGCTTTTCTCAAATTCCAAAAGAGGCCTTAACAGTACTCAAACCTAGGGGTTGGGTTGAGGTCCAACATTCCAATCTGTCCTGGGTCAATCGAAATCTCAAAAGGGGCAACTAATCCTAGATTCTTGACCCAAACCAACTCGACCTGACAAACTCCTTACCCAATATTGTAACACAACCTCCCCCAAACTGAGCACAGCCCTACTCAAATGTTGCAAGTGACAGGCCACCGGGGCTGTGCCCTTTGCCCCAAGCTGCCATGCTTTTCAGTTGTTCCATATGCCTTGGTTTACTGCCGTCATTTCAAAAATTAGTAAAATTAGCTTATTATATGAGAAAACTCAGATTCCTGCTCTTCTCCCTCTCTCTGTTGAATAATAGTTTCTTTTTAAAAATTAGTAAAATTGAATCATATGATAGAAATGTTTGTTTCATCCAAATCAATGACACCATGCATATATAGATATACATCATCGTCTCTAAATCACACGGGCATGCATGATGAAAACACATCCAAGTGACCCATAAATCAAATTACTTGGAATTTGTGTTGGGTATCTAATACCAACTTAAACTGTTGTGGTTAATTGTTGCAATAATCTCATAACTAACATTATATAATTCCTAGTCAGTATCACAGACTCGCCTTATCTAGGACTTCCATTCATTGCTAGTTAGTATCACAGGCAAGCAAGACTCGAAATAACCTTGACGTAAGAGGTTTCATTACCCTGCCATTAAGGGCATATAATTCTGTTAAACACCATATCCCTGCTCTCTCTCTCTCTCTCATATTACCCATTGACTAGATAAGAATAGTTAGTACAACTGAGGATGCTATGCTATTTCCACCCTCTTAACAAAATTTATGACAAGTTGTTAACAAGAGGGAAGAGGACATGGTGAAGCACATAAGAGTCGACATATAGTTTAATATGACAGTTTATAGTTTATATCTAAATATTTTTCAAACATGTTTAATTCATAGGATTTTTCATTTAAAACATTTGATCTAAATGTGTAGGTGAGACTTTGTAGAGAAAAGACCACAAGCCACGTTTATGCAATGAAAAAACTCAAGAAATCAGAGATGCTTCGTAGAGGCCAGGTATTATCACTAGAGAACATCATGAGGCTTGAGGTTTTACAAAGGTAGGAATACCTATGGACAGAGGAAGAGAGCTTAAGTAATCGGGTACCCTGGCGTGACAACAAACTAGATGAAAACTTTACGTTATGAAATCCAAATCGAAAAACTACAATCCTAGCCATCAAGAGGAAGGATTCAAAACATAGTATTATCCAAACCAGCTCCATCTTTGCTAAAAAAAAGAATCCACCAAAGCACCAACTTCCCTTAGTACATGCTGGAAGAAAAAGTGACAAAAGGAGCAAGGTTACCAATACTTGATAAAAAATCGGAGCAATTCTCCATGGGGAAAGCCTGCCATCATGAGCCCATCTAATGACATTAATTGACTATACATATAGACAGTAGTGCCTCACCAATCGGCCCATCTAATGGCATTAATTGACTCCTTAGGGCTGTCTAGTAATACGAATGGTTCTGCATATATAGGTAGAATCAGCCTCACCAATTGGCCCAACAAATTCTAAGATAGTCGTACCATTAGGATCTCTAATTAAACTACCAAAACCACTGTCATTGGTTGCCAACAAAGCAACCGTCAAAATTTAGTTTGTGGAGACCAGTTGGTGGTAGTTCCTACATGGTTTATGCTTGTCTAATTTGTGGTTATTAAAGGTGGAGCATGTTAAAGCTGAGCAGAAGCGCCTTGCAGAGGTTGACAGAGCTTACATTGTCAAACTTTATTGCTCCTTTCAAGATGAAGAATTTTTGTATCTCATCATGGAATATCTTCTTGGGGGAGACATGATGACATTACTTATGCGTAAGGATACCTTAACAGAATAAGAGGCCAGATTTTTACTCCACTTTCTAATTTTAGAAATTTGACGAAAATCCTAATGAGGCTGCTACTTAATCAACCTCTAGCAAGCAATGATTAAGTACAAGTCTTCAATGCAACTCACAGGGTCAGTGTAATGTCCCAACCTTTTGGGCTTTGATCTGTGAGACTCGGTGCACGTGCCGATGGGTCATGCACCGAGGACCCCCCTTTTTACAATGATGTAATGTCTATAGATCAAATCCAACGGATCAGATCGTATGTATTTAGACTGGATGTAGGAGCAAGGGGACTCTCGCACACCATACCTCGGTATAACTGCGGTACACCCAAGTTTAGGAACTGACATAGATATATAGAAACCTAGGGCATTTAATAGGCTATTAAATGCTTGTGATTGAGAGTTAAGATGAAAGAGGGCGAAACTTAGGGTTGAATGCTTACCATTGTGTGATCGGTTCATTCATCATCAATGCAACGACGGATTAATCGGAGACCGGAAAGTACTGCAGCCACTTAGTGAAACCCTAGCTAGTCTTGAAGCAAGGAAGAGGATTCGTTTGAATCAAGGTAAGGAGTGTGAATATCTGTTTTAGATCTATAGTGTGGAGTTGAATTAGTGTGTATCCATATGAGGATCATAAGAAAATGAGATTGATTCAAAGTGAGAAGAGATCGGGAGTGAAAAACCCAAAATTGAGCTAGATCTGCTCATTTCGATCGATTGAATTATGGTTCGATCGATCAAAATGACAGTAAAAATGGAAAAAAAATGATGTCCTGAGAAATTCGTTCGATCTAAAGTGATTTTGATCGAACGAAAAGTTTTCGATCGATCGACACCTGTAGTTCAATCGATCGAATTGTATAGAAACAGAACCATAGAATTCTGTTGTGAGAATTCGACCGATCGAATTAATTTCGATCAATCAAATTATGTAATTTCGATCGAACGAATTGGGATTCGTCCGATCGAACTGTGTTAAGGTAAAATGCCTTCTGTGGAATTTGACCGATCGAATTTTGTTTCGATCGATCGAATTACTTTCGTTCGATCGATTTGAAGATTCGTCCGATCGAATGAGAATATATTTTGTAGTTTCTGAGAGAGGTCGACCGATCGAAATTTATTTCGATCGATCGAAAATGGATGTCGATCGATCGAAACAGGGATTCGATCGATCGAATTTCCCAGATTTCTGCGTTTGGTGAGTTTTGACTGTGAGATTTCACGGGGACCTTTGGCAGTGTGTTTTGCCTCATTCTAATGAATGAAAATGATCATGTTTAGGTGAGCCTCGTGAGTAAGAAGAACCCGACCTTTGTGAAGGCTGGAGCACGCACGGATCGAATCTGTGAGGTAGGGATAACTTGGTATCATGTGCATTATTTCATAAACATGTGTGTTATGTTATGATACGTTCTTTGATCCGATTATGTGATTTCCATTTATGATTTTGAAGAAATGTGAGACTTATGGAATCTTCGAGGTTCATTTGATATGTGTATAAGAGACTTTCACACTTTGTTCTGACTTCTGATGTAAATTATAACTATCACTTCACACGGCGATAAGCTATATGTATGCACTTTTGGATTTAAGGTTATGTGAATACCCGACCGACGCGGCGGTATAACTGTCACAACCTCAGATTTTTGAGATGAGTGCACGGCTTGCATTACACATAGGTATATGTGTTTCACAAGGAGACCAAAACGAACCAAAGACACTAAGTGTGTACGTGGGAAACACACTAGTATATCCCTAACTTATAGATATAAAAGTGAAAGAGAGAGAGAGGAACCCTTACGTAATTCTATTCTAACCTAAATAGAGAGAAGGAGAATATAGAGAGAAAGAAGAGAAGAGCCTAATAGAGAACTAGGGTTCGTTGGGACTCAAGTCAGCAAAGGAGAAGAGATTGGAGGAAGAACCTTGGAGGCCTGTTAGCCTAGTAAATTTTCGAATCGTAAATCGAACTTGTGCATGACTCATCGTCAGAGGTACGTTAAAGACATGATAGATGCCTAGGAATGTGTAATAACCCGAAAAATCACGTCAAACAAGGACCTCGGGATCCGTGCCCGATTGGTCTTAGGTTTGACCATGAGATAGTTCATTGATGAACTTATGGTGAGATGAGCGGATGTGATGTGTGAACCAGTGTAGAAGAGTGGAGAAATAGAGGAGTGTGTAGAGTAACATACACCGAGGAGTGTGTATGTGCTCCACACCGAGAAAAGAGATAAGATAAAAAGGGTTGAAAACCCTAAATTTCATATTTTGGTGGTTGAGAGGAGTAAAGAAGAGAGAGAGAGAGGAAGAGAGAAGTAAAGGAGCTAGTGAGAAGTTATTGCAAGTTGTTGGAAGGGGATTTCTTGCGATCAAAGCGCCGGATTCGACGCGGGGGATCTGTTCATACAAAAGTTGGAAACCCTAACCTTCCAACCCTACATTTAAATCAAATTGAGGTTGATTTAAGGTGAGATTCTTGTAAATAAATGGTGTAGATTTATAAAATAAATTGTGGTTAAAATGGGTGGAAATTGTAGGAATATTGCTTAGAAAATAACTGAGAAAAGATTGGGGAAGAACAGCCAAAGAAGGCTGAATCTGGGGATTTCGACTAATCGAAATTGGGATTCGATTAATCGAAATTCTGTGAAGTTGAAAAGTCAGATGACCACGAATTTGGCTAAACGAATTGGATTTCGGTTAGTCGACTTTGAATTTCGACTAGTCGAGTTGGGTGTCGACTAGTCGACTGAGAGCCTCCAGTGAGGAGTAAAAATGGGTTAAGGGAAATCGACCAGTCGAAATTGGATTTCGACTAGTCGAGTAGGGATTTCGACTAATCGAATTGGACTCGATTAGTCGATTTTGTATGATCAAATATTTAAGTGAAAATCGGACAGTTAGAACAGGGGATTTCGACTAATCGATTTTGAGAATCGATTAATCGAAATTAGACCTCGACTCATCGATTTTGAGAATTGACTAGTCGAGTTGGATTTCGACTAGTCGAACCAGGAACTCGACTAGTCGACTGACTTAGTTTTTGTTGACTTTTGATTCTTACTTCAAGACTCTAGGGGGGTCTTGAGACTTATTCATTACATCTTTTGTGACGTTTCGAGTATGTTTAATGGTATCATAGGTGATACGTATGAAAGTGGGCACAAGGAGCCGAGTGGGACCTTGATACATTGAATCGATAGAGACCTAAGGTAGGGAACACCTTGAACATGTACCTTATTTTACAAGAGCATGTATGTAGTGATATAAATTTCCATTCAAATATTTTTACTGCTTAAAGAATTGTGGAAAGTGTGTGTGTGTGATATTCATAAGAGTAAACTAATGAGCCATCCCCAGGGGATGAAGAAGTAAAGAGATAAGAGCATCAGGTGTGATGCAAGTAAATGGATACATCCCAGGGATGTATCCAAAGATTGAATCATGTTTGATAGGGCCTAACTGATATAAGATAGCACACTTACACGGTGAATAACTATATGTAAAACCAATATTTTTGTTATTTGAGGTTTGATAGGTTACCCCAGGCGTGGCGGGATATCCACGACACGACGGCGGGATATCCAAGTGACCGTCTGGGTGGAAACCGTAGGCGGTCACGGAGAGCTTATCCGTACATAGTAAGCACACCCGGGGGTGTTGATTGAGACAAGTGAAACCCGCCACCAATCCCGAGGAAAGGGCTTGGGTACTATATGGTATTCGGGGAATACATTAAAAGCTATCTATATAGATGACGATGAAGGGTATCTCATCGGGGCTCGATGCTATATTGCTCGGGGATTACTTAAGTTGAAAGTTTAAGTTTTGCTTTAGGCCTTCTCAGCATCATTCATGAGTAAATGAAAATATAAGTAATCAACAGTAAAACGAAATGCTTTTAAGGTTTTCATCAATAATTGCATAGACATCATGCATGGCATATCATGGAATATATGTGAGTCATAATTTATATGTTCAATGTGTTTGTTCCTATTGAGCTAGGATGTAGCTCACCCTATAGACTATACGCCGCAGTCCATTACTACTAGCACGCCGAGGCTTCAGGAGACGCCGATCCCATGAGTGGACCTTTGCGTGCTGAAGAGTTGGAGCCACCTCCAGAGGACTTCTTCTAGAGGACTCCGCTGTGCCACTTTGAGGGATTTTATAGAGAGTTTTGTACGGCTTGGTATGTCAAGCCTTGATTTTGTGAAAACTATGTATATAAGGTTTTGGATTATTCTTTTGGGACGAACCATCCGTGATGATTTCTATCATCGATGGTTCGGATCGTTCTCCATTCATGTAGGGCATGAGGGTAGAACTCCTTTTTGGAAAGTAAATTAATATAGATTTAAATTCCGAAATTTCATTTATAGTACTTTGATGCTTGATATACCAGTGTTCCGTGCTTAGCTAAGGGCACGGTCAAGATGATCGTGCTGATGGCACGGGTTTCGGGGTGCCAAAATCCGAGCTGTCACAGTTGGTATCAGAGCCATTTTCTTTTAGCAATTCTGACAAGGGTTCTTTCGTCAGAACATAGGGGCTTCTGCTAACGAAACTTTAGTTTCAAATGCAGCCGCAAATGTCAGCTAGAGGGAGAGGCCGACCAAGGGGAGGCCATCAAAGGAGTTTGCGTAGTGGAGATGATTTCATCTCTCCTACCAATAGAGTGCCTTTAAGAGGCCGAGGCCCAGGAGAGTAGACAGCATGAGGAAGAGGATCGAGATCAGCAGGATCAAGATCTAAGAGAGCAAGAAAGATTGAGAGAAAGACAAGAAGATAGGGAGGAGCGACAAAGGATGATGCACACTATGGAGACTATGGCAGCTGCCATGGCACAACAAGCCGCATCCTTTGCAGCTCATGCGTCAAGAGAACAGCAGCCACCTACACCACCTGTAGGACCTGCGTTGCCTGTGCCCTCATCATTTACAGAGTTTAGGAGGATGAGACCTCCTTCATTTTCTGGGCAGGCAGACACGATGGCCGCTGAGAATTGGCTGATGGAAATGGAGAAAGTCTTTAGCGTGCTAACTTGCACGGAAGATGAGAGTGTAAGATGGGCAGCTTACATGTTGGATGGGGAGGCTGGGCCTTGGTGGAAGTCCGTGATACGGACTCGGGCTCAGGAGACTCCAGAGTTGCCTTGGACTTGGGAGGAGTTTGTTGAGGAGTTCAACAATATTTTCCGAAGTGGTGAGGAAACCAACTAGAGATACAATTTTTGCTTAGTACAAGGGAGAATGACAGTGAGAGAATACGGGGTAGAGTTTCTACGACTTGCCCGATTTGCTTCGGGTTACGTCGCTTCTGTAGTGATGAAGTCCAAGAGGTTTCAGCAAGGTTTGAAGCCTGAGGTTAGGGGAGGCGAGTCCATTTCAACTGAGGACCTATGAAGAGGTCATGAGCAAGGCGTTAGTTGTGGAAGAGGAAAATAATAACAGATATCGACAGAGGGAGCAGCAGAGAGGAGGAAATGAACAAGGAAGAACGCACTATGAACCGGTGAACAAAAAGCCGAGGTTCATGGGTAATCGAGACCATCCTCAAGGGGGTTTCAAGACCGGCAACAACAACAACAATACCAAGAGGTTTCCATTACTTGCGTCGGGGAGACCTATTCGCTATGAGAGCCCCGCCATGTTCATCGGGCGCCACTATCACTGTGGTTCTCGTACTGTTTCTTCCGCACCGCGGGAGACTAGCGCAAAGTGTGGCAAGCCTCATAGAACAGTGGACTATAGATTGGGAACTAGGGGCTGTTTCCGATGTGGCAAGGTGGGCCACTTGATCAAGGATTGCCCCGAGACAGATAAGAGAAAGACGGTTTCAGTTGCAGCACCACGACCAATTCAAGCAAGGAAACCGATCGTTTAGGGGAGAGCCTATGCAGTCACTGCTCAGGAAGCAGGGAACGTGCATGACGTCATCCAAGGTGAGATTCCTTTTAAAATTAAAGAAAATTTTCATTTCATTAAAACTTTAGATAGAGAAGGAGCATACATTAGGAATTGAATAGATTCTTTTCTCAATACAAAAGTTGTATATAAATTGAGGATGTAAATTGATGTAAATTATTGTATGTATGTATGTATACTATAGGTACTCTAAATATATATGAAAAAGGATGCTTCGTGGATATGACGCCGAAAGTGTTGATAGACCCCGGTCTACCCATTCATTCACTCCACGCTTCGCTAAGAAGATGAAGATTGTCCAGAGCGTTGGATTTCGGCCCTATCCGTGTCTATTCATTTGGAGAGTTAGTAGACACGGAGTTAGCTTACAAATCCATCATCGTAACAGTTCAAGACCTAGAAGTGCATGAATTGGAAGCAAAGTTGATACTGTTAGACATGCAAGGGTTTGATGTGATCCTTGGCATGGACTGGTTGGCGCAGCATTGTGCGACCGTCGATTGCAAGAACAAGGTAGTTATTTTCAGACCCAACACAAGAAGATCATTTCGGTTTCAAGGAGTGAGGTCGTCATCTGTGCCATTGATCTCAGCAGTAAGGGCCGAGAAAATGATCAGAAAGGGTTGCAATGGATACTTAGCTTTCTTAAAGGAGGATAAGGAAGAAAAGAACGTCATTTCTGAGATAGCAGTTGTGCGAGACTTCGCTGACGTGTTTCCAGAAGAATTGCCTGGATTACCTCCAGAAAGAGAAGTAGAATTCGCCATTGACTTAGCACCAGGAACGGAGCCTATTTCAAAAGCACCTTATAGAATGGCTCCCGCTGAGTTAAAGGAGTTGAAGGAACAACTACAAGAACTAATGGACAAGGGGTTTGTTAGACCGAGCGTGTCTCCATGGGGAGCACTGGTCTTGTTTGTCAAGAAGAAAGATGGGTCAATGCGGCTATGCATTGACTATCGACAATTGAACAAACTCACTGTGAAGAACCGCTACCCTTTGCCTAGAATTGACGATCTATTCGACCAACTGCAAGGAGCAAGGTATTTTTCCAAGATCGACCTGAGATCTGGGTATCATCAGTTGCGAGTCAAGGCTGAGGACATTCAGAAGACAGCTTTCCGGACACGGTATGGACACTATGAATTCCTTGTGATGCCGTTTGGATTAACGAATGCTCCGGCGTCGTTTATGGATCTGATGAACCGAGTGTTTAAACCACACTTGGACTCCTGCGTCGTAGTATTTGTTGATGATATACTGATATACTCCAAATCCAAGACGGAACACGAAGAACATTTGAGGATTGCTCTACAGACGCTACGTGAACACCAATTGTACGCCAAACTCAGCAAGTGTGAGTTTTGGTTGGAAGAAGTTAGCTTTTTGGGACATGTCGTCTCAAAGCATGGTGTCACGGTAGATCCAGCTAAGATAGAAGCAGTAGTTAAATGGGAGCAACCAAAGACAGTGACCGATGTCCGAAGTTTTCTGGGCTTAGCAGGCTATTATCGACATTTCGTTGAGGGGTTTTCAAAGATATCGGGACCTCTCACAAAGCTGACACGAAAAGATTCAAGGTTTGAGTGGAGTGAGACATGTGAGAAGAGTTTTCAAGAACTCAAAACGAGACTCACTTCGGCTCCAGTGTTAGCGATTCCTTCAGGCAGTGGAGGATACGCCGTGTACAGCGACGCGTCATACAATGGTCTTGGTTGTGTACTCAACCAACACAAGAAGGTGATAGCTTACGGATCAAGACAGTTGAAAGAACACGAGAAGAATTACCCGACTCATGACTTGGAACTAGGCGTATCATTTTCTAAGATTTGGAGACATTACTTGTATGGTGAGACTTTTGAAATTTTCACCGATCATAAAGCCTCCGATGTCATTTACGTAAAGAACTCAACATGAGAGTAGCAGATGGATGGAATTCCTCAAGGATTACGATTGCTCCATACAATACCATCCAGGCAAGGCAAATGTTGTAGCCGATGCATTGAGTCGAAAAGGTTCAGCTCAGTTAGCTTCTTTGATTTTGGGTATGTACCGATGGAAATTATTGGAAGACCTGGCACTCTATGATGCGAACATTGAGTCAAAGGACCTTTGGATACTTTTGGCTAACATATCAAGAAGCCCGGTGATATTTGAGCATATCCACGATCTACGATGATGAAAGATCCAAATTAACAAAGATTCAAGAAGACGTGAGTGAAGGCATCAGTCGATTTCTCATTAAAAGAAGATGGTTCTTTACTATTTAAGGGCCGTCTATGCATTCCGGACAATGTCGACCTAAGACGAACGATTCTTGATGAGGCTCATAAGTCAAATTATGCTATCCACCCTGGTAGCACCAAAATGTACCAAGATTTGAAAAAGAACTACTGGTGGAGAGGACTGAAACAAGACGTGGCCGAGTATGTGTCACGATGTTTGACTTGTCAGCAAGTGAAGGTTGATCATAGACATCCTGCGGGACTATTGCAACCTTTACCAATACCAGAATGGAAGTGGGAATCGATCTCGATGGATTTCATTGTTGGATTACCGTCGCCAAGAGAGACACAATGCCATTTGGGTCTCAGACCGATTGACCAAATCACGACTTTTGCCGCATAATACTACGATACTGGCAGAAGACTGCGAACTTATACATGAAGGAGATTGTAAGATTACATGGTATTCCAAGCAGCATAGTTTCAGATCGTGACCCACTATATACGTCCAAGTTTTGGAAGAAATTTCAAGAAGGAATGGGAACACGACTAGACTTTAGTTCAGCCTTCCATCCTCAAACTGATGGACAGACAGAGCGAGTGAACCAAGTAATAGAAGACATGCGCAGAGCATGCATGCATGATATGCAAGGATCTTTGGGATGAGTATCTACGATGCTCGAGTTCGCATATAACAGCTTTTCAAACGAGTATTGGCATGGCACCGTATGAAGCTCAGTATGGACGATGATGCAAGTCACCTCTCAATTGGGAGGAAACAGGAGAAATTTGTATTAGGACCAAAGCTACTTGAAGATAACGCCACCGTCGTCAATAATTAGAGAAAGGTTGAAGACAGACTGAGTAGATGTAAAAGTTACGCCGATATGAAGCGGACTAGTGTTGACTATAAAGTGGGCGAGCACGTGTTTGTAAAGGTGTCACCTATGAAAGGTGTAATGAGATTCGGCAAGAGAGGGAAGTTAAGTCCACGTTATGTTGGACCGTTCGAAATTTTGGGACGAGTAGGTGAAGTTGCATATCGTATTGGCTTACCACCGCTATTTGATCGAGTGCATAATGTTTTCCACATATCGATGCTCAGGAAGTACGTAAATGATCCGTCTCATGTATTAGGGAAGCAACCTATAGAGATGTGTGAAGACATGAGCATGATAGAAGAACCAGTGGAGATTTTGGATCGAAAAGAACAAGTACTGCGCACTAAAGTGATTCCCTTAGTGCTTGTCCGGTGGAGTAATCATCCAAAAGAAGAGGCTACTTGGGAACGAGAGGCCGATGTGAAGGGACAATATCCAGCCTTGTTTCCAACGACGTGAGAATTCGATGTAAACCGCAAGCGTAGTTGTGAAATCTCCACGATATTGGTGATTCAATGGAAATTTTGATCCAAATTGTTCAATGGAAATTTTTGTAAAATTTTGATTAATTGAGACATTTCGACTAGTCGAATTGACAATTCGACTAATCGAAAGTCAAAACCGACTAATCGACTGGCTATACCAGTGAACCAGAGTTCAAAAAAAAAAAGAAGAGAATAAGTTAGAAAATTTTGACTAGTCGAACTAGGGTTCGACTAATCGAATTTGGAATTTCGATTAGTCGAATTCACATTTCGACTAATCGAATTACTTAAAGAGTCTAAAAGAAATTTCTGAAAGTGGACAATTCGACTAGTCGAAATGGAAATCGACTAATCGAATTGGACATGAAGGGAAAATCGATTAGTCGAAAATTACATTCGACTAATCGAGTTATGGAGGGAGTGTAGAAGTTTAAAAAGGGGCATACGATTTCGACTAGTCGAATTAGTTTTCGACTAGTCGAAGTTCACAGTTCGACTAATCGAAACGGATTTCGACTAGTCGACTGAGTCCTTCCAGTGGGCTCCAAAGTTAGAATTTGAACCCTAAACATTTCGACTGATCGAAATTGGATTTCGACTAGTTGAAATCGAAGCCGACTAGTCGAATTAGGGAAATCGACTAATCGAATTCGGGGAGTTCCTTTAAGTATGAAATTCGACTAGTCGAACTGAGAAATTCGACTAGTCGAGCCAACCACTATATATATGTGAAAGGGGGTTTTCAAATCATTCGACTTTTGAGTTTTTGTGGGCATCCGATTCCTCTTCTTCTCCGGCGATTCAACTACCTAGGGTTACACCATTTCCGGCCATTCTCGACCGGAATTGACTTCACACACCTTCTCAAGATTGGGTAAACCCTAATCCTTGTTCTTTTCATATTTTTTTTCATATAAGAAACCCTATTTCCTTGCGTTTTAGCGAGAATGCCGCCTAAAATGCGATTATCATCGAAGAGGGCAGTTTCAAAACTGCCGGTACGGCGCAAAAACGCCGCACCACCAACCTTGTGAGGACACCCTCACCATCGACGCCGGGACACTACGTCCCTCGACCAGCCGTCTTCACATGGCGCAAGCCCTATTCCACCACCACCGTCAACTCTGAGCAACCTTGGTGGTGGGCAGCCAAGGTCTTTGAAGTCGAACACATTTTCGACAAGACCCTTTTTGACAAGGATGTGGTCCAAGGTGAGACCATTTGGGCCCTGAACTACCTCAACAACGCCGGTCTCACCTTCCTCCTCAAACCAATCCGGAAGTTCTACTATCCGCGATTGGTTAGGTTATTTTACCGGGGCCTCAAAGATGGCCCTACTGACGACGTGGTGAAGACCACGATTGAGGGTCGTGAATACCTACCTCATCACGCCGTCATGTCCAAGAAGCGATCAGTGCTACTTGGACTATATACCCGAGACCACATTACTACCACCCTTCCGAGCCGCCAATGTCGAAGATATCCTTGCCGACATGACCAAGGGGAAAAGGGATCACCTCGCTAAAGGGTTGACCTTCCACATTATATGTGGATGCTCGATTCTGTTTTTCACGCCAACCTTTACCCCATGCGCCACAGCATCGAGCGTGTCGAGTTGGTGCAACAGGCCCTCTATGCGGCCTATAGCGGCCGATGGTTTGATGTTACCATGGTCATCCTCGAAGGGATGAGGTACATCAAGGGGAAGCTCATGAAGGGCAACCTTCGAGCTAGGGATGGGATGCCCCACACGCATCATCTCTAGCATTCTAGAGGCATATTCATGTCTCACCCACAGGCGACGGACCACCGATCCGTGAAACCATTCTCCCACACCGAATGGAATAGGAGTTACAATCTCCTGAAGAAGACTTTACCACCACCGGTGGCGACTGCAATCCCACCACCACCCCCTCCACCACAGCCACAGCCACAAGTACCTGTAGATGGCGCAGTACCACCCCCAGTCGTTCCACCAGCTGCACCGCAGCCAATCGTTCCACCACCACCACCGGCAGCTACACCACCACCACCTCGTCCTACACCGTGACCCCTCTACTTCACGTGCACGCCCGGCCACCACCACCACCATTGAGGAGGCTCGCCCGCCGAGGCAGAATGGAGCGAATAACGAGAGGATGAGCAGGAGGATTGATTTCCTCATGTTTCACACCCTCAAGTATATCTACCCTCACACCTACCAGACATCTTGGCTGGGAAGAAGAATGAATGGACCATGGCACCACGCCTTTCATCGTGGTCCGGTCTTTGGACGCGATTACATGATGCCGGTGCTTCTACCTCCGCACCCCACCACGACCCACCACGTACCACCATCTACTTCCACTCCCATTCCACCTCTGCGCATTTGAGATTCCACCGCAAGCAGAGACTTCTCATCCTTCTAGCCACCACCATCCGCCACCGTGGCAGATCACTCCCGTCAGGCAGCTGCTCGACGGACCCACCAGTGGGGCGGCTGACTACCATAGTTTTGTTTTGTTTTTGTGCATTGTACATCTTTTTGTATAGGGGTGAACCATTTTTGTTTTCTGTTGTGGTCCCCATTTCAGTAACTATTGTAACTTTTGAAAATTTTTTAATATATAATTTTTGTTATTGTTATATATGGTTCATTGATTGCCTATGTCCATGTACTTGCGTGTGTGCTAAGTGATAGACCACCTCACCTCCGAGTGTGCGGGGGGGGGGGGGGAGTGCAGACCACCACACCTTTGGGTGATTTTCGAGGACGAAAATTCCCAAGGTGGGGAGGATGTAATAACCCGAAAAATCACGTCAAACGAGGACCTCGGGATTCGTGCCCGATTGGTCTTAGGTTTGACCATGAGATAGTTCATTGATGAACTTATGGTGAGATGAGCGGATGTGATGTGTGAACCAGTGTAGAAGAGTGGAGAAATAGAGGAGTGTGTAGAGTAACATACACCGAGGAGTGTGTATGTGCTCCACACCGAGAAAAGAGATAAGATAAAAAGGGTTGAAAACCCTAAATTTCATATTTTGGTGGTTGAGAGGAGTAAAGAAGAGAGAGAGAGAGGAAGAGAGAAGTAAAGGAGCTAGTGAGAAGTTATTGCAAGTTGTTGGAAGGGGATTTCTTGCGATCAAAGCGCCGGATTCGAGGGGAAGATCTGATGGAACAAAATGAAACCACAACCTTCCAACCCTACATTTAAATCAAATTGAGGTTGATTTAAGGTGAGATTCTTGTAAATAAATGGTGTAGATTTATAAAATAAATTGTGGTTAAAATGGGTGGAAATTGTAGGAATATTGCTTAGAAAATAACTGAGAAAAGATTGGGGAAGAACAAGAAAGAATTTGAATCTGGGGATTTCGACTAATCGAAATTGGGATTCGATTAATCGAAATTCCCCAGGAAGTTGAAAAGTCAGATGACCACGAATTCGACTAATCGAATTTAATTTCGATTAGTCGACTTTGAATTTCGACTAGTCGAGTTGGGTGTCGACTAGTCGACTGAGAGCCTCCAGTGAGGAGTAAAAATGGGTTAAGGGAAATCGACCAGTCGAAATTGGATTTCGACTAGTCGAGTAGGGATTTCGACTAATCGAATTGGACTCGATTAGTCGATTTTGTATGATCAAATATTTAAGTGAAAATCGGACAGTTAGAACAGGGGATTTCGACTAATCGATTTTGAGAATCGATAAATCGAAATTAGACCTCGACTCATCGATTTTGAGAATCGACTAGTCGAGTTGGATTTCGACTATTCGAACCAGGAACTCGACTAGTCGACTGACTTAGTTTTTGTTGACTTTTGATTCTTACTTCAAGACTCTAGGGGGGTCTTGAGACTTATTCATTACATCTTTTGTGACGTTTCGAGTATGTTTAATGGTATCATAGGTGATACGTATGAAAGTGGGCACAAGGAGCCGAGTGGGACCTTGATACATTGAATCGATAGAGACCTAAGGTAGGGAACACCTTGAACATGTACCTTATTTTACAAGAGCATGTATGTAGTGATATAAATTTCCATTCAAATATTTTTACTGCTTAAAGAATTGTGAAAAGTGTGTGTGTGTGATATTCATAAGAGTAAACTAATGAGCCATCCCGAGGATGAAGAAGTAGAGAGATAAGAGCAGCAGGTGTGATGCAAGTAAAGGGATACGTCGCAGGGATGTGCCGAAGGATTGAAGCATGTTTGATAGGGCGTAGCTGATATAAGATAGCGCACTTACACGGTGAATAACTATATGTAAGGCACCGATATTTTTGTTATTTGAGGTTTGATAGGTTACCCCACACCGGCGTGGCGGGATATCCACGACGACACGGCGGGATATCCGTGACCGTCGTGCCGCGAAATAGGCCGATGAGGCTTATCCAGTACATAGTAAGCACAGATTGAGACAAGTGAAACCCGCCACCAATCCTCGGGAAAGGGCTTGGGTACTATATGGTATTCCTGTGAATACATTAAACTCTATATAGATGACGATGAAGGGTATCTCATCGGGGCTCGATGCTATATTGCTCGGGGATTACTTAAGTTGAAAGTTTAAGTTCTGCTTTAGGCCTTCTCAGCATCATTCATGAGTAAATGAAAATATAAGTAATCAACAGTAAAAAGAAATGCTTTTTAACTGTTTTATCAATAATTGCATAGACACATCATGCATGGCATATCATGGAATATATGTGAGTCATAATTTATATGTTCAACAGTGTTTGTTCCCTATTGAGCTAGGATGTAGCTCACCCTATAGACTATACGTCACAGGTCCATTACTAGCAGCGGCCGAGGCTTCAGAAAGCGATCTCTGGCGAAGTCGGACCTTATGCGTGAAGAGTTGGAGCCACCTCGGAGGACTTCTTCTAGAGGACTCATTTGTGCCACTTTGAGGGATTTTTACAGAGAGTTTTGTACGACTTGGTTTGTCAAGCCTTGTTCGTGCGAAAACCATGTATATAAGGTTTTGGATTATTCTTTTGGGACGAACCATCCGTGATGATTTCTATCATCGATGGTTCGGATCGGTTCTCCATTCATGTAGGGGCATGAGGGTAGAACTGTCTTTTGGAAAGTAAATTAATATAGATTTAAATTCCGAAATTTCATTTATAGTACTTTGATGCTTGATATACCAGTGTTCCGTGCTTAGCTAAGGGCACGGTCAAGATGATCGTGCTGATGGCACGGGTTTCGGGGTGCCAAAATCCGGGCTGTCACAGAATGTTTTAAATAGTAGGAAGAATGTTGGCTGAATATTTCTTTTTATGAGATTAAGGTAAAATAAAGGAAGGAAGCATGTTCTCGATCCGATCGAGGAACAAAATCATCGTTCCTCGCTCGAGCGGTCTAAAAGGCTCACTCGAGCGAGGATGAACAGAGGAAAATATAACTCTGGGCTCGCTCGAGCGGTCCCCAAAACTAAAGGGAAGCTCGCTCGAGCGAGGGTCCACAATAATAATTCAAAAGCTCGATTTAACCGCTCGAGCGACCTCGATTTAACCGCTCGAGCGAGGTCAAGAGACCGCTCGAGCGAGGTCAAGTGACCGCTCGAGCGAGGATAAGTGGCCGCGCGAGCGAGGTCTGGTGACCACTCAGATCTTGTTTTTCGAATATAAGAAACTTGGGGGTCATACACCCCAATGACTTTAGATTGTTCTAAACCTATTTTTGAAATGTAGGTTTGATACATTATAACCCTCTACGAGCAGGCGTGCCTTGAGATTCGTCGAGGTAGGGAATATTCTTGAAACATGTGCATTATCCCGTGAACTCATATGCATAGTATAATCTATTTAAATAGTCACATATTTCATGAACCCTCATGATAAGGGTGTGTGTGTGTGTTACAACTGAAAATCTTGAGGTCCCCAGGGGACGAAAAATCATGTAGTTCAATCAAAGAAGGGTGCAACAGAAGTATGGGGCATCTCAGGGATGCAGATGAAAACTAACAGAGAAACGAAGGTAATGTGATAAGGCCTAATGTAATATAATTAGCACAATCACGGTGAATAACTATATGTAAAGTACATTGATATTTTTATTATTTAAGGTTGATTAGAATACCCCACCGACGTGGCGAGATACCCACGACTGACTCGGCAGGATATCCGTGACCGGTACGACGGCCAATCCGTACATTTATAACACATCCCAGGGATGTAGATTGAGAATAGACCCCGCCACCTATGAGAAAGGGGCTCGGGTAGTATTCCCAGGGAATACATATAACAACTGTCTAGTTAGACGACGATGGCGGGTATTCCATCGGGGCTCGATGCTATATTGCTCGAGGATTACTTAAGTTAAGATTTAAGTGATTAGGCCAAATTCACAACTAAACTAATAAGGAGATTAAACAAAACTATGCTAAGTAACGACCAAAATCATTGGGTTATTTCCTGTTATTCAATTTGTTGTCCATAAGTGATTACTTTATAATTCTATGCTTGTCAAATTATTGACATATGTGGGAAGGTTGATCTATATGTTCTTTTTGTTTTCCCTATTGAGCTAGGATGTAGCTCACCCCCTTAGACTATACGTCGCAGGTCCGGGACTAGCGGCAACAAAGACTTCGGAAGAAGCTGATCCAAGGGCTTCGATTTTTGTGCCCACAGAAGAGTCAGAACCTCCTCCTGAGGAATTCTTCTAGGAGACCCGCTGCATACCTTGAGAGTGAGTTGAGAGAGTACTATATATGGCTTGGTATATCAAGCCTTTTTAGTTCGAATGTTTTAATTACCATTCCTTGACAGAACGCCTAGGATGAACTGTTATTACTAAACATTTGGGTAAGTTCTTATGCCCATGAGTTGGCATGGGACAAGGACTGCCTTGCGACACCTTGATTATTTTGTTGAGTTTTTTTGTGTAGCTAGGAGTGCTTCAATTACAGTTTTGGATTGTATATACCAGTGTTTCGTAAGGAACATCGGGGCACGGCCTCGAAGGCCGTGCTGATGGCACGGATTTTGGGGTTATGAAATTCGGGCTGTCACAGTTGGTATCAGAGCCTTTTTCTTTCCAGGTTCTGACTATGATATCGTCAGAATATAGGGACTTCTGCTAACGAGATTATGGATTCTCATGCAGACCGTTATGTTTCCTAGAGGGAGAGGCCGACCCAGGGGTGGTCGTGATAGGAATTTGGCAGTAGAGATGGGTTAGTCTCACCTACAAACAGAGTGCCATTGGGAAGCAGGAGATTCACGAGAAGCGGTGGCGAGGAGGAAACCAAAATCAAGCGGAGAGTAAGATCTAGATAGACAGGATCGAGATCGAGAGGAACAAGATAGGGTGAGAGAGAGGAGTGAAGAAAGAGAAGGTCGTCAGAGGATGATACACACAATGGAGACCATGGCAACTGCCATGGCACAGCAAGCAGCGTCCTTGGCAGCGCATACAGTACCAGAACCACAACGAACACCTACCCCTCCGAGGAATTACACCTTCGATGGCTTATTTATCGAAGTTCGTAAGAATGAGACCTCCAAACTTTTCAGACAAGCGATACAATGGCGCGAAAAAAAACTGGTTGGAAATGGAAAGGTGTTTAAGCGTCTTGACATGCGGAGGATGAGGAGCATCCGTTAGGGCGGCATATATGTTAGATGGAAGCTGGACCTTGGTGGAAATCGTTTATGACGAGAGCACAAGAAACTCGGATGTCTTGAACCCGTGGACTTGGGGCGGGTGTAATTTGTAGAAGAATTCAATAAACAATATTTTCCTGCAGTTGTGAGAAATCAGATGGAGACCCAATTTTTACAACTAGCGCAGGGAAGAATGACCGTGAGAGAGTATGGAGTGGAATTCATGAGACTGGCTCGCTTCGCCCCAGACTACGTAATTTCAGACGTGATGAAAGCGAGGAGATCGTTTCGATTTCAAGGGGAGAGATCGACTCAGGTACCACTCATATCTGCAGTCAGAGCAGAACGTTTAATCAGAAAGGGGTGTAGTGGTTATTTGGCATTTTTGAAAGGAGATAAAGAAGAAAAGAATATTATCTCCGAGATAGCAGTGGTGCGAGAATTCCCAGATGTATTCCCAGAAGAATTGCCAGGAATACCTCCAGAAAGAGAAGTAGAATTTGCGATCGACTTAGCACCAGGAACGGAACCTGTTTCAAAGGCACCTTATAGGATGGCCCCTGCAGTGTTGAAAGAGTTGAAAGAACAATTGCAAGAGCTCATGGACAAAGGGTTCATAAGACCAAGCGTGTCTCCATGGGGAGCACCAGTTCTATTCGTGAAAAAGAAAGATGGGTCGATGCGGTTGTGCATCGACTACCGCCAATTGAACAAAGTCACGGTGAAGAATCGATATCCGTTGCCAAGAATAGATGACTTATTTGACCAATTGCAGGGAGCAAAACATTTTTCCAAGATCGACCTAAGATCTGGTTACCATCAGTTAAGAGTCAGGGCCGAGGACATTCAGAAAATGGCTTTTAGAACACGGTATGGACACTATGAATTTTTAGTGATGCCATTGATTGTGAATGCACCGGCGTCGTTTATGGACTTGATGAATCGAGTGTTTAAACCATACCTAGACTCCTGCGTGGTAGTGTTTGTTGATGACATCCTAATCTACTCAAAATCGAAAAAGGAGCATGAAGAACACTTACGAGTCACTCTACGAACTTTGCGTGAATACCAATTGTACGCCAAACTCAGCAAATGTGCGTTTTGGCTAGAAGAGGTTAGCTTTTTGGGACATGTCGTCTCCAAGCATGGTGTCACTGTAGATCCCGCTAAGATCGAGGCAGTAGTAAACTGGGAACAACCAAAAACCGTGACAGACATCCGAAGTTTCCTCGGACTGGCAGGTTATTATTGACGCTTCGTAGAAGGGTTTTCAAAAATATCAGGACCTCTTACGAGGCTTACAAGAAAGGACTCAAGATTTGAGTGGAGTGAGGCGTGTGAGAAGAGTTTTCAAGAACTCAAGAAGAGACTCACCTCAGCTCCAGTGTTAGCCATTCCATCAGGCAGTGGAGGATTCGCAGTTTATAGTGATGCTTCGTATAACGGGTTGGGTTGTGTGCTAAATCAATATAAAAAGGTAATAGCTTACGGCTCCAGACAGTTGAAAGAGCATGAAAAGAACTACCCAACACACGATCTGGAACTAGCAGCAGTCATATTCGCATTAAAGATATGGCGACATTATTTATACGGAGAAACATTTGAAATTTTCACTGACCATAAGAGCCTCAGATACCTGTTTACACAGAAGGAACTGAATATGAGGCAGCGTAGGTGGATGGAATTCCTCAAAGATTACGACTGTTCCATACAGTACCATCCAGGCAAAGCTAACGTAGTGGCCGACGCCTTGAGTCGGAAAAGTTCGGCCCAGCTGGCTAGTCTAATTTCGGGTATACATCGATGGAAGTTGTTGGAGGATCTAGCGTTATGTGGCGCAGACATACAACCACAAGCCACAGGAGCCTTCTTAGCCAACATATCAGTGAAACCAGTGATATTCGAACACATACGAGAACTACAGATGAAAGACCCGATTCTAACAAGGATACATCAAAATGTAACCGAAGGTACTACATCTGAGTTTTCAATCAAGGAAGACGGTTCCTTAATATTCAAGGGGCGACTTTGCATTCCGGACAATGCCGAATTATGGCGAACGATTCTTGATGAATCTCACAGGTCAAGCTATGCGATCCACCCGGGAAGCACAAAGATGTATCAGGATCTGAAAAGAAATTACTGGGGGAGAGGTTTAAAACAAGATGTGGCAGAGTACGTGTCACGATGTTTGACGTGCCAACAAGTGAAAATCGATCATAGACACCCCGCAGGCCTATTACAGCCCTTACCCATACCGGAATGGAAGTGGGAATCTATCTCAATGGATTTCATAGTCGGTCTACCGCGAACTGCAAGGAGGCATAACGCCATTTGGGTGGTAGTCGATCGGTTGACTAAGTCGGCACACTTCTTGCCGTACAATACGATGTACACGACGGGAAGATTAGCAGAACTATATATGAAAGAGATCGTCCGGTTACATGGGATTCCAAGTAGCATTGTTTCAGACCGGGACCCATTATATACATCAAAGTTTTGGAGAAAATTCCAAGAAGGAATGGGAACTAGGTTAGATTTTAGTACGGCGTTTCACCCACAAACAAACGGACAGATTGAGAGGGTCAACCAAGTCATTGAAGACATGCTTAGGGCATGTATGTTAGAATTGCAAGGATCATGGGATCAACATCTACCATTGATTGAGTTCGTTTATAATAATAGTTTTCAGACGAGCATCAGAATGGCACCGTATGAAGCCTTGTACGAAAGACGATGTAAGTCGCCAATCAATTGGGAGGAAATTGGCGAGAAATTTGTTTTGGGACCCGAGCTACTTGAAGATAACGCTGCTATTGTTCGCATGATCAGGGAAAGACTAAAGGCGGCTCAAAGCAGACAGAAAAGCTATGCTGACATCAAGCGGACTAGTGTAGACTTAAAGTGGGTGAACATGTGTTCGTGAAAGTATCACCGATGAAGAGAGTGATGAGATTTGGGAAGAGAGTGAAACTAAGTCCCCGCTATCTTGGACCATTTGAAGTTTTGGGTCGAGTGGGAGAAGTAGCCTACCGCATTGGTTTGCCACCATTGTTTGATCAGGTACACAATGTATTCCACGTGTCAAAGCTCAGGAAATATATGAATGACCCTAATCACGTGCTGAGCGGCCAATCGTTCGAAATGCATGAAGATATGACCATGATTGAAGAGCCGGTAGAAATTATAGATCGAAAGGAATAGGTGTTGCCAACAAAAGTTATTCCCTTAGTGCTTGTCCGATGGAAGAACCATCCGATCGAAGAGGCAACATGGGAACGTGAGGCGGATGTTAGAGAACAATATCCCAAATTGTTGGAAATTGCCAACTGAATGGTTTTATTCTTTTGAGAATATGTGATTTCGGGTACTATGAAGGCTATGTATATTTTCCTTTTAAAGATATGTTGACTCCAAACAAGGATTGAACCACGTTGTCGTTGAAATCTTATTTTAATGGAACTAGTGATGAGAATTGAAACCGAAAACGAGCAAGGGTACCGGAGAAATGTTTCTGGTCTCGCTCGAGCGACCACTTATGTTCGCTCGAGCGAACTACATAAAATCACATTTCCTCTCGCTCAAGCGATAACTATTCCTCGCTCGAGCGAGGCATTTTGACCGCCGGCGGCTTTATAACCGCCGGCTATAATATATAATAAAACTATTTCTGTTCTCGCTCGAGCGAGAACTAATGACCGCTCGAGCGAGGCGAAACTATATATATGGCGGAGGCCAAAGCGCCTGTTCATCTTCAAGCGAAAGGGAGAAGGGTCGAGCAAGGGGTTAGGGCAAGCGATTCCCAATATTTTTCTGTCCGATTCCTGCCGGATTTGAACAATCCGATCCGTTAAGACGACTCTCCTAGGTAAAATCTACCTATTTCTGAAATCTTTCCTTCCTTTTTAAACCTTGCTTATACTAAATGGCCTCGAGCCCAAACCCCCAACCTAAGAAACGGATGGCGATTCGGTCGCCATCGGCGTGCAACAAAGCGCCACAAACCTCACAACCATCATCAAACCCGCCCTCCACTCCAATCACACTGGATGATTGGTGGGGAGCAAAGACTTTTGAAGCCGAATGGGAAATACATCCCTCATGTTTCGGGGATCCGACGTCCACCCAGTGGACATCGGACTTTCTCACTAACAACCATCTCAAGACCCTGCTTGCGCCGTTCGGGGATCGGTATTACCCGAGGCTAGTGAAATTGTTTTACCAAACCCTAAACATGAACGTCGATGAGGACGCCATACTCGTTACCATCGATGGTAATGAGCTAATTTTCAGATGTGCTGACATTTCCTCAATCACGAAATGTCCCCACATCTACACCCCTAGCCCACTCATCCTACCACCTTTTTCTGGGAACGTAGATTTCCCAACGATCATCTCCGACATCACTGGCGGCATGTCCGCCTCGGGACAATCTATTACCCGATCACAACTACCGCCGCGCATGTGGCTTTTAGATATAATCTTTAAAAAGAATCTACACCCAACCGGACATGATCAAGAACGCCGAGATGCGTTTCTGCGAGCCCTACACACCGCATTTCATAATAGGTGGATCAACGCACCTATGGTCATCATAAAAGGCATGGCGCATGCCTACAAAAGAAATGTAAGGGGTGCTGTTCCTCCACCCATCAACCGATTACCGTATGCTCGGTTGATTTCCCGACTCTTAGACTCACGGAATGGGAAGGGAGGGTTTAAGATCCGGGAGGACGAGTTGTTCCTCACTGATAACATCGTCCCCTACCTTGCCCAAGACTGGAGCCGAAACCTTAAGAGCCTGCAAACCAGCGTCAACAAGAAGAGAGACCGTCAAGTCTCCCGATCAACCACCCATCAGGCACCGGTAGAACCGACCACTCCCTCTACCTCAGTTCCACAGCCCATACCCACTACCGATACGGGCATGATGCGGGAGATCAGGTTGCATCAGAGGTTCCAGGAGGCGCTACTTATCGACCCCATGGGCCAAGCATACCCACAGTCTTACATGCAGCGCGTCGGTGCGATGAGGGATGCTATTTTTGGAGCGTCAAGCTCCGGCCCGGCTACAAGGAGTGCCACCGCGGGTACCACAGCCGTCACGGTGGACGATGAGGACGACGATGGCGAGGACGACGAGGACGAAGAGGACGACGGCGACGACTACGAGGAGGATGAGGACTAGATAGTAACGTAAATTTTGAACACATTACATGTAATATTTTGAGGCATTTGTAAGGAGGTGGGTACTTGGTAAAAATCTTTTCAAACTATCGTGACATGAATGTCACAAAGTTGTTTTTGTGAATGATAAATATATATGGAATGAGTATAGCGATAATGACACCTTTCATTTATGTGAAAATTTGTTGGCATGGCCAATGCTTGTTGCTGCAAAATGCGACAACCGTTTAATTACTGTTTTGGATATGCGAGTCGTATAGTATGTGCTATAACATCGATTTTCGAGGACGAAAATTTTATAAGTTGGGGTGATTGTCACAACCTCAGATTTTTGAGATGAGTGCACGGCATGCATTACACATAGGTATATGTGTTTCACAAGGATACCAAAATGAACCAAAGACACTAAGTGTGTACGTGGGAAACACACTAGTATATCCCTAACTTATAGATATAAAAGTGAAAGAGAGAGAGAGGAACCCTTACGTAATTCTATTCTAACCTAAATAGAGAGAAGGAGAATATAGAGAGAAAGAAGAGAAGAGCCTAGTAGAGAACTAGGGTTCGTTGGGACTCAAGTCAGCAAAGGAGAAGAGACTGGAGGAAGAACCTTGGAGGCCTGTTAGCCTAGTAGATTTTCGAATCGTAAATCGAACTTGTGCATGACTCATCGTCAGAGGTACGTTAAAGACATGATAGATGCCTAGGAATGTTTTAAATAGTAGGAAGAATGTTGGCTGAATGTTTCTTTTTATGAGATTAAGGTAAAATGAAGGAAGGAAGCATGTTCTCTATCCGATCGAGGAACAAAATCATCGTTCCTCGCTCGAGCGGTCTAAAAGGCTCGCTCGAGCGAGGATGAACAGAGGAAAATATAACTCTGGGCTCGCTCGAGCGGTCCCCAAAACTAAAGGGAAGCTCGCTCGAGCGAGGGTCCACAATAATAATTCGAAAGCTCGATTTAACCGCTCGAGCGACCTCGATTTAACCGCTCGAGCGAGGTCAAGAGACCGCTCGAGCGAGGTCAAGTGACCGCTCGAGCGAGGATAAGTGGCCGTGCGAGCGAGGTCTGGTGACCACTCAGATCTTGTTTTTCGAATATAAGAAACTTGGGGGTCATACACCCCAATGACTTTAGATTGTTCTAAACCTATTTTTGAAATGTAGGTTTGATGCATTATAACCCTCTACGAGCAGGCGTGCCTTGAGATTCGTCGAGGTAGGGAATATTCTTGAAACATGTGCATTATCCCGTGAACTCATATGCATAGTATAATCTATTTAAATAGTCACATATTTCATGAACCCTCATGATAAGGGTGTGTGTGTGTGTTACAACTGAAAATCTTGAGGTCCCCAGGGGACGAAAAATCATGTAGTTCAATCAAAGAAGGGTGCAACAGAAGTATGGGGCATCCCAAGGATGCAGATGAAAACTAACAGAGAAATGAAGGTAATGTGATAAGGACTAATGTAATATAATTAGCACAATCACGGTGAATAACTATATGTAAAGCACATTGATATTTTTATTATTTAAGGTTGATTAGAATACCCCACCGACGTGGCGGGATACTCACGACTGACTCGGCAGGATATCCGTGACCGGTACGGCGGCCAATCCGTACATTTATAACACATCCCAGGGATGTAGATTGAGAATAGACCCCGCCACCTATGAGAAAGGGGCTCGGGTAGTATTCCCAGGGAATACATATAACAACTGTCTAGTTAGACGACGATGGCGGGTATTCCATCGGGGCTCGATGCTATATTTCTTGAGGATTACTTAAGTTAAGATTTAAGTGATTAGGCCAAATTCACAACTAAACTAATAAGGAGATTAAACAAAACCATGCTAAGTAACGACCAAAATTATTGGGTTATTTCCTGTTATTCAATTTATTGTCCATAAGTGATTACTTTATAATTCTATGCTTGTCAAATTACTGACATATGTGGGAAGGTTGATCTATATGTTCCTTTTGTTTTCCCTACTGAGCTAGGATGTAGCTCACCCCCTTAGACTATACGTCGCAGGTCCGGGACTAGCGGCAGCAAAGACTTCGGAAGAAGCTGATCCAAGGGCTTCGGTTTTTGTGCCCACAGAAGAGTCAGAACCTCCTCCTGAGGAATTCTTCTAGGAGACCCGCTGCATACCTTGAGAGTGAGTTGAGAGAGTACTATGTATGGCTTGGTATATCAAGCCTCTTTAGTTCGAATGTTTTAATTACCATTCCTTGACAGAACGCCTAGGATGAACTGTTATTACTAAACATTTGGGTAAGTTCTTATGCCCATGAGTTGGCATGGGACAAGGACTGCCTTGCGACACCTTGATTATTTTGTTGAGTTTTTTTGTGTAGCTAGGAGTGCTTCAATTACAATTTTGGATTGTATATACCAGTGTTTCGTAAGGAACATCGGGGCACGGCCTCGAAGGCCGTGCTGATGGCACGGATTTCGGGGTTACAAAATTTGGGCTGTCACAATAATCGTGACTGACGCGGCAGGATATCCGTGACCGGTAAGGCGGCCAATCCGTACACCCTTTGCGATATGTGCTTTATGATTCCTACCGTATAACGGTAATTATGTTCGGCCAAGTGTCCAACTCTACGGGACCTTGGATTTATGTGCAAATGACTCATATGAGTGACGATGGTGGGTATTCCATCGGGGGCTTGAGGCTATAGTTCCTCATTCTAGTACTTTAAGTAAACACTTTTAACTTTTTCTTCTTTCTTATGTCGGAATAGAAATGTGAGCATGCTCATGATTCCATTAGCATTGCATATGTATGTTAAGGTTATGAAATCACCTCTCCGCATGTGTTCAAAACAACTTTGTATACATTATGCCATAAGATATGTGTTTGATGTTATGATAAGCATGTTATTAGTTTTTCCCTACTGAGCTTGGATGAAGCTCATTCTTCGACTAATGTCACAGGTTCAGGTGAAGGCGCTGAGGAGGAGGTTCCGGAGAGAGAAGACTCGGACTACTCCCCCAGCAAGGACTTGGAAGAGCCGCATCCTGAGGATTGTTTCCTTTGTGCTAGACCTGGGTAGGTCCGGCCCTGAGTTATGTATTAAATTTTATTTTGTTTTGGATAAGGAGAGAGAGATGACTTCCAAATGTTTTATTTGATTTATTTTGTTGAACCATGCTCGGTAAGGAAAGGTCCTTACCGGTGGTTCTCACCGGTTCTTTTTCCATGGGCTTTCTTATGGAATTAGAACCGTCTTTTGGGTTTCTGGGATGACTGATGGTGTTTCATTATTTTTTTATGTTACGAGTTCACAATGGTTCTACTTAGATTCCGCTGTGTATTTTTTTTGGTGACGCGATGTGATCCGTTTGGGGCTCGGCCTTAGCACCAGCCCACTGACGGCGCGGGTTGCGGGGCGCCGAAATTCGGGTTGTCACAGTCAGCATGGAAAAAACCATGAGATAAAATCTGCTCCAAATAAGACTCTATAGCATGTCAACCCAACCGGTGAAGACAACAATGCCAAGATCAAAGTTATTTCAACCATATGGGAGAAAAAGATAACTATCTTCTTGAAATTGATAAAACATAAAATTTTATACTAATGTCAAGGAATGACACAAGGTTTTATTTTCCTTTGGTGATCAACACCCAACTGATCTAAACCTCGTATCATGTTTATTTTCATCCCTGGGACATACTCCATTGTCGGAACCTACAATACAAAGTAAACTATATTTCTTAAATAAAAGATTAGATAATCAACAAGCAATTGCTAATTATTTAAACTCGAAGAATCGAGAGGATGAACCTGAGGTGTAGTATACTCCTAGTATATTGCTGGGACCTTTAAATATTCCATGTCTTTAAAGTTGCTCGCAAATAGTTCTGCATTAGCAGCTTCCTTGGTATAATCAATCTCCTGAAAATAGTTGTGATATTGTCAGATCTACCCAATATAAACTAGTAATAGCAATGAGTTACTAAGCTTCAAGTGCAGAAAGTTTAAGCAGAGAATCAAAAGTTTAAACAGGGACTATATGTAGGGGGGTGGGATGTTTATCGGTGACTGTACCTCAGTAATATCTGTCATGTCGCTTTGTCACCAATCTCAATATCAGTGACCATACTTCATTAAACATTATCATATCCCTTTTAGTCATTTTAGTTTGATCGCAAATCATAAAAGTTGTTAACTGTAATATTTGATGAGGTAAAACTTTACAATGTCCAAATTTCAAATTTTAATAATAAAACCAAGAACAAAACAAGTGAAACATTATTACAAGACAAATACACAAGCAACATACCTACTCAACATGGCCAGTCCACCAACTCATCACATATGCTAGAGTTTATAGACTATAAGCCAGCCATGCCTTACGATTTTAATATGAATCTAATTTTAATAACTTGAACCGGAATTTAAAATGAATCTAATTTTATCTTTTCAGCACCATAAATGACCCCCACAGTAATAAACATTTATAGCATATTACAGCTACAAAAGTAATGGTACTAGTACTTGACATTTCAATGTTAAGTGTAAAGGTTGTACTCACTTTGTACCAACTATTCCCTTACTAAGGGTCTACATACTATTTGACATGAACGACCTTTCGACAAAAATCTGAGTTGCTAGAGGCCACTCAAAGATGCTGCTACAAATTGGTGGTAAACTCTGAGATGAAAGATAATTGCAAATTTCTAATGGCCAGCAAAAGAAATTTTACAATGCATGGAAAAAGTCAAATTGTAAATGTGGAATACTTACAATACATATGTGATTGCGGTAGTCAAACCAATTTCGAATCAGCACACAACTGTACAAATGATATATAAACATGCATAGTATGAGTATAGCATAGCAGTTACATGTTGTGGTTTTAAATGTATTTTACTCGCAAGTGCACAAATTGGTTTGCAGATAGTGGGTGCGGATCGTTCCCACTAGGAATTGTCAGAAAATTAAGCAAAAAGAAATAACAACTAATCAGAGGAATCACCACAGATCTATCACAGTAACCACTAATTTAAGATTCTATGAATTTTGATAATGAGATAAGCACTAACAAAAACTGAGAATTTAAACAAATAATAAGAGATAAGGATTGGGATGCTGAATCCTCCCATCGTAGGTTTATCATTTATACAATACAAATCTGTGAATTGAGATATGAGATCCTCATAAGATATGAAGGAGCACTGGCCCTGAACACACATGAGTTCTAACTTGTGAATTTGAGATCACAGAGATGTGTGATTAACATCCCATGAGTGTATGATTAACACTCACACCTCGGACAATATTTAGAACCCAATCTCTAGGATAAACTTCACACTACCAATCTAAGATCACGGAGAGGTATGATTAACCCCTCATGAGTGTGTGATTAACACTCATACCTCAGATAGTAATCAGAATTTACACATAGGGTAAAGTCACACTGCTGATCTAAGACCATGGAGATGTATGATTAACATCTCATGAGTGTATGATTAACACTCACACCTCAGATAGTAGTAGAACCTAACCCTGAGATAAGTGATAATTAAGATAAAATCTTCATTGCAATGTTGAGATCATAGGGCATGATTAGCTCCTAAATTTCAGACTACAATCAGATCATATTCATGTCAACAATAATATTAGGACCCTTAAAAGAATCTAACATCTTAACCATAAATTTATATTAATATAAATGAATACCTCGGATGGGGTTCATCAGATCCCCATCCTTGATGAAACTAGCCACACATGATTGAAGTAAATAATAAAATAAAGATAAAAATTAAAAATGACATTAAAATATCGTAAGGAGCTTCAACAAAATCTACAAAAGCTTTAATCTAACCCGGTACAATCATTCTTCAAATGTAGAAATTAAACTAATCTAAGGTCTTATGCCTAGAAAGTGACTAAAACTCGAACAAAATTGGGACTGAATGCCCTCGAACACTGAAAGCAGAAAAATAAAAAAATGCAAGCGGAGAGATCCCCTTCCGAATCCTTAGATTTTTCTTTAAATATCATCCAATTCCAAAATTCAAATTCAAATTTGAAATTGGTCGATTGATCGACTTAATTGGTTGATCGATCGACCAGATTAGAGTTTGAATTTAAAATTCTTCGAACTATGTCGATGCATCGACCAACAAGGGTCAATCGATCGGCCATAGTCAAATGGTCCGGTCTCATCTGTTCTTTGCTTCACTGCTCTGGTGTCTGTCCACTTTGCATCCTTTTATACTCCTTAATGCGTTTAATGACCAATTTGACCTGAAACTCATAAAACCTTCACAAATCTGATTAGATAGCTTTCATCGAATGACTAAATATAGGTCTTTAGGAGTGAAATATCATCATATTTTACTACTCATCACACCCCAAACCTATACTTTACTGGTCCTCAAGCAAAGGAGAAGATAAACAAAATTGAAAAAATGAACTAACAACCTAAGAAAAGTAAATAATGTCACTTTCGTAGGGAGTACGATTGTATTTAACATATGCAACAAGCCTTTAAACTACTAGGTGATCCCTGGTGGAGGAGTTTTGTCTCCTGAGGGTTTTTAGCAAAGTTACCCACAAACTTCAAGATATTTTCTACAATTGATTCATGTGGAATTTGTTAATTGCTTTCGTTATGCATTTCCTCCATAAATAATACGTATGTCATGTCATTCTCATTGATAATTAGTTAAGTTGGTCCAATGCTTCAATTTGTAGATAAATTCATCATCCATCTTTAGATGTGTCACGTGTAATCATCAGCCCTATTTCTAATTATCCAAAAATTTATCCTATTTGTGAATCGTATAGATTTAGGTTTTGATTGAAACCTCACAATAGGTGTACTATAAAAATAGAAATTCTCTGATGATGGGTATATTTTCACAAACATGTAAGGGGTCAATACAAAGCAAATAAAAGGTCTCACATGACAGGAGAAACACGATGTAGTCAATGAATAAAAATAAATCTCATAAGAATAGATACTAGTATATTATAAGCATGTCATATCAAGTACCATAGGTATCACATATTCGCTCTCCACAAGGCAGTTACTAATGCAAGATCGAATCATGAAGGTCTTTTGTAGGGTTGTAATAGGGCTCAGGTAAGGTAAGAAAGAAATGGATGTTGGGATTCAAACTTTATGAGAAATTGGAAAATAAACTAACTTCTGATTTTTATATTTCTTTTCTCTGTTTTTTTTTAATCTCTCGCTCTCTCAATATTTTTCTTTCTTTTCGTTTCTCACTCATTTTTCTTCTTCTGAATTTCATTTTCTTAAAACACCTCATATTTTTCATTCTTTTTCAAAATTTTCTTTTTCTCTTTATTTATTTATTTATTTATTTTTTAGTTTTTGTCATACATTCTCATTAAACACCATAACTTGGTATCTCTCCACTTACTCTCTTTTCGTTTATTCTCATATCTCGTTCCTAAATTCTCATAAATAAGCAGGGTAAGACTGAATTTTTAGAAATGGTACATGGGTAAAGGTTAACGTGGCTTATCAGAGAATGTATAAAGAGAAACTTTTTCAATAGACTCAAAGGGGTACTAAAAGGATAAATTTACATAAGGTGATGTATTTTAAGCACAAACAAGCCAAAGATGGCCTTCAATCATATCCTCAAAAGATGGCCTATTTGTCTTGAGTAGACATACAATACGTTCTAGCACAATAATATGAATTTAATATCATGTAAAGCCACTAGTCAAAATAACATGTATGAGATTATACAAAAATAATTCGTATTCAAAGATAACTCCGAATTTATATAGACTCTTATCAAAGACGTGAAATTGGCTCTAAAGCTCACGGGTTTAATCTCCACTAAGATCATCCAGTTCACAATTTTAGATAAGTTTTCTTGATTTTAGCTTTTCGAACTGAGTCAGACGTCATAACTTCTAAAAGTGGGTTTAAATTTTCATGTTAATCTCCACATTAACTTTTCTCTCCTAATCGCAATTAAAAAAAAAATGGCACTTAATATTCTTCTGGTGAAATTGCATAATTTAATAATTCCAAATTTCACAAATCAATCATATAAAATAAATTCTTCGGAAAAATCTTCAAAGTGCTCAGTCGATCAATCAACAAAGGTTGGTCGATCAATCGACAAATTTGATTTTTTTTTTTTAAAATTGAAAATAAGAATAACACATTACCACCCCCAAACCTAAAACGAACAATGTCCTCATTGTACTAGAATTGAGGGCTACCCCCAAACCTGCAGCAAAATACTCATAGACTAAAAGGTAAAGGAGGTAACAATGCATCATTGAAACTAAAAAGAAATTTATTAAGTAAATAATGTGAATTACACTTATTGAAAAATAGAAAGTATTAAATCCTAAATCTACCTAAAAGCAGAAAATATGCAGAACTAATAAATCCTAAATACATTCTAAATTTCCTAAAACATCCGAAATTTTCTAAAACATCCTAAAAACTTTCAACTTTCTCTTTCAAACATCCGCATAAGTTCCTGACCTTGGCTTCGGTTTAGGAAAAATGAAATTCCACATCGCTTTGGTGATACTCCCTGGATTCGAGGAATCCAGAGTGACATCAAGGGGTGGCGGGGTTGATGGGTTGACCGTGCTACTGGTGGCCAGATCCTAGAGTGTAGGCGTCGGATATAGCTTTGCCCAAGTTTTAGTAGGGATTAGATCGATAATCTCTTTCGAGATTGATCTTGGAATGAATGCCACTAATGGATTGCGGCATGGGGTTGATGGTGATGGTGTTAATGATGAAGAGGAAGGGATGGGTGATGGTGATTTGGTGATTGGGGAGGGTGATGGTGTTGAATCCAGATCAATCATCTCTATATCATCTGATATGATTGGTGTGGGCTTTGCTGATTGATTGGTCCTCTTCCTCGCTGGTTCTTCCCAAATTGGAATAGACACAGGATCAAGTTCTACCAAATTAATATTAGTAAGATCCAATCGAGTCGGTGTTCCATTAGACCTTTTCCTTTTTCTTGCAATTTCTTCCATCTTCTTCATTGTTGCCCGTGTACGATTAGTTCTTCCAGCCATTGATAGAATTGAGAGGGACTTATTATGACAATTTTGGGAAAATCCTCAGGATGTTTGAAATAAATAAAGAGTTTGAAAATATCTAAAAGAGTCCTACAGAGGAAAAAGAAGAGTCCTAAAATATTAAACTGCTAAAATGAGAGATTTTGCACGGAGTTTTCTTTTTCCTTTTTTTTTTTTTTCTTTTTTTTCAAAAACTCTTTAGTCGATTGATCGACTTAAGTGGTCGATCAATCGACTATGCTAGTCAATCGTGGTTGACTTTATATACCCTTGATTAATCGACAGTGTGGGTCGATTAATCGAGTGTATATCGAACAGAGACCTCTCCCTCTGTGTTTTTTTATTATTTTATTTTTATTTTTTATATATCCGCTGAATGTCGATTAATCGGGCCATTAGGTCGATTAATCGACTATTGCAGTTTTTGCTCACAAAAAATAAGCGAACATGAAAATTCTTCATTGACTCTTTTTTTTATTTTTTTTAATAAATCCCTAAACAAACTTAAAAACAACAAAAATCCAACTCCTAAACAGACTGCAAAATTAAACATTAAAACTAATAACTAACACATACAATGTAAAAAAGAAATCCTAATTCTAATCCTAATCGTCTTCTTCTTCTTTTGCCTGCCTTACACGAGCCCTCATCTCATCATAGCCATCAGGCCACAATCGTTGGCCCAATTGATGCATGAAGGCCCGATCATAGCGGCTGCGATGAAGATTTTGATTGTTCTGTCGTTGTTGCTCATCGATCAAAGAGTTGATCTGAGCTTGCATGACCTCGAGGGGCACTCCCTCATTTCGGGCGGGTTCAAGCTCGGCAGTGGCTTCTTCTTGGCACACTCGACGGCGTTGGCGGGCAGGCTAAGCAGGAGGTTGGACGTCAATATTTCCCAACATATGCATACTTTGATTTCATTGCGTTGGCTCATAGTGATAAAATTGAAGGTTCCCAATATTATCATCAAGATAAAAAGGGAACCCAAGATAATGCAGGAGCTGCATCACCAGATGGGGGAAGTAACTAAGGGCGGCATCACCAGCCGGAGGGTTGACAATCTCATTGTGGCATCGCCACATCGAATCATGTAAAAACCACAGAATATTGAGCCATGATCATTTATAACCACCAAACAAAGACTTCACCCGAGGTCCAATTCGTTCGGACGCATGATCTCGTGGGCAAAGACTACAAGAAATGACGATGCCCCATAACAACAAGTCGCGAAGGAGAGCCGATCGTTTAGTAGCATTTCCTCGTGATGCATATACGCCATTGCACATATCATCAATCATCGGTCTTTGATTGACGTCAAGTTCTCCCCTAAGCTGATGATTCAGTGGACGCGTCGTAGGGATGTTAAAAACATCCGCGATTGTATCCGGATAAATTTATCTTTCCCAACTGTCAATGGAGACGGTGAAATGGGCATCGTCATTGGTCTCATCTGATGCATTTTCCCACTTCATATTTTGATAGAACAGGCAGACCACACGCTCCTAGACGTTGATGGCTGGTGCTGTCATTAGGAAGAGGAGATTGAGAGCAGCAATGTACGCGAGTGAAATCGCGCACTCGGGCATCGCTTGGAATATCGACAGATCGTACACATATTTTGAGGAGATGTCCTTGGTGGCAAAATGACCTTTGGGACGTTCTCGAAAAACTCCTTCTGGTCATTGAGGAAGTCGTGCTGATGCAGATGATGCCATCACAGAGAATGTTGGGGAAAGTTAGAGACGTTCGGAGAAGACTAGGAATGTTGGAGAGAATGAGGAATAGAAAGGACGTTCAGCCCTTAAATAAACACAGAGGCACCTCTTCACTCTCGGGTGCAATGCTTCACTTCGATCGATCGAGGTGTATATCTCGATCGATTGACCTTGATGTTGAAAAGACGCGACATTAAGGTGGTTCGCTTTCCAAATATTGTTGATTGATCGACCTTGGGGGTCGATTGATCGACACTGACATGTAGCGCTTCCCCAGGCGTTGGAACGGTACGTTAACAGGCATGAGTTGACTTTTGATAAAGTCAATTGATCGACCTTACATGTCGATCGATCACAAACAGCGCATGCAGAGTACGAAAAGATGTGGTAATTAATTCACCTCGAAAATGTGCGACGCATAAAGGTCGATTAATCAAATAAAAAATTTGATTGATCGATAGTAAAGACAACAACCAAAAAAGACGTGCAAATAATGTCCACAATGAATGTCGATTGATCGATAAAGGTCGATCGATCAATCGACCATTCGTCTCATTGTCAATCGATCGACATGTAATGTCGATTGATCGACCATCAATTTTTTTTTTTTTTTTTTTTGAGACACTTGGGTTGCCTCCCAAGAAGCGCTAAATTTAGTGTCGCTAGCCCGACATTCCAAAATTTTCAATTTCATCCCGATTGATCGGGATTGCTTAACATAACTTCATCAAAGTTTTCAATGATATTTTCTAAGAACGGTTTCACCCGTTGCCCATTGACTCAAAACTTACTGTCATTTCGAAGGTTATAGAGTTCAATTGCTCCATTTGAAAATATCTATTTATCTGGAATGGGCCGCTCCATTGGGTTCTAAGCTTTCCCAGAAACAGATGAAGTCTTGAGTTGTATAACAACACCTTCTGACCCACAGTGAATGATTTTCTTAAAATAAACTGATCATGGGTTCGTTTCATGCGGTCCGTGTAAGATTTTGCACAATCATATGCATCAGCTCTTACTTCTTCCAAATCTGCAATCTCTAAACTTCTCCTCTCCAGCTTTTTGTAAGCCAAAGTTCAGAGACTTGATAACCCAATAAGCTCGGTGTTCTAACTCAAGAGGTAGATGACAACTTCTACCAAAGACCATCCTCTAGGGAGACATTCCGATGGGAGCCTTGAATGCCGTTCGATAAGCCCAAAGTGCGTTGTTCAATTTTAACGACCAATCTTTTCGATTAGGCTTTATTGTTTTCTCTAAAATACGTTTTATTTTCTGATTCGAAACCTCAACTTGTCCACTGGTTTGAGGATGGTATGGTGTAGCCACTTTGTGTGTAATCCCATACTTTCTCATTAGTTGAGCAAAAACTTTGTTGCAAAAATGCTTTCCACCATCGCTAATGATAGCGCGTGGAGTACCGAATCTCAGAAATACCTCATTCTTAAGAAATTTAACAACCACTTTGTGATCGTTGGTTTTGCAGGCCATTGCTTCAACCCATTTTGAAACATAATCCACAGCAACCAGAATATATGAATTCCTAAAAGAATTTGGGAATGGGCCCATGAAATCTATTCCCCATACATCGAACACCTCAACCTCAAAAATTAGATTTAAAGGCATCATATTTCTCTTTGAAATTCTGCCTACCATTTGACAGTTATTACATGACATGCAGTGTTGGTGACAGTCTTTAAAAATTATTGGCCAATAAAATCCACATTGGAGGATCTTAGTTGCAGTCTTTCTCGAGCTAAAATGTCCTCCACAAGACAACTCATGACAGAATGAAATAATTTTTGATTACTCATGTTCTGGAATGCACCTTCTGATAATTTGGTTAGTGTAATATTTAAACAAGTAGGGATCCTAAAAAAAATAGTGCTTTGCTCGTGCCAGAAAAATAGCCTTCTCATTCTTATTCCAATGTTTAGGTATCTGATCCGTCACCAAATAATTGACTAGATCTGCATACCATGGTGAATGTTCAATAGTAAACAATTGTTCATCAGGAAAGTTTTCCAAGATCAGAACCAGATCGTCTTCAACAATAATTCGAGATAAATGGTCAGGTACCATATTTTTTGATCCATTTTTATCTTCAATTTTCAGATCAAACTCTTGCAAGAGTAAAATCCATAAGATCAAATGGGCTTTTACATCCTTCTTCGCAAAGAGGTAACGAAGAGCTGTATGATCCGTGAATACCACAACTTTTGATCCTAACAAATAAAATCAAAATTTATCTAGCATAAAGACTACAGCTAGGAGTTCCTTTTCTGTCATGGAATAATTTAATTGTGCATCATTCAGAGTACGACTTGTATCGTAAATTACATGCGAAATCTTCTCCACCCTTTGTCCCAATGTTGCTCCTACCGCATAATTAGATGTGTCACACATTATCTTAAACAGTAAATTTCAATTCAAAGATTGGATTATTGGAGCTTGAATAAGTTCAGCTTTGATTACCTCAAAAGCTTTCAGACATTTCTCATCAAAAAGGAATGGGGCGTCTTTGCCAAGTAAGTTGCAGAGAGGTTTTGCAATCTTACTGAAGTCCTTGCTAAATCGTTGGTAGAAATCGGCATGTCCAAGGAAAGACCTAATTTCCCTGACTGTTTTGGGAGGTGGTAGGTTTGTAATCAAATCTACCTTCACCTTGTCCACTTTAATGCCTTTGGATGAAATAATATGTCCAAGGACTATTCCACTTTGAACCATGAAATGACATTTTTCCCAATTCAGAACGAGGTTCTTCTCCTGACATCTTGCAAGAACAAGGGATAAATGGTTTAAACAATCACTAAAATTATCTCCATAAATAAAGAAGTCATCCATGAAAACCTCTAGGAACCTCTCCACCATATCTAAGAATATACTCAGCATACATCTTTGGAATGTAGCTGGAGTGTTGCAAAGTCCAAATGGCATCCTTCGGTAGGAGAACATTCCAAAGGGACATGTAAATGTCGTCTTCTCCTGATCTTCTGGTGCAATGACTATCTGATTGTGTCCAGAATAGCCATCGAGGAAACAATAATATCGATGCTCTACCAATCTCTCGAGCATTTGATCAATGAATGGGAGAGGAAAGTGATCTTTTCTAGTAATTGAATTCAACTTTTTGTAGTCGATACACATTCTCCAACCTGTTTGAACCTTAGTTGGTACCAACTCATTCCCCTCATTCTTCACCACAGTCACTCCAGAATTTTTAGGATCCATTCGTGTTGGACTAGCCCATTCGCTATCAGAAATAGGATATATAATCGCCGCATCTAGCAGCTTAATAACCTCATTTCTCACAACGTCTTGTATTATTAAATTCAATCTACGTTGTGGTTCTCTGGAGGGTTTAGCACTTTCCTCCAAATGGATTCGGTGCATACACATCATTGAACTAATACCCCTAATGTATTTAATAGACCATCCGATTACACTTTTGTGGTCTTGGAGTACTTCAATGAGCTGTTCCTCTTGATCCTCATTCAAGTTTGCTGAAATAATCACCGGATTAGTTTTATCTCTTCCCAAGTATGCATATTTTAAATCGGCAGGGAGAGATTTTAGTTTCAGCCTTGACTTCTCTTCTTCTCTTGATTCTTCTTAACTTTGTTCCTCCTTGGCCTTGTATTTCAGTTGCCATTCATTGTCTCCCAAGAGTGATGTTGAATCTAAGATTTCATTAACTTCATGGATCACCTGATCCACATCGAAGTTTTTACCGAAATGTGCTAGACACACCTCCAACGGGTCCTCATATTCTGATGCAAAGAATATATTTTTCACAATGCTATCAATCATGCATACTTGTGCATGTTCCTCATCTTCAATAGGTTGCCTTGTAATGGGAAAAATATTCAGCTCTACGGTCATGTTCCCGAATGACAAATTCAGTATCCCATTTCGACAATTAATTAATGCATTTGATGTTGCTAGGAAAGGTCTTCCCAGAATTATCGAAACATTAATTTTCAATTTAGGAACAGGTTCGGTATCCAAAACAATAAAGTCAACTAGAAAGTAGAAAGTGTCTACTTTAATCAAGACATCCTCAACTATTCCCCTGGGAATCTTGATTGATCTATCAACAAGTTGAAGAGTCATAGTTGTGGGTTTCAGTTCGCCCAGTTTGAATTCTTTGTAAACAGTGTATGGCAACAGATTGATACTTGCTCAAGGATCTAGAAGTGCTTGATCAATGCGATTCTTTCCTATGATGATTGAAATTGTAGGACAACCAGGGTCCTTGTATTTAATCGGAAGTCTCGCTTGCAATACTGAACTTATTTGTTTTGCCAAGAAAGCTTTCTTTGGGACATTCGTCTTCCTCTTGATTGTGACCAAGTCCTTTAAAAATTTTACATATGTCGGTACTTGCTGAATGACATCTAGGAAGGGGATATTTATCTTTAACTATTTGAATATTTCAATGATCCCTTCCTGATCGCGAATTTTATTCGGTCCCATTAGCCTTTGAGGATATAGGGATTTAGGCACAAAACTTCTTTCTCTCATTCTTTTCTTCATTCTTTTTTTCTTGTTTCTCCTCCTTTTCAACTTCCTCGTCCATATCAATTTTATCTTCAAGTTTAGACTTCTCATCTTCTTCAGGCATATCTACTTTGTTGTCAATCTGCTTTTCAAATCTCAACGTTGTGATTGCTTTGATTTGTTACTGATTTTCTTCATGCGATGAGGTTGAGGCATGCTCAATAGCCATCTGTCCTCTCAAATTCGAAATTGGTTGGCTCGAGAATGATCCCTTCTCTCTCTCGCAGAGGAGTGTCACCAATTGCCCAATTTGAGTTTTTATCCTTGATATTGAAGAAGTATTGGATTGAATGGACTTTCACATATCCTTATTCTGAGGATATTGGTTCTGAGGATGACATAGCGCAACATTTCCTTGTTGATTATTGAATCCAGGCGGTGGAAAATTTTGTATAAAATCAGGTTGACTCACGAGTTACTGTGCGGGTTGGTTCTGATATCCCAACATTGGTTGTGAGAATTGATAATTCTGGTTGGATTGCCTAAGTTGCCCATTATGACTTTAATTTTGGTGGAAATGGTTTCCACCCCCATAGTGCTGTTGTTGGAATTGCCCTTGACCAAACTGTTGTTTTGGTCCTTGAATGAAATTTTGATTTGGATAAAAATTCATCCCTTGTCCTCTAGCCTGAGATTTTTGATTTCCTTGCCTCCACAAAAATTTTTGATGATATCTCCAACTATTCAGATTGTTTTCATTGAAAACATTTCCCTGGTTTTGACCGTAAGTGTTCAATGCATTTAATTGCTTACAAGGGTCTTCTGAATAATTCTGCATTGAAGGGCAACCATCAGATGTGTGCATTGGACTTGCACAATATTAACACGGGTCTGGTTGTACATTCACAATACTCACGTTCTTCTTCAACTTAAATTTCTCAACTTGTTGAGTGATGAAATCTATTTTTTCCATAAGATCAGGTATTTCTTTTACCATATACAATCCTCCTTTCTTTGTTGAGCTTACTACTTGATCTCGATTCTTGTTTGGTTGATCTTGAGTTTTCGAGAAGTCCCATTATTGTGAATCTTCAGCCAACTTTTCTAAGAATTGATAGGATTTAGTTTCCCTTAGTCCAAGGAATCCTCCATTGTTCATTGATTCGAGCAGATGCCGATTGGCCTGATCCAATTCATTGTAAAAACATTGGACCAATCTCCATTTTGAGAATTCATGGTGCGAACACTTCAATAGAATATCCATGAACCTATCCCAAGCTTCATAGAATCTCTCATCATCTTCTTATGTAAAATAAGTGATTTCACGTCTTAAGGCATTAGTCTTGGCCATGGGAAAGAATTTTGACAAAAATTTCTTAACCATCTGATCTCAGGTGGTTATGGATCCAACTGGTAAGGAATTCAATCAGGCTTTAGCCTTATCCTTTATGGAGAAAGGAAATTAACGTAATCTCACAGATTCCTCACTGAAATTCTGATACACAGATGAACAGACTTCAACGAAGTCTTTAATGTGTTGATATGGATCTTCTCTATCCATGCCGTAAAAGATTGGAAGAATTTGAATCACATTTGTATGGATTTCAAATCAACCATCAGGTGTGGCAGGATATGTGATACAAGACAGGGTATTTGTGGTTATATGAGCAAACAACTCTCTCAGAGTTAGTTCCTCCTCATTTTCATATTGGTGCTATTCACAACTGTTTACATTCATTTCGAATTGAATTAATGTTTCACTTCTAACTTCTCGCCCTGTTTTGATCTCTTTTCGATTCGAATGACAAGTTTGCTTAATCTCAGAATTGAAAGGTTCTAAAGATTTATCTCTAGAGGACCTCATGTGCATACACAAGCTGCACAAGTTTTACTGCTTTGTGATTTTTTTGTTCGATTGATCGACGATTTAGGTCGATCGATCAAGAAAATTAAAGTTTGAAATTTGATTTTGTTTATTATTATTATTATTTTTTTTTGTATTTTTATTCCATTGATCGACTGTTTAGGTGGATCGATCGATCAAGAAACAGACTCTGATTGATCGAGGGTTTAGATCGATCGATCGAGAATTTGAATATGAAATTTGAAATATTTATTTATTTTTTTTTTTCGAATTTAGAAATTCAAAATTTTGAATTTTAAGTTTTCAAAAAAAAAATCCAAAGATTATGGAGGAAGAATTCGCGGATTTTGTGGAGTCGATTGATCGAGTGGTTTGCTCGATTGATTGATCTCAATATATATATATATATATATATATATATTGTGTTCGATTGATCGAGTGTTTAGGTCGACCGATCAAAACTCAAAAGTTTTCAAAATTTTTTGAATTATTATTATTTTTTTATAAACTAGCAAAGTTACTGATTTTGAACCTACAAAAATTTCTAAAATTAATTTTCTATTTCCTAAAAAAAATTGTTAATTTTTTACACCCAATCCCCCGACAGCGGCGCCAAAAACTTGTTGTGATTTTAAATGTATTTTACTCTTAAGTGCACGAATCGGTTTACAGATAGTGGGTGCGGAGTACGAGATCGTTCCCACGAGAAATTGTCAGAAAATTAAGCAAAAAGAAATAGCAACTAATCAGAGAAATTACCACAGATCTATCACAGTAATCACTAATTTAAGATTCTAAGAGTTTTGATAAATGAGATAAGCACTAACAAAAACTGAGAATTTAAACAAATAATAAGAGATAAGGACTGGGATGCTGAATCCTCCCATCGTAGGTTTATCATTTGTACAATACAAATCTGTGAATTGAGATATGAGATCCTCATAAGATATTTATGAAGGAGCACTGGCTCTGAACACACCTGAGTTTTAACTTGTGAATCTGAGATCACGGAGATGTGTGATTAACATCCTATGAGTATATGATTAACATTCACACATCGGACAACATTTAGAACCCAATCTCTAGGGTAAACTCCACATTACCGATCTAAGATCACGAAGAGGTATGATTAACCCCTCATGAGTGTGTGATTAACACTCATACCTCAGATAGTAATCAGAATTTACACCTAGGATAAAGTCACACTGCTGATCTAAGATCACGGAGATGTATGATTAACATCTCGTGAGTGTATGATTAACACTCACACCTCAGATAGTAGTAGAACCTAACCCTGAGATAAGTGATAATTAGGACAAAATCTTTATTGCAATGCTGAGATCATAGGGCATGATTAGCTCTTAGATTTTAGACCACAATCAGATCGTATTCATGTCAATAATAACATTAGGGCCCTTAAAAGAATCTAACATCTTAACCACAAATTTATATTAATATAAATGAATATCTCAGATGAGATTCATCAGATCCCCATCCTTAATGAAACTAGCCACACATGATTGAAATAAATAACAAAATAAAGACAGAAATTGAAAATGACATAAAAATATCGTAAAGAGCTTCAACAAAATTCATAAAAGCTTTAATCTAACCTGGTACAATCCTTCTTCAAATGCAGAAATTAAACTAATCTAAGGTCTTATGCCTAGAAAGTGACTAAAACTCGAACAAAATTGGGATTGAATGCCCTCGAACACTGAAAGCAGAAAAATAAAAAAAATGCAAGCAGAGAGATCCCCTTCCGAATCCTTAGATTTTTTTATAAATATCATCCAATTTCGGAATTCAAATTCAAAATTGAAATTGGTCGATTGATCGACTTAATTGGTCGATCGATCGACCAGATTAGAGTTTGAATTAAAAATTCTTCGAACTATGTCGATGCATCGACCAACAAGGGTCGATCGATCGACATAGTCAAATGGTCCGGTCTCATCTGTTCTTTGCTTCACTGCTCTGATGTTTGTCCACTTTGCATCCTTTTATGCTCCTTAATGTGTTTAATAACCAATTTGACCTGAAACTCATTAAACCTTCACAAAACTTATTAGATAGCTTTCATCGGATGGCTAAATGTAGGTCTTTAGGGGTGAAATATCATCATATTTTACTACTCATCATTACACAACAATAGGACTTGCAATTTAACATATATAGGACAAGCCGGTAGGTTGAGTCAAATGCTTCATGCCCAACTTGACCCATGTGAAGTTTATTATACCCGATCTTTGAAAAAGTTAAGAGAGATCAGAGATGCAAATCCCAATTGTTGGGCCAAACACCTATGACCTCAACCTTTGGCACACATGCCTGGTCACTAGGTAACACTGATCAAGTGGAGAGTACAATCTTAACTTTGAAACAAAATTCATTGTAGATTAACATCTTGAAACTATGTTTCACAGGAGGATAAATCAATCAAAGCAATGTTTCACAGGTCTTTAACTCTCTTAGATGCCTATACTAGTTTTAGATGAGCAGTAAAAATATGCCAATTATAAAAATTTTGAACCCTTCTTTGTTGAATAAAATCTTGTTGCCATCAAATGCAAGAAACAGACAATAAATTTAACCTTGCCGAAGTGTTGCGGAACCCCGACTTGGTGACTATGGTCGAAAGCTCTAGTAGAATCAATGCAGAATTGGACCATTCTCTAACAAATATTGTTCTTATATTTAAAGTTTAACAAAAGAAAAAATAAAATAAATAAACTCTAACTAAATTAACCTTTAGTTGAACAACGCTCAAAACACTTGCACAAAATCTCTATTAGGCTGCATTTGGTAACGTGGATTTGAATTTGGGGATTTCAAATTCAGAATTTGAAATATTTGAATTTGCAAATCTCTTCTTTGGATGTTTAAGCATTGCCTTAAGATTTGGCCCAATAGTTTATAGATACTTCATTTGTCTATTTTTTTTATAAAAAGAATTTATATTTCATTGGTTTCCTTCATATATTATATGTAAGTAAGGATGCAAGTTAGGTGTACCGAACCGAACTGAATCTGTTTTTTTTTATTTTCGGTTCGGTACACCATATCAAAACCGAATCGAAATATTTCGGTTTCGATACACCGAATTCCTCCAACACATAAACTGTTTCCAAACCAAAACTGAATTTTTCGGTGTTCGATTCAGTTGGTTTGGGTTTAGGGGCGGGGGGGGGGGGGGGGAATCGAAAATGGGTGCAACCAACAATGTTTTTTTTTATGAACCCAAACTGAAGGAAATCGAACTGAACACTGAAACATTTGATTTCGGTACACCGAATTCCTCCAACCCATAAACCATTCTCGAACTGAAACCAAATTTTTTGGTGTTCAACTCGGTTTGGGTTCAAAAAAAAAAATCGAAATGGGTGCAACCAACAATTTTTTTTCCCGAACCCAAATCGAACCGAACACCAAAAAATTCGGTTTCGGTACATCAAATTCCTCCAACACATTAACCGTTACCGAACCAAAACCGAATTTTTCGGTGTTCGGTTTGGTTTGGGTTCAGGAAAAAAATATATTGAAAATGAGTGCAACCAACAATTTCCTGGTTGCACCTAGGGTGCACTATGTAAAGATGGGCTGCAATGGAAAAAAACCGGCCGTTGCAGCCCAACGACGACTGCAATGGCTAGAAACTAAGCTTGGGTAGCCGGTCCATTTACTACCCAACAAGATCGATCAAGCTTAAAAATACTTTGCTCAAGCGAGTCGAGTATACGGTTGAACCATACTTATAATAACACTGAGTAACAACTTTTTATTCACTAAACATAGCCAATTATATACTGGTGTAAGATTTGGATTTTCAAATAACGCCTAGGAGGTGTTATTTACAAATCCACCTTTTTACAGTACATACATGGATTTTAAATTCCGGTGGATTTACCAAATCCAAATCCAAACACAAAAATGTGGAGCCAAACGGTGAATTTAGATTTAGGAGATCCAAATCCAAATCCACGTTCCCAAACGCTGCCTTAGAAAATTAGCAAACACCTGTAATGCAAGACATAAATCCTCCATAAAATTTTATAAGTTCAACATACCTATTTTTCGAAACAACGCATTACAGCATCAAGATCATCAATAAAGAAAATCGATCCAAATGGTGATGATGCCAATAGCGATTAATGGCTAACAAGGAAGATATTGATGGCCATATCACAAGGATATCACCTACAAAGAGAAACACATTAATCGTAACTCAGTGACATCGGAGATGAAGAACTCTTGATAAAATAAAATTATGAATATAAACTTTTTATTTGAAAAAAACACATAGAATCATATCTGTTATGGCTACTCTACTCCACACACATATATGTATGGTAGAGATGGACTAAGTACCATCCTTTATATTTTGATTGAGTGTGCTCATAAGTGATTCAGAGATTGTTGACTTTGTGTCTTGTAGGGTTGCTTGTGTAGAAACTCTTGAATCTATTGATGGACTGAGTACCATCCTTTATCATTATGATGGAACTATAGGAGACAAGATTACACATTCAAAGAGAACTAACTGCACAACTAATAAGCATAAAATAAATGCTAGCCCATGATTGCTGCTAGCAAACTGTTCTAGTTCATACAAAATTAGAATCACATCATACACATCCTCTAATTGCAACTAAAATTATATTTATTTATTTTTAAAAAAATCAATCAAACTTCAAAAAGAAAAGGAAGTAAAAGTAATGTTTAGAAGATACCGTCCACACTGTTTGGCCTCCTCTCGTAGAATCAAACTTGGCAACAAATGATCGAGATGTGAATGAATTCAGATTTGATGAAGTGAAATCAATAGAAAACCCTAAATTTATAACAGGTACAAAAAATTAAAGTTCCATGGGATCTCATTTTCTCTTCTGATCAAGATGATAAGAAAATAAAATGGGAGATAAATCGATAGATCCATTCCCCAATAATAAAAATAAGAGAAAACAAATCAAAACTAAAAAAAAATAGAGAAAAAGTCTAGAATTGAGATCAAATAGTTACAGATCTGTACCTTGTTGATGTGTAATGGACAAAAAAATGGCATAGGTGTGCTCAAATCGTAGCAGATTTGAACCTTGTTAAAGTTTAAAATTGCAGGCAGAAGATGATCGAGAATCCTAGATCCACTCACCATACAACAAAAGCCCCTAATTCCATGACACTCGAGTCATAGAAGAAAATATCTTTGAATTGAAGCTAACTACATCACTACATGAAATTAGAAAAAATTAGCTCCTTTTTTTGAGAGATCACAGAGATTTAATCTACACGACCATAAAAACGAGATTCCAAACAGTAGAGAAAAAAATTGAATAAAAATCGAAGCTTAAACTGAGAATAATACAATTGATCCACAGAAAGACACTGGTTTCAATCAAAATTATGTTCATACTATGTGATTGAGAGCTTCAGGTCGATCAAAATCACTAGAAATCTCGAAAATTACCTCACAGACAGCGAAATTATGTTCATACAGAGGGATTTGAGAGTTTGACGCCAATCAAAATCACTCTAAATTCGAAAATTACCTAATCAATGTATCCACGCGAACAAAAAAAAAATCAAATGAAGTGATTCCAGAGATCCACACGGACACACCGATTAAATCGAGATCTGGAACAAAACCAAGCCGAATTCAAGCTTTAATCAAGACGAAAACGAAGAATACAAATAGAACACTAGTTTCAAACGAAATTAGGGTTAGGAAGAGCGATTGAGAGCTCGATAGAGATCTCGAGAGAAAATTTGGGAGAACGATTAGGGTTTCATGATTTCAAAGACCGAGAGAAAGAAGGAGAAAGAGTTTCGCTTGATTTTCCCTCTCGGAGATCAGAGAGAATGAGATTGGGTTGTAACCTCTGGACGAGTTGCATACATGCAGCTAGATTTGTCAACGTTGCCTATATATATGGTCTGGCTGAGTTAAGTTATTTGCAGCCGTCAAAAAAATATAAAGACCGACCAAACTAGATCTCTTAGAGACGGCTTCAGTTGTCTCCATTGGTGTTATTGAGACTTTTTGAGACGGTTTTTCACGTGGTCTCTAAAGTTCCCACCTACTTATACATAAAGTAAATCTTACAGAGACCGTCATGATTATATCTTATATGTTATTTTGTATAGGAAGACGGCTATAGCCGTCTCTAATAAAAAGATTTGAGACAGCTTTTGAAGTGGTCGTCTCTAATTAATGGTAATTGGAGACGGCTTCAAAAAGCCGTCTCCAATAACGGTCTCCAAAAGCCCTTTTTTTTTGTAGTGTCAAGACCTTGAAGTGTTGCATTCAAGGGATGATAAAAATCTCTTGACTAATGGTGCTTCATATGTGATCATGTCTCTAACTTGGCAATGAGCCAACGGCTCATTGTACGCTCATCTTAGACAATTAGCTGTTGTCTTCCCAGCTGTGCAGCCACATGGTTCTTGAGATGTGCAGGAATTTTCATTGTGATTAGAGTCTATTTTTCTCGCTTTTCATCTGAGTTTCCTATGCCACCTAAGTATCTATACAATTTTCTTTGGAAAGTGTGTTTTTGTTTGGGGACTTTCTATGTATTACTCGGGCCCTCTAAGGCACTAAAATAGCTTTTATATCAATACAATTATAAATAATCTTTGACAAAAAAAAAAAAAAAAAACGTTGGCTAGGTTGAAGCTACTCTTAGAATGGCTTATATTTTAATTGGCTTTATCATATTATCAGTATTGAGCCCAACCGATATAAACTAATCTATCATAACAAACTTGAGCCAAGCTTGGGCCCCCGGCCCTATAAATAGGCATGTGCTCAAATTTTAATTGGGGAAAGACTACTTGCATTGAAGATTTGTACCATTGCACAAAGTTGATAATTTTGGGATTACTTGGAACACTATCTAAGCCATTTGTAATGTGAAGGTCATGACATGATGCAAAGATCTTTGACGCCAAACATTGGCACTAAACATAATTTCTATCATGTGAATTGATAGAGTCAACATTAAATTAGATGTTGGGCTTTGATTGTACTGAATCAGATGATAGAGATTGTGTTCGGTGCCAATTTTTGACATCATTTTTACAACATAATCTTCAAATCAGACGACTTAAATAATGTTCCAAGAAGTCGTCACTCGAGCTTTTGTGCACAGTACACAAGGCCACATGCATTAAGCCTTGGATATTTTGCAAGATCCCTTATGTGGAATTCTAAAATAATGATTTCCCTTGTCAGGATCTCATATTCACAATTTTTCTCATCTAATAGAAAAAATTGCTATAAATGATCTCGTCAGAATGAAAAAGGCCATTTCACCCTTAGCGCTATCGTTTAACAGTAAACGTCAAACCGGATCGAAGCGGCGTGCATTCATGACAGGAGTAAAGTGTAAATGCCCTTCGAGGGAAAATCAAAGTTTTTAAAATTTATTTACTTTGAAAAAAGGAAAATATTAAATCGGTCTAAAGACAACTCGATTCGGTCTTTTCGGGCCAGAAACAGAGTGTTTTAATACTGACACAATTCAACATATGGGCTTCTTGCGACTGATTTGGTGCCTGATTCGGCTTTCTGTAGCTTGTTATTTGTTGGGCTTCTCAAGACTGCGTCCGAGAAGCCCCAAAAGTCAAATTTGGCTTGTGAAGCTGCCCAAATCGGGCTTCCTATGACCTAAATAGGCTCTTGAAGCCTGATTTTATTTATTTATTTATAAATCCATTGGAGGCCTAACGGGGGCAGGCTGTTGGTGACCAATCGGTTGATCAGCTAGTCACTTCAAGCCCGATCTGTGCCCAATCATTCTTCTTAGATCGTTCAAACCCGATCAGTCTGTCTATGGAGCTTGATCGATATCATACAGTCCTAGATTAGTCTTTAAGACAGTTTTGAAAAAATTGATCCTAAGATGGGGCAATTCATTCTTTTAAATTATATATTTAAATGATAAAAAGAAGAGGAAAGTTGATACGAAAGGCAATATCTTTTATCATTTTATATTGAAAGCAATAGTTACCGGAGAGTTTTACGGTTAGATGAGGGCATCGGTCAAAAAATCGTCCGATACCAATACGTATCGCCTGATACGTATCGGTTTTGGACTTGTGCGATACGATACATTGCCTATGTATCGTACCCCCTAAAAAATAAGGTAATTATCGTCCGATACGGGCAATGTATCACTCGTATCGGACGATACAGACGATACTTTGAAATTATCGTCCGATAATTTGATTTTTAATTTTTTGAAAAAATATATATAAATCAAAACGATCGCTATTTTAAGTTAGCGGCCGCTAACTTAAAAAAAAATAATAATAAAAAATAAAAAATAAATAAAATAAATTAATAAATAAAATTTTTTTTATTTTAAGATAGCGGTATGTTAGCGGCCGCTATCTTAAGTTAGCGGCTGCTATTTTAAAATAGTGGCCTGTGACGGGGCCAATACTCGAGCTTGTGGCGTGGTGCGTGTGGCACGACATGTGGTGCCAGGAGGGCACGCGACATGGGGCCATGTTGGCCTTGCGACGTGGTCGCGCTGCGAGGACGCGACACGGGCCCATGAGGGTACGACGCGGAGCGTCACGTTCGCGACACGGACGTGACATAGCCAAGGTGGGCTAGCGATGCATGAGGCGTTGCGGTATGTCAAACCAATAGGTTTGAGGTTCTCCTGCCATTCTGGCTGAATGACTGTTTTACCCTTATATAGGGGGAGGGAGCTTGAGAGCTATTCCCCCGCACACGGGGCTTTGCGTTGCCAGAGGGGGCGCAAGTGTCTCCTAGGCCTGAAAGGGTGGGCCTAGGACGTCGACGCAGCGATGCCGTGTGGAACCCGAGGGAGGTTGATGTATGGCCCCGGACTACGCGTCGCGGTGCATACGGCTGGGCAACCTCGCGAGACAACACCAAGGCGCTGCGTGGGACTCAGTTGAGCACGACAGCATGTGGGCTAAGGACGAACGTGTGCTAGTAATTCGGAACGCACACGAAGGCAAGCTGCGTGGGACTCAGTTGGGCACGCGAGCGCGAGGCACAAGGCTGTGGGCTTGGTTCGGCAGGCGAGCGAGGTACTAGTGCAGTGCACAGGGTGAAGCTTGAGCAGGCCAAGTTAGCGCAATGGTGCAAATTGGTGTGTCATAAGGGACCCGATGAGCTGAATGGTAGTCCGTGAAACAGAGGCAACCAAGTTGGGAGGAGTTCCCGTCCTCTAGGCGGGTTGTATCAGAGCTTATGTGCAGAAGGGTTGGCTTCGTTGCACGCGGTAGCGAAGCACCGCGCGGGTTGAAAGCGACGCCCTCGCGACGATTGTTATCAGAAGTAGGCTGACCTAGCGAAGCGTGCGTTAGGTGCCGCACGGGACTGAGGTTGCGGAAGTGCGACCCCGTGACATTTTGGTATCAGAGCCAAGTTCGATCCAGAAGCGATGATGCTATGAGCAAACTGGTGCGGAGGCACGCGATGTGGTGTCAAGAGGGCACGCGACATCCATGAACAAGTGGTGCGGAGGCACGCGATGTGGTGTCAAGTTGACACGCGACATCCCTGAGCTAGTTAACAGGTGAGGGCCTTGTGACAGCAGAACCAAGTTGACCCGACCGGGGTGACAGTGGGGAGCTTGTGGGAAGGTGCGGGCCTAAGAACTAGAATTGTGTTGCTAACAAGCTGGGAGGAGTTGGCGGGGTCAGTTCACTATGTTTATGAGTCAACGAGGACGTTGACATTTTATAGAGTGGTGGAGGATGTGATGGCGTGTGGCACACATGTGGTGCCGTGGAGGGCACGCGACATGGGGCCATGTTGGCCTTACGACGTGGTCGCCATGGCGAGGCGCGACACGGTCGCATGAGGGCACGATGACGCCAGGTCGGCCGCTGACGGACGCGACATAGCCAAGGTGGGCTAGCGATGCATGAGGCGTTGCGGTATGTCAAACCAATAGGTTTGAGGTTCTCCTGCCATTCTGGCTGAATGACTGTTTTACCCTTATATAGGGGAAGGGAGCTTGAGAGCTATTCCCCCGCACGCGGGGCCTTGTGTTGCCAGAGGGGGCGCAAGTGTCTCCTAGGCCTGAAAGGGTGGGCCTAGGACGTCGACGCAGCGATGCCGTGTGGAACCCGAGGGAGGTTGATGTATGGCCCCGGACTACGCGTCGCGGTGCATACGGCTGGGCAACCTCGCGAGACAACACCAAGGCGCTGCATGAGACTCAGTTGAGCACGACAGCATGTGGGCTAAGGACGAACGTGTGCTAGTAATTCAGAACGCACACGAAGGCAAGCTGCGTGGGACTCAGTTGAGCACGCGAGCGCGAGGCACAAGGCTGTGGGCTTGGTTCGACAGGCGAGTGAGGTACTAGTGCAGTGCACCGGGTGAAGCTTGAGCAGGCCAAGTTAGCGCAGCGGTGTAGATTGGCGTGTCGTAAGGGACACGATGAGCTGAATGGTAGGCCGTGAAACAGAGGCAACCATGTTGGGAGGAGTTCCCGTCCTCTAGGCGGGTGGTATCAGAGCTGATGTGCAAATGGGTTGGCTTCGTTGCACGCGGTAGCGAAGCACCACGCGGGTTGTAAGCGCGTCGAAGGACGCCCTCGCGACGATTGTTATCAGAAGTAGGCTGACCTAGCGAAGCGTGCGTTAGGTGCCGCACGGGACTTAGGTTGCGGAAGTGCGACCCCGTGACAGGCCGCTAACTTAAAATTTATTTATTTTTTATTATTTATTTATTTATTATAATTTTTTTTTAAGATAGCGGTATGTTAAGATAGCGGCCGATATCTTAAAATATCGGCCGCTATCCTAAGATAATGGCCGATATCCTAAGATATCGCCCGTTCTCTGAATTATACCAAAAAAATGTATTGAACTGATACATTGAATGTATCGCCGATACATTGAATGTATCAGACGATACGCGATACGTATCATCCTGAAGGTCAGGACGATACATATCGGTTTTCCGATTTTTTGACCCTTGGATGAGGGATCTTCTAAAATTGAAACACTTAGGGAGAAATCGTGATTTTAGAAATCTCGATGAGGGATCTCGCAAAATGTCCTTAAACTACGATATTGGGATTAATAGAGGGCTACTGACATCAATACACGGTGGCATTGAAAACTGATTTTTGATAACAAAATCTTATCAAAACTTGAAGTTTAGTCCTACATTGGATAAATTATAGTCTTGTCTCTCCCTTATGATATCTTGGCCGCTCCACTCATAGTCAATTGATTTTGAGATGGATACCCAAATTTATCATGATACTAGAGCAGACCCTTCTCCACTCTACGTCATCCAGTTCATTTATCCACTTGATTTGGCTTAGACCTACCAACACATGACTTGTCGTATTAAAGTTTAGTCCCATATTGGGTAGATTATAGCCTTGTCTCTCCCCTTGTAGTTTGACAAGTTCAGTCACCAAGAGGTGCTTCCAGAAACGAAGATTGTGACCACAATGTGGGGTAACGTGTTCATTACAAACCAAATGATAACCCTACTTGTTGAAGCTTAGTCCCACATGGGACAATTAGAGCCTTGCATCTCCTCTTATAAGATCCTAGGCCCCTTCAATCATAGCCAAATTGGTTTTGAGATGGATACCCAAATTTATCATGATAATTTTGTGCATCTAACTCAAAACTAATTGACTATGAGTGGAGGGGCCCATGATACTATAAAGGGAGAGATAAGGCTATGATTCTTACCCGATATGGAACTAAACTCGCACGTGTTGGCGGGATTGAGCCAAATGTTGTAAATAATTAAATTGAGTGATGTGGAGTGGAGAAAGGCTTGCTCTGATACCGTCAGACATATGAGTATCCATACCAAATTGATCACTATTCTTGAGATATTTGCTTTGGGGTGGCGGGTTTAATATAAGGAAAATTATAAACGGAGGAAAAATTTGTTGAGGAAAAAGTGTAGGTGGCTTACATGGCACGACGTGACTAGCTACACTAACCTGTATTAATTGAGCCCCACCGCACTGGCAGTCAATTGCATCATGCCACATTAGTTGCCTACACTTTGTCTGCATAAAATCTTTCCTTCCATATAACAGTATCCTTAATATAATGTAACTAGATTTCTGTACAAATTTACCCTTCACCAACCTGAGCACCAAGGGCAATGCATGGGCGAATCTCCCTATACCAACCTCTGGAGTTTCACAGTTATTTGGATTGGTGACGTCGGATCAAGGAATGAAACAGAGATTGACTGATGCACTAGCCTTGGTGCATGGGTTGGGTACCTAATTCCAAATGAACGTTATGATATGCATGGTCCACACCACAACATAGTGACCACATTTTAGGGTTGTGCAGAAAACCGACTGAACCGACCCAACCAACCGAAATTTCGGTTCAGTTTCGATTTTAGGGCATATTGGTTCGGTTTCAGTTTTGGAAACGTGGTTTATCGGGTTATCTGTTCGTTTTTAATTTTGACGTAAAAAACTTGAAACTGAACCGATAAGAAACCGATGAGAGGGTAGTCATACAAAAAAATGTTGTAATTAAAATTTTTTCTTTTAAAACCTAAACTTAAAAGCTAAAACGTAAAAATTAGGGATAAACCTTAAAACTTAAAAACAAGCAAAAAGCGCAAAACCCTTGTTGTCTCATAGCCCATTCGTTTCCACTTCCCAGTTCCTACCGGCCACCGTTCGTTGTCCGCGGTCCTTTCGCTCGCCTTTGCTGACGCCGTCCATCACAAGCCCATACGAGCACACTCCACAACAGACAATAAGTTTTTTTCTCTCTCTCTCTCTCTCTCTCTCTTTATTCTTCACTATCCCTCTCTTCCTTGCTGTTTTTTATTATTATTTTACAAATAAAAAAACTGAGGTTTAGAAATCGAAAATCGATCAAGCCGATAACTATTGATTCAGTTTTAGTTTCGATTTGAGAAATTAGAAACTGATAGTTATCGGTTCGGTTTCAGTTTAACATGAAAATCGACCCGAACTGACCCGATAACACTCATACCACGTTTAGGTACGAGTATAAAAGGATAAATTTCTATAATGTAGGAAAATATATATAGGGAGCCGGGAAGGTATTCCAAATGGAGTACCCTCATTGTACTCTAACATCCACATGAAGGTCCATGTGACAATCAAAGCATGTTTTGGGTGCCACGTGGAGCAAGATAACATTTTTTAGATCATTTCTGAAGAAAAAATAATTATAAAACAACATATCTACCACAGTCAAAATTTGACTTTAAAACTAAGTTTTAAATTCATTTAAAAAAAAATAGTCTATATAGGCTATTGAAGCTCCAGGTGGCACCAAAATAATATTTGAGTGGCCACGTGGACCCCCATGTGGATGTTAAAGTACGGTTGACTTGATCTTTATATTGTTCCAATTAAGTCTTAACCTATTGCAAGCTCACAATGGAAATTGTAATCCTAGTATAAGATCGTTCTCACAAGGAAGTGATTTATCTCCGTATTTTGCTTTTTTGAAAACTTATATTTATCTTTAAGATCCTAAACTATTTGAGAAATATGAATAAAAGAATGGTTTTTAAACTAAGTGTAGAAAATAAATCCTAATCTTCAAACTTCTGGATCCTGATCGTCAATCAATTTTCTTCTATTATCAGATTTTTATGAAATTAAAATACCGTTACACTATATATCAAGTCTCTTAGTATTGGTTGTTAATTAAAACTAGAATCCTATCAATACAAATTTAATCTAATAAATAATCTCCTAAAACTTGGGTGTCAATCAAATTTGAGAAAATTGAAGATGAAAAATAAAATACCGTTACACTAATCTGGAAATCTCAATCTCAGTCATCAATTCAAATTAAAATTTGAAGATGTTTACAAAACAGTAAATTATAATAAAATAAATCTAAACTAGAAAGTAAAGTAAAAATATATCTTTCACCCCTCAGCTGCAGGCGTCAATTGCTTATGAGAAACTACGGATGTCTACATTAACCTTCCAACTCTCAATCTTAGTCGTCAATTATGATCGAGGAACCTTGGATATCTAAACTAAACTAAACTATTTTTTATCGGAAGAAATCCAACCTCAATTATCAATTGATTTTGAGAATTCCTTCGATGATATTATTCCTACGTCGAGCTCTCTTATTTATAGATTATAAGGAGTCGGTTTATAGTGTTCTCATCCTAATAAAAGAAACTATCAAAAATAAAAGATTCTTAATATAACTCTAATTCCTAATTTTATTTTCTTTGCTTTCATTGGTTAATGCGTCTCTGGAATTTTTCCTTTATTTCAGCAATCGAGATCTTTAGGAGTCTTTCTTCATTAATCTTCTCAAATCCGTGATTCGTCAAACTTCTAATTTAAGAGTTCTTCTATTTTGATGCATGGCGGTGTAAATCTTTACTTGATCAACAGTGATGAAAAGCTTCAATTTATACAATCGTAAATTACGATTTCTCTTTCATACATGGCTTTCTCTCTGGACGATTTTGAATCACGAACGATCATTTTTTCCTTTGTATTGCCTTCCGCTGGAACGTCTTTTGAAGAATCATAAATTACGATTTTATAGATTTCTCTGTATATAGCACTCCATCGTCTTTTACGATTTTAGACTTTACTCATGCGCCTGATCGTCTTTTTCATTCAATCGTCTTTCTTACTACTTTTTGAGTTCATTTCAACGAAGATTAACACTTTGATTTTTGATCAGTCACATAATATACCAATTTCTTACCCTTAACTTAGTGATGCTAGAATTTAATTTTTTACTAATAAGTTAATGATGTATAGATATTAAGGAAAATTAGTAAAAGAAAGTCAAAGTAATAATATTCATCAAAATGAACTCAAAAGAGCAGTGAAAGACGATTGAGCATAAAAAGACGATTCGCTATATACTAAAAGCTAGAAAATTGTGAAAGACGATTGAGCGCTATTACTAAAGAAGAGAATAAAAAACTGTAATTTATGATTCTTCAGAAGACGTTCAAGAAGCTGAAGCAATACAGAAGAAAAAAGTGAACAATCGTAATTCAGAGAATTGTCCAGAGAGAAAGCTATGAAAGATAGAAAATCGTGATTTATAATTTTTCAGAAAGAGAAGAAAAGAGACAATCGTGATTTATGATTGGATTAATAGAAGCTTTCCTGTTGCTACTACTACTGTGGATTACGTGAAGATTTATACCGCCATGCACCGAACTAAAAGAACACTTGAATTAGAAGTTTGACATATCATGAAATTGAGAAGATTGATGAAGACAGATTCCAGAAGATCTCAACTACTGAATAAAAAGGAACAATCCAGAATTACATCAACAGGAGGAAAGCAAGGAAAGATAAAGTTAGAAGTAGAGTTATATTATGATAGTTTTGCTTCAGTAATTTCTTTTATTAGAATTAGAAGTTTTGTAAATCGACCCTTATGATCTATAAATAAGAGGCTCGACACATAGGAAATACCATCGAAGAAATTCTCAGTATCAATTGACGACTGAAGTTGGGTTTTGTTCCGATCAAAATTTAGAGTAGATTTTTATTATTTTGTAGATTAGATATCCAAGGTTTCTCAAGAGCAATTGACAACTGTAATTGGGAGTTGAAAATTAGAGTAGATATCTATAGTTTCTCAGAAATAATTGACGACTACGGCGGAGGGATGAAAGATATAATTTTATTGCTTTCTAGTTTATATTTATTTTATTACAATTTCTTGATCTATAAACATCTTCAAATTTTAATTTGAATTTACGACTCAGGTTGAAGTTTGCAGATTAGTGTAACGATTTTTACTTTTCCATCTTCAGCTTTCTAGAATTTGATTGACGCCCAAGTTTTAGGAGATTGTTGATTAGATTAAATCTATATTGATAGAATTTTAATATTTAATGATAACCAATGCTAGGAAACTTGATATGTAGTGTAACGGTACTGTTTAAATTCATAAATATTCGATAGCTGAAGATTGTGATTGACGACTATAATCTGAAGAAGGAGGATTAGGATTTATTTTCTGTAACAATTTAGATTAAGAAACAATTTTTTTATTTATATTGCTCTAGTAGATTAGGAACTTAAAAGATAAATATAAGTTTTCAAAAAAATTAAGTTAATATAGAGAATTCTGTCTTCGTGGGAACGATCCTATACTAGCTCTGCAATTTCCATTGTGTGCTTACAATAGGTTAAGAGTTAATTAGAGATACATAAAAGTAGTGTTAACAAGTTTTTGGTACCGTTGCCCCGGACAACGTTATTTATATTAATTTAAGAAAAAAAATACTTATCTTTCTCTGTTCATATTTCTTTATATTTTTAATTTTATTTGATCACTTCTTAAATCTTTTGCAGGTTTATTTGGAGTGACGAATCGGAGTTTCAACTTCCCCTGATCAGAGAAGTTCGAGGCGTAGATTTGTTTTCTCTCCTTGCCTTCTAGAATAAAAATTAAAAAAAAATATATATATACAAAAATATAATTTTTCTTTTTATATGCATCACACCCGATCTGGAAGCCTAGAATTCTTCGAGCGTGATCCAGAAATTAAAAGAACTCTCTTTCGTAATTTACCATCACACCGTATACCCACAAGAGAATCCTTAGTTATGGTTGACGATTTGTCAATCCAAGCACATTTTAGCCCAATAGCTTTGACCGAGCCCTCTTGTATAGTTATACCAGAGGTGCCTGCGGGTCAAAAATATAAAATCAAGCTCCATACACTTTAATCTGTATCGACCTTTCATGGGCTTTATAGTGAAGATCCCTACCAGCATCTAAGAGACTTCATAGAGCTTTGCACAGTGCTGCAATTATCGTCTACTAACAAAGAAGCCATAAAACTATGTTTGTTCCCATTGTCTCTCAAGGATAGGGCGAAGGCATAGTTAATTTCGTTACTTGCCAGAAGTATTATCACATGGGAGGAATTGCAGTCCAAGTTTTTGGACGAGTACTTCCCAATTGATAAAACTAACCAAATTCGCCAAGCGATTCAAGACTTCAGGCAAAAGCCAGGAGAATTATTTCATGAGGGCTAGGAACAGATGAAGGATTTGTTATAGAAGTGTCCTCATCACGAGGTACCAAATTGATTGATGGCGCAAAGGTTCTACTAAGGGTTGACTGAGACTAACCAGTCTACAGTCGATGTCATGAGTGGAGGAGCCTTTATGGCCCAGAATGGCCAGCAGTTCTAGAATTTATTCGAGAAACTGGCCAATAACTCAAAACAGAAGCAGGCTTTGCTTTGATTTGATCTAGATGTCACTCGCTACACCTCGCTCGTGAGGGGTGGACTTTATGATATCGACAATGATAAAGTAAAGAAGGAGGATGAAATGAGTGCGAAAGTTTTATCCTTCGAACAATAAATCGCAACATTAATGGCTGCCAAATCTAGCACCCCGGATAGATCTTTGGTAAGCTACCCTAATTGCCTGACTCAAATGTATATTGAAACCCAGCTGCGCCATCCCACCAAGAGGTGGTCGAAACTGAACAAATAATGGCTTTTCAGAGGGGAGACTACGGAAACACATATAATCTAGCATGGAGGAACCACCTTGGATTTAACTATAGTTCCACAGGCGGAGCGTAACTAGCACCATCAATTTTTCAACCTCGATTTCCCCAGACTCAAGCTTTCCACCAAAGACCTCAAATGCCCACTGCACAATCCCAATTTGGACCGCAGAGCAACACACCTGATGTCACAGTTGTTCAAATCCTTCGAGATTTACAGCAATAATTGCATTATCACTCAAAAGATTTACATCAGCTTGCTCAATTATCTCAAGTGCTCAATTCACATACCCAGTCTATTATGAAGCTGGAAAGTCAGATAGGTCAGCTAGCTTCCCAAGAGGCAAGAAGAGAGAGTGGCCAATTGCCTACAGAACTGATCAATAATCCTAGAGGAAAAGTGCTCCTGGGGGAGACATTAGCTCCCCAAAATAAAATATAGAAACCTCATGGATCGTCAAGTTACCGACTCATCCGTAGCATCAATTGTAAATTATGTAAACTATGTCTGTTTCTTGTTAGTCTAGGTATCATACTATGACCCAAATCGTTGAAAGACGATGAATCGTATTACCCTACCAACTGTACATTATAGCGAACAATCGTATGGATGTACGATTGATCGTCATTAGGTCTATCAGTGAAGCGTAGTGATTACGACTCACTGATACGAGGGTTCATACTAAAATCAATCGACGATTCTAGGTCAAAACCCAAGTGACGACCGGTTTAGCAAGTCGTCACTGAAAACAGGGCCTACATATTCGTAAAAAGGATCTGTCGGCCCCATTTTTGACTTCTCTAGTTTTTCTCTCCTACCTTCCCTCTCTTCTTCAAAAGGCTCTCCATCCTAACCATTCTCCTACTCAACCCAGCCATTTTACTTTACTATACATCCCTTGCTTCCCCTATTTATATTTCAGAAATCCTGCGTGCATTTTATTTCACATCTACAAGTTAGGGTTTCAATCATCAAGAGGTAAGGTGGCGATTTTAAAGATCAAATGGAAGGGTTTCTGCAAGAAATTTTTATTCAATACATGGAATTCATAGTTAATAATGTTTTTATTAATTCTTGCAGGAAAGGAAAAGAGTTATAGCATGGCTAATGAGACGGCCAAGCGACAAAGGGAAGAGGAAGAAGAAGGAAGTAATAGTTCTGATAACACCCAAATCATTAACCGTATTGCACAGTTTGCTGCCCTCAAGGCCAAATCAAAAATAGCAGACTCACCCAAAAAGAAACCCAAATCTTTCGGGGTAGTTATCAGAGAACCTCCTAAATACACAAATGAGGCCGACTCTGTGTCTGCCCCTAAAAAGGGCCTGAAATTAGATAAGGGAAAAAAGCCAGCGTCCTCTACTTCGACAGCAAATCGGCTCCCTACCTCAATGAAATACCATATTGTGGGAGTCAAAATTGCTGTAGACGTTGAGTTTTTAAAAAAATTGGAAATGAGTGGAGAAGCCATCAAGTATTCTAAGGATGTCGGGCTGAATTATTTCTTCAAACTAGGAGTCACACCAGTCTATCCTAGATTGGTGAGGCTGCTTTGTAAAAATATGACCAAAAGCAATTAGGAACCATCCCCAATCCTCTCCACCAGTATCGATGGACTTCTGATCCAAATACAAAATAAATGGTTGCCAGGGTAATGCATGCACCCTTGGAAATATGACAACTGTCTCAAGATAACCTAAAGGCCAACCTTTTGAGGATGCCATCAGATATCCTCCCTGACTTTATCCAAATGGCAGCAGAAATATTAGGAAATCGTCCACGGGACAGGTTCTTTTTCCTTTGAAAGGACCTGGAAGCAAGAAGTTCATCACTTCACTTCTTTGACGTGCTAATTAATAAAACTATTCACCCCACAGGTCATGGAACACAGAGAAGGGCACTATTTGTCAAGGCATTGTAGTTAATGGCAAATCATATTGGTTCAATGTGCCCTCTTACCTTTTTGAAGTAATCACCACCGTAAGGGAAAAACTGAGCTAAGAAAATATCAGACGAAGAAGTTGACCCTGCCATTTGGAGGCCTTATACAAATCTGCTGATGAATGTGGGGTATAGTATAGACCCCAAGGAAAAAGCTTTATCGAGAACAGAGGAAGGCTTAACAATCCCAGCCTATAGGAGAACTTTAGGTGCCGAAAAAAAAAAAATCCACGCTCACTCCTCGCACCAAAAGTACTTCCTCTACACCACAAGTCCTGCAAATTCATAAGGACTAAGAAGAGACTGCCATAGAGCATCCAGCAAAAATTGAAACCTAGAAGTAGTTATGGAAGAAGGTGTGAGTACTTTTACTCAACCTCAGGAGGGAGCAAAGATTAGCTCCCCAGTACTAGAGAGAATAACTGAGTTGGGAGTCCCAATTACAGACCAAGCCAGTCTCTATGACCCTGCTTTGGACTCACTAGTAGGGCCTGCTATGCCCCCCTCCACTGAGGCAGACACACTGCCAACTGTTATTGAAGCAGACCCTGTGAGCCTAAATATTGAAATAACAGAAGAAATTCCTTCACCAATTGATCAACAGATTACTGGAATGGCTACTTCTAGCCATATCCCTGTACCAATAGAGCCTATTGCTCAGTCTACAATTGTAGTCAATACAGACCAAACTCTCATCGTTCAAGCTATTGAAGCAGAACCAAGCTCCGAGTGACCAAGAGGGGGTTTTACAGAATTATTAAATGGAGAAGAAATACCCCTTGTGGATCCTCTAGTCACCACCACATCAATCTCTGAGTTAGAAAGGAGATTGAAGGCAGTAGAGCAATGACATCTTACACATGGACCGACTTTATTGCCATTCCAAGATGTAGTGAGCAAATTGAGGGTTGTAGAACAATGGTTAAATACATTTGGCCCAAAGTTGACATCACTATCAAATGTGGTAAAGAAATGGATGGAGGACTAAAGAAGAGAGTCTACTACTTTGACATCTTAAGAGCACACAGAAATAATGGAAGGCTTGCGACGAAGAGCTGTGCAAGATCATTATGTGAGATGGGAAGCAGACACAGAGAAGAGAGTCTAGGATGCCACTTCAACCCTTCAAGCACAGATTACCCAGCTGCAAGCAGAGAATAGAATAATGAGTGAAAATCAGCAAACATAGGAAGAGGAAAGAAAAGTGTACAAAGATAAAATGGCAACTATACTTGAATAGTTTGGAAGTTTAATGGTAGTACCAGACGATGTAGAAACTGTAAGAAAAAAATCTCTTAAATACTATCAGAAAAAACTCCATCAACAGCTAAGTGAGAGGGATCATATACTGACCATAACTGAAGGAAAAATTCTGCAACTGCAAGAAGCTCTAAACTCCCTAAACTCAATCAATGCTGAACAGAAGCAGATCATTGAGTCTATAACAAAGAACAACGTGGTTGCAATAACAAAAGAACAAGATAAAACAGAGAAGCTGAGAACGGAGATACAACTTAAATCTATTGTTATCAAGAAGCTGACTGCGGATTTGAAAGATAAAGAAAAGGTTGATAAGGAGCAACAATGTAAGGAAGGAAGCTCTTGCCAAATGATTGATGAGAAGGAAAACACTAATGAGGCAAGCCTGAAACACATGGAGATTCACCTTCAGAAGAAGAACAGGATGGTTACTCTACAGCTGAGGTGTCCAACTCGAAAGATGACCCTACTACTTCTATCATTGTACCATACCTGTCATTACCAACTGAGTAAAAAAATAAAACAGAACATTATAAACCTCGCATGTATGATCTTTCTAGATTTTTCCTAAGATTATTTTCTTTTCTGTAATTAGTTTTCAATACTTTAAATTTTCTCTTTTCATAATAATTGTAAATATTCAGTAATATATATAATATTTTCTTTTTGACTAACCTTAATTTTTTTTACTAATTGTATAATTGTTACTAACATTTCTTTTATTGTTGTCTCTGACAAGTAAAATCACTGTGTTTTCCTCAAGTTTGGGGGAACATTCTTTACAGATTTTTTTTTCACATTCGGTAACCAATCAGAGATATCGATAATTTTTTTTTTAAATCCCTTATTTTTGTGCCAATGAGGGCATTGTCCAAATAAAGTTTGGAGGGGATACACAATTTCTGTGTATAACAGTAGTATAGTAGTAGTATAGTAGTAAATCATTTAGTTTTAGTTTTATTCAGTAAAAACACAAAAAAAAATAAAAAAAAATTTTCGATTTTTTAAAGTTGATCATTACATAGGAATTATGATAGCCAAATTACAAATCTTGAAATCTTATAATCCATTATAGTAGGAGTTCAATAATCAGAATAAAGAATAATATAATTCATGCTTAGCTCATTGAACACTATATTATATTGAATGTTTGAAATAATAGATTGATCTAAACTGTAAATTTTAGACTATAGTTTCAAAATTATGAACCAGTGAGATTTTGAGCCATATTTCCTCTTTTATTTCGAGAGAGATTGTTTTTACTCAAGTCAAAAATTTTCTTTAAATTTCTATACTAATATGAAATCTCATATTACTGAATTTAGAATCAAAATATTCTATGATAACTTGATTTTTTTTTTCTAGAACTATCTGTTAGAAATATGAAAACACTAAGGCATCTATGCTAGTAAATCATAAAGATGATTAAAGGCCAACTTTTATTAAATCAGAGCCAAAAAGCCAAAATCTCAGAATAAATTTTATCCTTTGAACCCATATTAGAAGCCAAAATAGAATTTCTTTATACCAAAAACCTGATAATCCCTTAACCATATGTACTATCCAAAGCTTTCAACCTTTAACCCTTATATTTTCTGAGATTTTAGAATACAAAAGAAGGAAAGAAGAGGGAGTGGAAGGAGTAAAAAGAAAAAATAGATAAGGGGAATGCCAAAAGAGAGTACAGTTAAAGAAATCAAAAGAAGAATATGGGAAAGAAATGAAAAATCATGAAAAACAATTTCTGAAAAAGAAGAACGATTTTAAAGTAAAAGCTTTTGAAGATGAAAAATAGTAAAAAGATGATTTTATAAAAGATCAAAATGCGATTTACAAAAAAAAAAAAGAAGGGAAGAAGTTATCCAATCCATGGATACTTACTGAAGAAAAGAAAAGACGATGAAACTGAAAAGATAGAAGAATGAAGATCTAAATTCTCAAAAAAACTTTGAATCCTTTTCTACCTTTCTTTGACATCTTTTGAAATCCAAAGCCTCATTACAAGCCGAAGGAAAGACCTTTTTGATTTAGGATTTACAGAAGCATAATCCTAGTAGAGATATGAAAAATAGATATTATAGATTGCACAGAGATTTATATGAATAGAGTAGCTTATCCTTTTCTATGAGGTTGACAATTTTATCTTTGACTGAATTTTTCTGAAATAATATTGTGAGAGCCTAAAATATTTTGATATCTTTTTGAGAGTATGTCAATAGTAAATTTTTGAATAAAAGTATTTTCTAAATCTGCAGTTTAGAAAAATTTATGAAGAATAAACTTTTCACTAATGCATACACTTCCTGCTTACTATGAATTGAAATTGTTGGAGTTTTAATTAAGGATAACCGTTATAATGAAAAGTAAGGATAAAAGATTGATAATTTTAGAAAATCATAACAACTATGTGATGACCACCTTGATTAACTTAACTAACTTAGTTAATTTAGATAGTGTATAAAATTCGTTAAAATTTTTCTTTTATTTTGAAAAATCCAATTTTTTTTTTTTTTTGAAGTGTGTAGGTAACTTCACTAAAAACCTTCAAGAGTCTATAACTCCTCCACTAGGGATCACCTAAGGGTTTAAAGGCTAGTTGCATCTGTTAAATGCAATCGTGCTCCCTACGAAAGTGGCAATTTCATTTTTAGTATAAGATGTTTTATGTTTCCTTGTTTGCTAGAGACTAGCAAAACGTAAGTTTGGGGGTGTGATCAGTCACATAATATACCAATTTCTTACTCTTAACTTATTGATCTGGACTTAGTTTGCTACAAACTTTAAAATATTTTTATATTTTTCAAAGCAAAATAAATATTAAAAATCTACTCTAATTTTATACACTAGCTAAATTAATCATCATATGATTATTATGATTTTCAAAAATTACAAATCTTTTATATCTTTACTTTCCATCATACCAATTATCCTTGATCAGAACTCAACAACTTTAATTCAATATAGTGTGGAGTATATGCGTATCAGTGAAAAGTTCATTCATCATAAGTTTTTCTAAACTGCAGATTTAGAAAATATTTTTATCCAAAAACTCTCACTATTTGCATACTCTAAAAAAGATTTCGAAATTTTTGGGTTCTTTCAATATGATATTTCTTGAAGAATTATTCAAAGGATAATTGAAAAAAATAACATGAATCTCATGGAAAGGATAATCAATTATATTCATATAATTCCCTGTGCAATCCATAGTATCTATTATTCACATCTCTATTAGGCTTATGCTTTTAAATCATAAATAAAAAAGATCTTTCCTTCGGCTTGTAATGGAGTTTTAGGTTTAAAAGGTTTCAAAGAAAGGTAGATAGGATTCAAAGGTTTCTCTGAGAATTTCGTTCTTCCTTCTCTATCTTCTTTTCTTCTTTTCTTTTTCACTTCAGTAATTATCAAAAAACTTGGATAACTTCTTCCCATTTACTTTTCTTTTTTGTAAATCCCATTTCTTCAATTGTTTTCTTCCGATATCCTTTTGATTTTTATTTTGGAAGCTTTTTCCTTTTTTTTTTTGTTTTTCAAAATCGTAATTACGATTTTTGACTCTTTCCCCATATTTTCTTCTTTTTTATTTCTTCTTAGTTGTACCATTTTTCGACATATCCCTCATATGTTTTCTTTTACTCGTTTCACTCTCTCTTCTTTCGTTCTTTTGCATTCTAAACTTTTGGAAAATGTAAGGGTTAAAGGTTGAATGCTTTAGGTAGTATATATAGTTAAGGGTTTATAAAATCATAGTACAAAGAAATTCAGTGTAGGCTTCTAATGTGGGTTCAAAGAATAAATTCTTTCTGAGATTTTGGCTTTTTAGCTTTGGTTAACAAAAGATGGCCTTTGATCATTTTTACGATTTATTAGCATAAATGCCTTATTGTTTTAATGTTTCTAGCAGATAGTTTTAGAAAAAAAAATAGGTTATCATAATCATAGAATATTTTGATTCTAAGTTTAGCAATATGAGATTTTTCATAAAAACAGTAGAGAGGTTCAAAGGAATTGAATTAAATAGATAACAGTCTCTCTCTCCAAAAGAAAAGAAAAAATAGTCTCTAAAGCTCATTGGTTATATACTTTGAAACTATAGTCTAAATGTTACAATTTGGATCAATTTATTATTTCAAGCGTTTATTCTGATATAGTGTTGAAGAGCTAAGCTTGAATTATAACTGTTCTATTTTCTGATTGTTAAACTTCTACTATGATAGATCGTTAGGTTTTCAGGATTCATAATTTTATTTATCATAATTCACATATAATGATTAACTGATCATAATATTTACAAAACTATAAAACTATTCTAAACTAAGAACTGCTAAAAACTGAAACAGAAAGAATTTTTTTTTTTTCTATAAAAATGCTAAAAGTAATGCAAAAATAAAGTATTATTTACAAAATTAAACTAATATATACACAAGGTGTATATCCCCCCAAACTTAAATTGGACAATGCCCTCATTGGCACAAAAATAGGGGATACTATCAAAATTATAAATGAATCATACCTGTGTGGCTTGTGATGCTCTAAAAATTTTACTCACTTGGCGAAGATGGATATGGTACAAGGACTGAAGAAGAAGGATCTAGTTCTGGTGCTAGTAAGGCTAGCATTGAGGAGGAGCTGCTTGATATGTCTTCCTCAGAGTCGGATACCACATAATCATATTGTTCTACTGGAAGTGGTTCTCTTTGTGTCTCAGGCTCAGCCTCCTTGTAGGGAATATCAGTGCTTTCCTTTTCAACCTTTTCTTTGTTTTTCAAATCCCTATTCAACTCAGTAATCACAGTGGATTCAATTGGACCTCAAGTCTTAGTTTTTATGCTTCTTTTTCTCTTTTCTGTAGAGCATCTTTGAGGGTAACGTTATCAACAAATTTTACTTTTATCTCTTCCCTTAGCCTCTCTGATTCATCTTTTACTCTTTCTATTTCGACCCAACTTTTGGTTGTAAAGGACTCAATATGTTTCTTTGTTCTTCACAAATCAGGCTTAGGGAATCTTTATCTCCTTGCAATTTGAGCAATTTCCCTTCTGTTACTATCAGTTGATGAGTCTTTTCATCCAGCTGAGCATTTAGTGCCTGCTCATATTCTTGATGGGCTTTTTCTCTTGCTGTTTCTCTGACATTTGGGCCTTCAATGAATTCGCTGAATTGTTGATTGTTTCGCAATGTGTCATTTTCTTGTTGCAACTGCGCAATTTGTGCTTGAAGAGTCCCAGTGGCTTCTTGGACTTTCTTAGCAGTTTCAACTGTGAAATGCGCATTATGGTCTCTGACAATCTTTCATCACATATTTTATAATGTTTCTCGGTGTTCTTAAGCACTGGGCAGGGAATCTAGGACTCTACTTTTCAGTTTGTTAAATTCCTCCATTAGTCTCCTCACAACACCTAGTAGTGGCATTAGATTTGGTGCATGCATGCTCTGCCATTGCTCTACTTCTCACAATATCCTTTCCTAATAAGGATGATCTCCTGAGGTCGTGGGAACTGTTGTATTGGTAGTTGGAGGAGATATCTCTTGGTTCATCAATTCTGTGAAACCCACTTGTAGAGTGTCAAAACTTTGTCTTACCTCTATTGCTTGGAATATAGGAGTTTGCTCTGCATTTGATACAATTATGGGTGGAGCAATAGACTCAATAAATGCAGAGACCTGGCTAGAAGTAACCAATTCAGTAATCTACCTCTCTGTCTGAGTGATTTCTTCTTTTTTGGGGGTCACTGAGCTCACCGGGGCAGCTTCAGGAATGACTGGTAGTGTGCTTGCCACAGTGGAGGTGGGCAATATAGGTCCTGTTGGTGAGTCCAATGCTGGATCATATAGGCTAGTGTGCTCTTCAGCTTGTGCTGATGCCGACCTTGTTTTTAGCTCTCTTATTACTGATTATTTTGGGGTTGTGGTTATTTCAACAGTTGGCTCTTCCCAGATCTCTGAATCTGTTACATGTTCTTATGTGGTCTCTGGTATAGAAGAGACTCCCACTTTCTGTGGAGAGATGAGAATCTGCTTTTTGTTCTCAAAATTCAGAGTTCTCCTATAAGCTATGGCCGTGAGGGTTTCCTCCGGTTTGGGTAGGGCCTTTTCCTTGGGATCTATACTAAACCCTACATTCATCAGCAGATTTGTAATTAAACCTCCAAAGTTTAGACATAATTTACTGGTTTGATACTTTTCTTAATTCAATTTCTCCCTCACGGTATTGATGACTTCCAACAGGTAGGACGGAACATCTAACCAAATTAGATTAGCCATTAAATACAGGGCCCTCGCAAAGAGTGCCCTACGTTGTGTTCCATGACCCGTAGAGTGGATTGTCTTGTGAATCAAGACATCCATGAAGTGGAGTTGTAAATTCTGTGATTCTAAGTCCTTGCGCAAGAAGAATGGCCTGTCTTTTGGGGTTTTCCCAGTAGCTCTGTCACCATCTGAATAAAATTCTGAAGGGTATCCTGTTGTTCTCTTAGTATGTTCGCTTCCGGTGTGTCAGGGGACACTTCAGGTCTCTCCAAGGGTGCATTCATGGCTCCAGCAACCATTGCCTTTGTTATGTGGATTAGGAATCCATCAATGGTTGTGGCAAGAATTGGGAAGGGACCCTTGCTACGATTAATCATATTTTTGTAAAACAGTCTAACCAACCTCAGATAGACTCGTGTGACCCCGGGTTCTAAGAAATATTGAAGCCTTGCATCTTTAAAATACTTGATGGACTCTCCACCAATCTCAAACTTTTCCCAAAAGGTAATGTCCACTGCAACCTCGGCTCCCACAAGATGATGTTTCATTGATTTTGGGAGTCATTCTGCTATAATATCAGAGGACACTGGTCTTTTACCTTTATCTGGGTGTGTCTGTTGCTTTCGATTTGGCTTTAATGGCAGCAGATCGTGCGATACGGCTAATAAGTGGAGAGTTATTTGAGTTGTTACCTTCTTCTTCTGCTTCCTCTCTTTGTCGCTTGTTTTGTGCCTTTATCATTCTACAATTCCTTTTTCTGCAAGATGTAGAAGAATAGTGCTTAGTAAGTTGCAACTTGCATATATAAATTCATAAACATTTGCAGAGACTCATCTGTTTAAAAATGGAGATTGTTACCTTGCTCTCGGCTAATCACCAAACCCTAGTTTTAAAATGTCACCTAGAACTTAAATAGGAATCTCTAAATCGGCCAGAAAATGCAAGGGAAGTTTAAGAAAAATAGTTGGGTCTTGATTGAGGGATTTTTGAAAAATAAACGAAAAACGAGAGCAAAAATGGAGAGTTTGAAAATGGGACCGACATTTCCTCTCTCGAATATGTAGGCCCTATCTTAGTGATGACCTACTGAACCAGTCATCACGTGTATTTTAACCTAGAATTGTCGGTTGACTCTAGCCTTCAGCTTTATATGCGAACTATCATATCGGTTAAATCGTAATTGCTACACTTCAACTGATAAACATTCCTAAACTTATGAACAATCATAAAGCCATACGCTTGTTCGTAGAAGTATACAATAGGAATTATATTACGATCCATCAGTTTTCAACAATTTGGCCTGTAATTTAATGCCTAAACTTAAAAAACAAGAGACAATTATACATAGTTTACAAAGGGTGCTACGGATGAGTCGACAGCTCGACAATTCTTTGAGGATTTCAATTTGGGTTGAGGGGAGCAGATGTCTCCCCAAAGAACACTTTTCCTCTCAGATTATTAAGTGGCTACATCGGCAACTGGCCATTCTCTCTCTTTGCAACTTCTGAAGCTAGCTGGCCAATCTGGCTTTCTAGTTTCGTAATGGATTATATGTGTGAATGAAGCACTTGAGAGAATTGAGCGAGCTGATGTAAATCCTTTGAATGCTGATGCGACTGTTGCTGTAAATCTTGAAGGATTTGAACAACTGTGGCGTCAGGTGCATTGCTCGGTGGACCAAATTAGGGTTGCACAGCAGGCAATTGAGGTCTCCGGTGGAAAACTTGGGTCGGGGGAAATCAGGGTTACGCAATCAAGGGTGCTAATTATGCTCCTCCTGTGGAACCATATTTAAATCCAGGGTGGTTCCTCCATGCTGGATTATACATGTTCCCAAAATCTCCTCTTTGAAAGGCCATTACTTGTTCGTTTTCCACCACCTCTTGGTACGATGACATAGCTGGATTTTCAGTATTAATTTGAGACTGGCAGTTAGAATAGTTTGCCAAGGGTCTATCCGAAGTGCTAGGTTTGGCAGCCATTAATGTTACGATCTGTTGTTTGCCAAAACTTCACTCATATCATTCTCCTTCTTTATTTTATCTTTACTGATATTATAAAGTCCACCCCTCGCGAGCGGGGTATAACCAGTGTATCTAGATCAGATCTAAGTAAGGCCTATTTTTACTTTGAGTTATCGACCAGTTTCTCGAATAGGTTTCATGACTGTTGGCCATTTTGAGCCATAAAGGCTCCTCCGCTCACGACATCGACTATGGACTGGTTAGTCTCAGTCAACCCTTCATAGAAATTCTATGTTATTGACCAGTTTGGCACATCATGATGAGGGCACTTTCTCAATAGGTCTTTCATGCGCTGCCAACTTTCATGAAACAACTCTCCAGGATGTTGACTGAAATCTTGAATTGCTTGGCGAATCTGGTTAGTTCTACCAATTAGGAAGTGCTCATTTAAGAATTTGGATTGAAGTTCATCCCAAGTGGTTATACTCCTGGTAGGCAGTGAGGTCAGCCATGCCTTTTCTCTGTCTTTGAGAGCGAATCGGTGATTGCTAGCCCTTTGATTGACTTCTGAGTGACGTAAGTGATGTAAAACTCTTGAAGTAGCATGTGCCATCGAGCGATCTTTTTAGAGGATGCATGTGGGATAGCACCATTATCTTGTGTGTCCCAAAGTAATGATGTAATTTTGTTGAAGCTCATATCAGTGTTAAGCAAGCCTTCTCCATTGATGCATATTTTTGTTCATATTTGACCATCGTCTTGCTGAGGTAGTAGATCCTTCTTCCCGTCTTCATCATGTTAACCCAGGATTACCCCATCGCTTTGTCATTGGCGGAGACATAAGATCAAGGTCTTTCCAGGGATTGGTGGTGATAATATCGGAGGATTGAGAAGGTACTTCTTAATGTTGTTGAAGGGTTCCTGGCACTGGTCATCCCATTTATACTCGACTCCTCCCTTCAGTAGTCTATAGAAAGGATCATATTTGTCTGAGTGTTGGGAGATGAACCTCCTAATGATTTGTAATCTTCCTATCAGGCTGCTTAGTTCTTTGATATTTCCGGGAGGTGGCATTTCGAGTATTATTTTGACTTTTATCGTGACTTCAATTCCTTGCTTGTTGACCATGAATCCTAGTAGTTTACCGGAGGTCACCCCAAGTACACACTTCTTCGAATTCATCTTCAACTGGTATTTCTTCGATCACTCTAGTATGAGTCAGAGTGCTTCTGCATGGCCTGCCTGAGTGTGACTTTATTAATAGATCACCGACATAGACGTCAACGCATTTGTACATAATGTTGTGAAAGATTGCCATCATGGCGCATTGGTAAGTGGCGCTTGTATTTTTCAGGCTGAATGGCATGACGACATAGCAATAGGTCTCCCATGGTGTAGTGAATGAGGTCTTCTCTTGATCGGGTTTTGCTAATCGAATCTGATTATTTCTCGAGAAACCATCCATGAAGGATAACATCCCATGTCCTGCAGTATTATAAACCAGAGTGTCAATGTGAGGAAGTGCGAAGTCATCCTTTGGACACACTTGGTTAAGGTTCCAAAAATCGATGCAAATCTGTGTTCTGTCATCTTTCTCAGCGACTAGCACTATATTGGTGACCCATTTTGGATAGAGGACAACTCTGATAAATTTGGCTTTGTGAAGCTTGTCGATCTCGTCTTTGACTTGTAGTGCGGTTTGAGGGTGCGGTGCATCATTCTTAGTTTCTGTTTGATGGGTTTAACATCGAGTTTCAGAATTAAGAGATGTTCTACCAGGCTTGGGTCTAAACCAAGCATATCCTCGTAGGGCCATGCGAAGGAGTCAAGGTGTCCTTGGAGGACTTGAATTATCTGTTGTCGTTCCTTGGGGCTAAGTGTTGTGCTGATCGGTAGCTTCTTGTGCTTCTCTTCAGTGCTAAAATTGATTTCTTCTGTGGGTTCAGCATTGACCTGAATTTGCTCGTCGAAGCGCTTCATAATTTGCTGAAATTCTTGTGCAGTTGATGACTATGACATTTTTGGAAAGGTGTAGTTCGAGGCTATTCATCCTCCTCTTGAAATTACAAAGTATCTCATCTGGTATGATTATCGGGTTGTACTCTCGTCGAGATGCTCTACACTTTCACGAGGGGATAGCAGTACAATTGTGTTGAGGGTGATTAGGAAGTCGCACTGTTGTGTCAGAAGTAGTGGCATGATTCAACCTGGGCATTTCATTAGTTATTTCTTCCTTGATTCCATTAGCATGGCTATTACTCGTAGCTATAAGAGAAAATTCTCTTGAATTTATGTTTCAGCCAGGAAGTATGTTGGGGATGAAGGGTTCCCTCTCTTTTTCAAAATTTTCTAATTTTTGTGAATTTTCATTTTTAAGTTTTTAAGCATTTTGGGGTTTTCTATATTTTTTTTTTTTTGAAATTAAGTAGGATACAGGGTCAACTTCCTGAGGAGGAGTTGATAGGAATGGCTCTCTTAGTTTAGAGAAGGTGATGGTTGTCGTAGGCATTCGGATTGTGCGGATCCATTCGGAATTTGGCAATTTTCTTTTGTAGACCTCATCTTTGTCTTGTGTGATCTTGTGGATGAGTAACGAGGGTGGCGAACCATTTGATGAACCGACCTCTTCTATCTTGTGAATCGTTTCACCTTTGGAGTCGTTTTGGTCTCCGAAGAGGATTTGGAGATGAAAGTCTTCGGGTTCTTTCTCCTCAGTATATAAATGCATATTCTACAGTGAGGTGGATCCGAATGATCAATACAGGGGTATCTATTGTTTATTTTATTGTGTTTTACTTGCAAGTGTACAAATCAGAATGTAGCAATTGGAACAAAGTGCGAGGTCGATCCCATGAGGATTGAAAATAGATTTCGAACAAGGAAATAACAATCAACCATAAGATTTCCTAAAGATCTATCACAATATTAACCTAATTTACCATATTTGAATGATGTAGACGAAAGAATATTGAACACTAAAATAAACTCATATGCGAGAGAAAAAGGCGAGGTTTAGGATGTTAAATCCTCCCATCCTCGGTTTATCATTTATAACTATAGATCTAATTGGTTGGAAATTTTTATAGATGCAAACTCACGTAAACATCGAAACAAATCAATGATTCATGAAAAATAAAATATTAATTTTGCAAAATAAATCTAAATTATGTCTTTCCAAGACCATAAAAGAGAGGAGGTAAAACATTCATAGTATTAAAGCATTCTTTAATCACGATGAATAAATGCCTCAAATATTAGCAATGGAAAACACGATGTGAATTCTAGATCACAGATTTGAAATCATGGACAAAGCATGACTAATTCCCATATCTTAGAATGTTGATTGGTATTCATGATAATCGGCAAAAAAAATTAGGCATTAAAATCCCAAAGCATCAAAAGAAAGCATCCCAACCACAAATCTATAACTATAAATGAAAACTCGGAAGGGATTCATTAGATCCCAACCCTCAAAGAGATTAGCCACATGTTTCTAAATAAATACACAACATAATTGAAATATAACTTGAATATGACCCTAAGTTACCATAAAAAAAGCTTGATCAATCCAATGTTTGCTTGAATACAATAGCCACAATCCTTCTCCGGGGTACAAAATGAAAGTAATCTATGTTCTAAGTAAGAAATTAAGGGAAAAAGCTTGGAAAATGAAGAAGAAAATTGGAGAAGACCTAAAAAGGGGCAAGAGAATGTTAGATGTCTAAACCTAACTATAACTTTCTCTTAAATAGGGTCCTTGCTCGAAAATTTAAAATTCAAAATCGATCGATTGGTCCAATAAACCGATTGATCGAATCTATACAAAACAGAGAGCAGAGTTTATATATATATATATATATATATATATATATATATATATATATATCCAATCGATCGACAGTCAAGGTCGATCAATCGATTCTAGTATGGGATTATTCTTCTTAGCTTCGAATTATTCCTCTCAGCTTTGATCGATCGACCAAAGGTTCGATCGATCGATCCTTCACGAATTTCAGAGCCTGACAGTTCCTTGGTTTAATGTTCTAGTGTTGGTTGTTCTTATGCTCTTTTATGCCATCAAATGCATCCAACAGCCATATTTTCCTGAAACCATCAAAACTCTAGAAAATTATTATATTACTCTTATCGGATGGCTAAATGTACATTTTAGGGTGTGAAATATGATCATATTTCAACACTCATCACACCCCAAACCTACACTTTGCTAGTCCTCGAGCAAAGAAGAAGATAAAAAAAACTGAAAAATAAACTAACATTCTAAGAGAAGTAATGAATGCCACTTTCATAGGGAGCATGATTGCATTAAGCGTATGCAACAAGTCTTTAAATCTCTAGCTAATCCCTAGTGAAGGAGTTTTGTCTATTGAGGGTTTTCAGTGAAGTTACACACAAACTTCAAAACATTTTTTGAAACCAACCATGAAATTAAGTTTTCAACAGCATGATTTTTAAAACATTTTTAATTTCAAAGGATAAAGCCATTAATCAATTAAACATGTGAATTCTCAATTTCAAATATCAATGCCAAACTAATCATATTAGTGTCCATTTAAATTAGTCTAATGCTCCAATTTTTAGATAATTCATTCATTCATACCTAAACACAAATTGCGAGTATCCTTGTAGCGCCCTACAAGTTTTCCAAATTCAAGTACACAGGGTATGTACTAGTACTAAAAGCCTGAATTGTTGTATGCCCGATAAAAAAGGTTAACCAGGTCATTAATCCGTGCTTCGGTCTTAGGTTTTGTCTGAAGGACCAATACATGTATCAAGACCCACGTATGGCACCCTGATGAGGGTTGATTTAGATAACAACCCAATAATCGGGACCCGTTAGTTAACAAGCCAAGTGATCAAGACCATTAGGGAATCCAGCCCGAAGGTTATGCCCCATTAATGGAAGCCTTGAGACAGACCCATACACCATGTTGATGTGCATACGCCACACTAGAACACTGCTTGTTCTATTTGTGCATACCCGTACAAAAGAGCCAATGTATTGGCTTCACACTAGATCTGGGCTATCAATTAAAACCCAGCTCCCACCCATAAGTTGTGCATGGGATTCAAAATTGCTTGTCAGGGTTGATATTTCTTTCCTGTTTGCTTCCCTCTACTTGAGAACCCCCAGGACATTCGGACCCCCTAATCCGTCAACGAGAACCGGCAAAAGCGATGACGAATCACTGCCATTCCGATCGTCGCAGCAATCTTCCGAACCTCGAGCCCCTATGATCGAGGAATCTAATAAGGAGACATCTCCTCCCCGAAGATCGAAAACTTCGCATGCGAAGAATCTAATTGGGTAAACAATTTAACCCCGTCTCGTAAATCTCACCTTCCAAATTTAGATTTGATTTATGCGATTCTAGAACCTCATGCAAGGAGATTCGAGAGTCGGAAAGGTGGAAGGCTTCATAGCCGAGTTCTTGAGGTCCGATGCCTCGAAACTTTTGCATGCATAATCAAATGAGGATAGGAAGACTCAATTTTCCTAAAACTGATCCTATTTAGTCAAACTCTGGAAATGCATGCCTTGAAACGTCAAGCATCAGACCCATGAAGAGCTTAGAGACCGGGTTCTCTGATTCTCGATGTTTCGGAACGTGGCTCGTGCAATCAAAATAAGTTACAAGCTAGAAATTTAGCTTAATGTTGCCAATTATGTTCAATTATCGATATAAGAGGAGAGTTATGATGGAGACATAGAGTCACGAAGATGGAAGAGGAAAATTATGGGAGTGCGAGCTTGTTAGGCTCTTCGCGACAACATGGAAACCTCGCCGTGGCGAGATGTGACCTGAAGCACTCGCCGCGACGAGTGCTACACTGAAAGCCAGGCCATTTTGGCTCTCAAAAATCTCACCGTGGCGAGAAGCTTGAGTCATGTGCCACCTATGCACCTCACCACGGTGACCCTATAGCTCGCCGCAGCGAGGTACCCCTGTCTTGTGAGTTTGGGTTTGTGACCCTTTTTTGCCAATTAAGGCCCTATTATGTGACATGTATGGTTCATTAACCATTGGTAAATGTGCAAAGTATGATGTAGATTGAATGCAAGGGACTTTTGAGGGGGGATTAGCCTAGATTCACGTGATTTTGCTCGCGAAGTGCTGACCTTATGGTAAGGAAGAACATCTTGCCCGATTACTTGTTTTCTTGAATTTGTGCCATTGATGCAAATAGTAAAATACATGATATTTTCTAGAATTGCTAAACTCAACATCTTGACATGTTTTGAAGGTTATAAATTTGATGTTTATACATAATTTGCATGGCTTTGTAATTAGCATCTTGCTATACTATTGTATTTGATTTAATCAGTCTTGAAATTCTAGATTTGAATTATATCGTTGCTACTTGCCTTGTGTACGTGTCCAACTTTGTATCTCTATTATGTCTCAGTTCAAGTGACCCTGTTAACGTAGCTCAGGGGCTTGGCATCTCATTTCAAGTGACCTTGTTAACGTAGCTCAGGGGCTTGACGTTTCAGTTCAAGTGACCCTGTTAACATAGCTCAGGGACTTGATTTCTTGGCTCAAGTGACTCTGTTAACGTAGCTCAGGGGATTGGGTTTCTCAGTTCAAGTGACCCTGTTAACGTAGCTCAGGGGCTCGACTTTTCAGTTTAAGTGATCCTGTTAGCGTAGCTTAGGGGCTTGACATTTTGACATCGTTTGATTTCTTGCTATACATTTTTGTGATTTGCTCTCTTGAATTGATTCCAAGTTCTCGTTATGTTTTGCTTGATTCGATATGCATTACTTTAAGCATGATTATTTGCATTCATGATATGAACTGTTTTGACACTATAGCTAAATGTCTTTGTTTCTTTAAAATTTATTTATGTATGCATCAAGATCATGAATAAGAATGCTAAAAAGGTTGTTTACCACTAATTTTCCCTATTGAGCTTGGATTGTAGCTCATTCCTCGACTATTCGTCGCAATTGCAGGGGCTGATATAGAGAGGGATCCGGAACAAGAGGAGGACCCGGACTACAATCCCGAGGACGAAGAAGAACTACCGAAGTTCTTTCCTTAGTTGTTTTGGTTGAGAGCTTGGTTATTTTTGAGTTTTGATAAACAGTATAGTAGCATGTTAAACTGCATACAATTGTATAAATTTTGTTCCATTGTTTAGGTGGAGGTCGACTTTCACCGGTGGATGTATAGTTTTAATATATGTGCATGATGGTGATCTTTTTTAGTTTATGTTGTCATTGCGTTATTGTTATAGCTCTGTTTCCGCTTTGTGCACTTTGCTTCCGCACTTTTGTAACCTTACCAATGACAGATGGCCCGATCATTCCTATTATTTAATGTGAGGAAAGGTCGAGTTGTCAGGAAGTAATTTAAGCACTTCGATACCATAGTATCATTATAATTCAGACCGCGTGTATGATCTGACGGAATGGGTTTTGTGGTAAGGAAATCCGGGCTGTCACAGGTGGTATCAGAGCCCTAGGCTGAATGCCCATGAGACTAGGGTCTTTCATTCAGAGCTATGACTTAGGTTCGAAGTAATGGCATTAGGTTCAGCTATTCCTTAGACTAGGGTCATAGGATCGTTCTAACTTAGCGTTTGCTTGGTCATGGCAAGTCAATATGCCTCTTAGAAGGGGAAGACCAAGGATTGGGAACACCGAAGGTGTGACAAATGGCGAAGGGATCGCCACTGGCCCAATGCCAACCCGATAGGCAACAACAACAATGGTTCCGAAGCAGGGAATAACATGGGAAACACTTCACCATGGTGAACACCATGGCGATACTGGCTGAGCGAAGACAGTCATCTAGCTTCCAAGATTTTTGAAGATTGAGGCCTCCGACCTTTTATGGGCAGGCCGATCCTCTGGAAGCGGAGAAATATTTAAACCAAATTGAGAAGGTGCTTCAGAGAGTCCGTTGTATGGAAGAAGAGAAGGTGAGTTGGGCCTTGTTCCAACTCGAGGGTGAAGAGGACCCTTGATGGAAATTTGTTGAAAGAACCCGAGCGCCAAGGGCACCTTGGACCTGGGCAGAATTTACTGAGGCCTTTAATGAAAAATACTTTCCGGCACCCGAGCGACATCAATTGGAAATCCAATTTGCAAATCTGGTACAAGGGCAAATGAGCTTACGAGAATACAAGACTGAATTCACTCGTTTATCCCGGTTCGCACCAACGCTAGTGGCCACTGAACTGATGAAGACACAAAAGTTCGAATATGGCCTGAAGCTGGTCATTAAAGAGAGGATATCCTTGTTTGAGGTGACGACATATGAGCGAGTAGTAAGATTGCCTCTCATTGCTGAGAGGGATGTTGACAACATGTTGAAGAGAAGAGACGAACAAAATAAAAGTAGAAAGAGTCAGTCTCAAGCCGTTAGCTCAGATCAAGCGAGCAAGAGGCCAAGATACTTGATGCCGCCACTATCTCAGCCTACTCCTGCAGCATCAACGAGGTCATTTGATCCGGCAGCCCTGCCGCCTTTGCCTCCAAGACCTCCAAGGCCTTTCAATGCATCAAGCTTGACAATCACGGGTGTATCAAGAGAACAATCTACAACTTCTCGCATTGCCTCCTCCACACCAGTAAATGTAAGTTCGAAGTGTGGAAAATCACATAATACTGAGGAGTGCCGTAAGACTACGGGAGCCTATTTTAAATGTGGGAAGATGGGGCACCGGATCAAGGAATGCCCTGAAATGAAGGAGGGTGCAAACACGGCAACACCAACCTTGAGATCCACACGGCCTACGATGCAAGGCCGAGCATATGCGATTTCAGCATAAGATGGCCATGCCAACAATGAGGTGATCCAAGGTATAAATTCCTTTAGAATAGTCAATTTAATTTTTCATATTTTAGATGAAGAAGGTGCATTAAATAAAATAGTCGCTATTCCACCACTCGATAATGCTAGAACATTTAAGTACCCCTCACCCAATTACTTACCCGTATGCATATAACTTAGGTACCATACACATGTATTTGAAGAGTGATACCACGATGGATATATGCTCTCACAAAGCTTGAGTGTTGATAGACCCAGGGTCTACCCACTCTTTCGTAACCCCTCAATTTGCGGCAATGGAACTGGAAATCAAGCCTGAACCCTTGGAATTTATTCTGATAGTTTTGGTTCCAACTAGGAATTCTATGAGAACAGATACAGTGTGTCGATCAGTAATCGCCCTCATTGAAGAACATGAGACCAAGGCTAATCTGATCTTACTGGACATGCAAGGATTTGATGTAATCCTTGGCATGGATTGGTTATCCACACACCATGCAAATGTTGATTGTCTTCAGAAGATCGTCACTTTTTGTCCTAAGAAAGGGAAACCATTCAAGTTCTACGGTAATCAACCAAATGTCGCACACTTGATATCCGCCATCCGATTTGAAAGACTACTAAATAGGGGGTGTTCGGGATATCTAGCTTTCTTGCATGATGGGAAGGAGGAAAAAGTCGATCTCAGTGATATTCCTATCGTGTGTGACTTCCTTGACGTATTCCTTGAAGAACTACTGGGTTTGCCGCCAGACAGAGAGGTTGAATTTGCAGTAGACTTAGCTCCCGGTACTGAACTAGTATCGAAGGCGTCATACTGTATGGCACCTGTCGAATTGAAAGAGCTTAAAGAGCAGCTACAAGATCTTCTAGATAAGGGGTTTATTAGTCTAAGTGCGTCTCCATGGGGAGCACCTGCGCTGTTTGTCAGGAAGAAGGATGGTTCTATGTATCTTTGCATTGACTATAGACAATTGAACAAGCTGACGATAAAGAATCGCTACCCGTTCCCAAGAATCAACGATCTTTTTGATCAATTACAAGGAGAGAGATTCTTCTCCAAGATCGACTTGAGGTCGGGTTACCATCAGATGAAGGTGAAAGCTGAAGACATTTCGAAAATAGCCTTCCACATGAGATACGACCACTATGAGTTTCTCGTCATGCCATTTGGACTAACCAATGTGCCAACATCCTTCATGGACCTCATGAACCGAATGTTCAAACCATATATGGATAAATGAGCAGTTATATTCATAGATGATATTCTCATTTACTCAAGGATGAGAGAAGAGCATGAGCAGCACCTATGGCTAGCACTTCAAATGCTTCGAGACTCCCAATTTTATGCGAAGCTCAATAAATGCGAATTCTGGCTAGAGCAAGTAAGCTTCCTTGGACATGTCATTTCAGAAGCCGGGATAAAAGTGGACCCAGCTAAGATTGAAGTTGTAGTCAAATGGGAACAGCCAAGAAACGTAACCAAAATTCATAGTTTTTTGGGGTTAGCCGAATATTATAGAAGGTTTGTTGAAGGATTTGCAAAGCTTGCTGAACCACTCACACGTCTCACTCGAAAGACTGCTAAATTTGAGTGGACCAAGTCGTGTGAACAGAGCTTCCAAGAGCTCAAAAGAAGATTAACCTTTGCACCAGTACTCACCTTACCATCAGGCAGTGGAGGATTCACAGTGTTCAGCGATGCATCCCACAGTGGGTTGGGCTGCATATTAAATCAGCATGAGAAGGTTGCTGCATATGGCTCAAAGCAGTTGAAAGATCATGAGAAAAGCCACCCTACGCATGACCTTAAATGAGCTGCGATAATTTTTGCTTTAAAAATCTAGAGACATTATCTCTACAGTGAAACATTTGAGATATTCACCGACCACAAGAGCCTCAAACTTATTTACCCAAAAAGATCTAAATCTGAGGCAAAGGAGATGGACAGAATTCCTGAAAGATTAAGATTGCTCCATTTAGTATCATTCAGGAAAGGCAAACGTGGTAGTTGATGCATTAAGCCAAAAATCGTCTACTCAGTTATCACATTTCATTTCAAGGATACACAGATGGTGTTTGCTTGAAGATGTGGCCCTGTGTGAGACAAAATTTGATTTTAGAGACTTTGGAGCCTTGATGGCTAACATCACTATGAGGTCTACACTTTTTGATAAGATTCGTGGGATGCAAATAATCAATACAGAGCTTATGGCTATCAGGCAAGAAGCAATTAGTGGAAAGTAGCCAGAGTTTTCTATTAAGGATGACGGGTCTTTGTTGTTTAGAGGTCGATTGTGCGTGTTGATTGATGACAACTTGTGACATAAAATACTAGAGGAAGCCCACAAGTCCATGTACGCTATCCATCCGGGCAGCACCAAGATGTATCATGACCTTAAGAATAATTTTTGGTGGAAAGGGTTGAAAAGAGATGTCGCAGAATATGTAACAAAATATTTGGTTTGTGAACAAGTTAAAGTTGACCATAGATACCCTTCTTGTCTATTGCAACCACTACCAATCCCCAAGTGGAAATGGGAGAACATTTCTACGGATTTCATTCTTGGTTTGGCGAGAACTCAAAAGGAACATAACGCAATTTGGGTAGTTGACGACCGATTAACCAAGTCAACGCACTTTCTGCTTACAGTACGTGCTATATCACCAACAAATTAGCGAAATTGTACTTGAAGGAGATAGTTAGATTACATGACATACCCTCGAGCATCATATCAGATTGGGACCCGCTTTATACATCACAATTCTGGCATCCATTCCAAGAAGGGATGACTTCCAAGTTAGAATTCAGCTCGACATTTCACTCTCAGACCGACAGACAAACTAAAAGGGTGAATCAGGTGATTAAGGATATGTTACGGGCCTGCATGCTAGACTTCCAAGGATCATGGGATAAGCACTTTCCCTTGATCGAGTTCGCGTATAATAATAGCTACCAAGCAAGGAATGGTATGACTCCTTTTAAGCACTTTATGGCCGCCGATGTAAATCTCCGCTCAATTAGGAAGAGGTAGGAGAACGCATATTGTTGGGCCCGAAACTCATCGAGAGCACAAATGAGACCGCCCGACTCATTCGTGAATGATTAAAGGTTGCCTAGAGCTAACAGAAAAGCTATGCTGATCTCAAGAGACTGAATGTGGAATTTCAGGTAATTTTTATGCACAATGCTACCTTATGTTTTGATTTAATATGAGTTTAACAAGAGTATGCTAACAACCATGTTCTCTTCAGATTGGAGACCATGTGATTGTAAATATCACACCGACCAAGGGCGTGATGCAAGCGAGGAAAGCTCAGTCCATGCTATATTGGCCCTTTCGAGATTTTGGGTCGTGTTGGAAAAGTGGCCTATCGCATTGCCTTACCGTCGCAGTTGTCGAGCATCCACAATGTGTTTCATGTGTCGATGCTGAGAAAATATGTGAGAGACGTGTCACATGTGTTGGACTACCAACTGATTGAAGTCCAAGAAGACTTAACTCTGGTCGAGGAGCCGATAAAATATTAGACCACAAGGAGCAAATTCTGAGAACTAAGTGAATTTTACTAGTCTTAGTCCAATGGCACAATCATTCCACCGCCGAAGCAACGTGGGAACGCGAAGCCGAAATCCGTGATCAATACCCACAACTATTTGACTGAGGTTAGTCACTTCACCGTATACTAGTATATTGATGACCGAATAAATTTCCCGTATGTACATTCAATGAACACCTTGTAGTGAGGGTAACACTCAAATGTTGCTAATACATATGTATTGTCAAGGTGCATAGGGTATAATGGTAGTATGTAGAAATTTAAAGACCCATGAAAAGGTACATAAGGGTAGAAGCCAAAAAATAAAGTGCATCAGGTCAAAACAAAACCAAATAGTCAACCATGTTATCCTATACACCTCACTACAACAAGATTAAAGCTTGTCGCAGCGAGATCTTCAGGTCATGGCTAGCCGCGACAAGAACTTACAGGTGTTGCGGTGACTGATGAGAATTATATGGGGCCCGATAACCCCCAAATCTGTCATTTTCAAACTTTCAAGCGTGGGGCTCCCTCTTTCATCTCCTATCCCGTGTAGAACAAATTTGTTTCTCTCCTAAAGCATGACTGTCCGCGCCAAATCCATCGAAACGTGAGGATCGACATTCATATATCTCGCCAAATCCAATTTTCCTCCGATTTAAGCTACTTAGTAAGGTAAAAACCCTAAACCTCTTCATTTTGTTTGATTTTCTTTACACATGGCTTCCAAAAAGAAAGTTGTGACAAAACTTTCGATTTCTAAACCGAAACCCTCCTCTAGTTCCAAGGGAAAAGCCACGGGTAGTTCTGACCCTCCAACATCAACCCGAGAACAACCTTTGAATTGGTGGGGCGGTAAAGCCATCAAACCCGAATGATCCTTTGACCAGGACGTCCTTGTTAATGACGACACGGTTGTCTGGTCATTGGATTATCTTAGACGTGCCAAGTTGGAGCCTATATTTCTATCCCCGTTTGGTCAAACTCTTTTACCAAAACCTCAAAAAGAGTGACACCGATGGGAAATTGACCACGGTAATTGATGGACGAACCTTCTGCCTTGACCTCCATGACATTGCTGTAGCCATGGGCTATAGTGCAGCGTATGATAACAGTCAGGGTCTTCTGGCACGTCGCCCCAAAGCGGTTAAATTCCATCAAATCATTGCTATGATGACCAGTGGTCTTCAAGCATCCGGCCAGTCTATAACCCGAACCTAGTTACCGGATCATATGTAGTTTTTGGACGTCATATTTCCAAGCAACCTGTATCCCTCCAGCACGAGAGAGAAAGACGGGATCCCTTGCTTCAGGCTCTGTTTGCTGTGAATGAGAATAGATGGCTCAATGCACCTCGAGTTGTTTACGAGGGAATGATTTGTTCTAGTGAGGTGATGCAAAGCACCATCCCAAAACCCCTGACTTTTAGGCCTTATGCATGTATCATCTCCGGACTTCTAGAGCACCATGAAGATGATGAAAATGAGATCCATATGAGCTATCGTCGGGCGAAGAAATAAGGACCGATAATATTCAGACGTTTACGAAAAATAAATGGAGTTTGATCCTAAAGAGATGCCAACTTAGAGTGAAAAATCAGAATCTGCAATAGCCGACTGGGGGTGCACAATAAGAAAACCCTGATAAGCCCACACTCGGAGCTGCACATCAGATGTCACTCAACCCCAATAGCCACCTGTACCCCATGGTGAACTCCTCACGTTGGCCGAATTCACTAGGAAAATGGAAGTGCAATAGCAGCAGACCTTTAGGCAATTGGAGGTCCTACACCATTTGCTGTACAAAAGGTTGAATTTCCATTATGAGATCCTTACCCGGCTGATGGAAAAAGCCTACCTGACCAGCTCTGCCCCGTACGTCGCTCATGCACGGGAGTTTTCCTCCGAGTATACCAGGAACGCGGCTGGTCCAAGGACTGGTCCATCTGATTTTGGAGCTAGACGTTGTGATAAGCAACCAGGGGAGCAGTTTGGTGAGTTGTCGGATGGCTGATGTATCCAGTTTAGTAATCAATTTTTCCTTGCAATTGCAGTTTTTGTTTCTTGCTACCTATTGATGAATAATTATGCATGATCATAGGGTTTTCATTATAAATCTCTACATTGCATTGTGGATATAAGTATCATAGATAGACCATAACAGTTGCTCTACTTCTTTCGAATCAATAGGTAGAAATTCTTGTCATGATCAGGTCACATTAGGAATAACTTCAAGTTCTAGCATCGATTTAAACTGATTAGAACTTAGTGTGAAATTTTTGTATAACTATATTGTTAATTTTCCTATCACTTATTGATAGTTAATTTATGCCTGATCATGAAACTCCGATATAAACACCTGCTTGAACATGGTAGATATCAATGCCATTAATAAGTTTACATCGATAAGTGGATGCCCATCATTAGTACTAGGGTCACATTGGTGATCATTTCAAAATTGGAGTGACATGCACAGATTTAAACCTTGTGGGAAAAATTCCCATACTCACACTTGATTAATCTTCGTAGAACAATCTTCATAGATGCCCTTGTCACGACATGATGTATATCGATTAAGAATACAGTCCGAAAAGCGTCTCCCTTCCTCTACATTAATCGCCAATTTTTGAAAATGAAAATTAATTTAAGGGGGAGGATGTAACGCCCTGCAAGTTTCCCAAATCCGAGTACACAGGGTATGTACTAGTACTAAAAGCCCGAATCATTGTATGCCCGATAAACAAGGTTAACCAGGTCATTAATCCATGCTTTAGTCTTAAATTTTGTCTGAAGAACCAGTACACGGTATCAAGGCCCACGTATAACACCCTGATGAGGATTGATTTAGAAAACAACCCAATCATCAGGACCCGTTAGTTAACAAGCCAAGTGGTCAAAACCCATTAGGGAATCCAGCCCGAAGGTTATGCCCCAATAATGGAAGCCCTGAGACAGACCCATACACCATGTTCATGTGCAGACGCCACACTAGAACGCTGCTTGTTCTATTTGTGCATGCCCGTACACAAGAGCCGATGTACTGGTTTCACAGTAGATCTGGGCTATCAATTAAAATCCAGCTCCCACGCATAAGTTGTGCATGAGATTAAAAATTGCTTTTGAGAGTTGAGATTTCTTTCCTGTTTGCTTCCCTTTACTTGAGAACCCCCAGGACATTCGGATCCCCTAAGCCGTCAACGAGAATTGGCTAAAGCGAAGATGAATCACCGCCATTTCGATTTTTGTAGCAATCTTCCTAACCTCGATTTTCCTAAAACTGATCCTATTTAGTCAAACTCTAGAAATGCATGCCTCGAAACATCGAGAATCAGATGCATGAAGTGCTTAGAGACCGGGTTCTCCGATTCCCGATGTTTGGGAACGTGGCTCGTGCAATCAAAATAAGTTAGAAGCTAAAAAATTAGCTTAATGGTACTAATTATGTTTGATTATTGATATAAGAGGAGAGTTATGGCAGAGACATCGAATCACGAAGATGGAAGAGGAAAATTATGGGCGTGCGAGCTTATCAGGTTCGTCGTGACGACATGGAAACCTCGCCTCGGCGAGTGCTACACTGAAAACTAGGCCATTTCGGCTCTGGAAAATCTCGTCGTGGAGAGAAGCTTGAGTCATGTGGCACATGTTCACCTCACCGCGGCGACCCTGTAGCTCACCGCAACGAGATACCCCTGTCTTGTGAGTTTGGGTTTGTGCCCTTTTCTGTCAATTAAGGCCCTGCTATGTGACATGTATGGTTCATTAACCATTAGTAAATGTGCAATGTATGATCTAGATTGAATGCAAGGGAATTTTGAGGGGGGATCAGCCTTGATTCATGCTATTTTTCTCGTGAAGTGCCAACTTTAAGGTAGGGAAGAACATCTTGCCCGATTACTCATTTTCTCGAATTCGTACCACTGATGCAAATAGTAAAATACATGATATTTTCTAGAATTGTTAAACTCAACATCTTGACATGTTTTGAAGGTTATAAATTTGATGTTTATACATGATTTGAATGGCTTTGTAATCAGCATCTTGCTATACTATTGTATTTGATTCAATCACTCTTGAAATTCTAGATTTAAATTATATCGTTGCTACTCGCCTTGTGTACGTGTCTAATTTTATATCTTTGTTATGTCTCGGTTCAAGTGACCCTGTTAATGTAGCTTAGGGGCCTGACGTCTTAGTTCAAGTGACCCTGTTAATGTAGCTCACAGGCTTGATGTTTCGGTTCAAGTGACCCTGTTAACGTAGCTCAAGGGCTTGATTTCTCGGCTCAAGTGACCCTGTTAACGTAGCTCAGGGGCTTGATTTCTCGGCTCAAAGGACCCTGTTAACGTAGCTCGGGGGCTTGGCTTTCTCGGTTCAAGTGACCCTGTTAATGTAGCTCAAGGGATTGCCTTCTTGGTTCAAGTGGCCCTGTTAACGTAGCTCAGGGGCTTGACATTTTGACATCGTTTGATTTCTTGCTATACATTTTTGTGACTTGCTCTCTTGGATTTATTCCAAGTTATGTTTTGCTTGATCCGATATGCATTACTTTAAGTATGATTATTTGCATTCATGATATGAACTGTTTTGACACTATAGCTAAATGTCTTTGTTTCTTTAAAATTTATTTATGTATGCATCAAGATCATGAATAAGAATGCTAAAAAGGTAGTTTACCACTGTTTTTCCCTATTGAGCTTGGACTGTAGCTCATTCCTCAACTATACGTCGCAGCTGTAGGGGCTGATATAGAGGGGGATTCGGAACAAGAGGAGGACCCGGACTATAATCCCAAGGACGAGGAAGAACTATCGGAGTTCTTTCCTTAGTTGTTTTGGTTGAGAGCTTGGTTATTTTTGAGTTCTGATAAACAGTATAGTAGCATGTTAAACTTCATACAAGTGTATAAATTTTGTTCCACTATTTAGGTGAAGGTTGGCCTTCACCAGTGGATGTATAGTTTTGATATCTGTGCATGATGATGATCTTTTTGAGTTTATGTTGTCATTGCGTTATTGTTATAGCTCTGTTTCTGCTTTGTGCACTTTGCTTCTGCACTTTTGTAACCTTACCAATAACAGATCCTTTCTATTATTTAATGTGAGGAAAGGTCAAGCTATCGAGAAGTGATTGAAGCACTTCGATACCATAGTATCACTATAATTTAGATCGCATGTATGATTTGACGGCACAGGTTTTGTAGTAAGGAAATTCGGGCTGTCACAATACCAATGCTAAGATCCATAAATCTCGGGACTGTTGGTACACGCTTTTTCTGGGTTCCTTTCGGTCTCAGAAAAGAGTGGCCCAATTTAATCTATGTGGACTCTGGTGACAGGCGATAGAATAATAAAGCAGTAAAATAATAATAGGAAAATATTTATGTGCACCTGCAATGATATATTAGAATAACAAATGGATAATATTTAAATGTAGAAAAATAAAAGAAGGTGAATTCTAAATGGAGAATACCTATGTAGATGCGATCGCCAGCTGCAGATGTTTATCGATGCTGCAACACATCACTGATCATGCTTTAAGAGGAGCGAGGGCTTGCATGTTGAACTCCTTTACTGAATCGTCGAGCTGCCAATGTCAACAACTGTGGGTTGCCTATAGTCTGACTAGTTTGGTTTTCCTATTCCTGCTGGGAATTTAATTGATTTGGTCTTCTGATTCTTCTCTGGGTCTGGCTGACTGGGAGTCTCCTAGTGTTACTCTAACTCTAATTAATTTAGTTTCCTAATTCGACTAAGAATATAATTAATCTACTCTCCTGATCCTATTGGAAGTCTAATTTAAAAAAAGGTCTCCTAATTCTGTTAGGAGTCTAATTAAAAAAAGGGTCTCCTAATTCTACTGGGAATCTAATTTTAAAAGGTTCCTAATTCTACTACGAGTCTAATTAAAAAAGGGGTCTCTTAATTCTATTAGAAACCTAATTAATCTAAGTATCTTAGTTCTATTTGAAATCTAATTAATTAAAAAAAAGGGGATTGTGGCCCGTTATGCTAAGGAGGATCGGCCCCATTCTCGAGTACCCTCCGTAAGCTCCCTTGGGCAAATCGGGTGGCTAAGAATTATTTTGTAAATATTGAAGATTTAAAAACTGAATTTGAACTTAGAATTGACAATTAGGAATCAAAACCGATATCAAGAATTAAGAATTTAGGACTAGAATGAAAATTTTGAACTAGAAGGAAAATTGAGAATTAGAAAGAAAATTGGGAACTAGAACTAGAACTAGAACTAGAACCTAGGAACTAAGAACTAGAACTAAAAAAAAATAGAAGAAGATTACCTGAAGCCGAGCGCTTCTTTCTCCTTCTAGCACCGCAGAGGAGGAACTCGAACTCCCTGGGAGAGGCCGAATCTCGAGAGAGAAGAGATCTCTATGAAAAATTGTGTGTTCTGTATTCTAGGTAAGGGGGTCTATTTATAGGTATTTCGGAAATTGCGCACCCTGAGGGGTGCACTTAATTGGTCAATGGAATTCAATTACACACCCTGTCTCGGTCGCTTAATTGAATTAAGTGCCTTGTTCTAGGCACTTAATACACTTTGAGTCGGTCACAGACTTAGTGAGCGACCGACTGATTGGCTCAGCCGGGCGTCCGAGTTCTAACCAAATTAGAACTCATTGTGCGCCCTTCTGGGAGTGTGCAATTTGATTAAGCGACAGCTCAATTGCGCTTAATCAAGGAATTCAAGCGGTCAAGGGAACTAGAGTCCAGGTTCAAAGTGGACCAATTACGCATGGGTGGTGGGGCGCGTAATTGATTGCGTGCCCTTTCCTAGGCACGAAATCGTCTCCTAAGGTGGTCCACGAGATAAGTAGCATGGTCCAAATTTGACCAATTTCCCGCCAGCTGTGTGGTGCTCAATCGAATTGTGCACACTACACAACGCATGGAATTTGGGATTCTCCCCGGTCTAGGTCGAGTCCGAACCACAGGGCTATTGTTTCAGCCTGTGCTTTGACTATATACTATTATTTCAATATATAGTCTCCGTATAAGGGTTGTGGGGTCAGAGCCAGAGAACTATTATTTCAACCTGTGCTCAGCCTTATACTATTATTTCAGTATATGGTCCCTGTATTAGGACAAGGCCAAAGGTTGACTGAACAGGTTTGTATATTCCGAGAGGACAAAATTGGGGTGTCTATAGGGACCTCTCCAAACAGTGAACCATTGGATCCATGTTTTGACTCAAATCTCACAATAGATATACTTTCAACAATAATAGCACACTGATGATGGGTTTCACTCACATGTGACAGATCAATATAAAGCAAGAAAAAAGGTCTCACATAATAGAAGAAACACGATGTAATTAACGAATAAAAGAGCATCTCATAGAAAGATACTTGTGTATTCTTTGCATGTCATATCAAGCGCCATAGGTATTGTATATTCACTCTCCACAAGGCAGTTAACAATACAAGATCAAATCATGAAGGTCTTTTATAGGGTTGTAATGGGGCTCAGGTAAGGGTAAGAAAGAAAAGGAAATTGGGATTCAAAGTTTTGGAGAAATTAGAGAAAGAGCTATCTTCTGACCTTTCTAATTCCATTCTTTTTCATTTATAATTTCTCACTATTTTCTCAATATTTTCTCTCAACTTTCTTTTTGTCTTCTTTCCCACCTTTTGAATTTCACCTCATAACTCTTTTTTTTTCTTTTTTTTTGAAATATAACTTTTTGTCTCCCTTTTCACTCATTTTCCTCGCCACATGTTTTTAATAAATACCGTCTCTAAAAATCTTTCGTGTATTCAATCTCATCGCTTGTTCCTAATTTCTCATAAATTCAAAGGGTAAGCTGACTTTTCAGGGTCGTGTAAAGGTAAGAAATTATGTGACTATGCAACCGTGGATTTTTGACGATCTCGTCGCGACGATGTGCACTCGTAAAAAATATAAAGTCGCCACCCAGAACTTTTGGTGTCCCGAGAAACCTAAATCAATTTTATGAGCACCGAAGTACTAAAAATGTGACTCTGATTCACTGGTCTTCCAAAGGCTCTTGGGTAGGGGCTTCGGTTATCGATCATCGGGAAGGTGTTACGCACCCGATCAACCTGCTCAAACACGGTCTCTACTTGTGGCCAAAATAAAGGAAAAATATAAATGAAAAGATCACTTCCTCTTGCTCGAAGGCACGTTGATCCTATTTGTGCCTCTCTGTAATTACTGAGATTTTAGCGGCGTAACGGCACAAATTCGAGGATAAAGGAAAAGCAAAGAAGGTAGAGAAGTAGAGGGGAGAGCTGAAGCTCTCAGGCCCTTATAGCATAGCTGTGGACCTTCGCGTAGGTGCACTTGACGAGCTTCCAATAGCTTGAGTAGTTGGAGAATGGGTTCTAACCTCTAAGCTAAGAAGGTAGAGGAAGAGGGTTAGGGGGTAGTTCTCTCCTAAACTCAAGGGTTTTTTGATGAAAGATAGGGTTTCTAAGGTGGTTTAGGATTCTAGAATTTGTATGGGTATTTGGTGCACCAAAGGGGAGGAGGGGATTGTTTAATCTCTTTCTCTCTCTTGAAAAAATTTCAATCCTTTTGCAAGGGGGGTGCCTCTTTATTTATAGAAAAAGAGAGGGTTAGGGGAGTACTTAAGGGCTAAATAGGGTTAGCAATTAGGTAAGCCTAACGTCTAAGGTTTCCTAGGATTTTTGGGTTATGGATATGTGTGAGGATAGGATCAATGGTAGATGATAGGGTGAGGTTTTAAATGACTAGAGGGTTGCAAATAGGGTAAACAAGGGTACAACAGTCCTAATGAAACCAATCTAAATATTGGGATGGTCAACAAGTCAAACTGCAAAAGTGAAATTCGAGTAAAAACCAGAGGTTACTGTAGCTAAGTTTGGCGTGTGTATTATCCACGCCAAGCATAGCTATAGTGTAATAACCCACATTTTTGAATTTTATTTAATGGTATTAGATGATGTACCACACAATGCGTGGTGCTAACGCTCCACACCGGAATATACCCACTTTAGAAATAGTCTAATTTTTTATATACATATCAATATTAGACTCATTGCGGAGTACTTGTCGATACGATTCCAACGATATATAATTTGTCGATTTTCGATAAGAATATAAAAAGTTATGCCCGTTTGAAGAGTGAAGCGGGTTAAAGGGCACAATTGTAAATTCGGGAGAGAATCACCATTTACCTTGGTGCTTACACAAAGCGCTGGAGCAAAACCTCTTCTCAAGCTTTTCAAGTCACGTATGAATTCTACTTGCGTGAAAAAACTCTTAATTAGAGTTAACCTATACAGGGAATTAGATATATATTTACTTCTTCTCTCAGTTGTCTTTCTTATTCCCTCTTCTCTGCAAAAGCTCTGACAGTGCCATCTTTCATAATTCCTCGTCGGATCTTTATCGATTTTCGATCTTATCAGAGAATCTTACACCATCAAAGTTTCTCATCGCTGCGACCAATTTATCGTAAGAAAGGAATTCTCGCGAAAAGACTCGGGCATATCGTCTCTCGAATCCGATCTCCATCAACCCAAATCATCGTAGGATTCGAATCACGCTTCAACAGGTGGGTGCCTCTAAATCCATCTTAAATTATTCAGTTATTTCTTAAAAAGAAAACCCTAATTTTTCCTTAAGTTTTGATAAATTTCGGGTCTTAAAAACATAGAAATTAGGCCCAAAATCGATAGGATCGTTTTTCCCAGATTTTCGTGAAATTCGGCCAAACTCTTCAACAGACACAGCCTCGGTATTTTGGCCATAAATTTTTATCCCGAACTCCGATTAAGAAGATTCTTTTTGCGTTGGAAAGATAATAGAAAAATCTACAACTTTCATGTTTTGACCAACTCATGAATCAATCGTCTTGATGGTTAAAAAAATATGAGAATGTTACGTCAAATCGCTCGAGCGAGCTATTATCATCGCTCGAGCGAGGTATCACCGAACTCCGACATTGCCTTAGTATTTTAGTCATAACTTTTTATCTCGAACTCCGATTGAGACGATTCTTTTTGCGTTGGAAAGATAATAGAAAAATCTACAATGTTCATGTTTTGACCAACTCATGAATCAATCGTCTTGATGGTCAAAAATATATGAGAATGCTACGTCAAATTCTAGGATTGGCGCAACTTACTGTTTGACTTGTTTTGAGGAAACACTTAAATAGGTCTATATTATTAGTAATTAGAGTTAATCTTAATACATGAACGTATATTGTGATGTAGATTGAGGCGAGGCCATCAATAGGACCTTGCTTGACTTGCATTACTCGAGTTTTGGTAGGAGAATCTCATCTTCTGAGATTTTATTTTAATTTGCATGGATATTTTGAATTAAAATCTTTAAACTTGCATATGCCATTGAAATCACATGAAATGAAATTGATATGAATGAAAATCTAAATCTACGAATCACGAAACTAATCGCTTAAGCTCACGAAAATCTGAAATCAAGAACCCGAACTATGTATAAGAGACTTGCATCGATTATATTAGTATCCGCATTTGTTTTATGATTGACCGAACGACCCTCAAAATTCTGAACAACTTCGGCACAAGTTTCCCTCATTACGCAGGGCTTGTTGCATCTGAAAAGGGTTCATGAGCAGCGATGGTAGGTAGGGGTTCCCATCGGCTATATTCACGCTCTCGAGATATAGTTTACTCGGAAGGTATTTTAAGTTGAGGATTAAGTCATGAATTCTTGAACTTTGCATATAGAGTTAGAGAAACTAAGACACGAGACCGATACATTCTTGAAGCTTGTTTTCACACATTTAGAAATAAATCTTACATATGATTTCCGCACCTAAATTGGTTTATTATGCTTATATGTTTGACAAGCTATATTCCGATATTTGTTTTGAAACCATGTTAGTTAAAGTAAAATGCCGTAGATGTCTTTCTTCTACTGAGCTTTGTTGGTTAGCTCACTCCGACTATACGTCACAGGTTCAGGTATTGGCGTGGCTATTCAGGGCTGTGAGACTGATCCTGACTACGTGCCTGAGGAAGAGCTTGAGGTTCCTCCTGAGGAGTTTTCGAGATAGAACTTACTGATTTTCTTATTTGTGGTGAGAGTTAGACTTGAATTTGTGGGCCCATTTTAGTTGGATACCATAGTTTTATATTTGACGTTGATTTCTGTTATGAGCTATGTTTCGATGATGGTCGGCCATCATCGGTGGTTCTTTACTTTTAATTGCTTCCGCATTTATTTTAGCTATGGATATTTATTGCGCTTTACTCTGATATGTGCCCTGTTTGTCCGGCTTATCGTTTATTCGATAGGTTGGCGAACCGACCTTTCCTATACCTGAGGATTGGAAAAGTCGGTCGTCAGCTTGGTATCGAGCCATGGTTTTAGATTCTCTAAGGACCCATGAGAACTAACCGTGATCGCATGATTCATCAGTCAGTCGTTAGGTCCGTAATCACTAATGCTTTGTGATTGTCTTTACAATCAATGTTGGCGATGTTCTGGTGTCCACAATGACAGATCAGTATCGCCCCAAGATTTAGGGGCAGAGGTAGAGGTAGGGCGGTGCCTTTAGAGGACGATCCGGAAGGTGTCGGTACGTCGAGGGGAGTTGCCTTCGCATCCGGTTCTAATCTGAGGTCCCTATAGGAGCGGAGTTGATAGAGGTCGGGTGAAAGAATGGAACAAGTGTTGGAAAGCCACCAACATTGCTCACAAACCGCATCTATGGCTCGGACTTGCCGCAATCGCCAAAGCGAGAGGCTGATTTCTGCGGACAACAACAACAATCATCGATTTGCGAATTAGGAGGATGAGACCTCCGAATTTTTCGAGATGACCGACCCGATGGAAGCTGAAGGTTGGTTGGATGAGATGGAAAGATCTTTGAGGTGCTTCAGTGCACCGATGTCGAGAAGGTTAGATGGGCAACCTTCAAACTGGATGGACAGGCTGGACCATGGTGGAAGTCCGTGGCTGAACACCGGGAGCAGGAGTTTCCCAATACTCCTTGGACATGGGCTGAGTTTATCGAGGCGTTCAACGATCAGTACTTTCCCAAGATCGTTAGGAATCAGATGGAAGTTCAGTTCATCGAGTGCGAGGACAATGTCGGTCGTGAGTATGGAGATGAGTTCACGCGACTTTCGAGGTTTGCACCTCAGCATGTGGCCACTGATATAATGAAGGCTAGAAATTTTCAGCTGGGTCTTAGGCTGAGTATACAGGAGAGCGTGGCTATGTGGGAAATGGAAACATATGGAGAATCGTCAAAAGGCCCTCATAGCAGAGGAAGAAATTCAAAAGCGGTTTTTGAGAAGAACAAGAGGGTTGTACAAGGCCAGTACTTATGAAAATAAGAGGCCAAGTTTACAAAGCCGCCAAAGATGAACCTTACTCAACTGCATTTTCTAGACCAACATTTTCTTACGACCGACCCTTATCGGAGATTGGCGGCATCATCACATGCGATCCATACGACAGTGAGTTCTAATGCTAGTGGAGCTTGGTGTACGAGGATCCTCTCGTGCACCATCTTTTGTTTGGTCACTATGTGCCTAAGGTGGGAAACCACACAAGACCGAGGATTGTAGGAGGAACACTTTGGAGCGTGTTTTGGTGTGGCGCAAATTGGACACATGATTAAGGATTGTCCTCGGGAGGACAAGGGAAGAACTAGTTGACTTCTACTCAAAGATCGACCGACCCTCTCTGTTCAAGGTCGAGCTTATGCCGTGATGGCTCAAGAAGCCGAAACATCGAACGACGTGATTCAAGGTATTATTAAAAGTTGAGATGTCTTCTTATTTTATGTGTTATATATAATTGCTTGATATTTAATAAATTTTGTTTATAAGTTATGGATGAATACACATGCTTAGAAACTTTTAATTGAAACGCTTGTCTAAACTAAGGTACCCTTTTTATGCATCGGGGGAGCGATGTAAGCAAAACCGAAGCGCGAGTGTTGATAGACCCTGGGTCTACACATTCTTTTGTTACTCCATTGTTCGCTGAGAAGTTGGGAATCATTCCCAAGGCCCTTGATTTCATCTTGGCAGTGTCAATTCCTACGGGCAACTCAGTGAGCACCGATACCATGTGTCAATCAGTGATTGTGATGATCGAAGACCACGAGACAGTGGCTGATTTGATTATTTTGAGCATGGAAGGGTTCGACGTGATACTAGGGATGGATTGGTTATCTACTTACCATGCGAGAGTGGATTGTCTTCGAAAGATTGTAACATTCCGCCCGCCGAAGAGAAAATCTTTTCGATTTTACGGAGTCAAATCTTGTGTGATACCGTTTATCTCAGCCATTCGAACCGTGTATGATGAGAGCAATTGTTGTGGTTATCTGGCCTACTTGCAAGATCATAAGGAGGAGAAGAAAAATATTACAGATATTACGATTGCTTGCGAGTATTCAGATGTTTTTCCTGAAGATCTACCTGGATTACCACCTGACAGGGAGATTGAGTTTGCGATTGAATTAGTGTCGGGTACTGAACCAGTATCAAAAGCTCCGTATCGAATGGCGCCTGCAGAATTGAAAGAGTTGAAGGACGGCTTAGAACTGCTAGATAAGGGCTTTATTAGACCGAGTGTGTCACTGGGGAGCACCGGTTCTATTTGTAAGAAGAAAGGCGGTTCAATGCGGCTTTGCATCGATTACCGCTTGACTAAATAAGTTGACAATTAAGAACCGTTATCCACTTCCAAGAATTGATGATCTTCGATCGATTACAAGGAGCAAGGTTCTTCTCGAAGATCGACTTGAGGTCGCTACCATCGGTTGAAAGTTAAGTGCGAAGACATTGAAGGCGTGCGTTGAGAACGATATGGGCACTACTGAGTTCTTGGTCATGCCATTTACGCGTCATTTATGGACTTGATGAACCGTATATTCAAGTCACATTTGGACAAGTCTGTAGTAGTTTTGTAGATGACATCCTCATCTATTCAAAGACGCGAGAAGAACATGAGCAACATCTCGGTGGCTCTACAAACCCTTAGAGACCATCGGTTATATGCAAAACTTAGTAAGTGTGAGTTTTGGCTTGGCGTCGATTTCCTAGGCCATGTTATCTCCGAGACCGGTATTACATTATTGACCAAGATTGAGTCGTTGATGAATTGGGAACAGCCAAAGACTGAGAGGTTCGTAGTTTCCTCGGTTTGGCGAGGATACTCTGAAGGTTTGTGGAGGGCTTCTCAAGATATCGTGTCCTCTTACACAACTTACGAAGAAGAATACTAAATTTGATTGGATGAGCAAAGGTGAGCAAAGTTTTCGTGAACTCAAGAAGCGATTGACCATCGCGCCAAGATTTGCTATACCATCGGCGGGAGGCTTTGCAATATCGGATGCATCATATGGGGGTTTAGGCTGTGTGCTTAACCAGAATGAGAGAGTCATTGCTTATGGGTCTAGACAGCTAAAAGACCATGAGAAGAATTACCCGACGCATGATCTTGAGTTGGCAGCAGTGATTTTTGCTCTGAAGATCTGGAGGCATTACCTTTATGGGGAGACCTTCGATATATTTACCGATCATAAGAGCCTCAAGTATCTCTTCTCACAAAAGGAGTTGAATATGAGGCGCGTCGATGGATGGAGTTCTTGAAAGATTATGATTCCATCCGTACGGTACCACCGGAAAGCAAGCGTAGTGGCGATCGTTAAGTCGAAAGTTCTCGCTCGATTATCACATCTCACGCAAAGTGCGACGATGGCATCTATTGGAAGATATGGCTCTAAGTAGCATGAGATTTGACGTAAAAGGTTCAGGTGCGTTAATGGCTACGCTGGTGATTCGTTCCACCCTCTATGAGAACATTCGCAGACTTCAGATGACGGATGATGAACTTATGGCTATCAGACGGGATGTGATTGGGGGAAGCAAAATAGATTTTTCTATCAAAGATGATGGCACTTTGTTGTTTAGAAACGGGTATGCGTACCAACTAATCGAGCTTCGGGACACTATTTTGGAAGAGGCTCATAAGTCTATGTACGCTATTCACCCTGGCAGTACCAAGATGTACCAGGACTTAAAGAAAAGCTTCTGGTGGAGAGGTTTAAAGAAAGATGTCGCTGTGTATGTCTCGAGATGTCTTGTGTGTCAGCAAGTAAAGGTGGATCATCGAAATCCGGCAGGACTGTTGCAACCACTACCGATACCTGAGTGGAAATGGGAGGCCATTTCTATGGACTTTATTTTGGGATTGCCAAGAACATTAAGAAAATACAATGCCATCTGGGTCATTGTGGATCGATTGACTAAGTCCGCACACTTCCTTCCTTATAATACGTCGTATACCGCCAACAAGCTCGCAGAATTATATATCAAGGAGATAGTTAGGCTGCATGGTATACCGGTCAGTATCGTATCTGATAGAGACCCGATGTACACATCTCGATTTGGAAGCGATTTCAAGAAGGAATGGGCTCTAGGCTCGATTATAGTCTGACATTCCATCCTCGGACCGATGGGCGAGAGAGGTGAATCGATTATAGAAGATATGTTACGTGCTTGCATGTTGGATTTTCGGGGTCATGGGACCAACATGTACTGATCGAGTTCGCCTACAATATGATTACGAGCTAGCATCGGCATGGCACCCTCGAAGCTTTGTATGGACGAGTGCGAGTCTCAAATTGGGAAGAAGTGGGTGAGAAACTCATTTTAGGTCCGAGATCGTGGAGAATACAACCAAGACAGTTGTTAATCCGTGAGAGACTACGCATTGCTCAAAGTGAGCTAAGACGATCGAAAAAGAAACCATGTTGAGTTTAAGGTGGGAGATAGTGTATTTGTCAAAATCTCTCCTACAAAAGGCGTGATGCGTTTTTGGGAAGCGTGGGAAGTGAGTCCGCTATGTTGGACCTTCGAGGTATTGGGCGAGTCGGCGAGGTTGCCTATCGAGTAGCCTTGCCACCATGACTATCGAAATGCACAAGCGTGTTTCATGTGTCCATGTTACGAAGATATGTTAAGGACCCGACTCACGTATTGGACTACCACCCCATTGAGCTCCTAGAACTCCTATCCTTGGTTGAGGAACCGTCTGAATCTTGGATCGTAAAGAACAAATCTTACGGACAAAGAACATTCCCTTAGTACTCGTGAAGTGGCGGAACCATTCTTCAGAGGAAGCCACATGGGAGCGTGAAGCGGAGATTCGCGAGCAATTTCCACAACTTTTCGAGTGAAGGTATATTGTAAACTATAGTTATGTAAGAAAACCATACGTACCTTTAAATTCTTGAATTTGCTTCTAACAAAAAAAAAAAAAAAAAGAGAATTTCTTCAAATTCTTCAATGTTAAATTGGTTCATAACATCGATGCTTTACATATATATCTATAACGATCACACAATAAAATCTTAAATGTCATATTTATTCATTCTCGGTTAGAACCGTATATGCATTGGAACCCGTGTCATCGGTTAGAATATGTTACGAACGCGTGATCATGCTTTTGAATAAGTGTTCGATTCGACATCTGAAATTTCTGCTCAAATAATTACCAAAAGGGTGAGGTAGGTGTGTGTGCTAGGTTTGTGTCATGGTGAAGTATATTTCCAGGCACGTGACACTTGGGAAGGTATGCATCCATGTACGGATGCAATCCTCTATGGCAGTATGGGATGCCACACGCAGTACATCCAGGTTACTACGGATCCCGACCCTTGAAAGCGTGCTTGGTGAAGCCTACCGCATCGCGACCAAAGTTCTTTGACTTTAGTTTGTTTCAATTTTACTTTATCTTGGTGTTAGGATAAGGACTTACATAGTTTAGTTTAGCTATCCGTATATTTCGAGGACGAAAATATTATAAGGGAGAGAATGTAATAACCCACATTTTGAATTTTATTTAATGGTATGTGGTGCTAACCCACACCGGAATATACCCACTTTAGAAATAGTCTAATTTTTATATACATATCAATATTAGACTCATTGCGAATACTTGTATCTGATTCAACGATATATAATTTATCGATTTTCGATAAGAATATAAAAAGTTATGCCCGTTTGAAGAGTGAAGCGGGTTAAAGGGCACAACTGTAAATTCGGGAGAGAATCACCATTTACTTTGGTGCTTACAAAGCGGAGAAAACCTCTTCTCAAGCTTTTCAAGTCACGTATGATTCTACTTGCGTGAAAAAACTCTTAATTAGAGTTAACTATAAGAATTAGATATATATTTACTTCTATTTGTCTTTCTTATTCCTCTTCTCGCAAAAGCTACAGCGGTCATCTTTCATAATTCCTCGTCGGATCTTTATCGATTTCGATCTTATCAGAGAATCTTACACCATCAAAGTTTCTCATCGCTGCGACCAATTTATCGTAAGAAAGGAATTCTCGCGAAAAGACTCGGGCATATCGTCTCTCGAATCCGATCTCCATCAACCCAAATCATCGTAGGATTCGAATCACGCTTCAACAGGTGGGTGCCTCTAAATCCATCTTAAATTATTCAGTTATTTCTTAAAAAGAAAACCCTAATTTTTCCTTAAGTTTTGATAAATTTCGGGTCTTAAAAACATAGAAATTAGGCCCAAAATCGATAGGATCGTTTTTCCCAGATTTTCGTGAAATTCGGCCAAACTCTTCAACAGACACAGCCTCGGTATTTTGGCCATAAATTTTTATTCCGAACTCCGATTAAGAAGATTCTTTTTGCGTTGGAAAGATAATAGAAAAATTTACAACTTTCATGTTTTGACCAACTCATGAATTAATCGTCTTGATGGTTAAAAAAATATGAGAATGTTACGTCAAATCGCTCGAGCGAGCTATTATCATCGCTCGAGCGAGGTATCACCGAACTCCGACATTGCCTTAGTATTTTAGTCATAACTTTTTATCTCGAACTCCGATTGAGACGATTCTTTTTGCGTTGGAAAGATAATAGAAAAATCTACAACGTTCATGTTTTGACCAACTCATGAATCAATCGTCTTGATGGTCAAAAATATATGAGAATGCTACGTCAAATTCTAGGATTGGCGCAACTTGCCTGTTTTGACTTGTTTTTGAGGAAACACTTAAATAGGTCTATATTATTAGTAATTAGAGTTAATCTTAATACATGAACGTATATTGTGATGTAGATTGAGGGCGAGAGGCCATCAATAGGACCTTGCTTGACTTCGCATTACTCCGAGTTTTGGTAGGAGAATCTCATCTTTACAGTATTTTATTTTAATTTGCATGGATATTTTGAATTAAAATCTTTAAACTTGCATATGCCATTGAAATCACATCTGTAAACTGAAATTGATATGAATGACTGAAAATCTAAATCTACCTGAATCCTGAAACCTGAATCTGCTTAAGCTCTGAAAATCTGAAATCAAGAACCTGAACTATGTATAAGAGACTTGCATCTGATTATATTAGTATCTGCATTTGTTTTATGATTGACCTGAACGACCCCTCAAAAATTCCTGAACAACTTCCTGGCACAAGTTTCCCTCATTACGCAGGGGCTTGTTGCATCCTGAAAAAGGGTTCATGAACGACGATGGTAGGTAGGGGTTCCCATCGGCTATATTCCTGCTCTCGAGATATAGTTTACTCGGGAGGTATTTTAAGTTGAGGATTAAGTCATGAATTACTGAACTTTGCATATAGAAGTTAGAGAAACTAAGACACTGAGACCTTTGCATACATTCTTAAACTGTTTTCACACATTTAGAAATAAATCTTACATATGATTTCCGCACCTAAATTCAGTTTATTATCTGCTTATATGTTTGACAAGCTATATTCCTATTTGTTTTGAAACCATGTTAGTTAAAGTAAAATGCCGTAGATGTCTTTCTTCTACTGAGCTTTGTTGGTTAGCTCACTCCGACTATACGTCATTGTGTATTGACGGGCTATTTGTGTGGTGATCCTAACTACGTGCCTGAGGAAGAGCTTGAGGTTCCTCCTGAGGAGTTTTTCCCAGTATAGAACTTACTGATTTTCTTATTTGTGGTGAGAGTTAGACTTGAATTTGTGGGCCCATTTTAGTTGGATACCATAGTTCTATATTTGACATTGATTTCTGTTATGAGCCATGTTTCGATGATGGTCGGCCATCATCGGTGGTTCTTTACTTTTAATTGCTTCCGCATTTATTTTAGCTATGGATATTTATTGCGCTTTACTCTGATATGTGCCCTGTTTGTCCGGCTTATCGTTTATTCGATAGGTTGGCGAACCGGCCTTTCCTATACTTGAGGGATTGGAAAAGTCGGGTCGTCACATATAGTGTCCTGAAAGTTAGAGCCCACAGGGGCCCCACCTATACTTGGCGTGTGTAATATACACGCCAAGCCATTTATGGGACAAAATGGCTTGGCGTGTATAATATACACGCCATGCATGCCCTAACTAGGTGCAGTTTTTGAACACTTTTCGGATCGTCGTAACTTTTGAAGTATAACTCGGATTGAGGTGATTCTTGGTTTGTTGGAAAGCTAGGAACCTTTACTTTTCAATGGTATAAGATTTAGTCTCAGTAGAGGTCTCTACCAACCTTGGTATATCTCACTCTAACCATTATCCGGGAGGGTTAACTAAGGGTTTCAGAGAGGTTTCTAAAGGTTGGGGGTGATTCCTAAGGGTTTAGGCAAGTTTCTAAGGGTTTGGGGAGGGTCCTAAGGGTGTGGGAGATGCTATCAAAAGATCAGGGGTGCGCCTCTCTCGAAGTATGTCTCGATCGGGCCTTTGGATAAATTTGGGTGTCTACAGATGCCCCTCTTTGGTATCCGATCACTAATGATCGAATGCCAAAGATAAGAGACATTCGAAGAGGCCCAAGGCATCACTGACGGGTCTGCCATATTCAAAAGGAACCTCAAACATCCGATGGATAATATGGTGAGTAAATGGAAGCCCTGTATGTCAGGAAAAATGCCTGTTCCTCAAGCTTATCGGTCCCCAAGCGCTTAGCGATATTACTGGGCATAACCGAGATAGAGCGAGTTGCGAATGCCCAATATGCTGGAAAAAATGTTTGCTTCTCGAGATGGTTTGAAGATGTTCAGTGTTTAAGTTTCATTCTGAATATAACAGCTCCGTAAGTTAGAGGGTGATCGGCTCATACTTAAAGATAGGTGCGAAGCAAAAAATGTGAAGATCCACAGCTTTTGTCCAGTTATACGAGGCATTGATTGCCCCATTTGACCAGCCACGGGTGCCCCTGTGTGAAGTAGGGTTCGATGTCTTTGGACGAACTCATTGATCTCGAAGTTAATTTATTATGATTACCCGAGTGGAGCGAATTGATGTCGCAACGCTTTTTGGGAGTACATGCCGCTTTTTGAAGGACTCATGCATATGTGTATTTATTTTATGCGGATTTTTTATTATTTTTAAGTAGAACATTTTTGTTATTTTATATGAGCTTTTTTGTTATTTTATGTGGGATTTTTTGTATGTTCGGGATTTTGAGCATGTTCATCGATCCTGAACCATTTATTCTAGCACAGCCTCTCAAGCAGATCAAATAGAGATTGACGTGCCATTTTGGGGGCATGTGCACCATTTCTAGTCCGAGGAGGATCAAACTCGGTGTGTACAATACACATGTAAAGCCAAACTTGGCCAGGAAGGGCTTGGCGTGTGTATTATACACGCCAGGCCAAATTGGGCCAGGTTTGGCTTGGTGTGTATATTACACACGCCAAGCCACATCGGGGTCAAAACATACCTGACGTGTATTTTATACACACCAAGCCAAATTGGGGAGGGTTTTAAAACAATTGAGCCCGAGCCAAAAGGGGCTATTTTCAAAATCTATTCCTCCCCCTCTCTCTCAACTGAAACAGAACCTCCTCTTAGGGTTCTTTTTGGGTTGCTTTGAACCTTGTTCTATCGCCGGAGTTTGCTCCCACCGATCAAATACACGCTCTACCCCGGATCAAGGATTCATTTTTCTTGAAGGTAATCAATGTTTCCTCATTCTTTTTTAAAAATTTTCTTAAATAATTTGCAAGTAGGATTATTTACGACTCATTTGATTTCTTTCATGTGCATTGACGTTGATTTTGAGCAAAAATATGATTTTTTAGCGATGCCCTACTCTTTTTCTACATTCGTTGATGTCATTAGGGGCCTCTCTTTCTTCTTCTTTCTTGTGTGGATCTAGATGGTGTTTTTTTCTTTTTTTTGTGCAATGCAAGATGATTGTGATGATTTTTTATGTTTTTGCTTTTGCATGTTTATGGTGTATGCATATATATTTTTTTATTTTTGTTCGTTTGAAAAAGAAAGACTTTTTTTTGTGTATGTTTATACATGTTTTGCTTTTCTTTTTTTTTATATTTTTGTTACATATATATACACATTTTTTTTTTTTTGTTTTCTTTTTGTCTTGTTTGTTTTTATTATTTTCCTTTGCTCTCTTTTTTGAAATGTGGGGGTTTTGAGCCTCACTCTTTTTTAATGTATTCCTTAGAAATGATGATGATTTAAGATTGATGGAAAATAAGAGGGGCATACTTAACTTCCTTGGCTTGCAGCAATTGGTTTCTTGCTACTGACATATTTTGATATTGTTGTTTGTTTCCGTCTCAGAATGTCGAGTGAGGAAGAGCACGGCAAGAGGAGGGACTAGAGGTGGTCTACGGTCCCCGGGGGGAGCAGCTTTTTGTAGTACAACACTTTTCCCAGCCTTGGTAGGAAATGCAGGGTGAGGCAGCCCGTACTGGTCTGCTTAATAAACAGTACACCCATATCTCAAAATTGGCAAGGTAATAAAATGAGTTTTATTTTGCCGCCATGTCCCTTCTTTGTGCGAGCTTGCTTTACCTACAGGATCAAACACCTCTTTATCTTGATGCAGAACTTGCCATCAATTATGTTTCGTGGAGGTTGGCTTGAACTCTAGCGCCTTTACGGCTATCTCCCTCCGGTGATGATGTTTCTCCTTGCCCAAGCCGATTTCGGGGATTTCCTTTCGTCCCTTGCCATGAGGGGCGACTCGGCCTATGTGAAGGCCCTGATTGAACATTTTCGGCCTGAGATCATGACCTTCCACATGGCGATGGCTGAGATGGCTATTACTCCCGTCGATTGGTCGATGATTATGGGGATAAGGTTAGGGGGCACGCCGCTGACCAACCTTCGCGTACCAGGCCGGGACGAGGTGGTTCAATTAATCGGGGATTACCCCTCTTCCCATAACAAGCATGGCTCTGAGGTTAAATTATCTTGGTTGCCTGAGTTGTTTGGTGAGCACGAGTTGGTAGATCTGGGCTAGCCAGATGAAGATATATTCCTTGAGCCTAAGCGTGCCCTGATGTTGGCTTGCATCTCGCTCCTCTTCATCTTAGGCAAGACCCTTTTTGTAAATGCCAGTGGAGGCTGGGTTTCATTGTCCTTGCTCAGTCTCATGGGAAATTGGGACGACGTGCATTAGGACGACTGGGGTGGGGCCGGATATGCCGTGTTGATGTCTAGCTTGGCTCGAGCCTCTGTTGGGAACACAGTTTCTGTCTTCAGTTTCTGGCCTATGGTCGAGGCAACCCCTAACTCTCCCACTTTCCTTGGTTCATTGGCTAATCATTCATCAAGCATCTGACGCATCTTTTACGCTTACTGCCCTTTTCAGATTTGGGGGTACTTGCACTTCTTGCCTGGCCGCCCACTCCTTTTCTCTAATGTCTACAAATATTCGCTCAAGAGTAATTGGCACAAGCATTGCCGTAGGGATGTTGGCATGGAGCATTTAGAGATGGGCCTAAGGTCCCAATTTGACTTGCTGATCTCGGAACAGGTACGACTATTTCTCTCTTTTCTTTCTCAGCATTTCTTTTTATGCTAACTGTTTGGCTAATGGGACACTTTTCTGTCTGGGTAGGTCATCTATGACCCTTATGTTGGTTCTCCCTTCTAGGATTGAGTCGTCGTGGGTTCGTCCCGCTTTTTTTCTGACCGTCGCGTCGTTTTCTTCTACGGGGCCTGGGCCAGGGCATATTACCTGGGAGAGAGAGTGGACATCAATATCGAGACCACTTTTCCATGTCGCAGGCTCCTTCGGTGGACGTTATGGCTCCTGAGGGTACTATTGAGGAGCTTTCTACCAGGTTTCTCCATCATGGGATCTCCATTGATGATCTTCTCATGCTTGGGGGATACCAGCTATGGTATGAGTCCTTACCCTACCGGTTCATTCTGTCGCATTTTGTACCTGGTGCTAACTTCCTGGCCTTTGGCAAGTTTCCAATGGTTCTGATTCAATTTTTACCTCTACTGACTGAAACCCTGCTTCTTTTCACCCTTCGACCGGGAAGACAATTCTGACGACAATGATGTGGTGGCGGCAGGTCCTGCTGAGGCTATGGGTTCTGGTCCTTCAGACCCGTCTGGCGCGGGTGCTTCTAGTAGCTCTATTGCTGAGGTTCAGGGAGCTTTTAGACGCCTCGATGATGCCTTCCTTTCGAGCTTATGCGCTGATGTAGACTAGCGAGCTCGTCTATTTGTTGAAGCGGTGCAGGTCCCCCCTCCTGAACTGGTTCCTGGGGTGAGCTTTTCTTTCCTGTACATTTTCTTTTTCGAGATATGCCTGCTTTTGTGCTTACGACCCCTGTGACTGATATCTCTTTTTGTGTAGAACTACGAGTCGGCTGTGAATCAACCTGAGTATTATCACAATATCGCTGACGTTCTGGATGTGGAAATGGTGAGTGTTATACTGACTAGTTTCGATCATTTCCTTGCTTTTTTTATCTTTCAACCGATCTTGATTGATGAATTTGGATATGACTTACAGCGTGCTCGTGAGAAGGAATCACGCTCTCTGCTTAGCCGACTCTATCAAGCATGGTCCCGGGTGGGGGAGGTTCGGACGTACCATAGTACCTCGCACAATCTCAAGAAATCGAAAGGTGCTGCCAAGGATTAAGTTTTTGCTCTGATTTGATTAGATACTTTTGAACTCTTGGGATTTTTCTAGTTTTATTTTGGAAAGATGTATCGGAGAATACATTTTTAGACAACTTTTATTTCTTTGAATGAATGTCGTTGCTTTTCCCTCTTTGTTGCCTGCTCCATCTCTTTCTCCTTTCTCTTTTTTTTGTTGTGGTATATCAGCTCTCTTTTGTAGGGTGGACTAAATTTTAAAAAGAATGGCCTTGGGGCCATGTACTTGGTTAACATTTGGCCGCCATTTTCATGTATGTGCGGATTTTTCCTGCATAGAAAATTATATGTAAGTTGGATGTGACCCAAATATTTTATATCTCTGTGTGGGGGCTAGTGCGGTTTTTAAGCAAATGATAGGAAATGCAAGTGGGCTGTTTAGGGGATCAACAAAATGACCTACCCTACACTCTTTTTTGCTCCTTGGATGGTAGTAATGGTCTGGCATGTGTATTACACACGCCATAGCAACTTTGGAAAAATGTGGCTTGGCGTGTGTAATACACATGCCATAGCAACTCCGGGAAAATGTGGCTTGGCATGTGTAATATACACGCCAGAGCAACTCTAGGAAAATTTGCTCTGGTGTGTGTAATACACACGCCAGGTGCCATCTGGGGAAAGTGGGGCCTTTTAAGCTCAAGAATGCATTCTTTTCTCCTTCTTTCAATTTCGACTTGGTATTTTTTACTGCCATTTTTCTTTTCGCTTGTCCAAAGGTGGGTCCATCATCCTACATTGAATTGTATCTAGGGAACATCTTTGTACGACCATGAACCCGCTTTCCGACCTCGCCTCTCGTGGGGGGTCCGTGACCACCATACTTTCCCCTTTAGGTGTGGGGCCCAGTTTTTTGAAGAATTGGCTTGAGAGTTTGAATGAGAGTGAGCTCGCGGGTATGGATCAGCATGGATTGGCCCGTTTCTCATCCTTTCTTGAAGTCCCTCTACTTTGGGATTTTATACATGCGGCGGCCTCTTTTGGGAAGTGGGCAACCATGTCCTCTATTTTGGGAACCGTGAGCTGACTCCTACACTTGAGGAACTCTCCAGCCTGTCAGGTTTGAAGCTGCATAGGGGCCTTCCCAGAGTAATGCCAAAGTCAGGATATGTAAAAGCCGCTCACACGACTTTGGGTTTGAGAAATGTTGATTATGAGAGAAGTCTCATTGGTGGGCCCACCAGGTGTTAGATGAAATTCCTGAGAGAACTTTTTGGCAACAAGAGCCTGCAAAAATTGCCGATTAGAAACATTCATAATGTGAAGGCCTTCTTTCTCTGTCTCATCTCTGAGGTCCTTTTCTACACTGGGGGAAAGATTTCTCGCTTTCCCTTTGCGATGTTTTGGTAGAATTAGAGGGGGGCCGATCCGTGATGCATATAATTTTGGTAGAGCTCTATCACTGCCTTGACGCTTTTACATTGGGCAAAGTGGAGTGCCTTAGGAGATGTCCGCTTCTATTCCAGATCTAGCTAGGGGAGCACCTTGCCATTTTGGGACCCGTACCTCACTTCTATGTTGCTCGTGGTGAGGTGGTCCATTGCTTTTTGGGTAGATGCCCCATGCTTCCGCGAGGAGATATACAAGGGCTGAAGCTTTGGCTGGTTGAAGCCGAGTTAGTATGGAGGCTTCCTTGGTTAGACAGGACTTTCCCAGTGGTTTGCTCCAGAGACCATGAGGGCATCATTCTCCTTGGTTTGACCGGCAACACTTACTATTTCCCTTTTCGGGTGCTACGCCAGTTTGGTTGCTCTCAGCAGGTGCCTTGTGTGACAAAGCCACCCCTATGCGACTTAATTTTCTCTCGGGGGTCCTTTGAGGATATGGACAGTATAGCTGCCCTCTAAGAAATGTGTCAGTCGATGCTCATGTGCAATCTAGAGTAGGGGAATTTGGTTTTGTCCTCCCCAGAGTATGAGGCTTGGCTACGGTCTAAGATGTCTTTTGTTTGTCACTTGGATTAGGCAGAGAGCAGCAATGTAGGGGGGCCTTGGCCGAGGAAGGAGTCAATGCTTCGAAACCGTATTGAACTACTGATGGACGAGAAGTGAATCTTGCATGAGCATTTAGAGAAATAAACGGTTAGAGCAGAGGTGCAGAAGCCAAAGCTGGTGTAGCTGAGTGTGAGGTCCTTCATCTGGAAGGAGCCTTGAGTGGCGCTCTTGGTGCTACTGATGCTTCCTAGAAATGGTATAGGAGTCTTCATGGCCGCTAGATGACAGAGCGGGATGTGTAGTAGGATGCTTTACGTGCAGAGATCTGTGCCCTAAAGCATGAGTTGGGTCATTGATTCCATCTTGCACATACTTTTTGCATAGATCAAATTGCCACACGAAGGGGCATAAGAACCCCTGCCAGATTATTTTGGGTATATGCATTTTCTTTATGTTTTTGTTTTTTTTGCTTTTTGTAAAAAAGGAAAGGGAGCGAGACATCACATCAATTATTTTTTGGGAGATGTGGTGTAAGCAAAGTACAGACTTGTAAATGGAAAAGGAAATCTATTATCTTACAAAATTTTTATCTTTTCTCTATTTTTGCAAAAAAAGGGGGGATTGTGCCAATTATTCCTTTGGAGATGTGGTATACACAGTGCCGGCCTGAAATGGGAAAGGAAAATTTATTATCTTTTGCAAATGTGGTCTTTCCGGTCATCAAACCAATCATCCCGGAGTGGGGGGTGCACAATGCTGGCCTAACAATGGGAAAGGACAATTTATTATCTTTTGCAAATAACTTTTTATTTTTATTTTTTGATGCCTTCAGCACGAGGGGACGCAGCGGGTCCAAATTTGAGCATAGTCGAACCCGTTCAAAGTCAGACTTGGGTGAGGTCCAGAATGCCCACCCCCTTGGATTGAATCAACCTTTTATCCTTGCCTCGAGTCATGCATTTGATGGTGCGATATTGATGATATGATGGGGCCAGACTCATTTTGAGTAAACATGAGCGGCCCAGGGGGATCAGATGGATCGGTAGGTAGCAGAATGTGATGACTCTAAACTACGCCTCTTTTTTTTATGACCTTACTCACAGCGCCCAAGATGGGTTTTCGCCATGCTCGTTATTTCCCTCTTTTTACCCGTAGCGCCCCTTTGGGTTCCTACTACGTCCATGGGCATACATTTTTACCCCAGGTGCCCTTTCAGGTTTTCACCTGGTCTGCCCAAGCTCGCTGTTTTTACCCATAGCGCCCTTTCAGGTTTTCACTACGTCCATTTTGCTTTGAGCTTATATTTTTATTTTCTTTTCTTCTTTATTTTCTCAAAGGCCGCGACATGGACGTCGATTCCGTCATAGCTGGCTGGATGGAGTTCTTTTGTCATCTCTCATCTTGGCTCGTGCTGACTCAATGGATGCTATGACTGCTCGTAGACCTTAAAGAGGGATTTTTCTAGGGATGTATCTTGGCCATGGGATAGGTTAGGAATTTTAAAGGTGTTCTGGGTTTTAAAGGGTTTCCTTGATTGGGTTCCAGCTGCCCTAATACACTTCTTCCTTGGAGGATTTTGACTGTACACACCCCCACTTTTCCTTTTTTTATTTTTTTGTTCTTTTGCTCATCCTCTTTTGGGATTTTGCTTTTATGATTTTTTAGATTTTGATGGTAACTCTTTTTCTCTTTTTTTGATTGGTATATACACTTTCTCTTTTTCTGTGGAGGGGGTAATGAAAGAAAAGGCCACTGGCTCAAGATGGGGTAGCAAAGGGGTATAAGTATTCAGGGATACTTTTTAGCTACTTGGCTTTGAAATGATGACCTCTTTTTTGAAGTATCCTTAAGTAGTCACGCATTCATTTTTATCAGTACTTACCTTACTGTGTGAGACTTAGGAGTAGAATCGTCAGACATACCCAGCGTTGATGGGCTTAGGAAAGTGATCTCCGTCCATGGTGGAGAGGCAGAGTGCATATCCAGGGAGTACTTCACGGATGATGTAAGGTCCTTCCCAGTTGGGCTTGAATTTTCCTCTCGGATCGGCGTGAAGAGACGAGAAGATTTTCTTAAGTACAGTATCACCCACCTTCAGATCTCAAGCGCGAACACATTTGTTGTAAGTGCGTGCAATTCGCCCTTGGTAAACCTGGGTGTGACACAAGACCAAGAACCTTTTCTCGTCCATCAAGTTCAGCTGCTCAAAGCAGGACCTCTCCTTTTCTGCTTCGGGTAGATTAGATTCCATGAAAATGCGGAGCGAGGTTACTTCAACCTCAACTGGTAGGACGACCTCAGTTCCATACACAAGGGAGAATGGTGTTGCCCCTGTAGCGGTACGGATCGACGTTCGGTAGGCCAATAATACAAATGGTAATATTTCACTCCAATCTCGATAGGTGACAACCATCTTCTCAAGGATACGGACGACTGTCTTGTTAGCTGCTTCCACGACACCATTGGTTTATGGCCAATATGGTGACGAGCGATGATGTTTGCTTTTATATTGCTCATGAAGGCACGATGCACTTGTTTGCAAAGTTAGTGCCATTATCCACGATGATGTCCTTGGGCTCATCGACATGTGATATTATTCTTGGTGAACTTCTTGACATGACTAGCCGTGATATTTTTATAGGATGCTGCCTCTACCCATTTGGGGAAGTACTCAATAGCGACTAGGATGAACTGATGTCCATTGGAAGCCTTTGGATTTACTTTTTTGATGACGTCGAGGCCCCAAGTGGCGAATGGCCAAGGAGTGGTCATGCTGTGTATATCTATGACTGGAGCATGTATCAGACTGGAGTGTTCTTGGCATTTGTAGCACTTGTAAACGTGTTTGCAACAATCAGATTCCACGGTATTTCAGAAATATCCTTGCCGTAGGATCTTTTTAGCGACCATATAGCCATTGACGTGGGCCCTGCATATTCCCTCATGGATCTCTTTCATAATGTTGGCTGTCTCACCTCAGTTAGACATCGGAGAAGGATATTATTATATGACTGCCTGTAGAGGCACTCACCACAGATGACATAGTTCATCACTAAACGTTGGATAGTTCACCTGTCCGTCTTGGACGTACCTTCAGGGAAAGTTCAAGTTTTGAGGAAATTCTTGATATTTGAGAAATATGGAGGCTCATCATCTAACCTTGTGGGTTCCTCAATCTGGAGGCAGAAGGCTGGCTCACTCCTCTGCTCAATCATGATTGGCTTCATCTCGACACCATATGGAATTTTGACCATCGATGCCAACGTTGCTACTGCATTGGCAAAGCAATTTCTCGCTCACGGGACATAGGAGAAAGTAATATCATCGAAACATGCTATCAGATCCTCGAGGTGCTCATGGTATGGGATCAACTTTTCATCCTTTGTCTTCCAATCTCTATTTGTCTGACATATGATCAATTGTGAGTCGCCAAACACCCTGAGATGAGTTACTTTCAGGTCAAGTGCTGCTTGTAGGCCTGTTGCTCATGCCTCATATTTGGCCTTATTTTTTATGCATGGGAAGTTGAGCTTGATGGATACTAGTACGTGAGACCCCATTGGTGAAATCAGAATAGTGTCGGCTCCTTGACCCTTGACATTCACTGCCCCATCAAAATGCATTACCAAGGATTCTTCTGTCTCTGCTGTATCATCCTCTGTCATGAACAAGATGTCCTCATCTAGGAATTTAGTTCTCAAAGGCTCATAATCAGGTAAAGGGTTCTTGGCAAGATAATCGGCGAGCGCATGCCCTTGATCTACTTCTATGTGACATATGTGATGTTAAATTCAGATAGGAGAAGTTGCCAGCGTGCAGTTTGGCCAGTGAGAGCCGGCTTTTCGAATAGATACTTCAATGGATCCATTCATGCTAGGAGTAGAACAACTTGAGATAGCAAGTAGTGCGAAGCCTCTAGGTAGCCCAGACGAGTGCCAGGCATGCTTTCTCTAGATGAGAATAGCATGTCTCATAATTGGTGAATTTCTTGCTTAAGTAATAAATGGCTTGCGCTCTCTTCTTCCTATTTCATCATGTTTCCCTAGGACACATCCCCTCGAAAAGTTCATCGCGGAGAGATACATTAGGAGTGGTCTCCCTGGCTCGGGTGGTACTAAAACTGGTGGGTTGAGGAGGTAACCTTTAATCTTATCGAATGCTTCCTGACAGTTGTCATTCCGTTCAACGAATGAATCTTTCCTTAGTAACTTGAAGATCGACGTGCAAATAGGAGTTAGCTGTGCGATGAACCTACTGATGTACCGTATTCTACCCAAGAAGTCTCTGACTTCTTTCTCAGTAGATGGTGGTGGCATTTTGACGATGGCTTTTTCCTTGATAAGGTCAACCTTGATGCCTCTCCTGCTGACGATGAATACAAGTAGCTTTCCTGACATGGCACCAAATGCGTATTTCTGGGTATTCAGACGCAACCTGTATTTTCTCAGCCTCTCAAATAGCTTTTAAATATTTATCAAATGGTCACTTTGTTCTGGTGACTTGGCGATCATGTCGTTGGTGTACACCTCAATTTCTCGGTGCATCATGTCATGGAATAGTATCGTCATAGCTCTCTGATAGTTGCACCAGCATTCTTTAACCCGAATGGCATGACTCAGTAGCAGAAAGTTCCCCATGGAGTGATGAACGCTATCTTCTCTCGGTCCGCCTCCGTTATCCTAATCTGATTATACCCAGAGAATTCGTCCATAAATGAGAGCATTACATGCTTTGCAGTGTTATCGACCAAGATGTCGATGTGAGGCAACGGGAAGTCGTCTTTCGAGCTTGCTTTGTTGAGATTTCTGAAATCAATGCACATGCGAACCTTTTCATCCTTCTTCAGCAAGGGGACGATGTTGACTAGCCATTGTAGGTACTTAGAGACCATGAGAATTCCTGCATCGTATTGCTTGATGACCTCATCTTTCAATTTTAGCATCTATTCTGGCTTGAGGCGTCTCAACTTCTACTTGACTGGCTTAACATCTGGATATAGCGGCAGCTCATGCTCGACCAAATCGGTATCCAAACCAGGCATATCCTCATACGACCATACGAAGACGTCTTGGTATGACCGAAGGAAATCAATTATTCTTTTTCTTTCCTCAGGAGATAGCGATGTTCTGATCTTGGTGATTCTAGGAACCTCCTTCGTACCCAAATTAAAATCCTCTATTTCTTCAATGATTGGGGTAGGGCCATGCTCAAAATTGGCGTACCGTTCAAGGAGTTCATTGGGAAGCTCCTCACTAGGGATTTCCTCATCCAGACTCGTGACTCCTACCTCTTCTTATCTTTCTACAGGAAAGGGGTCGATTTCTCGTGGGACGGGTATTTCAATTAAGGCATCTTTTTATTGATTTTATCAGGAATTTTAAAAGACAATATTTTTGGATTATTTTATGCTTTTTTCATATTTTTGACCTTTTCTTTTTCTATTTTTTCAGTTTTTTCTTTTTCTTCAGGGATCGGCCTTTGGCAGGGCGGGTCTCTATACATATATGGTATTGCCTGCCAAGGGCTAACCTCACTTTTTATAGGTTGTTTTTTTTAGAAGCGGGTGCCGAATTTTAGGCCACTTGTCGCTCCTAGAGTTTGAGGCATGGATGCCCAATTCCATACTTGTGGTACTGCCCCTTTACCTTTTTGGATGGAGGGGGTTGGCTGATATGATTCCTCAGAGTCAGGCTTCATCATGTTGATTATGGGTTCATCTGAGATTCTATCTTCAAACGTCAGCAAAGTTCTATGATGGTTTACCACAAGGGGAGATTGTGCAGGTATGGAAAACTCTTTCTCAAAAAGGGACAGAGCGGGCAGGTCTATTTCCAAGTTGGGAGGGATAATTTGGGGATTGGTGGAGTGGACAGGGGCTACTGGTTTATGTGGGGTTAACTGTGTTGCCCCATTCTGATCAATCTTCACAATCCCGACGCTCACAAAGGTGTTTCGGATGTGAGGTCTAGGGCGGGGTTCCTCTTCTAGATTTATTCCTCTGGCTCTTATTGCAACAACGGTTCGGGCCTTTTCCTTAGCCTCTCATACTTCTTCTGTGGGCTTATAGCCTAACCCAAATCTGATCTACTGCCCGCCCTTGGACTTGACTGGGTCTCTCCTTCCTTATAATCAGGGTCCTAATCCCTTTCCTTTTTTATAGCCCCATTTCTGGAGCATGGCTACAACCGCCAACATTCCACCTCTGATTTCAAGGTAATGCTTTATGGGGGCTCCGGGGCTACAGCCGATACCTCATATTCAAAGTTGTGGAGGTCTGCATCTTCGATCGTGTGCGACACATCTAGTACTTTGGGATTCTCAATGATGTGGGTGGATTTTTCTCTTTCGTCATGCCCTTCACCTATGATGGTGATGTTCTTCTGCCCAGACATAAATTTAAGCTTTTGATGTAATGTCGACGGAATTGCCCCAACCTCATGTAACCAAGGGTGCCCTAATAATAGGTTGAAGGAGGCCTTGTTGTCCATTACTTGGAATGATATGGAAAAGGTCATTGGCCCAAGGTCAACTTCCCCCATTATCTCTCTTATGTTATCAAAACCTTTGGCACTGATTTTTGTCGGTCTCAACATACATGGATCTACCCTATTTTGATAGCGGTTCTCATAGGGCACATATTTAAAGCAAACCCATTGTTGATCAACACTAATGGGATTATCATATTTTTAGTCTCTACGGTTATATTAAGGGATTTAAAATAATTATTTCCCTCCTCCAGTAAATCAGCATCCAAAAAAGAAATGGCATTGGGAGCCATCAACTACCTGATTATCTGACCGACCTCATCTGGGCTCACTTGGAGAGATACATGTGCATTTTTTAACGCCCCCATCAAAGCTTGGAAATGAAGCGGGGATGTCATCAATAGATCTAAGATTGTGCTATGGGCCAGCATTCTCCTGAGCTGGGTTTCAAGTATGTGCTCTCGGCTTATTTTCTCAAATGAGTTTACCACAGTAGTATCCTTCTTTCCCTCTGGTTGGGCTGGCACTGGTATTGGTGCGTCTGGTTGCTTGGAGATCTTTCCTGACTTGGTGACAAAATTCACCGCCCCCTCTTTGCTGCTACCGACATTAATATCTGTTTGATTATAATTGAGTGGGACGTGATGGGGATCGTAAGTCAGTCTCGAGATCTGGAATGGGATGACAAGGGGATCGGAGATATCTATGCCAATAGATTGGGATGGGTAGGGATCACGTGGTTAACTTCTGAAAGGGCGGAGAAGGCATGCCAAATGGGGTTGGCGAGGATTGTGGATGACTGAATTGGGGGTGATGTGACGGGGGTGGGCCATTGATAACTAATGGGTGATGGATGGGGATGGGGGACGTAATCGGCCATTGGATAGTTGGCAGGGGTGGAGGTGTATGGTCGATAGGAATTGATTTGGACATAGTTGACGAGAGTTGGCAATGGGGAATATGCCCTAAGGTCTAAGGGCTCTGTTGGCGGTGCATGGTTAGGAAAATAATTGGCTAAATTCAAGGGTTTAATCACCCTAATTTTTCTGCCCCCCCGGTCTCTTTTCTGTGGTACTATAAACTCTTCCTGGGCACGGATATAATCTGATGGATCAAACTCCTCATTATCTTCTTCCAGTATGCTGATAGTCGGTCTTGGGCGTGCCCCTCCTGGTGGGTGTGGGGTAGCGGCACCTGGTGAACGTTGGCATGTTGGATGGCTTGGGAAAGTACGGGAGGGATGATTTTACCAGCCTCTATCAAGTCTTGTATTGCATGTTTCAAAAGGAAATAATGATCAGTTGGGTGACCCGGTCCCTGATGGAAGTTACAATGGGTGTTGGGGTCATAATTTCTTGGGATCGGATTCGGCGGGGGTCGTGACTGGAGTGTTGTGACCAAACTCTTTTCAATTAATAATGACAATAGAATATTCAGTGACTGCCCCAAGGGTGTGAAGACTCGATCAAACTGGGCTTTTCTTTATTCTGGGGTTATCTGTGCCCCTGGCCATTTTCGATTCTTTGCATTGGCTCACTTCTGGTTGGGGTTGGTTGGACCGCCCTGAATTGGAACGGGGTTGTGCTGGTATTAGGTCGCATATTGCCAACTGTTTGTATATCTTTCCTGATTCTTCTTTCATTTCTTTGATCGGCGAACCTTCGGACCCTGTTGTTTGCAGTTTTATTTAAATGCCCTTCTCGTATTACATCCTCATAGTGATTGGCGTTCCTAATCAAATCAGCAAAGCTGGATTGCTGTTGATATTCAAACAAGTCTGAGATGACTGGTAGGGTGTTCTTTGATATTATTTTAATCTGCTCGTCATTGTGTATTCTGTTCCTGACCTGAGATGCCAATGCCCTCCATCGCCCAAGATAATCATTGAATGCTTCATCAGGCTTCTACTTTAATTGGACTAGATCAGATTTTTTAGGCTCAATGTCTATGTTGTAGACATATTGTTCTTAAAATAGATGGGTCAGGTCTTTCCATGTTTTGATCATGGACGGTTCACGTGATGTGAACCACCTTAAAGCTAGACCTGTAAGGCTCTTTTGGAAGACCTTTGTGAGCAAATGCTCATCTCTCCTGTATTGGCACATGTCCCCGCAGTAGGACTTGAGATGTGTGATGGGGTTCCCCATGCCATTATATTTATCAAAGACTGGCACTTTTAATTTTAGGGGCAAGGGGACTTCGGAGAATAGGCACAAATGGGAAAAGTCCGTGGCGTGGATCTCAGCTCCGCCCATTTTCATTAATTGTTTATGGATCTTGTCTAGTTGTTCTTCAGCTGTTCTGATTCCTTAGATGGCGAGGCCGCCTTTTCAACGCTCGATCTCCATTCACTTTGTATTGCCGGAGGGTTGTTGATTACGGGTGAAGGATTGATGCTGGTAAGTGCCCCTGCATAAGCTCCGTTGTTCCTGATTTCAGCTTCCTCATATTACGGGTCTACATATGGTGGAGTGAGGGTGAGATTTTCTTGTTGGTGTGGAATGGACTGAATGGGTGCTGGGTGGGACCATTGTATGTGAGGGAAGTTCTGTGGAGTGATAGGATGAGTGGAAGTTAGATTTTGGGTTAAGACCTGATGAGGCCATTGGGTTTGGAGGGATACTTGAGGATGGCCTTGAGGTGCATGAGGATGGGTAAATTGGGGTTGATGAAGGGTAGGTGTCAGGTGTTAAGTACTGAAAAATACCATTTTTTGCCTCTTAACCTAGCCTTTACTATTCCTTGGAGCCATTTAATAACCTCTTTTGAGTGTGTTTGTACTTAAGAATAAAATTACAGCTTAGTATAACAGTCCACTCATTTGGAGGCCAAAGAAGAGAGTTTTAAAGCCAAGCCTTGAAGCAAATGCATGAATAGAGGATATACCATGGTGGTATACACCTTGGTGATCATTTTGGTAGCCCAAGTGTGCACTAGAAGTCAAACAGATGAAAGAATAGTGGGCCCATGCAAAGGAGACTGCTGCAGCAGTTTGTGCATAGCAGCAGCAATGCAGAGAAGAGTTTTTGCACAGCTGAAAGCAAGCTAGCAAGGCTCTCGCACAGGTTAATTCACACAGAAGGAAGCCTCACGAGTATCTCGCGCAGCCCAGTTAGGCAGCGGAACAAGGTGCTCGCGCACATCTCGCGTAGCTCATAAGTGAAAAGATCTTAAAAGAAGACCTCGCAAAGTTTTTGCGAAGGTCAAAGCTGTAGACAAGTCCCCACGAGGATCTCGTGAGGTTCAGCTAGTTCAAGAGGGCTAGAGGCTTGTGCAGCCAAAGAGGAGAGAGATGCCCAGAAGATTTTCCTCGAAGGTCTTGCAGATACCTCGTGCGCCTCCAAGATAGAGCCAGCCTTGCGAGATGTTTAACCCATCCTAGCAATCAACCCCACGTAGCTCAACTTTCATCATCGCGACAGCCTGGCAAGACTCAATGTAGACCTGCGAGAGCTTTGCGGCTTGAGCCATCTAGAGCACCACCTACGTGAGCTACACTGCTCAATGCAAAAGGGACCTCGCAAAGCTCATTCCACTACAAGATGCATCACACGACAGCTTTGCGGGAAGCCAAAATGCTGCACTCGTCTGCGTGACGCTCGGAATCCCCACTTCTCATTCTAAGCTCAAGGACTTTTTAGGGATTTCCACATTGCTAGGGCACTCATCTCGAGGCCCTAATCTATTCCCACACATCCTGAGGCATCCAAGGGCTGTAAATAAGCCACGTCTATCATAAAATTAGAGTTTTCTCTCTTGGCCAAGGCAGTGAGAACTGAGTATATAAGTTGTACTATTTTAGAAATAAACTATCTTTCCTTCAACCTCAGTCGGCTGAGAGCTCTAGCAGATTAGAGTTAGGGTTAGATCATTTCTTCCATTTTTCTTTTCTTCTTTCTTAGTCCAACACGTGCTGGCTAACTCCTTTAAGCAGCAGTAATGTATTTTGGCTTTGTAATGGGTATTGGTTGGAACATTGGGAGTTGATTTGGGGTGTTGCACAGGTTGTTGCCTTCAAGGGCAAGAGTTGTAAGATTCTATTACAATTTTATCAGTTTTATTGCTTTACTTAGATCTATAGTCTCTGTGTTTCCCTTGCATAGAAATCTATTGGATTTAGACATAGATGCCTATAGGTCTGAGATCCCCATTGTTGTTTGAGTTGTTTTACCTTGCAACAATGGTGGCAGCATCAGGCTTATTATTCTGTCTTAGGCCTCTGTGATTGATCCCTCTCCCTTGGATAGTCTGTGACCATTTAAGTGAAAAAATTATAGCTTTAAGAGGGGTCTAAATCACAGATATGAGATAGATTCTTTTTCTCTACACATGAGCTGGTTAGCCTTGTGAGAGATTGTGCAAAACCAAACTGCCCTCTATTTGCAGTGCGATCATCAGATTGTAGATCTGATTTGGTTGCAGAGATTGTAGACTTGTGAGCTGGGTCATTGCAGGCCTTTCGTAATAATGACCAATTAAGTCTAAACCCCCTTTTAGCCCTTGATTTGAGGTGGTTTCTACCTAATCTTTAGGACTGATTGCTCCTATGGATGATTGTGCTCACAGCCTTGCAAACATAGTGTCTACAATGCTTTCCCTATTCTGATTTAACCCATTGTTGGGAGGAAATCTCTTGGATAGTCTGTGACCATTTAAGTGGACAGATTATAGCCTTAGGATCAATCCCTTCAAGTGATTGAACCTCTTCTATTGGATTGTCTATGACCATTTAAGTGGACAGGTTATAACCTTAGGAGGAGTCTAGATTGCAGGGTTACTTTGGATTCTTTTTCCTTACTGATGTGCTTGTACCCTTCAAAAGAATTCCTACAGAATCAGCCCTAAATCTAAGTTGCATAACTGATTTACTCATAGCTGCTTACTTCTCATAATTTTATCTTTATTTTCCACACAACCGTCATCACCCTTCTTTAAACCCTTTCTATAGTTTTGGACTGTACTTTGTATTTTTAGTAGATTATTTGTGACACTTAAACTCCCTTTTTAGGATTGCCAGATCTGTAGCCAAATCTAGAGGGCTTACTAAAATAACCCTGTGGTTAAAGATCAATCATCCCTATGGGACAAACTCTTACTTACTCAAAATTTGCTACAATAGCCCTGTAGCTTGAAGGTTTGTGTGTATTTTACACTTGCTATTTTGTGTTTTTCAATCCACCTTTGATTTATTTTTACTAACATATTTTTACCACTGTTTTCAAATAAAGTTAACAGCAAGCATCTGGAATACCTCAACAATTTTTTGGCGCCGCTACCCGGGATCTTTGATCTATTAGTAGACCCGAGTTTTTGCTTTTTGTTTACTAAATTCATTTGCAGTAGTGCCTTTAATTGAATAAAAGTACTACTAATTTTTATTAGAATTTTTACAAATTTGGACAGCAGCAGAAGGGAAAAGCTAAAGCTGCACCTAGAGTTTAGCTAGCTTATGTTTGAATTTCTTTTACTCTAAAACTCAGTTCCATTTCTGTTGAATTCCCTGACAGTAATTTAGTTGTAAATTTTGTTTAGCCGTAATTTTTGTTTGCAAATTATTTAAGTGTGCTGTGAGTATTTTCTTTACTTGTTGTTCTGTGTGTGTATGCTTGGTAGAAGGTCCCTTAACCCTGAATTAGAACCTCCACATCCTGAGGTAGAAAGGGTCCTTAGACTGAAAAATACCACACCAGGCCCTATTATTGAAACTGTGCCAACTGTGATGACTGAGAGGCAGAGGACACTGAAGGAATATAATACACTTGGGACATATACATCCCCCTTTTGTATTCAATTTTCTTCAGTTGAGGAAAATTATGAGATTAAGTCCTCCACCGTCAACATGCTGCCATCTTTCCATGAGCTCGGTAAGAAAGATCCTTACAAGCACATCGATGAGTTCTTGGCACTTTGCACCATATTTAACATTGCTAGCTTGGGACCAGAAGCCACCAAACTTAGGCTTTTTCCTTTTTTCCTAAAGGATAAAGCCAGCACTTGGCTCTCCAGGCTCTCAGCCAACAACATACAGACATCGAATGATCTCCAATGCCAATTTCTGGCAAAATTCTTCCCTATGAATAAAATTAGTCGGATGAGGACGAGCATACTTTCATTTACTCAATCCTCAATTGAAGATTTTTATGGAGCATGGAAAAGGTTTCAAGAAATATTAAAATAACGTCCCCACCTCCAAATTCTGCAATGGCAGCTTGTACAAGCCTTCTACCAAGGAATTGATCCCAAAAGTGGGGACATGGTGGATGCCTCTTGTGGGGTACTTATCTCCACAAGACAACTGACGAGGCATGGGAATTGTTTGATATTGTAAGTGAGAATTTCATGTAGCAGGAGTCACTGTCCCGTAATAACAATCAGACCCCAGTTAGAATGGTGAAAGAATCCACCTCTAGAGGTGGCATGTATGAGGTCAAGGTGCAAAGTGAATTAGAAAGGAAGGTGGACAACCTGAGCTTAAAATTTGATAAATTGATTAACGTAATGTAGCCTAGATTGGCTGCACAAGTGGAAGAGGCATGTATGATATGCCAATCTCTCACACATTCACTTCAAGAATGTCCATCAGCCAACCAATTCCTTGAATTGGTTATGGAATATGCCAATGCTGCCTAGGCATATGGGCAGCAGCCTACTGGATACACCTGAAGAAACCACCCCAATTTGAGGTGGAGACAAGACACATATTAGCAGGCTCAGTAGCAGCAGTTGACAGTACCATATAGACCACAGCACCAATTCAACCAGGGATATGCACCTAGGCAGAATTTTCTGCTGCCTGCCCCACAGTCAAATCATTTAGTTTTGCCCCCATCACAGCCTAGATCCTCTTCTTTTGAAGAGCAAATACTGACATCAATGTAAAATCTGATAAACTTGGCACAAAATGTGAACTCTCACGGGCAAAGTATTAAAAAAATAGAGGACCAAGTGGGTTAAATCTGCAATGCTTTGAACAAGAGAGAGGAGGGCAGGTTGCCTAGTCAACCCTTGACCAACACTAAATTGTAGTACATGATTGGAGAAGGTTAATCAACTCATGAGGAGGCTAATGCAATCACTACCCTGAGGAGTGGCAGGGTGGTTGACAATCAAGTGGGCAGGGCAGCTGAGGAGACCATGGAGAATGAAAAAGAATAAAATATGAGTGTAGAAGAATATTTGAATTCATCCCCTGCTGTGAAGCAGCATGAACAAAATAAGGGGGCTAATGTTGAGCCCCAACATGAAGAAATAAATAAAGAAAAAAGAAATAAAATAAAAATATGATCATGATGTAGCTAGGCATGCAGCTGAGGTACCAGCAGTACCTCAGCTGCCATTTTCTCATGCACTTGATGGACCTTCCCCTTTTGACAAAGGGAATGCCCAAATGGAGGAAATGATGAAGACCTTCAGGCAGGTCAAGATAAATTTACCCTTACTTGATGCTATTAAACAGGTCCTTGCCTATGCTAAATTCTTGAAGGACCTTTGAACTCAAAAGAGAAAAGCAAGAGTCCATTTATCCAAGAAGGTTTTTGTAACTAAAAATGTAAATTCTGCGCTTTTAATTGCCACACCTGAAAAGTTGCAAGACCCAGGGGGGTACCTACTATCCCTTGTGTTATTAGTGACCACACCATTGGTAGGGCTCTTCTAAACCTAGGAGCCAGTGTAAACCTGCTGCCATTTATTGTTTATGAGCAGCTGGGTTTGGGGGAGCTAAAACCAACTCCAATTGGGCTCCAAATGGCTGATAGGTCTGAGAGAAGACCCATGGGTGTGGTTGAGGATGTTTTGGTGAGAGTAGACAAGTTTTACTACCCTGCTGATTTTTTAGTCTTGGATATGAAGCCTTGCAAAAGTAAAACCCCCATTCCTGTGATCTTAGGTAGGTCATTCGTGGCCATTCCCAATACCTACATTCAATGCAGGTCTGAGGTCATGGAGGTCACCTTCAGAAATATGAAGGTTGAGCTAAATATGTACAATACTGCAAGACAGCCTCAGCTGGACAATGAGGACTGTTTTATAGTTGATGTACTAGATGACCTTGTGGAGGAGAATCTATCCCAGCTATTGGATTGGGATAGTGTTTTTTCTTCTTTAGAGAGTGTGTGGACTAAGGTTATAGAGGAGGAGGCCCCACAGTACTGTAACAAAGATAGCAACACCTAAGAGTCTTCAGTGGGCCTAGTGCAGCATTCCAATTGGAAACCTACATTGTTGCCCCTACTTCAAACCTTTAAGGCACCTTTGCTCCCTTCCATTGATAGTCCACTAGATCTGGAGTTGAAACAGCTACCAGATATATTAAAGTATATCTTTTTGGGGCAGAATAACAAACTTTCTATGATTATCTCTTCCTCTCTCACTAATGAGCAAGAAGAGGAATTATTATGTGTTGAGGAAGCACAAAAAGGTAATTGGTTGGACAATTGCTGATCTTGGCAGCATTGATCCATCTGTGTATATTCATAAAATACATTTTAAAGAGGGTTCCAAACCCTCTAGGGAGATGCAAAGGAAGCTAAATCCTCATATACAGGAGGTGATTTTAAAAGAGATAGTAAAACTGTTAGATGCAGGGGTAATTTATCCCATTTCAGATTCAGAATGGGTATCACCTATTCAGGTAGTCCTCAAAAAGTCAGGCATAATAGTTATTACTTCAGATTCTGGGGAGTTGATGTCAGCCAGGGAGAACCATTGGGTGGAGAGTTTACATAGATTACAGAAAACTCAACTCCAAAACCAAAAAAGACCACTTCCCTCTCCCTTTCATTTACCAAATTCTAGACAAACTTGCAGGAAAAACATTTTATTGCTTCCTTGATGGATACTCAGGTTATAACCAAATACCTATATATCCTCAAGATCAAGAGAAAATCACATTCACACATCCCTTTGGCACCTTTGCTTATAGGAGAATGCATTTTGGACTGTGTAATGCTCTTGCTACATTTCAGAGGTGCATGTATGCAATTTTCTCAAATATGATTGACAAGTTTCTGGAAATCTTTATGGATGATTTTTCAGTCTTTGGGGACAGTTTTAGTCAGTGCTTAAGTCACCTCAATCTAGTTTTGCAAAGATGTGAACAGACCAATTTGGTCTTAAGCTAGAAAAAGAGCCACTTCATAGTAACACAAGGAATTGTGTTAGGCCATGTGGTTTCCCACAGAGGTATAGAGGTTGATAAAGTCAAAGTTGACTTGATCTCACACTGCCCCCACCCAGAACTGTCAAATAAATTAGATCATTTTTAGGACATGCAGGATTTTATAGGAGATATTATTAAGAACTGCAGGAGAATTGCAAAACCACTAGGCCAGGATGTGCAATTTGATTTTTCTGCTGAGTATCTTGAGGCCTTTGAGACCTCGAAAAAGTACCTCACCTCTGCTCCTATAATCCAAGCCTCTGATTACTCTATTCCTTTTGAGCTGATGTGTGATGCATCAGATCTGACAATAGGTGTTGTTCTAGGACAGAGAAAAGACAAGCTGCCAACAGTGATATACTATGCCATCAAAATATTAGCAGAGGCTCAACTCAATTATACCACAACTGAGAAGATCTACTAGTTGTTGTTTTTGCTGTGGACAAGTTTAGACCCTACTTGCTTGGGTCTAAAATTATTGTGTTTACCTATCACTCAACCCTCAAATACCTATTGGCCAAAAAGGATGTTAAACATAGGTTGATCAGATGGATCCTCCTGCTGCAGGAGTTTGATCTTGAGATAAGAGATAAAAAGGGAGTGGAGAATGTGGTGGCTAACCACCTATCTAGAATTTTGCTTAAAGAATGTGCTACACTTATTATAGATGTGTTCCCTGATGAGCAGCTATTTGCTATTCAGGCTGTTGTCCTATGGTTTGCTTATATTATAAACTACTTGGCTGCTGGCAGGATCCCTTCCCATTGGTCTAAAATGGATAAAGACTTATTCTTTTCACAAGTCAAGCATTTTTCTGGGAGGATCCTTGCCTATTCAAGTATTATGCAGACTAAATAATCAAGAAGTGTGTCCCTGAGTGTGACTTTTCTCAGTATTCTAAGCATGTGCCATGAAAGTTCTTGTGGGATTCACTTCAGTGGGAACAAAACAGAAGCTAAAATTTTACAATATGAATTTTATTGGCCTTCCTTATTCAAGGATGCTCATGCACATTGCAAAGCCTGTCTCAGATGTCAGAAGATGGGTAGATGTCAAGAAGAAATTCCATGCCATTGCAGCCCATCTTAGTTGTAGAACTGTTTAATGTTTGGGGCATGATTTTATGGGTCCTTTCCCTCCTTTTTTTGGTTATACATTTATCTTAGTGGTTATGGACTATGCTTCCAAATGGGTGGAAGCAACTGCCACAAGGACCAATGACCATAAAGTAGTCCTCAAGTTTGTAAAGGAAAATATTTTCTCAAGATTTGGAACCCCAGAGCCATCATCAGTGATGGGGGCAACCACTTCTATAATAGTCACTTTGAGAGCGTGCTCAAGAAGTACTCGGTTACACATAGGATTGCTACACCTTACCACCCACAGACCAGTGGGCAGGTAGAGATTTCCAACAGGGAAATCAAGCATATCCTAGAGAAAACAGTGAGGATAGATAGGAAGGATTGGGCTATTAAGATTTCTGATGCACAGTAGACTTATAGGATTGCCTATAAAACCCCAATAGGAATGTCCTCTTTCAGACTGGTCTATGGCAAGGCTTGCCATCTGTCAGTAGAGTTAGAGCACAGGACCTTTTGGGCCATTAAAACATTGAATATGGATTTAATTGCTGTTGGTGTTCACAGGAAGCTGCCACTGTCAGAGCTGGAGGAGCTGAGACTAGATGCTTATACCAACTCAAAGATCTACAAGGAAAAGGCTAAGGCATTCTTTGAAAAGGGCCTGTTGAGGAGAGACTTTGAGCATGATGCAAAGGTATGGCTGTTTAACTCCAGACTTAAATTATTTTCAGCAAAATTGAGAACCAGATGGGATGATCCTTATACTGTGATTCATGCATCCCCATCTGGGGCTGTGGATATTATGGATCCCAAGTCTGGGAAAATCATGAAAGTGAATGGGCAAAGGCTTAAGCCTTGTGTTGAAAAATTTGTGGAGCCACCTGCCACCATTCGCCTTCAAGTGCTTCCCACTGTTAACTGATCCACAGTCTTGTAACATGTGTACCATGCATGTTTTGCTTATGTTTGATGTGTGTGCAGTTTTGATTTCTATCATGTACTGTGTTTCATTTGATTTTGGTGTGTTATTTTAGTTTTGTGTCTGTTTAGAGTATTTTAGGAATCTGAATCTATGTATGTTGAGCATACTTTTTCTGTGGTTTATACATGAACTGTATGAATTGGGTTGAATCATTTAAACTGCTAGGCATTACCTTGCATCAGTTGTGATTTGGTTTTTTGGTTGCTAGGTGCTTTGATGATCTGTGTGCATATAACCTTAATTTGTGGGCATAAACCACGAGAGCTGAAATGCCATGGGTCTAGGAATTTTTGGAAGAGAGAGTGCTGAGACAGACCAAGTATGGACTGATGTAACCCAGCAGGAGAGCTTGCAATGAAAATTAAACAGAGCCTCGCAAGGCTCTGTTTTATTTGAAGAAGCATGTTACGCTGTCCCTTTGTACTGCGCGAGGCCATGATGTGCTTGAAATAGCCTGTCATGAGGTTCCAATTCAAACTGTGCGAGCAGTATGGTAAACTGCACTGAGTTGTGCGACAAGTGAATATCATGCATCCTAATCCTTGCGAGGCCCCTTGTTCCCTGCAAATGTACTTGTAACGAAGTTTCACTTCAGCTGCGCAAGATGTGTTCCATGCTTACTTCTGCGCGAGGCGTGGGTTTCACCTCACCCATTTATATTTCGCGACTGAGTCTTTTTCATTTCTTCTACTTCTTTGCCTTAACTTCCAGTGTGCACCTCTGAGCTCTCTTTTCCCTTCTTTATCTTTACTGCTCATTCTATGAAAGCACATTCACTCTGCTCCTACCATTTTGCTCCACGTCAACTTCCGACCAATATGCACTTGGTGTGGCGTGATGTGATCCACTGTGCAACGTTTAAACTGAAACCCTAGCTATTTCAGGGTAGGTGTTCTCAGTCTCTCATTTTGCTTGATTGGTCTGTTGTTGCCTAAGATTAAGTTGTTGATTGGGGAGGATTTTATGTAGAAAACCTTCAGTGGAGTGTGAACTACTCAGATTTGTGTGTTTTAAGACCAAAAATTTAGGAGTCTGTGTAAAATGGCTAAGAAATCCCAAGTCATAGAAAGTCTAGCAGCCTTGGTGAACCCTCCCTCAACTGACCAACCTGTGGCTACAAAAAGTCTATAAGGATTGCAGAGGCATCCACTTTGGAGGCCACTAAGTCTGTCGCTGCCTCTGCTGCCCCGTTCCCAAGAAAAAATTAGCACCTAAGAAGAGGGCCAAAGACTGCCCCCTTGTTTCCTCAAGCCCTAAGAAATCTAGGAAAAAGCAAAAGAAAGGCAAGGAGGTTGTCCCAGAGACCAACCCACTGACAACTCCTTCTGATTTCGTGGCTGCCATTAAATTGGAGCCTAAGACTGCCCTTGATAAGACATTTTTTGAGAAAGAACCCTTGGCTGCTACATCCGTAGAATTCTTAACCAAGGCCTCTCCGTTACCCATGCTCAAGCCCCCATTATAGTTAGCCTTTCCTAGGCTAGTGCAGCTGTTCTATCAGAACATCAGGGTTAGGACAGGTGATGATGGAAACCCTCTGCTGCTGAGCTTGATAGATAACTTTGAAATGCTAGTAAATCTAGCTGTGATAGCAACAATCCTAGGTATACCAGCCACCTATAACCCTGAGTGCGGCTTGGGAGCACCTCTGACTGCCACCATTCCAGTGATCGCAAAAGAGATTATAGGAGGGATTACAACATCAGGGGTGTTTATCAGAAAAAGAGACTTGAATCCAAGCCTAGTGTTTATGGATGGAGTGTCGAGGAAAATATTTTCTACTCTAGGCACCAACAAGAGAGAAGGGCACTCATAACTGATGCCCTTTATTCCTTCTCCTTGGGGCATTACATTGATGCTGCCCAGATCATATTTGAGGGGATGAAGAACATACATGAGAAGGTACAGAAAAAGCAGAAGCCCCATTCCCTGCCTTATTGCAGACTAATCACTACTTTGCTGAAGTAAGGGGGCTACAAATTCCAAATGGAGGAGGAGACAGTGACCTTGCCCCTATTAAATGTGGGAAGAAGCAGTGGGGAATTAGCGTGAACATGATAGAAAATAAGAAGAAAGAGAAGAGGGTAGCAACACCCACAGTTCAGGAAGTTGCAGCTACTAGCTCAGTCACTGTAGCAGTCATGTCTGTTGCCACCTCTGCTGATACATCTGCAATAGTCACCCCTGCTATCACTCTTGCTGCCACAACAGCAGCCAGCACTGCAGCCACGCCTATCTTACCTTCCATCCCTACCTCACCCACACCCTCCACATTTACTTTCATTCCCATGCCAGCTCCTATCTCATACCCATTCCTAGATTCTACACCCACAACCACCATACCAACACAAACCCCTCCACAGTCTTTACCTGCTCCTATACCTACCTCTTTATCCACCATGCCCTATTCACAACCTTTCACTGTCACATCATCCATCCTTGAGCCAGCCTCCACCACTGAACCCATTTTCCCATTTATCCTATCAACCCCAGCCATTAAAAAGAAATATACCAAGAGACCCGAATCCAAAACAACCACTACAACCACAATCACCCAACCCATTGAAACTATCCCAATCTCCCAGCCTATTCCAATATAAACATACTCCATACCAGACCCCATACCCACTGTTTTACATCCATCCTCACCACCACCACCCTCTCCATTCCACTATGATGCCAGTGAACCTTTGTTCACTGACATCCCCACATTCCCATAACTGATCAGCTCCATCCCTTTGATACATCTATACCCATTGACCAACCTAACCCCATTCAACATACCACATTTGAACCATTTGACCATTCCCATGACCACCACCAATTCTCCACTGAGGGGTACTCTGCCATGATGGAATCCATCATAGGTGACATCAAGTATGAGTACACCCCTCTCCCTGATTCACCTCAGCCAACCCAATTTACCGAAATCCCTCCTTCACCTCAACCCTCTATCTTCCACCATACATCTAATTCACCTTTTCAACCTATCCAGATCACAGTCCCTATTATTGCAGACTCCCTACCCCAAATACCTACCCTACTCACTACCCTACAAACCCAACTCTTAACCAACACCCAAAACCAGACCACCATTCAAACCAGCCTGCAAACCATCAAAGCCACTTTGTTAACATTAACCCCACAATCCCAACCGCCACTTATCCCTACACCTACCCATATACCTATACCACCCCCATCTCTCCAACCCTTAACCTTAGTAGCAACATCAGTTACTGCTACACAAACTGAAACAGAATTAGACCATGAAGGCCCTCAACCTACCTTCACCTTTGCAGCCACCCAAATAAACCCACCAACGCCCACCACCTTTGCTTACACCCAGACTAACCCAATGGAGATAGACCTACCAACTTTGCCTACCCTATCCTCTACCCATACCCAAACTGACCCCCAAGAGGAGGATCTAGCATCCCCCATTCCCTTTCCTTCATTACCCCCATCATCTTCATCCACACCATCCCATTCTCTGGCTGACCCTACTCCTCTTGCTGATAATACCATGTTGCCAGCCTCCTCATTCTTCATACCTCCATTCTCAACCCCTCCTAAGAGCCATGAATGAGAACCCATACATCAAGAGGGATGTGATCAAGGGGATGGCTGACATCAATATAGCCATTAGGCAGCCATTTCTCTCCATCAAATCAAGAGGATCAAGCTAGATCACAAGATGAAGAAAAAGTAGATAAAGAAGGCTTTTGTACATACCCTACAGCTCTATCAAAAGGAGCAGTATAAAGCTGAGGGCCTGAAAGAAACTATGAAAAACCTTCAGGTGGCCCTCAAAATGACTGAAGAGAGAGCTGATGATTATGCCAGGATTGCTGTAACACTGCAGCAGACCCTATCTTCTATGGCAGAAAAAGACTTAGCCACTGCAATAGCCTCTCTTTACACAGCAGCAGCTCCTCCACCTACAGCAACAACACCTAGTATCAAGATTAAGGAACCTTCCTCAATGCCTGAACCCACTCCAAAAAGAAAAAGTAGCACAAAGCACAGGAAGGTCATTGCTAAAAGATCAAAGTCCACAACTGCTGCTCTCAAGAAAGAAAAAGGAAAAGCTGCTCAGGAACCCCATAGACTTAGCTTTCGATAATGAACTATTATAGATTTCCTTTGTTAGGTTTCTTTTTGTAAATTTCCTTTTTGTTTTAGTAATGGTTGTACTCTAATGTGTCTTGCCTTGTATATACTTTTGTTTCATGAATACAATTTTCTCTTTTGTGTCCCTTGTTTGTATTTTGTGTGTTATTTTTTTGTCTATACCTTGCTGCCCATGCTTTCATATTATCTGAAATAGTGAGGGCACTGTTCCTCATAGGTTTTGGGGTGTGGCAGGGTATGCCAATAGAATAGTTAACCTAAGTGCAGCAGACTTAAGTAAGTAAGATAGAAATAGAGCTAAGTTCACCTAAGAAACTCTAAATATGAGGAAATTTAAAAATTTTACAGACTTTGTAACATTAAAATCTTTTAAATATTGAACATTTCCATGAGGTGAACACCAAGAAAACTCAATTTTTGTCAGCACTTAGTAAACCATTAAAGAGAGAAAAAGGTAGAGACTTGCCCATGAGTTCAATGGTAGACCATACCTAGTGAGATTTGGGCTACACAATTTTTTCTTTTTTGAGGAGTGTCTTTGGCAACTCTTTTTGCTTTAAGGACTGCTTGAGTTGACCATTTTCTCACTAGAAGTTAGGCATCCCCAAATTGAAATAGCTGACATAACTCATGACATTTAGGAAATGATCAAGGCCTTCTCTCAGACAGTTTGAGCCTAAAAAGACTAACCTAGTAAACTGCACTTTTGCATACACCTTTTGAGCTTTAAATTCTAGTTTTCTTCAAAATGCACCAGAGTACTTGCACCTAAACCTGTAAACCTAATTCAACCCTATCCTCACTCTGAGAATTCAAAAGGTAAAGGAGAAGAAGTTGAAGATGGACAAGCTAGGGTCAATATTTGGTGAATGGAGGAGAAACACAATATGAAGAACAGTAGTGTAATAGCTGGGAGGATGGTGGCATTTCAGGAAAAAAAAAAAGAATAAAAACATGTATTCAAGAGAAAAAAGTTTTTAAAAAATGAAAAGGAAGAGAGGAGTCAAGAAGAAATTTCATTGGAAATAGTAAAAAGAAGAGGAGAAGCTAGCCACTTTGAATATGAAAAATATCAAAGAAGATGAAATATACTGAATGCAAGAAGGTGAAGTCATGAATCACCTCCTTTACCTGCTGAGTTCTCAATTTTGCATCCTTTTCACCCTTCCATTCTTTGCAACCTTCACCTATAAGCCACAATACAACCCAGTCATAAGACCTTGTTGATACTAATTGGAATGAGCTGTCATGTGGAAATGAGGAGTTGCTTAATCGATAGTGAGGAATAGTCAATGATATCAGAAATTAGAAGTCTTGCCTATGCTCATGCTTGCAGACTCATTCGGGGTCTATAATTGTTCTTGAGCCTGTGTGAAAACTGAAAACTCTCAAATTCAATTATGAGAGACTGCCTTGGAATGCATTGGGTCTTGAAATTGAATGTATTGGGCATTGTTTAAACCTAATTTTTGAATTGATGATGAGCTTAGTACTGACATAGGCATACTATTTTTCTTGTGGTAAGCTGATTGGAAATGATGTGCATGTATGTAAGACTATGTATGTTAAATTGTCTGTGCATTTCATGTGTTTAAATCCCCTCAATATTTTGAAAGATCAAGGGTGGACTAACACTCTATTTATTGAAAACTGACTTAAAATTGTCTGCACTTTTGTTAACTATTTGTTGAGAAGTTTGTGGGTATCTTCACTAAATCATGAGACTTCACTCCTCCACTAGGGAATCACCTAAGGGTTTAAAAGGCTTGATGCATAGGCTAAATGCATCTGTGCTCCATACGAAAGTGGCATTTAAATTTTTAGAGTAGATGTTTCATTTTTGCTTTGCTCAAGGACTAGCAAAGATTAGGCTTGGGAGTGTGTTAAGTATTGAAAAATATCATTTTTTACCTCTTAACCCAGCCTTTACTATTCCTTGGAGCACATTTAATAATCCCTTTTGAGTGTGTTTCTAGTTAAGAATAAAATTGCAGATTAGTACAATAGTTCACTCATTTAGAGGCCAAAGAAGAGACTTTTAAAGTCAAGCCTTGAAATAGATGCATGAACAAAGGATATACCATGGTGGTATACACCTTGGTGGTCATTTTGGTAGCCCAAGTGTGCACTAAAAGTTGAACATATGAAAGAAGAGTGGGTCCATGCAAAGGAGAATGTTGCAGCAGTTTGTGCACAGCAACAACAATGAAGAGAAGAGTTTTCAGGCAGCTAAAAGCAAGCTCGCAAGGCTCTTACGCAGGTTAATTCACACAGAAGGAAGCCTCACGAGTATCCCGTGCAGCCCAGTTAAGCAGCGGAACAAGGAGCTCACGCACATCTCGCACAGCTCATAAGTGAAAAGAGCTTAAAAGAATACCTCACGAAGTTTTCATGAAGGTCAAAGTTGCAAACAAGTCCCCGCGAGGTTCTCATGAGGCTCAGCGACTTTAAGAGGGCCAGAGGCTCGCACAACCAAAGAGGAGAGAGATGCCCAGAAGATTTTTCGTGAAGACCTCGCGCGCCTCTAAGACAGAGCCAGTCACGCGAGATGTTCAGCCCATCTTGGCAATCAATCCCACGCACCTCAACTTTCATCATCGCGACAGCCTGCCAAGACTCAATGTAGACCAGCGAGAGCTTCGTGACTTGAGCCATCTAGATCACCACCTGTGTAAGCTATGCTACTCAATGCAAAAGGGACCTTGCGAAGCTCATTCCACTGCAAGATGCATCACGCGATAGCTTCGCGGGAAGCCAAAATGTTGCACTTGTCTGCGCGAAGCTCGGGATCCCCACTTCTCATTCCAAGCTCAGGGACTTTTTAGGGATTTCCTCATTGCTAAGGCACTCATACTAAGGCCCTAATCTATTCCCACACATCCCAAGGCATGCAAGGGCTATAAATAAGCCACGTCTATAATAAAATTAGGGTTTTCTCTCTTGGTCAAGGCAGTGAGAACTGAGTATATGAGCTGTATTATTTTAGAAATAAACTATCTTTCCTTCAACCTCAATTGACTGAGAGCTCTAACAGATTAGGGTTAGGGTTAGATCATTTCTTCCATTTTTCTTTTCTTCTTTCTTAGTTCAGCACTTGCTGGTTAACTCCTTTAAGCAGCAGTAATTATATTTAGACATAGATGCCTATAGGTCTGAGACCCCCATTGTTGTTTGAGCTATTTTACCTTGCAACAATGGTGGCAACATCAGGCTTATTATTCTATCTCAGGCCTCTGTGATTGAACCCTCTCCCTTGGATAGTCTGTGACCATTTAAGTGGACAGATTATAGCCTTAAGAGGGGTCTAAATCATAGATCTGAGATAGATTTTTCTTCTCTACACATGAGCTGGTTAGCCTTGTGAGAGATTGTGGAAAACCAAACTGCCCTCTATTTGTAGTGCCATCATCAGATTGTAGATCTGATTTGGTTACAGAGATTGCAGACTTGTGAGCTGGGTCAATACAAGCCTTTTGTAGCAATGACTAGCTTAGTCTAAAGCTCCTTTTAGCCCTTGATTTGAGGTGGTTTTCACCTAATCTTGAGGACTGATTGCTCCTATGAATGCCTATGCTCGTAGCCTTGTAAACATAGTGTCTACAATAGTTTTCCTATTCTGATTTAACCCATTACTGGGAGGAAATCTCTTGGATAGTCTGTGACCATTTAAGTGGACAGATTATAGCCTTAGGATCAATCCCTTCAAGTGATTGAACCTCCTCTATTGGATAGTCTGTGACCATTTAAGTGGACAGGTTATAACCATAGGAGGAGTCTAGATTGCAGGGTTACTTTGGATTCTTTTACCTTGCTGATGTGCTTGTAGCCTTCAGAAGGATTCCTACAGAATCAGCCCTAAATCTGAGTTGCATAGCTGATTTACTCATAGCTGCTTACTTCTCATAATTTTATCTTTATTTTTCACACAACCATCATCACCCATCTTTAAACCCTTTCTATAGTTTAGGACTATACTTTGTGTTTTTAGTAGATTAGTTATGACACTTAAACTCCCTTTTTAGGATTGCCAGATCTGTAGCCAGATTTGGAGGGCCTACTAAAATAACCCTTTGTGGTTAAAGATCAATCATCCCTGTGGGACAAACTCTTACTTACTCAAAACTTGCTACAACAACCCTGTATTATGTAGGTATGTGTATTTTAGACTTGCTGTTTTATGTTTTTCAATCCACCTTCAATTTATTTTTACTAACACATTCTTATCACTATTTTCAAATAAAGTTAACAACAAGCATCTGTAATACCTCAACACTAGGTTCCCGCCTGAGGCCGAGTATGAAGGTTGTGGGTGAGTAAGATATTGAGGGTTTTGTGGAGGGTATGGGTATGAGGATCCAAGGCTTGGGTCTTGTTGGGCTTGGGTATAGGGTCAGGAACTTGGATGGGTTTGGACCATAGGATCCGGATGGGTTGGGATCATGGGGCTTTGATGGGTTTGGCTTGTTGGGCCTTGGTGGGTTTGGCCCATTGGACCTTGATGGGTCTGACCCATTAGGCCTTGATGGGCCTTGCCCATTGGACCTTGGTGGGTCTGGCCCATTGGGCCTTGGTGCCCATTCCACGGGTCACCCGGTATATGGGGGGCTTGAAGGGTATGGATGATGGGGGTCATGGGGGAAGGAGGCATGGAGACTTGATAATGTATGGGATGGGCTTATGAGATGAGGGAGGCTATCCTGTGAGGCCTTCTATATAGTGTAGGCCTTTCACATCTCATCCATCATGGCCATCGAATTGGGTGGTCGGATGGATGCAAAGGGCACATCCGATGGAGTGGGAGCATGTGGAATGGATGGGGTGGGTATATGGAAAAATTTGGGCATGACCCTGGTTGATGGGGGAATGTATGATGGATTGGGATTGGGGGAAGGATGTGGAGTGGTTATGGGAGGATTGTTCATGGCTCGGGTGTATGTGAAAGAATGTGGTATGTTTGGATTAGTTAGGGATGATGGAGGCATGTTGGATGTAGCAGGAAGATGGGTTGAATTCGGGGTTGAGGTGGGGAAAGAATATGATGAAACATAGGGTGGATTTTGGGTGATGGTGGAGGGGGGAAGATTAGGGTTGTTTGGATTTGAAGGGAAATGGGGTAGAAAATGAGGCCATATGTGGGGTGGATGTGGATGGATCATGAGTGGATGTGGGCAGAGAGGAATAAATTTTAGTTGGGTGCGGATGGGAATATGGGTGAGTGGGATGGAGGTAAAGATCTCTTCTGAATGGGAATGGGTTGGAGAGTGTGGTGGGGAGGAATCGGGATCGGCGTATGTCGGATCCACTGCCCATAACATGGCTTGGTGGGAGGTTGGGTACGGGTGCCTCGGATGGGGCCCGTAAAGTTTTCTCCTTCTCCCTCTGCGGGACGACGGGGGGTAAGGCGATGCCGTTGTGCCGACACCACAATTTTTTTCAATTTTTTTGGTGATGACTCTTTTTGATTTATTTTTTGAAAATGGCAAGTGAATACCTTACGATGAAGAATTTCAGAACATTTGAATTCCTATTTCGGGTGGTGTTCGTACCCTAAATATCTCCCTCGGCGGGATCCTGACGCGCTTTAGAAGAATCAAAGGGAAACCCTTTGATCTATTGAAGGCACGAGAATCAACGCAAACAACCCGATCTCCCAGAGCATGTCAATGAGAAGGTAACCTCTCTTGACCGGTGAGGGCGTATTGGGTGTCGAAGAGTGCAGGATTTATCCGAGATGCTAAACCACTAAGCGGGGAACTCGGGGAGGTGGAGATAAGCCTTAGATTCTGGCTGCCTAACTCAGGACAGGCTTTGTGTGTGTATTATATGCGCCAAGCCAAATTCTAGAGAATTTGGCTTGGCGTGTGTATTAGACACGCCAGGTTAACTCTGCTCAGTTTTGGCTTGGCGTGTGTAATATACACGCCAAAGCAATTCTAGGTAAATGACGCTTCGCGTGGATTTTACACACGCCAGGGAAAAATAGAGTACATAACTATGGTGATAGCAGAACAGCAAACCTGAAATTAGTCCTTTTTTGTGATTTTCTGGAAGGGATTCTACCGAGGACTGACTTTCTTATTATAACGGGTCCCTCCTCTCCGATCCTAGGGATACAAGGTTGATTCGGGGCAACTAAAAGCACTCCCCCAGGGTTTTAAGCTTTGTAACCGGCTTGGTCACCCACCCGATATACCTCCAGTGCAAGCGCCTTCTCAGATACTGGATGGGGTGGTTCTTTTTGGGATCATCACCACTAGGGGCTGTTGCTATAATAATAACCGGGATGTTTGTATCTTTGCCTAAATTCCCACCCTTTTGTAAAATCTACCCTACGTAAAAATTCAATTAAGTGCCCTCTTGATTCAATTTTAAGGGAGTTTGCTTAATGTTCAAAAATCGGGGGTGATGGTCCCGTGCCGCCTCTATGGGTCGGCGTCCACTGTTAGGATATGATTGTGGAAAGTAAAAGCTCACGTAGGCTCGCCAAATGGCTAAGGTGTGTAATTGTGCAAGTAAGCCCACCAATCGGCTAAGGCATGTAAATGATGAGAAAGTAAAGGGAAGTAAAAATGATGAACAAGTAGGCCCACCAATTGGCTAAGGCACATAAATGATGAAAAAGTAGGGGTGAGTAAAAATAAACAGAATCGTAGGGGTGAGTAAAACTAAGAGAAAATAGCCAAGTGTTAGTAAAAATAAAGGAGAATGCTAACTTTCAAGGGGAAGCTCTACTAGCTACTCCCCAGCAGAGTCGCCATCGTGCAACCGCGGAGTTTTGATAATGCCGTCGCGACGATGCGCACTCGCGAAAAACATAGAGTCGCCACTCGGAGCTTTTGGTGTCCCAAAAAACTTAAATCAATTTTATGAGCACCTAAGTGCCAAAAATGTGACTCTGATTCAACGGTCTATGCCAAAGGCTCGTGGGTAGGGGCTTCGGTTATAGTTCGAGAAGGTGTTAGGCACCCGATCAACCCGCTCAAACGCAGTTTTTACTTATGGCCAAAATAAAGGAAAATAAAAATAAAAAGAGTACTTCCTCTTGCCCGAAGGCATATTGATCTTATTTGTGCTCCTCCGCAATTACTGAGATTCAGCGACCTAACGACACAAATTCGAGGATAAAGGAAAAGCTAAGAAGGTAGAGGAGTAGAGGGGAGAGCCGGAGCTCTTGGGCCCTTGTAGCACAGCTGTGGACCTTCGCGTAGGTGCACTTGACGAGCTTCTGGTAGCTTGAGTGGTTTGAGAATGGGTTCTAACCTCTAAGCTAAGAAGGTAGAGGAAGAGGGCTAGGGACTCAAGGGTTATGAAAGATAGGGTTTCTAAGGTGGTTTAGGATTCTAAAATTTGTACGGGAATTTGGTGCACCAACGGGGAGGAGGGGATTGTTTAATCTCTTTCTCTCTCTTGGAAAAATTTCAAGCCTTTTGCAAGGGGGGGGTGCCTCTCTATTTATATAAAAAGAGAGGGTTAAGGGGATACTTAAGGGAAAATTAGAGTTAGCAATTAGGTAATCCTAACATCTATGGTTTCATAAGATTTTAGGGTTATGGATATGTGAGGATAGGATCAATGGTAGATGATAGGGTGAGGTTTCAAATTACTAGAGGATTACAAATAGGGTAAACAGGGGTGCAACAGTCCTAATGAAACTCACTCTAAACATTGGGATGGTCAGCAAGTCAAACCCCAAAAGTAAAATTCGATCAAAAATCAGAGGTTACTATAGCTAAGCTTGTTGTGTGTATTATCCATGCCAAGCATAGCTCCAGTGTCCTGAAAGTTAGAGCCCGCAGGGGGCCCACCTATACTTGGCGTGTGTAATATACATGCCAAACCATTTCTAGGGAAAAATGGCTTGGTGTGTATATTTCACGCCATGCATGCCTTAACTAGGTGTAGTTTTTGGGCACTTTTCGGATCGCCGTAACTTTTGAAGTATAACTCGGATTGAGGTGATTTTTGGCTTGTTGGACAGCTGAGAACCTCTAATTTTCAATGGTATAAGATTCAGTCTCAGTAGAGGTCCCTGCCAGCCCTGGAAGATCTCACTCTAGCTATTGCCCGGGAGGGTTAACTAAGGGTTTCAGAGATATTTCTAAGGGTTGGGGGTGATTCCTACTAGTTTAGGCAAGTTTCTAAGGGTTTGGGAAGGGTCCTAAGGGTATGGGAGATGCTATCAGAAGCTCAAGGGTGCGCCTCTCTCGAAGTATGTCTCGATCGGTCCTTGGGCCAAATTTGGGTGTCTACAGTGACTTATAAAAATAAATTTTCAATGGGCTCAAAGGGGTACAAGAAAGGTGAATTTATACGAGGTGGGGCATTTTAAGCACAAATGAGCTAATGATGGCCTTCAATCATATCTTCAAGAGATGGTAACCTTGCCAATTTGTCTTGAGCAAATGCACAACACATTCTAGCACAATGATATGAATTTAATGTCATGCAAAGTCACAAGTCAAAACAAAAGGTATGAGATTATGCAAAATTATTCGTATTCAAAGATAATTCTAAGTTTATGTAAGCACTCATCAAAGATGGAAAATAGGCACTAAAGCTCACCGGGTTCGGTCTCCACCTAGATCCTAAGTTTGAAAGTTCAAAAATGGTTCCTTGACTTCAAAATCTTAGCATGGTACAAGTGCACTAAGTATCTAAGAAAGAATTTCATAACCATCCTCAAATTGTCACATTAAATTTTTTCATCCTAGATACAAGTAATCAAGATATGACATTGATATTCTCAAAATAAAATTTACATACATCATTAACTAAAGTTTGAAAACTATCGCAAAGTAACAAGTGTGATGGCTACAAAAAAATATTATATTATATTATATATATATATATATATAATTTTTAATTTATTTTTATTTGTATTTTATTTTTCTTCTTTTTTTTATTTTTTTATGCGATTTTAGCAGTATCAAAATAATAGAACCACAAAAAATACACCCCCAAACCTGAAATGAACAATGCCCTCATTGTTAACAGGATGGTATTAAAAACGATAGATTTAGCACATCCTCCCCTAAACCTACAGAAAAAATAATCTTGGGCACAAACGACATGTAAATTTGCACTAGACAAAAATAGAGATACAAGGCAGAGAGTGGAGATGTGACAGCCCGAATTTCGGCATCCCGAAATCCGTGCCATCTGCACGACCTCCAAGGCCGTGCCTTAACTTCATATCATAACTCGTCGATATATACAGCCAAACTGTAATTTAAGCACATGCGACTACTCTAAATCGAAATAAAAGACAATATAGTTGATCTCGCAAGGCTGTCCTTGTCCCATGCCAATTCATGGACATAAGGACATACCCAATTTTTAAAAGATAATTATTCACCCTAGATGTTTAATCAAGAGACAGAAATTAAAGCATTCGAAATAAAGAGGCTCAATATACCAAGCCATACATAATACTCTCTCAACTCACTCTCAAAGTATGCAGCGGGTTTCCTAGAAGAATTCCTCGGGAGGAGGTTCCGACTCTTCTGTGGCCACGAACACCGAGGCCCTTGGATTAACTTCTCCCGAAGTCTTTGCTGCCGCTAGTCCTGGACCTGCGACGTATAGTCTAAGGGGTGAGCTACATCCTAGCTCCGTAGGGAAAACAAAAGAACATATAGATCATCCTTCACACATATGTCAGTAACCTAACCAGCATAGAATTTTCAAGAAAACACTTATGTACAACAATTTGAGTAACAGGAATAACCCAATGGTTCCGACCAATACTTAGCATATTTTTGTTTATTCTCCTTATAGGTTTGGTTGTGAATTTGGCCTAATCACTTAAATCTTAACTTAAGTAGTCCTCGAGCAATATAGCATCGAGCCCCGATGGAATACCCGCCATCGTCGTCTAACTAGACAGTTGTTGTGTGTATTCCCTGGGAATACTGCCCGAGCCCCTTTTCTCATAGGTGGCGGGGTCAATTCTCAATCTACATCCCTGGGATGTGTTATAAATGTACGGATTGGCCGCCGTACCGGTCACGGATATCCTGCCGAGTCAGTCGTGGGTATCCCGCCACGTCGGTGGGGTATTCTAATCAACCTTAAATAATAAAAATATCAATGTGTTTTACATATAGTTATTCACCGTGATTGTGCTAAATATATTACATTAGGCCTTATCACGTTACCTTTGTTCCTCTGTTTGTTTTCTTTTGCATCCCTGGGATGCCACTTGCTTTTATTTTATTTCTCGTCCCCTGGGGACCTCAGGATTTTTCACATTGTAACACACACACACGTCCTTATCATGAGGGTTTATGGAATACACTATTTAAATAGACTATACTACACATATGAGTTCACAAAATAATGCACATGTTTCGAGAATATTCCCTACCTCGACGAATCTCAAGGCACGCCTGCTCGTGGAGGGTTATAATGCATCAACCTACATTTAAAAAGTAGTTTTAGAACGATCTAAGGTCATTGGGGTGTATGACTCCCAAGTTTCTTATATTAGAAAACCAAGATCTGAGTGGTCACCAGACCTCGCTCGCGCAGCCATTTATCCTCGCTCGAGCGGTCACTTGACCTCGCTCGAGCGGTCTCTTGACCTCGCTCGAGCGGTCAAATCAAGATCGCTCGAGCGGTTAAATCGAGCTTTCGAATTTTACTGTGGACCTCGCCGAGCGAGCTCCCCTTTAGTTTTAGGGACCGCACGAGCGAGCCCAGAGCCATACTTTTCTATGTTCATCCTCGCTCGAGCGAGCCTTTTTAGACCGCTCGAGCGAGGAACAACGATTTGTCCCTCGATCAAGATCGAGAACAAGCGTCCATCCTTCATTTAACCTTATTCTTATACAAAGTAACATTTGGCCAACATCCTTCCTACTTATTTAAAACATTCCTAGGCATCTATCATGTTTTTAACGTACCTCTGACGATGAATCACGCACAGGTCCGATTTATGATTTGAATATCTACTAGGCTATCCGGCCTCCCTGGTTCTTCCTCCCGTCCTTTCCTCTAATCTCCTTTGCCGACCTAAGTCTCGACGAACCCTAGTTCTCTACCAGGCTCTTTTCTTCTCTCTCTACATTCTCCTTCTCTCTATTTAGGTTAGAATAGATTTATTTAAGGGCTCCTCTCTCTCTTCTTCACTTTTATATCCAAAGTTTTTGGGATATACTAGTGTGTTTCCCACGTACACACTTAAAGTATTTGGGTCGTTTTGGTCTCCTTGTGAAACACATATACCTATGTGTGTATGCGTGCCGTGCACAAATTAGTGAAAAAAAAACTGGGTTGTGACAATCACCCCAACTTATAAGATTTTCGCCCTCGAAAATCGATATTATTTTCTTAACCAGGTACCACTTCTGTCATACAACTCGCATATCAATTAGAAATTTACATTTTGCGAACAAGGTTGGTCATGCCCACAATTTTCCATACAACAAAAACAAAACAATTAACCAAATATTATCGATATCTCATCCCGTAAATATTTATCATCTACCCAATCAAAACCTTGTGACATTCATGTCACGATAGTTTGAAAAAAATTTTAACCTACATATCAAAAGTTTCAAAATATTACATGCCAAGTGTTCAAATGTTTGTTACTATCTAATCCTCATCCTCTTCATAGTCGTCGTCGTCGTCGTAGTCCTCGCCATCGTCCACCGTGACGGCTGTGGTACCCACTGTGGCGCTCCTTGTAGTCGGGCCGGAGCTAGATGCTCCAAAAATAGCGTCCCTCATGGCACCTACGCGCTGCATGTAAGATCAAGGTATGCAGCCCATGAGGTCTATGAGTAGCGCCTCGAACCTCCGATGCAACCCGATCTCCCGCCTTCTTGGGAGGATCTTAGCATCATGCCCGTGTCTGGTAGTGGGTATAGGTCGAGGTAGGGGGTAGTCGGTCCTACCGGTGCTTGATGGGTAGCTGATCGGGAGACCTGTCGGTCTCTCTTCTTGTCGACGCTGGTTTGGAGGCTCTTAAGGTTTCGCCCATCTGGGCGAGGTATGGGACACGTTGTCGGTGAGGAATAACTCGTCCTCCGGATCCTAAATCCTCCTTCCCATTTTGTGAGTCTAAAGTTGGGAAATCAACCGTGCATACGATGTCGGTTGATTGGTGGAGGACAAGACTTACATTCCTTTTGTAGGCATGCGCCATGCCTTTTATGACAACCATAGGTGCGTTGATCCACCTATTGTGAAATGCGGTATGTAGTGCTCGCAAAAACGCATCTCGGCGTTCTTGGTCATGGCCGGTTGGGTGCAAATTCTTTTTAAAGATAATGTCTAAAAGCCACATGCGCGGCGGTAGTTGTGACCGGGTGATAGGTTGTCCCGAGCGGACCTACCGCCAAAGGATGTTCTGAGATGATCGTTGGGAAATCTACGTTCGGAAAAAGGTGGTAGGATGAGTGGTTAGGGTGTAGATGTGAGGACATTTCATGATTGAGGAAATGTCGGCACATCTGAAAATTAACTCATTACCATCGATGGTAACGAGTATGGCATCCTCATCGACGCTTAATTGTAGGGTATGGTAAAACAATTTCACTAGCCTCGGGTAATACCTATCCCCGAAAGGCGAAGGTGGTCTTGAGTCGGTTGTTGGTGAGAAAGTCCGATGTCCAGGGTGGACGCCTTGGATCTCAAACACGAGGGTGTATTTCCCATTCGGCCTCAAAATTTTTGCCCCCCACCAATCATCTAGTGTGATTGGAGCAGAGGGCGGGTTTGATGATGGTTGCGAGGTTTGTGGCGCTTTGTTGCGCGCCGACGGCGACCGAATCGCCATCCGTTTCTTAGGTTGGGGGTTTGGGCTTGAAGCCATTTGGTATTTAAAGGGTTTAAAGAGACAAGAAAAATTTTAGGGATGGTAGATTTTACCTAAAAGAGTAGTCTTAACGGATCAGATGGTCGAAATCCGGCTGGAAATGGATCGAAAAGATCAAAAATCGCTGCCCTAACCCTTGTTCGCCTCTTCCTCCTTTAGCTTGAAGATGAACAGGCGCCATTGCCCCTCCCATATTTATAGTTCCGCCTCGCTCGAGCGGCCATCTGTTCCCGCTCGAGCAAGAACAGAACTAGTTTTTATCATATATCATATCCTCGCTCGAGCGGTTATAATGCCTCGCTCGGCGGTTCAAAGACTCGCCGGCGGTCACTAGACCTCGCTCAAGCGAGAAAAAAATTTGAATCTTATGTAGTTCGCTCGAGCGAACACAAGTGGTCGCTCGAGCGAGACCAGAGATGTTTCTGGGTACCTTCTTGCTCGTTTAGGTTTCCATACATCCCTAGTTTCATCGATTAAGAGTTCAGCGAAAAGTTGCTCATATATTGTTTGGAATCCAAATATCTCAAAAAAAAAAGAAAACATACATAGCCTTCATAGTACCCACAATTACATATTCTCAAATGAATGAAAACATTTAGTTGGTAATTTCGAACAATTTGGGATGTTGTTCTTTAACATCCGCCTCACGTTCCCACGTTGCCTCTTCGGCCGGATGGTTCTTCCATCGGACAAGCACTAAGGGAATCACTTTTGTTCGCAACACCTGTTCCTTCCGATCTAAAATTTCTACGGGTTCTTCAATCATGGTCATATCTTCATGCATTTCGAATGATTGGCCGCTCAGCACGTGATCAGGGTCATTTAGATATTTTCTAAGCATAGATACGTGGAACACGCTAGTACTGATCAAACAATGGTGGCAAACCAATGCGGTAGGCTACTTCTCCCACTCGACCCAAAACTTCAAACGGTCCAAGATAGCGGGGACTTAGTTTCCCTCTCTTCCCAAATCTCATCACTCCCTTCATCGGTGATACTTTCACAAATACATGTTCACCCACTTTAAAGTCCACACTAGTCCGCTTGATGTCAGCATAACTTTTCTGTCTGCTCTGAGCCGCCTTTAGTCTTTCCCTGATCATGCGGACGATGGCAGCGTTATCTTCAAGTAGTTCCGGTCCCAAAACGAATTTCTCACCAATTTCCTCCCAATTGATTGGAGACTTACATCGTCTTCCGTACAAGGCTTCATACGGTGCCATCCCAATGCTCAAATTCGAAAACTATTATTATAAGCGAACTCAATCAATGGTAGATGTTGATCCCATGATCCTTGCAATTCTAACATACATGCCCTAAGCATGTCTTCAATGACTTGGTTGACCCTCTCAGTCTGTCCGTCTGTTTGTGGGTGAAATGTCGTACTGAAATCCAACTTAGTTCCCATTCCTTCTTGGAATTTCCTCCAAAACTTTGATGTATATAATGGGTCTCGATCTGAAACAATGTTACTTGGAATCCCATGTAACCGGACGATCTCTTTCATATATAGTTCTGCTAATCTTCCCGCCGTGTACATCGTATTGTACGGCAAGAAGTGTGCCGATTTAGTCAATCGATCAACTACTACCCAAATGGCGTTATGCCTCCTTGCAGTTCGCGGTAAGCCGACTATGAAATCCATTGAGATAGATTCCCATTTCCATTCCGGTATGGGTAAAGGCTGTAATAGGCCTGCGGGGTGTCTATGATCGATTTTCACTTGTTGGCACGTCAAACATCGTGACACGCATCGCCACATCTTGTTTCAAACCTCTCCACCGTAGTTCTTTTCGGTCCCGATACATCTTTGTGCTTCCCGGATGAATCGCATAGCTTGACCTGTGGGATTCATCAAGAATCGTTCGTCGCAACTCCGCATTGTCCGGAATGCAAAGCCGCCCCTTGAATGTTAAGGAACCGTCTTCTTTAATTGAAAATTCAGAGGTAGTACCTTCAATTACATTTCGATGTATCCTTGTTAGAATCGGGTCTTTCATCTGGAGTTCTCGTATGTGTTCGAATATCACTGGCTTCACTGGTATGTTGGCTAAGGAGGCTCCTCTGGCTTGTGGTTGTATGTCTGCCACACAACGCTAGATCTTCCAACAACTTCCATCGATGTATACCGAAATTAGTCTAGCCAGGGCCAATAACTCTTTCGACTCAAGGCGCTTACCACTACGTTAGCTTTGCTCGGATGGTACATCAGATAGAACAATCGTAATCTTTGAGGAATTCCATCCACCTACGCTGCCTCATATTCAGTTCCTTCTGTGTAAACAGGTATCTGAGGCTTTTGTGGTCAGTGAAGATTTCAAATGTTTCTCCGTATAGATAATGTCGCCATATCTTTAATGCGAATATGACTGCTGCTAGCTCCAGATCGTGTGTTGGGTAGTTCTTTTCGTGCTCTTTCAACTGTCTGGAGCCGTAAGCTATTACCATTTTATATTGATTTAGTACACAACCCAAACCGTTATACGACGCATCACTATAAACTGCGAATCCTCCACTGCCTGATGGAATGGCTAAAATTGGAGCTGAGGTGAGCCTCTTCTTGAGTTCTTGAAAACTCTTCTCACACGCCTCACTCCACTCAAATCTTGAGTCCTTTCTTGTAAGTCTCGTAAGAGGTCCTGATATTTTTGAAAATCCTTCTACGAAGCGTCGATAATAACCTGCCAGTCCGAGGAAACTTCGGATGTTTATCACGGTTTTTGGTTGTTCCCAGTTCACTACTGCCTCGATCTTAGCGGGATCTACAGTGACACCGTGCTTGGAGACGACATGTCCCAGAAAGCTAACCTTTTCTAGCCAAAACTCACATTTGCTGATCTTGGCGTACAGCTGGTGTTCACGCAAGGTTCGTAGAGCGACACGTATGTGTTCTTCATGCTCCGTTTTCGATTTTGAGTAGATTAGGATGTCATCAACAAATACTACCACACAGGAGTCTAAGTGTGGTTTAAACACTCTATTCATCAAGTCCATAAACGACGCTGGTGCATTCGTCAGTCCGAATGGCATCACTAAAAATTCATAGTGTCCATACCGTGTTCTGAAAGCCGTTTTCTGAATGTCCTCGGCCCTGACTCTTAACTGATGGTAACCAGATCTTAGGTCGATCTTGGAAAAATGTTTTGCACCCTGCAATTGGTCGAATAAGTCATCTATTCTTGGCAACGGATATCGATTCTTCACCGTGACTTTGTTCAATTGGCGGTAGTCGATGCACAACCGCATTGACCCATCTTTCTTTTTCACAAACAACACTGGTGCTCCCCACGGGGACACACTTGGTCGTATGAATCCCTTGTCCATGAGCTCTTGCAATTGTTCTTTCAATTCTTTTAACTCTGTAGGGGCCATCCTATAGGGTGCCTTTGAAACAGGTTCCGTTCCTGGTGCTAAGTCGATTGCAAATTCTACTTCTCTCTCTGGAGGTAATCCTGGCAATTCTTCTGGGAATACATCTGGGAATTCTCGCACTACTGCTATCTCAGAGATAATATTCTTTTCTTCCTTATCTTCCTTCAAAAATGCCAAATAACCACCACACCCCTTTCGGATCAAACGTTCTGCTCTGACTGCCGATATGAGTGGTACCTGAGTCGACCTCTCCCCTTGGAATCGAAACGATCTCCTCGTGTTAGGACGGAAAACAACCACTTTATCCTTGCAGTCCACCGTTGCGCAATGGTGGGACAGCCAATCCATGCCAAGGATTACGTCGAATCCTTGCATGTCCAACCATATTAAATTTGCGTCTAATTCGTGGACCGCGTGATCCCGAATGCTTACTACTACCGATTTGCAGACTAACTCTGTGTCCACTAATTCTCCTGTTGGGATGGACACTGATAACACAAAGTCCAGCGTTTTTGGAATAATCTTCATCCTTTTTGCAAATCTAGGGGTGATGAAAGAGTGGGTAGACCCTGGGTCTATCAGCACTCGCGCGTCATGTGCCACGTAGCACCCTTTCTCATAAAGTAACGTACCTACAATGCATGCATATACGTACATAACATATACATAAAACAAAATTTTCACTCTTAAGTTTAATAACAGTTATATAGATATTTATCCTAATGGAATTCTATTCTTATTTAAAGTTGTATTGCAACCGAAATTCTTTATTTTAAAGGAGATCTCACCTTGGATAACGTCGTGTACACTCCCTGCTTCTGGAATCGCGTAGGCTCTCCCTCGAATAACAGGCTTTTGAGATTGAATAGGTTGTGGCATGGAAGTTGGAGCCGTCTTTTCTTTGACTGTCTCAGGGCAATCTCTAATCATGTGGCCTATCTTGCCACACTTGAAACAGCCTCGCATTCCCTACCTACAGTCGGTTGTTTTGTGGGACTTGCCACATTTTTCACAAGTTTCTCTTGGTGATGAAGCAGCAGCTCTCGAAAAACCTTGTGGAGTTGTAGCCCTGTTGGAAAAAGTAGGACCTTGATACCTCATCGGTCTCCCTGATGCCAGCAACGGATAATTTTGATGAGTAGGTTGTTGTGCAGCTCTCCCATACCCTGTCTGGAATGACTGTTTCTGATTTGGTGCTACAAACCTCGATTTCTTATATACCGATTCATAACTCCCCGTCCTGCTCGGATCAATGCTTTCTCTACCTTGATGTTCCCTCTGACGGTATCGGTTATTGTTTTCTTCCTCAACTACCAATGCCTTACTCATTACTTCTCCATAAGTTTTCAAATTTGGAAGGGCAACCCTCCTCGGATGTCCGACCTTAAGCCTGTTGGAACCTCTTCGCTTTCATCACGCCCGAGATTACGTGATGCGCAGGCCGATCTCATGTATTCCTCTCCATACTCTCTCACGGTCATTCTTCCCTGTGCTAGTTGTTAAAATTGGCTCTCCATTTGATTTCTCACATCTGCAGGGAAATATTGTTTATTGAATGCTTCTTCAAATTCGTCCCAAGTCCACGGTACATCCGAGTTTCTTGTGCTCGTCATAAACCGATTTCCACCACGGTCCTTTCTCCATCTAACATATATGCTGCCCAACGACGCCTCATCCTCCGTGCATGTCAGTACGCTGAACACCTTCTCCATTTCTCCCAACCAGTTTGGCCATCGTGGTTCCTTTGTCTCGAAAAGTTGGGAGGTCTCATTCTTTCCGAACTCGTGAATCTGAAGCCATCAAGGTGTAAGTCCCTCTTTGGAGGGGTAGGTGTTCGCAGGTTCTCGGTAATCGATCGCGCCGCCAAGGACGCTGCTTGTTGTGCCATGGCAGTTGCCATGGTCTCCATTGTGTGCATCATTCTCTGACGCTCTTCTCTTTCTTCATTTCGTTCTCTCACCCTATCTTGTTCCCTCTGATCTCTATCCTGTCTATCTAGATCTTGCTCCTCTGCTTGATTTTGGTTTCCTCCCTGGCCACTGCTCTCGAGAATCTCCCTGTTTCCCAACGGCACTCTGTTTGTAGGTGAGACGAACCCATCTCTACTGCGCAAATTCCTATCATGACCACCCCTGGGTCGGCCTCTCCCTCTAGGAAACATAACGGTCTGCATGAGAATTCATAATCTCGTTAGCAGAAGTCCCTATATTCTGACGATATGATAGTCAGAACCCTGGAAAGAAAGGCTTTGATACCAACTGTGACATCCCGAATTTCGGCATCCCAAAATCCGTGCCATCTGCACGACCTCCAAGGTCGTGCCTTAACTTCATATCATAACTCGTCGATATATACAGCCAAACTGTAATTTAAGCACATGCGACTACTCTAAATAGAAATAAAAGACAATATAGTTGATCTCGCAAGGCTGTTCTTGTCCCATGCCAATTCATGGACATAAGGACACACCCAATTTTTAAAAGATAATTATTCACCCTAGATGTTTAATCAAGAGACAGAAATTAAAGCATTCGAAATAAAGAGGCTCAATATACCAAGCCATACATAATACTCTCTCAACTCACTCTCAAAGTATGCAGCGGGTTTCCTAGAAGAATTCCTCGGGAGGAGGTTCCGACTCTTCCGGGCTACAACACCGAGGCCCTTGGATTAACTTCTCCCGAAGTCTTTGCCGCTAGTCCCCGGACTCACGACGATAGTCTAAGGGGTGAGCTACATCCTAGCTCCGTAGGGAAAACAAAAGAACATATAGATCATCCTTCACACATATGTCAGTAACCTAACCAGCATAGAATTTTCAAGAAAACACTTATGTACAACAATTTGAGTAACAGGAATAACCCAATGGTTCCGACCAATACTTAGCATATTTTTGTTTATTCTCCTTATAGGTTTGGTTGTGAATTTGGCCTAATCACTTAAATCTTAACTTAAGTAGTCCTCGAGCAATATAGCATCGAGCCCCGATGGAATACCCGCCATCGTCGTCTAACTAGACAGTTGTTGTGTGTATTCCCTGGGAATACTGCCCGAGCCCCTTTTCTCATAGGTGGCGGGGTCAATTCTCAATCTACATCCCTGGGATGTGTTATAAATGTACGGATTGGCCGCCGTACCGGTCACGGATATCCTGCCGAGTCAGTCGTGGGTATCCCGCCACGTCGGTGGGGTATTCTAATCAACCTTAAATAATAAAAATATCAATGTGCTTTACATATAGTTATTCACCGTGATTGTGCTAAATATATTACATTAGGCCTTATCACGTTACCTTTGTTCCTCTGTTTGTTTTCTTTCGCATCCCTGGGATGCCACTTGCTTTTATTTTATTTCTCGTCCCCTGGGGACCTCAGGATTTTCCACATTGTAACACACACACACGCCCTTATCATGAGGGTTTATGGAATACACTATTTAAATAGACTATACTACACATATGAGTTCACAAAATAATGCACATGTTTCGAGAATATTCCCTACCTCGACGAATCTCAAGGCACGCCTGCTCGTGGAGGGTTATAATGCATCAACCTACATTTAAAAAGTAGTTTTAGAACGATCTAAGGTCATTGGGGTGTATGACTCCCAAGTTTCTTATATTAGAAAACCAAGATCTGAGTGGTCACTTTCGCCATGCTGACCATTTATCCTCGCTCGAGCGGTCACTTGACCTCGCTCGAGCGGTCTCTTGACCTCGCTCGAGCGGTCAAATCAAGATCGCTCGAGCGGTTAAATCGAGCTTTCGAATTTTACTGTGGACCCTCGCTCGAGCGAGCCCAGAGCCATACTTTTCTATGTTCATCCTCGCTCGAGCGAGCCTTTTTAGACCGCTCGAGCGAGGAACAACGATTTGTCCCTCGATCAAGATCGAGAACAAGCGTCCATCCTTCATTTAACCTTATTCTTATATAAAATAACATTTAGCCAACATCCTTCCTACTTATTTAAAACATTCCTAGGCATCTATCATATTTTAACGCAATTTGATGAATCGCATGACAGTCCGATTTATGATTTGAATATCTACTAGGCTATCCGGCCTCCCTGGTTCTTCCTCCCGTCCTTTCCTCTAATCTCCTTTGCCGACCTAAGTCTCGACGAACCCTAGTTCTCTACCAGGCTCTTTTCTTATTTCTCTCTACATTCTCCTTCTCTCTATTTAGGTTAGAATAGATTTACGTAAGGGCTCCTCTCTCTCTTCTTCACTTTTATATCCAAAGTTTTTGGGATATACTAGTGTGTTTCCCACGTACACACTTAAAGTATTTGGGCCGTTTTGGTCTCCTTGTGAAACACATATACCTATGTGTGTATGCGTGCCGTGCACAAATCAGTGAAAAAAACTGGGTTGTGACAGGAGAAAATATAACAACAAGGTATAATAAAATATAAAATTTTATTGATCTTCAAAAAGTGACTATGTGATTACAGTTATTGAATGAAACTAGGAAAGGGAAACTAAATCGTAAAATAGAAAAACAAAACTAATACCTAAACCAGAAACATGGAACTAATTCCTAAAACTTAAACTATATAAAGAACCCTAATGTTCATAAGCATTCCCTCCTTCATCAACATATGGCTTTGGTGCAGGGAACAACTTTGCCACAACGCAGGGATCAGTGTTGTGACTTGTGCTGGCAATGAAACCAGGGCAGCAACATGCGAGCGAGGTGGCAACAACATCTCTAGATTTATGACCTCGACATTAGTGAGATTAATGGATTTTGGTGGAGCATGATGTCGCACCCTTCTGGTAGTCAGCTCCTCCATTTGTTTGTGTGCAACACGTGTTCTAAAGTGGATTCCAGTCATTGCTAATCAAAGGATTGAAGAAAGGAAAAGAGTAGGGAGAAGCATTATTTCTCTAACTTAAAAAAAAAAAAAATAGAACTTAAATTACATTTTAAATGAGTTGGGTTGCCTCCCAAGAAGCGCTATGTTTTATGTCGTTAGTCTGGCATTCCAACGATGTTTATCTTGACAGATCATGATCACTTAATTGCGTTTCTTGAGAACCGACAATTGTATTCTCCAAAAAAGGTTTTAAATGCAGCTTGTTTACACAAAAGTTACTTCCATTGTGAGGATTGCTACAATAGGAAAAGAAAGGTGGAGTTTGGAATTATATAACAAAACCTTCTAACCGGGAGTGAAAGAATTCTTCATGATTTTGTGATCATGTACTCGCTTCATGCGATCTTGTATGACTTTGCGCAATCATACACATCAACTCTGATGTCTTCGAGTTCATTGATCTACAAATTTCTTTGATCACTAGCACTTTGCATATCAAAATTCAGGGATTTTATGGCCCAATAAGCTCAGTGTTCCAGCTCTACTGGAAAATGACAGGCCTTCCCATAGACCATCCTATTCGGTGACATTCCAATGGGAGCTTTAAATGCAGCTCGATAAGCCCATAATGCATCAATTAATTTCAATGACCATTCTTTTTGGTTAGGCTTTATTGTTTTCTCTAGAATTTGTTTCACTCCCGATTGGACACCTCAACTTGTCCACTCATTTGAGGATGGTATGGCGTGGCCACTTTATGTGTGATGCCATACTTTTTCATAAGCTAATTAAACACCTTATTACATAAATGCTTTCCGCCATTGCTAATGAAAGCGCGGGGAATACCAAACCGTGCAAACACTTGATCCTTTAAGAATTTGACCACCACCTTGTGGTCATTTGTCTTACATGCCAGAGCCTCCACCCATTTGGAAACATAATCTATTGCAGCAAGAATGTATAAGTTTCCAAATGAATTGGGAAAGGGTCCCATAAAATCTATTCCCCAAACATCAAATATTTCAACTATAATGGGGTTGAGTGGCATCATATTCTGCTTATAAATTTTTTCTTACATTTGACAATTGTTACAAACAATGCAGAGCTGGTGACAATCTTTGAAGATCGTAGGCCAATGGAAACCACTTTGGAGAATTTTGGTGGCTATCTTCCTCGAGCTGAAATGTCCACCACTGTACAATTCATGACATAATGAAATGATATATGACTGCTCAATTTCTGGAACACATCTCCTGATAATTTGGTTCAAACAGTATTTAAATAAATATGGGTCCTTGAAGTAGTAATGCTTTGCTTGTACAAGAAGAGCAGATTTTTCATGTTTATTCCTGTGTTGAGGCACTTGATCTGTCACCAAGTAGTTAACCAGATCAACATACCACGACGCATGATTAATGGCAAACAATTGCTCATAAGGGATATTTTCTAGAATCTGAACAAGATCGTCAGATTTTTTAACAATGATACATGATAAATGATGAGCAACAATATTTTCTAACCCCTTTTTGTCCTTAATCTCAAGGTCAAACTCTTGTAACAACAATATCCACCTGATTAGCCTAGATTTGGCATCTTTCTTCTCAAAAAAATACCGGAGAGCAGCATGATCTGTGAACACAATGACTTTCAATTCCAATAAGTATGCTCAAAATTTATCAAGTGCAAACTACCACCAGTAGTTCTTTTTAGTGGTGGAGTAGTTTAATTGCGCATCATTTAATGTTCGACTAGCGTAATGAATGACATGTGGAATCTTTTCCACCGTCTGTCCTAGTATGGCTCCAACCGCGTAATCAAATGCATCACACATGATTTTGAACGGTAAACCCCAATCCGGGGATTGGATTATCGGAGCTTGGACTAGCTCAACTTTGATAGTTTCAAAGGCCTATAGGCATTTTTCGTAAAAAAAAATGGAACATCCTTGGCAAGTAGACTCCACAATGGCCTTGCAATTTTACTGAAATCCTTCATAAATCATCAATAAAAACGGGCATGCCCGAGGAATGATCTTATCTCCTTGACAGTTCTGGGTGGTGAAAGATTTGCAATCAAGTCAATCTTTGCTTTGTCAACCTCGATGCCTTCAATGATATGATATATCCAAGAACAATACCACTTTGTACCATAAAGTAGCATTTTTCCCAATTAAGTATCAAGTTCTTTTCTTGGCACCTGGTTAGAACAAGAGATAAATTATGTAGACAATCACCAAAACTATCTCCAAAAATAGGAAATCATCCATGAAAACCTCTAGGAATCTCTCCACCATATCAGAAAATATGCTCAACATACATCTCTGGAATGTAGCTAGGACAAGTGAATATTGTCTTTTCTTAATCCTCCGGGGCTATGGCTATTTGATTATATCCTAAGTAGCCATCTAGAAAATAGTAATATTCATGGCCGGCCAGTCTTTCGAGCATTTGATCAATGAACGACAAAGGAAAGCAATCCTTCCATGTCATTGCATTTAACTTTCGGTAGTCAATACATACCCTCTAGCCAGTTTGTACCTTTCTCGGCACCAGTTCATCTTCTTCAATTTTAGTGACCGTCACTCCGGATTTTTTCGGAACCACCTGCATTGGGCTAACCCATTTGCTGTTAGAAATTGGATAGATGATTCCAACATTCAACAACTTAATTACCTCATTTCTGACAACGTCTTGCATTATCAGATTTAATTTCTGTTGGGGCTCTCGAGAGGTTTCGCCTCCTCTTCCAGATGGATGCAGTGCATGCACACCGAGGGGCTAATACCTTTTATGTCTTTAATCGACTACCCAATTACATCCTTGTGGTCTTGTAATATCTCTATCAACCTTTCCTCCTGGTCACCATCCAATTTCAACGAGATTATTACTGGTTGTGTTTCAGCTTCCCCTAAAAACACATACTTCAGGTCACTAGGGAGAGGTTTAAGTTTGAGATTTATCTTCTCCTCTTCCCTAGGCACTTCCATCTTAATCTCATCGATGGCTTGTGGTTTTGGTTACGATTTCTCATCTCCCATGAGCGGTGTAGAGTCTAACATTTCATTAACATCTTGAATCATCTGGTCAACATCAAAATCCTCACTAAAGTGGGGTAGACAAGCCTGCAGAGGATCCTTTCGTTCAGATGCAAGAAATGTTTCCTCCACAACACTAGCAATCACACAGACTTGTGCATGCTCCTCGTCTTCAGATGGCTATTTCGTAATATTAAAAATGTTTAACTCCATGGTCATATTCCCAAATGAAAGATTCATTATCCCATTCCTGCAGTTGATCAATGCATTAGATATTGCCAGGAATGATCGTCCTAGAATTGTCGGTACACTGCTCTTTAGGTTTGCCACTGGTTCGGTGTCTAAGACAATAAAATCAACGGAAAAGTAGGAGTCCACTTTGATTAAAACATCCTCAACTACTCCCCTGGGATTTTTTATAGGCTTATCAGCAAGCTGAAGGGTCATTGACATGGGTTTAAGCTCACCCAATTGAAGTTATTTATAGACAGAATATGACAAGAAGTTCACACTTGCCCCAAGATCCAAGAGAGTGCAATCAATGTGATTCTCCCTAATAACAATTGAAATCGTAGGACACCCAGGGTCCTTGTATTTGATGGGGAGTCGGCATTAAAGTACAGAACTCACTTACTCTGCTAATAAAGCTTTCTTTGGGACATTTTTCCTCCTCTTTATCATGACTAAATCCTTCAAAAATTTTGCATAGTCTGGCACCTGCTGGATGGCATCAAGGAATGGAATATTGATCTTCAATTGCTTGAATACTTCCAGGATGTCATCTAGATCACGTCTTCTTTTAGGTTCCACCAATCTCTGAGGATAAGGGGCCTTAGGTGTAAAGACATTTTCTTCGGTTTCTTTTCCCTTCTCTTTCACTTCTCCTTGATTCTCTGCTTCATTCTCAATCTAATTTCCAAATCTTTGAGTTACTTCTTCCTTTGGCATTCTTACCTGATTGTCAATCTGTCGACCAGATCTCAGGGTCGTGATTGCTTTTATCGGTTGTTGATTTTATTCCTGTGATGAGGATGACAACTTTTCAATGACCATTTGCCCTCTTGGGTTAGGGGTTAGTTTTTTTGGGAACTTCCCCTTTTCCTTTTCATAAAGGTGCACAACAAGTTGACCCATTTGAGTCTCCAACTTCAATATTGTAGAAGTTGTTTGGATAAAAGTTCTCATCGGGTCATCAACAAGTGGATACTAATTCTGAAAAAGGCACGACGCATTATTCTGTGGTTGGATTTGGAACCCAGGTGATGAGAACATTTGCGATTATTGACCCTGATATCCAAGCAATGGTTGTGAGGGCTGGAATTTTTGGGTCAGCTGCTTTGGTTGACTCATCTGGTTCTGGTGGTAATGATTCATACCACCTTTATTTTTTTGAAACTGTCTTTGATTAAAATTCTATTGGGGATAAAAATTCATCCCCTGCCCTCTTCTTTGGGATTGCTATGAATCCTGCCTCCATGAGAAGTTCAGGTGATTCCGCCAAACCAGATTGTAATGCTTAAAAAAATTGTTTCCAACATTGCGTCCATAGTTGTTCAATGCATTTAATTGTTCCAAAGAATTTTCGGAATGGTTCTTGTAGACACCCAAATTTGGCCCAAGGGCCAATCGAAACACCTTTCGAGAGAGGTGAAATTTCAAGCTTTTGATGGTATGTATGGAACCCTTAGGAATCACTCCAGACCCTTAGAAATCACCCTAGATCCCTTAGGGACCTATCCTGAACCTTTAGAAACCAATCCCTACCCTTAGAGCCCATTTCGAACCCTAAACCTAACCTTACCAGGCTATGGATGAAGAGTGGTGGACCAAAACTAGCTATGGCCCTCTACTATGATTGAATCTCATACCATTGGGGAGTAGAGGTCGTCAACTTTCCAACGGTCCAAGGATCGCCCCAATCGAAGGTATACGTCAAAAGATATGGCAAACCGAATCCGGGGGCAGAAAGTTAAAGTCATGTGGGCCCCCTTAGGGACTTGGCGCAACTAATAGTTGCGCTAGTAATAAACTTTGTCTGGCGCAACTAATAGTTGCGCCAGGCTAATTCTCCCTCGTTTTAAGCCTAGTGTAACTAATAGTTGCACCAGATTCAAAAGTGGGCCCCATCCTGAGTCGACTCAGCACTCGTTTTGACTATTTTATGCATATTTACGCGGCAACTAATAGTTGTGCCAAGCATATGAACAGTAACTATTGGATTTTGCCCCAAAAATCATGATTGGGGTTTGACTTATTGACCACCTTGACCTTTGGGGTGTGTTTTGCTAGTTCTGTTGCACCCTTTTAAAGCCTATTTGCACCCCTTTAAGTAGCTTAAGGCCTCACCCCATCATCCACCATTAGAGGACCTTCCCACACATTTCAAGGCTCCAAAAACCCTATGAAACCTTAGATTTCCCATTACCTAATTGCTAATCCAATTAGGACTTTAACCCCTCACTAATCCTCCCTTCCTCTATAAATATAGAGCCACCCCTCTTGTTTAAGGGTTGAGAATTTCTACCTAAGAGAGAAAGAGCTTAAAGTGAGAAGATCTTTCTTCCTTTGGTGCACACCCCCCATACAAATTCTAAAATTCACAAAACTCCTTTAGACCTTAGTATTTCATAGAAAACCCTTAGGCTAGGTGTGTGTGATCTCCTAGCCTCCTTCCCTACCTCTTAGCTTCAAGCCTTAAGAGTTAGAACCCCACTTTCCACCATACAAAGCCTTCAAGAGCTCATCAAAGTAAGCCATACAAGGCTCTCCTACAGTGCTACAAGGGCCCGAGGGCTCCGGCTCTCCCCTTTCTTCTCCTATCTCCTTTTGCTCTCCCTACCCTCTCACTTTGTGCCATTACGCCGCCGAATTTTCGGTAGGAACGGAGGGGCACAAATAGGATTGGAGGCCCATTTGGACAAGAGGAAGCTATTTTCTTTTCTTTTACTTCATTTTATTTTTGGCCATTAGTAGAGACCGCGTTAAGTGGGTTGATCGGGTGCCTAACACCTTCCCGATCGATAACCGAAGCCCCTACCCAAGAGCCTTTGGTGTGGACCGGATTCAGAGTCATATTTTTAGCACTTCGGTGCTCATAAAAATGAACTAGGTTTCCTGGGACACTGAAATCTCCGGGTGGCGACTCTATATTTTTCGTTAGAGAGCTCATCGTCATGACGAGATCATCCTGATTCCCACGGTTGCACAGTTCTGCATTGAAGGGCAAAAATCGTCGGTGTTCATCAGACTAGCACAAAATGAACATGGTTTAGTTTGAACATTCGTGACACTCGCATTCTTTTTAAGCTGCAAATTCTCGGCTTGCTGAGTGAGAAATTCCAACTTTGCTCTGAGGTCAAGTGTGTCCTTGATCACATACAAGCCTCCCTTCTTGGTCGAACTACTTGATTGATCCCGACTCCTACTTGGTTGATCCCTGCTCTTGGTGAAATCCCATTGTTGAGAATTCTTGACTAATTGTTCTAAGAAATCATAGGATTCACTCTTAGTGAGTCGTAGGAATCCTCCACTGTTCATCGACTCAATTAAATGTCGATTAGTTTGATCCAATTCATTATAGAAGTATTGACCAACCTCCATTTAGCGAACCCATGGTGTAGGCACTTGAGCAACAGATTCATGAATCTCTCCCATGCTTCATAAAAAATTTCGCCTTCTTCTTTCACAAAATCACAGATCTCGCGCCTCAAAGCATTGGTTTTGGCCATGGGAAAGAACCTTAACAAGAATTTCTTAACCAGCTGATCCCATGAAGTTATTAATCTACCTAGGAGGGAATTCAACCAAGCTTTAGCCTTGTCCTTTATGGAAAAAGGAACCAATCGCAGCCTCACAGATTCCTCGTTAAAGTTTTGATACTTCACCATCGAGCAGACCTCTAGGAAATCTTTGATATGCATGTAAGGGTCTTCCCTTTCTAAACCATGAAAAATAGGAAGAATCTGAATTACGTTTGTTCGTAATTCAAAATGAGTTGCATTTGTGGCAGGATGGGCAATGCAAGAAGGGGTATTAGTAGTGATAGGGGCAAACAGTTCCCTAAGGGTTGGTTCTTCAGTATTGTCATGCGGGATCTCTCCATTTTCAGCCATCGTGGCTAGATTGGAAGTCTCAACTTCTACTACATGTCTCAACATAGTCTCTTTGCGATGCAAACGACAAGTGCACTCAATCTCAATGTTCAATGGCTCTAAGGTCTTTTCTATGGATGATCTAGTGTTCATGCAATGGGCCTAGACACCAAGAGTTTCAACAATTTTAAAGACTAGCAATAAAAATATCTCACAAAGATTGATTCATTTTTTTTACCTTTTTTTTGAAAATTTTAATTTTAATTTTTTTATTTTTTTTTCTTTTAATTTCTGATTTTTTCATTTTTTTTAATTTCTAAATTTTAAAACTAGTAGAAATATTGGTTTAAACCTCATAGAAATTCCTAAAATTAATTTTTATTTCCTAAAAAAAATTAATCTTCAATCCCCAACAGCGGCGCCAAAAACTTGTGTATTTAAATATGTTTCACTCGTAAGCGTACGAATCAGAATGTAGCAATTGGAACGAAGTGCGAGGTCGATCCCACGAGGATTGAAAATAGATTTTGAACAAGGAAATAACAATCAATCATAAGATTTCCTACAGATCTATCTCAATATTAACCTAGTTTACCAAATTTGAATGATGTAGACAAAAGAATATTGAACAATAAAATAAACTTAAATGTGTGAGAAAAAGGCGAGGTTTAAGATGCTAACTCCTATCATCCTTAGTTTATCATTTACAACTATAGATCTAACTGGTTGAAAATTTTTACAGATGCAAACTCACATAAACATCGAAAACAATCAATGATTCATGGAAAATTAAACATTAATTCTGCAAAATAAATCTAAATTTTGTCCTTCTAAGACCATAAAAGAGAGGAGGCAAAACATTCATCGTATTAAAGTATTCTTTAATCACGATGAATAAATGTCTCAAATATTAACAATGGAAAATATGGTGTGAATTCCAGATCACAGATCTGAGATCATGGGAAAAGCATGACTAGTTCCCATATCTTAGAATGGTGATCGGTATTCACGATAATCAGCAAGAACAAATAGGCATTAAAATACCAAAGCATCAAAAGAAAGCATCTCAACCACAAATCTATAACTATAAATGAAAACCTCGGATGGGATTCATTAGATCCCAACCCTCAAAGAGATTAGCCACACATTTCTAAAGAAATACAGAACATAATTGAAATATAACTTGAATATGACATTAAGTTACCATAAAAAAGTTTGATCAATCCAATGTTTGCTTGAATACAATAGCCACAATCCTTCTCCGGGGTACAAAATAAAAGTAATCTATGTTCTAAGCTAAGAAATTAAGGGAAAAAACTTGGAAAATGAAGAAGAAAGCTAGAGAAGACCTAAAAATGGCCAAGAGAAATGATAGATGTCTAAACCTAACTCTAACTTTCCCTTAAATAGGGTCCTTGCTCAAAAATTTAAAATTCAAAATCAATCTATCGGTCCAATAAATCGATCAATCAAATCTATACAAAATAGAGAGCAGAGTTTAATATATATATATATATATATATATATATATATATATATATATCTCCAATTTATCGACAGACAAGGTCGATCGATCGATTTTGGTCTGGGATTATTCTTCTCAGCTTTGATCAATCGATCCTTCATGAATTTCAGAGCCTGAAAGTTCCTTGGTTCAACGTTCCAATGTTGATAATTCATATGCTCTTTTATGTCATCAAATGCATCCAACAGTCAGATTTTCTGATACCATCAAAACTCAACAAAACTGTTAGATTGCTCTCATCCGATGGCTAAATGTACGTTTTAGGGTGTGAAATATGATCATATTTAACCTCAAGGGGTTAGGCGAGCTGGCCAGGTACTTGCTTCCAAAATCAAGAGACCTGAGTTCGAATCCCCTCCCCCCCTTGAGGCCACCCTAGGGATTTATATCTCGTGCTGACCCGACAAGTGCTAACTTGGGGTGCGCACGTGCCTCTGGGGTTAGGTGGCTGCCCTAAGAGGCCTGGATGCCCAGGTTATCAATATATATATATATGATTATATCTCAACACTCATCAGTATCCCCATGGGCACTCCCATCCTTCAAGTAGCTATCGGGAATCAAAGTCGTCATCAAAGCTTGAATCTTCTTGTCGGGGCTAGTTTCCTTCCCAGAATAACTTTTAAAGGTCCTCCCCTAATTGTTCTGCTAGCTGGATAGCGGGGATATCTAGCCAATAATCTTCATCAATCTGGGTTGCTCTTGCCATTCCTCTTCCAACGATCTCCAGAAGACCTGAAGTGGTGGGGAACCTGGGGACTGAGGAGTGTCTAGCATCAATTCTTCTTCAATCTCTATGACAACAATGCGAAAATTTTCCTCGTCTGTAGATTCCCAATCTTCTATGAGCGATTCGGGTTCTCTGGATGACAGATCTTGAAATTGTGGCTCACTGGATCGATATTAGATTCTTCATTTATGAATAGTGGGATGTGCTTCATCTTTGTCTTCTTCCTGATTCAGCTCCATTAGGTTGGAGAAAGCTTCCGCCATCTGTTCAACTTCTCATAATTGTGGTTTGGTAAGAGTCTCTTTCCTTCTTGACATATCGGCCTTCTCGGTAGTTCCGTATACAAAATGGTCATATAATGACCACTTAGGCGAGGTGACCTAGATGTCGGTTTCTTTATCGTCTGACTTATAGCCTATGCCAATAAGCTTGTGAACTCTAGTTGGTAATACGGGCCCTACTCGCTCTTGTTTATTTTTACCAAGTCTTGTGTGGGGATGTACCCTAGTTGGTACATCAAATCCCATCCTTTCGTCGCAGTCGAAACTATATCATACATTCACGACTGTAGGAACCCATTGGCCCAAGGCCCGATCGACCGTACTTCAAGAACGGCGTACTTTCGAGCTTCCAAAAACACTTCCCATGACCTTTAGAACCCTTCTCGAACTCTTAGAAACTCCAACCAGACTCATAAAACCCATACTGGACTTAACCTGGGCCCACATGTCAGTCCACGGAGGCTCGAGACCCCAAAAGATTACATTTCAATGATTCATGATGTTGTGCGGTCCTCGAACTTTTGATAGAAAACTACGATTGACTATTATAATATATCATTTTGGGGTAGATCGAGCCAATGCATCCATTGGACATAAGTAAAAATAAAAATAAAAATAAATTATTTTCATACATAGGGTGGTTCTTCTCCAACACAATCCCTAACTTCTCAAAATTGGAAAAAACCTTTTTTTTTTTAAATGGTTGATTTTTAATTTGGGGGTTTGACTTGTGGACCATCCTAAATCTTAGGGTTTGTTTCTTTAGGACCCATATGCCCTTCCCAACCTTAGGTATCACCCTTATGCCATTCAAGTCATCACCCCATCCTCCACCATTAAACCCATTTCTCTCTTCTCCAAGCTCTTAAAAATCTCAAAAACCTTAGATTCCCCATTACCTAATTCCTAAACCCATTAGTGACCGAACCACTGACTAATTACCCTCTCCATCTATAAATAGAGACCCACCCATCCTTGTTTAGGACACTTTTTTCTAAATCTTAAAGGAGGAACTCTAGAAAAATAGTCACCCATCTCTACTCTCAAGCTTTCCAAATCTTGAAATCCTAGGTCCATCTTTCATAAATCATTACAAATCCATCATCAATCCCCCCAAGCCTTAGCAAAGCTCTCTCATACCATCATTTCCAGCCATCCTCTTCCCAAGCTTCAGCTAGTTAGAATCCTTCTCTAACCTATTGTGCTATCGGAAGCTCACCGATGTTGCATCCACGTGAAGATTATTGCGACAAGGGCCCGAGAGCTCCAGCTCTCCCCTCTATTCCTCTACCTTCTTTTTTGCTTTTTCTCTATCCTAAGATTTGAGCCGTTACGCCGTCAAAATTTTAGTGTTTGCGGAGAGCCCAATAAGATCCGAGTGCCTTCGGGCAAGGAGAAGTGTCGTCCATTTTCTTCTCTTTTTATACGTATATATTTATATATGTATACATACACACATAGTTGGCCATAGTAGAGACCGCTTACGAGCGGGTCGATCGGGTGCCTAACACCTTCTCGATTGAGAACTGAAGTCCTTACCCAAGAGGCTTTGGCATTGACCGGTGATTCGAAGTCAAATCTAGCACTTCAGTGCACACAATATTGGTTTTGGGTATCCCGAGACACCAAAAGCTCCGGGTGGCAACTCCATTTTTTGAGCACATTGTCACGATGGATCGATGAGATCCATGGTTGCACAGATGGCGACTCCATTGGGGATATTGTTTAGAGCTTCTACTTGAAGTCTTGGCCCTATTGCATCTGTGTCATTTTCCTTGTTATTTTCCTTATTATTTTGTCATTTTTTTTCTACTTACCCCTACAATTTCGCATTTTTTACTTACCCCTATGATTTCTTCATTCACCGCCTAAGCCGTTTGGTAGACCTACTTGATAATTTAGATTTACATTTCCATTATTTACTGCCTAAGAAGTTTAACGGGCCTTCTTGATAATTTAGATTTAAATTTTCTTCATTTACCGCCTAAGTCGTTTGGTGGGCCTACTTGATAAATTGGATTTAAATTTCCATCATTTACCGCCTAAGTTGTTTGGCAGGCCTACTTGATAATTAGGTTTAATTTCTCGTCATTTACATTTTTGCCTAGTCACTGGACTAGCCCCATCATTTTTCTTATTACTTGTCATATTTCGCCCTTGAACGCCGGCCCGTAGTGGCGACACTGGACTCTCATAGCTCGAATTTGTGAATGGTGGTGAAAGCCCCATTTTTGGAATTAAAAGCGAATTTTCCTTAAAATTGAATTATAAAATGAACCAACATGGGACATAATAATTTCGTTTCTCGCGAGTAGCTTTTTCAAAGGGGGAAATTAGGCTACGAACTCTGTCCCAAGTAGAGCGGCAGCCCCTAGTGGTGATGATCTCGAAAAGGACCACTCCATCCAGTATCTGAGAAGGCACTCGTGTCGAACGTATATCAGGTGGGTGACCAAACTTGTTACTAAGCCTAAAATCTTAGGGAGCGCGTTAGTGGAATTGGATCGGCCTTGTATCCTGAACCCCACGCGTATGTGGGTTTTGAGATCCCCAATACTTCCTACATCCTAAGTGTCCAAATGCTCTCACCGGTCAAAAGAGGTCACCCTCTTATTGGCTCTTTCGAGAGATCGGGATATCGCATGAAAATTTATGCCCTTAAAAATTAAGAGATTTTCTCTTTGATTCTTAAGAGGGCATCTGGGTCCCGCCGTAGAAAGCTTTGGGGGTGTTAACACCATCAAGAAGGGAGTTCCAAGGCCCCCAAAAGCATAAAAAAAGAGAGGTCAAAAGAACCAAAATCAAAGAAATAAAAAAGAATCAAAATTCCAATAAAAATTAAAAAAGAACCAAAAAACAAAAATGGGTCATCCAACATTGAATTCCTTCACAAGGAATAGATCTTTGCAATTTGTGCTAAGAATATTGTTGGTCACTTTGAGTTTGAGATGAATCAAAGTCATTTTGGGTCCCAATTCCCTACCCAACCATTCACACCCATCTCCAACCAATATCAACAATCCCAATTCCATCATCCCAATACCTTTTAACACCCTCACTACCAATACCCAATTCAATCCCCTCAACAACCATCCCAATTCAATCAACAACCCATTTACCAATACCCAATTCAACCGAGCCCACAACCTATTGCTCAACCCCCATTCAATCAAACCCAAACCCAATATGACCAATGTACCCAATTTCAAAGTCAATCTTCCCAAAACCAATTCAAATATCCTTCAACCAATTAATACCAAACCCAATCCCCACTAAGCCAACCAATGCAATTCTAATACTTTCCAATGCTCAACCAAAGTCAAAATCAAACCCCCAGCTCCGTCCCTCAAACTCAATATCTTCAATCATTCTTTGGCCCTACCCAAGCACCATAAAACCTTCCTCCGAGTTTAAACCATGTTCCTCCCTTGGATAGTGGACATCGACTCGGAGAGGATTTGGGTAGTGAATTTGAATCCAAAGAGGCTTTTGACTCATCTCAATTTGTAACTGTGGAAAGTGACACTCCTTTGTCCAAAAAAGTGGGTGGTTGCCGATTTGAGATAATTCCATGCATGAGCACAAAACAAGTGACATCTTCCTCAAGATTGCCCACAAGCAAAAGCGAGTCTCGCATGGAACCACTCAATTTGACAGAATATTTTCCCTCACCCCTAAAAGGTCAAGGTATCGAATTGGCTACCAATGAGGATATCATCGATGGCGAGTGGTTCTTTGATGATCAAGAAGATGAGGACAAGACATTTGAATATGATGATTTTGAGCTAACTGATGCAATATGAAGTCCAACCTTGGACCTACAAAAATGCCTCTTAACTATGCCAAAAAATGTGATAGTTGTTGATGCATCTCAAATATCACATGTGCGACACAGGGGGACTTAGAGACGTCAATTCTCCCATGGGTTGCAAACGTCGGATGAACCCAGGGAGGCAAGGGATCCAGATGAAGATGAAGGACCAAGGCAAAGGCGGCCCAAGGAGAAACACCCCTCTACCCTCATAAAAAAATGAAGGAGCAGGTCAATGAACACCTTATGACCTCCTTAGAGGGGTTACTCGAAAGTCAAGAGGCATTAGAGTCTCAAAAGACATAGGTCGAGGCGGTCGTTGAGAATTTGCCTATGATGCCTTTGGAAATGCCCATAATTCTACTCAAGGAAATTTTATAAAAAAATAGTTTTGAACCCCTCCAAACTAGGAAAAGGGGCAGTGAAGGATCAGGATTAACTTTCAGCATGTCTTTTTTCAGTTTCAACTTATGTATGGAACCATGTACTGGGGCATCAAGAAGCCCAATTAGATCGATAGTGGGTGACATCAATGTCAAGCTTCATGTCAAGCCCATGGGAATTATGGTTGTCAAGTCCACTCCACATTTAGGCCATACATGGGCCAACAATGTCCAAAGCACCCCACCTACATCCATTGCCAAGAGTTTTTCTATCACTCTTAATATTGGAAAGGATACTTTCATGATGAAGAATCTTCCCTTCAATGAAGAGGAGCAAGCAATGACCCAAAGGTTGGGATGGCATGATGTGGCGATGATAAACGATGAATTGGGGTTAAATTCTTGTGTCACTTGCACCAATCCAAACTCGAAATTTGGGATCACCACATGGTGGACCTCAATCATGAGTGCGAGAGCACTTGAAAGCAAAGAGAGTAGTGCTAGATTGGAATTGGACATTGGATCCTCAAAGTTGGAGATCACCGTAACTTCTTCTATTTTGCGATTGAGGAAATTGTGTTTTCAGGGAATGGTTGGTGCCCCACCAATGATTCAGGAGGAGGAATTTGCCTCTAAACACCTCAATTGTGCTATCCATGATCCTCGGGGATCATTCCGTCACCCATCCATTTCCCAACATCCAAGGGCATTCATCCTTCATAATCCAAAATCTGTCATTCCAGATAATCTAAAATCAAATAGTTCAATAAATCCAAGGTCGTTCATTCCCCCAAAGAATAAATCATTTGCACTCAGCAGCCTAAAATCGTTCACGTCCGTCATCTCAAAGCCATGCAAATCATCCTCATTCACCATTATGAACCTAGGACCATTGATGTCATTCCCATCATCAATGGATATTTTGAAACTAAAGCTATTTAACCTTTCCCTCCATAACCCATGGACAGAGCTCTCCAGGTCGTGCCACCATTTTCTGAATATGCCAACAGGTCATATCTAGAATCTTATGCAAGGATTCAGCACTCGCAAACACCACTCAATCCTCCAATCCCAGCCTGCTGTTTAGGCTTTTATCATACTAAAGTCTTAACCTATTGTAAGCGCATAATGGAAATTGCAGCACTAGTATAGGATCATTCCCACGAGGAAGGTATTTTTCTTTTATGGTTTCATCTCTTTTAAAAACTGGTATTTGTATTTTAAGATCCTAAACTACTAGAGAAATATAAATAAAGAATGGGTTATTTAAAACTAATTGTAGAAAATAAATCTAAATCCTCCTCCTTCCAGATTATGGTCATCAATCATAATCCTTCAGTTCTCGGATGTTTACAAAATTAAAGTACCGTTACACCATATTTTAGTCCTCTAGAATTTGGACGTCAATCAAACTCTAAAATTTCTCAACACAGATTTATGCTAATCAATAATTTTCCTAGAATTTGGGCGTCAATCAAACTTAAGAAAATCGAAGATGGAAAATTAAAACCATTACACTAATCTTCAAATTCTCAATCTGAGTCGTCAATTGAAATAAAAAACTTTTAGATGTTTACAAAGCAGTAAAGTGCATGAAAATAAATCTAAACTAGAAAGTAATAAAAAGATCTTTCATCCCTCAGTCACAGGCGTCAATTGCTTCTGAGAAACTACTGATACTCTAGTCTAATCTTCCAGCTCCCAATTATAGTCGTCAATTGCTCTCAAGAAACCTTGGATATCTAAACTACTTTAAACTAAAGTTGATTGGAGAAAACCCAACCTCAGTCGTCAATTGATGCAGAGAGTTCCTTCGATAACTCTTCTCCTATGCCGAGCTCTCTTATTTATATATCATAAGGAGTTGGCTTATATTATTCGAAGTCTAATAAAATTCTAAAAGCAAAAGTTTCCTAATATAATTTTACTTCTAATCACAGTTCTTCCTTGCTTTGGATAGTTGATGCGCTCAGGGATTGCTCCTTGATTTCAGTAGCAGAGTCCTTTAGGAGTCTCTCTTCATCAATCTTCTCGGATTCGTGATTTGTCAGACTTCTAATTCAAGAGGTCTTCTAATTATATGCATGGCGATGTAGATCATCACGTGATCAGCAGCAACAACGAGCTTTTATTTTTGTAAAATTGTAATCACGCTTTCTTTTCAGTGCATCTCTCTCTGTCTCAGAACGAATCTTAGAACAATCAATTTTTATCTTTGTATCGCATTCCTCTAGAACATGTTTTTAAAGAATCATAATTTACGATTTCTTATCTCTTTCTTTCACTATGTTCCATTGTCTCTTACAATTTTTGGCTTTCACTAGCATTCAAGAGCGATTTAAATCGTCCTTGCATTCAATCATCTTTTTACTGCTCTTTGAGTTCATTTTGACGAAGATTAACACTTTGGCTCTCTTTTGTTGTTTAACCTTAATATCTGCACATCATTGTCACATTAGTAGCAAGTTGGGGTCTAGCATCACTAAGTTAAGGGTGATAAAATAGTAAATTATGTGACTGATCACACCCCCAAACTTACACTTTGCTAGTCCCTAGCAAACAAGAAAAATAAACTACTTTAAAATTTTAAATGCCACTTTCGTAGGGAGCACGATTGTATTTAGCTGATATAACAAGCCTTTAAACCCCTAGGTGATCCCTAGTGGAGGAGTTATAGTCTCCTGAAGGTTTCCAGTGAAGTTACCTACAAAGTTCAAAATATTTTTGGATTTTCAAAAATTTTGTCAAAACAAAAGTAAAACTAAAAATTTTATCCTACTGTTGGTACAATAATCAGTTTTAATCGTCACATGGTTATTACTATTTTCAAAAATATACAGTTTCATCATCTTTAACTTCAATCCTAGCAATCATCCTTTATCAAAACTCGACAATTTCAATTGAGTAAAGCGTGGAGTGTGTGTACCAGTGAAACGTTTATTCATCATAGATTTTTCTAAATTGCAGATTTAGAAAATATTTTCATCCAAACTCTCACTATTGGCATACTCTCAAAAAAAATACTAAAATTTTTGGGTTCTTTCAGTGTATGATATGTATCATAATTTCAACAGATAATTGGCTAAAAAGATAAATCTAATAGAATGGACAATCAATTCTATTCATATGCTTCCTTATTTTTCCATAGTATTCATTATAAACATCTCTATTAGGCTCATGCTATTGTAAATCACAAAACAAAAAGGTCTTTATTTGGCTTGTAATGGGGCTTTGGATTAAAAGGTTTAAAAGAAAGGTTGAAAGGATTCACAGATTTTTGAGAATTTAGTTCTTCTTTCCCCTGTCTTCTTCTTCTTTTCTTTTCTTCTTCAATAAGTATCCAGAATTAGATTACTTCTTCCCATTATTCTTTTTTTGTTTCTGTAAATCTCTTTTCTTCCTTTTATTCTTTTCTTCAGATATCCTCTTGAATTTTCAGCTTGGAAGCTTTTTGCTTCTCTACCTTTTCATAATCGTAATTACGATTTCTTATTCTTTCTCATATTTTATTCATTTTATTTCTTCTCAGTTGCATCCTTTTTTGGCATATCCCTTATTTTGTTATCTTATACTCCTTTCACTCCCTCTTCTTCCCTTCTTGCATTTTAAACTCTAAAAATATTAGGGTTAAAGGTGGAAACTTTTGGATAGTACATATAGTTAAGGGTTTATAAACTCTTGGTACAAAGAAATTCGGTTTAAGCTCTAATATGGGTTCAAAGGGTAAATATTTTCTGGAATTTTGACTTTTTGGCTCAAACTCAATAAATCATCTTTATGATTCATTAGCATGAATGACATATTGTTTTAATATATCTAATAAACAGTTCTAGAAAAACAAGTTATCTTAATTATAGAATTTCTTATTCTAATTGCAGCAATATGATATTTCGTTAACACAGTCAAGAAGTTCAAAGAAAATTTTGAATTTGAATAGGAAGCAGTCTCTCTCTCAAAATAAAAGAGGAATTATGGCTCAAAAGCTCACTGATTATATAATTTTAAAACTATAATCTAAATATTGTAATTTAAATTAAAGTATAGTTTCAAACATTCAATCTAATACAATACTCAAGAGGGTTATCATGAATCGTAACTGCTCTATTTTGATTGTTGAACTTCTACTATGATGGATCGTAAAGTTTATGGAATCGTTATTTTTCCTATCATAACTCACATATGATGGTTAATTATTTAACAGAACTTTTCTAAATTTCAGAAATAATATTTACAAAACTAACCTAAAACAAAAAATTTCGGAAGACTAAAAAGTAAAATATATATTTTTTTGTATAAAAAAGGAAAATAAAAGTAAAATAATATACACAGAAAGGTGTATCCCCCCCCCCCCAACTTGAATAGGATAATGTCCTTATTGTGCACAAAAATAGGGGATACTCAAAATTTATTACCTTAATGATGCTGCTAAGGTACCGGGTATATAATTGGCAGAATCATTCAAAAATTTCCCCCCCAAACTTGGGTGAAATTACTTCCGGCATATTCAGACAGATATTGCATCATAAAAAAAAGAGATTAGACAAATAACTTTCTATATATCAAATGAAATATTTACAGAAATGATTGAAAAGAAAGAAAGTGATTACATAAAAGATTAAACTTAGAAAAAATCTAGACACATCCTAACTACGACGTCGGCAGTAAAAAATGGTCTCTGCCCTCCCCGGGTAGGTGCATCCAATAGAAGATGTAAAAGGACGATTTAAGAAGATGAAAGTGGAGGACTGGTGGATCACTTCTGACGTTTGGGAGATGGAGGCAGTGTTTCGTCAGTGGGTTCTGGAACAGGAAGAAGAGAAAAAAATTCCTCTATCAACCGCCTTCTCTCCTCAAGAAGTGCAGAGATTGCATCGGCTTCTAGTCAGAGGAGCCGTTTAAATACATCAGCGATCTCGAACCAACTCGGTTGTTTCACCATGAGGGAAGTGTGGTGGTTGACGAGAACAAAGAGAATGTAATGAATTGGAATGAGCGGGGGACGAGTATTAATAGTAACAATGAAGGAGAACGAAAGGTCGCTATTATGGGAGGGCGTTGAAAAGGCGTACTGTTAGGTGCAGACAATATATGTGAGACGGTGAATCCGTAGCTCTGTATAATATCGAGGCATTTCTTCAGCTTTTTAGGAAGTTACAAGAACATTGTGGTCGTTCGTACACAGGGGAAAACTTGTTCGTTCATCGTTAGTCGAGCCTTTTTATGCTCGCATTCGCTACGCGTTAAATGTAGGAAATCCTAATAACCTCAAGCGATAGTAATCACTATGATCGAGTCTAAATACTTGATGAAATCGCGGGTATATGTAATGCTTTACGTATGCCCCCCAAAATTAACAAAGCAGTCCTAATATTATACAACCTAGAATGATTACATACCCTTATCAATAGTATACAAATGTACTATGGATGAGTCAGTAGCTCAACATTGCCCTAGAGTATATCAGTCATACTCAAGGTCTTTCAATGACATTGTGGTCATAGTCCCTTTTTCTTCTTGTGTAATCATCAGTTTTAATCTCTGCCCATTAACCATAAACGTACGACCGTCCTTGGGATCTTGGATAGTTACGGCCCCGTGAGGGAATGCTTCTATAACATTATACGGTCCATCCCAATGACTTCATAATTTCCCTGGGTATAGTTTTAATCTCGAATTGAATAGCCAGACTTGTTGGCCCGACTCAACTTTTTCATAAAATATGTTTGTCATGGAATGCCTTAGTTTTAGCCTTATAACATCGAGAATTTTCATAGGCATCATTGCGAATTTCCTCTAGTTCATTGAGCTCAAGTTTTTATTGTTCACCAGATGTGGACAACTCAAAATTAAGTGCTTTGATAGCCCATAGAGCTCTATGTTCTAGTTACACAGGGAGATGGTAAGCTCTCCCATATACCAGCCGGTAAGAGGACATGCCGATGCGTGTTTTATAAGTAGTTCTGTATGCCCACAAGGCATCGTTCAATCTCATGGACCAGTCTTTTCTATTAGGCTGAACAATTCTTTCCAATATCTTCTTTATTTATCGATTAGAGACCTCAACTTGCCCACTAGTTTGCAGGTAATAGGGGGTTGCGATTTTCTGAGTAACACCATATTTCTTGAGCAAGCCCTCAAAATATTTGTTACAAAAATAGCCTCCTCAATCACTTATAATAGCTCGTGGGGTTTCAAACCGTGAAAATATATTCTCCCTAATGAAAAAGACTACCACCTTATGATCATTTATTCTTGTGGTTGCTGCCTCGATCCATTTGGAGACGTAGTCGACGGTCACAAGTATATACATGAATCCGAACAAAGGTGGAAAGGGACCCATGAAATCTTCACCCACACATGAAAGGGCTCTGCGACTAAGATCGGTTGGAGGGGCATCATGTTCCTTTGAGACATGGCTCCTGCCTTCTGACACCGATCACAGGTATGATAAAAATTTTAGGCATCTTTAAATAACAATGGCCAATAAAATCTCGATTGCAGTACTTTGGCAGTCATTTTCTTTCCACCTAAGTCACCCCCACAAGCATATGTGTGACAAAATTACAGAATATTGTGGGTGTCACCATCGATCCTAATTATTTGGTCTGGGCATATTTTAAATAAATCTGGATCCTCCCAAATATAATATTTAACATTAGAAAAGAAAACATACGTGTCTTGTTTAGACCACGTTTGGGGAATCTTACAAGTGGCCAAATAATTCACAATATTAGTATACCATAGCACTGCAGTTTAGATGGCAAAAAGTTATTCATCCAAAAAGGTATCGTGCTAAGGTTTTTTGCTGATTGTTTCTGGCAACTTTATCTTGGACAGGTGATCAGCCACTACATTCTCTACTCCCTTTTTGTCTTTAATCTCGAAGTTAAATTCCTGCAAAAGTAGGATCCATCTGATTAATCGTGGCTTAGCATCATTTTTTGACAATAAATACTTTAGTGCTGAATGGTTAGAGAAGATAATGATCTTTGATCCCAATAGGTATTGCCGAAATTTAACCAATGCAAACATGACAGCTAGAAGCTCTTTCTCAATGGTGGTGTATTTCACCTACGCTTCAATCAAGGTTAGACTCGTATAATAAATTACATGAGGAACCTTGTCTTTCCGCTGTCCTAGGACTGCACCTATTGCGTGATCAGAGGCATCACACATTACTTCATAAGGTAGAGAGTAGTCAGGAGGTTGGATAATTGGTGCAAATGAAAGAAGTGTTCGAAGCTTATTAAATCCATCAATACAGGCATCATCAAAGTCAAAGGGCACATTGTTTGCTAATAAGTGGCACAGCGGTCTATGGCCAAGGAAAGATCGAATCTGCCGTACCAAAGTTGGTAGTGGTAGATTTGCTATTATGTCGATTTTGGGCCTGTCAACTTCTATTCCTCTTTTGGAGATAATATGCCCCAAGACTATGCCTTCTTGAATCATGAAATGACTCTTCTCCCAACTTAGTACCAAATTAGTTTTTTCGCATCTTTGTAAGAGGAGGGCAAGGTGATCAAGACAAGAATCAAAAGTTTGGCCGAATACCAAAAAATCATCCATATATACTTCTAGAAACTTGTCTATCATATCGAAAAAGATGGCCATCATGCATCTTTGGAATGTTGTCAGCGCATTGTATAACCGAAAGGGTATGCGTCGATAAGCAAACGTCCCAAAAGGACACTTGAAGGTGCTCTTTTTTTGGTCTTTTGGATATACCAGGACTTGATTGTACCATGAATATCCATCTAGAAAGCAAAAATATTCTTGACCTGCAAGTTTTCTAAGATTTGATCGATAAATGGCAATGAAAAGTGATCCTTGCGAGTCATTGAGTTGAGTTTTCAGTAGTCAATACATACGCGCCACCCTATGATTTCTCGTAATGGAACTAACTTATCGACTGTATTTTCTTTCACAATAATCCCAAATTTTTTTGGGACTACTTGGATGGGGCTCACCCCATTCACTATCATAAATTAGGTAAATAATACCTGCATCTAGTAATTTCATGATTTCTTTCTATACGACTTCCCTCATATTTGGATTTAGTCATCGCTGACTTTCACAGGAAGTCTTGGCATTGTCTTCTAGATGAATGCGATGCATGCATATTGAGGGAGCAATCCCTTTTAGGTCAGCGACAGTCCACCCTATTACGCGCTTATATTTTATAAGTGTGGCCAACAACTTACTCTCCTAGTCTATAGTAAGATTAGAAAAAATGATTACCGGGAGAGTCTCATTGGGCCCAAGAAAGGTGTACTTAAGGGTGTCAGAAAGTGGTTTCAGATCCAAGTTAGGTGCCTTTTCGATAGATGGTAATAGTGGTGTGCAACCGTGGGATTTTTTGACGATCCCGTCGTGGCGATGCGCTCACTAAATAAAATATTTAGAGTCGCCACCCGGTGCTTTTGGTGTCCCGAGAGACCAAGATCATTTTTATAAGTACCGAAGTGCCACAAATATGACTCTGAATTCAGTCTATGCCAAAGGCTCTTGGGTAGGGGCTTCGGTTATCGATCGGAAAGGTGTTAGGCCCGATCAACCCGCTCGTAAGCGGTCTCTACTATGGCCGGGTCTATGTGGGGATGGTTTATATAATCTATATATATATATATATATATATATATATATATATATATATATATATATATATATATATATATATATATAAAGAAGCAAAATGAGCGGCACTTCCCCTTGCCTGAAGGCACACCGATCCTATTGAGTCCTTTCCGCTTGCCAAAATTTGGGCAACGTAACGGCTCAATTCTAGGATAGAGGAAAAGCAAAGAAGGTAGAGGAATAGAGGGGAGACCCAGAGCTCTCGGACCCTTGTAGCACCGATGTAGACCATTACGTTGATGTGTCTTGAATGAGCTTTCGATAGCAAATGGGTTGAAGGATGGGTTTGAATCTCTCAGGCTTAGTAGCTAAGAGGTAAGAGAAGAAGGCTAGGGGCTAGTTCTAGCTAGATCTCAAGGATTGATGGTGGAAAATGAGGTCTAAAGGATAAATTAGGGTGCTGTAATTTTAATAGACAAATGCGAAAAGGGGAGGAGAGGAATAGCTAAAGCCTTTTCTGTCTATTAAAATTTTTTCAAGCCATTCGCAAGGTGGGGTGCCTCTCTATTTATAGAAAAAGAGAGGGTTACGGGGTACTTAAAAGCTAATTAGGGTTAGCAATTAGGTAATGGGCAATCTAAGGTTTGTAGGGTTTTCTAGAGCTTGGAGAAGAGGGATTTGGGTTTAATGGTAGATGATAGGGTGGTGACTTGAATGGCAAAAGGGAAATAACCTAAGCTAATAGGGTCACTAGGGTCCTAAAGAAACACACCCCAGACTTTGGGATGGTCCACAAGTCAAACTCCGAGTGTCAATTTTGGCTATTTTTTGAAGGAAAACCAGGCCCAAACTAAGACCCGCAGGGGCCCAGCCCGGTTTTACAATTTCCTGCATAAATCTGCGATCTTTATTTCGCCATAACTTTTGATGTATAACTCTGATTGAGGCGAATTTTAGCTTGTTGGAAAGCTGGGGAAGTCCTCTTTCTAATGGTATATAACACAACTTCAAAAGAGGCTTATATAAATTTTTACATTGCTCTCTTTAACCACTGCTCAGGAGGGTTCGAAACTAGCTCTATGGGTCCGATTTTGCAATTTCTTACACGAATTCGCGATCTTCATTTTGCCATAATATTTAATGTACAAGTCCAAATTAGGCGATTCTTAGTTTGTTGGAAAGATGAGAAGCTCTACTTTCCAATAGTATATGCCTTAGGTTGGGAAACTATCTACAAAAACTTTAACACTCCTCTTTCTAACCGCTATTCAAGGGGGTTCGAATTGTGCTCGAGAAGGGTTCTAATAGGTCTGGGAAGGCTATGGTTGATTCCTAAGGGTTTGAAATTATTTCTAAGTGTTTTGAAATGATTCTTAAGGGTTTGGGAAATGCTTTCAGAAGCTCGAGGGTACGCCTTTCTGGAAGTATGTGTCGATCGAGCCTTGGGCCAAATTTGGGTGTCTACAAATGCCCCTCTTTGGTATCCAATCACTAATGATCGAATGCCAAAGAAAAGAGATATCCGAAGAGACCCCAGGTATTTCTGATGGGTCTGCTACATTCAGAATGATCTTCAAACATCAGATGAGTAATATGGTGAGAAAACGAAAGCCCTGTATGTCGGGGAAAATGGTCGTTTCTCAAGGTAATTAGTCTGCAAGTACTTAGCGACATTAATGGGCATAATCAAGGTGGAACGAGTTGTGAAAGCCTAATATGTTGAGAAAAACATCCGCTTCTCAAGATGATTAAAGATGTTTGATGTTCAAGTTTCATTCTGAATATAACAGGTCCGAAAGTGAGAGGGTGATCGACCTATACTTAAAGATAGGCGCGAGACAAATGCGCGAAGGTCCACGGCTTGTGTCCAATCATATGAGGCATTGATTGCCCTATTTAAACACCATGGGTTCCCATGCGTGTAGCAGGGTTCGAGGTCTTTGGGCGAACCCAACGATCCCGAAGTTAATTTAGCACAACTACCCGAGCAGAGCGAATATTGATGTCGCAACATTTTTTGGGAGTGCGCACCCTTTTTTGATAATGTGCCCTAGATCAAAATGACCTAGAGCATCCAACTTCAAATAACACTAAATAGATTCGATCAAAATTAGGTCTCTACCGAAGGAAACATCCAATCCTAATCTCTGCCGACAATGATCTTATAAATCATTTAACTATGCATAAGCATGTACCCATTAGGGGCGATAAGCAATAAAGGCGACGAAAGTCTCTACCCAAAACCCGTCCAAGTACAATTGATGAGAACAAATGACCATCCTACAGATACCCAGACATAAGGCGTACACTTTATAGGGATACCGCGCCAATACAAGTTTTAAGCCTACAAAAATAAGGGAAATGAACCCTTCTGTATGCATGTTTACACATAATTTGATTGATGTATAGTTTTATTTTCAACAGGTTGGTCTCAACCAACGATTGATCTTTTTCATAACAGAGTTATTCGGACCTCAAACCCCATAGGGCGCATGTCCGGACAGTGCAGACCAAGAGTCCACACCTCTGAAATAGCTCGTGATGAATCTCAAGTTAGACACTCATGTTCATATGAAATCGAAGACAGAGCACTCATCACAAAGATTTACACTAAAGATTTAGTGTTGAGTCAAACTCATCAAGATCGCTTGATCGATTGACATTACTGTCTACTTGTAGGATCCAAAATCCAAGGTATACCTTAGACTTAGGACGTTACTATAGCACAATGGTGTTACTGATAAAATATCGACATTTTATCGCTTCAGAATACGCATGTGAGTCCAGTTATTTTAGGTGTAGACCGCCTCATTTAACTAGTCACGGGTGTCCCTGCTTGAAGCAGGGTTCAAGGTCTTTGGGTGAACCCATTGATCCCGAAGTTTATTTAGCACGACTACCCAAGCAGAGCGAATAGATATTGAAACGCTTTTTGGGAGTGCGTGCTCTCTTTTCAAAGCATAATTTTTTGTAATTTTATGTGGATCATTTTTTATCCTTTTTAGTGTTTATCATTCTATGTGATTTTTTAGATTTTGAGTTATTATTTTATGTGATTTTTTTTTTATTTTAAGTTATCGTTCTATGTGATTTTATCACTTTATTATTTTTGGGATTTTCTTTATTATTTTATGTGTTTTTTTTATTTTTCAAAGTTATTATTTTATGTGAATTTTGGTTTTTCAAAACTATCATTTTTTTTTGTTTTTCAAAGCTATCATTTTATGTGATTTTTTTTTGGGGGGGGGGGTTTCAAAGTTATCATTTTATATGATTTTTTTGTCATTTTTCAAAGTCTTATATGCCTGAGATAGTCCAGATTCCCTCTCTTTTCTTTTTGACTTGGCCTTCTTGACTGATTCTTTTTCTCCTTGCTTTCCCAAGGGTGGGTCCATCAACATATATTGAATTTTATGTTCTTGAGAAACCTTCGTACATCTATGGACCTGCTTTCTAACCCTCCCTTACATGGAGGGCTCGGAACCAATTTACTCATTTCGTTGGGCTTGGGGCCCAATTTTCTTAAAGTTGGCTTGGGAGCTTGAACAAGAGTCAGCTTGTTGAATTGGAGCAGCTTGGGCTATTACGTCTTCCCTTCTTTCTTGATGTTCCTCTACGGTGGGACCTAATTCATGCGGCAACCTCTTTTTGGGATACAAATGCGCATGTGTTCTATTTTGGGAAGCGGGAGCTAACTCCAACCCTTGAGGAGCTATCTAATTTATCTGGCTTGAAGCTTCACAGAGGCCTCGCAAAAGTCATGCCAAAGTTGGGCTATGCCAAATCCATTTAGCTTACCCTCAGTTTGAAGAAATTTGAGTACGAGAAAAGTCTCGTTGGGGGGCTCACAAGGTGTTCGATCAAATTCCTCAAAGAACCTTTCGGTGACGAAACTTTTCGAAAATTTCCAGTTAGGAACATCTTCAATGTAAAAGCCTTTGCTCTCGGTCTCATCTCAGAATTCCTTTTCTTTACTAGGGGAGAGAGCTTCTCTTTGGCTCTTTGCGATGTTTTGATCGAATTGGCAGAGAACCGATCAATGATGCATTTGGTCCTTGCTGAACTGTATCGATGTCATGATGCGTTTGCTCTAGGAAAGGTGGAGAACCTCAGGGGATGTCCTTTGCTGCTTCAAGTCTGGTTAGATGAGCATCTCACTATCTTGGGACCCGTGCCACACTTTTATATTGCTCAAGGTGAGGCGGCTCGATGCTTTTCGAGTAGGTGTCACTTGCTTTCGCAGGGCGATTCGTCAGCATTGAAGCTTTGGTTTACCGATGCCGAGCTGATATGGAGGCTTCCTAGGTTTGACTAAACCTTCCCAATAGTTCGTTCCAGAGACCATGAGGGCATCACCCTTCTAAGATTGACTGGCATCACCTTCTATTTCCTATTTTGAGTGTTGCGTCAGTTTGGCTGCTCTCAGCAGGTGCCTTGTGAGATAAAGCCCCCTCTATGTGACTTGATCTTTTCTAGGGGTCCTCCGGGGACATAGATCAGATTGCTGCTCTTTGGGAGCCGCATAAATCAATGCTGATGTGCGATATGGAGTAGGGAGATCTAGTTCAGTCTTCCCCTAAGTACGAGGCTTGGTTATTGGCCGAGCATCCTGCTGCTGATCATCTGGTTCAGCCGGAGAGTGTTGACACGGGATGCCCTTGGCCTAAGAAGGAGACGGCACTCCAAGCCTGCATTGAGTTGATGTTCGATGAGAAGAGGATCCTGCATAAGCTTTTAGCACAAGAGAAAGTTAGAGAATGGATAGCAGAGAGCGAGGTTCTTAGTCTGAAGGGATCTTTGAGTGTTGCCCTTGGAGCCGCTAATGCTTCTCGGAAGAGGTATAAGAGCCTGCATGGTCGTTGGTTGACCAACTGGAATGTCTGGGAGGATGGTTTTTATGCTAAGATTCATGCCTTGAAGCGCGAGCTAGGCCGTTGATTTCCTTCTTGCACATATAAGTTTTTGCACAAATCAGATACATAGAAAAAGGGGCATAAGAAACCCCTTTACAAATACACACATCTTTTTGGTATACATATTTTCTTTATGTTTTTATTTTTTCCTTATTTTTATAAAAAGAAAGAAAGAAAGCTAGACATCACACCGGCTATTTTGAGGATGTGGTATAAGCGGTGCACTTGTAAAAAAGGAAAATCTATTATATTTACACAGACTTTTTTTGTTCTTTTTGTTGTGTGTTTTTTTTGGGTGTGGTGCCTTAATCACTGGGTGAGATCTCGGATCCTCTTTTGAACATGGTCGAACCCCCCCTTTTTTAATGGTCGAGTCTGAGAGAGTTTCAACAGCTTTACCAATACTGGAATGTCAATCCCCTTAGAGTGAGTCAAACCTTTCTCCTTACCTTGAGTCATACATTTGACAAAGCAGTTCCACAAAGGCAAATCTGGTCGGGGTCCGATTTGAACTAACATGAGCGGCCTAATCGGAAAAGGGGTATCAAGGAGAGGCTCCTTCAACATTAATTTATCAATCAGTTTAAACCTTTCTTTTTTACTTTTTAATCTTTTTTACTCAAAATGCCCAAGGTGGGTTCATCATACCCATTTTGCCCTATTTTTACTCGTGGCACCCTTTCAGATTTTCACCACGTCCATGGGTTTATCTCTCTTGCCCCAAGCGCCCTTTCAGGTTTTCACCTAGTCCGCACAAACTCGTTGTTTTTACCCGTAGTGCCCTTTTGGGTTTTCACCACGTCCATCTTGCTTTGATCTTGTATTTTATATTTTATTTCTTTTATCTCTTTTATTTTTTCAAGAGCCACGACATAGACATCGATTCCGTCATAGCCGGCCGGATGGGTTCAGGTGTCGTCTCACAACTCAGCTTGTGTTGACTTAACAGATACTATGACTGCTTGTAAACCTAAAAAGAGGGCTTCCTTTAGGGCGTAGCTTGGCCATGGGTTAGGTTAGGATTTGAAGGTATGCTGAGCTAAAAGGGTTTCCTTGATGTGGCTCCAATTTTCTTTACAACATACTTTCTTCCTTGGGGGTTTTACTATACATGCCCCATAATTCTTCTATTTTTTTATTTTTTTTTTATTTTTATTTCAGGTAATCTCTTTTTGAGGTTTTGCTTTTCTAATTTTTTTGATTTTTTGATAGTAGTTCTTTCTCTCTTTTTCGGAGGGAGTTTATTGAAAGAAAGCCCCAGGTTTAAATGGGATAGCAAAGGATATCATCATTTTTAGGGATATTTTTTGGCTATTGTGCTTGAAATGATGGCCTCTTTTGGGTGATTATTAAGCAGTCACATATCTATTTCACCAATACTTACCTTGTCGCGATAGACTAAGAGTAGAACCGTCGGACGTCTCCAGCATTGATGGGCTCAGGAAGATGATCTCCATCTATGGTGGCGAGGCGGATGGCGTATCCCGGTAGCACTTCTCGGACGACGTAAGGTCCTTCCCAGTTTGACTTGAACTTCCCTCTCGGATCGGCGTAAAGGGATGGGAAGATCTTCTTCAGCACAGTGTCTCCTATCTTCAGATCTCGACCGCGGACATGCTTATTGTAAGCGCATGCGAATCGCCCCTAGTAAACTTGAGTATGACCCAAGGCTAGGAGCCTTTTCTCATCCAGTAAGTTCAATTGTTCGAAGCAGGATCTCTCTCTCTCTCTCTGCTTCGAGTAAGCCTGATTCCATGAAGATTCGGAGTGAGGGTACTTCGACCTCTACCGGTAGGACGGCCTTGGTTCCATACACCAGGGAGAATGGTGTTGCCCCTGTAGCGATACGGATCAATGTTCTGTAGGCCCATAAAGAAAATTGTAGCATTTCTCTCCAATCTCGGTAAGTGATGACCACTTTCTCGAGGATGCGGATGACTGTCTTGTTCGCAGCTTCCACGGCTCCATTAGTTTGAGGTCGATAAGGTGACGAGCAATGGTGCTTGATCTTGTATTCCTCGCAGAAAGCCCAAATGCATTTATTCATAAAGTTTGTGCCATTATCCATGATGATATCCTTGGGTACTCCAAATCGACACATAATATTATTCTTGAGAAACTTCTCGACGTGACTGGCCGTGATATTGGCACATGATGCCACTTCTACCCACTTGGTAAAGTATTCAATGGCGACGAAGATGAACCGATATCCATTTGATGCTTTTGGATTAATCATTCTTACGACGTCAAGGCCCCAGGTAGCAAATGGCCAAGGAGTGGTCATGCAGTGAAGATCGATGGCAGGAGTATGTATCAGACTAGAGTATTCTTGACACTTGTAGTATTTCTAAAATGTTTGTAGCAATCTAATTCCATGGTGATCTAAAAGTATCCATGCCGCAGAATTTTCTTGGCGAGCATGTGATCGCTGACATGGGCTCCGCATACTCCCTCATGAATCTCCTTCATAATATTGACCGCTTCACTTTTTGTAAGGCATCTGAGCAAGATGTTATTATAGAATTGCTTGTAAAAGCATTCCCTACAAATGACGTAGCCTGCTGCTAAACGTTGAATGGTTCATCAATCCATCTTGGACGTACCCTCAAGAAAAGTTAGTGTCTCGAGGAAATTCTTGATATTTGAGAACCAAGGTGGCTCATCATCAGGCTTTGTAGGTTCCTCAATCTGGAGGCAAAAAGTTGGCTCATTTCTTTACTCGATCATGATTGGCTTCATCTCAGCACTAAACAGGATTTCTATCATTGATGCCAACGTCGCTAGTGCGTCAGCAAAGCGATTCCTTATCCGGGAGACATATGAGAATGTCACGTCTTTGAAGCAAGCTATCAGATCCTCAAGGTGTTCATGGTAAGGGATTAGTTTCTTATCTTTCATCTTTCAATCTCCATTCATCTGACATATGATCAACTGCAAATCGTTGAATACTCGGAAGTGAGTTATATTCAGATCGAGAGCTGCCTGTAAATCGGAGGCACAAGCTTCGTACTCAGCCATATTGTTCATGCAAGGGAAGTTGAGTTTGATAGAGACTGGTACATGTGATCCTTTTGGTGAGATTAGAATAGCACCAACTCCCTGACCTTCGGCATTTGCTGCCCCGTCAAAGTGCATTACCCAAGATTTCTCTGCTTCCTTAGTATCGTCTTCCATCATAAACATGATGTCCTCATCAGGGAACTCGATTCTTAAAGGTTCATAATCTAGCAAAGGATTGTCGGCAAGATGATCGGCGAGTGCCTATCCCTTGATCGACTTCTGAGTGATGTAGGTGATGTCAAACTCAGATAACAAGAGCTACCATCGTGCAGTCCACCCAGTGAGAGCTGGCCTTTCGAATAAGTATTTCAATGGGTCCATTCGGGCCAAAAGTAGGACGGCTTGAGATAGCAAGTAATGGCGTAGCCTCTGAGTAGCCCATACAAGAGCCAGGCATGCTTTCTCCAGATGAGAAAAGTGCATTTTATAATCATCAAACTTCTTGCTAAGATAGTAGATGGCATGCTCTCTTCTTCTTGTCTCGTCATGCTGCCCTAGACGGATCCCATCGAAACTTTTGTCGTGGAGAGATACATCAAGAGTGATCTCCCCGGCTCGGGTGGTACCAAAACAGGTGGGTTAAGGAGGTAGCTTTTGATTTTATCAAACGCTGCCTGACAATCATCATTCCATTCAACGGGCGAGTTCTTCCGAAGTAGCTTGCAGATCGGCGTGCAGATTGGAGTTAGTTGGCAATGAACCGACTGATATATTGTATTCTGCCTAAGAACCCTCCAACCTCTTTCTCAGTAGACGACGGTGGCATTTCTATGATAGCTTTGACTTTGGCTGGGTCGACCTCGATCCCTCTCTTGTTGACGATAAATCCTAACAATTTTCCAAACATAGCGCCAAAAGTGCACTTCCATGGATTCAGACATAACCTATACTTTCTCAGCCTCTCAAAAAACTTTTGAAGGTCTACCAAGTGATTGCTTCACTCCAGTGACTTTGCTATCATATCATCGACATACACCTCAATTTATCTGTGCATCATGTCGTGAAACAGTGCGACCATGGCTCTCTGGTACGTTGCACCAGCATTCTTCAGCCCAAATGGCATGGCTCTCGGGTAATGAATGTTGTCTTCTCACGATCAACCTCTGCCATCTTGATCTGATTGTATTAGGAGAATCCGTCCATAAAAGAAAGCATCTCGTGCTTAGCGGTATTATCGACCAAGATGTCGATGTGCGGCAATGGGAAATTATCCTTCAAGCTTGCTTTAGTCAAATTTCAAAAATCGATGCAAATGTGGACCTTTCCATCTTGCTTTGGCATAGGCACAATATTGGCTAGCCACTGTGGGTATTTGGATACCATGAGAAACCCCGCGTCATACTTCTTGATGACCTCGTCTTTGACTTTCAGCATCCACTCGAGTCTGAGACGTCTCAGCTTTTACTTAACCGACTTCATATTAGGGTAGAGAGGCAACTCGCGCTTGACCAAATCGGTGTCCAGACTAGGCATGTCCTCATACGACCAGACAAAAATGTCTTGGTTTGACCGAAAGATATCGATCATGTTTTTTCTTTCTTTGGGAGACAGCGACGTTCCGATCTTGGTGATTCAGGGAATCTCCTCAGTTCCCAGATTAACGTCGTCGGTTTCCTTGACAATGGGGATAGGGCCATGCTCAAACTCAGCAAACCGGTCAAGGAGCTCATTGGAGAGCTCTTTCAGAGGGATGTCCTTGTCCAGACTCGTAACTCCTACCTCTTCTTGTATTTCTACAAGGAAGGGGTCGATTTTACGTGGGACTGATATTTCAATTAAGGCATCTTTTTGTGGGATTTTATTTGGAATTTTAAATGACAATATTTTAGGACTTTGTATTTTTTCAATATTTTTGGGATTTTGTATTTTTCCAATGTTTTTGAGATTTTGTATTTTTCTAATATTTTTGAGATTTTTGCTTTCTTCGAAAACAGACCCTTGATAGCATGAGTCTGTGTATATATAAGGTATTACCTACCAAGGGCTTATCTCACTTTTTATAGGTTATTTTTTTTTGGGAAACTGGTGCCAAATTTTAGACCACTCCCTGCTTTCAGGGTGGTTTGGGGTAAAGATGCTTAGTTGCGTACCTGAGAGGCCACTCCTTTACCTGTTTGGATGGAGGGTGCTGACTGATACAGATCTTCGGAGTCAGCCTCTATCATGTTGATCCCCATTTTGTCTGAGATGATATCCTCAAATGTTAACATAGTTTTGTGGTAATTTACCACAAGGGGGGTTTGTTCAGGTACGGGCCGTCGTTCCTCAAAGACGGATAACGCGACCAAGTCTATTTCTAGGCTGGCAAGGGTAATGTGGGGATTGGTGGGGTGAACTGGCACCGTAGGCTTGTGTGGGGTTAATCGGGTTTCCCCATTCTGGTCAATCTTTACAACCCCGACACTTATGAATGAATTTTTTATATGAGGCCTGGGGTGGGGTTTCTCCTCTATGTGGATCCCCCTGGCTTTTACAGCTGCTATCACATGGGCTTTCTCCTTAGCCTCCCTTATTTCTTCTTCTGTGGGCATGTAACCTAGCCTAAATCTGACTTTTTGGCCCCCTTTAGCTGTGACAGGCTCTTTTCTACCTTGCAATCTGGGTCCCAGTCCTCTTCCTTTTTAATAGCCCCACATTTAGAGCATGGTCACTGCCGCTACCATTCCCCCTTCGGTTCTTGGAATGATGCCCTCGATGGGCTCCGGGAGTATTGTTGATATCTCGTATTCAAAACTGTGGAGTTCGACATCCTCAGTAGTGTGCGGCACATCCAACACATTAGGCTTCTCAACGCTGTTGGTGGCCTTTTCTTTCTCACTGTACCTCTCAACAATGATTGTGATGATTTTATGCCCAGATGCAAATTTGAGTTTCTTGTGCAATGTGGAGGGTATGGCTCTGACTTTATATAGTCACGGGTGCCCTAATAGCATATTAAATGAGGATTTGATGTCCATCACTTGAAATAATATGGAGAAGGTCATTGGCCCAATCAATAGCTCAAGGTCAACTTCTCTCATTATCTCTCTTCGTGTGTTATCGAAACCTCTAGCGCTAGTCCTCGTGGGTCTTAGCATGCAAGGATCTATCCCAATCTTAGTGGCGGTTCTCAGTGGGCATATATTCAATGCGAACCCATTATCGATTAGAACTAAGGGGATAATCATATTTTCTGACCCAATGGTTATATTCAAAGATTTTGAGTGACTACCTCCTTCCTCAGGTAAATCGGTATTAAAAAATGAAATAGCATTTGGAGCCATCACTAGACCAATTATTTACCTGACTTTATTCGGGCTAACCTGAAGTGACCCATGCGCATTTTTTAACGCCCCCATTAATGCTTGGAAATGGAGTGGGAACGTCATCAATAGATCCCATACAGTAATATGGGCAGGCATTCTTCTCAGCTGGGTCTCTAATATATGTTCTTGACTTATTTTCTCGAAAGGATTCACTGCCCTATCTTTCTTCCCCTCTGGTTAGGCTTGTGCTACTGCTGGTGCTTCATGCTGCTTTGAGATCTTCTTGGATCAGGTAATAAAATCCACTACCCCTTTTCTGCGGCTACCAGCGCTGATATCCGTTTGTTCATAACTTAGTGGGACCTGATGAGGATCATAGGTTGGTCTTGAGATCTGAAATGGTATAGTCGCTGGTATCGGAGGCACTTATACTGCGGGCTCAGGAGGTGTGGGCAAAACTTGATTTACCTCAATGATAGCTGATTGGGTGGCAAAATTGGGCCAGATGGGAGTGGTGAAGCTTGAGGGTGGTCGCACTAGGGGAAAAGGGGTAAGAGTTGGTAGCTGATAGGTGCTGGCGGGGGATTGGGGGCCTGATGGGCTATCGAGTAATTGACAGGGGTGGTGGTATATGGTTGGTATGCATTTGTATGTACATAATTGACAGGGGTGGGTGATGGAAAATAAATCCTAAGATCTAAGGGTTCAGCTCGTGGTGCTGGGTTGGGAAAATAGTCTGATAAATTTAAGGGTTCAATCACCCCAATATTCCTTTCTTCACAATTTCTCGGCAATGGAGCTACATAGCTCTCCCGATCACTGATGCAATCTGACGATCAAATTCAAATTCTTCCTCACATTCCTCTATCATCCCGATGGTGGGTATGCGACCTGCTCCAGTAGGATGTGGGAGTAACAGCACCTGATGGATGTTCACGTGCTAGTTTACTTGAGAAGGTGTCGGTGGAATGATGTTCTTGGCATCTAGCAAATCTTAGATCGCGTGCTTTAATGGGAAGCAGCGATCAGTCGGGTGACCCGGACCCCGATGAAAATTACAGTGGATATTAGGGTCATAGTTCTTTGGGATCGGGTGAGACGGAAGTTACAATTGACGAATAGTGACTAATCCCTTTTCTATTAGTAAAGGTAAAAGTACACTTAGAGATTCTCCCAGGGGTGTGAACACTCAGTCATAGCGGGCTCTGCTCTGTTCCGGACTCATCTGCATTCCTTGCCCACTCCCTGCTCTCTGTATCTGCTCAGTTCTGACTGGTACTGCTGGGGCTGCTTAAAATTGGAATGGAGTTATATTGTTATTGGACCGGGTGTTGGCAATATTTTGGACATCGGCCTGTTCTCTTATCATTCCTCTATTTCGAAAATCTTCTAACCCCAATGGCTCCACTTGGTGCATTCTTGTTTAGGCGGCCTTCCCTGATGGCGTCCTCACATCGATTAGCATTCCTTACCAGATCAGTAAAGCTGGACTGCTGCTGGTACACTAAAGTCTGAGATTACTGGCAGGGTATTCTTGAAAATCATTTCGATCTGTTCATCATCAGGTATTCTATTTCTAACCTGAGTTGTTAGTGCTCATCAACACCCTAGATAATCGCTAAAGGTCTCATTTGGGTTCTGCTTCAACCGGGCTAAGTCTAACTTACGCGACTCAATGTCTATGTTATAGACATATTGTTCCTGAAACAAATGCGTCAAGTCTTTCCAAGTTTTCATCATAGATGATTCCAAAGATATGAACCACCTCAGGGTCGGACCAGTCAAACTCTTTTGAAAGACCTTTATTAGTAGTCTCTCGTCCCCTCCATACTGGCACATGCCTCACAATAGGACTTGAGGTGTGCTATAGGATTGTCGGTGCCATTGCACTTGTCAAAAGCCGACATTTTAAATTTTGGAGGCAAGGGGACCTCAGCAAACAAACATAAATATGTAAAGTCTGTGGTGTGGATTTCAGCACCACCCATTTCAACAACTTCTTCTGGATTTTGTCTAACTGCTCTTTCAACTCTTCTGATTCCTTAGATATAGGGGCCACTTTCTCAACAATCGGTTGGACTTCACTCTAGGCTACCAGGGGGTGGGCAATTATAGGAGGGGGGTTAAGGTTGGTCAATGCCCCAGCATAGGCTCCATTGTTTCTAATCTCGTCCTCTTCATACTGCTAATCTATATAAGGTACAGTGAGGGCAGGATTCTCTTGCTGGTGTTGCATGGACTGGATAGAAATGGCATGGGTTGGGTGAGTCCACTGGCGATGAGGAAAGGTTTGTTTGATGATGAGATGAGTTAGATTTTGGAGTGGGGTATGGTGAGGCCATTGGGCTTGTGAAAAGGTTTGAAACTGACTTTGGAATGTTGGGATATGGGTGAATTGGGGCTGATGTAAGGCATGGGTTTGAGCTAGGTATGAGGGTTGCGAATGGGTGAAATTTTGGAGGAATTGTGAAGGGTATGGGTGTGACGTTCCAAGGTTTTGTTGGGCTTGGGCTTGGGCTATGAAGCCTTGAGAGGGTTGGGCTACAAAGCCTTGGTCGTGGTAGGTTTGGGCCATAGGCCATTAATGGGTTTAGACCATGGGCCCTTGATGGGTCTGGGACATGGGCCCTTGATGGGTCTGACCCATTGGGCCTTGGTGAGTCTGGCCCATTATGCCTTAATGGATCTGGGTCATGGGCCCTTAATGGGTCTGGCCCATTGTGCCTTGATGGGCCTGGCCCATTGGGTCATGGTGGGTTTGACCCATTAGGCCTTGATAAGTTTGGCCCATTAGGCCTTGATGGGTTTAGGCCATGGGCCCTTATTGGGTCTGACCCATTGGCCCTTGGTGGGTCTGACCCATTGGCCCTTGATGGGTCTGGCCCATTGGGGCTTGGTGGGTCTGATCCATTGGACCTTAATGGATCTAGCCCATTGGGCCTTGATGGGTCTGGGCCATGGGCCCTTGGTGGGTCTGGGTCATGGGCCCTTAATAGGTATGGGTTATGAGATTTTGGGCCATGGGGCCTTGGGATATGTAAGGAATGGGGGTTTGCGCCATTGGGCCTTGGGATATATGGGTAGTGGGGGTTTGGGTAGTGTGGATGATGGGGGGTTGATGGGAGTCATGGGGGAATGAGGCATGGAAGCTTGCTAGGGTATGGGATGGATCCATAGATGTGTGGTGTGGATGAGAGGGGATGTGTTGGGAGGCCTTCCAATTTGGAACATCTCCTCCATCATGGCCATAGAAGGGGGATTGGATGGAGATGGGCTATTTGATGGTTGGAGGGGTATAAATGGGGTGTAGGAAGAAGAAAATTTGGGCATGGCCCGGGTGAGGGGCGGGATATGGGGTGGATTGGAGAAATGAGATGGGGCATTAGTGGATGGATTAAGTATGTATGGGGGAGATGTATGGAGCATGGAAGTGGAAAATGAGAGAGGAAAATTGGCCATGGCTTCGGGAACGATGGGCATGGCTTGGGTAAATGAAGGGATGTGTGGGGGATTGGATGTGGTATGATTGGATGTGGATTGATCGGGTTAGGAGGATGAGAAATGGGGCATGTTGGTCAAGGTAGAGGATGGGTTTTGAATGGGTGTGGAAGGAAGGTGGGATGGGTTGGAGATGGCCATGAATGAAGGCATGATTTAGAAAAATGATGGAAATTTTGGACTTTGGGTATTTTGGGAAATGGTGGAAGGGAAACTGGGGGCACCGAACGGGCCAGTTATGGTGAGGTTTGATTGGGCAAGGGGGTGGAAGTAAAGGCTTCTATGGTATGGGAATGGGTTGGAGAATGTAGCGGGGATGAGTTAGGATCGGCATAAGCCGGGTCCACGGCCCACGACATGTCTCGATATCGGGTTGGGTATGAGTGCCTCGGATGGGGCCCATAAAGCTTCCTCCTCTTCCCCTACGGGATGACGGAGGGTACGATGAAGCCGTTGTGTCAGCACCAATCAAGACTCTATTTTTTAATTTTTTAATTTTAATTTTTTTATATTTTTGTAAGTGAAAAGAAATGAGAATTCTGGAGCCTTTTTGAATTCCCTTCTCGGGTGGCTCTCGTACCCTAAATAGGTCCTGTGGCAATGGTTCTGAAGCCCTTCGAAAGAATTAAAGAGAAACCCCTTGATCTATTGAAGGCATGAAAACCAATACAAACAACCCGATCTCCTGAAACGTATCAAAAAGAAGTCACCTTCTTTTGACCGACGAGGGCGTATTGGGTGTTGAAAATTGCATGGCCTAAATAGACGCACTAAACACACTGATCAGGGAGTCTGGGACGTGAAATAGGCCACAGATTCAAACTAAGCTGCTCAGGACCACACTAGCGCAACTATTACTTGCGCCAAGGCAAAAGGGCTCTCCAGTTTGCTTGGCAGCAGCAAGCTTGGTCCGAAATGGGTCTCCAAACTGGCTTTTGGTGGAAGCTAGGCTTCCGGGGATTGACTGATTATATGATCCGCTCTCTTTCTCACCGAACCTGAAGGTTTGAGGCCAAATTGGGTTCACTATCACTCACTTTTTCTTGAGTTTTAAGCTTGGTAATTAGAAGGTTACCCACTCGATATACCTCAAGTGCAAGCACTTTTCCTAGGTATTAGGTGGGTTGGGACTTTTCCGGATCATCACCACTAGGGGCTACCATCGTACTAAGACTCGAGTGGTTGTATATGTGCCTAAATAACCCAACCCTTTAAAATCTATCACGCAAAAAATAATAATAATAAGTTAAATCTCTTTTGTTGGCTCAATTTTATTTTTCACTTTTATGGAAATTTTCTTAAGTTCAAAAACAGGGGGTGATGATCCCATGCCGCCTCTATGGGCCGGAGTCCACTATTAGGATGTGATAAGAAATAAGGAAAATGATGGGGCCAATCAAGCGACTAGGCAGAAAACATAAAGTGTTGAATTGTAAAGCTGAATCGTAGGGGTAAGTAAAGAAGGTGCCAGTCAAGTGACTAGGTGAAAATTGCTTAAATTTAAAGCCGAATCATAGGGGTAAGTAAAAAAGGTGCTAGTCAAGTGACTAGGTAAAAATTACTAAAATTTAAAGCCGAATCGTAGGGGTAAGTAAAAAAAGATGACAGTCAAGTGACTAGGCGAAAATTGCTGAAATTTAAAGCCGAATCATAAGGGTAAGTAAAAAAGGTGTCAGTCAAGTAACTAGGCAAAAATTACTGAAATTTAAAGCCGAATCGTAGGGGTAAGTAAAAAAGAAAAAAAATAACAAAAAGGTTAGTAAATTAAAAATAAAAATAAGGCCAAATTCTAGAGGGGAAGCTCTACTAGCAACTCCCCAGCAGAGTCGCCATTTGTACAACCGTGGGATTTTATGACGATCCAGTCACGACGATATACTCGCTAAATAAAATATTTAGAGTCGCCACCCAGTGTTTTTGGTATCCCGAGAAACCTAGATCATTTTTATAAGCACCGAAGTGACACAAATATGACTCTAAATTTGGTCTACACCAAAGGCTCTTGGGTAGGGGCTTCGGTTATCGATCGGAAAGGTGTTAGGCACCCGATCAATTCGCTCGTAAGCAGTTTCTACTATGGACGGGTCTATGTTGGGCTGGTTTATATTATATATATATATATAAAAGAAGCAAAATGAGCGGCACTTTCCCTTGTTCGAAGGCATGCCGATCCTATTGAGCCCTTCTCGCTTGCCGAAATTTGGGCATCGTAACGGCTCAATTCTAGGATAGAGGAAAAACAAAGAACATAGAGGAATAGAGGGGAGCATCGGAGCTCTTGGGCCCTTGTAGCACCGATATAAACCTTCGCGTTGATGTGTCTTGAATGAGCTTCCGATAGCAAATGGGTTGAAGGATGGGTATGAATCTCTCAGGCTTGGTAGCTAAGAGAAGAAGGGTAGGGGCTAGTTCTACCTAGATCTCAAGGATTGATGGTGAAAAATGAGGTCTAAAGAATGAACTATGGTCCTGGAATTTCAATGGATAAATGCTAAAAGGGGAGGAGAGGAATAATTAAAGCCTTTTCTCTCTTTTAAAATTTTTTTCAGCCATTTGCAAGGGGGGGTGCCTCTCTATTTATAGAAAAAGAGAAGGTTAGGGGATACTTAAAAGCTAATTAAGGTTAGCAATTAGGTAATGGGAAACCTAAGGTTTTTGGAGTTTTTTAGAGCTTGGAGAAGAGGGATTTGAATTTAATGGTAGATGATAGGGTGGTGACTTGAATGGCAAAAGGGAGATAACCTAAGCTAATAGGGTCACTAGGGTCCTAAAGAAACACACCTCAGACTTTGAGATAGTCCATAATTCAAACCCCTAATATCAATTTTGGCTATTTTTTGAAGGAAAGTCAGGCCTAAACTATTTGAAGTTGAAGACCCGCAGGGGCCCAGCCCGGTTTTGCAATTTCCTGCATAAATCTGCGATCTTAATTTTACCATAACTTTTGATGTATAACTATGATTGAGGCGATTTTTGGCCTGTTAGAAAGATGGGAAAGTCTTCTTTCTAATGATATAAAAATTATATTTATAAGAGGTTTGTATAAATTTTGGCATTGCTCTCTTTAACCACTGCTCAGGAGGGTTCGAAACTAGCTCTATGGGTTCGATTTTATAATTTCCTACACAAATCTGCAATCTTTATTTTATCATAACTTTTAATGTACAACTCTAAATTAAGCAATTCTTTATTCGTTGGAAAGATGGGAAGCTCTACTTTCTAATGGTATATGCCTTAGGTTGGGCAATTATCTATAAAAAACTTTGATACTACTTTTTTTAATCGTTGTTCAGGGGGGTTCGAATCATGCCCGAGAAGGGTTCTAATAGGTCTGTGAAGGCTATGGCTGATTCCTAAGGGTTCGAGATGATTCCTAAAGATTTTGGGATAATTCTTAAGGGTTTAGGAAATCCTTTCGAAAGCTCGAGGGTACGCCTTTCTCGAAGTATGTGTCGATCGGGCCTTGGGTCAAATTTGGGTGTCTACAAGTGGTTCGTTGGATGTGGTGGGTAGAGGTTCTATCCACGATTTCTAAATCTTTGATTAGGAGTCATGGGAAGAGGTGTCTAGTAGATAAGTCACCTCCTCAGATTGTTGCTCAAACTCCCCTAAGTCTGTATACCATAGTGCAGTTTGAAGTGCATCCTTGGATAAAACTAGAGGCAATTCTTCTTCTACTAGTTCTTCAATTTTATCTATACTGAAGCATTCCTCATCATTGATTGAAGCCATCTGGTTGGCTGCTAAGAAGACATTTAACTAAATTCGCATTTCTCCGAAAGAGACTTTCATCACCCCGATTTTACAGTTTATGCAAGCGTTAACTGTGGCTAAAAATGGTCTACCGAGAATGACAGGGATTTGTGTTGGAGATTTTAAAACTTGGTTTCATGTTTAATACCAAGAATCGAAAGGAAAAACAAATTTGTCAACCCCAACCATCACATCTTCAATAATTCCTACTGGCCTTCTTTCTGATCTATCTACTAACTGAAAAGTTATCGAAGTAGGCCTCATATCCCTGAGTCCGAATTTTTCATAGACAAAGTATGGTAGTAGATTTACTCTAGCTCCCAGGTCCAAAAGTGCTTTATTTATCATGTGATCACCTATAATACATGGAATGGTAGGCACTCCAAGATCCTTAAGCTTGGGCGGAGTTCTAGCCTGCAAAACTAAGCTTACTTGCTCTATCAAGAAGACTTTTTGCAATACATTGTTTCGCCTTTTTCTTTTTTGCGTGTACATCTCTTTCAAGAATTGTGCATAGGCTGGGACTTGCTTGATTGCCTCCAGGAGGGGCAAGTTAATCTTCACTTCTTTGAAGATTTCGATGATTTCTTCTAACTTTTTGGGATTTTTAACAAAAGGTGACGGTGCACCGAAGGCATTAGGAAATGGTAACTTTGGTACATAGGGAACCTCAGTTACAGAGTTGGGTGCACCATCTTTATTATTATTTTTATGATTTTCTTTTTCTAATTTTTTTAGTTTTTCTGGCTGTGGGGCTTCTTCTATGGCTTTTCTTTCTTTTTCCTCGGTCTCAGGGACGGCTACTAGTGTAGGCATCTCTACCCTATTGTTAACAATTTTGCCACTTCTTAAGGTCTGAACAACTTGAATGTGAGATGTGGAAATTGGTGTATTTCCCTCACTAAATTGCCCTCCCAAATTGTTCACTGTTAGTGGACACGCTTGGTTATTTTCTCTTTCCACCCATTGTGTAGCTAGTTGCCCAATTTGAGCTTCTAGGTTTGTAATAGATTGAGTACAAGAATGTAAGTCTTGAGAGATTTGGGTAAGTCGAGGTAGTTCCTTAGAACGTTGGTGTGCCTGTAGTTGTAGATCTTGGAGGATCTGGACAATAGTAGCATCATTATCTCTATTAGGTTGTTGGTCGAAAGATTAGATTAAGGCTTATATCTATTGGAAGTTTTGAGGATATTGTGGTTATGCATAAGATATTCTTTGTTGAGTTACCCTTGGGAATTCATAATAGTTTCCCCACTGAGGATTATAAGAATTCTCGAAACTACCCCACTGAGAAAACTGGGTAGAAAGGGGTAGTCAGGTTTTCCATTGGGACATAAGTTGACTGATAACTTGGCCAAGATGGTTCGTCATGGCCTTGCATAGCAATCTTATTTATTTTTGTGACTTTTTTAGTTTTTCTAATTTTTATTTTGAAAAGCGAGGAGAGAAACAAATTTGAGCCTCTAGCTTCTCTGATCAGGAGAAGTGTTGCAACCTGTGATTCGCTGCTCCAAGTAAACCTGCAAAAGTTTAAGAAATGATTGAAGAAAATTAAAAATATAAAGAATAATAAAAAAATAGAAAGATAAATATTGGTTTTAAATAAACAAAAACAAAGCAAGAAAAATTCACTTTCCCGGTAGCGACGCCAAAAACTTATTCGGGATTTTATCATACTAAAGTCTTAACCTATTGCAAGCACACAAGGGAAATTGCAGCACTAGTATAGGATCGTTCCCACAAGGAAAGTATTTTTCTTTTATGGTTTCGTGTCTTTCAAAAACTACTATTTGTCTTTTAAGATCCTAAACTACTGGAGAAATATAAATAAAGAATGATTTCTTTAAAACTAATTGCAGAAAATAAATCTAAATCCTCCTCCCAGATTATGGTCATCAATAACAATCCTTCAGTTCTCGAATGTTTACAAAATTAAAGTACCGTTACACCATATTTCAGTCCTTTAGAATTTTTCCGTCAATCAAACTCAAAAATTCCTCAACACAGATTTATGCTAATCAATAATTTTTCTAGAATTTGGGCATCAATCAAAGTCAAGAAAATCGAAGATGGAAAAGTAAAACCGTTACACTAATCTGCAAATTCTCAATCTGAGTTGTCAATTCAAATAAAAAACTTATAGATGTTTACAAAGTAGTAAAGTGCATGAAAATAAATCTAACTAGAAAGAAATAAAAAAATCTTTCATCCCTCAATTACAGGCATTAATTGCTTCTGAGAAACTACGGATACTCTACTCTAATCTTTTAGCTCCCAATTACAATCGTCAATTGCTCTCGAGAAACCTTCAATATCTAAACTACTCTAAATTAAAGTTGATCAAAAGAAAACTCAACCTTAGTCATCAATTGATGCTGAGAATTCCTTCGATAACTCTTCTCCTATACAAACCTCTCTTATTTATAGATCATAAGAAGTCGGTTTGCATTATTCAAAGTCTAATAAAATTTTAAAAACAAAAGTTTCCTAATATAATTCTAATTCTAATCATAGTTCTTCCTTGCTTTGGATAGTTGATGCGCTCAGGGATTGCTCCTTAATTTCAGCAGCAGAGTCCTTTAGGAGTCTCTCTTCATCAATCTTCTCGGATCCGTGATCTGCAAGACTTCTAATTTAAGAGGTCTTCTAATTATATGCATAGCGGTGTACATCTTCACGTGATTAGTGGCAACAAGAAGTTTCTATTTTTGTAAAATCGTAATCATGATTTTCTCTTTTCAGTGCATCTCTCTCCGTCTCAAAACGATTCTACAAACGATCGTTTTTCTCTTTGTCTCGCATTCCTCTGGAACATCTTTTTAAAGATTCATAATTTATGATTTCTTATCTCTTTCTTTCACTACGTTCCATCATCTTTTAAGATTTTTGGCTTTCACTGGCATTTAAGAGCGATTTGAATCGTCCTTACATTCAATCGTCTTTCTTAATGCTCTTTGAGTTCATTTTGATGAAGATTAACAATTTGGCTCTCTTTTATTTTTTAACCTTAATGTCTGTACATCATTGTATTGTTAGTAGCAAACTAAAATCTAGCATCACTAAGTTAAGGGTGATAAAATGATAAATGATGTAACTAATCACTTGCCCGAATAAATGGTCATGCCTCCGCGATGCCAAATTTCCCACAGGTAGATAGCAAAGGTATGGTGCCATTAGGAGAATTTCTCCCACTCATCATCCAAGAGGCACTTTACCATGATCAAAATGTGTCAAGACAGTTAATATTTTGAGAGGAGCCCTTGGTAGGCATAATTGTACAAATGTTTTAATCCTGCCAAGGGCCGAGTGAAAGAAAATTGTTTAAATTATGTTGAAAATCTTAAAAGAAAAAAACTATAAAAAAAAAAAAGGAAAAATAATTCTTTTTCCAAAATTTAAAATATATATATAATAATCTTGAGGGTTGAAATTGGCTGAAACCGCTCACTTTTAACTCTCTTCCTGAAGGTTCTTGGAATGGAACGAACTTGTTGGCATAAAATGCGTTTGTGCATGTCTCCATCATGGAGGATACCAAGAAACATAATTAAATTCTAAGGGGCAATCAAAGCCTACAAAGATGTGAGTATTTTATCTCCAAAGGAAAGAGGCGACTTGATTGATTACCTTAGACAGTTCCAAGATGTTCTCGCCTAATCTTAAGAAAAACTATCTCATTTGGACAATGGTCGAGTAAAAAAAAATAAAATTAGGAGCAAGGCCTGTAAATCGAAGAATTCATATTTTTGATGAAATTGGAGTTCACTCATCATTTCAAAGCATTCAAATCAATAGATCAACATCGAGCTTCTACCTCCAAAAAAAAAATTCATCGATTAGCTCCCGTGTACGCGTCCGTTTAGTGATTCTCTTTCATACATTAATACACAAATCAGGTAGGGGCATGCACTTCAAGTCAGAGAATCAAGAGATGACTCATCAGTCATCCATAATATCTCAAAACTCTGCCAATGAATCGTCAACGAAGAATACATCAGTTGGCCTACCAGGGGCATGAACTCATCAGAAGATATCCCCTCTACCAACAAAGGAGTTTTATTGCAGCCAACTCTATCCACCAATTTTTTGAACTTAGAAATCAAGATGCAGCCACTTTGTTCGATGGCATTCCCAGCAGGGAACAACCTCATATCATTAGAAAGATTCCCCTAAGGCACATGCCCAGTCTCATTTTAAAAATGGGCGGAGATCATTTTTCTTGAGCCAATCACGTTAGATACGTAGGACGATTCTACTCCTAGTCTCCTGCGGTAAGGTAAGTGATGATTAAAATAGATACGTGGCTACTTAAGGACCCCTTAAAAGAGGTCATCATTTCAAAGTCAAGTAGCTAAAAAACATCCCTGAATGCTCATACCATTTGCTACCCAATTTGAGCCAATAGCCTTTCTTTTATAAACCCCTCCCATAAAAAGCAAAAAAAATGTGTGTGTAACCAACAAAAAAAAGAGAAGAGAAACTCCCAAAGCAAGAAGCGAAGGAGTTATCATAAAAAAAAAATCAAAAAAGAGAAAATCCCAAAAAGTGGATGTCTGAAAAATTGAAATAAAAAAAAAGATAGACAAGTCATGGAGCATGTACAACAAAAATCGCCAAGAAGAAGTGTATCGCAATAGCAGAAATTCTGTCAAAATGAACCTTCAAACCTGAAAATACCTTCAAAATTTCCTAACCTATCCCTTTCAACCCATGGCCACAATGGATCCCTAAAGAAAGCCCTCTTTAAGGTCTACGAGTAGTCATAGTATCTGTTAAGTCATCACAAGCCTAGCTGAGAGACAACAAAAGACACTTTGTCCATCCGGCTATGATGAAATCGGCGTCTATGTCCTTTGGTCTTCAAAAAAAAAAATTAGAAAAAAAAAAGATTTTACAAGCTCAAAGCAAAATAGACGTGGTGAAAACCTGCAAGGGTGCCACGAGTAAAAAGAGTGAGCTTGTGTGGACCAGGTGAAAACCTGAAAAAGCGTCTGGGGTAAAAAGGCAAAACACTCACGAACGTAGTGAAAACTCAAAATGGCACTACAAGTAAAAAAGAGGGCAATAACGAGCATGGCGAAAATCCGTCTTGGGTGTTGTGAGTAAAAAAGATTTTGAAAAAAAAAAAATGAAAAAAAAGAAAAGAAAGAAAGAAGAAAAAAAAGAGAAGGGGCAAATTTTTTTTGAAAATACAAGTACTGCATTTCGGATTCTTTAGACATTTGTTACAATCAGACAAGCACTTATTGGGCTGTTTCAAGACATGATAAAAGGTTGAATCAATTTCGAGGGCTGAGCACCCTAATCTTTAGAAGCCTAGCGAATGCCTCAAAGGCTCTAAACTGATCAAGGCAATGATGGAAGAAAAATAAGGCGATTTTGAGCCACAAGCCCTTCCAATCCAAATATTATGATAATGACCACTTTCTTTTCGTCTTTCAAAAAAAAATGGAAAAAATATATTGTTACTCCTTTTTATGTCCATGTACATATGTGTCACATTGTACTTTTGTCTCAAAAGAAAGAAAAAGAAGAATATATATATATATATATATATAGAAAGATCAGAAAAATCTCAAAATAGATATATATATATATATATATTTGTTGAAGAAAAAATGAAAAAATGTAGGTAAAAGTTTGCTTCTTCTTTTATTTTGTTGTCTATATAAAAAAAAAGGGGCTGACATTTTCTTGAGAATGTGCATGAACATCAAATGGCCTAAAGCCTCAAATCAAGTAACCTCTCGAGTTGCCAGAACATTCCATGTCAACGACGGCTATGGACGGATCAGATGAAGCATCTCACCACTCACCTGAGGCATTCGGTCTATTCAAAAAAAAATGAAAGAAAGGAGATTAAAAAAAAAAAAAAAAGAAAAAAAAAAAAAGAAAAGTAAAGGAAAAAGAAAAAAAAACTACATCTGTGTTTTCATTGTACTTTTTGTCACTGTCCACGCACATGCGTACTTCAATGTGGTAAAATGTCAATATTTTTTTGGCAACATAGTTGTGCTAAATTAATGTATTAAGCCTAAGGTTGACCTTGGATCTTCAGATCCTACTTTAAAGTAGGGGCAACTGTGTCAATCACAGTCAAACAGTCCATGTTTCAATTGAATTCATTCAACCATCAATTCTTTGCGCTTATCGCTCCAGTTTTTTGATTCATATGAACTTGAGCGTCTTAACTTCAAATTCATCATGAGCTATTTCGGAAGAGTAGGCTCTTGGTCTACGCTCTTCAGGCGTGTGCCCTATGGGGTTTAAGGTCCAGATAACTCCGTTGTCGAAAGGTCAATAGTTGGTTAAGACCAACCTGTCATATATGAAATTACATATGGAACAACTATGTTTAAACATGCATGTAGAAGGGCTCATTCTCGATTGTAGGCTTAAAACCTGCATTTGTATTGTATCCCTGTAAGTGTACGCCATGCGTCTGGGTATCCATTGGATGGTCGTTTGTTCCTGTAAATTATATCTAATCTAGGTCAGGACTTCCATCGCCTTTGTTATTCATTGTCCTTGATGAGTACATGTTTATGCATAGTTATTCGTTGGTAAGATTATTATTGGCGGAGACTAAGATTAGGTGTCTCCTTCTATGGACAACCAATTTTGGCCCGATCCGTTCAATATTGTATGAAGTTGAGAACTCTAGTTCATGATGATCCAGGACACATTCTTCATTGCAGACATCCCAAAAGGTGATTCGACATCAATATTCGCTCTGCCCGGGTCATTGTGCTAAATTAAAAGTTTGGGGTCGTTGAGTTTGCTCGAAAACCTCGAACCCTACCTCGATAAGGGCACACGTGCCAATCAAAGTGGGGTAATCAATGCCTCATGAGATTGGGCACGAGTCGTCATTTCTTTGCTCTAGTCTCTCCAGTTTTTGGGATTCATATGAACTTCAGTGTCTTAACTTTGTATTCGTCACAAGCTATTTCGGAGGAGTAGACTCTTAGTCTATGCTATCCAAGCGTCTGCCTTATAGGGTTTGAGGTCCGGGTACCTCCATTATCGAAAGGATTGATCGTTAGTTAAGATCAACCTGTCAAAAATGAAATTACATATCGAACAACTATGTTCAAACATGGACGCAAAATGGATCTTTTCCTATGACTATTCTCGGTCGCAGGCTCAAAACCTACACAGTATCCCAGTAAAGTGTACGTAATGCGTCTCGCTATCTGTTGGATGATCGTTCATTCCTATAAATTATGCTCAGTCATGGGTCAGGACTTCCATCACCTTCAAGTTTATTGCCCTTAAATGGTCTGTGTTTTTGCATAGTTGATCTGTTTGTAAGATCGGCTTCAAAAGTGGCACACTCCCAAAAAGCGTTGCGACATCAAAATTCACTTCGCTTAAGTAGTCGGGCTAAATTAACCTTGAGGTCGATGAGTACGCTAAAAAACCTTGAACTCTACCTCGTGTAGGGGCACCCATGCGGATCAAAATGGGGCACTTAATGCCTCATGAGATTGGGCACAAACTGTTGGATCTTCATTTCATTATTTTATGCCAATCTTTAAGTATGGGTAGATTACCCTCTCGCTCACGGGGCTATTTTGTTCCAAATGAAACTCGAACATCATATATCATCAATCACACCATTACAATTATGCCCAGTAATGTCGCTAAGCACTTGGGGACCGATAATTTTGAGTGACAATCGCTTTCCCAATGTAATGGGCTTATGTCACTCTCCATGTTTTTTCTCTTTTTAATGTTTGAGGTTCGCATTGAATACAATAGACCCAAGAGCGTTTGCCTTGGGCCTCTTTGGATGTCTTGCTCTTTGGCATACGATCATTAGTGATCGGATACCAAAGACGGCATCTGTAGACACCCAAAATTGGCCCAAAGCCCGATTGACCCATACTTTTAGAACGACGTACTTTTGAGCTTTTGAAAGCACTTACCATAACCTTTAGAGTCTTCCTGGACTTTTAGAAACTCCAATTTTTCCCTCTCAGAGTATACAAACATGTTCGATCAACCTTTGACTTTTCCCACGATCTCTGAAAAAGGATTGACCCAGCTCGGGAGTTCCTCCAATTTTGCGCTATCACCCAGTGTGACATAACGCTCATAATTGGTCCCAAATAGACTAGAATTCTACTCCCGTGAACTGCCTAAAGTCCTCGATCCCGTGCATACAGTGACAAGAGGAATCGATTCCATGTGCGAGACCATACGTGGAATCAGTCCAGACACGGACTGGAACTCTACTTCCCAAGACCGATTGAACTCCCTGATCTCTCGCAAACCTCCCTGGGCAAAATTGGAATCCACGCATAGCCATAAGTGCGGCATTGGTTTCAAGACACACTGGAACTAGGACACCCGCTCAGCCGGTCACTCCCTAGTCAGTGACCGACTCAAAGTGAATTAAGCGCATTATACTATGCACAAAATTCAGTTAAACGCCTCCGGTCATGCACGCATTTCACCTATTGCGCACATGACCCCACACGCTAAATTAGCCCGATACCTATAAAAAGACCCCCTACCACGCCCAAACACAAAATTTTAATAGCAATCTCTCATCTCTCGAGCTCAGGCATCTCTGAGGAAGTTTAAGTTCCTTCTCTACGGCGCTAGAAGAAGGGGAATCAGGGAGGAGGAAGCGGTCAACTTCAGGTAATCTTCTCCCTAAGTTTTTTAGTGCAATTTTTATTTCCAATATTGCCCTTAGTCTAGTTTTAGATCCCTAGGAAACCCTTGCTAGATTCTTAGTCCTGAGCCAATTAAATCTCCCCAATATTTTCCAATTATCAATCCCATCACTTTTATATTTGACCTATTTTGAGGTGACAAATGAAGTTTTATTGATGTGAAATTGGTCATATTTGAAAGCTTATCGAAGTAGCTTTCCAACGAGCCAAAAATTGAGCAATTTCGATAAGTATTGAAGACGTTACGGTCAGTTTTTGGAAGCTGCACAAAAAGTGACAAATTTCAAGACTCCTAATTGAATTAGGATTAGTATATTTTCTTATTTTATTTTAGAAAATAGGATTTATTTCTTTTATTATAAATAGGATCAGTTTTCTTAGTGTTTTAGTACTTTATTTTATTGTTTTAGAAGAATTAGGAATCAAAGTTCCACTAGGATTATGAATTAGGATATTTCTTTAAAGTAGGAATTAGAGTTACACTAGGATTTCTAGTTTTATGAATTGTAAAAGTCTATAAATAGACCCCTACCCCCCAGCCATTCAGCACATCAATTCTCATTCTCAAGCTTCTCCCTTCTAGAGATTTCGAAGTCTTCTCTGCAACAGTAAGGAGAGAAGCATGGAGGCAGAAGCGCCCAACCTTCAAGTAATCTCTTCTTAGTTCTAGTTCTAGTTCTAGTTCTTAATTCTTAGTTCTAGTTCTAGTTCTTAATTATTAGTTCTAGTTCTTAGTTCTAGTTCTTAATTCTTATTTCTAGTTCTTAGTTCTTTTCTAATTTGCAATTCTTAATTCTTAAATTCTTCATTTTTAATTCTTAAATTCTCAATTTTTAGTTCAAATTCAATCTTTAATCTCCAGTATTTATATAATAGCCCTTAACCACCCGATTTAGGGAGCTTACGAAGGGTTCCCGGGAACGAGGTTGATCCTCCTTAGCATAAGGGGCCACAACCCCCCTTTTTTAAATTAGAGTAACATTAGGAGACTGTAGACACCCCAATTTTTCCTCTCGAAGTATACAAACCTGTTTGGTCATCCTTTGACCTTGCCCACAATCTTGTGAGAAGGACTGACCTTCTCCGAAGATCTTAAAACCTAAATACGGGGACCATATGCCGAAGCAATAGTATAGGGTTCTGAACTCCGCACCCTCACAGACGCGCACAATTGGTCCCACTTGGACCGGACCTGCTCTTCCCACGAATCGCCTTAGGACTTGATTTCGCGCTCTGTTTAGCGTGCGCAATCAGATTTCACGCCCCATCACCAGCGTAATCGATTGCACGCCCTACCACCAACACGCAATTGGTCCCCATTTGGACTTGGTCTCTAATTCTCGTGACCACCTAAACTCCACAATTAAGCACATTGTATAGGGCGCTTAATAAGATTGTGCACGCTACACAGGGCGCGAAAGTAGTTCCAACCAGATTGGAACTAGGACACCTGACTGAGCCAGTCAACCGGTCACTCACAGAGTCGGTGACCGACTCAAAGCGATTAAGCGCACTGGACAGGGCACGTAATCAAATTAAACGCGCTATACAGGGCGTGCAATCAAAACTGACCGACCAATTGTGCACTTCCCACAGGGCGCATAATTGCCCCGATACCTATAAATAGACCCCCCTACCTCGACCAACCACACAATTTTTTTAGAGATCTCTTCTCTCTCAAGCTCAAGCCTCTCCCAGGGAGCTCGAGTTCTTCCTCTGCAGTGCTAGAAGGAGAAAGAATCTCTCGGCTTCAGGTAATATCCTTCTAGTTCTAGTTCTAGTTCTAAATTCTAGTTCTCTTCCTACTTTTAGTTCTTAGTTCCTAGGTTCTAGTTTTAGTTCTTAATTTTCTTTCTAGTTCCTAATTTTCTTTCTAATTCTTAATTTTCTTTCTAGTTATTAATGCTAGTTCGAATTCTTCGTTCTAGTTCTAAATTCTTAATTCTCGATCTCGGGTTTTGATTCCTATTCTCAATTCTAAGTTCAACTTCAGTTTTTTAAATCTTCAATATTTACAAAATAATCCTTAGCCACCTGATTTTCCCAAGGAAGCTTACGAAGGGTACCCGGGAACGTGGCCGATCCTCCTTAGCATAATGGCCCACAACCCCTTTTTTAATTAGACTTCTAGTAGGATTAGGAGACTAGGTTAATGAGACTCCTAGTAAGATTAGGAAACTAGGTTAATTAGACTCCTGGTAGGATTAGGAGACTAGATCAATTAGACTCCTAGATTTCCAGTAGGATTAGGAGATTAGATTTGTTAGAATCCTAGTAGAAGTAAGAAGGCCAAACTAGCTAAACCCTAAGGCAACCCAAAGCGTCTAAAGTTGGTCGGCCGATGTTCAGTAAAGGAGTTCAACCTACAAGCCCTCGCTCTTCTTAAAGAGTGATCAGTAATGTGTTACAGCGTCGATAAATATCTGCAACTAGCGATCGCATCAACATAGGTATCCTCCATTTAAGATTCGCTTCTTCCTTTCAGTAATTTAATATTTCATAGTTTATTACTCCACTGCCTCTAGCCAGAGTCCACTTGGATCGAATTGGGCCACTTATTTCGGGGACTGAGAGGGACCCAGAAAAAGTGCGTACCAACAAAGGCTAAAATATTTAAAGTAGCATTAGGAGACTAAACTAATTAGAATTCGAGTAGCAGTAGGAAACTCAGCCAGTTAGAGTTAGAGTACTACTAGGAGACCCACAGCCAGTTAAATTCAGAGTAAGATAAGAAAAAAAAAACTAGTTAGACTTAAAACGGGATTAGGAAGTTAGACCAGACAGACCATAGGTTACATTTAGCTATTGGAGTCGGTCGACTGACGTTCAGTAAAGGAGTCAACTCGCATCTCCCCGTACGTGATCAGTGACGTGTTGCAGTGTCGATAAATATCGCGATCGCATTATCCAGGTACCCCCCATTTAATATTCGCCTCTTTAAATATTTCATAGTTTATTATTCTATTGCCCCTAGCCAGAGTCTACTCGAACCAGATTGGGCCACTTCTTCTAGGGACAGAAAGGAACCCAAAAAAAGCTCATACCAACAGGCTGGCGATCGCGATGGGACTCTTTTCGCTAAGGTTACCCTAGTTTAATTAGTTGGTTTTTATTTTACTTTTTCCTTGCACACACTCACACTAGATACTCCGCTTTTCAAAAAAGAAAACTATTTTTAAATGTCAGGCATCAGAAAATTAAACTTTAATGATTTCAACCCACCCTCATGGGACCTCCTTAGCGATCCTGAGTTTAATGTTAGGTCGTCTCCATGAACAGCCCCAGTGTCGTGCCCGGGTAAATACGGCTAGTGAGAGCGAAAAATACCCCTTCGCTCCACAAAATACGAATCATAGTGACAGCAGCGGAGAAAGTGGTATTGAGCAAAGTTACCCCAATAGCCAAGTTGTAGACCACACTGCCAGTGCACTCCTAAAAGGGGTAAAGAAGCCGATGCCTTGCTCCAGTCTCTGATAGAGTTATAAGAGACCAGAGACAAGTCACTCCGAGGAACAGACGAAGAGAAAGGACATCGACTCCTCCGACATATAACACACACCCCTCACACCTCCTACGACAATAACCACCAAAGACAGCCCTCTCCCGAGACACCTAAAAAAGATACCACTGTAACATGAACGATCTTCATTGATTTCTAGACCACTACATAGATAAGAAAGAGCATTCTAACCACACTTTTGGATTCAACAAATTCTACCAAGACCTCGACTTCGATGTACCCACAGGCTTTAAACCCTCGAATTTCAACAAATATAACGGCACAGGACCCAAATCACCACCTGATCTTATTTTCCAATGATTGTCGATCAATTCACACTAATCATGGCCTCCTCATCCATTACTTCCAACGATCCCTAGAAGGAGAAGCCCTCGATTGGTTCGCCACCCTGCCTCTAATAGAAATCAAAACCTTCGAAGACTTAGCCGATAGATTTTTAGACCAATACCAACACCGCACTCATGAAGAAATCAGCTTCGTTGACTTGATGAAAACAAAAGGATGACGAAGACTTCGCAACATTCGCCAACCGCTAGAGGAGGCTCGCTGCCCGAATGGGGAATCAAATAAAAGAAAATAATGCGATAGAGATCGTGATCAGCAATACCTAAGAACCCCTCTAGAGCACCCTCATCTTAAGTGACTATCATGACTTCACAAACCTCTATCAACGTGCTTTACGCATAGAGCGTCGCTTGAAGAATGGGAGCTTTAATCTCTCCACACTAACGTCTGAAGAACCTTCTTCCAACAACCCTAGAACAAACGCCCTAAACAAAACACCGAGCCCCAAACAAATCAATGCGAACCAAATAAACTACTAATACACGGACCTGCACTCTAACCAGAACCAACATCTATACCCCAACCAATATGCGAACCCACACTATGACCAAGACCTATACCCCGACCAAACGAAACACTTATTTCCTAATCACAGCCCACATTCGTACCCTAACCAAGACCAAAACCAATACCCCAATGCCACGCAAACTAACATCACCTACTACAACCCATTGTTTGATCAAACTCAACTCGCATATGATACCATACACTCATTCACTCTTGCCCCATTCCACCTGGCTAGCCTGATCCGGAGGATTGAACCCCTTCAGACCATATCCCTATCATTCACTCACAACCAACTAACCCTGTCCCACGCACTAATAAATGTGAAATCACATTTCGCCCTGAACTGATCACTAAGATCACTAAGATCCAACCTATCACTGAATTTACCCCTAAACTAACTCAACCCATCACCAAGCTCAATGCCCTTACCCCTAAACTAATTTGACCTATCACAAAAATCGTCGAACCTAGCCCCGGATCAACTCAACCCATCACCAAAGTCGCAACAGTTATCCCCAAAATAACTCAACCTGCCCTTGAACTCGATGACCTACCCACCAATGAATCAATCCACACGCTCCCTCAAAAAATACCCAAACCAACTCCACGATCAACCGCTAAACAAGCCAACCTATCGGTTCCAAAAGCAATCCCCAAATCAATCTATCCATATACTGCGACATCATTCATACTTAAACCAATCACAAAGATAAACTTCAAACCTAAACCCATGATTGAGTCCGTTCCTAAAATCACTGGCCTTCTCACTCCCAAACCAACTCTTGGACCAATCATCCCACTAACCCCGAAACTAAACTTTGAACCTGAACCTGTAATCGAATCAAAACCCCTAATCGAACCAACTCTAAATTTAATCCCTGAACCTGAACACGTTATCGAACACCTGATCGAACACATCACCCCAACAACCTTAAACCCGACCCTTGAACTAATCCCTACATCAACTTCAAAACATGAACTCATCGCCCCACCAACTTCGGAATCAACTCCCGGATCCACCCCTATGCCCACTTCAAAACCTAAACTCACTACCACCTCACTAACTTCAAAACAAAATCGTGAACCGAAATATGTTATCAAGCACACCTCTGAACCATCCATTTCACTCATTCCGAAATCAACTGTTGAATCGATCTTAGAACTAAATCACAAATCAATCTCTACACCCTCCTCAAAACCTGAACTCACCACCGAACGTATCACCTCACCAACCACGAAACTGGGCCCCAACCTCAAACCTATTATAAAAACTAAACATGTCATCAAAACTAAACCCATCACCACACCCAAACCCACCATCAAACCTAAACCTGTTATCAGACCCAACATTGTCATCAAACTTAAATCCACCATCAAACATAAACTTGTCACCAAATCTAAGCCTATCATCGAACCTAAAACTATCATTGAACATGAACCAGGCATCAAACCCGAACTTACCATCAAACCAAAACCTATCATCAAGCTTGAACCTAGCATCGAGCCCGATCATGAACCTACCATCAAACTTAGACTTGAACTTGTCATCGAACCTAAACTAATCATCAAACCTGAACTTGTCACCAAACCGAAACTGATCAAATCTGAACATATCATCGAATCTACATCTACAACATCAATATCGACCATTGAACCTATCGCTAAACCAATCAAAAACTCTATCACTCCTCCCACTCTCGAAATTAAACCAAGCTTAAATCCTACGACCCTGATCAACATCCAAATCAATATATCGCCAAATCCTCAAACCTCACCACAACATAAAATTGACATCATAACTAAGACTGCTTCGAATCCTCAAGTATAAATTCCCATAGGTCTTACGACCAACATCCTTACGAACTCCCAACCGGGAACAATGCTACCACATCGAATTTCTAAAACTAAACCTTCTCCCAAAATTACAAATGAAACCTTAAAATGACCTCCCAATAGACGCAAAGTACATATTAAACAAGACACGCAAAATTAAATGAAACCAAAGTTCACCACGCCAAGGAAAGGTTCATTATGGTCCATACTTCCTTATTTTCTTCTTCTATTCCACCTTTGTCTCACCCTGTCACTCTCCTTACAAAATCAACCTCACATCCCCCTCCAATTGACCCCCTTTAAAAAATCAAAATAATACAACCCAGAAATATTCTCGAATAATCACCAACTAAAAATGATAACACACAAAACCTCATGGGAAGGACCCTGTCCTATACTCCCACTGTACAAGATGTCTCACTCCATTGAGAGGCCAAAGAGGTTCCCTCCCAATATGGAGTCCCCAACCATAAAAGATTTATCAAAAGAAGAAGTTAAAAGACACCACACCCTATTTAGTGTGGTGACTTGAATGGCAGAAGGGTGATAACTTAAGCTAATAGGGTCACTAGGGTCCTAAAAAAATACACCCCAGACTTTGGGATGGTCCACAAGTCAAACCCCCAATGTCAATTTTGGCCATTTTTTCGAGAAAAACTAGACCCAAACTATTGAAAGTTGAAGACCCGCAGGGGCCCAGCCCGGTTTGCAATTTCCTGTACAAATCTGCATTTTTCAAATTGCAATAACTTTTTATGTACAACTCCAAATTAAGCGATTCTTGTCTCGTTGAAAAGCTGGAAACCTCTACTTTATAATAATATAGGCCTTAGGTGGAGAAATTATCTATATAAATTTTAGCACTCCTCTTTTCATCAGCTATTTTGATTAGTTCGAAACTGACTCTATGGGTCCGATTTTGCAATTTCCTACACAAATCCGCGATCTTCATTTTACTATATCTTTTGATGTACAACTCTAAATTAGGTGATTCTTAGCTCGTTGGAAAGATGGAAAAGTCTACTTTCTAATGGTATAGGCTTTAGGTTGGAAAATTATTTATAAAAACTTTGGCACTCCTCTTTCTAACCACTGTTCAGGAGGGTTCGAATTAGGCTCGAGAAGGATTCTAATCAGTCTGGGAAAGCTATGGTTGGTTCCTAAGGGTTCAGGATGATTCCTAAGGGTTTTGAAATGATTCCTAAGAGTTTGAGAAATGCTTTCGAAAGCTCGAGGGTACGCCTTTCTCGAAGTATGTGTCGATCGAGCCTTGGGCCAAATTTGGGTGTCTATAGACATAACGCACGTAATTGGTCCCAAACTAATCAGAATTCTACTCCCGTGCACTGTCCAAAGTTCTTGATCTCGGGCATACAATGACACAGGGAATCAGTCCAGACACGAACTGGGCCTCTACTTCCAAAGACCACCCAAACTCCCCAATCTCGCACAAACCTCCCTGTGTGAAATTGGATTCCACACATAGCCATATGCTCGAAATTGGTTCCAAGGCACACTGGAAGTAGAACACCCACTCAGTCAGTCACTCCTGAGTCAGTGACCGACTCAAAGTGAATTAAGCGCATTATACTATGTGTGGAATTCAATTGTGCGCCTCCGACATGCACACAATCCACCTATTGCGCACATGGCCCCACACACAAAATTAGCCCGATACCTATAAAAAGACCCCCCCTACCACGCCCAAACACAATTTAAATAGCAATCTCTCCTCTCTCGAGCTCAGGCCTCTCTGAGGAAGTTCAAGTTCCTTCTCTACGGTGCTAGAAGAAGGAGAATCAGGGAGGAGGAAGCGCTCAACTTCAGGTAATCTTTGCCCTAAGTTTTTCAATGTAGCTTTTATTTCCAACATTGCCCTTAGTCTAGTTTTAGATCCCTAGGAAACCCTTGCCAGATTCTTAGTCTAGAGCCAATTAAGTCTCCCCAACATTTTCCAATTGTCAATCCCGTCACTTTTATTTTTGGCCTATTTTGAAGTATCAAACAAAGTCAAATTGATACAAAATTGGTCATATTTGAAAGCTTATCGAAGTAACTTTTCAACGAGCCCAAAAATGAGCAATTCTGACAAGTAATGAAGAAGTTATGGTCAGTTTTCGGAAGCTGCACAAAAAGTGACAAAATTCAAGACTCCTAATTGGATTAAGATTAGTCTATTTTCTTATTTTATTTTAGAAAATAGGATTTGTTTCTTTAATTAGAAATAGGATCAGTTTCCTTATTATTTTAGGACTTTATTTTATTATTTTAGAAGAATTAAGAATTGGCGTTACACTAGGATTAAGGATTAGGATATTTCGTTGAATTAGGAATTAGAGTTACACTGGGATTTTTAGTTTTATGAATTGTAAAAGCCTATAAATAGACCCCTACCCCCTAGCCATTCAACACATCAATTGTCATTCTCAAGCTTCTCCCTTCAAGAGATTTTAATGTCTTCTCTGCGACATCAAGGAGAAAAGAATGGAGGAAGAAGCGACGGGCCTTCAGGTAATCTCTTCTTAGTTCTAGTTCTAGTTCCTAGTTTTAGTTCTAGTTCTAGTTCTTAGTTCTAGTTCTAGTTCTTAATTCTTAGTTCTAATTCACAGTTTTTAATTCTTAAATTCTTCATTTTTAATTCTTAAATTCTCAGTTCTTAGTTTAAATTTAGTCTTTAATCTCTAGTATTTATAAAATAGGCCTTAGCCACCCGATTTACCCAAGGGGGCTTTCAGAGGGTACCCGGGAATGGGGCCGATCCTCCTTAGCATAACGGGCCATAACTCTCCTTTTTTAAATTAGAGTAACATTAGGAAACTAAAATAGTTAGAGTTAGAGTAGCATTAGGATACTAAACTAATTAGAATTAGTGTAGCAGTAGAAAACTTAGCCAGTTAGAGTTAGAGTACTAGTAGGAGACCCACAGCCAGTTAAATTCAGAGTAGGATAAGAAGATAAAACCAGTTAGACTTAAAGCAGGATTAGGAAGTTATACTAGACAGACCATAGGCTACTTTTAGTTGTTGGAGTCGGTCGGCCGACGTTCAGTAAAAGAGTCAACTCGCATCTCCCCGCAAGTGATCAATGACGTGTTGCAGCATCGATAAATATCTGCAGCTGGCGATCGCATCATCCAGGTACCCCCCCCCCCATTTAATATTCACCTCTTTAATTTTAGTAATTTAATAATTCGTAATTTATTATTCTATCTCCCCTAGCCAGAGTCCACTCTGACCGAATTGGGCCACTTCTTCCGGGGATCGAAAGGAACCCAGAAAAAGCACGTACCAATACTAACCACTCACTAATTACCTCTCCATCTATAAATAGAGACCCACCCATCCTTGTTTAGGATAGTTTTTTCCAAATCTTAAAGGAAAAACTCTAAAAAAATAGTCACCCATCTCTACTTTCAAGCTTTCCAAACCTTGAAATCCTTGGTCCATCCTTCATAAATCATTACAAATTCATCATCAATCCCTCCAAGCCTTAGCAAACCTCTCTCATACCATCATTTCCAACCATCCTCTTCCCAAGCCTTAGCTAGTTAGAACCCTTCTCTAACCTATCATGCTATTGGAAGCTCACCGGTGTTACATCCATGTGAATATCTGACAACGACGTTACAAGGACCCGAGAGCTCCAGCTCTCCCTTCTATTCCTCTACCTTCTTTTTTGCTTTTCCTCTATCCTAGGATTTTAGCCGTTACACCGTCGAAATTTTGGTGTTTGCGAAGAGCCAAATAGGATCCGAGTGCCTTCGGGCAAGGGGAAGTGTTGTCCATTTTCTTCTCTTTTTCTACGTATATATTTATATATATTTATATATACATATACATACACACATAGTTGGCCATAATAGAGACCGCTTACGAGCAGATCGATCAGGTGCGTAACACCTTCCCGATTGATAACCGAAGTCCTTACCCTACGGGCTTTGGCATTGACTCGTGATTCGGAGTCAAATCTAGCACTTCAGTGCACACAATATTGGTTTTGGGTATCCCGGGACACCAAAAGCTCTGAGTGGCGACTCCATTTTTTAAGCACATCGTCGCGACGGATCGATGAGATCCATGGTTGCACAGCAACAGATCAAAATTGGTAGCTCTTTTTGTCACTTTCTATTGATGTAATGGAAAGGTCCAAGGGTGGTTGTCCTCTGCTATCGACGTATTTTGAGGAGTCTCTATTTTCCTTATATAGCCGGCAGATAGTACTGAATCATGTGTCGTCGGGATGCTTGCGATGTGGCCAGTTTCCATGCTTTCGTAGGGAGCATCCCCGTATACACTGATTAAGGTGTCTTCGTAACAAAACTTGACGCACTGATGGTACGTCGATGCCACAATTTTCATTGATTCTAACCATCTTCTACCCAGGATAAGGTTGTAAGTGCTTGATGAATCTGACACATGGAATGTGGTGTCCATGGTCACTGGTTCGAGATGAACTTGAAGTTTAATTGTCCCTTTGACAAAATATCAAGTGTCATTGTAAGCTATCAGAGAAAGTGATGATGGATGTATGTCGTGTTCCGTGTAAGTGTCGTCAATGGACAAATATTTTGGCCAGCTCCCGTATCAACTAATGCTTGGGGACCAAGAATTCTCTTATTATTACCATCAAGTATATAGGAGCCGAGCTTCCTTGTAGTGCTTCTTTTAGCATGTCAGCATCTGTAAATGTGAGTGTTGGGGGTTGTACTATAACCGAGGTGATTTCATGTAGTCCTCCTGGAGTTGTATCCTCAGCGATTTGAGGCTTGGTGAGTACTTTTATTAATAAGTGATAGTGTTCTGGCGATTTCTTGATTAGCTCAAGGATCGAGATCTAAGTTGGGACTTTCTCGAGGTATTACAGAAGGTCATACTCTTTCCCTAATTATGAAACTAGCTCCTTCTCGGGTCTGTGAGCTTTGTTGATGATCGGTGGAGGTTGTATCACTAAACTCGATGGGGGAATCACGTGTGGTGAAGAACCGAATTTGTTTCTTTGTCCCTCGCTATCCTTTTTGGTTGTTGTGTGCTCATACCTTCTCTCCCTCTGAAGGATGGTGAATCATTTTAGTGACGAGGAAAAGGAGGGGGTGGATAGTTTGTGCCCGATTTAAGCATCGAACATGTCGGTTGGTGATCCTTTAACCATGTTGTGACCTGTTTTTACTAATTTCCTGTAACACTTGAGATGAAAGGAGTAAAATTGGAGGAGGGAATGAAGAGCAGGGTCATGTCGTTCCATGGAGGAAGGTACTGCATGTAATCCTCCTCCTCCAGAAAGGTAGAAATTAAAGTCCCATCCTTACTCGGTTTATTGGCCTCTTGGTCCGTATCGACACATGGTTCGGTTCCCGTTATTATCCTAGCTTCTTTATCAAAAGTAAGTTCAGGTGAGTCACCATCCTTGGTTAGGATTTCGGCTTTAGGTTTAGAATCGAATAAGGGAAACGGTTGTGGAGCCAGTTCACGGCTCGGGGGAGTTGAGGGTCCTAGTTGATGTCTATGAAGGTTAGGGATCCTAGCTCTAAAGGATGAATGAGTAGTTGGGAAAAGGTTGGGTATTGTAGTGGGTTCAGTGGTTCGATTCGAGTGATTAGGGTGGACGGATGTGGTCGGATGGTTGGTAGTATTTGGGTTTTGGTTGGGTTGACTGGAGGGCTTGAAGGATCAATTCGGGTGATTACTGTAGATGGGTGAGCTAGGAGTTTGCTAGGGAGTTAACCGTGGTGACGTGGATGTTTGGTTGTTGTGGTTGGGCATTGGGTTGTTGATGATTCCTAGGTTAGGCGGAGGTTGGTTATTGTTTTGGTTAGTTTCCCAATTGATTTGATTGTGGTCATTCATGTCATAGATCGCGTCTCATAAGACCCAACAATTTCCCAAGTTAAGCCCTATGGATCTGTGAAACATGCAGAACTTGTTGTAGTCTAGGTATGTCGAACATGGGCGTGGGCTCTCTGCTGGAAACCTAATCAGGTTTTGATTACTAAGGGTGCAAAAGATGTTTGGTAGTGTGTCGGGTAGTGACGAGTAATGCTCACGTTTTGGTTGATAGCCGATCTTGGGAGGTTGATTAAGATTTTGTGGAGGTGGTACATTATTGTAGTTTTGGGGATTGGCTATTTGGTTTTGGGTTGTATTTTGGTTTTGGTTTTGGTTTTGGTATTGGTTAGGGTAGTTGTTTTGGTTGGGGTACTGGTTGCGGTTTTGGCATTGGTTCTGATTAGGGTATTGAGTTTGTTTTTTATTTCAGTATTGGGTTTGGTTTAGGTATTGAGTTTGGTTTGTATATTGGGCTTGTCCGCCTTGAATCTGGTATCTCGGATGAAAATTTTTGCTTCCAAAATTTTGCCCTTGATTGGCCACTACATTGACCTGTTCCAAGCCTGCGATTTTCTTTTTGTTCTTTGTCTTAGAGTCGTTAGAGGAGGCTCCCTCGGCGGCTAACATCGAGAAGGAAAAGTCTTCGTTCTTAGTGTGCCTTTGGATACGTGAAGCACGCAGATGAAGAGTAGCAAAGTCTGAGTAATCGCTTAGAATGAGGACACTCCATAGAGGCTCTCGGGCGTTATCGATGATGATATCGATCGCGTCTTTCTCTTTCATTTGGCTCCCTGTTAGGGCTGCGAGCCTTCTCAATGACCAACAAAGACCGTAAAGTCTTCCTCGGCTTCTTGTTTTGTAGTCACCAAGTCACTGAGACTAACCATTTCCTGAATCAGGTGTTTGTATTGCTCCAAGAACTGACTGGCTAGATCCAAACATATTGATGTGAATTTTTAATTGTGATATTTTACTCGCAAGTTCACGAATCGGATTGTATATAGTGGGTGCGGAGTACGAGATCGTTCCCACGAGGACTAATTTTGAAAGATCTAAAAAGACAAGCAATTCCAAAAATCCACTAAGATCTAACAGTATTCTACCAGTCTTATAATTTAGGTGGTTTGATGAGATGATAATTACTGACTACAAACTAAAACTTAACTGATAATTCAAAAATAAAGATAAAGATGAAGATACTAAATCCTCCCATCTTTGGTCTGTTCTTCCCATAATACAAATCTAAAGATTAAGCTATGAGATATGTCATTGAAAACAAACATCTTTTATGGAAGATAAATGGTCAAAAACCCTGATAGGTTCCACGTTGCATCCCTGCAATCAGGACTTAGATGATTTTCATATATAGATCTGAGATCAAGGGCATGGCTCGGCACACTTGATCTCAAGTTCAAATAAAAATCATCCCCAAAGTGGGTAAAAATTTCAACAATAATACTACCATAGATATGAAATCAAGGGCATGGCTCGGCACACTCAATTTTAGATTAGGGAGTAATTAAGATAAAATTACCATTACAGATCCAAGATCCAGGGCATGGCTCGGCACACTCAATCTCGGATCATAATCGTAATTAGATCCATACGATGAAAGCAAAAAGATCATATAACAATGATTGGGTAAAATTACCGTCACAGATCTGAGATCCCGGGCATGTCTTGGCACACGCGATCCCGGTTAGTGGCGGGGATTTCATCCGTTCTTGATAGCACAACAACCATAAAATAAGATCTCATATTTTAATCCTAAATTTATATTATTAAAAGTACATCCCTCGGATGGGAATCATTAGATCCCCATCCTTATGAATTTAGCCACACATATTGCAATTAAATGACATAAATAAATAAGGAAGAAAAAATAACATTAATTTAATGAATTAAAAATACCTCAACTTCAAAAGAAATTACTTTGATCCAAAAGTACGATGGTCTTCAGAAACAGGAATAACGCAGGAATAAACTTGAGCAAAAATATAATAAACTGGAGGAATGAGTACTGGAAATTAAAGGAACAAAGCTCTCAAAAAGGAATAAATAAAAACTCCCTATTTCTATGTCTAACTATGAAAAAAAAAAGCAAAAAACTAAAACTCTAATCTCCTATCTCCCTATTTTCTAATTCTCCCTCGAAGTGTTTGAGTCGCTTTAAATAGATTCCCCATCACAGAAGTCTCCCCAGCCACCAATTTAGGGTCGATTAATCGACCCAATAGGGTCAAAATCAGCTTTAAAGTAGTCAATTCCGTGTCAAACTCTCCTTCTCCTCGATTAATCGACCCTCAGAAATCCGTAAATTTCAGCACACTTTTTGTATCAGACACTGCTTCGGTATTTCAGCCATAACGTTCTGTTTCGAACTTGGATTGAGGTGATTCTTATGCCGTTGAAAAGCTGACAAAAAGATCTACAACTTTTGAGTTTTGACAATTTCATAATTCGGCCGTCTTGAAGGTCCAAATTTAGCCGCAAGTCGCACTAATTTCTCGATGACCCAAAGTTGCAGTGTTTTGACATTATTTTCAGAATTCTTGGGTTGTTTTCCACACTTGGCTTGTATTCACCTGAAACACTTCAAATCTAATAATTCTCATCAGATAGCCTTCATCAGACAGCTAAATATAGGTATTTAGGAGTGAAATATCATCATATTTTAGTACTCATCATACCCCCAAACCTACACTTTGCTAGTCCTCGAGCAAAGCAAACTAAAGAAAATAAATGTCACTTTCGTAGGGAACACAATTGCACTTAGCATGTGCAACAAGCCTTTAAACCCCTAGGTGATCTCTAATGGAGGAGTTGTGTCTCCTGAGGGATTACAGTGAAGTTACCCACAAACTTCAATACATTTTTGAAACCATCGATAAAATTGAGTTTTCAAAATATGATTTTGATAACATATATACCATTCAAAACTCAAAATCATTAATCAATTCAACATGCGAATTCTCAATTTTAAATAACAATGTTATACTAATCATACTAGTATCCATTCAAATTAGTCTAATGCTCAAATCGTTAGATAACTCATCCATTCATGCTTAAACATGAAGTGTGTGCATACCCAAACCAAAATTCATTCATCTCAGAACTAGTTCAAACGGGAAACCGTCGGATCTGTTGTTTTGACTCAATCCTCACTTTAGGTATACTCTTGAAATAAAATCACTCCGATGATGGGTAAGTTTTTGCACACATGTGAGAGATCAATACAAAGCAAATAAAAAGGTCTCACATGATAAATGAAACACAATGCAATCAATGAACAAAAATAAATCTCATACGAAGATACTTGTATATCCTAAACATATCATATCAAGTGTCATAAGCATCACATATTTACTCTCCACAAGGCAGTTACCAATTCAAGATCAGATCATGAAGGTCTTTTTGTAGGGTTGTAATGGGGCTCAGGAAAGGGTAATAAAGAATTGGAAGTTTGGATTCAAAATTTCTGAGAAATTGGAAAAGAAACTAACTTTTGATCTTTCTATTTCTCTTCTTTTTCTTTTCTCATCTCTCACTATTTTTCTCAATAATTTTTTTTTTTTTTTTTTTTTTGAATTTCCTTTTCTTGAAGCACCTCATATTTTTCATTATTTTTCATAAATTTTTTTTTTTTTTTCTCTCCCCTTTTTCTTTTATATTTTTGCCATACACTCTCAGTAAACACTACGACTCAGTATCTTTCCACTTACTCTCTTTTCGTTCACTCTCATCCCTCGTTCCTAATTTCTCAGAAATAAGAAGGGTAAAGCTGAATTTTCAGAAATGGTGAAGGGTTAAAGGTTAACGTGGCTTATCAAAGAATGTATAAAGGTAAATTTTTCAATAAGCTCAAAGGGGTACTAGAAAGATAAATTTATATAAGGTGGGATATTTTAAGCACAAACGAGCCAAAGATGGCCTTCAATCATATCCTTAAAAGATGATAACCTTGCCTATTTGTCTTGAGTAGATATACAGTACATTCTAACATAATGATATGAATTTGATTTCATGCAAAGTCACAAGCCAAAGTAAAGTATATGAGATCATGCAAAATAATTTGTATTCAAAGAAAACTCCGAGTTATGTATTCACTCATCAATGACGGGAAATTAGCTCTAAAGCTCACCGGGTTTAATCTCCACTAAGAACCTAAGATTCAACATTCAAAATAGTTCATCGATTTCTAAGTCTTAGCTTGGTATAAGTGTAAAAATTCTAAGCATGAATATCAAAATTATCCACAAAATATCACATTAAGCTTCATCATCTTAGATACAAGTAATCAGAATATGACATCAGTATTCTCAAAATTAAATTCACATGCATCATCAACTAAAGTTTGAAAACAATCGCAAAATAATGTGCATGATGACTTCAAAGATAAAAAATTTCTTTTCTTTTTTTTTTTTCAATTTTTTTTTTTTTTTTGTACTGTCGATTAATCGACTCAAAGGAGTCGATCGATCGAGAGTGGTAGGTCGATCAATCGACTCCTTTGAGTCGATTGACTGAGAAAAAGCATTTTTGTTTCTTTTTTTTTTTTTTAATAGAAAAATAAGTGACGCAAAATAGATAATAATACCCCCATACCTAAAGATGACAATGTCCGCATTGATTGAAAGAAGTAGCGCACCCCCAAACCTGTTTGAAAAAGTACCTCAACACAAAGATCAGGTGCAGAGAATATGTGCATCAAATTGGAACATGACCAAAAATTTATTGAAGGGAATATGGTTACACTATTTTAGGGAATTAAAAAAAAAAAACCTAAACTAAAAAAATAAAATGCTAGAAATAAATATGAGAAAAAAAAATAAAATAAAATAAAACCTAAATCCTAAACGAAACCAAACGGAAACTACACAATTGGGTTGCCTCCCAATGAGCGCTAGTTTAAAGTCGATAGCTCGACCCTGTGAATTGCTCAATCAGGGTGAGCAATTGGATCACTCAAAGGAAGAGTGTCAGAGAATGCAATTGCATTCTCAAGGAACGGTTTCAATCGTTGACCGTGAACTCGAAAAACATTCCCGTGTTTCGGGTTGATAATATCAACTGCCCCATTGGGGAGTATGCGAGAGATTTTGAAAGGGCCACTCCAACGGGTTTTTAGTTTCCCCAGAAATAGATGAAGTCGGGAATTGTAAAGTAGAACCTGTTGACCAACAACGAAAGATTTTCGTAGAATAGAGTGATCATGAACCCGTTTCATACGGTCCTTGTACGATTTAGCACAGTCATAGGCATCAGCACGGATTTCTTGTAATTCATTTATTTGGAAACCCCTTTGGGCACCGGATTGCAAGAGATCAAAATTTAATGACTTAATGGCCCAAAATGCTCGATGTTCCAGCTCAACCGGGAGGTGACATCCTTTACCAAAGACCAACCGATACGGCGACATGCCAATCGAAGTTTTAAAGCCGTTCGATACGCCCATAGAGCGTCATTCAACTTTAGCGACCAGTCTTTACGATTCGGATGGATTGCCTTTTCTAAAATCCGCTTAAGTTCCCGATTAGAGACTTCAACTTGGCCACTTGTCTGAGGATGGTATGGCGTAGCGACTTTGTGCGTGACACCATATTTCTTCATTAATTGGGTGAACACTTTATTATAAAAGTGCTTTCCACCATCACTGATTATCGCCTTTGGAATGCCAAAACGAGAAAACACTTGGTCCTTGAGAAATTTGATCACTACTCTGTGATCATTCGATTTACACGCCACAGCCTCTACCCATTTTGAGACATAATCAACACCGACAAGAATGAACGTATTTCCAAACGAATTCAGGAAAGGACCCATAAAATCGATCCCCCAAACATCAAATAATTCAACTTCTAAAATTGGATTGAGCGGCATCATGTTGCGCTTTGAGATTGACATTTGGCAATTTGTGATAAGATTTGCAATGCTGATGACAATCCTTAAAGATCGTCGGCCAGTAAAAATCACTTTGGAAGATCTTTGCGGCAGTCTTTTTGGAACTAAAGTGACCTCCACAAGGCAACTCATGATAGAATGAGATGATTTGTGGTTGCTCAGATTCAGGAATACATCTTCGTATGATTTGATCAGGACAGTATTTGAATAAGTACGAATCTTCAAAAAAATAGTGTTTCACCCGAGCTAAGAAAATGGATTTCTCATTCTTCGATCAATGATGAGGTAATTTCTCAGTGACTAGATAATTGACAAGATCTGCATACCAAGGTGGGCAATCAATCCTGAACAACTGTTCATCCGGGAAGTGCGCCAAGATCAGAACAGGCTCGTCAGATCTCTCAATAATTATTCGTGACAAGTGATCTGCCACCACATTTTCTGAGCCTTTCTTGTCCTTGATCTCCAAATCAAACTCTTGCAACAATAAAATCCATCTAATTAAACGTGCCTTAGCGTCTTTCTTAGCGAACAGATAACGCAGAGCAACGTGATCTGTGAATACCACGACTTTAGATCTTAATAAATAGGATCGAAATTTATCCAACGTGAAAACTACTGCCAAAAGTTCCTTTTCAGTGGTCGAGTAGTTCAACTGGGCATCGTTGAGAGTACGACTCGCATAGTAGATTACATGCGATAATTTTTCTATTCGTTGCCCCAGAACAGCTCCAATTGCATAATCAGAGGCGTCGAACATTATTTCGAACGGAAAGTCCCAGTTTGGAGATTGAATTATTGGAGCTTTTATCAATTCGGCCTTAATGGTTTCAAAGGCTCGCAAACATTCATCATCAAAAACGAACGGGGCAGGCTTGGAAAGTAAACTGCATAGCGGTCGCGCTATCTTGCTGAAATCTTTAATAAAACGCCGATAAAAACCGGCGTGTCCGAGAAAAGATCTGATTTCTTTCACTGTCCTAGGTGGTGGTAGATTGGCAATTAAATCAACTTTGGCCTTGTCGACCTCGATACCCTGGGACGATATGATATGTCCCAAAACAATGCCACCTCTAACCATGAAGTGACATTTTTCTCAGTTAAGAACAAGATTCTTCTCCTGGCATCGTTCAAGCACTAGCGACAAATGAGTCAAACAGTCAGCAAAATTGTTTCCATGGATCGAGAAGTCGTCCATGAAGACTTCGAGGAATCGCTCAACCATATCCGAAAAAATACTCAGCATACATCTTTGGAATGTAGCTGGTGCATTACAAAGCCCAAACGGCATTCGTTGGTAGGAGAAAGTACCAAAAGGACATGTGAAAGTTGTCTTCTCCTGATCCTCAGGTGCAATGACTATTTGGTTATACCCGGAATAGCCATCGAGGAAGCAATAGTACTCATGCCCGGCCAATCTTTCCAACATCTGATCGATAAACGGAAGAGGAAAGTGATCTTTCCTCATCATCAAATTTAACTTTCGATAATCAATGCACACTCTCCACCCTGTTTGAATTTTTATAGGGACTAGTATGTTTTCCTCATTCTTCACCACTGTGACTCCCGATTTCTTAGGGACTACTTGTGTGGGGCTGACCCATTTACTGTCAGAGATGGGGTATATAATTCCAGCATCTAGAAGTTTGATTACCTCATTTCGGACCACGTCTTGCATTATAGGGTTCAGTCTCCTCTGTGGTTCCCTAGACGGCTTAGCATTGTCTTTCAAATGGATTCGATGCATACAAACCGTGGGGCTAATGCCTTTGATATCTTTTATCGACCAACCGATGGCACTTTTGTGCTCTTTGAGTACATTCATGAGTTGGCCTTCTTGATGCGCATCCAATGTTGATGATATTATAACGGGTTGAGTTTCATTCTCCCCCAGGTAGACATACTTGAGATTTCCGGAAGAGGTTTAAGTTCTAAGGACACTTTCTCCTCCTCTTTCGGCTTTTCCTTGATTAATTCAATTTGAGTTCCACGCTCTATTTCCTTTTCTTCTCCCAGACGTGGTGTGGAGTCCAACATGTGATTCACTTCTTGGATCAGTTGATCCACATCAAAATTCTCTCCGAAATGCAAGACAAAAGCTAAAGGATCTTCTGCTTCGGATGCACGAAATATGTCTTCAACGATTTCATCGAGTATGCATGCTTGTGCATGTTCATCATCCTCCATGGGCTGCTTGGCAATATTAAAAATATTGAGTTCCACTGTCATATTCCCAAATAACAGATTCATGATCCCATTTCGACAATTGATCAGCGCATTGGAGGTTGCTAGAAAAGGTCTTCCTAGAATCACTGGAATGTTATTCTTCAAATTTGATGTCGGTTCAGTGTCCAAAACAACAAAATCCACAGGAAAGTAGAAAGAATCCACCTTGATGAGGACATCTTCCACAATTCCACGAGGGATCTTTAGGACCGATTAGCTAACTGAAGGGTCATCGCAGTGGCCTTAAGTTCTCCCAACTCGAGCTCCTTGTACACAGAATAAGGCAACAAGTTGACACTTGCTCCTAAATCCAAAAGGGCCTGATCAATACGATTATTGCCGATGATGATCGAGATTGTAGGACAACCTGGGTCCTTGTATTTGATCGGGAGCTTTGCTTGTAATACTGAACTAACTTGCTCGGCTAAAAAATCCTTTTTCGGAATATTTGTCTTTCTTTTAATTGTGACCAATTCCTTCAAAAATTTAGCATAAGCCGGCACTTGGCGGATGGCATCTAGGAAAGGAATATTAATTTTTAATTGCTTGAAAATCTCATTTATTCCTTTCTCATCGCGATTTTTCAGTGGTGCCATCAATCTTTGCGGGTACGATGCTTTAGGAACAAAACATTTCTTCTGTTCACTCTTTTCTTCTGATGTTTCTTTTGCTTATACTTTATCATCAATTTCTTCTTTCTCCTCAGATTTCTTCTTTCCATCAGACTTTTCCTCCTCCTCTGGCAACACTACTTTGTTATCGACCTGCTTTCCAGATCTCAATGTTGTGATCACCCGAATTTGTTGTTGATCATCCTCTTGTGTTGAAGTTGATATTTGTTCAACAATCATTTGGCCCCTTAGGTTAGGAACTGGTTGGCTCGGAAACGATCCTTTTTCTCTTTCACAGAGAAAAGTGGCCAATTGCCCAATTTTGGTCTCTATTTTAGAGATTGAGGATGTGTGAGAATGAATGAGTTTCATCAGGTCCTCAGTAGAAGGAGTTTGTGTATGAGGACGTTGGGCAGTATTTCCCTGTGAAATGTTAAATCCAGGTGGTGAAAATATTGGGACAAAATTTTGCTGTGGTTGGTTTTGATAACCTCCCATTGGTTGTGCAAACTGAAAATTCTGGTTCATTTACCTTGGCTGCCCAACCTGATTCTGATTGTATTGAAATTGATTCGGGTTATTGAACCCTTGCTGCTGAAATTGCCCTTGACCGTAGTTCTGCTACGGTCCTTGGTTGAAATTTTGTTGGGGATAAAAGTTCGTCCCACCAGCTTGGGTATTCTTTGATTCTCTTGTTTCCATGAGAAATTTGGGTGGTTTCTCCAGCTATTTGGGTTATTCTCATTGAAAACGTTTCCTTGATTCCGCCCATAATTATTCACAACATTTAGCTATTCAGATGTGTCTTCATGATAGTTCTGCATTGAAGGACAATCATCTGCCATATGCATTGGACTAGCACAAATTGAACATGGCTCAGATTGTGTATTTACCATATGCACATTCTTCTTTAATTTCAATTCCTCCACTTGTTGAGTGAGGAAATCAATTTTAGCCATCAAATCCTGGGAATCCTTTACTACGTATAGTCCTCCTTTCTTGGTTGAACTCCCGGCTTGATCACAGGCTTTGACTGGTTGGTCCCGAGTCTTTGTGAAATCCCAGTGCTGAGAATTCTCAGCAAGCTTTTCTAGGAAAGCATAAGATTCAGTTTCCTTAAGACTCAGGAATCCTCCGCCATTCATTTACTCCACCAGATATCTATTTGGTTGACTCAGTCCATTGTAGAAACACTGAACCAGTCTCCACTTTGAGTATCCATGGTGTAGACATTTGAGTAAGAGATCCATGAATCTATCCCAATCTTCATATAATCTCTCATCTTCCTCTTACGTGAAATCCGTGATTTCACGTCTAAGGATATTAGTCTTCGCCATAGGGAAGAACTTTGTGAAACTTTTGACCATCGATCCCGGTGGTTATGAATCCGATGGTAGAGAGTTTAACGGGCTTTTGCTTTATCCTTTATAGAGAAAGGAAACAAGCGTAGCCTATGATTCTTCATTTGAAATTTTGGTAAGCAGATGAGCGGAACTTGACAAAGTCTTTGATCTTCTCTCTCCATGCCATGAAAGATTGGAAGGATTTGAATGACATTTGTACGAATTTCAAACCGGCCACCAGGTGTGGCGGGATATGCAATGCATGATGGGATATTTGTAGTGATCGGAGAGAACAGTTCTCTCAATGTTGGTTCTTCCTCTTGTTCAAGTTACCCATTCATGTTATCAGTCATACTGACTTCAGTGGATGATTCCCTTGAAAATTTTTGCCTTGATCTAGCGTCCTTACGATTTGACCGGCAAGCACGTTCGATCTCTGAATTTAAAGGCTCTAAAGTTCTTTCTTTAGAAGACCTAGTGTGCATGCAAATGACGAACAGAGCGGAGGTTTCGGGCAGGAAAATCTCAAGAAAATTTTTTAAAAAAAAAAAATTATTTTTTTTTTTTTTTTTTTTTTCAAATTCCTATCTCTAATTTTTTTTTTTTTTAATTAAAATTAAAATTCGAATTTAAATTAAATTTAAAATAAAATAAAATTAAAAAAAAAAAATTTTAATCCGAATTTCAAAAATTAAAATTAAAAATTTAAATTTTAAACCTAATGGCAATCCTACAAAATCTTACCTAAAAGAGAAAAATAAGGGAAAGAATAAAATATTTCTAAATTTCCTAAGGAAGGTAACCTAAAAATCTATACTTCCTAAAAAGACTCCTACAAAATCTAAAATAAGAAGCCTAAAAATTTCAACTTCCTAAAAGACTCCTACAAAATCTAAAATAAAAAGCCTAAAAATCTCAACTTCCTAAAAGACTCCTAAAAAAAAATACTTACCTAAGAGAGAAAAATAAGGGAAAGAAGATTTTGCAAAGCAAAAATTCAAAAATTGATTTTTTTTTTTTTTAATTAAAATTAAAAATCAAATTTAAAATAATAATTTTTTTTATTTTTTTTTAATTAAAATTAAAATTTGAATTTAAAATAAGAAATTTTTTTTTTTTTTAATTCGAATTTCAAAAATAAAAATTAAATTTGAAAATTAAAATATAAAATTTAAATTTCAAAACCTAAAGACAATCCTACAAAATCCTATAAAATCTTACCTAAAAGAGAAAAAGAAGGGAGAGAATAGAAAGATTCCTACAAAGCCTAAAGCAAGTAGTCCCACAAAAATTAATAACTAGATTTTAGAAAATCCTATAAAATATCTAAAAGAGGAAAATAAGGAAAATAAACTCTTAAAAAAAATTATTAATTTTTTTTTTTTTTAAAGCAGAAATAATATTTTAATCTCCGAAAATTCCTAAAATTTACTATCTACCAAAAATTCAGATTTTCTTAATTTAATCCCCGGCAATGGCGCCAAAAACTTGATGTGAATTTTTAATTGTGATATTTTACTCGCAAGTGCACGAATCGGATTGTATATAGTGGGTGCGGAATACGAGATCGTTCCCACGAGGACTAATTTTGAAAGATCTAAAAAGACAAGCAATTCCAGAAATCTACTAAGATCTAACAGTATTCTACCAGTCTTATAATTTAGGTGGTTTGATGAGATGATAATTACTGACTACAAACTAAAACTTAACTGATAATTCAAAAATAAAGATAAAGATGAAGATACTAAATCCTCCCATCTTTGGTCTGTTCTTCCCATAATATAAATCTAAGGATTAAGCTATGAGATATGTCATTGAAAACAAACATCTTTTATGGAAGATAAATGGACAAAAACCCCGATAGGTTTCACGTTGCATCCCTGCAATCAGGACTTAGATGATTTTCATATATAGATCTGAGATCAAGGGCATGGCTCGGCACAGTTGATCTCAGGTTTAAATAAAAATCATCTCCAAAGTGGGTAAAAATTTCAACAATAATACCACCATAGATCTGAAATCAAGGGCATGGCTCGACACACTCGATTTTAGATTAGGGAGTAATTAAGATAAAATTACCATTACAGATCCAAGATCCAGGGCATGGCTCAGCACACTCGATCTCGGATCATAATCGTAATTAGATCCACACGATGAAAGCAAAAAGATCATATAACAATGATTGGGTAAAATTACCGTCACAGATCTGAGATCTCGGGCATGGCTCGGCACACGCGATCCCGATTAGTGGCGGAGATTTCATCCGTTCTTGATAGCACAACAACCATAAAATAAGATCTCATATTTTAATCCTAAATTTATATTATTAAAAGTACATCCCTCGGATGGGAATCATTAGATCCCCATCCTTATGAATTTAGCCACACATATTGCAATTAAATGACATAAATAAATAAGGAAGAGAAAATAACATTAATTTAATGAATTAAAAATACCTCAACTTCAAAAGAAATTACTTTGATCCAAAAGTACGATGGTCTTCAGAAACGAGAATAACGCAAAAATAAACTTGAGCAAAAATATAATAAATTGGAGGAATGAGTATTGGAAATTAAAGGAACAAAGCTCTCAAAAAGGAATAAATAAAAAGTCCCTATTTCTATGTCTAACTATGAAAAAGAAAAGCAAAAAACTAAAACTCTAATCTCCTATCTCCCTAATTTCTAATTCTCCCTCGAAGTGTTTGAGTCGCTTTAAATAGATTCCCGGTCGCAGAAGTCTCCCCAGCCGCCAATTTAGGGTCGATTAATCGACCCAATAGGGTCAAAATCAGCTTTAAAGTAGTCAATTCCGTGTCAGACTCTCCTTCTCCTCGATTAATCGACCCTCAGAAATCCGTGAATTTCAGTACACTTTTTATATCAGACACTGCTTCGGTATTTCAGCCATATTGTTCTGTCCCGAACTCGGATTGAGGTGATTCTTATGCCGTTGGAAAGCGGACGAAAAGATCTTCAACGTTTGTGTTTTGACAATTTCATAATTCGGCCGTCTTGAAGGTCCAAATTTAGCTGCAAGTTGCATCAAGTTCTCGATGACCCAAAGTTGCAGTGTTTTGACATTATTTTCAGAATTTTTGGGCTGTTTTCCACACTTGGCTTTTATTTACCTGAAACACTTCAAATCTAATAATTCTCATCAGATAGCCTTCATCGGACAGCTAAATATAGGTATTTAGGGGTAAAATATCATCATATTTCAGTACTCATCACATATCGATCTTATGAAGTGGTAGACTGGCGAACCAATCAAGAGCTTCTCCCTCCAATGACCTTTAGAAACAATGGATGATGAGCCCTTGATTGTCGTGTGTGTGTTAACAATCATTACAAAATAGTGTCAGGTGGTGATTTGGGTTTCCTACACCATTGTATCTATTGAACTTGGGAGGCTTGAAGCCTGAAGGTACGGTAAACTCAAGATACCGACAAAATTTATCAAACTCGAGTGAGAATCCAGGGCCTTCTCTCTTGGCCATGTAATCATCTAGAACCCAAGTAAGGTCCTCAATATTTATGTTGGTGTCCTTTTTTGTGGTTTGACAAGGAATTCAACCTCGGTTGTTATTACTGAAGAAAGTCCGAGTAACCTGCTCATGTGGTGACACTGGAGGTGAAATAGTAGGTGGAGGGTTTGGTGACCTCTCCTCCTGTTGATTTCTCTCATTCTGGCGCTCTTGCTCATCCACATTATGTTGATCAATGACTGTTTGGTATAGGGCAGCCAAGCCTCGAAGTCGATCTTCAGCTTCTTTCCCTTCTTTTGACAGTTGTGAGCATTGAGGTCCACAATTTGCTCGGCAGTGTAGTTTTGTCCAATGCTGATGTCTCTTCGGTTGTTATTACTAGTGCTCGGAGGAGTAGCGGGTATTTCTTCGTCTGCCATGTTAATCTCGGGATGATTTTGGACTATGTCATAAGACGGTCCAACGTCATACATGGGATTATCATGGTAGCCCCATAATGGTGAGTCATTATTAAGGTAAAATTTACGAATTCCTGACATTTCTAGTTTTTGAAAAATATTCATGCACTCTCAAAAACTCTCAAGGGTTTTGAAACTAGGGGGATAGTAATTACTTCCACTTCGGGTTCCTAGGTTTCTTACTGCATATACAGGTGTTCTTCTTCGGGTTAGGAGGGTGGGTACAATCTGCGCCTAATCAAGGCCTACTGGAAGGTTTAAAATGTAGGAAGATCCCCAGATCGAATCCCTAAGAAATGATCACACCGGCCCTTACACAACGGAGGGGAGTAGTAGAAACTGGTTGCTAGATATCTAGTATGTGTATAAGTATCTGCGGAAGTGGTAAAATAAAACAAAAAACAAAATACAAAACTAATTAAATTGGGGCAACCCTAGTAAAAATAGTTTCACCATGATCGTTAGCCAGTTAGTATGCGCTTTTCTAGGTCCCTTCTGGATCTCGAAAAGTGGCCCAAATCGGTCACTATAGACACTACTTGCAAAGGTGGGTGGAAAGTAATAAAGCAACGAAAGAAAGGGGTGTTTTTAAACGTGTCTGTGTGGAAATCGTTAGTTGCGGCCAAATTTAAATGTACCTATTGTGATTGACATCTACAGATTTATCAACGCTGTAGAACGTCATTGGTTGATCGCGAGGGTAAGTGGGGGTTTGTGGGTTGGACTCCTATACTAAACATTGAACTGCCGACTTTAGCAACTACGGTTGCCTAAGGTTTAACTGGTTTGGTTTTCCACTCCTAATGGGTCTATTTAAGAAAGGGGGTTGTAGCCCATTATGCTCAAGAGGAATGGCCCCATTCCCGGGTACCCTTCGTTAGCTCCCTTGGGAAAATCAGTTGAGGCAATGACTGTTTTGTAAATATTGAGAAGGGTTAGGGACCTAATTGGTGCTAGACTGAGAATTTCGGTAGGGATTTCCTATGGGTGGGATCTAAGGCTAAGCTTTTCTCCCTTTCGTACTCCTTTGAGAATGAACAAGTGGGCCAACCCCACTATGCTTGATTACCCTTAAGATTTCTAGAGAAGAGTCTGCAGTTCTAAAAACCAGAAACTTAGAGTGCAGCACTATTCCTTTTTTTGAAATCTCAAAGCGAACCTCGAGTTTTCCAAAAGGAATAAGCAAAGAGTAATTGGAGTGGTGAAGGGGAAAGCAAGGGCCCTTTTTATAGTACACGGCCAATTATACGCCATGGAACCATCTCATAATTTCTAATTATGCGTTGGAGAGCTCGCGCATAATCTGGATTATGCGCATATATCACAGCATATAACAAATTATGCACTATGGTTATAATGCATAATTCAAGCAGCAAACTGGTTGCTTCAGTCAAGTAATCGGGTGACCGGGGGGTCTCCAAGGTAGAGTCCAAGTAGGATTTCTGACAATTATGCGCTATTATCATAGCTTATAATCGAGAAAGAGAAGAAGGTTAAAGAAGAGAGAAACCCAGTCCAAGTTGGACTGATTATGTGCTTTTCGGTGTATAATCGAATTATGCACTAGGAGTCTAGCGTATAATCCGAGGAAGTCGGTCAATGAGAAGGAGAGTCCAGGTGGGTCATCCGCGTGATTATGCGCACAGGGTTATGCGCACGATCGATTATACATTCGGGTTCCAACGTATAATTCCCAAGGTATGGCTTTTTTTGGATTTTTGGAGAGGGTTGGCCTTTCCAAAAATCATGGGCAAGGTCAATGGTTGACTAAACAATTTTGTATATTCCAAGCAGGCGAAAATAGGGTGTTTACAGCAATGGCCTGGTTCATTTATTTGTTCGATGAGCCAAGGGTTATGAATTAATTAATATACACTCGTTTATAAGTTTAGGGTTTTTCTCATAAAACTTATATTTAAAATAAATTAATGATATATTTTCACCCCATTGGCTAGCTTTTAAAAAACTGGGGCCCTAATCTAGGGTTTTTCAGTACTACGGATATGTGGGCGTTGTTTGTTTAACCACTAGACTTGTCAATAAGCTAAAATGAATTAATTTTATTTCTCTAAGTTTAAAAATGTATCAGAACCATAAGTTTAAATTAGTTGATGTATATTTTTACTTAGACAATCGAATTAGGTGAATCAAGATTCGATCTTATAGTTTTTGGGGTCTTGTAGACACAATGGTAGTGTCTATTACCTATAATGAGACTCCTACAGTCCTATTACGGATATGTGTGTCTTTAGAGCTCGAACAAGTTCCGATCGCATTACTGATCAATCCATAAGTTATATAGAACTGACTACATCAAAGAAAGAGTTCTTAAGCTCAATCATAAAACAAAAATACTTAAATATAAACGTTCATCTTTCATCTTGAATATCTTAGGTGTCTACGTTAATGGAACGAATAGTAATGTAACTGTAATAACAAATACCACTATTTCATTGCTTATACTTCCAGTATTATAGTTACATTCTCTACATATCAATTTTCATATTATACCATACTTTTTGCTTCACATCATACCATATATTTATAATTTAGATTTTATACGTCATGCTTAAGATAGAATTATCATACTTCTTATTTGACTGTTAATTTAAATAAATTGTGCTCCTTTATGTTCATCATTGTCCATACATTTCGATTATCAAGATAATTTTTTGGGTTGTATTATATTCATATCCCATTAAATATTTTCATCAGTACGTATCATATTCATCGCCGTATGAGTACGATATGGCCTATATATGGTAGGATAAAATGAATAAGATAAGACACACGAATTTTAAGCCTTCATCATGGTGGGGTTTTCATGGTCACGTGAAACTTGGAATGTCGACGTTTATGTACAGATGCAATACTTCTATAGGAATATGGACTGTCACACAAAGTATGTCCAGGTTTACTACGAAACTCATCCCACAGGAGGCATGGCTTATGAAGCCTATCTCAATATGTCTCGTTCTAATCTAAGAATCTAATAAACTATATGAGCATTACGTACGATAAGATAGTTGGGACTTAAGCCCACGTCAATAATTAAATCAAGGTGGGGACCTAAGCTCAGAATTGAATAATGATATGATAAGACATGTTGTGAAGGTCGGTTGAACAAGAAATAATTTCTACATGTGTCATTCCTTACGAGTCACCGTAAGGGTCTATTTAGTTTCAAGGAAAATAAGAGGAAATAAAGGAAAACTCATATGCGAAAAATAAATTACTGAGATTCTCATTGTTTAGATGGCTCACGAAGGGTCAGAAACCATCTTCGCATTTTTCGTCAAAATCCGAAAACAAATGTCGAGGGGGTACCTCGATTTTCTATCTTTTGACTCTTCGAACTCTTCCTTCTCTCCAACACAGCTAGTCTTATTAGAGTGTACCTTATTTGATAACCACCACACATTAGTTATCTCAACCAATTGTAGTTATCTAAACCAATTGTAACCGTTGATGGTTATATTTGTTATCTTATTTGTACACTTTCTTATCAGATTATTAAAAAGCATTGTAAACAATGTAATCGATTGTGAAAATTTGTTTATTCCATCTTTCTATCTTCTTCTTCTCTCGTTCATGTTCTTATTTTTTATCTTTATTTTATAATTTTAACATGGTATTAGAGAAAGGATCGGCTCTGTGCATTCAAGCCAGTCATGGTCCTGACATTAGTTCCGCTATCATATTTTTTTAAAGTTTTTTTATTCATAACCTTTTCATTTTTCTTTCATCTCTTCTACATGAAATTGATTCATGTAATTTTCATTTTTTTCTCTTCATCTCTATTATATTTAGTAAGAGATGCCTTCTTATTCATGTGGAAGTATTTTCCACATTGATTTGCTTAGTGGATGTGTATTTTTCACTTTTGTCTTCAATGGCCTTTTATATTCTATGTGGATGTCTTTTCCCTCATTTTCTTTGGATAATTTATGTGGATGGTCATTTTTATGGATCATTTTTATGATATTGCAGCTGTTTTTTTAATTTGGATTATCTTTTATTGTATTATGGCTTTTTTTTTTGTTAGGATATGTTATTTTCCTACAATCTCTTTCATATGTATCCAAATACAGGACTTAGTTAATCCTACATTTTCCCAGCTAGCAATGTGGTTATCCAAACAGCAAAAAATAAAGGGAAACAAAGGAATCCCATGGTTTCTTACAACTTAGGTATCCATGGGAAAATATAGGAATATTATTTTACTTTCCCACGTTTCCCGTGTTTTTATCCAAACAGGCCCTAAGAGTACAACATTTGCAAGCAAGACGAGTCTTAAGGAAAATATGTTTAGGTTTGTCTCGAACTAAGGGGAGACTTGAGGTTTTGACTCCAGGAAACCTGTTGTATTGAGTGCACACTACCTCATCAGGCTGGATGGTTGTTTATGATACACTATGTTATGGAGCGTATGGTGGTAATCTAATACGTGGCCCTCGCGTGTTAGGCTCGAGCACCGACTCTGGCACAAGTCATCATTAATGATAAAAAGACACAATCATACGATGCATAGGTGCATGGGAGTTTAAAATAAGGTGTAAGATAAGCCACATATAGTAAGGAGACAAGACAGATTAATGTAAAGAGAAACATTGATGCATCATACGCATACCTTCTTCATTTTTGTACTTCATCTCAGTTATTTACGATTACACAAATGAAATAAATGCTAATGTTGTTACTTCCTATTTATATATCTTATCAAAGTTTAATATATGAATCACAACCACTCACAAGGTTGCACACACGATCACCCTAAGTAGATTGTGGTGGATCGGTTGTACAACCCGCTGAGTTACATGACTACATAGCTCAGTCCACATGCAATTCAAATCTTTCAGATAACGGCATGGACTACGGTGTTGATGAAGATGTTGAAGCTTCATACGAGGATGTGTCTTGCGAGAGCGACCAAGTAAACGACCAACTTTATGAGGGTATAGACGTTGGAGATTTTTCTGAGCATTGATAGCGCATGTCCTTTTAGTTTTATTCCGTTCTTATCTTTTTTTATTTTTCATACTTACAATGATTTGTGTAGGGGGCGATTTTACCCTAAATTAAACCTCATTTCTACTTTATGATCTTAGATTCACGATTAAGATGGATAGTCTTTATGTTATGCCTTTGCGACTATGATTTTATATTCGATGGTTTTTACACGATTACCTTATGTGATTAAATGTTATGGTTATAAAAATGGTTGAATGTGGATCTCCACCAGACTTATGAGCCTCGTAATAAGTGAATTATGGATATAATACATGTCCGTTTACCACCCTAACAAGTGTGCGGGGTCATGACTCGAGATTTTAGGCTCACTGGATCAGGAAGAATTCTGGGTCATGACAGTACTCCACCTGGAGTTCCTTCACATTTCCCATATATATATAAGGCAAAGCTAATGGACAAATTCTCCTCTAATTTTTGGTTCTATCACTACGGGACAAAACTTATTGGTCCTATCGCTACAGCGGCAAAAGAAGCATTTTGTTCCTTTCAAGGTCAAGAGATGGTTGACTTAGATACTAGGTTAGCACCATTTAACTTGGTACTTAACGTGCACGATGCATTAGATTCACCATGATTTTACAATCTTCGGTGTATATATATATATATATATATATATATATATATATATATATAACCGGTCCCAACTGAAATAGAAATTTTCATCGAAATTTCGGTGTCCAAAGATTTTTTTTGTGTTTTTTTTTTAACCCAAAATTATCGGCCTATAATTTGAAGTTATCGGGAGATCATTTCTAATCATCAAATTATCGGCCAATATTTTGGAGGCCAATAATTTTGGGTTTTTTTTTTTAAATATGGGCACCGAAATTTCAGTCGGCCCACAAGATTTCGTCTGGTATTTTCGGTTGAAATCCCGACATTTCGGTGGGGTTAGAAGCCGATGAGTTTCAGTTGAAATATTGGAATTTCAGCTGAAATTTTGATCCATGCTATAAGGTATGACAGCCTGGCCGATACTGATACATAACGACGATACGTATCAATTTTTCAACAAACCGACATGTATCATTTTTTATACTTCTCAGTCCTCCAACTCAGTATTAGTATCAGTATCGACTAATACCGGCCCGTATCGGCCGATACGTATCGGGTATCGGCCGATACGTAGCGGTTTGCGCCAAGACCTTGTGTTTTTTTCTTTAACAAGGGTCGATACGTGTCTTTATCGACCGATTGGTATCGGTCCTCCATAGACCAATACCCGATACTGATAATGAGTTTGACGGCTTGATCCCAAATGATAAAGACTCCATTTTAGTTGGGGTCATGGATCAAAATTTTGGCCGGAACGAATCGATTTCGGACCCCATCGAAACGAAATCTCAAAATTTTCAGTCAAAAATCGCAGCCTTCAAATTCTTAGTCGATAATTTAAAGTTATTAGCCGATAATTTTGTGTTTTAAAACAAAAAAATATATATATGGACACCAAAATTTTGGCCTAGCCCACAAGATTTTGGCTGACATTTCGTCTCGGATTTTTGGCTAAAATCCCAAAATTTTCACCAAAATTTCAGTGCCCAATGATTTTATTTTATTTTTAAACCAAAAATTATCAGCCTTCAAATTATCAGCAAACTAAGATGTATCGGTTCTAATACTTCTCGATCCTCCAACTCGGTATCGGTATTGGCTGATACGGGCCCGTATCAAACGATACGTATCGCATATTGGATGATATGTATCATGTATCGGCCAATACATAACAGTTTGCACAGAGACCTTGTGTTTTAATTATTTTTTTTTCAAGGGGTGATACGAATTGTGACAGCCCGGATTTTGGCACCCCGAAACCCGCGCCATTAGCATGACCCTCGAGGTCGTGCCCCATAAACCTGCACGAAACATTTGTATAACCAAGCAACAACTAATGAAAGGGAAAACGTGCGAACTAAAATAAGCATGCAATAACGACATACTATTCTAAAATAAAAGCTCAAAAGACAGTTCTACTTCCATGCCAACGCACGAACAGAAGAACTGACCCAAACCATCGGTGATAAGCAGGATCACCCCAGATGGTTCGCCAAAAGAATATATCATTAATTATATTTTTCCCCAAAAATAAGACTTGACATACCAAGCCGCAATGAAAACTCTCAAAATAACTCTCAAAGTACGCATGGGCCTCTAGAAGAAGTCCTCAGGAGGTGGCTCCAACTCTTCCCTAGGCACATAATCCGAATCACCCGAATCTACGTCTCCCAAAGCCTCAGCAGCCGTAAGAACACGACCTACGATGTATAGTCTAAAGGGTGAGCTACATCCTAGCTCAATTGGGAAATAACACAATAAACATATAAGTCAAGCTCTCACATATATTCTATGGCATAAAACAGCATGATATATTAATAAATTTACTGGGAAAAACGGCAGTTTAGATGACTGAAAAATAAATGTACTGAGTGTTATTGTTATTTCATATGTTCTCTTTTGTTCTCAACCTTCCACTGATTTGGCCTAAAGACTTAAATCTGTAACTTAAATATTCCCCAACTTACTATAGAGTCGGGCACCCGATGGAATACCCTCCATCGTCGTCTAACTAGACAGTTTTCATATCACTGTTTTCATATATCAATACTACCCAAGTCCCTTTCTCATAGGCGACAGGGTCTAATTCTCATATCAACATCCCTGGGATGTGCAACTGGTATACGGATTAGCCGTCGTACCGGTCACGAATATCCTGTCGTGTCAGTTGTGGGTATCCCGCCACGTCGGTGGGGTATTCTGTTCAAATCTTAAATAACAAAAGTATCAAGTGCACTATATATAGTTATTCACCGTGTGGTTGTACTAAACATAATAGATTAGGCCTTGTCAGTTCTCATTCATTCTTGCTTTACAATTTCACATACATCCCTAGGATGTCTAAATCAATGCATCATACAGATGCCTTATCACATTCTCATCCCCTAGGGATGCCACATATTCACTTGTTTACTTTGTGTCACTCACACGCACATTTACTTATTCATATTTACTATGCATTTGTATTCATTTCTATATCCTACATACATGCTCTTGAAATTAAAATACATGTTCAAGGTATTCCCTACCTCAAAGCAAAGCCATCCATTAACGCATCGCCATTCCCTAGGGAATCAAACATATCTAACACACGCCAAACCTATATTGCATGTGCCAAAGGTACCCTCAGAAAAGTCCCTAAGAATCTTGGGAACTATAGCTTTCAAGAACAATAATAATTTTAAATAAGGTGAAATTCTATGTAGTTCATTGCGCGAGCGATCACTATTCATCACTCGAGCGGTTATAAGCAAGGTATCATTCCCGCTCGAGCGATTCGAAACGAGGCCTTTTTTACTTCACGCGACCCACACTCAAGCGATCTTCCTCTTCACAAAGTTCCTCGCTCGAGCGAGACCAAACTTTTTCTCTTATATATTTTATCCTTCCTAGCTCAAGCGAGCTATTTTAACTGCTCGAGCGAGGAGCGATGACAGTAATTGCTTGATTGTTTCGAGAACTACCCCCCTACCTCATTTAATACCCTATTTAAACATCAAAACAAATCTATCTAACAATTAATACCAATGAGGGTTTCAAAACCCTTCTTCCAAGCCCCTTTTTCTTGATCATCAACTAGTTCACCACCCTTAGATCTTCTCAAATCTCATCACTACGCCTTCCTTATCTCATGCATTAAGGATCTAAAAGGTGAATCTCACCCTTTTCTCAAGAGGATTCTCTATTTCTAATTCTCTTTTAACCAATCCTTTTCTTTTCTTTCTCCCTATCTCACCCTCTCTCTTCCTCTCTAAACTCAATCAGGAGTGTCAAGTATGGGAGACTCCTCCCCTCTTCTCTATCTTACTTTGACTAGTGCATTAATCTCATACATTCATATTTGTATTTTGCATCTATATAGCTTACCTACTAAACATATACACTTAAGGTGTACATAGTAATTGTGGTTCCCTTGTGAACAACAAATACACAAGTGTTGCGTGTGTCGTGCGTGACATACACTGTTCCCAAAATCGGGGTTATTACATTCACTCCACCTTATAAAATTTTTGTCCACGAAAATTGATAATACACAAAAAAACTAACTTCAACTAGTAACAATGTCTTCGAATAGGCTAACCATTTAGCCTAATCATCTAATTAAGCATTTGGTCAAAATGGCCCGTAATCAAACCTGCATGAAGGCAAAAGATAATTCACACTCTATTTGTACAAAATAATAAGGTACTCATCCCAATCAACCTGAAAATATAAAAACTCATTTAACCGTCATGATCACAATCAGTAGGATACTCATTCTAACTCAACCAACGAGCACCTGCATAAGAACTACACACAACCACACATTCGAATACAACTAGACACATTGCGCCAATTAGACCCAAATGACAAAAATATATACATAGAGCTATCACCATGTTCACTAGCAAAATTGTAACAATCATGTCACCACAGTTTTTAAAAAAAAAAAAAAACCTCGACATTCACCTCAAAACCAAAGCAACAACAAAAAATATTCACATAAAAATATATAAAAAGTATTACATTGCTATTTTCAAAAAGAATTTTAAATGTTAGATGGTGACCTAATCGTCACCCTGCTCATACTCCTCATCATTGTCATCGCCGTCGTCGTCATCATCATCGTCACCAACCTCCCCCACAATTGCGGCACCAGTTGTAGTCACCCTAATAGCAGGACTCAAGCTAGATGCACCAAAGATAGTACCTCGCATAGCACCGATGCGCTTCCGGTACGTCTGTGGAAACGCATGGCCCATGAGGTCAATGAGGAGCGACTCCTGAAACCACTGATGTAGTTGAATCTCCCGCCCTTGTAGGAGGATCTCCCGCATCATGAGGCTGTCGGTGGTAGGGAAGGGCTGTGAAGACGGAGAGGAGGGAGTAGTCGGTCCAGTCGGTGGGGGCTGTGCTGCTTGTCGAGAAACTTGATGATCCCGCTACCTGTTTAGATTGTTTTGGAGGTGTGCGACCGTGGATCCTCTCGAACCCGTCGCGGCGATGCGCTCGCCTTTGATGAAAATGTAGAGTCGCCACCCGGAGCTTTTGGTGACCCGGGAAACCTTCAAATCGATATTTTGAGCACCGAAGTGCTAAATATGACTCTGATTTACCGGTCTTTGCCAAAGGCTCTAGGGTAGGGACTTCGGTTATCGATCGGGAAGGGTTTAGGCACCCGATCAACCCGCACGTAGCGGTCTCTATCTATGGCCAAAATAAAAATAAAAAGGGCGGAGTTTCCCCTTGCCCGAAGGCAATACGGTCCTATCAAGCTTTGAGCCAAACCAAAATTTCGGCGGCGTAACGGCTTGAATCCTTAGACGGAGGAGACACCAAGAAGGTAGAGGAAGAGAGGGTGAGCCGGAGCTCACGGGCCCTTGTTGCACCGTGGAAGATCTTCACTTTGGCGTGCTTCCGATGGCTTAAATTGTGTGAAAATGGGTTCTAATGCTAGGATTCAATAAAGTAGGGGGTGTAGAGTGAAGCTAGAGGATAGGTTTTAGCTAAAAGGAGTGATCTAATGGTGGAAATGGATTGAAATAGGTGAGGTATGCATGCTGGAATTCTGAAAAAATATTGACATTTTCTCTCACTAGGGTTCTCTCTTAAGCACTCTCTAATCCTTCAACAAAACTTCAACCCTTTGGGAAGAGGGGGGCCTCTCTATTTATAGAGAAGGGATGAGTTAAGGGCTTACTTAAGAGCTAATTGGTTTAGCAATTAGGTAATCCCCCATCTAAGGTTTTTTGGGTTTTCAAGGTCCTAGGGTTTTGGAAAACTGGTCTCAACGACGGATGATGGGGTGAGACCATGGGTGACTTAAGGGTTGCCAATAAGCTCAAAGGGGTTGCAACCAATCTCAAGACACCCACCTCAACCAAGGGGATGGTCAAAGGGTCAAACTAGATGGAGGAAATTTGAGCTCACGATGGCGATTCGTAGCTAAGTTGGGCGTATATATTATATATGCCCAGTTTAGGAACAGTAATTTTCACCAAAATCAGGGGAGTTTTGAGAAGATGAAGCCCGTGGTGGGTCCCACATACTGGGCGTATATATTATATACGCCCGGCCAAATTTCCCCCCAAATAGGCAGGCATATATAATATATACGCCTGACTAATCTGGAGCTTAATTGGCTGGGCGTATGTAATATCCACGCCTGAGTAAAATTTTTATGATTTTATGTGAAACTTCAATCGGCCATAACTTTTGAACCGTAGCTCCAAATTGGGTGATCTTTGGCTTGTTGGAAAGCTAGAGAAGTCCTCTTTCCAATGATATATGGCTTATCCTTGGTAATAGTCTGTGTGAAATTCTGTAGCTCTCCTCCCATCAACCACCAGAAGAGTTTAAGTTAGGTCTGGGAAGGGATTCTAGGGTATAGGGGTGACTTCTAAGGATTGGGGGAATGGCTCTAAAGGTCTTAGGGTGATCCCTACTGGCCTAGGTAGGTTCCTAAGGGTTCAGGGGGTGCCATCGGAAGCACAGAGGTACATCTCTCCTGAAGTACAGATTGATCGGGCCTTGGGCTGAATTTGGGTGTCTACAGATGTCCCTCTTTGGTATTCGATCACTAATGATCGGATGCCAAAGACAAGAGACATCCGAAGAGGTCCAAGGCACGTTTGATGGGTCCGTCCGGTTCAACTTAATTCTCAAACATTAATGGTGATGGTGAGCGTACGTAAGCCCTCTCATTTCGGGATATCGTCCGTACCTTAAAGCTAACAGTCCCCAAGCGCATTGCGACATTACTGGGCATAACTGCGATGATCACAAAAAGTGTAAGCCCGCTAACCAAGATATCGTCCACTTCCTGAGGGAAATTATAGATTTGTGATGTTTGAGTATTAATCTGAACCAGACAGCTCCATGAAACGGGATGATCGATCTATGCTTCGGAATTGATGCGAAGCATACAAAGCGAAGGCCTTCAAACTATGTCCAATCCTATGGAATATCGACAGCTCCATTGGATTGGGCACGGGTGCCCTTACCTAGGTAAGGCTCAAAGTTTCTGGGTGAACCCATCAACCTCGAGGTTGCTTTAGCATAATTGACCCGAGTTGAGCGAATATTGATGTCGCAACACCTCTTGGGAATGCATGCCCATTTTTCGAGTAATTTTTTTTGTGTCATTTTCTGAATTTTCTTTTGTTTCGAGGCCTCTAAGCAGAGCTTGATGACCTCTGACAACTTTATTTTTCACAACTCCTTAAGTGGATCAAATGTCAATTGATACGCTTTAAGAATGCGTGCGCTCTGCCAGGGATAGGTGCACCTGGGGGATGTGCTCGTTCCAGTGGTGAGGTGCCCCTGATTCACATGAACCGAATTGCCTTAACTCGAGACAAAGCTAAAAAGATCGGGCTAGAACCAAACATCCCTCAAAAGAGATGGCTAATTTCTAGCCTCCGTCCCTAATGAAATCACATCCTACTAACTATGCACAGACAGACACCCATCAGGGGCGATAAGCAGCAAATAGGCGCGAACAGAAGCCTCGACCCTAAGGTACAATTTATGAGGACAATAGCCATCCTGCGAATACCCAGACGCAAGTGCGTACATTCAACAGGGACATCATGCCTATACAGGTTTTAAGCCTATGTAAAAGGAAATAAAAAGGGAAAAGAGCCCTTTGGTCTGTATGTTCGCACATAGTTTGGTTGGTTGTAATTTCATTTTTGATGGGTCAACTTCGACTGATAATAAACTTTTTGAATGGTCTGAAGTTGGGGGCACTCCTGGTCAACAGAGATCCGAAGGTGGATGACCAGAGTGAATGTCGGAAGGTGGGGTCAACCCACTCAGGGTTTTCACTAAGCAGCAACAAGTTGTTATTTCTTCTCCTTTTCTTTCTTCTTCTTTTTTTTTTTTTCTTCTCTTTTCTCTTTCTTTTTTCTTTCATGTCAGATGGAGACCCTGGGCATGCTCAAACTGCCATTATTTTTGCATGTATCCTTAGGCAAATCAACTTGTCATGTTGATATACCTTAGGGACGTGTGCATTCCGGTGATGGGTTCTTGGTTTGCCTGCCGGATCAGGCCTTGACTCTTCTTTGGGGGACTCAGAGGAAGTGATGAGAGATGGGCAAAATTACACACTCACGGGTCGGTACTGTTGAGAGCGTTCGAGCTTGGGTGAACCCGATCATTCCAAATTGATTTAACACGGCTCTCGGAGTGGGGCAAACAAGCGCTGCGACGCTCTTTTGAGAACCAGCGTTGTATATTTTTATTTTATTTTTATTTTTTTCCTTTCATTATTTTTTTTTTGCTCTCTTTTTTTGATTTTGTGGGCGCATTAGGTGGGAGCCTACGGATCTAGTTTCATTTATTGTAGCATGGTCCCTTTGGGCCAATCGAAGAAAAATCGAAGGGTCATTTGGGGACGCGTGCACCATGGCCGACGACACGTGGGCCTCGAAGGGGGGTCCGGATCGAGGTCCATATCATACAAGGGGGGCCGTTGGGCCTTAAAATCGAAAAAAAGGTCGATTTAAAAACTACCATTTTTGGTGGCGTATATAATATATCGCTGACCAAAATCTGAAAAAAATGGTCACGTATATATATTATATCATCCATCTAAAATCTGGCGATTCTGGCTATCTCTTCTCCTCCTTTCCTCTTGAGTCCGGGACAACCCCTTAGGGTTTTATCATTTGATTTGGCTTGTGTTCTATTACGGTGATGTGGTGTGGATCGAAAGGCGCTTATTCTCCGCCGCTATTCGTTTTTTCTCCCCCATTGAAGGTAACCATTACCTTCCCTTACTTTCCCTTTGTATTTTGATAATATTATTGTTTGATGTTTTTCTTTTTCTCTCTTTTTTCTTTTTTTTTTTCTTTTATGGTGAAATATTTTTTTTTCATTTTCATTTAAACATATGTGGTGCCTATGTTCCTTTTCTCTTGGTTTTGTTTTTGTTGTTTTCCTTAGGCCTATTTTTTTCATCTATCATTTATTCATCTCATCCTATTTTCTCTTTCTTTTTTGTTTTCGATAGATTAGTGCATCTTATTTGATGGATTGGTGCCTCTCTTTTTTTTAGCGCATACATATTTTAGTATTATAATTTATTATGTGTTTTTTTTTTTTTTTTTTTTTTTTTGTGGATTAGTGTGCACATACACATCTTTTTTTGCTTGTTGATGGGTTAGTACATGTATACACACACATTTCTTTTGTTTCAGATTAATACGCACACACACATTTTTTGTTAATGGGTTAGTACACACACCTTTTATTTTTCTTTTTCTTATTGGCATGGTGCACGCATTTTTTTTTTTTAGGTTAGTACACATACACATATTTTTTTGGATTAGTACACTCGCACATGGTTTTTTTTTTTTTTTTTTTACACACACACATCTCTTTTTTGGATTGGTACCTACACACATGGTTTGTTTTTTTTGTTTTTAGTACACACACGCACCTCTTTTTTTGGATTGGTATATACACATGGGTTTTTTTTTTTTGTTTTTAGTACACACATACACACCTCTTTTTTGGATTGGTATATACACATGGTTTTTTTTTTTCTTTTGGTACACACACACACCTCTCTTTTTTTTTTGGATTGGTATATACACATGATTTTTTTTTGTTATTTCTTTTGGGATTAGTGTATATATACATTTTTTCTTTCTTCCCTTTTTTGTTGGCAACCTTCTCATATGCCGATGCGTCTCATATTTTCAAGATGTCTGGTGACGAAGGGCATGATCGGCAAGAAGGGCCGGAGATGGCCTATGGCCCTCGTGGGGAAACATTGTGTCTCAGCCTCCTCCACTTTGGTATGAGATGCAAGGTGAGGCCGCCCACCGCCTCCTCTCGCCAAAGACACCCATATGTCCAACTTCGGGATCGTTGGTCAGGTAAACAGATGGGCCCCCTCCTCCTTTCCGCTTCTGTTTTCCTTTGATGCCCTCATTATATTTCCCTACCCCTATCTGATTGATGCCTTCTGCTTGCAGCCCCTGCCACACATTATGTTCTGAGGCGGTTGGTTTGACCTCCAGCGTCTTGTGCTTTACCTTCCCCCGGTGGTGAAGGACCTACTCACTGCTGCCGGTTTTGGGGACTTCATTTCGTGCCCACTGTAAGGGCTGATAGGGCCTATTTAAAGGCACTGATAGAGCATTTTCGCCCGGAGACGATGGCATTCCACATGGTCGTGGCAGAGATAGCCTTCACACCGACGGACTGGTTTATGATCACTGGGGTCCGTATCGGAGGGGTGCCCGTGGTACCTACCCGCACACCGGGTAGGGAGGAGGTGATTCAACTGCTAGGGGCCTACCCGTCCTCAGGGAATGTTCGGGGCTCGGTGGTCAAGCTATCCTGGTTGGTTGATCAGTTTGGGCCTAATGAGTTGGTGGACCAGGGGCAGCCTGACATGAACATTTACATCAAGCCTGCGCGCGCACTTATGCTGGCCCGCATCTCCTTACTGTTCCTCCTGGGCAAGACTCTCCTCTCCAACACCAGTGGAGGGCGAGTCTCATTGTCCCTGCTCAGCCTGATGGTGAACTGGGAGACCGTGCATCGATTCAAATGGGGTGGCGGTGGCTATGCCGTACTCATGTCCAGCCTAAAGCGGGCCGTTCTTGGGGAGTCTAGCTCCATTATGGGTTTCTGGCCTGCCATTGAGGTATTTTATCTTTTGGTTTTAGTTTATTCAATTTTCTTTTATAGCATACCTGTCTTCAGCTGCCTGCTTTCTCAGGTCTGGGGGTACCTTCACTTTCAATCGGGTCGCCCTCTGCTTCAGTCTGACATTGCTACGTTCCCCCTCATGAGTAACTGGCACGTGGGTCACCGTCGGGACGTAGGTATGAAGCATTTGGAGTTAGGACTGCGCTCTCAGTTAGACCTATTGATCCCAGAGCAGGTAAAGCAATTCCCTGTTTGTAAATTTGACAGCTCAGCTCCTGTGTGCTAGGTGTTCTGACCAAATGTGTGCATCCCCTTCCGATTTTCTCTTCTTTTGCAGGTCATCCTTGACCGATCTCCCTTCTGGAATTTGGCCTCAGTGGGTCCCTCTCGTCTTTTGCTGGACCGTCGTATCATCTTTCTCTACGGGTCCTAGACTAGGGCCTACTATTTAGGGGAGAGAGCGGTTCATCAATATCACCCTCTCTTTGTCATGCCCCAAGCTCCTCCCGCCGATGTGTTGGCCCCAAAGGGCTCCATTGATGAGCTCACTGCTCACTTTCTTCATCATGGGGTTCCTATTGATGACCTTCTCCTACCCGAGGTATGCAAAGGCGGTCCACGCGGTCCTAGGCTTGAAAAAGGGTGGATACGAGAAATGTTTAGTCAAAGGGCCCACCAGGTGTTCGGTGAAATTCCTGAGAGAACTTTTCGGTGACTCAAGCCTTCGAAAGTTGCCTATTCGAGATCCCTTCAATGTGAAGGCCTTTGTCCTTTATTTGCTGTCGGAAGTTCTCTTCTTCACTAGGGGTGAGAGCTTTTCCCTTGGACTATGTGATGTTTTGACCGAATTGGAGGGAGGTCACTCATTGGTACACCTGGTCCTGGCGGAGATGTATCGAGGCTTGGATGTTGCGGCCTCGGGCTGGGTTGGGATTCTCAGCGGGTCCTCGCTCCTTGTTCAGATCTGGTTAGGAGAGTATTTGGCTATCATGGGGCCTGTGCCGAGATTCTGCTTGATTAGAGGGGATGTGGCTCGGGGTTTTCTGATCCGGAGTTCGAGAGGCGCCTTGCGAACGTCGAGGAACTCGAGCCTGGCTGCTACGATGCTGAGAGGTGACCTGGCAACTTCCCTGGATGGACGGCACCTTTTCGATTGTCCGCTCTCGGGATTGTGAGGGCATCACACTTTTGGGGTTGACCGGTAGCACATACTACTTCCCATCTCGGGTGCTCCGTCAATTCGGGTATACTCAACATGTGCCATGTACCGCGAGGCCACCCCTGTGCTCTCTGATATTCTCTCGAGGTTCTCTTAGTGATCTTGATCGCATAGCGCCCTCTAAACCCATGTCGGTGCATATGTAGCTTGGTTCAGGCGTCGTCTCTCCCAAGTTACGAGGGTTGGGTAGTATCCGAGGAACCTACTCTAGCCCAAACTTGGTAGATGTGGTGGACAGGGGCCACAGCCATGTAAGGAAGCAATGCTTCAGACCCGGATCGAGTCCCTTTCCGTAGAGAGGCTGGCTTTGATCAAGGCTTTGGAGAAAGAAAGGGTCAGAGCTGATATTGCGGAGGTGAGAGCCATGCCGAAACAAGGTTCTTGGTTGGCTGTCTTTTATCGAGTCCTTGACACTTGAAGCTTCACGGAGACTATAGAAGAGTCTTCATGGTAGGTGGATGTCTAATCAAAATGCCCGCGAGGACTCCCTATTTGCAGAGATTAGCGCTTTGAAGCGTGCTCCCCGCCCTTGACATGTTCCTGCACATATCATAGATCATATACACGAGGGGGGAAAGCCCCCTAACAGAGATCTCTTTTTGGGTTATCTTTTTCTGTTCTTTTGTTTTTTTTTCATATGTACACAGCTATATACATTTTGGGTTTTGTTTTTTGTTGTAAAGGAAGCAGCAAAATATAAAGCGTGTCATGTTGTTATCTTTTTGGGACGTGACACTCAGCAGGCAACACTTGTAAAGAAAGGGAATGAAATCTATACATGCGCTCTTGTTTTTCTTTTTGTAATTCTGCAATGTAAGACTTTTTATGGGGATTTTCTCTTTCACCTAGTGGGGTTTTTTTTTTTTTTTTTATGTAAAAGGGAAATCTATTTTCTTCTTTTTTTTGTTTTTGGAATTTTCTCCTTCACAGTGTGAGGCTTTTTATGGGAAAGGGAAATCTATTATCTTTTTTGGAATTTTCTCCTCCACAGTGTGAGGCTTTTTATGGGAAGGGAAATCTATTTTCTTTTTTGGAATTTTCTCCTCCACAGTGTGAGGCTTTTTATGGGAAAGGAAAATCTATTATCTTTTTTGGAATTTTCTCCTCCACTTCTCTTTGTGATGTCTATTCTGGCCAAACCAAGGTCCTATTTTGAGCATGGTCAAACCACATTGGTGAGCACAGGTTTTTCCTTTAAACATGGGAAGGTCACGCCACAGGATTGGTTCAGTCCTCTGTCTTTCCCTTTGGTCATGCATCAGACGCTGCGGTAGAGACGACATACTTGATTGGGATCCGATCCAATTTCCAACATGAGTGGCCCATCAAAGGGGAGAAGAGGCTCAAGGGATCCAAACAAAAGCAAAAGGCGAGCTAGGGACATCTTCTCCTAATCTCTTTCTTTGATATTTTTTGCTCATAGCGCCTAAGACGGGTTTTCGCCATGCCCATCCCGATTTTACCAGTAGCGCCTTTCGAAGTTTTCACCACGTCCATGGGTTCGCTCGTACTTGTGTGCCCTTCGGTTTTCACGTCCGCGTGAGTTCATTTGCTTTTGCCCACGGCGCCCTTTCGGGTTTTCACCACGTCCGTCTTGCTTTGAACTCAAATTAATTTTTTTCTTTTTCTTTTTTTCAAGAACCAGAAAGCCACGACATGGGCGTTGATTCCGTCATAGCCGGCTGAATGAAGTTCTGTGTGGTTTGTTAACTCGGCTTGTTCTGATGCAGTAGATGTTATAACCGCTTGTGGACCTTAAAGAGGGCTTTCTTCCGGGTTGTAATGTGGTTGGGGTTCAAACAGGTTGGGTTTTTCTAGGGATTTGGATCTAAGTTTGGGGTGATTTCTAGATTCGGGGACTCCTTTTTCTTCCCAAAGGCTTTTTATGCCCCAGTCATCATTCATTTTTTTGGGGTGTTTTTTTTTTTTTTTTTTTTTTTTTTTGGGTACCCCTCTTTTTCTTTGTTATTTTTTTTTTGGGGGGCGCCTTCTTCTTCTTCTTTTGGTTTGGATTTTTCCTCCCTTTTCTTCTTTCTTCTTTTTTTTAGAATTTTGGGTGGGGTATATGAAAGAAATGATTGTTGGCCCGAGGTGTGTAGCAAAAAGGGGTGAAGGTTTTTAGGGAATATTCTTTTGGGCCACTTGACTTTGAAATGATGGCCTCTTTTATGGAGCCCTTAAGTGGTCACGCATCTACTTTTATCAAAACTCACGTTGTCCCAAGACCTATGAGTAGAACTTACGGAGGTATCCAGCGTTGATGGGCTCAGGAAAGTGGTCTCCGTCCATGGTGGCGAGGCGAACGGCGTATCCTGGCAGAACCTCTCGGACGAAGTAGGGTCCTTCCCAATTTGGCCTAAACTTTCCTCTCGGATCGGCGTGGAGAGACGGAAAAATTTTCTTCAGTACAGTGTCTCCTACCTTCAGATCTCGGCCGCGGACGCGCTTATTGTAAGCACGTGCAATTCTCCTCTGATAGACCTGAGTGTGGCATAAGGCTAGGAGTCTTTTCTCGTCAATCAAGTCTAATTTGTTCAAGCAGGGCTCTTTCCCTCTCGACTTCGGGTAGATGGGATTCTAAAGGATCTGGAGTGTGGTACCTCGACCTCAGCAGGTATACGACCTCGGTCCCATACACAAGGAGAATGGTGTTGCCCCCCATGATGCGGATACGGATGGGCGATTCTATAGGCCCAAAGTGCGAAGGGTAACTGCTCACTCTAATCTCTGTAAGTAACTACCGTCTTCTCCAGGATACGGATCAGAGTTTTATTGGCTGCCTCCACAGCTCCATTCGTCTAAGGCCTGTACGGGGATGAAGGATGATGCTTGATCTTGAACCGCTCACACAAGGCCTGGATGTGCCTATTAGCGAAATTAGTGCCATTATCAGTGATGATATCTTTGGGTACGCTGAATCTACAAATGATGTTGTTCTTGATGAACTTCTCAACATGGCTAGCCTTAATGCTCGTATAGGAGGCCGCCTCTACCCATTTTTTAAACTATTCCACAGCGAGGAGGATGAATTGATGTCCATTGGAAGCCTTAGGATTGATCTTGCCGATGACGTCGAGACCCCAGGTGGCGAACGGCCAAGGGGTGGCCATGCTGTGTAAGTCAATGGCCGGAGCGTGTATTAGACTGGAGTGCTCTTGGAATTTGTAGCACTTATGTACATGCTTGCAGCAATTAGTCTCCAAAGTAGTCCAAAAGTATCCTTGCCTTAGAATTTTCTTAGCAAGCATGTGACCGCTGACGTGGGCTCCGCAGACTCCTTCATGAATCTCCTTCATGATCTCAATCGCTTCTTTCTGGGTTAAGCATCAGAGCAGAACATTGTCGTGAGACCGTCTATATAGGAGATTGCCGCAGATGACGTAGTTTGTTGCCAATCGCTGGATGGTGCGTTTGTCTACCTTTGATGTTCCTTTCGGGACAGTTCGGGTCTCGAGAAAATTCTTGATGTCTGAGAACCAGGGTGGTTCATCCTCTATCTCCGTAGGTCCTTCGGTCAGGTGACAGAAAGCCGATTCGTTCCTCTGCTCTATCATGATCGGCTTCATAACCACTCCATATGGAATCTCGACCATAGAGGCCAGGGTAGCCAGGGCGTCAGCAAACTGATTTCTTGCTCGTGGCACATAGAGAAGGTGACTTCCTCAAAGCAAGTTATTAGATCTTCCAGATGTTCATGGTATGGGATCAGTTTCTCATCCTTGGTCTTCCAATTCCCGTTGGTTTGGCATATAATTAACTGTGAATCTCCAAAGACCCAAAGGTGAGTTATATTTAGATCAAGAGACGCCTGTAAACCAGCTGTACAGGCCTCATACTCGGCCATATTGTTGGTGCAGGGGAAGTTCAATTTGATTGAGATGGGTATATGGGATCCTTTTGGCGAGATAAGAATGGGGCCAACTCCTTGGCCCTCAACATGCGATGCCCCATCGAAGTGCATTACCCAGGGCTCCTCCGTTTCCTCTGTATCTTCGTTGGTCATGAACAAAATATCTTCATCGGGGAATTCGGTCCTTAGAGGCTCATAGTTCGGTAGAGGGTTCTCAGCAAGATGATCGGCGAGTGCTTGCCCCTTAATCGACTTCTGGGTGACATAAGTAATGTCAAACTCAGATAGGAGTAGTTGCCAACGTGCGGTTCAGCCAGTGAGAGCAGGTTTCTCGAATAGGTACTTCAACGGATCCATTCGTGCTAGAAGTAGAACGGCCTGGGATAACAGGTAGTGTCGAAGTCTCTGAGTAGCCCAAACGAGCGCCAGGCATGCTTTCTCCAGATGAGAATAGTGCGTCTCGTAATCAGTGAATTTATTGCTTAGGTAATAGATGGCCTGCTCTCTTCTTCCCGTCTCATCATGCTGTCCTAACACACAGCCCATGAAAAACTCAGTCATGGACAAGTACATTATGAGGGGTCTATCAGGTATGGGCGGTACCAATACCGGAGGTTTCAGGAGATAACCTTTAATCTTGTCGAATGCAGCCTGGTAGTCATCATTCCACTCAACTGGTGAGTCCTTTCTCAGCAGCTTGAAGATTGGTGCGCATATCGGAGTTAATTGTGCGATGAATCGGCTGATGTACTAGATCCTGCCTAAAAAGCCTCTGACTTCCTTCTCTGTAGATGGTGGTGGCATTTCAGTGATGGCCTTGATCTTGGTCGGATCGACCTCGATCCCTCTCCTACTGACAATAAAGCCCAACAACTTTCTGGACATAGCGCCAAACGCGCATTTCTGGGGATTCAACCGCAATCTGTATTTTCTCAACCTCTCGAATAGCTTCTGAAGTTTTATCAAGTGGTCCTCCCTTTCTGGTGATTTGGCAATCATGTCGTCGACGTATACTTCGATCTCTCGGTGCATCATGTCATGGAACAGGGCCGTCATTGCTCTTTGATAGGTTGCCCCAGCATTCTTCAGCTCGAATGGCATCACTTTGTAGCAGAAGGTTCCCCAGGGGGTAATGAATGTTGTCTTCTCGCGATCAACATCGGTAGGCTCTTGCATTTCTTCCCTCAACATATTTACAGAGGGGTCCTCCGGGACCTTGTCCTCTATAGTTAGGAGGGGCCCAGAGTGGTTGGTTCTGGAGTGAGGGGTGGATCGGGGAACTTCTTCCCCAAACAAGGAAAGGGCGGCTAAGTCCATTTCGAAGTCTGGGGGGATGATGTAGGGATTGGTGGGGTGGATTGAAGTAGGCTTACGTGGGGTTACCCTCGTCTCCCCATTCAGATCAATTTTTACTACCCCGGCGCTCACAAAGGTTTCACGGATGTGGGGGCAAGCGTGAGGTTCCTCTTCCAAGATGATTCCTTTGGCCTTGGCGGCTGCTGCGGCTCTCATCTTTTCCTTGGCTTCTCTGACTTCCTCTTATCTGGGCCTGTAGTCTAAGCCAAATTTAGTTTGTTGCCCCTTGGCCTTGACGGGGTCTCTTCTTCCTTGAAGGCGTGGGCCCAGTCCTTTCCCTTTTTGATGGCCCCATCTGTGGAGCATGAATACAGCTGCGTCCATTCCTCCTCTAGTTTTATCCGGGGTCTTTTCAGTTGGTTCGAGGGTAATATTTGAGAAGTCATACTCAAATCGATGGAGATCGGCGTCCTCAGCTGTGCGAGATGTTCGACTTTTGATTCTCAATGTGCGAGCGCTCTTCCCATGTCCTCTCTGCTCTCACCTATGATGGTGACAATTTTCCTTCGAGATGAATCGAGCTTTTGATGCGGGGTAGATGGTATTGTTCGAGCTTATGTATCCACGGCCGCCCAATGTGAAGATTGAAGGTAGACTTGATGTCCATTACTTGGAAGGAGGTGGTGAAGGTTTGCGGTCCGAGGATCAGGTCAAGGTCTACTTCTCCTATGATTTCCCTTCTAGTGTTATCGAATCCCCATGCGCTTGATATGGATGGCCGGAAGGTGTCGGGGTTCGCCCCAATTTTGATTGTCGTCCTTAGAGAGCATATGTTCAGCGCCGACCCGTTGTCGATCAGGACCAACGGTACCACCAAATTCCCTACTTCCACTGTTATATTCAGGGGTTTAGAATGGTCATTCCCCTCGATCGGTAGGTCTGCATCGCTGAAAGAGATGGCGTTTGGGGCCAACACTTGCCCTATTATTTCCCCTACTTCATCCGGAGTTACATGGGTGGAGACATGCGTGTCCTTGAGCGCTCCCATTAGGGCTTGAAAGTGGAGTGGAGACGTGATTAACAAATCCCACATAGTAATATGTGCGGGTGTTCTCTTGAGCTGTGTCTCCAGTATATGCTCCCTGGCAATTTTTTCAAAGGGATTTCCTGTGGCCTGTTCTTTCTTCTTTTCCTCTCCTCTGACTACCCCTGATGCTTCTGGTTGGGCAGAAATCCAGCCCGATCGGGTAACGAATTCAACAGCCTATTCTTGGTTGCACCCAGCATTCATGTTCGTCTGTTCATAGCTCAATGGTACCTGATGCGGGTCATAAGCAGGTTTTGGGATGAGAAATGGAGTGCGTGAGGATTCCAGGGAGGATTGGGCCGAATATACTAGTTTCTCGGGTCCGACTAGGTTAACTCCAATGGGGGGTGGAATGGTAGTGGGGGGACTTGACAGAATTGGAGTTATGGGCATGGAGGGAGCTTGTACTGGTGTTACCTGGGCATGGTAGGACCAGTGGTGATTGGGTGATGAGGGGATTGGGTGAGGGATTGCTTGTCCGAGTGGCGGTGGAGTTGGGTTAGGGCCAAAATAGCGAAGGGATGGCGGGAGTGTGACTGGACTGGAGGGATGGGGAGACGTTTGAGGTGTGGTGGGCGCGGGGTGATAGGGATATGAAGGGTTTATATATGGGGAGGTCTGATGGGATGCTGATGGGTTTGTGGATGAAGTGGGGTAAATTGAGGACAATGGAGTTGTGCATTGAGCGGGATGGTTTGGATATGGCCGGGTAGTGGGTGGAATGGGGGGGTATAAAGGGTTTGTGGCACGGTGGGATGATGAGGGGTTAGTAGATGAAATGGGATAGATTGGGGATGATGGAGTTGTGCATGGAGTGGGGTAATTCGGGGGCGATGGAGGGGTGTATGGGGTAAATTGGGTGGCGAGACTTGAAGGCGTGTATGGAATGGGGTAACTTGAGGATGGCGGAGTAATGTATTGGGTGGAGGGACTTGAGGGTGTGTATGGGGTAGGATAATATGGGGATGGCGGAATTGCGTAAGGAACAGGATGATTTATGTGTGACGGAGGGGTGTATGGGGTAAATTGGGCGTGGGGGTGGATATACGTATGATTGCGGCGGGGCTGTGCCCGTTTGGATTTGATAGGCAAGAGTAGGGGTGGAAAAATATTGCCCTAAATCTAAGGGCTCCTCTTGGCAAGCTGGTGTGGGAAAATAATCGGCAAGATACAGTGGCTCGATCACCCCAACAAATAGTTCATCTTCGTTCGGCCTGGGGAGTGAAAATTCCTCCTGATTGCTAATATAATCTGAAGGGTCAAACTCTTCTTCTTCTTCCTCTATCCAATGTATGTTAGGCCTGGGGCCTCCTTGGTGCGGTGGTAGAGGGGCTTGATGGATATTCTGGTTCTACCCTTGGGGAAGTCGCGGGGGTATGATCTTTCCCGCCTCTATCAGATCTTGGACCGCGTGCTTCAATGGGAAGCACCGGTCCGTAGGGTGACCCGGTCCCTGGTGGAAATTGCAATGCAGATTCGAATCATAATTTCTTGGTATTGGGTGGGGTGGCGGGCAAGGTTGGAGTAAATTGACCAGGCCTTTTTGTAGTAACACTGGCAGTAAGACACTCAAGGATTGCCCCAATGGGGTGAATACTCGTTCAAAATGTGCTTTCATCTGTTCTGAGGTAAACGGGGCTCTTGGTCCGTTGCTTGGCCTTGATACTGGCTCGAAACGGGTCGGGGGTGGTTGTGTAACCTGGAGTTGTATCGGGGGGGCGTTGGTATTGGCCTGGGGGTAAACAATATTCTGTACCTCTGTCCCTGGTCTTCTTTCAACTCTTGGTTCTGCGGCTTTTCAAACCCCGGTGGCCCCGTTGGCCACATTCCTTCCTAACCTGCCCTCTCTAATGGCGTCTTCGCAACGATTGGCATTTCGGACTAGATCAGCAAAACTTGATTGCTACTAATATACTAAAAAATCTGCGATGACTGGGAGGGCTCCCTTGGTTATCAATTCAATCTGCTCATCATCGGGAATCTAATGAGTTACCTAAGCAGCTAAGGCCCTCCACCTCCCTAAGTAAGCACTGAATGTTTCATCATGTCTTTGCTTTAATCGGGCCAAGTCTGACTTCCTTGGTTCTATGTCCATGTTATAGACATATTGTTCTTGAAATAAGCGTGTCAGATCTTTCCAATTTTTTATCATGGATGGTTCCAGGGATGTGAACCATCTCAGTGTTGGGCCCGTCAAACTCTTCTGGAACACTTTGATGAGGAGTCGTTCATCTCCGCCATACTGGCACATATCCCTGCAGTAAAATTTCAAGTGGGCGATGGGGTTGCCAATGCCATTATACTTATCAAATGATGGCATCTTGAATTTTCGTAAGGGGACGCCGGAGAACGCATAAGTCTGAAAAGTCCGTTGAGTGTAGTTCCATTCCTCCCATCTTCATCAGTTGCATTTGTATTCTGTCTATCTATTCTTTCAGCTGCTCTGGTTCCTTTGAGGATGTGGCGGGGACCGCTTCCCCCTGATTTGGTTTGACCCTAGGTGTGATGATGGTGGGCCCGGGAGGGTTAAACCGCGCTCCTCCACTTATTGAATCTCATCCTCTTCGTACTGTTGGTCATGGTATTGGTGAGGGGCGACCTCTGCTATTTGGACTTGGGGGGTGATGGGTTGGATGACTTGGTGGGGCCATATGGTTTGTAGGGGATGAGAAGGGATAAATGGGTGAGCGTTTTGTGGGTAAGTGATGTGCTGAGTTGGGTGCACGTTCCGGGGGTGATGGAGGTGTGATTGAGGTGGTGGGATGTTGTGGTTTTGAGGAATGGGATGGATTGGATTTCCCATTGGAGGTGGGATGGAGGCGTAAGGGGTATAGGTGAATGAAGGGTATTGGTGGGGGGTATGGGGTTAGTGAATGGGCCTTGATGCGGGTGGGCGGATGGGCCTTGGGTTTAAGGGATTTGGGTTTGATGGTTTTGGAAGGCTAGAATCGACGGGCCCTGGGCCTGGGTGTGGGGATTAATATGACTTTGGGCCAATGGGCCTTGTTGAGTTTGGGCTACTGGGGCATGAGGGGGCTGGGTTTGGGTCCATGGGCCCTGGGTTTGAGTTTGGTAGGTTTGGGTCCATGGGCCCTGGGGGCTTGGACTTGGGTCTGGGTCTGGTGGGCTTGGGCTTGGGCCCATAGGTTTTGGGCATGGGCCTGGGTCTGATGGGCTTGGGCTTGGGCCCATGGGTTTTGAGGGTCTTGGGTCTGGGCCTGGGTTTGGTGGGTTTGGGCTTGAGCCCATGGGTTTGGAGGTGTTTGGGCTGGGGCCTGGGCTTGATAAGCTTGGGCTTGGGCCCATGGGTTTTGAGGGTTTTGGGCCTGGGCCCATGTCTCTAGAGGTGTTTGGGCTAGGGCCCATGGATTTGTGTGGGTTTGGGTCTGGAATTGAGGTGGGGGATTTTGGGAGGTATGGACGATGGGTGGTTGGGCATGGTTAGGAGGGAATGGGGTATGGAGGTTTTGAAAATTTGGATGAGGGGTTTGAGAGGTAGGGTTGCGAGCAGACAGCATCTGTCGTTCTCATGTCCTCCATCGAGGGCATGGGTTCAGGTGTGAGGTTGGGGGGTGATGGCTCACTTAAGGATGGAGGTGGTTGGGGGGAATTTGGCCTGACCCGGGTAAATGGGGGGGTATGTTGGGATGTGGGTGGGCCACGTGGTGGGAATGGTATGTGAGATGGGGTGGATGGGATGTAGGATGTTGGGGGCATGGGTGATGAGAGGGATGGAACGTGGGAAGTAGGCAGGGGATGGGACTCCCTGGGGGGTTTTTGGAAGTATGGGGATGCGGTAATGGTGTTTGGATGGGAGATGGGGATGTAAGGATCGGTTGGGAAATGAGGGGTTTCAGTAGGGGATGAAAAAGGGGTATGTTGGGAGAATGTAAGGGAAGGGGATGAGGTGGAGGTGAACACGGGCGCCCCAAATGGGCCCGTGATATCGAACCTGGTTTGGGTGAAGATGTCGGAGATCAGGTCTTCTCCTATACGGGAATGGGAAGGGGATGACGGTGGGGATGTATCGGCTCTTGACATGATCCGCTGACGAGTGTTGTATTGATGTCGCGGATAAGGGCCGAATACCTTCCTGGTTCTTCTCCTACGGGCCGGGTTTGAGGTTGCCATAGTGACGGTCGCACCAAGGTATATTTTTTATTGTTTTTCTTTGTGTTTTTTTTTTTTTGGGGTTTTGGAAAATGATGCTGATTTGATTTTTTTGTTTTTGAAAAGTGAATTTTTTTGTTGTTATTTTTTATTTTTGATTTTGATTGATTTTTTTTTTTTTAAGGTGGATTTTTTTGAAGATGAGGATTTTCTTTCTCTCTTTTTTTTTTAAATTGCAATTAACTCCCCTCTACTTAGATGAATGATGACCTGGTGCCCAGGGTCAACTCCCTTTTAGGGCGATATATGTACCTTTAGTAGGTCCCACGGAGGGATCCGACACACTTCGGAAGAAGCGAAAGGGAACCCTTCCGTTCTATTGAAGGCGAGGGAATCCACGCAAATGACCCGATCCCCCAGAGCAAATCAATGAGAAGTCGCCTTCTTTTGACTGGGTGGGGGCATATTGGGTGTTAGAGAATGTGGGAGGCTACCGTGGACACTAATATCGCTATTCGGGGAATTGGGGTGGTGGGTTGGGCCTTAGGTCGGGTTGCTGGAGCCCAGTATATACTGGGCGTATATATTATGCACGCCCGACCAAAAAAGTACAGATTTGGTCAAGATATATATTATATACCGCTTAAATCGAGGATTTTAATTTGGGCGATATATTATATACTACTGGGCAAAAGGTTCTGCTGCTTATATTTTGACAAAGGAATGCAAAGAAGCCTTTGAATTGGTTTCTTGGGAGAAATGCTCCCGGGGACTGCTGTGTATGTTATCGGGTCCCTCATTTCCGTTTCCTAGGGATACACGGCTGAATTATGGGTTTTCTACGCTCTCACCAATGCGGGTTTTATGGCTTGATCGGAATTGGCAACCCAACCGATATACCTTCGGCGCAAGCGCTTTCTTAGGTACTGGAAGGGGTGGTTCTTTTCAAGATCATCACCACTAGGGCTGCCTCTTTACTGGGAACCGGGTAAATTGTATCTGTGCCTAAACCCCCCGAAAACTACCCAAAAACATAAAAATAAATTCAATTATGTCCCCATACTGTTGGTTCACTTTTAATTATAAATTTTTATAGGGGAGTGAAATTAAGTCCAAAATCGGGTCGGGGATGACAAGCCCGTGCCGCCTCAACGGGCCGGCGTTCAAAGGTGAAATATGATGACCGAAATAAAGTGCGCAAGTAGGCCCGCCAAACGGCTAAGGCGGCTTAAATGACAAGAATCGTAAAAGTTGAAATTTAAGGCGCAAGTAGGCCCGCCAAATGGCTAAGGCACTTAAAGGACTGAATCGTAGGGGTGAGTACGTTAGTAAAAACAACAAAAAATAGCGAAAAACAGCAGCAAATTAAAACAAAAAACAGTCATGGTTAGTAAAATAATAAAATTAAAAGAAAGGCCAACAAGAGGGGAAGTGCTAGGGTGATATCCCCAGCAGAGTCGCCATCTGTGCGACCGTGGATCCTCTCGAACCCGTCACGGCGATGCGCTCGCCTTTGATGAAAATGTAGAGTCGCCACCCGGAGCTTTTGGTGACCCGGGAAACCTTCAAATCGATATTTTGAGTACCGAAGTGCTAAATATGACTCTGATTTACCGGTCTTTGCCAAAGGGTAGGGGCTTCGGTTATCGATCGGGAAGGGTTTAGGCACCCGATCAACCCGCACGTAGCGGTCTCTATCTATAGCCAAAATAAAAATAAAAAGGGTGGAGTTTCCCCTTGCCCGAAGGCAATACGGTCCTATCAAGCTTTGAGCCAAACCAAAATTTCGGCGGCGTAACGGCTTGAATCCTTGGACGGAGGAGACACCAAGAAGGTAGAGGAAGAGAGGGGTGAGTTGGAGCTCACGGGCCCTTGTTGCACCGTGGAAGATCTTCGCTTTGGCGTGCTTCCGATGGCTTAAATTGTGTGAAAATGGGTTCTAATGCTAGGATTCAATAAAGTAGGGGGTGTAGAGTGAAGCTAGAGGCTAGGGTTTAGCTAAAAGGAGTGATCTAATGGTAGAAATGGACTGAAATAGGTGAGGTATGCATGCTGGAATTCTGAGAAAATATTGGCATTTTCTCTCACTAGGGTTCTCTCTTAAGCACTCTCTAATCCTTCAACAAAACTTCAACCCTTTGGGAAGAGGGGGGCCTCTCTATTTATAGAGAAGGGATGGGTTAGGGGCTTACTTAAGAGCTAATTGGTTTAGCAATTAGGTAATCCCCCATCTAAGGTTTTTTGGGTTTTCAAGGTCCTAGGGTTTTGGGAAACTGGTTTCAATGGCGGATGATGGGGTGAGACCATGGGTGACTTAAGGGTTGCCAATAAGCTCAAAGGGGGTGCAACCAATCTCAAGACACCCACCTCAACCAAGGGGATGGTCAAAGGGTCAAACTAGATGGAGGAAATTCGAGCTACTGATGACAGTTACTGTAGCTAAGCTGGGCGTATATATTATATACGCCCAGTTTAGGAACAGTAATTTTCACCAAAATCAGGGGAGTTTTGAGAAGATGAAGCCCGTGGTGGGTTCCACATACTGGGTGTATATATTATATACGCCCAGCCAAATTTCCCCCAAAATAGGCAGGCGTATATAATATATACGCCTGACTAATCTGGGGCTAAATTGGCTGGGCGTATGTAATATCCACGCCTGAGTAAAATTTTTATGATTTTATGTGAAACTTCAATCGGCCATAACTTTTGAACCGTAGCTCCAAATTGGGTGATCTTTGGCTTGTTGGAAAGCTAGAGAAGTCCTCTTTCCAATTATATATGGATCATCCTTGGTAATAGTCTGTGTGAAATTCTGTAGCTCTCCTCCCATCAACCGCCAGAAGAGTTTAAGTTAGGTCTGGGAAGGGATTCTAGGGTGTAGGGGTGGCTTCTAAGGATTGGGGGAATGGCTTTAAAGGTCTTAGGGTGATCCCTACTGGCCTAGGTAGGTTCCTAAGGGTTCAGGGGGTGCCATCGGAAGCACAGGGTACATCTCTCCCGAAGTACAGATTGATCGGGCCTTGGGCCGAATTTGGGTGTCTACAGGAGGCTTTTTAAGTTTCTACTTAGCTCCTGACCTAGGAATGGGACAATGTTATCAATGAGGACAGGCTCGTCCTCTCTCATGTAGAAACCATCTTTCCCATTGCGCAAATCAAAGAGGCGGGAAATGAGGCGGGTATACGATAGACGATTTATGGGTGGTGGAATAGCACCCTTCATATTTCATTTAAGAGCATGTATAATACCCTTGAGAACCACCCTAGGTGCGCTAAACCACTTGTTATGAAAAGAAGAGTGCAGCGCCCTCAAAAATGAGTCACGACACTCTTGGTCGTGGCCCGCTGGGTATAAATTCTTCTTAAAGAAAATGTCAAGAGGCCACATATGTGGCGGCAACTGGGACCGAATGATAGATTATCCTGATGCAGTGGTGTTGTTAGTAATGTCGACGACGATTGTCTGGAAAGGTACATCTTGGGCAAAAGGTGTTTGTGAATTGGGTTCTCGGGTGTAGGAGTGAGGGCAATTCATGGTGAGCAAAATGTCGGCCTCCCCAAACTCATACGACCTTTCATCTATTTCAACGATGAGAATGTCCTCGTCAGTAGTGGTTTTAAGAGTTTGGTAAAATAATTTAACGAGCCATGGATAATGCCGATTTCCAAAAGGCGCTAATAAGAATCGCATGCGATTTTGCGTGAGAAAATCAGAAGTCCATTTGGTGGACTTAGGATCCCGAAAGCAAGTGGGGTGGATTTTCCACTCGATTTCAAAGACTTTGGCTCCCCACCAATCATCTAATAGGGTTGGTGTATCTATTTGGAGTGGTGGTGGTGGTGGTGGAGGTGGTGGTTGTGGCGCTTGTGGCATTTTATTGAGAGAAGATGATGATCGGATCGCCACCCTCTTTCTAGGTTGTGGGTTAGGGCTTGTAGAAGCCATTAGGGTGTCAAGAGGGCTAGATCACTGAAATAAGGTGGATTTAGGGTAGGATTTACCTTTTAAAGCATTTTTAATGGATCGGATTCTTCGAAAACGGCTTGAAATCGCCTTGAGAAGAAGCTTCAAGGCAAAAATCCTAAATCCTCGCTCCTTAACCCTCCTCGCGTGAAGAAATGGGCAAACAGTGATTGCCGCCCACATTTATACCCTCTCACCTCGCTCGAGCGGTAATAAGGCCTCGCTCGAGCGAGTCCATAACACTTTGGCACTTTATTTTTCATATGGCTCGCGGGAGCGAGCGTAAGTCGCCGCTCGAGCGAGCACAGAAACATTTTTCTACTTCTTTTGGTCCTGTATTTCCATCCTGTATCACTTCTAACTTCTAGTATCCTTCTAACATATGATTTCTTATCTAATGCATTTGAAAATTTACTGATGAAATGATCAATCTACCAATGATCGAAATGAATTATGCTCAAAATTTAACAAAAGCTCTTCCATTCATTTCGAAACAATAATTGTACACACACATTCCAAAATCTTATACATTTTACAACATTTGTAGGACACTAACTAGTATCCTCAAATAAACTAGGATACTGTTGTCTGACATCGGCCTCACGTTCCCACGTTGCTTTTTCGGCCGGATGATTTCTCCATCGAACAAGCACTAAAGGAATCACTTTTGTGCGTAACACTTATTCTTTTCGATCCAATATCTCCGCCGGTTCCTCTATCATGCTCATATCTTTATGCATTTCTAAAGGTTGACCTCCCAAGATGTGGGAAGGGTCATTCACGTACTTTCTAAGCATAGATATGTAGCAGAGATTATGTACCCGATCAAACAATGAGGGCAATCCAATGCGATAAGCGACTTCCCCTACTCGACCCAAAACTTCAAATGGTCCAAGGTAGCAGGAACTTAACTTCCCTCTCTTTCCAAATCTCTTAACACCCTTCATAGGAGACACCTTCACAAACACATGCTCACCCACCTTATAGTCTACACTCGTTCTTTTGATATCGACGTAGCTTTTCTGTCTGCTCTGAGCCGACCTAAGTCTTTCTCTAATCATACGGATAATGGAGGCATTATCTTTAAGTAACTCTGGCCCCAGAAAAAAAAAATCGACGGTTTCTTCCCAGTTGATAGGTGATCTACACCGTCGTCCATAGAGAGCTTCATACGGCGTCATTCCAATGCTCACTTGGAAACTGTTGTTGTATGCAAATTCAATCAACGGTAGGTGTTGATCCCATGACCCTTGTAGTTCAAGCATACACGCTCTGAGCATATCTTCTATCACTTGGTTTACCCGCTCTGTCTGTCCGTCAGTTTGCAGATGGAATGCTGAACTGAAATCCAATCGCGTCCCCATGCCTTCCTAGAATTTCTTCCAAAACTTTGAAGTGTATAATGAATCCCAATTAGAAACAATGCTGCTTGGAATCCTATGTAATCGCACGATTTCTTTCATATATAACTCTGCAAGTCTTCCCGCAGTATACATCGTGTTGTAAGGCAAGAAATGTGCTGATTTGGTCATTCGATCTACGACTACCCAAATGGCATTATATCTCTTCGATGTAGCGGTAACCTCACTATGAAGATAATAGAGATTGATTCCCACTTCCACTCTAGTATGGGTAGAGGTTGTAATAATCCAGTAGGATGTCTATGATCGACCTTCACCTACTGACACGTCAAACACCGTGACACGTACTTAGCCACGTCTTGCTTCAAACCTCTCCACTAGTAATTCTTTCTCAAATCTTGGTACATTTTAGTGCTACCAGGGTGGATCGCATAATTTGACTTGTGAGCCTCATCAAGAATAGTTTGCCTCAGATCGGCATTGTCTGGAATGCAAAGGCGGCTCTTGAACAATAAGGAACCATCTTCCTTCATTGAGAACTCAAGTTTAATGCCTTCAATCACATCTTGATGAATCTTGGTTAACTCTGAGTCTTTCAGCTATAGCTCGTGAATATGCTCAAATATCACCGGTCTCACTGATGTGTTAGCCAAGAAGGCTCCTGTGGCTTGCACCTCGATATTTGCATCATATAGTGAAAGATCTTCAAATAATTTCCATCGGTGCATACTCAAAATCAAACTAGCCAACTGAGTTGAACCCTTCTGACTTAAGGCATCAGCTACTACATTAGCCTTGCCTAGATGGTATTGTATGGAATAGTCATAGTCCATGAGGAACTCCATCCATCTGCACTGCCTCATATTTAACTCTTTCTGTGTAAAAAATTATCTGAGGCTCTTGTGGTTGGTGAAGATCTCAAAGGTCTCACCATACAAATAATGTCGCCAGATTTTCAGTGCAAATATGATCGCTGCTAGTTTCAGGTCATGTGTCAGGTAGTTCTTTTCATGCTCTTTCAACTGTCTTGACCCGTAAGCTATCATCTTTTTATGTTGGTTGAGCACGCAGCCCAAACCATTATACGAAGCATCACTGTATACCCGAACCCTCCACTACCTGAAGGAATCGCTAACACTGGAGTTGAAGTGAGTCTCTTCTTGAGTTCTTGAAAACTCATTTCGCATACTTCACTCCACTCAAATCTCGCGTCCTTTCGTGTAAGTCTCGTAAGAGGTCCCAATATTTTTGAAAACCCCTCTACAAAACATCGATAGTAGCGAGCTAGACCAAGGAAACTATGGACATCTATTACCATCTTTGGTTGTTCCCAATTCACCACTGCTTTGATCTTAGCCGGATCTACTGTGACACCATACTTTAAGACGATATGTCCCAAAAAGCTAACTTCCTCCAACCAAAACTCACACTTAATGAGCTTGACGTACAGTTGGTGTTCACGCAATATTTGTAGAGCAACTCTCAAGTGTTCTTCATGCTCTGCTTTTGATTTGGAGTATATCAGGATGTCGTCAACGAATACCAAGATGCAGGAGTCCAGGTGTAATTTAAACACCCAATTCATCAAGTCCATAAATGACGCCAGGGCATTCGTTAAACCAAACGGCATCACTAAGAACTCATAGTGTCCGTACCGTGTCTTGAATGCAGTCTTCTGAATGTCCTCTGCCTTGACTCTCAACTGATGGTATCCAGATCTCAGATCGATCTTGAAAAAATACCTCGCTCCTTGCAGCTGATCAAATAAGTCATCTATCCTCGACAAAGGATATCAGTTCTTTATGGAGAGTTTGTTTAACTGGCGATAGTCAATGCACAATTGCATTAACCCATCCTTCTTTATAAATAAGACCGGTGCTCCCCATGGAGACACGCTCGGTCTTACAAACTCCTTATCCATGAGCTCTTGTAATTGCTCTTTCAACTCCTTCAACTCAGTAGCAGCCATCTTATATGGTACTTTCAAAATAGGCTCCGTTCTCGGTGCTAAGTCGATCACGAACTCTACCTCTCTATCTGGAGGTAATCCTGGTAACTCCTCTGAAAATACATCTTCAAATTCACACGCGACCGCGATCTTTGAGATGTCATTCTTTCCTTCTTTATCGTCTTTCAAGAATGCTAAATAACCGCTGCACCCTTTTTCTAGATCAAGCGCTCGGCCTTCACTGCAGAGATAAGTGGCATATGCATCGATATCTCTCCTCGAAATCAGAACAATCTCCTTGTATTAGGTCTGAAGATGACGACCTTGTTCTTACAATCTACAGTCACACAGTATTGTGACAACCAATCCATGCCAAGGATCACATTGAATCCTTACATGTCTAACAATATTAATTTTGCTGCCAATTCATGCACTTCTCCATCATCGATGCCAACTATTACTAACTTACAAATCAATTCTATGTTAACTAATTCTCCAATTGGAATTGACACTGATAGAACAAAGTCCAATATCTTCGGGATAATCTTCATTCTCCTTACAAACCTTAGAGTAACAAAGGAGTGGGTAGACCCTGGGTCTATCAACACTTGTGCTTCATATGCTACATAGCATCCTTTCTCGTATACTCGTAACGTACCTATAGCATACATATATACAGATATAGTGCATATTTACTTCTCAAAATTTAATGTATAAGGATGAGTCTACACTATTGTCAAATGAATGCACCTTCTCTATCTAAAATTTTTAAGAAATTGGAACTCTTTATTTAATAGGAATCTCACCTTGGATAATGTCATGTACGTTCCCTGCTTCTGGGGCAGTGACTGCGTATGCTCTTCCTTGTACGACCGGCGTTCTCACTTGTATCGGTCGTGGCATTGAAGCAGAAGCCATCTTATCTTTGTTCACCTCGACGCAATCTTGAATTACATGACCCACCTTTCCGCATTTATAACAACCCCTTATTCCTTGCCTACAATCCATCGTCTTGTGAGACTTGCCACACTTGGCACAAGTCTACCTAGGTGTGGAAGAAGCAACTCGTGAGAAACCCTGTGTAATTGCTGCTCCCATGGAGGTAGCAGGGCTCTCATATCTTATCGGTCTCCCTGACACAAGCATTAGAAATCTCTGATAGTTTGCCTGTTGCGCCGGCCTTTCATACCCTGCTTGGAACAGTTATCTCTGATTAGGCGTTACGAATCTCGACTTTTTGTTCACCGGCTCGTAGTTCTCAGTTCTACCCTGATCTACATTCCCTCTTCCCTGCTGCTCTCTTCGACGGCATCTATCGTTATTTTCTTCCTCAACAACCAGAGCTTTACTCATGAACTCTCCATAAGTCTTCAACTGAAAAGGTGCCACTCCTCCTCTAATATCCGGCCTTAAGCCGTATTGAAACCTCTTCGCTCTCATCACATCGGTAACCACATAATCGGGAGCGAAGTGAGTAAGTCTCATGAACTCCACTCCATACTCCCTTACCGCATCCTCCCTTGCAAGAGTTATAAAAAATGTATCTCCATCTGATTTCTTACTACCTTGGGAAAATACTGCTTATTAAACTCTTCTATAAACTCATCCCATGTTCAGGGCAATCTTGGGGTCTCTAAAGCCCTAGTCCTAGAAACAGATTTCCACCAAGGCCCTGCCTCCCCATCTAACATGTAAGCTGCCCAACGGACGCTTTCATCTTCCGTGCATGTAAGCACATTGAAAACATTTTCCATCTCGCTCAGCCAATTCTCAGCAGCTATTGGCTCAACTTGCCCTGAAAAGTTAGGAGGACGCATCCTCCTAAACTCAGTTAATGCAGAGGGCACTAGCGGTGTCGGACCTACTGGAGGTGTAGGCGGTTGTTGCTGATCACTGACATTATGAGCTACTAGAGATGCTGCTTGTTGAGCCATGGCTGTCACCATGGTTTCTATGGTATGCATCATCCTCTGACTCTCCTCTCTCTCTCTTCATTCCTCTCTCTTATCCTTTCTTGTTCTCTTTAGTCTCTTTCATGTCGATCTCGTTCTCGGCCCTCTTCTTGATCTTGGTTCTCTTGGCCACCACTACCTGAAGCCCCTCTTCTTCCCATAGATACTCTGTTCGTAGGCGAGATGAAATCATCTCTACTACGTAAATTTCTCTCATGACCGCCCCTGGGTCGACCTCTTCCCCTAGTAGACATAACGGTCTGCACGTGAAACCAAAGTTTCATTAGCAGAAGTTCCTATGCTCTGACAAAATAATGATTGTCAGAATTTCTAAAAAAAAAATGCTCTAATACCAACTGTGATAGCCCGAATTTTGGTACCCCGAAACTCGTGCCATCAGCGTGACCCTCAAGGTCGTGCCCCATAAACCTACACGAAACATTGGTATAACCAAGCAATAGCTAATGAAAGGAAAAACATGCGAACTGAAACAAGCATGCAATAATGATATGCTTTTCTAAAATAAAAGCTTAAAAGACAGTTCTACTTCTATGCCAACGCACGAACAGAAGAATCAACCCAAACCATCGGTGATAAGCAGGATCACCCCAGATGGTTCGCCAAAAGAATATATCATTAATTACATTTTTCTCCAAAAATAAGGCTTGACATACCAAGCCGCACAGAAAAACTCTCAAAATCACTCTCAAAGCACACACGGGTTCTCTAAAAGAAGTCATCAGGAGGTGGCTCCAACTCTTCCCCGGGCACGTAATCCGAATCTCTCAGATCTACGTTTCCCGAAGCCTCAGCAGCCGCAAGAACAGGACCTGCGACGTATAGTCTAAAGGGTGAGCTACATCCTAGCTCAATAGGGAAATAACACAATAAACATATAAGTCAACCTCTCACATATATTCTATGACATAAAACAGCATGATGTATTAATGAATTTACTGAAAAAAATAGTAGTTTAGATGACTAAAAATAAATGTATTGAGTGTTATTGTTATTTCATGTTCTCTTTTGTTCTCAACCTTCCACTGATTCAACCTAAAGATTTAAATTTGTAACTTAAATATTCCCCAACTTACTATAAAGTAGGGCGCCTGATGGAATACCCTCCATCGTCGTCTAACTAGATAGTTTTCATATCACTGTTTTCAAATATCAATACTACCCAAGTCCCTTTCTCATAGGCAACGGGTCTAATTCTCATATCAACATCTCTAGGATGTGCAACTGGTGTACGGATTGGCAGCCATACCAATCACGGATATCCTGCCGCTTCAATCATGGGTATCCCGTCATGCCGGCGGGGTATTATGTTCAAATCTTAAATAACAAAAGTATCAAGTGTACTACATATAGTTATTCACCGTGTGATTGTGCTAAACATAATAGATTAGGCCTTGTCAGTTCTCATCCATTCTTGCTTTACAATTTCACATACATCCCTGGGATGTCTAAATCAATGCATCATACATATGCTTTTATCACATTCTCATCTCCTGGGGATGCCACATATTCACTTGTTTACTTTATGTCACTCACACGCATATTTACTGATTCACATTTACTATGCTTTTATATTCATTTCTATATCACTACATACATGCTCTTGAAATTAAAATACATATTTAAAGTATTCCCTACCTCAAAGCAAAGCCATCCATTAACGCATCGCCATTTCCTAGGGAATCAAACACATCTAATATACGCCAAACCTATATTGCATGTGCCAAAGGTACCCTCAGAAAAGTCTCTAAAAATCTTGAGAACTATAGCTTCCAAGAACAATAATAATTTAAAATAAGGTGAACTTCTATGTAGTTCATTGCTCGAGCGATCACTATTCATCTCACGAATGATCACTATTTATCGCGCGAGCGGTCACAATTCATCGCTCGAGCGGTTATAAGCGAGGTATCATCCCCGCTCAAGCGAATTGAAACGAGGCCTTTTGACCTAATGCGACCCTCGCTCGAGCAATCTTCCTCTTCACAAAGTTCCTCGCTTAAGCGAGACCAGAACTTTTTCTCTTATATATTTTGTCCTTCCTCACTCGAGCGAGGAGCGATGACAGTAATTACTCAATCGTTTCGAGAACTACCCCCTACCTCATTTAATATCCTATTTAAACATCAAAACAAATCTACCTAACAATTAATACCTTATCTAAATCACATTAAACATTTATATACCTTGGATTAATGGGAACTCTTCTAGATTTGATCCAAGATCAACCATACCAATGAGGGTTTCAAACCCCTTTTTCTTGATCATCAACTAGTTCACCACCCTTAGATCTTCTCAAATCTCATCACTACGCCTTCCTTATCTCATGCATTAAGGATCTAAAAGGTGAATCTCCCTATCTCACCCTCTCTCTTCCTCTCTAAACTCAACCAGGAGTGTCACATATGGGAGACTCCTCCCCTCTTCTCTTACTTTGACTAGTGTATTAATCACATACATTCATATTTGTGTTTTGCATCCACATAGCTTACCTACTAAACCTATACACTTAAGGTGTACATAGTAATTGTGGTTCCCTTGTGAACCATAAATACACAAGTGTTGCGTGCGTCGTGCGTGACGTACACTGTTCCCAAAATCGGGGTTATTACACGTATCTATATCGCTCAATTCGTATCGGTCGATTCGTATCGCTCCTCCATCGACCGATACTCGATACCAATGCCGAGTTTGATCCCAAATGATAAAGACTTCATTTTAGTTGAGATCATGGATCAAAATTTCGGCCAAAATTTTGAGATTTCGACCGAAACGCATCGATATCGGACCCCACCGACACGAAATCTCAAAATTTTCGGTCAAAAATCACGGCCTTCAAATTCTCGGCCAATAATTTGAAATTATCGGTCGATATTTTGAAGGCTAATAATTTTGGATTTTAATATATATATATATATATGGAAAAGGCCTCCGTCCTCCATGGGAGGAAGGTCAGTGTCCTCCAACCTTCCACGTGGCACCCAAAACACTTTTTGGCTGCCATGTGGACCTTGGGTGCATTGCTTAGATCATCTTTGAAAAAAAAAAAATTTAACTCATCTCCAACGTGTATATTTTGAATCGTGAAATGTGGATCAATGAAAACCGTCAAACTTTGACTTGTGGGTTTAAAATTTATTTTAATTTTTTTTTTTAATATTGATCTAAATTGTCTACCTGTGCTCCACGTGGATCTTGGAGGACGGTCACCATCCTCCATTGGAGGACCTAACCAGCTCCCTATATATATATATATGGGCACGAAAATTTCTTCCTAGCCCAAAAGATTTCGATCAAAATTTCGTTCGGGATTTTCGACCAAAATCCTGAAATTTCGGTGAAAATATCAGATTCGGTTTCGGTCCCAACCGAAATCGATCGAAACTGAAATTTCGGTGCCCAGTGATTTTCTTTTTAAACCCAAAATTATCAGCCTGCAAATTATCGGCCAATAATTTGAAGTTATCGGCCGATAATTTGCTAACCATCAAATTATCAACCGATATTTTCAAGGTCAATAATTTGGGTTTAAAATATATATATGAGCACTGAAATTTCGGCCTGGCTCACAAGATTGTGGTTGAAATTTCAGTGGAGTTCGAAACCGATGCGTTTCGGCCGAAATATTGAGATTTCGGCCAAAATTTTGATCCATGCTATAAAGTATGACATCCTGGGCGATACCAATACATAATGATGATACGTATCAGTTTTTCAGCAAACCGATACGTATCGGTTCTGATACATCTCGGTCCTCCAACTCGGAATCAATATTGGCTAATACGGACCCGTATCGGCCGAAACGTATCGAGTATTGGCCGATACATATCGATTTGCGCATAGACCTTGAATTTATTTATTTCTTAAAACAGGCCGATACTTATCTATCGATTCGTATCGGTCCTCCATGGACCGATACTGAGTTTGATACATTTATCCCAAGCGATAAAGAATTTATTTTAGTTGGGGCCATGGATCAAAATTTTGGCCGAAACGCATTGGTTTCGAACCCCACCGAAATGAAATCCCGAAATTTTCGATCAAAACTCACGGCCTTTAAATTCTCAGCCCATAATTTTATGATTAGAAAATTATCGGCTATTAACTTCAAATTATCGGTCGATATTTTGAATGTCGATAATTTTGGGTTTTAAAACAAAAAAGATATATATATATATATATATATATATATATATATATATATATATATATATATATATATATAGGCTGAGGAATTTCAGCCTGGCCCACAAGATTTCGGCCGAAATTTCGTCCAGGATTTTCAGCCGAAATCTCAAAATTTCGGTGACAATACCGGATACGGGATTCGATTTCAGTCCCAATTGAAACCAAAATTTCGGTGCCTGGTGATTTTTTTTTAACCCAAATTATCAATCTTCAACTTATTGGTCGATAATTTGAAGTTATCGGCCGATAATTTGATAATCATCAAATTATCGGCCAATATTTTGAAGGGCGATAATTTTGGATTTTAATATATATATATATATATATATATATATATATATATATATATATATATATATATATATATATATATATACGTGCACCGAAATTTCAGCCTGGCCCACAAGATTTCGACCGAAATTTTTTCCGATATTTTTAGTTGAAATCCCGAAATTTCGATGGGGTTCAAAACTGATACGTTTCGGCCGAAATTTTGATCCATGCTATGAGGTATGACATCCTTAAAAAAAAAAACACTCGGTGCAACCCAATTGCAACTCTCTTTTCTTTGAGTTGGTATCAGGTGCGTAATCTAATACACCTATGCTAAAATGGTACTTTGATAAATTAAATATATAGAAGTTTAAATAAGAACACGCCCAATTTAAAACAAAACGCAAAAAATATTTTTGAAATTTACTTTATAACGATTCATTCTCCAAATAAACGGCTCTCACGTGCATCGCACATACAGGGTCCACTAGTATATATATATATATATATCCTTACCACTATATAAAAGTAAAAATAGTTTGTAACATTTCAATAATTCCTAAAATACCTCTAACTCATATATATAATGAAATCCAAATAGAATCTTTTTTCCACTGAGAATATGTAAATAATAGTACCGAAATAAGTCCTCTTTCCTTATTTTTAAAACCTTTAAAGAAACCCACAAAGTTAAGAAAATTAACAATTTTGTCATAAAAGTTTTATTTCGTTCCTTACAAAGAAACCCACAAAGTTAAGAGAATTGACAATTTTACCATAAAAGTTTTATTTCCTTCCTTATTTTTAGCACCTTCAAAAAAACCTACAAAGTTAAGAGAATTAACAATTTTACCATAAAATATTTGACTTGCTTTAAATTATGTGGCATAGATTACATGATAATAGCCTAAAATTTAAATTTGAGCATGATATATGCAATGTAATTTTAGGGCCATATTTTGGGATCTACGCAGCATTAAATTAAAAAATGATCGTCTAATGGTAAGTCCATGATATCAAGATCCCTTATGTGGAAGATTGGACCGAAAAATGATCTTCATCAACTAATAGAAAGAGTCGATGGTTTTTTACATGGGTGCCCTCTAAGATTACGCAGGTGTTAATAAAGCTACCAAAATAATAATTTATTGGAAAGTTGAAACCCTTCCAACCACGATTAATGTACCCCTGATCAAATTTTCTCATCCTACCTAATCGATTTTAGGCTTTTCTCACCTAAAATAATAATAATAATAATAATAATAATAATAATAATAATAATAATCATAATCATAATCATAATAAAAAAAAAATAGAATGTTTTCAACCAAGTCAAGTCAGGCGTCAGATTGGGTTGGGCATATACCCCTGACCCGTAAGGTCAGGTGCTAGGTCAAGTCAGCATATGCCATTTACCAATCGGACAATCAAACCTTTAGCCTAACCTATTGGCAACCCAACTTTTAGGTTCTAAATTATATGTTCATTTTAATTTTTAAATGTTATTTTAACATAAATATAATTTATATGATGATCATGTGAATCATGTGGCTTTAAATGATGACATGTATATAAAATTAAGGTTAGAGATTTTTTGTATATGCCACAAGAATAATAAATTGACTGTCTAATGGTACACCATTGATCTCAAGCTCCATTATGTGAAAGATTGAAAAGAAAATCGATCTTCATTATCTGGTTCATATCAGTTAATAATTTTTTCAATGTAATGCACTTAAAGATTTGGTTGGTACAATTAGAGCTATCCTTTAAAGGAAAGACTTGGAATTTTGAGGACTTTGGCCAAGTGAAAACTTCATCGTAGCCATCAGATTTGAAGATCATGATCTAAAAATGTTTAATGCAAATTATTGGTATAAAATAAAATCTCTATTATATAATTCAAAGCAGTCAAATATGGATGAGATGATGGTCATTTATTGTGTTAAGTCATATGACAGAGATCGGAGATCTTTAGAATATGACATTTAAATCACATTAATTCAATGGTGTCTCTATATTTATATTAACATGTGCAACGGATGTACATTTTTACTAATATATATATATATATATATATATATATATATATATATATATATATATATATGGCACACATCAGGCTCAAATATGGATTTAAGGTCATTTTATGTGACATATGATCTGAGGATCTATTTTGTTGAAGATCAGGTGAAATACAATCTCAATAATCTAATCTAAAGCTATCAATGATTGCCAACGGTCTAGAGAACGCATAGGCGCAAACAGAGGTAGCCAAGATATTATAAGACTAAATATTATATCATAGTTTGACCGGTCAAACTGCTCTTATGTGGTTTGCGATGAGTGGCTACACACAGTAAAGGGTGGATATGATGTGGCGCTTTTCAGGATAAAGGAGAGAGCACCACTGATGATGATTCATTTACCTAATTTTCAAGGGTAAAAGATTCCACCACTGCTTGAATTGAACAAGACACCTTTGTGGAGTCTTGTCAAACAGAAGATAGAGATGGCTTGTTGACTCAGAGGTCTTCACTATTCTTTATTGGTCAAAAAGTTTGTGAAAATGATTTGAGCTATGTTCAAAATGGCACATAAAATCACCAGAGGTGCCTCTTAAAGTTAAAAGTTGATGAAGGGGTAGAGTTCACTCTTAACCAAATGGAATCCATAGTTTTGAAAATAACACGCTTTTTAAATAAAAAGAAATATTTTAAACGCACATTATTTTCCATTAAAATGTATGTCCGGAACACGTTAAAACACATTCCTAAAAAAATGAACAAAATAAAAAGAAAAAAACTCAAGATTTTTGCATTTTAAATTCATTTTTTATAAATTTCTACCAAAAATTTCTTACATTTGTCAAAAATAAATATTTATTTTTAACATTTTTAAATATTTTCATCACTTTTATTTTTAATAACTTGGGTATTTAGGCCTCTTAGAGCACCCGCCTAATCTTAGAGGCACATGTCTACCTCAAATTCAATACATGTCAGGTCAACACTAGATATAAATCCCTAGGGTGGCCTAAGGGGGGAGGAGATTCGAACAGCTTTTGAAAGCAGGTACTAGGCCAGCTCGCCTAACCCCTTGAAGTTTATTTTCATCACTTTTGCTCATATATTTTCTCAGCTTTTGCTGATTTTTCTCATTTTTTTTATTTTTTAGCTTTTCCGATGTTTTCTCTAAATTCCAACTTAGTAACTAACAAAATGATCTCACACCATGCAATTCGTGAATTCCCCAATTTGTGAGGCCGAAAATGGAAGCCGATCAATAATACTTATTCAACAATTCTCAAATTTGAGACAATAGTCGCTACTTTGTAATGGCTTTCACTCCGATACCTCTCGTTGGAGCTTTCGGCAGCACTTTTTTCATGTTGATACTTCTGGATCTCAAAGTAGCTTTAAACCCATTTATTAAGGTCCTAATGGGATGCCAACTTATCAAAGTAAAAGTCAAAGATTCTCTTGCATCAAACGGTTTTTAAAGTAGTTGAATCCCATGTAGGATTCAACTGGTTGGACCTGACCAAAACCTTTGCTAATTCACTGGGTTTGAATGTAAGTTTGTAGTTGCCACTATCTAGTGACCTTGGTTTGGTAGAGGTACTATGACTGTCAAACAAAACTATTAAATTGAGTATTGGTATTTGCAACCAAATATTCATTACATGCAGTCAGGGTGTTTGCATATGAGTCATTGATTGATTATTGAATCAGATGATAAAAATTATTTTCCCTCACAACCTTTCACATAGTTAACCTAAAGATCATGGTGCACCTTCAAATAGTCAGATGTTGATTGTGTCACACTTCTTCAAAAGTAACCCAAAAACCCTGGGTATGGTATATTCATGATCAGTCACTGGGGATGTCTGCCACGTGGAACGAATATCTGATTATATGATTGGTGCGATATGATAGATCTATTAAGATTGGGACGAAAAATGGCTTTCATCATCTTATTTAAGGCAATCATGGCTCTAATGTGCAAAAACCCTGGTTACAGTATTAAATATTCGGCTGCAAATGCCAATACCCTATTAAATATTTATAATAATAATTTGATAACTAATGAGGGCTTAGGTCCACGCCTATTCGCTAATTAGATGAAACCAAATTGGGTAGCTTTAAAAGAACCACCTAATCTAGTTAGACACTAACACTAAAAATCACGCTCAAATGTTACTTTAGGATTACATTTTTTTAATATGTTATATAGGATAAAAAATTGATCATATGATAGTTGCGATGATTTAAGAATCCCTTGTGTGAAAGACTGGAGCGAAAAAATTCTCCAGCATCTAATTTAAAGTAGTCAATAAACTTTTAGTATAGGTATCGAGCAATATTGGGTGGGTGCATTTAAAGCTATCCAACTAAATTTGGTGGGTGTGTTTAAAGCTATGCAACCAAATTATGAATCAATTCCCTACATTCTAGTTTGTGGTTCGCATCCTTATAAAAAAAAAAAACATAGTTTGTGGTTCGCATGAGTTTGAGCGGAGTAGGTAACTCTGAGTCAGATTGCAGTCTAACAAAAATTACAGATATGGCTCACAATGGGCCGGTCGGACCGAATTTTGGCCCGCATCGGATCGGAAAAAAGTGGCATTTTCAATTAAGCAAACTTGGCCCATATCTGAATCAAGAAAAGCATGTTACAACTCGGATCAATTCGGGCGGAGCTTGGATTAAGTGTTCCAACACTCGGCCTGCAACTGGCCACTATAAAAAATGAGATTATTAGCAACAGCCAAATACTGCAGCTATTAACCAAAAAAAACTTCTTGTTTCAATAGCTAGAGGACTAGTAGCGGCACTTGTTTGTTAATAGCGGCGACAATTATATATATATATATATATATATATATATATATATATATATATATATATATATATATATATATACTTATCCTTTTAAAGTTATAAAAAAAATTTCTTTTAGTTAAATATAATTTACTTAAATTCCCTGAGATTAATTGTTGCTTGGGTTGAGTGTTCCAACACCCGGCCTGCACTCAGCCCGGATATATATATAATTTACTTAAATGTCATGAGATTAATCGTTATCCGTTATAACCATTTTGCAGCTTTTGTCCATTATTATCATTGTGGAACCGTTGTCCGCTATAACTATTGTGCAACCGTTATCCGTTATAATCATTATGTAAGAAATTAAAATAAAACATTTGAATAAAAACATGTACCTGAGCCTCTATAATGTTAATATAATTATTTAATTAAATTTTTAACCTTCTTCAAACTTTTATTAGGAAAAAAATAACCCAAGCCTAACCAAATTTTATTAGAAAAAAGAGCCCAAAAAAATAGCCCAATCAAATTTTATTTGAAAAAGCCAGGGCTTAAATTTGATCGCATAATCCGAGTTAGGACCGGACTGAAATATTTGGGAACCCGTCCCAAGTAAGTTAAGGCCGGAATGAACCCCAACCCAACTCTAATCCGACCCATTGAGAGCCCTATTCGCGGAGCCACCTACAAGGTTATTTGTTAAGGGGAATTGACCCTAAAATCTAAAACTTTTGGGCTTGTTTAAAGCTACCCTAGTTGAGCAACTTTAAATGCACCCACCCAATATGGTTGGGCACTTACTCTAAAACCATTAGTTGCTTTAAATCAGATGACGGAGATCGTTTTTTGCACACATGTTCAACACAAAGGATCTTTAGATCATGGCACACCTATCATACGGTCAGTTTTCGATCCCACATGGCACAGATCCAACAAATGAAGCCCAAAATTCATGTTTGAGCGTGATATATGCCATGTGATTTTAGGGCCACTTTTTTGGGATATGTGCCATGTGAAATAGAAAACTAACCGTGTAATAGGTGTGCCATTATCTCAAGATCCCTTGTGTGGAATATTGAAGCAAAAAATAATCTCCATCGTCCAAAGCAATCAATGGTTTTTAGCATAGGTGCCCAACAATGTTCGGTGGGTGTGTTTGAAGCTACCCCAGTTGTTTTGGGCCAAATAGTGGCTCTTTTGCATTTTTGCTCCAACTAAGAACTACTTTCATGTTCCGGAACATAGCTCCTCTCCCCATTTGCTTTTGGCGAAGAGTTGTTTTACAATTTTACGCCTGCTCTCTGCCAAAGTTTTCTGCTACAAAATTCTGCTCAAACAGACAGCAGGCTAAGAGTTGCGGGTCTATCATCTCTATTACAATTTCTTTTAAGGAGTCATTACTTGCACACACTTTTTAAGTGATTGCACCGAGATTAAAAAAAGACTTTATATTTTAGGAACATGTGGCACGTAAAAAATCAATCTGGGCCGTCTGATTTAAAGTTCATTATCTATAGATCCTAAGTGGATAAGATTGGCATGAAATATAATCTTCATCTTGTGATTAAATTTAGTCAAAGGATATTATTTGATTCAACGATTGATAACAATAGATCATATGATAAATATCGTATTTTGCTCCAATCTTATCTACTAAGGATCTATAGAACTTTAAATGACATGGCCTAGATTGCATTTTCACATGTCACATGTCCCTAAAATACAAAGTTTTTTTTTAACCTCGATGCAATCACTTAAAAAGCGTGTGCAAGTAATGGCTCTCTAAAAAAAAATTATTAATATTTTCACTAATCCGGTGCAATCACTTGAAAAGCGTGTGCAAGTAATGGCTCCCTTTCTTTTATTTTGTCATTGTTATTGACAAATGAAGTTGACAACATTTGATGACCCCCTTATAGAAATCCTGGTTGCGCCACTGATAGTTGTCAAGGGAATGCGAGGCAGGGGCATCGTTTGAAATCTCGAGCCTCAATGAGACGAGATAAGGGTGTGATTCATCTGAAAAAGCACTATAAAAAATATTAGTTTTATATAAGGTGTTAAGTTTATACACTATTGAAATTGTACTACTCATCTTACATATATATAAGTAACACTATTTTGTCCCAAATCAACCTATCTATGTGATGATTTCGTGAATGGCTATTATAATTTGCCCAAATCTCAACGCACTCGTATCACTATTTTTCTTCTATTTCAACGTCTAATATTAAAGATTTTTTATTTGACCGTATACAATTGATTAATAGGCGTGATTCTTCTTTTACTAAGGTTAATTGATTATTTGTTATAAGGTCAGATTTGACCGTTGAAATTATTTAAAGGTACAAAATCCTTTTTGCCACTTGCAGATATTTTTTTTCTACTGGATCGTACTTGTTGCACTTACCCTGGACTTATTCAAGTGCTCTAAGAGCCAATAGCCCTTTAGACAAGAAAAAAATATTAAATAATAATAATAATAATAATAATAATAATAATAATAATAACTATTTTAGTATCGAATGGGATATGAAGGTGGCATGACTCAGGACCGTCGATTGTACCTGAGCATTGCCCTGCCAACTGGCTGTACCATATTTCATGTTCAACGGTTTCCATTTTCATAGGATTACAGGCAGTGAAGATTCTCTTCTATTCAACGACTGCAAATCAGGTTCGATTTGAATTCAGTACTCTAGACCACAAAACAAGGGGCTTGCGATTCAAAACAGAGTTTAGTACATGGTGGATGAATTAGCTACATTGACACACATGATCATCAAATCCAAAATGTCCAGCTGGCAGACCATGGAGTGAATGCGAGTAGGGCCATCAATAGGTCGGGTCGGCCCAAATTTCGGCTGCACAAGGAGAAATTGGCAAATGACCATCCTGACCCAACCCGATGGGTCAAGGATATGTACCTGACCCGTTGGTGCACCCGACCAACCTGAGCTTATGGGTCAAGGATAGACCCACCCGACCCGAAAACTTAACTGGACCAGATTCCTGATCCAAAAACCTAACCCGGCCTAGTAAAAATCCCCAATTTTCCATGACTTTATATATATAATAGCGGATCAGGTCGACCTAACCAACCCAACTAGACCCAGCCCAATTTTTTACTGAAACTAATCCGACCCGACCTGACAATCAAGTCAGGTGCCTCATGTCCAACCCGATCCAACAGATCAAGTTTATGTGCCCAACCAGGTGAAAAACCCGGAGCGGGTGGGTCACGTTGACCCATTGAAAACCCTAGATGTGACCATTCAAAAACTCAAAAAAGATTTCAATTATTCAATCAAATAACTTTTTAGGGTACGGTTGCTCACAACTAGGGTTTACACATGCGAAAACTATTGACTGCTTTAAATAAACGATGGAGATGCTTTTCATACCAATCTTCTATGTAACAGATCTAGAGATCTTGGGCCTATCATCATACTGTCAGTTTTGAATTAAAAGTGGCACATTATCTTAATAAAGTGACCTAATAATCGCATTTGATGGTAGGGCCATGATCTCAAGGTCTGCTGGTGGACGACTGACGAATAACAATCTACATCGTCATGTGTACACCCTAGTTAGGAAGCAAGAATCTCTAGTTGCAAATAACACTGCCCAACATTTTAACAATTAATGTGGAATTGTTTCCTACGCCTTTCTAGCTGTCCATTTCTAAGCTCTAGATCAACAAGTCGCGATCCTCCAAAAGTAAAACCTTCTGCCTAATTCCTATTCAAACGATGTATACACAAAGTAAAACCTTCTCCCTATTAACGTGATTATTTAGATATTTATAATCTAAAAGCAATGAGTATTATTTTCATACCTATCTTCGACATCACATATGATGACCTCATGAACCATGTATACACAACGTATATATGATCAAAAACAATAGAATGATTGAAGAGCTAACTATTAGCATAGTAACCAAGTTCAGATTCGCCAATCATTCAGGGGAGTAATTCGGTTTAATTCGAATAATTCTGGAAAAAAAAAACAGGAATTATTAAAAATACTAGTAAATTATAATATATACCTATTTAAAGTTAAAAACTATATCTTTAAAAAATCAAATAAGCATATTACATAACCCACATGCATTAACAGCTGGCAATAATAAAACACAATACAAAGTATGATTAAAGCATGTATTAAAATGACGAAAATTCAAAAAATTCATCAAATTCCAAAAAAACTGAGAAAATTTCAGGGAATCAACACATCAAGCAAATATTCGACAAAAAGTTCGACGGACAACCTATTCAGATAATTTTTCTAAAATTATGATGAATTTTGTGACAGAATATTAGAGGGTATGAAAGGGTGGGCTTCAACATTCACTCGATCTCACAAGTTGAGGGAATAAATGGAGCCCAGTGAGTTGGGTTTTGGGTACTTGATTTCTCTGTAGACTCTTCAAAGTTGTCTGCTCATTTTCACCTCTTTTGGACTAAAAGATAAAAAGCACCAACAACAGGATCAAAAGGCTGTGGTACCCATTCCTCCCCACCAAGGTCGTCAATGTATAACTGTTTCACAGTAAGCAACATGGAGATAACAGAGAGTAATTGGTCCTACATTTTGTCGTTTTCTCGAATCGAACTGTTTCCATGGATCAACACCGGAATTGTCAACGCCACTTTTACCGTCCAGCAATCACTCTCATTCAATACTCTCCATGATTATGGATACGAAATGAAATTGGCTCTTGGATTAAAAGTTAGTGCCACACAAATATAGTGGTCAGTGTGAGCCTAGCAGCCATCATCACAACCTCCGTCTTAGTTAGACTCTAGCCCAAAAATCATATTGATCGAATGAACCTCCACATCATCATCATCATCATCACTATCACTATAGCTTTTATCCCATCTAATTAGGGTCGACTTTGAGAGTCATATTTCTCCATTCATATCTATTCAGGGCTAAACTTTTTGTTACCCCGTTACTCCGCAATCCTTCATATCGCGTCTCACCACTTCCCTCCAGGTCTTCACTGGTCTTCTTCTCCTACTTCCCTATGGTTGTTACGTCTCGATCTTTGGTACAATTCTTCTTAACGGGGTTGTTTCCAATCTCCAATGGACATGCCCAAACCATGCTCACTTTTTTTTTCATTTTTTTACATTCAAAGAATCATATCAAGGTGCATGCCGCAAGCGCTAGCTTGCTGGACCTTTTCAGGTCACAACAAGCCAGACAGTCACTGCTGGTTCAAGCAAATAGCTAAATGGTAGAAAATTTGGTCCCATGTCTTAATACTCTAATAATTAGTAGGACTAAATATACATTAGTCACAATCATAAAGAAAGCGAACTGTTGTCCACTTCATGCATTTATTAGCTACATGGCAGAATTAACAACAAAGATCATTGCAGAGCCAAAAAAAAAAAAAGGATTAGAAGCAAAAAATTCAGAAGACCAAACTCTCTTCTATTGCTACAGAAAATTTTCATTTTATTTATTATTTTGATAGATAAGCTGAGATTAAACCTGCCAAATAAGCATAGAACCTGATCAAATCAAACTACATTCTGAAGAAAAATAACCTCCTATATAGGGTTAGACCGTAAGAAAGAGTTCAGTTTTCACTCCATGAATCTCCAGCCCTGCTTACTATAATGCACTCCAGTGATACCAAGTGTACAAGCTCAGCCGAGAAGAGAAGTCTCAAATTGTTCAATGATATATGGAGCGATTCAGTTGATAATCTTTACTATTATAATGAGAGATGGACGAATATCACCAAGTATTAATTTCCGATGTAGTGACAAAAATGCTCATCATTTTATTATTAACATAATAATAAATCTTAACACAAAAATAAGGGCATCATCCTTTTATTAAAAATAAAGAAAATGAAACACGCGCCATCTGAGCTCCCTCTAATCTCTCACTTACATGTGCATCGCACGTGCAACCAACTAGTCAACCGTAATTTGACACATTTTCAAGTCGTTTTTTTTTGGTATTTCATCACTTTAAAGCTATAATGCCATTAAACCATAAAGAACCTGCATCAAATCAAAGAAGGTGCTGCGAGATGAAAAAAGAAGCAAAAAAACAACAAAACAAAAAGGATAAGACAAAAGGAAAAGCAAAAAAGTATAAAACTGAAAATGGTCAGTTTTTGGGAGTAATGGTACAAAACCAATAAAAAATTCTACGACTTCTACCATGATTCAAGTCAACTAGGCTGATCTAAATAGAACTGCAAAATCAATATATGAATATATGAAAAGGGATAATCTTCAGTCTTAACTCACCTGTAGCTTGGCAGAAGAAGAATTTTAAAGGAGGTTTTTTGTTCTTTTTTTATTTTCTTTTTTCTTTTTCATCAGCAAATAAGAAAAATTATTAAAGAGGCCCGGATACCCCGTTATCGGAAAAATAAAATCAAAAAATAGGTGTTAAGTGAGGTACTTAAACACCCAAGATCCCTGCAGGATATCTACGAAACGGTTGACAGACCAATCAGCTGGATGAAAGAGGATCCAATAGCTGGTTGAGGTACATCTCCCCCTGTAAAAAGTTGTTCCACATGTACCCGATGTAGACGACACAAGGACTAAACCAGGTCCACCGTAACCATCAATGGTGTAAGACATATAATAGCAAAAAGAAGGGTGTTCAACAGCTGCCATACAATTGGTGCACATGCCCATCATTGACCGTTAATGAACCATTTCACATTTAGGTAACATGGAAAATCCAAGGACTAAATTTGATTCAGCACCCATTGACGATAATGAACTGTTCACACGTAAGCAATGTGGATTATGTAACGTGTGACTCGGACTGACCATACTTATCAAAACAAAGAAATTTACGTAAACCTAGCTGCCATAATTGACAGCTTGGTGAATACACCTATAAATTGATTGATCATAATTGAATTCTTCCTCATGAAAGCAATGTGAACAAGGTGAGGACTGAATCTGGACCACCATATAACTAAGTCAACGAACTGTTCCATATGTAAGCAAAGAGATTGTCAAAGCGAATAGTGAATCTGATCCACCATAACAATGGATCTAGTGCCAGATTTGTATAAACAAAAATATTTGTAAGAACCTAGATGTCATACTAAAACACATGCTCATCAATCCAGATCATCAAATAAATGGGACCACCCATATTAGACCTACTTCTGATACAAAACCAAACCAATTGGATGAACTGTTGCCCATATTTTATTGACCATCCGATGATGATAAAAACGAACATCCTAACAGTGCAGTCTTTAGGTTATAGTCCACCCCCGTCATTGATTAGAATGGTCTGAAACTTTAGAAAAATTACTTGTTAATAGAAATTTTCAATGGAAATTTTTTCCTTCACAATAGCGCAGCACTTTGCCTCAATATAAGATGCAGTTAAAGAGCACAATAGAAGAAACGTTTAGGCAAGTCCCCATGTTTCAGTGATCAAATCACTAATAGGCCTAACTATATATCAGTCATAATGTCAAGGGATGGCCACCACTCCCCACTTCATGCATTTATCACCCTTGTAACATTATAAATATCAATATGATACCCAAAAAATTATCACCATAGTGACCTAGTCAGGGTTCGGGAAGAAATTGGCTTGGGAAAAATTAGGAAAATTCAGTAAATTCAAGAGAAAGAAAAGGTAAAAATCGGGGAAAACTGAAAAGGAAAATTATGAAATTGAAATAAATAAATAAATGAGACAAAGTCAGAAAGTTGCATTTTATTGGAGAAATTCGTATTTTTTGAAAAAGTTGCGATTTTTTTGAAAAGTCATGATTTACTCGAGACTGAAAAAGTCGCGATTAAAACGCAACTTTTTAAAAAGTCAGAGTATTTGGTCGCGATAAGTATTAAAAAGCAAACATTAAAAGAACAAACATTCTTCAATTCCTAAAACAATGTTAGGCATTTGCCATGTCCAAACGGCTACAGAACCTGATAAAATCAACTAACATTTGGATATAGATAACCTATTCTTTCAGAAGAAAAAGATGTAACTCCTACATATCGAAAGAAAGAGAAGTTTTCAGTTTTCACCTCATAGATCTAAAGAGTGAGTCCAGCAGGCCGGAATCCATCCAACATAGAACTAAAAATGCTGAAATCTACCGATCTTCAGTGAAAAGTGAGGTCTCGACTCCTTTGCCTTAAGATTAGCAGCAGCTAACAACTTCAAACACTCCAAGAGGGCCGCATCGATCGAGGCCTTGCTTTTATAGAAGGTTAACATGGGAAGAAACATAAATTAATGGCCTAAATACAATAGCATAATATGATTTCCCAGCTTTCGGAAATTTCCATTGGCTACATCCACCACCTCCCCTCCATCAACGGACCTTCAAGAAAAAGCAGAACGGGTTTACAGTCCACCACAAATGCCATGTCAACAGCCCAAGCGAACAAAAAAGGACAGGTTTCATCTTCATCGGTAAGGAGCACAGTTGAGAAACTACTTGCAGGGTTTAAATCCGACCCGCAAAGTCAACCCTGTGGCATAATAATGTACCATAATAACAAGTTCATAAGATCGAAACGCACTGTGGTGCATCCTTCCTCGGCCCCACGAGAGATCGATACATGTACAAAGTACCGACATCATCCTCGTTCTCCACTTCTTCGCCTCTTTCTCTAATCACTTCCACCACTAAGCGAGGCATTCTTCGAGCTAATTCCTTACACCCTCTCATCGACAGCTTACAAGAAGACATCCAAACAAATCTCATGTTGTAATAATGGTGCAATCCGGAGAGCAAAGCGGAATCACCAAACGGACTGTCTCTAATCTCAAGTTTTTGCAAATTAGAGCAGCCCTCAAGCACATACTTCAACCCAACATCACTGTCCCCAGCGAAAGCAACAGAAAGTGTCCGTACCAATTTACCATAGTTACCAATATACCAAAATGCCTTATCAGTGAGCAAACCCGATACAGCGAGCCTTGTAAGCTTCTTGCAGTTCTTGACAATGGCTCCAAACCCTTCATCCATGGGTTCCCTGGTGAAACGATCAGGCTGATGCTGCCCCATTATACATAGGCGGAACACCACAAGTTCCGGACAATTCTTTGACATAGTCACCACTGCTGCATTTGTCATGTTCTGACAGAAATAAAGAATCGATCGGAGCTTCCTACAGCCCTCAGAGATTGCAATTAGACCTACTTCGGATACGGGCCCATCATTGTCCACTTGAGGGTTCAAGGGGAAAACCCGGAGCTCACGGAGGTCCTTGCACGTCGCCGCCACTGCCTGCAGCCCTTCATCACAAACTGAATCGAGAACCTACACAAACCCATATATATATAAATATATATATAAGGCTCAAACCATCCGCAAGAATGATGGAAACCAGCATAGAAAATTGAGCACATCCAAGATGCCAAAATTCGGTATCGGGTATCGGTCCATCATGGACCGATACGTACTGCCTGATACAGATATGGTATTGGTGAACGTATCAGCTGATTTTTTAAATTTTTATTTCAAAAAAGTAATAAATATATATATATATATATATATATATATATATATATATAATTGGTTGTATCGATCAGTAGAGGCTGATACCGAGACAATATCGGCCGATACTGATACCTGTATCGGGGTGGTATCGGTACTGGTTCTCGACAAAACCGATATGTATCGCTGATACGTATTGGTATCGGCAGAGTTTTTATACCATGAGTATATCTACATACCCAGAAAGTTTGAAGCTTGTGACAGTGGCCAATAACCGATCGGAGTTGCTCACTGTTGATGTTTGCGAAGCTGAAATTAAGCGAGGTGAGATTGGCACAGACGGGGTATATCGCAGGTAAGTACTCTAGTATGGTATCTCTGAACCCGGAGAGGCAGATTAGGGATTTGCAGGCAGCAAAAGCCGAAAAGAAATCCATTTCTTGGTCTCCTTGACCCATGTCCATGGGACCAAAGGACCCAGTTCCAAGATGAGTGAGGTGTGGAGCCCGGCGAATCAAACGACAGAGCTGCCCGATGGAGGCAACCCGGTTCAACCTTAGCTTCTTCAGTGAAGGTGACCGGGCTACTAGCCTCTCCAAAGCCTCAAAATTAACGGGCCATTCAACACAATCAAAAATGAGAGATTCAAGAGAAGAGTTAGTCTCCGGGAAAAAGGATAACCAGTCCACTTCATCGTCCATGATATCATCTTCAATCAGATCGAGCACTCGTAGCTGTCTGAGAAAACATCATTGCAAGTTTAGAAAATAAAATAAAAATCATTTGTACTGCACATGAATAAATTAGAAAAAAAAAACATGAAAATCAAAAAAATAATAGACCACAGATCAAAATACAACAAAGTAAATGTAGTACCAAGTAAAAGATAATAAGAACAACAACTATTAGCATGTAGAAAGCAGAACAAACAAAATCCCTCAATTTTCTGATTCTCATTCCTACCATATGCAAGAAATTTCCAAAATTTTCCTAAACAAAAACACTACAAAGTATAAACACAATTAAACCATGAAAAAATAAAGATAAAATAAAATATAAAAAATTGCCACCACACATGATCAGATCGAGCACTTGGCGCTATCTAAGACTCTGAGTAATCATTATAGTATTAAAGAAGAGTATAAATCATTTTACTTCTATGTTTTAATCAATTGTAACCGTTCTACACAGTATGATAAGAGTAGAAAAAATAAAACAACAGATTTACACATACCTCAAACTAATTAAGCTATTGATTACGCATACTACAGCTCTAAATGAATCAAAAAATAGCAGCATGTATAATTATAGCAGATCTAACAAGTATCAAAAACAAATAATAATAATAATAACAAAAATAAAAAATTTAGTTCTAACCAAATGCACAATATAAACTAAAATTATATTACCTGTTATTACAACGGAATTAACCAATCATTCTTCACTACAATCGGATCAACCACTCCACATTTTCTGAGCAATCATTTTTTTAAAAGTAAAAATAAATAAAAATCTTCTTTATATGTAATAGCCTTATCCCATCTCTTTGGGGTCAAGTTTGCAATCCAATTTCTCCATTAGTTTCTAATCAGCGCTAGGCTCTTTGTAACTTCGCAATCCTTAATGTCCCATCTCCCTGTTTCTTCCTATCTCATTGTTTCCTTCTAGGTCTTCACTTTGGTCTTCCTCTTCTCCTACTTCCTTATGCTTGTAGCAGCTCACCTATTCGTACAGGATTTGTTTTCAGCCTCTGATAGACATGTCGAAATCATCTCAAGTGACATTTTGCAATTTTTCCTATATAAGTGTCACTCTCAAATTTCCTCTTATGTACTCGTTTTGAATTCTATTTGTTCTTGTTACTCTACACATCTATCTTAATATACACATCTATGCAACATGTACTCTATTTATTGTCGCTTTTTCGTATCCCAACTTTTTGTACCATATACATGACAGGTCTAACAGCCATCCTATAAAATCGCCCCTTCAATTTAAGTGGAACTCTTAGCTCAGCCTGGCAGAATACTCCACTTGCTTTGTCTCCAATTCATCTAACCTGCATTATTCCTCCTATTTGAGACGTCTCCTCTTCAAATCTACTATCCGGTTGTGAAGTAGGCCTAAATGGAGAAAATTATAATATTGGCACTAGATGATTTACTATTCTAACTAAATCCTCCTCAGGCTATCATGTTCACTAAATTTTCACTCCATGTGTTTGTATGTGGTAATTTTGAATTTGAAGTAGTAACCCTTGGGTTGCTTTTTAAGCCAGGGTGAAATAAAACAAAGTCAAAAGTATTTATGACGCATTAAAGAAGGGTAACGGTATTTATCAACGGCAAGTTTACACCATTTGTTAAAAAAGTTGACTTCCTTGAATCAGATGATACAAATCGTTTTTTGTCCCAAACTTCCACAAGATAGATCTTTAGAACATGGCCCACCTATCAAACCGTCATATGTTGATTCCACTTGGCACACATCCCCAAAATTGTCCGTGACCATTTTGGGATACCATGAATACTTCTCATGGCATACCATGAGAAGAGTTCTCGGATCACTTTTGGGGAGTTCCACGGGAAATCAACTTCTAATCATCCTATAAGTATTCCATAATCTGAAGATCTAGTGTGTAGAAGATTCTGATGAAAATGAACTCCATTGCATGATTCAAGGCAGTCAACGTTTTCAAATTTCGACTCTCCTTGTTGCAGAGAGCGAATCTTTGGTTGTAAATAATTGTACCCTTCATCGTTCTTTGACGTGCATCTTTATTTTTCTATTCTGCGAAGAAGGCTTTAATGGTGTTGCCAATCGATATCGAAGAATCCTCTTGCTCTTCTATGCACACTCTCTTTGCAATCAATTGCATCGCTCATCTCGAGTTTTATTTTATTTTTAATTGCCCATCTCAAGTTCATTCTGGTTCCAAAAAAAAGAGTTGTATTTCTAATAATTAATTAGTAGACATTTTTCATTTGAATTAAAAGAGGAGAAAAATAGATATTGAAGAAAACAAATAAATAAAACAGAGCATGAATTCTTCAATATCCCTTCGGTAGAACCATTGTTCTTTAATAAACATATATAACCTCTATTGGTTGTTCTTTAATCTGCATGGAAGATTGCCTCACTGCTAACAAGATTTCTGAGTGAGATTTGGCAATTTTTCTCTGGTAATTACTAATGTAGAGAGGGGGGGAAGGTTAATCTGCTAATGCGTAAAGGAGAAAGACAAGAGGAGAGAAGAGAGATACTTGGGCTCAATTTTCTGAGTGAGACTTGTGCATATTTTTTTTAGCAGGATTTTCTAAACATCACAGGAAACTATACTTATCCACTAAAATTTGTAACTCTCAACTCTTTTAACCATGGTTATGTTGACATCCGCGTGTCATTAGGTGAGAGTTCAAACGCACAGTTCAAATATGCGTTCGAACTCATATCCCCTTTTGCATATACAAAAAGGGTTTCATCCTCCAATGGAAGACAATGGGCGTCCTCTAAGGTCCACTGTGGAGCTCCACATGGCACCCAAAACACCGCTTTTGTGCCACGTGGAGCTTGAGTGCATTGCTTAGATCATTTTTAAAACACGAAAAACACGTGTTTTTAAAAAGAAATAAATTTTTTATTAACTTTGACTTAAACAATGCATCGGTGCTCCACGTGGAGCTTGGAGGATGCCCACCTTCCTCCAATGCTCAAGTGGAGGAATATATATGTATATATATATATATATACAAATTAATTTAACAAGTCATTCTTCACTACACAATCAGATCAAGCACTCAAAAAGTATCTAAACAATCATTACACCAAATTAAAAGAGATACAAAAAAGTCAACTTTATATTTATATAATTTCATCCATTTCAAACAATATTAGGGCCCCAATATCCCTAACTAGTCATCATAAAGAAGTGATTTATTACAGTTCTACATAAATTGATGAGAACATATCAAACCAGTACCAATAAAAAAAAGAACCAACCGACAAGTAAATGCAAAGACAATGCACAACGTACATTAAAAATCACTGCTATATATAATTACAAATGAATTTAACCAGCCATTCTTCGCCACACAATCAGATCAACCACTCAACATTATCCAAGCAATCAGTATAGTAAATTCGAAGGAATAAAACAAAGAAACTTCTTTTCAAACATATATACATATATATGGGAAATGATCGCCTGACTCAAGCCATGAAACCGTTCAAATCTCCGCAGTCAACATTAACCGCGGAGAAGTATGGTATCCTGGCTCGATTCACGTGATCGTTATATATATATATATATATATATATATATATATATATATATATATATATATGAGGCCTGGGGGTATGGGTTGGAATTCATGGTGGATTTTCATGCATTCAAATCAGGTGGGATCCATGTGGAAACTATCAAGGGGATCGGGTGAAACAAAAACTTGTCCATACATGATCAAAGGGCACTCAAAAAATTTGGGTATGATCTGATGCATATCCTCCGTCCAAAATGTGGTCAAAGGGGGTAAATTCAATGCACAAAATATGTGGGGTGGCGGTGCCCAAACTTTGACCACGGTTTTAACCACTAAAAAACCTTTTTTTTAATTTAACATAAATTCTACATCACATGCCAGATGGCACATCTTCTGAAAACGGTTGTTGTTTTGGGATCACCTGTCACGTGGCATGTGATCCTGGATTGGAATGCACCAATTCATCCATGCATTCCAACCTATTTGCCATTTTCCCTATATATATATATATATATATATATATATATATATATATATATATATATATATATATATGGGAGCGGGTTAGGTCCTCCAAGATACAAATGGAGCTCCACGTGGCACCCAAAACACTGTTCAGGTGTCACGTGGAGCACGGGTGGACGGTTTAGATCAATATTAAAAAAAGAAATTTTGAAAAAAACTTTTTAAACCGACAAGTCAAAGTTTGACGAATTTCATTGGTTCACATTTCACAGTTCAAAAAACACACGGTGGAGATGAGTTTTCAATTATTATTTTTTTCAAAGATGATCTAAACAATGCACCCGAGCTCCACGTGGAAGCTTGGAGGACGGTGACCGGACACCTTTTCCTATATATATATATATATATATATATATATATAAAACCACCTCAAACAACTGAATTTAAGCAGTCATTCTTCACTGCACAATCAGATCAAGCACTCAACATTATCCGAGTAATAATTATACCAAATTTTAAATGAACAAAAATAAATGTCCTCTTTAGATTCATATAATGTTAACCAGTGCAAACAATATTAGGGTTCCAATATAACTAAACATCTCAAACAAGAAACGCTGCAGTTCTACCCATAGTTACCAAATTCTCCGAGTTTTTGAAAAAATGCGAATAATTTGTGATTTAAAAGAAATAACGAATAAGATTATAATTATTGAATAAGATTATAATTATTCGGGACTCTTCAAAAAAAGAATTCCAAGAACCATTCACGAATTTTTCCAGAATTGATCTGAATTTTTTTATTTGTAAATTTTGATAGTTTTAAATTAATATATTTTTATAATTTCTCTGCCTTATAATCTTATTGTTCCGAATTTTGACCCTTTTCCCGAATTTAATGAATTTTGCGGAGGTTTTTTCCAAGCCGATTTATGTCCGAACCCTGACTTTGTCACTATAGTTCTACACACATCAAAACGCAGAAAGCAGACGAATAAAACTACACCAGATCTAATAATCTAATAACTCCAAGTCTCTTAAATCTTCAAGATTCCGTAAAACGAAAGCTCACAGAGCACACTAAAACTACCAATTACAATTTAAATTATTTCAAATATGATCTCAATTACTTCAAATAGTCATAATCACGACCAGATCTAACGGATAACTCACTAAATTCACCTAATTACTGATTTTTCAAGAAACCAAATTTTTCTCCATACCAAAATTTCAAATAAACAAAAACCTAACCATCACCACTCTGAGAGTCTTCCTCCACTTACCTACACGCACCGGCGACCTCCGCGAGCCCCTTGGTCCCAAACCCCTCGCAAACCATGAGCTTGAGCTCCTTAAACCCCGGCAAACCCTGTGCCATCACCCTCAGATCCTCGTTCGTCACCGCCATTCGCTTCAAACAGATCTTCTCCATACACGTGTACCGTCCACCGGATACGATCGCCGAGATCCACGGCGCGAAGTGGGACCCCCAAGTGGACGGCAGGAGATTGAAGTCGGCAAACCGGGGCTTGCCTTTGAGTACGATGGACCGGGCCCGGCCGAACCGGTCGATCGTGCGGCGTGGGGAGATCGCGTAGCAGTTGCCGATGAAGAGATCGGATCGGCTCAGGGCCTCTGCTTTGTACCAGGACCGGCACACGAGCGAGGCCGAGCTCCGGTCCCGCCGGCACGTGAGGAACCGGAGCACGTTTTCTAGAACGTGCTCGAGGACCTCGTCGGCGGGGAGGTTGACGTTCCCAGCGGAGACGGAGATGGATTTGGTTACTTGGTTGGGGTCGTCGGGATCTGACTCCGGCGAGGAGGACGAGGAGTCCTCCGACATCTCCGGCCGTTGATCGCTACTCATACGGTGTTAGATTGATGGGGCTGTGATGTGGGATATAATGAGTGAGAAAGAGATGAGATAAAGAAGAGTGGGACATGGATGGCATTTTTGTATTTGGTGAGGATGGTTCTCGTCTTTTAGCACTCTCTGATGTCTCCCTCTGCTTTGGGATTCTCTATAGGCTCTATTGCCCTATGTACTTTATCTCCATTATTTGGGCAAACGTTCCGTTGTAACTCTTATACAACATCTACTTTCTCTCCATTATTTGGGGAAATATTCCCTTGTAACTCTTATACAATATCCGTCTAATACTGCTTTAAGAGTTAGTCTACAATGGATTTCCATCCATCATCATGGTTGATAAAATAGTCCACTCATCTATATGACAACATGGCATGCACGGATTTTCATTATCAGAAGTCCATGCATGTCACACAATCTTCGGCGATACATTTCGGATATCATGGTTTGCATCCTCTTATAGGGCCGATTATTTATCCAAAATATGTTCTAATGATGAGCAACAAGGATCAAAATAGCGATTTCATTTTTAGTTTCCAGCATGACCAAAACCAAAAATTTGAACTAAAATTTTGGCTGAAACTTCAGCCGATAATTTCCCCTCAATATATATTTGGGCCGAAATTTCGATTCAAGTTATTATCTCGATGGGGACCGAAATCGAAACAATTCAGCCGATTGCTCATTGGGCCGAAATTTCGGTTCAAGCTATTGTTTCAGTGAGGACCGATATCGAAACGATTCGGCCGAACTTGAGCTATCAGCCGAAATTTTGAACCATGATGAGCAATCACTTAAAAGAAACTTAGATTGATCACAAACATATGCCACTTGATATAGCGATCAAGTATCCTTTAATAGTGTAAGATTAAATATAAATTTTAATAATTTAAAATTATTAAAACATAATTTTATGTATATAAATATTAAATTTTTTAGATTAAAACCTAGGGCTAGCGGACTTACATGCCAATCCTGAGCTTTTTTTGGCAATTATTTTTTAACTTAACTATTTGACCTAATATTTTTCATGTTACTGTAAGGCTATTGAGCCCTAAATCTATTGTAATTTTGATGTGCTTGTTTCATTATGAATCAAGGGATTAGATTCGCCCAAGTGTAGATGGTTGAGGCATGGATGCCAATATGGTTTCTTTTGATTGTAAAAGACTTGCAGAGGATTATGTCTATGTTTTTTTTGTTTTATTTGCCTATTTTTTATGTATAAATTTCTCCACCCTTCGCCTCTACCTTTTTTGTTTTTTTTTTTTTTTTTTATACGCCCTTCGCCTCTATCTCTTGTTGTTTAGTGGAATAAAAAAAAGAGTGGATGAAATTGAAACCCAATAAAAGAGTGGGCAGGTTAAGTTAATCTACTTAGAATAGTTACTAGCTGGTGGGACCCAACAGCCGAAGGTAATGCTGAGGTCATCTAGGGATGCAGATTCGGTGTACCGAAACCCATTTTTTAAGTTTTCGGTTGTACACCCTCGCCCCCCACACCGAAACCTAACTGAAACTCCTTCGGTTCGATTCAATTTAGTATTTTTTTTCCTTTTGATATCAACATCAAAATCTGTTCAGTTTGGTTGAGTGTGGGTATTTTACCTACTTTTCTTATATTTTAAATGTTTTTTTTTTTTTTTTCAATTTTTTTAGGTTTAGTCATCTTACCCTTACGATTTTCGATTTTTGCCACCTAAACTGAAATCGAACATAATTGGGGTACGGTTCGTTTCAGTTTTCTGTATAGTTCAAGCTGGTTCGATGTCCTCGGTTTTCAGTTCGATTTCGGGTTTTAACTTGGAGTTTTCATCCTTAGGTCATCATATGGCATACTTGTAACCATAGAAAAAGTATGGATCAATCTAGACCGTCCATCTAAAAATCGTAGTGTGTATTGGATACAGCCCGAAGATCATGTTAATAGAACGACCCTAACTGTCTAATAAATCCATTTTTTATATTAGATATGGACTTCTTCCAACAGCAATGGGGTAGTTATTAACAAGAAGGGAAACTTGGTAGCCACTTTTTAGGATTTTTGCCACATGAAATCCATTTTTCCCACTTTTTAGGATTTTTCCCACATAGAACAGTCCTAACCGTCTAATAAATCCTTTTTTTTTATGTTTGATATGGACTTCTTCAAACAGCCATGGATAGTTATTAACAAGAAAGACACCTTTATTGACAGTCACGAAAAGTTGGAAGTCACCAGTACACTAAAAATCATGTAATGCCTTGAATCGCAAGATGTGTGCCATCTCATTTTAGCGCCACTTTTTAAGATTTTTGCTTAAATCGTAATTTTGGAGCCACTTTTTAGGATTTTTGTCACATGGAATTGAAGGGGAACCATTTAATGATCTCACGTTTGCTTAAAAGCGTTTTAATGATTTTTTTTTTGCATAATAACCTCAAAGATTCCCTGAGTGTTAAAAAAGCTACCCTTACAAGAAATGATTAGATGTTTAAGAATATTTGATCGATATTATCTTTGAGATAAAAGTGATTAATATTCTAATGCACAGTTTGATTGATGTAGTGTGATCAAATACTCCAACTTTTATAAGAAAATTGGGTTTTAACAGTGACTTTTCAATCCCCGATTAAATCTTGTTTAAATTGATACTTTTTGAAAAAGTCGCCACTAATCAATTTAGAAAAGGTCGGGACTTAATAAAGATTGCAAATTTCATAAAAGAAATTTAAATTTTCTGGCTTTGTATATCTTTTTCAAATTTTTTATTTCATTTTTAATTTTTAAAATTTTTTAAATTTGTCTTTTAAGATTTCCAGAATTTTTATCATTTTCCTTTCGAATTTTGCAGAATTTTTCTAATTTTTTCTAAAATTGGTTGGAGGTGCTTGATACTGAGCACCTCAAATTTATATCTAGCACCAATATAAATTAATGTAAATATATACCAAAATCGAATCGATTTATATGATCTCAATGACTGATACAATAAGTCTCTTGATCTGACCATTAGAATTGTCTGATTGATGCAATTTCTTGCAACACGCATTCAAAATTTGAATGGAGCAACAGCTTGCACAAGAGATTTATACTTGAGCACATAATTTGAAAGGAAGACTTGATATTTTTGGAGCCTGTGCCACTTGAAACACCATCAAATCTCTCTTATTTGAAGGTCATGATGCACGGAACATGATCTCTATTGGATTCAACACAGTCAATTATTAAATCAAAGGATTGACTTTGACTATGTTGAATTATATGATAGAGATAGTATTTCTTTCCAATCTTTGGGGCCAAAGATCTTTATACCATGACTTTCAAATCAGCTCGTGAGATAGTCTCACGCATGGCACATGTCTCACAAAGGTAACTCTAAATGTTCTCACACGTTCTTTGAAAGCGCTCACGTCCCAACCCCCTTGAAAATCATTGATTCCTTCAAATTTAATGATGGAGATCATTTTTTACCTAGGTCTTCTACACAATACATCTTGAGATCATGGCGCACCTATTAGATGGTCAATTTTTTATTTCATGAGTCACAAATTCCCTTAAAAAATGTCCTTAAATCATATCGCATCATGCTCAAACGTGATTTTATGGGCATTTTTTTTAGATCTGTGACACATGAAATTACAAATTTATCATTTACCTCAAGATCTATTGTGTGGAAGATCGAAGTGAAAAACAATCTCCATCATATGATTCGAAGGAACCAATGACTTTCAAGGGGTCTAGGACATGAGGGCTTTCAGAGAACGCGTGGGTGCATTTAGAGGTACCCGTCCCAAAAATATGAATGGTACCTCTATTAGAGCCCACGCAATCTCTGAAAGCGCTCACGTGTGCAACCCTTTCAAAATCATTAATTGCTTCATATTAGATGATGGAGATCATGTTTCACCCCGATCTTCCACACAATGGACCTTGAGATCAAATCGCACCTATTAGGCGATTATTATTTATTGCACTTGTCACAGATCTCCAAAAAATGCCTCTTGAATCATATGGCACACATCACGCTCAAACGTGATTTTACACGCATGTTTGAGGGGATCTGTGACATGTCGAATCAAAAATGATTGTCTGATAGGTGTGACATGATCTCAAGATCCATTGCGTGGAAGATCGAGGTGAAACATGATCTCCATCATCTGATCTAAAGCAATCAATGGTTTTGAAGGCGTTTCCAATGTGGGCGATTTCGGAGATTGCGTAGGCACTAACAGAAGAGAAATTTTCATTTTCGGCCCTACTAATTTGTGAATTTGCAGAAACGGCCCTATGGTTTCAAAATATGCAAAATAGGCCGGTTCCAGCCAAGTCGTTCCACATCAGCATCGACTTGTCTTTTCCAAAATTAGCTATTTAAGATATTTTTTTCCTCCATCCTTTTCAGTTTATATTTTTATTTTTCATTAATTTTTTTTGGCTAAATTAATTTTGATCAGATCAAATGATAGTAACCCTCTGAACAACAGCTGATCACTGGTAACCTAAAATCCTTCATAGCAAAGCGTTAAGTAAAATACAGAAACATATGAAAACATATGATTAAGGACACTTTCATATGATTGCGCGCTCTATCATATTGTAGCGCTACAAGATAGCGGTCGCTGTTATATGATAGTGGACGCTCTCATACAATAGCGCTCGCTATCATATAACAGAAGCCGCTAGCTTATCGTAGCGGTTGATATAGTATTATTATATGAATTAATGAATAATATATTTGTTATTCGCTAATTTACATTAGTTTTGATATTTTATGATTAAATGGATGTTATCTTTCTTTATCATTTTGATGGCGTCTGTGTCGGCGATAATACTTACAAAGGCGGTCATCGAAGGATTGTCGCTATTACAGAAAAGGCATCATTTGATCAATTTATGCAAAAAATGTACACAGTCAGTAGGACTTGACCATAAGAACATTCTGTTACACTATTGGTCTTTTTGAGCATCGAGAAGGAGTTGGTGTTTGCCGAATTGTCGGGCTCCGATAATCTTACAAACTTATTCAGAACATATCGTAGCGGTAATAGTGTGATAAATGTCTATATCGAAAATTCAGTAGCCACTCCCGTCACAAAAAATTTTATCATCTTTCGAAGCATTTCAACCACTCCAGGAAATAAATGAGGATCATAGACTTTACGAGGAAAGTATCAAATTAGGAGACGATGACGATGCGGAACCAGAACATATGATCGAAGATGAAGGAATACAGTGTGAAGAGAAAAATGTCGCTGCACCAATGACAATCAACGATGATAGAAATGGGAATATAGGATTTTGCCCATATCGAAGGCACTGTGAACAACCCTCTTCAGACATTCCAATGGGAGAAGACAATGAGGATAAAGGATATTGTCCTGAACTGGATCTGATGCATAATACACGTCAGCTTAACTTTTATTCAATGAACAATATATTTGATTGGACTCAATAAAAAACATTCTTGGGAGACCCTAGTCCATACTATTTGCCTTCCGAACCAATAGCTTCGGAGCCAACGATAATCGAGGAAACGACACAACAACCTATCGCACCCCAAACATCCCTACCTTGACGAACCATTGCCCAAACAATTGCACCTCAATCAACCATACCTCGACAGACTGAACCCCGAACACATAATAATCATCCTGTCGATGAGGGTGATGGTGATCCTGATGATAATGAAGCATTGTCCTTGCCCACTTCGTGTGTTGATACTAATAGAAAAATTGATTAACCTCTGATGAACGAAAACTATAATCTTAATGACTCGAAAGGCAAGTACATTGACTCGAATGATGTAGAACTGTATCAAGGAGGGTCATTACCTATTTGTCAAGTTTCAGAAATAAGAAATCATTTCAGAAAGCTCATATGAAGTTTGTCATGACAAATAATTTTTAAATTAAATCAATAAAGATCAGTCATCTTCGAGTTACGACGAGGTGTTTTGAAGTAGAATACATCAAAGTTGGTAGGTCTAGACACATTTTTCGTGAAGACTTTCCACCCGAAACATATGTGCAGAAGGTCAACTTTCGAAAATGGGCATTGTCAGGCCACGACATCATAGATAGCTTCCTTAGTGAGGAATAAGTTATTGAAAGGCTTTAACGAGAGTCTGGCTTTAATAATTTTTTATGTTAAAAGAAATACGGTATAACAGTAGATTACTGGAAAGCATGGAGAGGGAAAGAAATGGGGTTGAATGACATCTGAAGTAGCTGAAAGGAGCAACTTAAGATGTTATTGTACCATGTCTCTGAATTAGAGCGGATTGATCCAGCTGTACAAATCGAATTGTGTCATGAGCCTGAAAATGCCTTTGAGAGGTTCTTCTTGGTATTTGGACCTTGTATTAGGAGCTTTCATAACACATTACGAATAATAATTGCAATGGATGGGATGCATTTATGCGGACGATACAAAAGAGTATTGTTAATAGCTACGGGCATAAATGAGAATAGACATTTATTACTCATAGCGTTCGGTATTGTACCCAAAGAGAATGAAGATCATTGGGTATAGTTTCTTGAGCTATTAGGGCGTCACGTAATAGGAGACTTTCAAGAGTAGTTTGTCCTAATATCAAACTGGCAGAAGGGGTTGATGGAAGCTGTGCACAAAGTTTTCCCTAACGCCTTTCTCGACTGTTGTGTGCGACACCTCGTTTTAAATTATATATATATATATATATATAAGGATACGATCTCCCTATCTTTATTTTGGGTTGTTGCCCGTACATTCTTGAGACAAATTTAAACAAATTTTATGAAAAATCGAAGACGAGGCCCCCCGAAATGTACAACATAGATTAAAGAAATTGGTGATCATTTCTGGGCGTGCGCATATTTTCTGGGGAGAGATTATGATATGTTGACAACGAATATAGTTGAAAGCATTAATAGTTTATTGAAGATAGCCAGAGAAGAACCAATCGTGACAATGCTAAAACCATTTGTACAAAGGTAGCTGAATTCTACCTTCGGTATCAAGACGAAGGTAATAAAATGACATACATGTTGACACTAATGGCAGAAAATCACATAACATGAAATTCAAGATGGGTCCGTCGAAAGAGCGTTGTTCCCTATGGTCACGATGCATTTCAGGTTAGGCGGGAGGAATACACTCATAGTGTCGATCTCGATAAACGGACGTGTACAGGCCAACATTGGGCTATTCTTGGATTACTATGTTCAATGCGATCGCTGCATTATCGCACGAGAACATGGAGAGAGATTCCCTAATTATGTGAGCATTGGTTTACCAGTGCCATGTTTAAGGAAACTTACAAAGAATACTTTGTTCCGACTGTTTATAAGCGTAAATGGACTGTTCTAAGGGAAGACATCGTGGTTTTGCCTCCATACTGGATATGCCAAGTTGGTCACCCGAAGGAAAGAGGATCAGATCTAAAGGCGAAGTTTGACCATTACGATATAAAAATTTTAACGGATATAGGCATAATCGCCACTCATATAAATTTGTTAGGATATAAAAATGACACGAGTATAAATTTATTATGATTTCAAGACATTAAGTGAACGGTGACAGCTAAGGTAAAATAGTGGCCACTATTTTATCTTGCAGGCTGCTAAGGAAAAGTAGTGGCCGCTGCAATACAATATCGGCCGTTATTTTACCTTCGCTAATTCAAGTCAAGTAATATTATACAATTGTGTATTTCAATAAAATTGCAAACAATTCAATCTCAATCTGTACAATTATGTATTTCAAAAAATATAAAAAAAAAACGAAAAAACAAAAAATATATATTTTGAACTAAGGCACGACCACATCGAGATTTGGTTGGTTACTCAAAAACTCCCATATCCTTGTGTCTATCGTCTCTTACCCGAACGTGGTCAAGGAATGCCCGATCTCTACTCTAAATTTTTTCATCTCTTTCTCTTCAAAAATGAGTGTCTACTGTTCGAAAAAGTATTCTATATACTTCAGTTCAAAAACTTCACAATCCCAACCGTTATATTGGCGTGGGATATCAGCACCGTCCATGATCATTAGACACCACGGTTGATCGAGAGTGGAGCTGAGACTGGTAGTGTAAGAAAGGCGTGACAGATGAAGCATCAGTGTTTGTTTGTGCCCATTGAACTTCTTTGAACACTCTTGGTTAGCTGGGTCAATTATATTTACTAGTCGATCTGCTATGGACACTATAGCCAAAGCTCAATGATGATGTCTTTGACTATGCATTTGAAAATAAATATGTAGTGCAACCGAAGTTCTAATAAGTAGAGTGTTCGATATATAAAAAAGGTGTTAATGTGACTTAAAAGAAACTTATTGTTCCACAGTCGACAACATGAATACCGTGTGTGACAATTGCAAGTTGGGGCAAGCGACTTACAATCGTGACGAACCTACCATTTGTCGTTGTAGGCCTGCCACTTCCCCACGTCGCTAAGTGCTCTTAGCTTTTGTTCATGGAAGAATTTGTTAAATTTTGCATGATTTGTTATAATTAGTGTTTGAAATTGGTCATTAAAATAAGTCATAACCAAAAAGGCATGAATGAAGTAAATAAATGAAGAAGCGAAATTTTACCAAGGTAGTGGTCGTAGTGAACCAGCTCTTGTTTGCGTTTTCGGGAAATAAAGAGTCGTTCTTGTTCTCTGAGACTATAAAGTACGCATCCATGATGTGATTATCAAGCCACTTCTATCCTTTGAGGACCCGTAAGTTCTCAACGGTGATGTCAATATCCAAGACGGTATTCACTATCACACTATCGTCCACCGTAGGTCGGTTTCAAATATTGTGTATGAATTTCTGCTCCATGAACTGCGGCTCATTTTCGTCCTCGATCGCTCTTGGTCATTTAAATGAAGGTAGGTTTTTTAATTTTTTAAAGACATTTTACTGGTCGACGTCTGTCTTTTGCGAAGGTCATATCTCGAGCCCTTACCTCATCCGTCGGCCTTACTCTTTGATGCCGATAATTTTATCAGTAATTTTTTAAGTGATGTCGGCTGCGACTCTCGAGAAGGTTGGATAAGTGGAGCATCCTCCTCAACAAATGTAGCCCTCTCTTCCGAATGTTCCTCAATCATAGTGTTCTCGCCCTCTATCAGAGGATAACCCTTAGTGCCCTGAGGATCTTTAGATGAAGTTTATTTCTCCATTGGGGGTTGGGGGGCAACGAATGAGTCGAAAAGAACGAAAGAAAGAATTTTATCCTACAGAATTATATACCAGAATGAGTACAAAAATGACATACAAAATGAGAGTAATATATGATAGATTCCGCTATCTTAGCTTAGCGGGCACTAAGGTATGTTAGCAGGTGCTAAGGTATATTAGCGGCGCTAACTTAACGTAGTGGTCGCAAACTTAATGTAGCGGGCGCTAACTTATCTTAGCAGCCATTTTAAGATATCGACCCGTAAGATAAGTTAGCGGCCATTATAAGATATCAACCGGAAAGATAAGTTAACGCTCGCTATATTAAGTTCATGCCCACTACGTTAAATTAGCGAACACTAAAATGTCTTAGCTGGCGCTACGGTATGTTAGTGCCCACTATCTTATCTTAGAAATTTTCTATCTTTTCAATGATTTTGACCTTTTATTCCATTAAATATCTCTAATCTATTGTATCTATTTTAAGTATCTATTGGTCTTTTAAGTTAGAGAGTTAATACCTTCAACAAGTGAGCCTTCACAACATCAAGATCCTTCCGCATTGCGACATTTTCACTTGTTAAAAATGCTACTTGCTCTTGTAAAGTCGTCTTGTCTCTCCCCAGCTATTCTATTGTCAATGCTTGTCCTTTCAAAAAGGTAAATGCGTGCTTGAAATCACCCTTTATCTCTCAAACCTCCTTCCAAAGCGATGTGCACTGTTTCCTCAACTCGATTACTTGAGAGTTAAGTTGGGGTTGCCTAATTCGCTGCCATCTACTTTATTGGTTGCTTGCCCTTTGATTCCAGTTGCCAGCGTAAAACGACCTCGTAGTCGTCGTTATCATCATTGTCTTCATCGTCATTCTCATTATCTTAATCGTCATCATCATGAACCTTTAGGGCTCTTTGTTGTAGACGTGTCTCCTAATCTGGGACACCGTTTTCATGTATCCTTTCTTGGGTCGAGTTTTCTCTTTCCCGGTCCCTTGTCGTCTCTCTCTCCCTAAAGAAGAGACGAACTGATTTATACTATAATTCGTGTTTCTCAGCATCGAGTTCTACAATGACCGAAGACTTTAGAAATTTATCTCAGAAATAATTTGCAGTCCGACTGAATTTTAGGGCTTTCCATTTCATCATCCTCGGAAATGGGTTTTTCAGCGTTGTACGATGGGGAGGGCGACTCTTGGAAAATGCTCGAATGCCCATATCTGTAGGGCGATAGTGCACCCGTAGATGTTATATTGTCTCTTAATTTGGCGACATTTTTGCTTTCTCCCTTTTAACTATCGCTTTTGATATACACTCCAGTAAATTATTATAAACTGTCAGGCCCCACGAAAACTCGTTGAATTTTTGGAGGTCATCAACTAAGTCCAAGTGCTAATTATCCACTTCCTGTTATGTGTCCAAAAGTAAGAAGGAGCAAACAAGAAACAACAACGATAATTTTAAAAATTCATCGTCGGATAGCTTACGACTATCTACAATTTCTTCAATAAGAGCCCTCTTAGCCAACTACCCCCGAAAGAATTTGTATCGAATTATTTTTTGCACAGGCTCAGACTTAGGCCAGACTGATAGCTTCGTCAGCATGTTTAGGCCTAGAATCAATGATATGTCTGTCTCCTGCAGCAGTAAAATGACGTTCTTGACCTTAAATGCATTATCTTGAACCTAGAAACTCAAAATTGTATCAATTAGGTCTCGAATAAATACAAGTTTCTCAAATATCTTAAAGAGATGACCAAAAATTGATTCATCCAATATTCTCTTCTTCTATAGGTTGCAACGAAGGTAAAATTTCATAACACTCACTCGAGTATACTTTCCGAAGGCCTTTAGAAACTTCGATATCTTGGAGTTAGTTAGTGATCTGCCCAAAAACATAAGCAAGACATAAATAAAAAAAAATCTATGATAAAAAAAATTATCTAACATATCGTCAACATACCGCTATCATAAATTTGTGCGCGCCAACATAAGATAGCGAATGCTAGCTTATGATAGCTACCGCTAATGAATGTTAGCGGCATGTTAGCGCCAATCTTCCAGTTTAGTAAAAACAAATAAAAGTAAAAAAAAAAACTATACGTAAGAAAAAAGGAAGCTATCAGTCGCTATGTCGCCGCTTGCTTAGTTTTTACAGCAATTAAAAGTGAAAAGTAAAAAAGCAAAAACAGTTTAAATATCGGAATTTTAAAAGTCAGGGGTGCTTTAGCCATTTCGCATGTTGATGCTAACATGGAAACAACTTAACTTGGAGAAAGCCTATTTTACATATTTTGAAACTATATGGCCGTTTCTGCAAATTCGCAATTGTATAGGGCCGAAAATACAAATATCTCCTAATAGAAGTATCCAAATATGAAGTCTTTCTTTTTACACATTGCAATGTCACAAATCTTGTATGCTAACTAATTGCAACATCCTCCTGTACAATATGAATTGGCATAAAATAATGCCACTAGTACCTAATCCATTACCTACCCTACATTTCAGTACCAGTTGCTATTATGTTTCTAAAACTCTCTCTCTATCACAGGGTAAGCGGCACTAGTGCCAGGTACTTGATACTAAAGTCACCTTAAAATTAATTGATAGCATGTAAATCACTTTAAAATTAGTTTTGGCAATTGATTGCTTTATGGGTATCTTAGGCATTCTCTGAAAGCGCACACATGAGCAACCCCTTAAAAATCGTTGATTAAGGCTCTCAATATTTAGACCAGGTTAAATATGCTGCAACCCGGATCAATTTGGGCTAGGCTTGGGTTGAGTGTTTCAATACTCGGCCGCACCCGGTCCCGAATATAATATAAATATATATATATATATATATTATTATTATTATTATCATTATTATTATATACTTATCCTATTAAAGTTATAAAAAAAATTTCTTTTAATTAAATATAATTTACCTAAATGCCTTGAGAATAATCGTTATCTGTTATAACCATTGTGTAACCGTAGTCCGTTATAATCATTGTGCAACAAACTAAAATGAAATATGTGAATAAAAGCATGTACCTGAGCCTCTATAATGTTAATATAATTATTTAATTAAATTTTTAACCTTCTTCAAACTTTTATTAAAAAAAAAAAAGCTGAAGCCCAACCAAATTTTATTAGAAAAATAGCCCAACCAAATTTTATTAGAAAAAAATAGCTGAAAAAAGCCCGAACAAACGCCTCAGCCCGCCCTTGTAGGTGCCGGGCTTGGGCTGAGTACATCGCAGCCCGGGTTAGGGTCGGGCTGAAATTTTTTGGAGCCCGACCCGAGTAGGTTAGGGCCTGGTTGAACCCTAGCCCGACCCTAATCCAGCTCATTGAGAGCCCTACCGTTGATTATTTCGGATTTGATAATGAAGATCGTGTTTTAATTTTTAAAAAAAAAATCATGTTTCACCTCGATCTTTCACAAAATGTATCTTGAGATCATTTGGAACCTATCAGATGGTCAATTTTTTATTTCACATGTCACATATCCCCAAAAAATTCCCCTTAGGATCATATTTTGGGGAACTGTGATATTTTGAATAAAAAATTGACTGTTTGATAGGTGAGACATGATCTCAAGAACCTTTTTATGGAAGATTGGGGTGAAATTCGATCTCCACCATCACATTCGACCCAATTAATGGGTTTTAAGGGTTCTCCGACATAGGCGCTTTCAGAGAATGTGTTGGCGTGTTTAGAGCTACCCCTGCCTTAAATCATATGATAGAGATTGTATTTTCAAAACAGTAGGAAGAAACACACCTTAAAAACAGACCTAGTACCAAGATCGTTTGCTCTTGGTGATTGTGTTAGACACCTAATACATCTCAAGAACTTGCTTAGTTCCTTGAAAATGGCTATATGCCTCATAATAATCTGGCTAATGCGCAATAAATAAAGTTATGAATACCTTTATTAGCACCCACCTAATATTGTTGGGCACTTACACAAAAAATCATTGATTGCTTTAAATTACGATGGAGATAGTGGTTTGCTCTATTCTTCCATAGAAGGGATTTTGAGGGCATGACCGTACCATTAAATAGTCAATTTTCAATTCCAAATGTTATAGATCCCAAAAACATGGCCTTAGAAAGATTAGACTGAAATGCAATCTCTATCGTGTGATTTATAGCAATCAATGATTTTTGACGTAAGCTAATAAAAGTATCCAAAGTTATATACTTAGGCTCTGTTTGATAGCAATGAAACTCCAAAGAGGAAATGAAATCAATTTCTTGGTTGATTTCCTGGGAAATGAATTTTTCACTGTTTGATTAGTGCGTCTGAGAAATGAATTTCATTGGAAATTGATATATCTTATTTGATTAGTATCTTTAAAATGAATTTGAAAATGAGTTTTTAAGTTTTGATCATTTATAATTAAAATCATAATTAAAGTCAAATATTAACCAATAATTTTTTTAATAATATTCTATTACATTACAAATTAATACCATAGTAATTACTATTTATTACTAAGTTACATAAATCAGAGTTTGAAAAGTCAAACTTTAAAAAAAAAGTCAAACTTTGACTAAACTTAAAATTTTGATAAAAAAAAAATATAAAGTTGTAAATGCTAGTATCTAATGTAAGCTTATACATTAAAATGAAATTAAATTTTTAGAAAAGTCAAACTTTGACCAAAATTTCAACTTTGACCAAGAGAAAATTTTGCAATGTACCAACAAGTTACAAAAGTTCAACTGTAAATTAATATAACAATATTTATATACATCGTTAGGTTACACTAGTCAAAATTTGATCAAATATTCACTTTTAATAAAAATCAAACTTTGACCAAATGTAAAACTTTGATTAATAAAAATTTTTAAGACTAAAGTACAAAGTTATATAGTAAATGCTAGTATATACTATAAGGTTCCATGTTGAAACAAAATTCAATTTTTAAAATTCAATTTAAAAAAAAAAATCAAATTTTGACCAATAAAAAATTTGAAAATCTACCTCCAACCTACAAATTAATATTACAGTATTCGTATCCATCACTAGGTTACACTAGTAAAAAATTTGACTAAATATCAACTTTTAAAAAAGTCAAATTTTGACCAAATGTAAAAAAAAGTAAAATAAAATTTGGTAATGTACTACAAAGTAATAAAGTAAAAAAATAATAATTTCATCGGGGATACAGAAGTTCAAAAAAATCAAATTGTGTTAAAAAGTCAAAGTTTGACTAATTATCAAACTTTGACCGATAAAAATTTACATTATCAAAATATAAATAATAACAGTATTAATCACTACCTACTGTCCAGATACACTTACCAAATTTTGACTACAGTCAAAATTTGAATAAAAGTCAAACTTTGACCGATAAACATGAGGCAATATATTTTCAAGTTATAAATTAAAATAATGATAGATATTTTTAATTATAATATTTCACTAATAAAAATTTATAACATTTTATAGAAAATTAAACTTTGATCAAAAGTCAAACTTTGATCAAGAAAAAATTATATTGATACGATATAAATTTATGAAGTAGTAGACTCTATCTATAAGCAGGTTTTAAGTTTGATTAAAACTAAATTTTGTATAAAAGTCAAAGTTTGACTAATACAATTGAGAATCTAGTATCAAATTATACATTAACACGGTAGTATTTTTTTTCCGCCATCAAATTATTGGAGTCAAAGTTTAATTAAAAGTAAAATTTTAATTAAAAGTCAAAGTTTGATCATAAAATCAACCTTTGACCCCTAAAAATTTGATAGTATATTACTAACTTACAACTTTTTATCATGTTTCAGTTGTCAAAGTTTGATCAAAAGTCGAAACTTTATATAGCTTATAAATTTAATTAAAGTTTGATTAAATTCAAACTTTGACCAAAGTTAAATATTAGCTGAAAAGAGTATGATGTAGATAATGTGGTGGTCCTAGCCATCGTACTGGTACAATGGTCATAGTTATTAAAGTTACTTTTTAATAGTAAAAAAATATTTGTTTTTGCTTTTAGGTTTTTTACAAGTAACTTTAGATTTATAATAACAAAAATTTATTATTTTGTTAGTAGGAAATTCAATTTCAGTTATTTAAAATGTTGAAATGATTTCCTCCTAAAATGATTTGGTGTATGAAAATTTAATTTTCATGCGGAGTGACTTAATTTCATTTCCATCTCCTTAAATAGCTACCAAACAACAACAATTGGAAACTAAATTTCATTTCCACAATGAAATTACATTTCCATGTTATCAAACAAGGCCTTAAGGATTTCTCTTCAATAATTTGTCCTTTGCAGCTAACTCTTGAAAACATTGGCGGCCAATGTTTTCAAGAGTTAGCTGCAGAGTACAAATTATGGTGTTGTTACGCTCCACTTGATAATTCCCATGATATGGCAAATATACAACATTATATGTGGCCAGGATTTTCTACTGGTGGGGCTAGCAATGATCAATAGTTGATAATAATATTTTTACTAGCCTTATGTACAAATGAAGTTTGTATAAGAAGCATATCTTATATAATTAAATTCAAGATTTAAGTGGGGCTTTGGTCCCCGCACTGCATGTGATATTACAAAATTATATTCGAAAATTGTTTCAATCATGTGATTAAGAGCATAAAAAAAAAACAAAAACAAATGATCATGTGATTAAGAGTTTAAAAGCACCACAAAAACGAATGACGACCAATAGTGTTTAAATTCATATATCAGTTCATTTTAAAGCCTTTGTACCCTCTTCATCGCATGATAAAATTAATTTTTCTAAATGCAATGGCAAGGTTTAATCCAATCTATATGACATGAAGTATATGACAACTTTCTCTTAAATTTTCTAAAATTACCAAAATTCACCAAAACTAGGGTTGGACAACTTTCGGCGAAATTTCAGTGATTTCTTTGAAATTGCTGACATTTTATTAACTTTGGTGAAATGAACGAAATTTTGCCAAAATTAATAATTTTTCTTTTAATTTTAAATAATAAATCATTTTTATTTAAATATTAAATACACTATATATATATATATATATATATACTTCCCAAAATTTTCACAAAATGTTTTCAAATTTTTTTCAAAATTTATTCAAAATGACCCCTACCGAAATATTACCGAAAATGGAATTTCTCACTATGCCGTGAACCATGTGGCACATAGCAGGTTCACGGCATAGTGAGAAATTCTCCCACGAAGACAGTCTAGCGGGGCTCGGGCAATCCCCTAACCTTTTGTTAGGTACGAAAACTTATTATAAATCATATGAGCTATGCCCTCCACGGAACCGAAGGGGTATCTCAAGTTATGAGGCTTCAACAACTGAGAATACTCCCACCCCTCAGTTTGCTACCAGATTGAAAGGCTACAAAGAAACTTTTTATGGAATGATTTGGGGGAAAAGAAGAGGCTACACCTCGTCGGTTGGAATAATGTGACCAATACGTGGCCGGGGGTGGGGGAGCTTGCCATCCGCCCTTTAGCCTATATGAATAGTGTTTTATTGATGAAATGGTGGTGGCTAATGGGCGATACTTCAACCCATTAGTGGAAAGATATAGCCATCAAGAAATATAGCATGAATAAGGAAGGGTGAGTATACTCGCTGTTAGATTATGGTCTGACAAGTGGGTCACTACCGATTCCAGCTTACAATTCAAGTTTCCACGTCTCTTCCATATTGCAGCTGATCCCACCACTGCCATTGACAAAATCCTCACCACTGTTGAAGGTTCTAATTGGCACATCAACTTCAAGCGCAGACTCAAGGGATCAGGAAATTTTAGAATTCAGCGACTTCTCTGGTCGATTGGATAACATCCGTTTAAGACCCAATATCCAATATCTCTCGGATGCAAGACTTTGGTCCAAAAAGGGCAATACATCCTTCTCCGTTAAATCTGCCTCTTCGTATTTTTAAAAGGTTAATTGGACGCACATTTGGAAGCTCAAGGTACCTTCAAAAGTCACCTTCTTTATTTGGTCTCTCTGCTGGAACAAAATTTCAACTGTACCTAACCTAAACAAGCGCGAAATAAATATCACTCCAGGATTGGGAAGAGGACAAGGATCACATTTACGGCCTATGTTATAAAGCCATCGGAATCTCTTTCTGTGTCCCTAAACGAACCATGACGTTATCACTGATTGGGACCCTGCCCTGATAACTGGTTACAAAAAGTGGAATTGGGACTAGCTGCAAATTGCCATTTTATGGAACATTTGGCTCACCAGGAGGGCCATCAAATGCCAAGGCGTTTCTCTTGAGGGAGCCATTACTTGCACACGCTTTTCAAGTGATTGCATCGGATTGCACCGAATTGAAAAGAAAGACTTGTAAGTTTGGTGACCTCTACTATGTGAAAACACATCTAAGCTGTTTGATTTGAAGGTCATGATTTAAGGATATTAATTGTAAAAGATTAGAACAAAATATAATTTTCATCATTTGATTAAATGGAGTGAAAGGCTATTTTATAATTCAATAGTTGACTATAATAGATGATATGACAAGTATTGTGTCTTGCTCCAATTTTATGTACCACAAATCTATTGATCATGAAATTCAAATCAAACGGCCCATATTGCATTTTTACATATCACATGTCCCTAAAATATAAAGTCTTTTTTTAACTTCGGTGCAATCACATGAAAAATGTGTGCAAGTAATGCCCCTTCTCTTAATGACAGCCTCATCCGATCTAGCATTATCTCATTTTGCAGCTGGGTAACCGCTGCGGGGGTAGACTTCCCGTCCTCATCCAGTCTCAGGCAGTTCAATTCCAACCAACTTCTTTCATTTCTTTCCCATCTGTATTTCTTTTGGGGTGGGCTCTTTTGTATCCTAATAGGTTCAACTACCTATTAGCTTGAGGTTTTTTCTTTGTTTGGAGGTTTTTTTCCAGACCTCTTGGCTTCCTCCAAACGAAAGTTTTTCCCAGTGTGCGATGGTTTTCATCGTTCCTGAGTACCTCTTTGGTTTTCTCCGGATCTCCCGATTTTTCCATAGAGCAATGCTTCGGGTGCTAGCTAGTGTTTTTATCGGTGATTCCGAGTAACGTGCCTAGCTTTTCATATTTAATACAAAATAATTTTTTTTTAAAAATATTGGTCAAATCTTAATATGTCCACTTATTTATAAGAAGGGAAATTTACCTGACCGACCCTGTCAGATACACTTTTTACGTTAGAGGCCCTGTAGTTTCACCTTTATCCAAACCGACCTGCTGCGCGTTGAGCTGTCGCCCGCCTTTAGGAAATGCCCAAACTACCCCCAATGTAATAAATAGCCGCATTTTTTTCAACTCTTCACTATTTACCTTTTTTTTTATTTTTTACTTTTTCGTTCGAAGTCGGTGGAGAGGCGGTGTCGATTCGTAGATGCTAGCGTTCCGTTCCTCAATCTTCAAGCTACCAAATCCGTAAGTTTAAATTAAAATTACCTTCCATTGCTGTAGATTTTTTTCTTCTCCTTTTGTTGGTGCACATTTTATCATAATTTTTTAAGGTTACCCTATATACAATTAATATCGACCGTATATGTAATCGTTATCGACTCTATAAAAAGTCGATATCAATTACATATAGAGTCGATATCGATTGTATTTGTAGTCCTAATTGACTATATAAATAGTCGATGGCGACTATAAAAAATCGATATCGACTCTTTATGAATATAATTATTACCCATCATATGAACTCGATGCCATAATGCATAATAAATTATACGAGGTTTTATATTTATCTCAGCCGACGTTTAATTTATTGCCAACTAATCTTTTGAAAAACCATTATGGCAAGTAAGTTTGGAAGGATGAGAAAATTTAATACGAGAAAGTACAGAAAATTTTGGCGAAGGAAGAAAAGAAAAGAACAAAAAAAAGAAAAAGAAAAAATAAGAGGACAGAACCACCCACCATCTTCACCTCCTCTTCACACCATCCACCACCTGCTCATCATCCATCTTCCTAATCCCTGCTATCCCCCTTCCCGATTTACGCTTCCTCTTCCAAGAGCAGCAAGTTGAGGACATCCCGGTGCCAGGAAGGAAAACCATATTTTTGAAGGGATAAATTTTGGTTAGAAGCTGAGGACCGATCTTTATCGAAGAATCTTTTCTCGGACGTTGCTGCCAGAGTCTTAGTTTAGTGTGTGTCCAGATTTTTTCTAAAAATTTTGTTCATATAATTAGTGTGTGTCTCCATAATTTTGTTCATACAATGGAGGAGGCGAAGAGGTAACAGTGGTTCCATTGTAAATAGATATTTTAAGTGCAAATGAAACATTTTAACTGTAAATGAAATATTTTTAATGTAAATGAAATATTTTCAGCTGTTACTGTTAAGTTTTCATTGAAGTTTCCATCGACTGTATATACAGTTGCCATTGACTCTATAAATAGTCGATGACGACTTCATAATGAGTCGATATCAATTACATATAGAGTCGATATCGATTTTATTTATAGTCGTTATCGATTACATATAAAATCGATATCGGCTATTTATGTAATCGAAATCGATTATATATATTGCAATTCATTTAACATTTAAACTATCCTTGTTAGTTTGGAACTCAATCCTTTCTGTTTTATTACAGTTCATTTTAACAAGCTGTCAAGATGATTGTACACCGACCTGTTGTCAAGTGTTCCCCCAATGCCATTTCGAATCTCTACGATAATGCTAACCCAAATCGAAAGAAGTTGCTGAGAGATTCAATTTTCGGTGGAATATTTTAAATGCCTAAGGGTGTGGGATTTCTTGGAGATGTGGTTTATGCGATGTTGACGTTTTAGGTTGAAAAAAACTACTTCCAAATTGAGAAGACTAATGTCTATCTTCGAAAGTTAGACATTGCATTGATACTGGGCCTTGCCGTAGTTGGCCCGGAAAAGTATACCCTATCCATTAAACCACTGGAAGAATAAATCATTCGATATAAATATTTTTGTGGAACGCCTCATGGGAAAATTCTCTGGTCTCATATAGATAATGCAATTTAGAGAGCGAAAAGTGATGACGACTTCGTAAAGTTGTCCATTCTATATGTGTTGTGTATATTTCTTTTTCTCGGATCCCACCGTCAACTGACGGAAGACTACATCGACCTCATTGATGACGTCGAGAACTTTAACCGAACTCCATGGGGTCTCCATGTGTACTATGACTTGATAGAGTATATAATAAAGGGCGCGATGAATAAAAAGACTGCCGAGATGGATAAAGCCCTTAAGACATACAACACATATGAATGTATATGTGTACTTCAATGGTGGGCTTATGAGATGTTACCAGATATCTCGCCTTCTCAGATAGGGCTTAAGGACCCTTTCCCATGACTGGTAAAATGGTTGGACAGGGCGCAGTCAAGGATCAAAGGTTACACTCGCGGACAGATGTTAGACAGCAAGGTATGATGTCTATTAAATAATTCAAATAAATAAAGTTAAAGAGTAGAGAGATCCGATGCCGATTCAAAAAACTACTTACCAATTCATTCTAGAATCGATACCAATTCATTACAGAATCGATAACGACTTATTTAATAGTCGATAGCGATTCAGTACAAAATCGATACCGACTATTTAATAAGTCGATAACGATTCATTACAGAATCGATAACAACTTACTAAGTAGTCGATACCGATTCATTAAAAAATTGATAACGATTTATTAAATAATCGATAGCGATTCAGTACATAATTGATAACGATTTATTAAATAATCTATAGTGATTTGTTACCGAATCGATAACGACTATTTAATAAGTCGATACTTTGCATTTGGAATATATTATCAATTTAGTCTGTTATTTACCGTGTTTCCTTATCTTTCAAAAGGTTCGCGCTCCCTCGTGCCTGTTGCCTTTGAATTAGAGATACTCATCTTAAAAGAATATCTACAGGTTCGAAATGTCATTAGGGGAAAGAGGAAAGAAGCTCATGAACCGGTCAAGAAAGCTGTGAAAGAGTTGTGGTTGAAGAAGAAGAAAAATTACATTCCGATCGAGAATATTAATGAGGAAGAAGTTGATGACCAATCGACGTCGGACAAAGAACCGTCCTTGAAAGAGGGCCCCGTCCATGTAGATATAGAGCGGCCGAGAACTAGGGGGGTCACGAAGGAGAGCCTATCTGCGAAAGGGAGCCCAGCTGCACCGTCCTCCTCCAATCAGTCATTGTTGAGGAGGGTTGACAGTTTGGCGCTGGAGAACTTGAAGCTCACCCAAAGAGTGAGCCATTTGGAGGGAGAGAATGTGGTCATGGCGAAACGTTGTGCCTCCATAGAGAAACTATGCAACTCCTTGAATGAGCAGCTCAATTCAAGGGATGCGGAGTTTGAGAAGTTGATTCACTATAACGCGTTGGTCAGAAAGGGCTAGGGGAATATAAAAGAACTTCTTAAAAATTTATTAGAGGCGAGACCTAAGGTATGTTTTGATAAATTGATATCGACTGTATATAGAGTTGATAACGATTATAATAACAATCGATATCGACTTTATATGGAGTCGATAACGATTATATATACAATCGATATCGATTGTATATAGAGTCGATAACGATTGTATTGACAATTGATATCAACTTTATATAGAGTCGATAACGATTATATTTACAATCGATATCGACTGCATATAGAATCGATAACGATTAAATTTAAAATTGATATCGACTTTTTAAAATGGGGATAAAAAATTATTTCTTATACTGCACCATTATTTCGATGTTCAGGATGCTGCTATTGAGGAGCTGATATCGAAGGTGTGGGACGCAGCCGTCGATAAGGAACCATCAGCTCTAATGCATGAGGATCCTCCCATGGATGAAGTGATGGCAGCTGCTGACGAGCAGCCTGAGACTCAAGCCGATAAGGGTCCATCTGGTGAAGAGCAAACCTCTTCCCAATTGCCTCACCAACAAATTGACCCTCGTAGGTAAGGGAAACTCGTGAAATCTACTACTGTCAAACCTAGGATACAACGAAAGGGAGCGATAGTGAAAAAGCCTATAACCAAGAAGGCCATTGAAGGACCTATGGCTGAGCTCGATCGGTGGTGATGCTACTCGAGCCTCGGATCTACGATCGATGATGCTATCACGTGAAGACATATGAAACAAGCCTGAGTCTGAGGACGAGTAAGTCATTCTTCCCAGGAACAAGCCTGAATCTTTCACTTTTTTATTTATTACAAAAATTAGTTACGTTGGCCTTTATTTATACAGTGACTATGTAAGCACTGTCGGAAATTATACGCTGGTGGTGCAATCTTTCAGATGTTTGATGGGCAGGCATTATTGGATAATTTTGTAAGTAACCCTACTATAGGCACAAATAGATAATATAAAGACGTCGACGACTCGAAATAGAGTCGATGACGATTCTTTATATAGTCATTATCGACTCTACAACGAATCGATTTCGATTCATTGTAGAGTCGATAACGATTATTTATTTAGTCGGTAACGACTATATGGAGAATCGATATCGATTCATTGTAGAGTCGATAATGATTATTTATATAGTCGGTAATGACTGTATGTAGACTTGATATCGATTCATTGTAAAGTCGATACCGACTATATTTCGAGTCGTTCACTTTATACATTATTGAAGTGTAGGAGACGACTCTTTTGAATATTACATATTTAACTGTAACTGCATTGGTTTCAGATTATGGGCGCCTATCTGAGACACTTGAAAGTAATTGATGATAATATTCATCTTGATGGAAAGGACAAATGATTTCTTATGTGTCCTACCGCTCTGACTTACATGAGCTTTGAACTAAATGATTTCAACAAGTTCCTTCTCGCCTAAAAATTATACGAAGAATCATTCGAGATTCAAGTCGAACGATGGGCTGCCCATAAACTCGAACAGAACCAAGGCAAGAAGTTGCTAGAAAATTTCTTCTTCAATCAGTTTCGGAAGCTGTGGTCTCAAGAGTGCAGCACAGTATGTTTCTAACCTCTTTATAATTTTTCTTTATAATTTTTTCTATCATACCCTTTGAGATTATATTACTTTTTTATAGATATTTATCCCAATTCATTCACAACAACCATTACACTGGGCACTTGCGATCGTGAAGGTAGTTGAACGATCGATAATGGTCGTCGACCCTATTTTTAATAGATCCTCTAAGGAAAGATATCCGACCCAATTGTAAACGCTGGTAAGATATTTTACTTAACATATCTTTCATCATTGTTAACTTAGCATATCTGACATTTCTCTATTTTAAAACAGATCCAATACCTTCCCGCGATTTTATATTCGTACAGTGACTCCACTGCACTAAACGTGAAGACCTATCCTTGGTCATTTAGTGACTGTCGGATCAAAGCAGTTTCCCGACAGACCAATTCAAGTGATTAGGGGTGTTTGTGGTGAAGTATGTGGAGTACTTCATGTTGGGGAAGAAATTTGACTTCACACAATCAAATATAGATAGGATCAAGGCAGAAATTGATCATACTTTGGCTAAATACACCGGCAATGGAGGAGGCGAACTGGAGTAGGATGACAAAAAGGAGGAGGCGCAGTAGTAGTGTGGTTATAATTTAAATGAAATATTTTGTAAATATAAATGATACATTTTTTGTAAATAAAATATTTTTAATATAAATGAAATATTTTTAAGTAGCAGTGATTATAATATAGAAATAGCAGTCATTATCGACTTTATATAGAGTCATCACCGACTATATAAATAATCGATAGCGACTCTATATAGAGTCGCTATCAACTTTAGATAGAGTCGTCATCGACTATATAAATAGTTGATAGCGATTCTATAATGAATCGATATCGACTTTATAGAGAGTCAATGGTGACTCTACATAGAGTCGATGGCAACTCTGTATAGAGTCGCTATCGATTATTTATATAGTAGATGACGACTCTATATCCAATCGTCAACGACTCTATATACAGTTGTCAATGACTATATATACAGTCGCTGACGGCTCATTTGTACATTCCATGTTGCATGTTTCTGAGTAACCGTACAGTCTAAAATTACAACTATTAAAAAAATCAGGATTATGAGAGCAAATATACTTTGTCTCGTTTACATTCCATCTATCATTATTAAAAATTACACTATCAACCCATCGGTCTCATTTCCGTGCAACTCATACGATTGTGATCATACTCACTGCATCTGCTATACTATAGGGCCCTAACCTCACCCTTAGACCATATCCTTCTCTTCTTCGGACAGTCGGCTTGCTTTCGACAATTATAGGGTGGTTTCACTTTCATATTTTCAGAGAGTTGCTCTGCTTGGAACTCTCATTAGCTTTTATCGAGGGTGGGAAGTCATTACTCGTCGTATGTTTGTCTAAAGCAAGCGATGAAAAACTACTTCTCACAGAAGTTATGGTAATCGTAAATTCTCCGATTGATAGCCGCCACGGCATGGGTGCAAGGCAAGCCATGAATGTACCAATGGCGGCAAGTACAAGTCTTGTGTTCCAAGTCGACATGATGAATGAAATTTTTAGAGTTGACTTAGAATTGATCGCGCTCGTATGGTTGAGCTCTCTTTCTACCGGCCCACTGTAACACCTTCTTCATATGCTCATCTACTTTCGTGCAGAGGGTGGTCCATTTCTCAGATATCTGTCGGTGCTTTTAAAAATGATCAGTGACTTTCTCTCTAGTGGCTCGGATTAAGTCGATAATTGGTCACTCTCGAGCTATCTTTAGTATGCTGTTTAAGCTTTCGGCATTATTCGTAGTTAGGGAATCGTACTGCCTTCCTTTCATATATGCGCGTGCTCAATGCTTTGGGTCTATTTTCAAAATATACTCTACGGCTCGAGGATCAGCAGAATCTTTCTTTATTTCATTTATAAAATAATCAAATCTCTCTACTGAATATGCACGCGCAGCTTTCCATCATAGACCCTTCACATTGTTCCTGAGATACTTGTGTACCAAATTTTGTGTCATATGTCGCATGCAGTAGTTGTGATATGCATTAGGGAAGATATATTTCACTGCCTTTATTAAACCCTTCGACCTATCTGTGATAAAAATGAAATCTTCATTAAACCCATCGATCACTAACGCACCTAACCATTCAAGAAATTACATCCATGTATCCTCTTCTTCTAACTCGACGATGACAAATGCTAACGGTAATATATGACCATTACCGTTTTGCGCCGAGGCGATAAGTAGGATCCCTTCGAAACATCCTCGTAGGTGTGTGCCATCTACAAGTAATATGCGACGAAGTGTATTGCGGTAGTTTCTGATACACAGGCCAAAACTCTAAAAAAATCTTTAAAACTTACCGTCAAGCATAAGTTGAAAGGATGTTTATACATTAGGATCTACCCTCTCTATCTCCTTCACATAGGCCGATAGATCCACAAATTGTCCTTTCCAACTGCCTCTAATATCATTAAGGACAAGTTCTTTTACCCTCCAAGCTTTTACATATGAGATTTATATATTATAAACTTTTACAATATTAAACATTATCGACGCTGGTATGTAGTCGAATCCTTCTATAAGTTTATCCCGTACATAGTTGGCTACGAAGGAGATTGTTGCATTATGGTGACCGTGCGTTCCGATCTTAACGGCCCTGCATGTGTGAGTAGTATTGAATGTCTTGATTTAGAAAGAGTCGAGCCTAGTCAATTTAGAAGCATGTATTCGCCACGAACAATCGGATTCATAGCATCCGGTTGTTACTCGATAACTAGCAGTTTTCAAAGGCCGAATTTAAAAGTTTTTCTCTGCCGCGTGCTCTTTTAATGCTCTTTAAAATATTTATTTGTCTCTGAAGATCTCTTTAACTTTAAACATCCAATTCTGATATTCAGTTTCCACCTCTTCATCGGAGGAGTCGCCCGATGTCTCTGACACTTCGTAATCTCCATCTACTAGGGGATTATTAATGTCTCTCACAAAAATTTTTGGATCCTCTTTTATAAATCCATCCGATTCGCTTTCATAATATTCTTCTAAGGTATCTTTATTAGTAAGTTGAGGATGACTACGCCATTCACGAGTGGTGTTCTCAGGTTGTTGACTAGATCCTTCACCGAAGGGGTTCTAATGTGATTGACTAGATCCTTCACTGAATCGATAATGATGTGGTTGACTAGGCCCTTCACCGAAGGGGTGCTCATGTGTATGGACATGGGGTTGAGTTTCTTCGGTAATTCCCATCGATGACATGATAGAACATAATTCATGAGTCAACCAAGTTGTCCATACACCGGAGAAGATATGACTAAAATCGTCGATATCCACCACCCTTTCTGAAGTGTAGTCTAACCATTGACTACATTGTTGTGACCCATGCATATATTTTAGTAGGTTATCATACAATTCAATCGGAGCATCACTTAAATCAAAAGTTACTTTCCTGGCAATCATGTTCGCTGTAATATTATTGTCATCGCCTAATGGGATGGTATCGTACATAGTTTCATCCTCCTCAAACTTACATGGCTGAAATGAATGGCTACTCACAAATTCAGTCCCGCCAAGATCTACTTGTTCAGCTTCGATTCGGAAGGATGACGGTTCCTTAATGATGAATACCTTTATAATGTCCACCCCGGATTTATAAAATGTAAATAGGGTGGCTAAATCATCAGAGTCTAAAATGTCGGCAACCACAGGGGTATTCACTATCTTCATATGAAACTTTGTGGAAACTGTTTCATCCGCTCTCGCAAAACTGACAGCAGGCATTAGCCTCATAAATTGTTCATAAGAAATACTGGTTGAAACATTAATAACCCTCTGTCGGCCACCTTTATACAAGCCATCATCGTTTACAAGAAGGTCATCATAGTGACAAAGAAGAGGAATCCTCACCTACGTCATCGCCTGTTTAAGAATGAGAAGGAAGTATCATAAGACTGATGACACAAAAGAGAAAAGACGATTCTTAACACATATCGACTCTATATACAATCGATATCGATTGCAAATATAATTGATATCGACTCTATATACAGTCGATATCGATTGTATATAGAGTCGATAACGATTATAAACTTTTCAAAAAATAATCGAAGGAGATAAAGACTTTCTTATACTGCACGATTAAGAGATCCTAACAAATAAAAAATGGAGACCAATAAACTTAAATTATTTTTTATACTGCACCATTAAGAGACCCTAATAAATTGAAAAAGGGGTTTAAGTAAGATACCTCACGTCGCAAGGGCAAGCTGAAGGGTCTTCTTATCACAATGGAGAAATGCAGGGGCTTTGTAACATCCCCGAAATTTGGATAACGAACAGTGACCTCGGGATGCATGCCCAACTGGTCGTGGGTTTGACCAAGTGATGGTCAAACAGTGGACTTAAAAAGAAAATATTAAATTAGTGTGAACGTATCCCAAGTAGGGGATTAGATGTTAGTTAAAGGTCACGTACACCTATCTAGGGTGTATGTGCTTAACACCAAGGCAATAGAGAGGGTTAAGAGGGTAATAGATTAAGGGAATTTATTCCTCCTTATTTAGTTAGTGTGAAGAGAGTTAAGAAGAGAGAGAGGGAGTAAGGAAGAAGTAAATGCAAGGGAGGTTAATGCGGGTTCCAGATTTGAGAAGGATTCAAGCATTCAATATCGGATTCGACGTATTGGTATCCGTTGAAGCCAAAGCTTGGAACCCTAGTCATTAACCCAACCACTAAATCAATCAAGGGGTTGATTTGAGGTGAGTGATATTGAATCTCGTTAAATATAAATATGTATATTCAATTGTTGATAAATGATGAATTATAGAAGTAGAAAAGAATGGAAAATGATAAGAAAAAGATTTGGAAGAAATGCCCGAAAAGGGTTGAGTTCTGACCAAATCGATTAATTGATTTGGAAAATCGACTAATCGATTTTTGTTCAGAAGTAAGTTGGGCAGAATTGCCCCAAATCGATTGATTGATTTTAAATCGATCAATTGATTCTGGAATTTTGATTAATCGATTTTAAAATCGATTAATCGTCTAAGCACCTCCAGTGGCGGGAAAATGGAGACTGAGAAAAATTGATTTGGAATCGATGAATTGAAGTGTGGATTTTCTACTAATCGATTTGGGATCAATTACACGATTTTGGATTTTCGATTAATCGATTTGACAGTTCATGTTGACTTTTGTATTGGACCTTGAGGGTTCTTGGAAGGTCTTATACCTTCTTTAATGCATCCTTATTGATGCCTTACTTGTGTTATGATGTACCATAGGTGGTACGAGCAAAGAGTGAGAATGTGGAGTCGCGTGGACTTTGACACATAGTGATTCCAACGCGTGAGGTAGGGAACACCTTGAACATGTACTTTAATTTTTAAAGGCATGTATGTAGAGTGATTCAAATAAATATTTATGCATCAAAAATATGATTTCTAAGAGTGTGTGTGTGTGTGTGAATGCTAAATGAACTCATAAGGTCCCCAGGGGACGTGAAAATGTGATAAGGTGCATTTAAGTGATGCGTTGAGCCAGTGGCATCCTAGGGATGCAGATGAAACCTATCGGTGAAGTAAAAGAAAAGTTGATAAGACCTAATATACTAGAATTAGCATGATCATACGGTGAATAACTATATGTAGCGCACATGATATTTTTATTATTTAAGATTTAAATAGAATATCCCACCAACGTGGCGAGATTCTCATGACTGACTCGGCAGGATATCCGTGACCGGTACGGCGACCAATCCGTACATCAGTTTAACATCCCAAGGATGTGAGTATGAGATTAGAACCCCGTCGTCTATGAGAAAGGGACCTGGATAATATTCAAGTAAGAAACAGATATGACAAGTGTCTATTTAGACGACGATGGTGGGTATTCCATCGGGGCTCGATGCTATATTGCTTGAGGATTATTTAAGTTAAGATTTAAGTGATTAGGCTGAATCAGTAACTAATACCTGCAAGTTGAGAATGAACAAAACCATGTAAAGTAACAGTTACATCTAGTACTTCATTTCAGTTGTTTAAAATGTTTTCCCATGCAATTCCATCAGATAAATCATGCTCTTAAACTATTTTAGAATATATGTGAGAGCTTAACTTATATGTTCACGTGTTGTTTCCCTATTGAACTAGGATGCAGCTTATCCCTTTAGACTATACGTCGCAGGTCCATTGCTTGTGACCGCCGAGGCTTCTGGAGACGTAGATCCGGAGGATTCGGATTACGTGCCTGGGGAAGAGTTGGAACCTCCTCCTGAGGACTTCTTCTAGAGGACCCCCTGCATACTTGAGAGTTATTTTGAGAGCTTTTCTGTACGGCTTGGTATGTCTGGCCTATATTTTAAAATAATGTAATTAAATGATATATTCCTTTTGGCAAATCATCTGGGGTGATCTGTTTATCACCGATGGTTCGGGTCGGTTCTTCTGTTTATGCGTTGGCATGGAAGAAGAACTGTCTTTTGAGCTTTTGTTAGATTAGCAGACTTTATCTCATGTTGTTCAGTTTATATGTTTCATTTTGGTAGGGATTGGTTGAGTATACCAATGTTCCGTATGAACTTTGGGGTCACGACCTAGAGGGCCGTGCTGATGGCATGAGTTTTGGGGTGCCGAAATTCGGACTGTCACAGTTGGTATCAAACCCATTTCTTTTAGAAATTCTGACAATCATTCTTTTTGTCAGAGCATAGGAACTTCTGCTAACGAAACTTTAGTTTCACGTATAGATCGTGATGTCTTCTAGAGGAAGAGGCCGACCTAGGGGTGGTCATAATAGGAATTTGTGTAGTCGAGATGACTTTATCTCGGATACTAATCGAGTGTCATTGGGAGATAGAGGGGCATCAGATAGTGGTGGTCAAGAGAGCCAAGATCAGACAGAGAACAGGGATCGAGATCGTTAGGATCGAGATCAGAGGGAACATGAGAGAATCAGAGAAAGAAATGAAGACAGAGAAGAGCGTCAGAGGATGATGCATACAATGGAAACCATGGCGATCGCTATGGCTCAACAAGCAGCATCCTTGGCAGCTCACAATGTCAATGATCAATAACAGCCACCTGCACCTCCAGTAGCTCCGACACCGCCAGTGTCCTTTGCATTTATCGAGTTTAGGAGGATGAGACCTCCTAACTTTTCAGGACAAGCGGAGCCGATGGCTGCCGAAAATTGGCTAAGCGAGATGGAAAAAGTTTTTAGCGTGCTGACATGCACGGAAGATGAGAGTATCCGTTGGGAAACTTACATGTTGGATGGGGAGGCTGGGCCTTGGTGAAAGTCTGTTTGTAAGACTGGGGCTCAGGAGACCCCGGGATTGCCCTGGACATGGGATGAGTTTGTAGAAGAGTTCAACAAATAGTATTTCCCCGAAGTGGTGAGAAATCAGATGGAAATACAGTTTTTACAACTCTCGCAAGGACGGATGACAGTGAAGGAGTATAGAGTAGAGTTCATGAGACTTGCTCGCTTTGCTTTCAATTATGTGATCACCGACATGATGAGGGCAAAGAGGTTTAAAAAAGGTTTGAGATCGAAAGGCAGAGGACGAGTGGCACCGTTTCAACTGAATACCTATGGAGAGGTCATGAGTAAAGCGTTAGTGGTTGAAGAAGAAAATAATAGCCGATACTGTCAAAGGGAGTAGCAAGGAAGAGAGAATGTAGATCAAGGCAGAACTGGGAACTACAAGCCGATGAACAAAAAGTCGAGATTCGTAGCACCTAATTAGAGGCAACTATTCCAAGCTGGGTATGGGAGATCGGCGCAGTAGACTACCCATAAGAGATTTCCATTGCTTGCATTGGGGAGGCTAATGAGGTATGAGAGCCCTGCTATTTCCACTAGGGCTACAGTTACACAAGGCTTTCCACGAGCTGCTTCTTCTACACCTAGGGAGACTTGTGCCAAGTGTGGCAAGGCTCACAAAATGGCAGATTGCAGGCAAGGAATGAGGGGCTGCATTAAATGTGGCAAGGTGGGCCACATGATTAAAGATTATCCTGAGATGAACAAGGACAAGATGGCTTCTGCTTCTATTCCAAGACCTATACAAGCGAGAAAACCGGTCGTACAAGGGAGAGCCTATGCAGTCACCGCCCAAGAAGTAAGGAACGTACATGACGTCATCCAAGGTGAGCTTCCTTTTAAATAAAGAATTTCAATTCAATAAAATTTTAGATAAAGAAGGCGCATTAATTAGAAAAGCTTGTAAACCCATTTGTACGTTAAATTTTCTAAATAGAGTATGTGCTGTATGTGTAAATATATATGTTATAGGTACGTTACAAGTTTACGAAAAAGGATGCTATGTAGCATGTGAAGCAAGAGTGTTGATAGACCCAGGGTCTATCCACTCCTTTGTCACTCCGAGGTTTGCAAAAAGAATGAAGATTGTTCTGGAGATGTTGGACTTTGTTCTATCAGTGTCTATCTCGACTGGAGAATTAATCGACACGAAGTTGATTTGCAAGTTAGTAGTAGTGAGTATTAGAGATGGGGACGTGTATGAATTGGACACATAGTTAATATTATTAGACATGCAAGGATTTGATGTGATCCTTAGTATGGATTGGTTATCACAACATTGAGCAATCGTAGATTGTAAGAACAAAATTATCATATTCAGACCTAACACTAGGAGATGGTTTCGATTTCGAGGAGAGAGATTGACGCATACGCCACTTATTTCTGTAGTTAGGGCCGAGCACTTGATCAGAAAAGGGTGCAGCGGTTACTTGGTATTCTTGAAGGAGGATAAGGAAGAGAAGAATATTATCTTCGAGATAGCTGTAGTGCGAGAGTTTGAAGATGTATTTTTGGAGGAATTACCAGGATTACCTCCAAAGAGAGAAGTGGAGTTCGCCATCGACTTAGCACCGGAAATGGAGCCTGTTTCGAAAGCACCATATAGAATGGCTCCTGCTGAGTTGAAGGAGTTGAAAGAGCAATTATAAGAGCTCATGGACAAAGGATTTGTAAGACCGAGTGTGTCTCCATGGGGAGCACCGGTCTTGTTTGTAAAGAAGAAAGATGGGTCAATGCAGCTATGCATTGACTATTGCCAGTTGAACAAACTCACCATAAAGAATCGATATCCTTTGCCTAGGATAGATGACTTGTTCGATCAGCTGTAAGGAGCGAAGTATTTTTTTAAGATCGATCTGAGATCTGGATGCCATCAGTTGAGAGTCAAGGCCGAGGACATTTAGAAGACTGTATTCAGGACACGGTATGGACACTATGAGCTCTTGGTGATGCCGTTTGGGTTGATGAATGCACCGATGTCGTTTATGGATTTGATGAATCGGGCATTTAAACCACACCTAGACTCCTGTGTCGTAGTGTTCATCGACGATATCCTAATATACTCCAAGTCAAAAGCGAAACATGAAGAACACTTGAGGGTTGCTCTACAAACCTTATGTGAACACCAATTATATGCCAAGCTCAGTAAGTGCAAGTTTTGGTTAGAGGAAGTTAGCTTTTTGGGACATGTCGTCTCAAAGCATGGTGTCATGGTAGATCTAGCTAAGATTGAAGCAGTAGTAAACTGGGAGCAGTCAAAAACTGTGACCAACATCCGTAGTTTCCTTGGATTAGCTGGCTATTATCGACATTTCGTTGAGGGGTTTTCAAAAATATCAGGACCTCTTATGAGGCTTGCACGGAAAGATTCAAGATTTGAATGGAGTGAAGCGTGCGAGAAGAGTTTTCAAAAACTCAAGAAGAGGCTCACTTCAGCTCCAATACTGGCGATTCCTTCAGGCAGTGGAGGGTTCGCAGTCTACAGTGATGCTTCGTATAATGATTTGGGTTGTGTGCTCAACCAACATAAAAAGGTGATAGCTTATGGGTCGAGACAGTTGAAAAAGCATGAAAAGAACTACCCGACACCTGACCTGGAACTAGCAGCGGTCATATTTGAGCTAAAGATTTGACGACATTATTTGTACGATGAGACCTTTGAGATTTTCATCGACCATAAGAGCCTCAGATACCTGTTTACACAGAAAGAACTAAATATGAGGCAGTGCAGGTGGATGGAGTTCCTCAAGGACTATGACTGTTCCATACAGTACCATCTAGGCAAGGCTAATGTAGTAGCCGATGCCTTGAGTCGGAAGGGTTCAACTCAGTTGGCTAGTTTGATTTTGGGTATGCACCGATAGAAGTTATTTGAAGATCTGACACTGTATGATACAAATATCGAGTCGCAAGCTATAGGAACCTTTTTGGCTAACATATCAGTAAGACCAGTGATATTTGAGCATATTCATGAGCTACAAATGAAAGACCTGATGCTAACTAAGATTCATCAAGATGTGATTGAAGGCGTCAGACCTAAGTTCTCAGTGAAAGAAGATGGTTCTCTACTGTTCAAGGGTCGTCTTTGCATTCCCGACAATGCCGATCTGCGACGAATAATCCTTGATGAAGCCCATAAGTCAAACTATGCGATCCACCCTGGTAGCACTAAAATATATCAATATTTAAAATACAATTGCTGGTGGAGAGGTTTGAAGCAAGATGTGGCTAAGTACGTATCACGGTGTTTGACATGTCAGCAGGTGAAGGTCAATCATAGACATCCTACGGGATTATTGCAACCTCTACTTATACCGGAGTGGAAGTAGGAATCGATCTCTATGGACTTTATCGTTGGACTATCGTGTAAAATAAAGAGAGACAATGCCATTTGGATAGTCGTAGACCGGTTGACCAAGTCAGCACACTTCTTGCCTTACAACACGATGTACACGGTGGGAAGACTTGCGGAATTATATATGAAAGAGATCGTGTGCCTGCACGGGATTCTAAGCAGTATCGTTTCTGACCGTGATCCATTGTACACGTTGAAGTTTTGGAAGAAATTTCAAGAGGGAATGGGAACGCGATTGGATTTCAGTTCAGCATTCCATCTGCAAACTGATGGACAAATAGAGCGGATAAACCAGATCATCGAGGACATGCTTAGGGCGTGTATGTTAGAGTTATAAGGATCATGGGATCAGCACCTACCGTTGATTGAGTTTGCATACAATAACAGTTTCCAAGCGAGCATTAGCATGGCACCATATGAAGCTCTTTATGAAAGGCGATGTAGATCACCCATCAATTGGGAAGAAACCGAAGAGAAATTTGTTTTGAGACCTGAGATGCTTGAAGATAATGCCACCTATGTTCGGATGATAAGGGCGAAACTCAAAGCGGCTCAGAGCAGGCAAAAAAGCTACGCCGATATCAAGCGGACCAGTGTAGACTATAAGGTGGGTGAACACGTGTTCGTAAAGGTGTCGCCTATGAAGGGCGTGATGAGATTCGGAAAGAGAGGGAAGTTAAGTCCCCGCTATCTTGGACCATTCGAGTAGGGGAAGTTGCTTATCGCATTAGATTACCACGATTATTAGATCGGTGTTTCACGTATCTATGCTTAGGAAGTATATTAATGACCCTGATCACGTGTTGAGCGATCAAACATTAGAGATGCATGAGGACATGAGCATGATAGAGGAATCGGCGAAAATATTAGATCAAAAGGAACAAGTATTGTGCACCAAATTCATCCCTTTAGTACTTGTTCGATGGAAAATCACCTGGCCGAAGAAGCTACATGGGAAAGAGAAGCCGATGTGAGAGAGCAATACCCGAACTTGTTTGCAGCAAGTTGAGGGCTTAATTGTATCATCGCAAGTATATTTTAAATCTAACTTGATCATGTAATCAAACATTGACCATTTGGTCAACCTATTCAATGGAGAGAATGTGAACCCAAACCGTGCCGTGATGCGATGACGAATGCATGGCTACGATTCATTAGGCCACGCAATGGGTAATAAAGACATGCTTCACAAAGCCAATGACCAACTGGTCAAGTTCTACCAAGAAAATGAAGGAAAATAAAGTATAAAATTTTTGAAAAAATCTGTCGAAAATGATTAATCGATTTCCAAATCGATTAATCAATCTTGGAAATCGATCAATCGATTTTTGTTGATTAAACGATTGGCATATACCAGTGAGATGACAAACCTGGGAATTAAATAACAACAAATTTCGATTAATCTAGTTGAATTCGATTAATCAATTTTGAAAATCGATTAATCGATTTCGCGTGGCTGAGTGTAAGTTATGAAAATCGATTAATCAATTTTTAAAATCGATCAATCGATTTTGGCCTATATATATATATATATATCAAATTTGGGGTTTTTGGCCCCCATTCAAAAATCAATTTTGGTTTTTATTTGGGCGCCATTTCTTCTTCCTCCTCGAGCTACCTAATCGGCTAGGGTTTTTGCATTTTCGGATCATTTCGGATCGAAACCCAAACCTTTTGGATTGAAAGTGCACGGTAAAACCTAAATCTTCAATTTCTTTGAAATTTAAGTCGTCACAGCCCTAGGTTTTAAGATTTTAATTCAAAATTCTTCCTAGGACCCGTTTGACCACGAAGAAGCGGCTTCCAAGCTATCGGTTCAGCGTAAGAACGCCGCACCACCACCGCCACCATCGTCACCATCACCTCCATCATCACCATCTTCTTCATCAGATCCAGGATTTGATTCGACGAGCGCGTCTTCACGCGAGTCGTCGCCGACACCACAACCACCACACATTGATGTACCCCAACCACCACCTGAAGCTTTGCCCCAACCAAATGAGTGGTGGGCGGTAAAAAAAATTTGAAGACGAGTATATTATCGATGATGCCTTGTTTACCAATCCCGACGTCGAGGGTGAGACCCAATGGGCCCGACAATACCTTCAAAAGGCAGGTCTCGGAAACCTTTTGAACCCTCTACACGGGTATTTTTACCCTAGACTCGTGCGCCTATTTTACCAGAACTTAAAGGCGGGATGGGTTGATGACACAGTTACGACCGAGATTGACGGCCGTAGTTACACTTTCACTCGCCGCCATGTGCACGAATCCTTAGAGTGTTACTTGGATTTTGTGCCTGAGACCACCCTCTTTCCACCATTTATCGCAAAAGCCAAAATTGAGGTGATTTGGACCGAGATGACCAAAGGGCTCGACAGATCCGGATCGTCGATACGGAGGGTAGACTTGCCTCCCTACATATGGATGTTGGATTCCATTATTAAGTGTAATTTATACCCTATGCGACACGATACCGAGAGGGTCGAGTTGGTCCAACAAGCCCTTTACGCGGCATACTGCGGGCGTTGATTCGACGCGACCAAACTCATCCTAGAGGGTATGATTTACATAAAAGGGAAGATGATGAAGGGTCCCTTAAGACCCAAGGAAAAATGCCGTACACTCGACTGATATCGAGCATGTTGGAATGTTACTCTGACGCACTAGAGTACGCCATTTCACTGATTGAGAGGAAGGCTACGAACCACGTGAAGCATTACTCCATCGCTTCGTGGGGCCGTAGTTACAGGCTGTTGAAGAGGGCCCTACCAGTAGAGGGACTAGCACCAGCACCACCCCCACCACCACAGCATGATCCACCAGCTGAGGGAGCACCATCTCATGGCTCAATGCCAACTAAGAGGCAGCCTTTGGTGCCACCTCCTCCAACTTCACAGTTAGCAGCTACCATGCCTACATCATCCTACTGCTGGCGAGCCACTCGCCCCGCCCCTACGATCGACGATGTGTTGGCCCGGATGGAGGCCAACAACCAACAAATGAACCGACGTATGGATTTCTTGATGTACCATACCATGCAGTACATCTATCCTCATGACTACTAGCGGCGTCTCGTGGAGGAGCAGACATCGACCGCGGGCGCATCCGCCTTCCACTCGGATACCACTGATGCCGGCACATCTGGTTTAGGTCCTCAGCAACCAGGCGAGGCGGGTCAGCCAGCAGAAGACCAGCCAGGAGAGGGGACAACGTGATCTGGAGTGGATGACTTTTGCATTTTTGTGCTGTAATTAAATGTTTGCATGTAATTACTGAGAAAATTGTAAACTTTTGGAGAATGAATACGTGAAATGGTAAACTTTTATAACCATTTTGACAAGTGTCTTATATCTTTGGGAAATCAACATTATTTTTGGAAATAGTCTCTCTTCGCTTGCACTTACGTTTCCTTTCTTGCATTGCATGTTGTAATGTAATAAGCTTTTCGTGAAGGGAGAATGTAACATCCCCAAAATTTGGACAATGAACAGTGACCTCGGGATGCATACCTGATGGTCGTGAGTTTGACCAAGTGATGGTCAAACAGTGGACTTAGAAAGAAACTATTAAATGTAGTGTGAACGTATCCCAAGTAGGGGATTAGATGTTAGTTAAAGGTCACGTACACCTATCTAGGGTGTATGTACTTAACACCAAGGCAATAGAGAGGATTAAGAGGGTAATAGATTAAGGGAATTTATTCCTCCTTGTTTAGTTGGTGTAAAGAGAGTTAAGAAGAGAGAGAGGGAGTAAGGAAGAAGTAAATGCAAGGGAGGTTAATGTGGGTTCCAGATTTGAGAAGGATTCAAGCATTCAATATCGGATTCGACGTATTGGGATCCGTTGAAGCCAAAGCTTGGAACCCTAGTCATTAACCCAACCACTAAATCAATCAAGGGGTTGATTTGAGGTGAGTGATATTGAATCTCTTTAAACATATATATGTACATTCAATTGTTGATAAATGATAAATTATAGAAGTAGAAAAGAATGGAAAATGATAAGGAAAAGATTTAGAAGAAATGCCCGAAAAGGGCTGAGTTCTGACCAAATCGATTAATCGATTTTGGTTCAGAAGTAAGCTAGGCAGAATTTCCCGAAACTGATTGATCAATTTTAAATTGATCAATCGATTATGGAATTTTGATTAATCGATTTTAAAATCGATTAATCTTTTGAGCACTTCCAGTGGCTGGAAAATGGAGACTGAGAAACATCGATTAATCGATTTTAGAATCGATTAATTGAGTTTGGATTTTCGATTAATCGATTTGGAATCGATTAATTGAAGTGTGGATTTTCAGCTAATCGATTTGGGATCGATTACTCGATTTTAGATTTTCGATTACACGATTTTGGATTTTCGATTAATCGATTTGGGATCAATTAATCGATTTTGGAACTTCGATTAATTGATTTTGACAGTTCATGTTGACTTTTGTATTGGACCTTGAGGGTTCTTGGAAGGTCTTATACCTTCTTTAATGCATCCTTATTGATGCCTTACTTGTGTTATGATGTACCATAGGTGGTACGAGCAAAGAGTGAGAATGTGGAGTCGCGTGGACTTTGACGCATAGTGATTCCAATGCGTGAGGTAGGAAACACCTTGAACATGTACTTTAATTTTTAAAAGCATGTATATAGAGTGATTCAAATGAATATTTATGCATCAAAAATATAATTTCTAAGAGTGTGTGTGTGTGTGTGTGAATGCTAAATGAACTCATAAGGTCCCCAGGGGACGTGAAAATGTGATAATGTGCATCTAAGTGATGCATTGAGCCAATGGCATCCCAGGGATTCAGATGAAATCTATCGGTGAAGTAAAAGAAAAGTTGATAAGGCCTAATATAATAGAATTAGCACGATCACACGGTGAATAACTATATGTAGCGCACATAATATTTTTGTTATTTAAGGTTTAAATAGAATACCCCACCGACGTAGCGGGATACCCACGACTGACTCGGCGAGATATCCGTGACCTGTACGGCGGCCAATCCGTACATCAGTATGGCATCCCAGGGATGTGAGTATGAAATCAGAACCCCGTTGCCTATGAGAGAGATTTGGGTAGTATTCAAGTAAGAAACAGATATGACAAGTGTCTATTTAGACGACAATGATGGGTATTCCATCGAGGCTCGATGCTATATTACTCGGGGATTATTTAAGTTAAGATTTAAGTGATTAGGTCGAATTAGTAACTAATACCAGTAAGTTGAGAATGAACAAAATCATGTAAAGTAACAATTGCATCTAGTACTTCATTTCAGTTGTTTAAAATGTTTCTCATATAATTCCATCAGATAAACCATGCTTTTAAACTGTTTTAGAATATATGTGAAAGCTTAACTTATATGTTCACTTGTTATTTCCCTATGGAGCTAGGATGTAGCTCACCCCTTTAGACTATACGTCGCAGGTCCATTGCTTGCGGCCGTCGAGGCTTCTGGAGACGTAGATTCGAAGGATTTGGATTACATGCTCGGGGAAGAGTTGGAGCCTCCTCCTGAGGACTTCTTTTAGAGGACCCCCTGCGTACTTGAGAGTTATTTTGAGAGCTTTTCTGTACGGCTTGGTATGTCAAGCCTATATTTTGAAACAATGTAATTAAATAATATATTCCTTTTGGCGAACCATCTGGGATGATCTATTTATCACTGATGCTTCGGGTCGGTTCTTCTGTTCATCCATTGGCATGGAAGAAGAACTGCCTTTTGAGTTTTTGTTAGATTAGCATACTTTATCTCATGTTGTTCAGTTTACATGTTTCATTTTGGTAGGGATTGCTTGAGTATACCAATGTTTCGTATTGACTTTGGGGTCACAGCTTAGAGGGCCGTGCTGATGGCACGAGTTTTGAGGTGTCAAAATTCGGGCTGTCACAGGCTTCTTCTCCCAAGCCTCTGTTTTCTTCTTCGAAATAGCAGATCAGACTAAGGAAGAAGACGCCGTCACCTGACCCACCTCTAACTTTTTAGCAGATTAAAATGAGGAAGAAGAGGATGCTTTGTGGGTTAAAGAAAGTCATAGAAGGGGGTAATTTAGACTTTTTACTCTCCTTAGGGTCGGCTAGGCTTGGACCTGGTTGGTTTGGGTAAAGGTGAAACTGCAGGGCCTCTGACGTAAAAGGTGTTTCTGATAGGGTTGATCAAGTAAATTTCCCTTATAAGAATGTAAGTTAGTGGAAACATAAGTACAAGTGTGACTATTTTTGTACCAAGAGATTTGACCCATTTCCATTTACACCTGAGAGTTGCCAAGTCATATTTTAAGAACAAGTCAGCAAAGTAAACTTTCAGTTAAAATGGGTAAAAATTCTAGAGAAATTCAAGAGAGTTAGCTTGTTTTTTAAAGAAAATAAGATTAAAAATTATGAAAATATGAAATAAAAAAGTTACGGTTTAATGAAAAAGTACTAAATTAATCACAATCTCATCATAAAATTTGCGACTTCTTTAAAAAATTACGATTAGAAAGCGATTTTCTTATTTGACGAATAAGTTGCACACCTAAGCTTGGCTTATTTGTTACTTTTTAATCTCTAGCTTTTCAAAAAGTCTCCTACTGTGCCGACTAGCTATTAGTCTATTGGTACCAGCCATGATTTTAAATATTGGGTTTTCAATATTGGGTTTATCCGGTACATATCCGCTAATGTATCGAGTTAGGCCCCCTACCCGATACAATATTATAACCCAATTCAATATAGGTGATTGGTCAAACATTGGCTGATATCGATCAAATATCGTCTCATATATATGGGATCATGTGGACCGATATTGTGATGACCCAGATTTTCGTATGTGGTATGTGATTAATAATTAAGTAGGTCCTTAGTAAACACAAGTTATGAGATAGCCTGCTAGTTGAAGGCTTGAGTTATAAGCAAGAGGTCAGAGATTTGAAATTTGATATGTAAGTTTTGAACCATTATTTGGGATTTTGAGGTAAAAAGCCTACACACCCTTCGTTGGTGTGTCAGCTTAATACTGAATAATCTCCTGTAAGTGATAGAAAAGTGGGTTACGATTTTTGTAGCCACCACATCTCTTCTTCTCAATCTCCTTCTTCACCCTAAAATCTTTTGGGTATTTCTTCCACAAGAAACTCTTTGATCTCTTCCACCATCTGGATCAAGGAGGGAGAAGATAGGAGCATCGGATGGACGAGAGTTTTCAACCCAAATCACCTCAAACATCGATCATCGTAGATCTACCGTTCAGACCCCAAAAGTAGATATCATTGTTCTTTATTACAATTATATTTTTGAGAAATTTACGTTCTAGTTAATAATTGTCGGGTTTTCACATATTTAATTCGGGTTTCGATGTCAGGCTAGAAAAGAAAATAAGGTTTACTTTCACACTTGCATAGGGTTGCTAGAGCGAGATTAACTTTCGCTCTAGCGAGAACACTTCAAAATCAATGCCAAATTTTTGGTTGAATCTCGCTCGAGCGATATACTGAAGACTGCACAGAAATTGTTCTATAATAAGTCGCTCGAGCAAACACTGCTCGTCGCTCGAGTGAGTTAGATAATAGTGACATTTGAATCCTCTTTTGAAGTAGTGTTAAGTACTTTGGATTGCCGTAATTATAATCAATCATTGACGCATCACTTGTGTATGTGATGTAGAGGGGGAATCGATCGCCATCGATAAGGATCATCTCACTTCCTTCTCGCGACGTTAGGACCAAGGTAGAGGAATTACAATGCACTCTTACATGATACCTTTTCATTCATAGTCATTAGTGATTGGCAAGTTAGAAATGACCTGTATTGTTAATCTTAGAATGTGAAATCATTGATCGTTGCACCATTATTGTATATTTGAATTTGATTTAACGTATAGAACATGGAGTTCTTATGGCGTATTGAAATTCTTGAACATCAAAACGTATTGAACTCCCAGTGAATATTGGAACTCATCGAACATTGAAATACATTGAATCCACTTTGAATATTGGAACTCATCGAACATTGAAATACATTGAATTCACATCGAATATCAGAACTCATCAAGCATTGAAATACATTGAATTCACATCGAATATTAGAACTCATCGAACATTGAATTGCATTGAACTCTCATTGAAGATTGGAGAGTAAATTTGAATTCTGAAATAGGTATATATTATAAAACCAAATATTACCTGTTAAAACATGCATGTGATTTGAAGAGTTGGTCTGAACGAATCTAGTGCGACGACACCTACTGAACTGTGCTTCGGCACTTACCGAACCGTGACGACGGCCTTTGAACTGCCCAAGTATTCTTCACAATGCAGAAGCTTGGGCATACTGAAAAATTATTGATGAACGATGATGGTTTGGATTCCCATCGGCTGCCTCTGGCTCAAGTGCTATACTTGTGTTAGAGATTTTAAGTTATTATTCAAGTCATGCATAAATATAACAAGTTGCATATAACATGTAACAAAAATTTCGTTAATTGCATTCATATGAAATGTGAAATAATTGACTAAATGATCGTATGGAGCTAAATCTCGAACGTGACAATAAGACTCCCTGAATTTGAAATTTTTTGAGATGTATCTCGAATCAATCATTGGACACTATGTTTGAGTGGATATGATGCAAGTTTATATTGTGATTTTTCTACTGAGCTCGTGGAATTTTAGCTCACCCTGACACTACGTGTCACAGGTACTGACGCTGATTAGGAACCTAAATTGGCACTGAAAGACGAGGAAGATCTTCTGCCAAAGAGTTATTATCCTTAGTTGATCTCGGTTTTGTTACTTGGTACAATTTTAATGAGTGTTATTAAATTATTTGGTTACATTGATGTGCGTGCCATTATTTGTATGACGAACAGCCGTCACCAGTGGTATATCACTTTGGATGGATGATTTAATTATGGATGTTGAATATTTAATTCAGTTATAATTGCTTGATCTCTATTGATACCAGGTAAATTCTGTATATAGACCATGGCCTATGATCTCACGACCCGGAAATCTCTACATTTCGGCTCAGAAATTTTGGGTCGTTACAGATATAGCCAATATGAATCAAACAAATTTCAAGAATGCCATCAATAGAGATTTTTTTACAATTGCTTTTAATTTTTTTTAGTTTAGTTTTTTAGAATAGTTTTCTTTATCTCAAAAATACCTTCAATGGTATTGGCATATTTGGTTGATACGTATCTTTATACGTAGCAGCAAGGTATTAAAAATCGGTCAATATTGATACGTATCGGTGATACATATCAATTTTTTGGCAAACTAATATGTATCGGTGCCAATATGTATCGGTTATCAACTCAAATTTTGGTATCGATATCGATCGATACATATCAGGAATCGGTCGATATAGAACTCATATATCGGCCAATACCTCCCAAATTTTTTTTTGTTTTGTTTTTTAAAAATTCACCGAGTCAACTCGGTATTGGCCGATATGTATCGACCGATACCCAATACTGGTACCTAAGTTGACACCTTGCATAGAAAAAGGTCGATTAAAGCTTGAAGTCTTTGTGATCACCTCTGACTACAACATTTGTTTGATCGTGACAAGTCACTATGGCCCCTCGCAGTAAGCGAAAAGCCACCCGCACTAGAGGCACGACAAGTGGTGAGGGAATCTCCACGGGTGCGAATGCGACTCGATTGGGAGGAGGAAATGAAGACAAACGAGTCGCCCAAGTGCTGGAAACCATGGCCAACATGATGGTTCAACATACCACATTGCTTGTGGCGCTAGTCCCACACATTGCACACAACGCTTCATCAATGGCCATAGTACAACAGGCTCCACACCCTCCTCCATCCGCACTGGTTAAGTCGTGCTCGTGGTGTCGAAACCAGCACGAGATAGAGGAGTGTCGGTGTGCATCTGAGGCTTGCTTCAATTATGGACAGTTAGGACACCGGGTAAACGACTGTCCCAAAATGAAAATGGAAAAGATGACATCTTCATCAACTCAGACACCATCTCAACCTGCTTAGACCCCCATTCCAGACTCTTGTCTCTACACCTACTAGGCCCTTCCACCTTTCATACCCAGCTACGACCGGAGCTTCAATGATGTAACAAAAGTTAGGCACTGCTCCAACGATATTGATTCAGTCATGTTCAAGATGCGGGTTACGACATAAGACAGAAAAGATACGGGTGCATGCTTCAGGTGTGGCCAGGTAGGACTTAGGATAAAGGATTGTACCGAGGCAAAGAAACGACAGATGCCATTAGGACTTCCTCAGGGGACCCAACGTATAATTTCATTACTGGTTCTCGAATGTCACTTATTTCCAGTTGATAAATATCCTTGGAAATTTTTTTTGAACACCATCATATGTACACCTGATTAAATCACATACATGAAGTCTAAGTACCTTTCACATGTACTTAGGTGGCGATATCTGTCAACACATGTCGGGTGCCTTAATAGACACTGATCACAGACATGGTTTACCAATAGGTTATCATCCCGCCTGAGGACACATAAACGATGGAGTCAAGGTTATTGGAAACAAAAGATGACGTCCATAAGAACAACTTAGTTGAAATGATTTTTGATTGTGAAGTATATGATTATCTTTGAATTTATATTATATTGCAAGATTTTAAGGTATGGTTTCAAGGTCAATGAGAAGCAATAAGGATGAATTCTTGCAACGGAATCTTAAGAGTTAGCGATGCTTAGAAGAATTTTTGATGCTTAAATGAAATAGTAGACTTTGAGTAACCTATTCAAGAGACAACGATATATTGATTTTCAAAGGTTAAGTATTCTGAAGCACGGGATGACACCCTACTGACAGGTAATTTACTAATTCCAAAAGAATAGCCATTAGAATTGTCAAATGCCTAAGGGAAATTAGTTGTAATGAATCTGAATTAGCCAAGGATTTGAGTCTTGATATCATTTATTGAGGATAGATGAGTCACAAGAAATAAAACAATGAAAACTTGGGGAAAGCAAACATCAGTCTTGGTTTCCACGTACACACGATTTTGATCAAGTTACACCGAAGCAATCCCATGACTGCCTTCACACACATTTGCAACGATAACCTTAGTCTCGTGTACGAAAGACCTTCCACTGCGTGTGTGCCATGTTGATGCATCAAGGCAAGCGGCCAATGAGATGATACATACACATCGCATTGCATGGGCATGAGAGCTGCGAAGTAATGTGATAGGGCTCTAAATCTCAATTCGCACATGTTGGAACTCTAACTCCAATCCCAGTGACCACTTAGGACACCAACCTCAACCCTTGTTGGTCACTATAAATCAAAATACAACGACTCTTTTTCAACCTCCATTACGGCTATTGTGCTTGCCACATCCTCGTTGCAAAACTTTACAACACTTCATTCTAACTCAGCTCAGCCAGTCAATGCATTGAACGTCGTTCATTGAATGCGAGTCGGTCACGCTTAACTTTAGTTCAAACAAACATGCTCATTCTTGTAAACTCTATAATGTGGCTATGGTGGGTTGAGCTTTGATGAATCAACTCGAGAATATGGTTACTATGATAAGGGGATTAGTTACTCTAGTGGCTTTAATGAAGGATTTTGTCCACGTGTTAGCATGTTAATCATAAGTTTATAGTCGACGAGGCTTCAATCGTGTGCATTAGTACAAACAATTTTGGCCAAGCATTTGATCCTCATCGAATCTAAGGAATGTATGCCGTGTTGATTCCTGCTGGTTGAACTTTTGTTTGGGTTGAGAACTCTAAGTAACAATTTTAGAAATATTTTTCTTGGAAAATTTTGAGTATATTTTGGATGGATCCTGAAAACATTCATGGGTCATTTCAAAACTTTTACTTGGTGATAATGATCGGATAATAAATCGTTCCATTTTAATCATGATGATGAATGCATTAAACCATAGTTAATGGTGGTTAGTCAATCGTATAAAATTTTGGTTATACTGATAGAATATTTTAAACAATGGTTAACCTTCCTTGTTGAATGGCTTAAAAATTTTGTTGTCATGATAGTACATTTGATTTATGGTTAACCTTGATAGTTAATAGTTAAATTTTGCTCTTATGAAAATGGTAGATTATGGACTAATGGATACCATTGTTAGACAATGGTTTAGATTTTGTTCTAGTGATAAGATACCTTTGGATTAATGGTTAAGTGATGCGTTGATAGTTTAAACCTTGTAGTGATGTCGTGATTTGATGAAAGATTTAAATCTTCTTTGTGATAGTGGCACACTTTGGTTAAATTTTCAATTATATCTAAATCTTGGGTATCTTCTAAATTTAGTATAGATGTGCCTCTTTATGATTTGTTATGGGAATGATGGCAGATTAGTTGTGGGTATGTTGTAAGTCTAGTTGTGGATATGCTCTCCTAATTAACTCTGGATCTGTTCCAATAAGCTCTGATGTGGGTATATAATCGTTGGACGATTGAATGGATATTGGCTTTGATATCAAATGAAAGTGATGAACGATTCGTAAAATGAACCAATGCAAATTTTCGAGGACACACTGAGAGTCATGCCATGAATTTTCGAGGATGAAAATTCCTTTAAGGAGGGGAGAATGTAATGACTCATTTTATCAATGATAAATTGTTGACTCTTGAGAGGAGCATGACTACTCTCGTTCGCGACTCCTAAGCATCAATACCTTTCGTGTAAAATATCAAAATTTTCGAGGACAAAAATTCTTTAAGGTGGGAAGGATGTAACAACCCGAAAATTTTAAATCTCAACACGTACAATAGAGTATGTGGTTATCAATGTATACACTGCACGCCTTGAGTTTTCAAAGGAAACTATTGAAGAAATATACATTCTTGGGTAAAGAGGTTATATATTTTAATTCGTGCATAAGTACACGAGCTCCTTGAGAGCACCTCTGGTAAATGGTTGAACTATTAAACACATGGTCAATGAATCAAGACCCGTTATGAACATTGATCCCTTAATTTTGGTATGTGTTTTATAGGCCAATACACCGAAGTTGATGTATTGAATGCGCACCGAATCACGATCCATGGGTATATAAGTGCTTCCCACGCATGGTGCCATACACAATTTGAGAACACCAAATTTGTGAGGAGCTAGAGCCGTGAGAACACCCCTTCTCTTGGAGAATTTCCAAACCGTGACATCACAACCATCCGATCTTTTCGAATGCTCTTTCTCCACCACAAACTATGACCAACAGAGCTTCGATCTCAACTTCATTTTGACCCAAGCAAAGGAAGTCGAACGATCAATCGATAGATCATTTTTGCGCCGATAATCTCAACGCCGACAACCATAGATTTTCACATGCGTGCGCACTAAGAAGGTAATCCACATAACGCAATCACGTTAATCTAGAGTTTTGAATTTAGTATCGATTATTGAGAATCTGGGCCGCTTGCAAAGTGTGAAATCGTGGATTTTCGTCAAACCCATCGCGACGATGCGCTCGTGATAATTATTTAGAGTTGCCACCCATAGTTTTTGGTGTCTCGGGAAACCCAAATCAAATTTAAAGAGCACCGAAGTGCCAAAAATTGACTCTGAATCCAGTCTCCGCCAAAGGATCTTGGGTAGGGGCTTCGGTTATCGATTGGGAAGGTGTTAGGAACCCAATCAACCCGCTTAATGCGATCTCTACTTATGGCTAAAATAAAAATGGCATAAAAGAAATAAAAATGCCTTCCTCTTACTCAAAGGGCCTTAAAATCCTATTTGTGCCCCTCCGTTTCTACCGAAAATTCGACGGCATAAAGGCACAAATGAAAGGATGGAGGAAGAACTAGGAAGGTAGAAGAGTAGAGGGAATAAACGAAGCTCTCGGGCCCTTGTTGCATCACTGTGGAGCCTTGTGTTGGCTTGCTTCTGTGAGCTTTTGATTGCTTGTATAGCTTGATGATGGATTCTAACACCTAGAGTGGATAGCTAAGAGGTAGAGAAGGGAGGCTAGGGGGTAGCACACACCTAAACTAAAGTTTTTTTATGAAAGGCCAAGGTTTTAAAGTTCTAGAATTTGTATGTAAAATAGTGCACTAGGGGAGAGAGAGAGGGGATTCCTTAATCTCTAATTTGTAAATTTTTTCAAGCCTTTTTAAAGGGAGGGGTGCCTCTCTATTTATAGGAAAAAGAGAGGTTAAGAGGGTGTTTAGAGGCCAACTTGGATTAGTAATTAGGTAATCTAGCCATCTAAGGTTTCCTAGAATTTTTGGAGCCTTGAACTGTGTGAAAATGTGCTCCAATGGTGGATGATAGGGTGGAGCTTTAAACCACTTAAGGGGTTGTAAATAGATAGTGAATGGGTGCAACAGAACTAGTAAAATATACCCCAAAGGTCAAGATGGTCAACAAGTCAAACCCCAATCTTAATTTTCGAGGCAAAAATATGAAGTTATTATTTATAAGCCTGACACAACTAATAGATGCGCCAGGCAAAGGTACAGTAAAACAGTGTTTGAATAGGGTCCGGAAATTGGCTCCTCGTGGTGGGGCCCACCTTATAGTTGGCGCAACTATTAGTTGTGCCAAGCCATTTTTGGGGAGAAATGGCTTGGCGCAAGTAATATTTGTGCCAAATCCCAAAGGGAAACTCAGCCAATTTATAATTTTGCCCCTGAGCTTCGGAATGCCGTAACTTCTTGCATATAGCTCCGATTGGGGTGATCCTTGGCTCGTTGGAGAGCTGAGGACTTCTACTTTTCAATGTTATGAGATTTGATTATAGTAGAAAGTCACAGCTAGTCCTGATGAACCACTCTTCATCCATTACTTGGGAAAGCTAGGTTTAGGTCTTGATTGGTTTCTAAGGGTCGGGATGGGTTTCTAAGGGTTTGGGAAAGTTCCTAAGGATCTAGGGTGATTCCTAAGGGTTTGAAATGGCTCCTAAGGTTTCAAAAAGATTTATAAAGGTTTCATACATGCCTTCAAAAGCTCGGAGATGTGCCTCTCTCGAAATGTGTCTTGATCGGGCCTTGGGCCAAATTTGAGCATCTACATATGTCCCTCTTTGGTATCTGATCACTAATGATCGAATACCAAATAAAGGAGACATCTAAAGAAGCCTAAGGCATTATTGACGGGTCCGCTGCATTTAGAACGAAGTTCAAACGTCAGACGAGTAACATGATGAGAAAACGAAAGCCCTGTATGTCGGGAAAAAAGTTCGTTTCTCAAGGTAATCGGTCCCCAAGCGCTTAGCGATATTACTGGGCATAATCGAGGTGGAATGAGTTGCAAAAGCCCACTAGCTGAGAAAAATGATTACTTCTCGAGATGATTTGAAGGAGTTTGATGTTTAAGATTCATTCCAAATACAACAGCTTCGTAAGTAAGGAGGGCAATCGACCCACATTCAAAGATAGATGCAAAGCAAGTACGTAAGGTTTAATAGTTTGTGTCCCATCATATGAGGCATTGAACACCTCATCTGACTGGTCACCGGTGCCCCTGCTTGAAGCAAGGTTTGAGGTCTTTGGGCGAACCCATTGATCCTGAAGTTTATTTAGCACTACTACCCGAGCGGAGCGAACAGATGTCGTAATGCTTTTTGGGAGTACGTACTATTTTTTGATAATGTGCCCCGGATCAACATGACCTAGAGCATCCAACCTCAAATAATCTTGAACAGATCTGGCCAAAATCAGGTGCCCACCGTAGGGGACACCTAATCCTGGTCTCTGCCGATAATGATCTTACAAATAATTTAACTATACGTAAACATGCACTCATTAGGGGCGATAAGCAACAAAAGCGATGGAAGTCTCGACCCAGATCCCTTTTGGGTGCAATTTATGAGAATAAATGACCATCCTACGAATACTCAGACGCATAGCGCCTATCTAAGGGAAACCATGCCAATGCAGGTTTTAAGCCTGCGGGAAAATAAGGGAAAAGAACCCTTCTGTATGCATGTTTGCACATAGTTGATTGATATGTAGTTTTCTTTTTAACAGGTTGGTCTCAACCAACGATTTACCTTTTTCAACAGAGTTACCCGGACCTCAAACCCCATAGGGCGCACGCCCAGACTGCGTAGACCAAGAGTCCACACCTCCGAAAAATCTGAAGCTTAGACACTCACGTTTATATGAATCCAAAGACAGAGTGTTAGCTCGACGATTTAGCAGTGGAATTATCCTGATCGAAATATTTGATCGTTTGATCGAGATTGACGTCGTTGCTCCTACTTTGAAGTAGGATCCAAGAATTTAAGGCGAACCTTAGACTTAGGACATTGATATAGTACAGCCGTGTTACTGATAAAATATTAACATTTTACCACTATGAAATACGCATGTGCGTAGTTTGTGTCCAATCATATGTGTGACAGCTCGGATTTTGACACCTCGAAACCCGTGCCATCAGCACGATCATCTTGACCGTGCCCCTTAGCTATGCATGGAACATTGGTATATCAAGCAAAGAACTATACTGAAATAATGAATAAAGCTGCGAAATTAAATTATCATTGAAATATTTCTCAAAAGATAGTTCTACATTCATGCCTCTGCATGAATGGAGAACCGATCCGAACCATCGATGATCACTGATCATCAATGATGGTTCGCCCTAAAAGAATAATCTCATGACTTAATTACATTGTTTAACGAAAATAAGGCTTGACATACCAAGCCGCACAAAACAGGCTCACAAAAACTCTCAAAGCTGCACAACGAAGTCCTCTAGAAGAAGTCCTCAGAAGGTGGCTCCAACTCGTCTCCAGGTGCTGGGTCTGACTCACCAGGGTCAACGTCCCCTGAAGCCTCGGCAGTTGCTAATAGTGGACCTGCGACGTTTAGTCTAAAGGGTGAGCTACATCCTAGTTCAATAGGGAACATAACACAATTGAACATATAAATTATAACTCACATATATTCCATGATATGTCATGCATGATGTGTCTATGCAGTTACTAATAAAAAACTGTTGAAAAGAATCATATTTTACTGGTAGTTTACTCATGTCTTTTAATTATTCATGAATGACACTGAAATGGCCTAAAGCAAAATTTAACCCTTCAACTTAAGTAATCGTCGAGCAATATAGCATCGAGCCCTGATGAGATACCCTTCATCGTCATCTATATAGACAGTTTTATACATATTCCCTGGGAATACAAATAGTATCCAAGCCCCTTTCCCCTGGGGATCGGTGGCGGGGTTTCAACATATCTCAATTCAACACCCCTGGGGTGTGCTTACTGTGTACGGATAAGCCTCCGCATTGGCCTATGGTTTCGCCGCCGTATCGATCACGGATTTCCTGCCGCGTCAGTCGTGGGTATCCTGCCACGTCGGTGGGGTATCCTATCAAACCTCAAATAACAAAAATATCAGGTGCTTTACATATAGTTATCCACCGTGTACGTGTGCTATCTTATATCAGTTAGGCCTTATCATACATAATTCAATCTTGGATACATCCCTGGGATGCATCCATTCACTTGCATCACACCTGATGCTCTTATTTCTTTACTTCCTCATCCCCTGGGGATGGCTCATTATGATTACTCTTTTAGATGTCACACACGCACACTTTTTCACAAACTCTTAAGAAATAAAAATAGTTTGAATTGAATTCTATATCACTACATACATGCTTTTGCAACATAAAGTACATATTCAAGGTGTTCCCTACCTCAAGTCTCTGTTTGATCATACATCAAGGTCCCACATGGCTCCTTGTGCCCAAGCTCACACGTACCACCTATGGTACAATATAACACATGCAATATATCACTACAGATGCAATAAGGAAGGTCCAAGACCCTCCAAGAATCTTAAAGTCAAACTCAAAAGTCAATAAAAACTGGCACAGTCGATTAATTGAACTCCAAAATCGATTAATCGAAATTCAAAATCGATTAATCGATTCTCAAATCGATTAATCGAGATTCCCATTCGATTAATCGAATCCCAATTCGATTAATCAAAATTATCCACTCTAACCATTCGATTCTCAATTCGAGTAATCGAATTCCCAAAATCGATTAATCGATCCCAAATCAATTAATCAAAATTCTAAATCGATTAATCGAAATCCCATTTCGATTAGTCGATTTCTCCAAGTCCTTTTCTTCCCTCCACTGGAGTTCACTGGAGGTTCCCAGTCGATTAATCGATACCAAAATCGATTAATCGAAAATCAAAGTCGATTAATCAAAACTCAATTCGATTAATCGAAATCGGGGTCCTCTGACTTTTCAACTTCTTGGCGAAAATCGATTAATCGAATCTCACTTTCGATTAATCGAAATGGCCAGATTCAGCCCCCTTTTGGGCTGTTCTTTCCAATCTTCTTCCAACTGATTTTTCTCTCTTTTCTAAGCCATTATCCTATGATTTTAGCTATTTCTAATTACAATTAAACCCTTCAATCTATGCATTTAATTTGCAATAATTTTACCTTCAATCAATCTTCAATTGATTAGGTCAAGTGGTTGGAAAGGCTAGGGTTTCCAGCTTTGCTTCTAGCGGATCCCTCATGTCCAATCGGCCTTTTAAACGCTTGAATCCCCCTTCCAAACACTCACCATTTCTCCTTGCATTAACTATGCTATCCCTCTCTCTCTCTCCCTCTCTCTCTCTTCTTTACTCTCTCTCAACAACCAAACAAAAGAACTAAGGCTATTAAACCCTTTTATCTCCCCTCTAGTTTGTGTGTTGAGCACATGCATCGTACTAGGTGTATGTGACTCCAGATTTTCATCACACCCCCCTATTCACTCGAATTCTCACATCTCATCCGTTCATCGCGCCCTATGCCAACTATTGAACTCTTATTTGGTCAAACCTATGACTAGTCGGGCACGGATCTCGAGGTCACTATTTAACGTGATTTTTCGAGATATTACAATATGAGGCATAGACTGCCTCATTTAACTGGTCACTGGTGTCCCTGCTTGAAGCAGGGTTCGAGGTCTTTGGGCGAACCCATTGATCCCAACGTTTATTTAGCATGACTACCCGAGCGAAGCGAATAGATATCGCAACATTTTTTGGGAGTACATGCTGTTTTTCCAAAACACACATTTTTGTTATTTTATGTGAAACTTTTTTGACTTTTTGTATTTATCATTTTATGCGATTTTTTTTTTAAAGATTTTGAGTTATCATTTTATGTGATTTTTTTTAGATTTTAAGTTATCATTTCATGTGATTTTTTTGAATTTTAAGTTCTTATTTCATGTGATTCTATCACTCTATCACTTCTATTATTTTATGCGAATTATTTTTGGGATTTTCTTTATCTCTCTTTTTTTGGATTTTTTAGATTTTTAAGTTATCATTTTGCGTGATGTTTTGGTTTTTTCAAAGCTATCATTTTATGTGATTTTTTGGTTTTTCAAAAACTATCATTTTATTTAAATTATTCTATCATTTTATGTGACTTATTTTTAGCTTTTTATGTGGGTTTTTTTCATCATTTTTTGGACTTTTTTTTTCACATTTTTCTGTGTAAGATCGGGATGCTTATTGATCTCGATCTATTTTATTCTAGCACCGCTTCCCGGGCAAGCCGAATGAGGATCGACATACCGTTCGAGAGTACGTGCATCTGCCCGGAGTAACAAAATAAAGAGAGGGGAGGACGGGCTATGCATGTGACCCGTACCAAGCCCAAAACCAGCCCATAAGTGACTTGGCGCAACTATTAGTTGCGCCAAGCCAACTGAGGGCCCAAAATAGCCTGGCGCAACTAATAGGTGAGCCAGGCATGGCTGGGGATTCAAATTTAAAGTGCTCGAGTTCAGGCAGCAGGAGCGTATTTTTGAAAAAAATTTCTCACCCTCTCTCCAAACCGAAAATAGGCCTCCCCTAGGGTTCCTTTATATCGCCGCTATGCATGCCTCATTGCCGGCATTTGCTTGCACCGATTGATTGCCCGCTTCGCGCTAGATCAAAGACCCCTTTTTTTTTTAAGGTAACCATTTAAAACCCATTTTATTTGATTTTTCTTACTTTTTCTTGCAAATATGATCATGATCATGCATTGTTAGAAGATAAATGATTTATTTTCATTATAAGCATGTTTATTGATGATGTGTTGATGATTTTTTATGAATGATGCCCTATTTTTGTTGTTTTATGGGTTTTATTAATGCATAATATATATACATATTCTATTTTTTTTGTTGGTTTTATTCGTGCAAATAGGGTTTTATTTTTATTTTTGTTTTCATTTTTGAATATAAAGCAAGGATTTTTGGTCTTTATTTTTGAAAATTAATTAGGGAAAGGGGATTTTTGGTTTTTTTTTTTTTTTTTTTGAAAAATAATATAGGAAATGATTTTTGGCTTCTATTTTTTTTTTTGAAAATTAATTAAGGGAAAGGAGTTTATTTTTTGTTTTTGTTTTTTTTTTTTGAAAAACTAAGGAATCAATTTATTATTATTATTTTTTGTTGTTGGTTTTTGATTTTATGGACATAAAAGAAGGGATTTTTTTTTTGTTTTAGTTTTTTCGTTTTTATAAACATAAAGGAATGAGTTTTTGTTTGATTTTGATTGTAGAAGTATAAAGAATTTTTTTTGTTTGTTTTTGATTTGCTTTGTTGTTATTTTTTTTTTGTTTTTTTTACTAACATAAGGAAAGGGATTTTTGGTTTCTTTTTTCGGTTTTTTAATAATAACAATTTTTTTGTTTGTTTTTTTTTTAATTCTATGAACATGAAGAAAGGAATTGGGTGTTTTTTTTCGTTTTTAATTTTGCTTTATTTTTGAAGATAGAAAGGGAAAAACTTTGTTTTATTTTGAAGACAAAAAGCAAGGGATTTTTTTTTTTTTTGTATTTCCATTCTATTTTTGAAGACAAAAGAAAAGGATTTTTTTGTGTATATATATATATTTTCATTTTTGAAAATAAAAGAAAGGGATGAGGATACTTACCTTCCCTTAGCCTGTAGGAAAAAAAAATGGTTATTTATCATTGATCTGCTCTGATATGACTGCTTCCTTTTGCCTCAGAATGTCTGGTGATAAGGAATATGTGCCAGAGGAAGAACAGGAGGAGGGGCCTGATGTGATCCATGGTCCTCATGGGGGACAATTCTTCGTAGTAGAACGCAAGGTAGGTCCCTGGCTTGAGATGCAGGGCGAGGCCGCCAGAGTCGGCCTTCTCCACCAGCAATACATCCACATCTCCAATTTTGGTATAGCAGGCAAGGTAAAAGATAAGTTTAGTTTTTCTTTTTTGTGCGGCTTTGCTTTATTTCCATGATCTGATGCATCTTTCTCTTTTGATGCAGGACTTGCCCCATATCATATTCCGAGGGGGCTGGCTGGACTTCCATGACTTTTATCGCCACATCCTCCCGTTGTGAAGTATTTTCTTGAGCAGGCGAGGTTCGAGGAGTTCTTGTCCTAACCCCCATGAGGGCTGACACCGCATACTTGAGAGCCTTGATAGAGAGGTTTTGCCTGGAGACCATGTCTTTTCACATGGCCTACGCTGAGATGACCCTGATTCCCGTGGATTGGGCGATGATTACCGGTATCAGATTGATAGGGGATTAGCCCCCCCCATGGAAGTTTGGATGGTACCGAGGTTAAGATGACATGGCTATCTAAGCTCTACGGGCTGACTGAGTTGGTAGATCTGGGCCAACTAGATGTGGAGCTTTACATTGAGCCCGAGCGTGCGATCGTCCTGGCCCGTATCACGCTTCTGCTCCGGGCAAAACCCTCTTTATTAATGCAAGCGGCGGACGAGTCAATTTGGTAATGCTGAGCATCATGGACAATTGGCTCGATATCCACAGATACGACTGGGGCAGGGCCAGATATGCGATGTTGATGTAAGGCATAGCCCGCGTATCCACTGGAGATGCCAAGTTTACTGCTGATTTCTGGCCGGCTCTAGAGGCATCTCTAACTCTTTTGCTTTTATCAGTTTATTAGGATGGTCCTTGCATGCTACTGACTTATCTTTTATGCATTGCTATCCTTAGGCATGGGGGTACCTGCACTTTCAACTCGGACGCCCACTTCTCTACTCTGAGGTGTACACCTACCCTCTCCTAAGCAATTGGAACAAGTTCCGGTGCCGCAATGTGGGCATGAAGCATCTGGAGATGGGCTTGAGGTCTCGATTTGACCTGATGATCCCTGAGCAGGTAAGGCCTTTTCTCCTCTGTTTATTTTAGTTCAGAAATTCTCCTTTGTCATTATGCTGCATTTTTGACTGATTGGTCACCTCTTGACTTGGACAGATCATTTATGACCCATACCTCGGCTCTATTTTCTAGGACTGGGCTGCCGTAGGTCCATCACGCCTCTTTAACAACCGCCGCGTCGTCTTCTTCTTTGGGGCATGGGCTAGGGCCTACTATCTGGGGGATCAGGTAGTTCATTAGTACCAGGGCTACCTTGCCATACCCATGGATCCTCATGCAGATGTTTTAGACCCTGTGGGTAGCATTGAGGAGATCACTGCGGCCTTCCTCCATAATGGGATCCCCATTAATGCCCTTCTCGTGCCCGGAGACTATCGGCTATGGTATGAGTCTTTACCGTATCAGTTTATCCTGCCCCTCTTTGTCCCTAGCATCAACTTCCTTGCTTTCGGCGGCCCGCGCACCCAGGTAATTCTCCTTTCTCTTTTAGATTAGTCCCCCTTTTGGTTTCAATTCAACTTTTGTTCCTACTGAGCGAATCTCTATTTTGTTCACAGTTTGTCCAATGGGATGACTCAGATGATGAAGGTGGGGCGGCAACGGGTACTGCGGACGCTTCAAAGGCTGGTCCCTCATAAGCTGGTCCTTTCGGTGCGGGTCCCTCAGGTGAGGGTTCTTCAAGTGCTGGTCCGTGGGGTTCTTCTCATGTGGGTGCCCTTAGTGGTGCTCCTACCATGGTCCATGGGTCCTTTAAATGCCTTGACGATAGCTTTCTCTCAGGTCTATGTGCTGACGTAGACAGGCAGGCATGCCTCTCAGCTGAAGCGGTTCGGGCCCCTCCTCCTGAGGTGGTTCTGGGGGTAAGACTCTTTTGATCATTCCTTCTTGGTTATGGCTCTTTTAAATAATACCCGTGTTTGCTAACAAACCCTATAACTGACTTCTTTCCCTTCTGAATGTTGAATTTTGAGTCGGCCATGGACCAAGCCACGTATTACCGTAACATCGCAGATTTTCGGGACGTGGAGGTGGTGAGTATCTTGCTGCTCAGTCTTTCTCACTGTTTTTCCATCCCTGTCTTTTAATTTGTTCCCGATTTGTGACCTTGGCTATGATTTGCAGCGCGCACGTGAAAAGGAATCGCGTTCTCTACTTAGCCGGCTTTCATAGGCGTAGTCCCAGGTAGGAGATCTGCGGACCTTCCAAAGCTCCTCGTGCCGGCGAAAGAAATCGAAGGGCGCCAACAAGGACTAGGCCTAGTTTATGCTTTTAAACACTTTAAACATTTTGGGATGATTTTTATTGGGATTTGAAAAGTTTGTAACGGGTAATTGTGGCACTCTTTGGATGATTTTCTACTTGGAAATGTTTAGCGTTCTTTCTTTGATCGCATGCTATGTTTCCCTTGCACTCTATCTGATTGCTTGCAGGATGGTTTTGATGATTGCTCATAAGATGGCCCTTGAGGGCGCATGCCTTGGTGCGGGTTTTTCCTACATAAAAGTTAGATGATTTTAATGTTAAGTGCACTTTGATTTTCATGTTTGTGAATGTCGTCAAAGTATAAAGCAGGCAAACATGTAGACTGGCAAAGGGGGCCAACAAAGGCCACAAAAATCCCTGAAAAAGCTCTAAAAATGGCATAGAAGGGGGCCAGATTGGCCTGCCACAACTATTACATGCGCCAGGCTAATCCTGGGGGGCATTTGCACTAGCGCAACTATTAGTTGCACCAGGTTTACCCTGGGGGGAATTTGTATTGGCGCAACTATTAGTTGCACCAGGTTTAACCTAGGGGGCGGTGGGCCCTTTATATGCCAGAGAAAGACTGTTTTCTCTCTTTTCTCTTTAACTTGGCTTTTTCAGCTGATTTTTCCTCTCCTTATTTTCCTAAGGGTGGATCCATCGACATATATTAAATTTTATATCTTTGAAAGATCTTTGTATGTCTATGGACCCGTTTTTCAACCCTCCCTTATATGGAGGGCTTGGAACCAATTTACTCATTTCTTTGGGCTTGGGGCCCAATTTTCTAAAAAGTTGGCTTAGGAGCTTGAATGAGAGTGAGCTCGTTGATTTGGAGCAGCTTGGACTATCTCGTCTTCCCTTCTTTCTTGAGGTTCCTCCCTGGTGAGACCTACTTCATGTGACAACCTCGTTTTGGGATACAAATGCTCATGTGTTCCGTTTTGGAAAGCGGGAGCTAACTCCCACTCTTGAAGAGTTATCCAATTTGTCTGGCTTGTCCATATATCTTTTTTGCACATATCAGATTCACAGAAAAGGGGCATAAGAAACCCCTTTATAGATACACATTTTTTGGTATACATATTTTCTTTATGTTGTCGTTTTTTCTGCTTTTGTAAAAAAGGAAAGAAAGAAAGCTACACATTACACCGACTATTTTTTGGGATGTGGTGTAAGCGGTACAGTTGTAAATGGAAAAGGAAAATCTATTATATTTACAAAGACTTCTCTTTTTTATTGTTCTTTCTGATTGATGGGTCCCTTTTGGAATGTGCACAGCCTAGGCATGGAAATGGAAAAGAGAAATCGTTATCTTTAACAAAAAGGGCTTCCCCGCCCAGGTGCAAGAAGTGTGGGCATGAAAGTGGAAAAGGGAAATTATTATCTTTTGACAAAAGGGGCCTTCCACCCTATCCTTTATTCTCTTTTTGTTTGGTTTGATGCCTCAATCACAGAGTGAGATCTCGGGTCTCCTTTTGAGCATGGTCGAAGCCCTTGTAAGTGGTCGGATCTGGATGAGTTTCAGCAGCTTTACCAAGACTGGAACGTCAATCCCATTGGATTGAGTCAAACCTTTCCCCTTACCTTGGGTCATTCGTTCGACGAAGCAGTTTCACAAAGACAATTCTAGTCGGGGCCCGATTTGAACTAACATGAGCGGCCCAGTCAGAAAAAGGGTAACAGGGAGAGTAACCAAAAGGGCTCCTCAAACATCTATCTCATCAATCAATTCAAACTTTTCTTTTTCAACTTATTTTTAATCCTTCTACTCACAACGCCCAAGGTGGGTTCGTCGTGCCCGTTTTTGCCCTCTTTATACTCGTGGCACCCTTTTAGGTTTTCACCACGTCTATGGGTTTAGCTCTCTTATCTCAAGCGTCCTTTCAGGTTTTCACCTGGTCCGCACAAACTCACTGTTTTTACCCGTAGCGCCCTTTTGGGTTTTCACCACGTCCCTCTTGCTTCGAGCTTGTATTTTTATTTTTCTTTTTCTTTTTATTTCTTTTATCAAAAGCCATGACATAGACGTCGATTCCGTCATAGTCGGCTAGATGGGGTTCTGGTGCGGTCTCACAACTCGGCTCATGTTGACTTAATAGATACTATGACTGCTCGTCAACCTAAAAAGAGGGCTTTCTTCAGGGTGTAGCTTGGCCATGGGTTAGGTTAGGATTTGAAGGTATGCTAGGCTAAAAAGGTTTCCTTGATACGATTTCAGTTTTTCACAACATACTTTCTTCCTTAGGGGATTTTACTGTGCATACCCCATGATTCTTCTATATATATATATATATATATTTCCTTTGTTTTATTTTAGGCAATATCTTTTTGAGGTTTTGCTTTTCCGATTTTTTAATTTTTTGACAGCACTTCTACCTCATCTCTCTCTCTCTCTCTTTTTTTATATGTACACACTTTTTCTTTTTCAGGGAAAGGGTTTATTAAAAGAATGTCCTAGGCTCAAATGGGGTAGCAAAGGATATAATCATTTTTAGGGATGCTTTTGGCTACTTGACTTTGAAATGATGGCCTCTTTTGTGGAATCCTTAAGCAATCACATATCTATTTTATCAATACTTACGTTGTAGCGATAGACTAAGAGTAGAACCGTCGGACGTATCCAGCATTGATGGGCTCAGGAAAATGATCTCCGTCCATGGTGGCGAGGCAAATGGCGTAAGGCATCGACAACACTTCTCGGATGACATAAGGTCCCTCCCAGTTCAGCTTGAATTTCCCTCTCAGATCAGCGTGGAGGGATGGAAAGATCTTCAGTACAGTGTCTCCCACCTTTAGATCTCGACCGTGGACACGCTTATTGTAAGCGCGTGCAATTCGTCCTTGGTAAACTTGAGTGTGGCACAAGGCTAGGAGTCTTTTCTTGTCTAATAAGTTCAATTGTTCAAAGCGGGATCTCTCTCTTTCTGCTTCGGGTAAGCTTGATTCCATGAGGATTTAGAACGAGGGTACTTCAATCTCTACCGGTAGGACGGCCTCGGTTCCATACATAAGGGAGAATAGTGTTGCCCCTGTAGTGGTACGAATCGACATTTTGTAGGCCCACAAAGCGAATGGTAGCATTTCGCTCCAATCTCGATCAGGGACAACCATTTTCTTTAGGATGCGGACGACTATCTTGTTTGCAGCTTCCACGGCTCCATTAGTTTGAGGCCGATAAGGCGACGAGCAGTGGCGCTTAATTTTGTATTGCTTGGAGAAGGCTTGGATGCGCTTGTTCGCAAAGTTGGTGCCATTGTCCATGATGATATCTTTGGGTACTCCAAATTGCCACACAATATTGTTCTTGAGAAATTTCTCGATGTGACTGGCCATGATATTGGCATATGACGCTGCCTCTACCCACTTGGTGAAGTATTCAATGACGATGAGGATGAACCGATGTCCATTTGATTCTTTTGGATTAATCATTTTGACGACGTTAAGGCCCCAGGTAGCAAATGGCCAAGGAGTGGTCATGCAATAAAGATCGATGGCAGGAGCGTGTATCAGACTGGAGTGTTCCTGACACTTTCAGCATTTCTGAACATGTTTGCAGCAATCTGATTCCATAGTGGTCCAAAAGTATCCCTGCCGTAAAATTTTCCTAGCGAGCATGTGACTGCTAATGTGGGCTCCGCATACTCCCTCATGGATTTCTTTCATGATGTTGATCACCTCACTTCCTGTAAGGCACCTAAGCAAGATGTTATTGTATGATTGCTTGTAAAGGCATTTATCGCAAATAACGTAGCTTATCACTAGACGTTGAATGGTCCGCTGGTCTGTCTTGGACGTATCCTTAGGGAAAGTTAGTGTTTCGAGGAAATTCTTGATATCTAAGAACTAAGGTGGCTCATCATCAGGATTTAGGGGTTCTTCAATCTGTAGGCAGAAGGCCGACTCATTCCTTTGCTCGATCATGATCGGCTTCATCTCAGTACCATACGAGATTTTTATCATTGATGTCAAAGTGGCTAATGCGTCGGCAAAGCGATTCCTTATCCGGGGGACATATGAGAATGTCATGTCTTTGAAGCAAGCTATCAGATCCTCAAGGTGCTCATGGCAATGGATCAGTTTCTCATCCTTTGTCTTCCAGTCACCATTCGTCTGACATATGATCAACTTGAATCACCGAATACTCGGAGGTGAGTTTCATTCGGATCGAGAGCCGCCTGCAAACCAGCGGTACAAGCTTCGTACTCGGCCATGTTATTAGTATAAGGGAAGTTGAGCTTGATGGAAACTGGATCGTGGGATCCTTTCAAAAAAATCATAATGGCGCCAACTCCCTGATCCTCAGCATTGGCTGCCCCGTCAAAGTGCATTACCCATGATTCTTCTGCTTCATCAATATCGTCTTCTGTCATGAACAGGATGTCCTCATCGAGAAACTCAGTTCTCAAAGGTTCATAATATGGTAAAGGATTATCGGCGAGTGCCTGCCCCTTAATCGACTTCTGAGTGACGTACGTGATGTCAAACTCAGACAATAAAAGTTGTCATCGTGCTATTCGCCCAGTGAGAGCTGGCTTCTTGAACATGTATTTCAATGGGTCCATTCGGGCCAGGAGTAGAACTGCTTGGGATAGCAAGTTTACCTGGCCCATACAAGAGCCAGGTAAACTTTTTACTCAGATAGTAGATGGCTTGCTCTCTTCTTTCCGTCTCGTCATGCTGCCCTAAGACACATCCCATTGAGACTTCCGTCATGGAGAGATACATAAAGAGTGGTCTCCCCGGCTCAGGTGGTACCAAAACAGGTGGGTTAAGGATTTAACTTTTGATTTTATCGAATACTACCTGACAATTGTCGTTCCATTCAACGGGCGAGTTCTTCCAAAGTAGCTTGAAGATGAGCGTGCAGATTGGAGTTAGTTGTGCAATGAACTGACTGATATATTATATTCTGCCCATGAATCCTCTAACCTCTTTCTTAGTAGATGGTGGTGGCATTTCTATGATAGCTTTAACTTTGACTGGGTCAACCTCAATCCCTCTCCTGCTGACGATGAATCCTAACAGTTTTTCGGACATAGCACCAAATGCGCACTTCTGTGGATTCAAACGTAACCTGTATTTTCTCAGCCTCTCAAATAGCTTCTGAAGGTTTACCAAGTGATTGTTTCGCTCCGGTGACTTGGCTATCATATCATCGACATACACTTCAATTTCTTGATGCATCATGTCGTGAAACAGAGCAATCATAGCCCTCTGGTATGTTGCATCGGCATTCTTTAGCCCAAACGGCATGGCTCTGTAGCAACAGGTTTCCCAAGGAGTGATGAACGCTGTCTTCTCTCGGTCTGCCTCTGCCATCTTAATCTGATTGTATCCTGAGAATCCGTCCATAAAAGAAAGCATCCCGTGCTTAGCGGTGTTTTCGACCAAGATGTCGATGTGCGGTAATGGGAAATCGTCCTTTCGGCTCACCTTATTCAAATTATAAAAATCAATACACATGCGGATCTTTCCATCCTTCTTCGGCACAGGCACAATATTGGCTAGCCACTGTGGGTATTTGGATACCATGAGAAACCCCACGTCATATTGCTTAATGACCTCGTCCTTGACTTTCAACATCCACTCGGGTTAGAGATGTCTCAGCTTCTGCTTAACCGGGTTCATATCAGGATAGAGCGACAACTCATGCTTGACCAAATCGGTGTCTAGACCAGGCATGTCGTCATATGACCAGGCAAAAACATCTTGGTATGATCGAAGGAAGTCGATCATGCTTGTTCTTTCCTCGGGAGATAGTGACATTCCAATTTTAGTAACTCGGGGAATCTCCTCAGTCCCTAGATTAACATCCTTTGTTTCTTCGACAATGGAGGTAGGGCCATGCTCAAAGTTGGCAAATCGGTCAAAGAGGTCATTGGGGAGATCCTTCAAAGGGATATCCTCGTCTAGACTCATAACTCCTACCTCTTTTTGTATTTCTATAGGAAAGGGGTCGATCTTATGTGGGATGGGTATTTCAATTAAGGCATCTTTTTGTGAGATTTTTTTTTGAATTTTAAATGATAATATTTTTGGACTTTGCATATTTTCAATGTTTTTGGGAATTTTCTTTTCTTCGGAGACGGACTCTTGTCAACGCGAGTCTGTGTATATACAAGGTATTGCCTGCCAAGGACTTATCACACTTTTTATAGGTTATTTTTTTTTAGAAATGGGTGCCAAATTTTAGGCCACTCCCCGCTTCCAGGGTTTGGGACAAAGACGCCTAGTTGCGTACCTGAGAGGTCGCGTCTTTACCTATTTGGATGGAGGGTGCTGATTGATACGACTCTTCGGAGTCAGCCTCCATCATGTTGATTCTAAATTCATATGAGATTACATCCTCAAACATTAACACAATTTTATGGTGATTCACCACAGGGGGCGTTTGTTTAGGTATTGACCATCGTTCCTCAAAGAGGGATAATACGACCAGGTTTATTTTCAAGATGGGAAGGGTGATGTGGGGATTGGTGGGGTGAACCAGTGCTGCAGGCTTGTGTGGGGTTAATTGGGTTACTCCAATCCGGTCAATCTTTACAACCCCGACACTCACGAATGAGTCTTTGATGTGAGGCCCTGGGACGAGTTTTTTCCTCTATGTGTATCCCCCTAGCTCTCGCGGCTGCCATTGTATGGGCTTTCTCCTTAGCCTCCCTAACCTCTTCTTCCATGGGCTTGTAACCTAACCCGAATCAAACTTTCTAACCCTTGGCTGTGACGGGCTCTCTTCTACCTTGCAGTCTGGGCCCAAGTCCTCTTCCTTTTTGATAGCCCCACTTTTGGAGAATGGCCACCGCCGCTACCATTCCACCTTCGGTTCTTAGAATGATGCCCTTGATGAGCTCTAGGAGTACCGTCGATACGTCGTACTCAAAGCTGTGGAGGTCGACATCCTCAGCGGTGTGTGGCACATCCAACACTTTGGGCTTTTCAACATTGTTGGTGGCTTTTTCCTTCTCACTGTGCCCTTCACCAATGATAGTGATAATTTTATGCCCGGATGCGAACTTGAAGTTCTGATGTAGCATGGTTGGGATCGCTCCAACTTCATGTAGCCATGGGCGCCCTAACAGTAGATTGAACAAGGACTTAATGTCCATCACTTGAAATAATATGGAGAAGGTCATTGGCCCAATCAATAGCTCAAGGTCAACTTCTCCCATCATCTCTCTCCTCGTGTTATCAAAACCTCAGGCATTGGTTCTCGTGGGTCTCAGCATGCATGGATCTACCCTAATCTTTGTGGCGGTTCTCAGTGGGCATATGTTTAGAGCAGACCCATTGTCAATCAAAACCAGTCAGATTATCATATTTCTAGATTCCACAGTAATGTTAAGGAATTTAGCGTGACTACTCCCTTCATCCAGTAAATTGGCATTCGAAAATAAAATTGCATTTGGAGACATAACTTGACCAATTATTTGTCCAACTTCATCCAGGCTCACCTGAAGTGATACATGCACATTCTTTAATGCCCCCATTAAAGCTTAAAAATGGAGTGAGGACGTCATTAATAGATCTCATACAGTGATATGAGCTGGCATCTTTCCCTCTGGTTGGGCTTATGCTATTGTTGGTGCTTTCGGTTGTTTAAAAATCTTCCTGGATCTCTTGATAAAGTCCACTGCCCCTTCTCTGCTGTTGCCAGCGTTGACATCCGCCTGCTTATAACTCGGCGGGACATGATGAGGATTGTAGGTTAGTCCCGAAATTTGAAACAGAGTGGCTGCCGGTAACGATGCACTTGTACTGATGGCTTTGGAAGGGTGGATAATTCTTGGTTCATCTCAGTGATAGATGGTTCGGTGGCAAAATTTGACCAGGTTGGGGTGATGAGGTTTGCGGGTGGTTGCACCGGGAGTAATGGGGTAGGAGTGGGCCATTGACAATTGATAGGTGATGGTGGGGAATGGAGGACCTGATGGGCTATCGAGTAATTGATGGGGGTGGTAGTATATGGTTGATATACATTTATGTGCACATAATTGATAGGTGTGGGTGATGAGAAATAAGCCCTAAGGTCTAAGGGTTCAACTCATGGTGCTGAGTTGGAGAAATAATCCGACAAATTCAAGGGTTCAATCACCCCAATATTCCTTTCTTCACAATTTCTTGGCAATGGTGCCACATAGCTCTCCCAATCGCTGATGTAGTCTGACGGATCAAATTCAAATTCCTCTTCACATTCTTCTATCATCCCGAGGGTGGGTCTGGGACCTGCTCCTCTAGTAGGATGTGGGGGTAATGGCACCTGATGAATATTTGTGTGTTGGTTCACTTGAGAAGGTGTAGGTGGAATGATTTTTTTGGCATCAATTAAATCTTGGATCACGTGCTTCAATAAGAAGCAATGATCAGTCGGGTGACCTGAACCCTGATGAAAATTACAGTGAGTATTAGGGTCATAATTCTTCGAAATTGGGTTAGGAGGAGGTTGCGGTTGATGAGCAGTAACTAATCCCTTTTCTATTAGCAAAGGCAAAAGTATATTCAAAGATTTCCCTAGAGGCATAAACACTCGATCGTAGCGGGCTCTCCTCTACTCCAAAGTTATCTGCATCCCCTGTCCATTCCCTGTTCTCTACATTGGTTCAGTTCTGACTAGTGTTGGTTGGGCTGCCTTGAAATAGAACGTAGTTATATTATTATTGAGTCTGGCGTTGGCGATATTCTGGATATTGGCCCCTGCTCTCTTCTCGTTTCTTTACTCTGAGAACCTTCTAACTCCACTGGTTTCACTGGGTATATTTGTTGTGATTTTAAATATATTTTACTCGCAAGTGCACAAATCAATTTGCAGATAATGGGTGCGGAGTACGAGATCGTTCTCACGAGGATTAGTTAAGAAATGATAATCAGAAATAGCAATTAACTAAAGGAATTACCATAGATCTATCACAGTATTTTCTAAATTAAAAACTTAAGAATTTGAAGGATGAGATAAATACTAACCACTAATTGAAATTTAAACAGATTATAAAAGATAAGAATTGTGATACTAAATCCTCCCATCGTAGGTTTATCATTTGTGTAATATAAATCTGTGGATTGAGATGTGAGATCTTTAAAAGATATCTAAAAAGAAGCACCGAACCCAAACATACGTGAGTTCTAAAGTATAGATTTGAGATTATGGAGATGTATGATTAACATCTCATGAGTGTGTGATTAACACTCACACCTTAGACAATACTCTGAACTCAATCTCTAGGTAAATTTCACACTATCGATCTAAGATTACGGAGATGTATGATTAACATCCCATGAGTATATGAACACTTACACCTCAACTAGTGGTAGAATTTAATCCTAAGATGGGTAATAATTAGGATAAAATCATTATTGCAAGGCTGAGATCATAGGGCATGATTAGCTCCTAGATCTCATATTGAAATTAGATTTTATCACTGTCAGTAACAACATTAGGGCCTTTAAAAGCATCTGGCATCTCAATCATAGATTTGTATTAATATAAATGACTCCCTCCTTAATGAAACTAGCCACACATAATTGAAATAAATAACACAATAAATGCAAAAATTGAAAATGACATTAAAATACTGTAAAGAATGATCCACAAAAATCCTTAAAAGCTTTAATCCAATGCGTACAATCCTTTCTTGATTTCAAAAGTTAAACTAATTTCAGATCTAAAACTAGGAAAACATGAATGAATAATAACTGGAACCACCCAAACTCAATGCCCTCCCTAAAACTCTCAAAACCTAAAACAGAAAAATGCACACGGAGAGGATATCTCTGAATCCCCAGATTTTTCTCTTTTAATAACTCTCAGATCCGGAATTCAACTTTCGAATTTAGTCGATTGATCGACTTAAGTGGTTGATCAATCAACCAAGCTTGACTTTAGATTTGAATTTGTTATGTCGATGCATCGACCTAGTGGGGTCGATTGATCGACATAACAGAATAGCTCGAGTTTTGCTTTAGTATTCTGGTGTTTGTTTGACTTTACGTCGTTTTATACTCTTTAATGTGTCCAATAGCCAATTTCACCTGAAACTCAGAAAACTTCACAAATTCCATTAGATAGCCTTCATCGGAAGACTAAATGTAGGTATTTAGGGGTGAAATATCATCATATTTCACTACTCATCACACCCCCAAACCTACATTTTGTTAGTCCTCGAGCAAAGGAGAAGATAAATAAAATTGAAAAATAACTAGCAACCTAAGAAAAGTAAATAATACCACTTTCGTAGGGAGCACGATTGCATTTAGCGTATGCAATAAGCTTTTAATCCCTTAGTTGATCCCTAGTGGAGGAGTTTTGTCTCCTGAGGGTTTTTAGCAAAGTTACCCACAAACTTCAAGATATTTTCTATAATTGCTTCTGTGAGATTTGTTAATTGCCTTTATCATGCAGTTTGTCCTTATACAATATACATGCCATGTCATTCTCATTGATTAATTAGTTAAGTTAAGCGAATGCTTCAATTTGCAAATAGATCCATCACCCACCCTTAGATGTGTCATGTGTAATCGTCAAACCGAATTCGATTGATCTGAAAATTTATCCTATTTGTGAACTATAAAGATTTATGTTTTGATTCAAACCTCACACTAGGTGTATTCTCAAAATAGAAATTCACTGATGATGGGTATATTTTCACATACATGTGAGGGATCAATAAAAAGCAAATAAAAGGTCTCACATGACAGATGAAACACGATGCAATCAATGAACAAAAATAAATCTCATAGGAACGGATACTTGTATATCCTAAGCATGTCATATCAGGTGTCATAGGTATCACATACTCACTCTCCATAAGGCAGTTACCAATGCAAGATCGGATAATGAAGGTCTTTTGTAGAGTTGTAATGGGGCTCAAGTAAGGGTAAGAAAGAAATGGTAGTTGGGATTTAAAATTTCTAAGAAATTGATAATGGAACTAACTTCTGATTTTTCTATTTCTCTTCTTTTTCTTTTCTAATCTCTTGCTATCTTTCTCAATATTTTTCTATTTTTTTAAACTTTCTTTTCCTTTCTCACTCATTTTTCTTCTTTTAAATTTTATTTTCTTGAAGTACCTCATATTTTTCATTATTTATTTATTTATTTATTTTTCTTTTATTCTTTTTCTCCTCCCCTTTTTTTTTCTCTGCCATATAGTCGTAGTAAACACCACAACTTGGTATCTCTCCACTTACTCTCTTTTCGTTCATTCTCATCTCTCGTTCCTAATTTATCAGAAATAAGAAGGGTAAGGCTGAATTTACAGAAATGGTGCAGGGGTAAAGGTTAATGTGGCTTATCAAAAATGTATAAAGGCAAATTTTTTAATAGACTTAAAGGGGTACTAGAAGGATAAATTTATATGAGGTGAGATATTTTAAGCAAAAACGAGCCAAAGATAGCCTTCAATCATGTCCTCAAAAGATGGTGACCTTGCCTATTTGTCTTGAGCAAATATACGATACGCTCTAGGACAATGATATAAATTTAATGTCATGCAAAGTTACAAGTCAAAGCAAAATGTATGAGATTGTGCAAAAATAATTCGTATTCAAAGATAACTCTGAGTTTATGTAAGTACTCATCAAAAATGTGAAAATGACTCTAAAGCTCACTTGGATTTAATCTCTACTAAAGTCCTTCAGTTCACAATTTTAGATAAATTCTCTTGATTTTTTTTAACTTTACAGACTGAGTCAAACATCATGACCTTTTTTTAAAAGGTGAGTTCAAATTTATAAGCTAATCCCCACATTGTCTTTTTCCTTCCTAATATCAATGATAAACAAAATGGCACTTAATATTATTCCAGCGAGAATGTATAATTTAGCAATTTCAAATTCCACAAATCAATTATGTAAAACAATTCCTTCGAAAAAATCTCCAAAATGCACAGTCGATCGATTGAAGCATATAGCTCGATTGATCGACTAAATCTGATTTTTTTTTTTTTTTTTGCAGAAATTTCCAAAAAGTATGAATTTACCACCCGCAAACCTAATCTATGCAATGTCCTCATTGTACTGAAATTGAGGTGTAACCCCCAAACTTGCAATAGAACACTCACACCAAAAGACGAAGAGGGGGTGAAAAGCATCGTTTGGAATTATTTATTGAAAATCTGAAATTAAATAAATCCTAAATCGACCTAAAGACAAGCAAAAATTATGCAACAAAGAAAAACTAAAATAAAACCTAAAAATCCTAAAAAGCATAAAAATCCTAAAAACCTACAAATAGTTCAACAACCTCATTAAGAATCAGCACTATGTCCCGAACCTAGTTTCGGTTTGGGAAAAGAGAAATTCCACATTGCCTCGGTAATACGGCTAGGATTAGAGGAATCTTAAGTCACATCATGGGGAGGCGGAGTAGATGGTGCAGTGACGCTACTTGTGACCATATCTCGAAGCGTAAGGGCCGGATACAACTTTGCCCATGTTTCAACAGGGATGAGATCAATAATCACTCTCGGGATTGATCTGGGAATGAAAGCGGCCAATGGGTTACGACCGGGAATTGGTGGTGTTGAAGATGGTAAGGAAGTAGAAGAAGAGATGGGCAATGGTGATTTGGCTATGGGTGAGGGGAATTCGAGATCAATCATCTCAATATCATCCAATTTGATTGGCGACTTGGCTAATCGGTTGGTTCTTTTTCTTGCTGGTTCCTCCCAACTTGTAAGAAACATTGGATCAAGGTCCACCACATCTACGTTAGTTAGATCAAATGGAACAGGGGGTCCATTATGCCTTACCCTTTTCCTGACAGGTTCCTCCATCTTTTTCATGGCCGCACGTGTACGATAAATTTTTTGGGCCATTGAAGCTTGAGAGTAAGGAGAGGATTAATTGAAGATGACAAATTTGGGGAAGTCCTCAGGGTTGTTGAAATAAATAGAGAAAGATTTAGATAACATCTAAAAGAGTCCTACGGAGGAGAAGGAAGAGTCCTAAAAATCGAAAGAGTGTTGGCAAATTTTTCTGTATTTTTTTTTGTTACTTGGGTTGCCTCCCAAAAAGCACTAAATATAGTGTCGCTAGCCCGACATTCCCAAATTTTTAAGTTCATCCCGATTGATTGGGATTGCTTAACATAACTTCATCAAAATTTTCAATGATATTTTTGAAAAATGGTTTCACCCGTTGTGTGACAGCCCGAATTTCGGCACCCCGAAACCCGTGCCATCAATATGACCCTCAAGGCCGTGCCCCGTGATTCTTTACAAAACATTGGTATATACAAGCCAAAAACTATAATTAAGGCACATGTATCTACTCTAACAAGTACTCATATGTTTAAAATTAATAGGGTCTCTAAAGGCAGTTCTTGTCCCATGCTAAATCATGGGCATAAGAACTTACCCAAACCGTTGGTGATAACAGTTCATCCCAGACGATTTGTCAAAAGAATAACGGTATTTAATTACATTCAGATAATGAGGCTTGATATACCAAGCCGTACCTAATACTCTCAACTCACTCTCAAAGTACGCAATGGGTCTCCTAGGAGAATTCCTCAGGATGAGGCTCTGACTCTTCTGTGGGCACGTAATCTGAATCCCCTGGATCAATGTCTCCAGAAGTCTCCACTGCCGCTAGTCCAGGACCTGCGATGTATAGTCTAAGGGGGGTGAGCTACATCCTAGCTCAATAGGAAAACACAGTAAACATATAGATTAAGCTCTCACATGTATGTTAAAAATAGTTTAAAAGCATGATTTATCTGATAGAACTGCTAAAAGACAAATTGAAACACACGAAAGTGAAATGATGGATACACTGTTACTTTGCATGACTTTATTATTCTCATCTTACTATTATGGTAACGGATTCAGCCTAATCACTTAAATCTTAACTTAAGTAATCCCCGAGCAATATAGCATCGAACCCTGATGGAATATCCACCATCGTCGTCTAAATAGACACTTGTTATGCATTACATTTCAATACTACCCAGGCCCCTTTCTCTTAGGCGGCGGAGTCTATTCTCAATTTAACATACCTGGGATGTGCTAGGGTGTACGGTTTGGCCGCCGTACCGGTCACGGATATCCTGACGAGTTAGTCGTGGGTATCCCGCCATGTCGGTGGGGTATTCTAAATAAACCTTAAATAACAAAAATACAAAGTGTGCTCTACATATAGTTATTCACCATGATTGTGCTAATTATATTACATTGGGCCTTCTCGTTCTTCTTTTATTTTATCATTTGGCTTCATATGCATCCCTAGGATGCTACTGATTTAATGCATCACTACGATGCCCAATGTTACAATTCTATGTCCCCTGGGGACCTCATGACCTCCTTTTTTATTCAAACGCGCACACATGTTGGAAAACACATTTAATATGACTATTTTCTTGAGCTGCTCTATATGATTGAGATACTTTACATACATGATGTTTGACGAATTAAAGTACATGTTTCAAGATATTCCCTACCTCAAAGTAAATCCAAAGCAGTCCTCTCTCGTAGCGGTGATACGTAACGATCCCCACGTCAATCTACATTGCATGCGTTAAGAACATGCTTAGAATGGTCACTAGGGCCTTTGGAGCACATAGCTCCCATGAACTATGCTAAAATTTAATAAAACCCGCGTAGTTCCTCGCGCGAGCGAGCACTATTCCTCGCTCGAGCGGTCACTTAGCCTTGCTCGAGCGAGCACTTAATCTTGCGCGAGCGGTTAAAATGAGGTACTAACCCTCGCGCGAGCGAATACCTTTTATCGCTGGAGCGGTTAAAACGAGCTACATAAAGCCTTGCTCGAGCAAGCTTCCCATATACTATAGGTCTCGCTCGAGCGAGCCCAGAATGAAAATATACTCAGATTTATATTCTATCATCGCTCGAGCGAGCCAAATAGGTCACTCGAGCGAGCCACGATAGATACAAGTGCTCGATCCATTCGAGAATATAATTCATTCTTTTATCCAATGTCTTATTAGCATTAAATAACACAAAAAGACCTTTTTATAATTCCTCCCTACATTATCTAATCGCCATAAACGCATTTAAATCATACCTCAATCGATGTATTTGATGTAAACTCGATCCAAGTTTCAACTAGATGAAAAGCTCTTCATGGTTCCTCATCTAGCCTTCCTCAAAATCTTCAACGGGCTTAAACCAACGAACCTAACCTTCTTTTACAATTTTCTCTCTTCTTTCTCTCTCTTTTCCTTTTTCTCTAGGCTAAAACTAGGTTACGTATAGGGTTCCTCTCTTCTTCCTTTTTACTTATATACTTATTAGTGAAAGTTAGTGTGTTTTTGCATACACACATAGCGTATACATGTTAATTTTTTTGTTTCCTTGTGAACCACACATACGCGTGCATGGTATAAGATGTGTATGGTTCTCAAAAATTTGGGGTCATGACACGTTGCCCATTGACTCAAAATTTTTCTCCATTTCGAGGATTGCAGAGTTCAATTGCTCCATTTAAAAATATTTGATTTATATGAAAAGGACCGTTCCATCGGGTTTTAAGCTTCCCTGGAAACAAATGAAGCCTTGAGTTGTATAACAATACTTTCTGACCCACAGTGAATGATTTTCTTAAAATAAACTGATCATGGGCACGCTTCATGCGATCCTTGTAAGATTTTGCACAGTTATATGCATCGGCCCTTAGTTCTTCTAGCTCAACAATTTGTAAGCTTCGCTTCTCACCCACTTTTTACAAATTAAAATTTAGAGACTTGATAGCCCAATAGGCCCGGTGTTCTAACTCAACTGATAGATGACAACCTTTACCAAAAACCATCCTAAAAGGTGACATTCCAATGGGAGTTTTATATGCCGTCTTATAAGCCCAAAGCGCATCGTTCAATTTTAACGACCAATCTCTCCGATTAGGCTTTATCATTTTTTCTAAAATACGTTTTATCTCCTGATTTGAGACCTCAACTTGTCCAATGATTTGAGGGTGGTACGGTGTAGCCACTTTATGCGTGATCCCGTACTTTTTCATTAATTGAGCAAAAACGTTGTTGCAGAAATGTTTTCCACCATCGCTAATGATAGCGCGTGGAGTACCGAATCTCGGAAAGACCTCATTCTTAAGGAATTTAACAACCACCTTGTGGTCATTATATTTACAGGCCATTGCTTCGACCCATTGTGAAACGTAGTCTACTGCAACAAGGACGTATGAATTTCCAAAAGAATTCGGGAATGGGCCCATGAAGTCTATTCTCCATACATCGAACACTTCAACCTCAAGAATTGGATTTAAAGGCATCATGTTTCTCTTTGAAATTCTACCTAACATCTAACAATTGCTACATGACATGCAGTGCTGGTGACAGTCCTTGAAATTTGTCAGCCAATAGCATCCACATTGAAGGATCTTAGTAGCAATCTTTCTTGAGCTGAAATGTCCCCCACATGACAATTCATGACAGAATGAAATGATTTTCAATTGCTCAGATTCTAGAATGCACCTTCGAATAATTTGATCGGAATAATATTTAAACAAATATGGATACTTGAAAAAATAATGCTTTGCACGTGCCAGAAAAATAGCTTTTTCGTTCTTATTCCAATGCAATGGTACCTGATCCATTACCAAATAGTTGACCAGATCCGCATACCATGGTAAATGTTCGATCGCAAATAATTGTTCATCCGGAAAGTTTTCCAAGATTGGGGCTAGCTAGTCAGATTTTTTAATAATAATTTAAGATAAATGGTCGGCCACCACATTTTCTGATCCCTTTTATCTTTAATCTCTAAATCAAACTATTGCAAAAGTAAAATACATAAAATGAAATGAGCTTTTGCATCCTTTTTCGCAAAGAGGTAACGAAGAGTTGCATGATCCGTATACACCACAACTTTTGATCCTCATAAATAGGATCATAATTTATCTAGCGTAAAGACGATAGCTAGGAGTTCCTTTTCTGTGATGGAATAATTTAATTGTGCATCATTTAGCGTGCAACTTGCATAGTAAATTATATGCAAAATTTTCTCCACCCTTTGTCCCAATATTGCTCCTATCGTATAATCAGATGTGTCACACATTATCTCAAACGGTAAATTCCAATCCGAAGATTGGATTATTGGAGCTTGAACAAGTTCAGCTTTGATTACATCAAAAGCTTTTAGGCATTTCTCATAAAAAAGGAATGGGGTGTCTTTGCCAAGTAGGTTGGATAAGGTCTTTGCAATCTTACTGAAATTTTTTATGAATCGTCTGTAAAAATCGGCATGTCCAAGGAAAGACCCAATCTCCCTGACTATTCAGGGTGGTGGAAGGTTTGAAATCAAATGTACTTTTGCCTTATCCACCTAAATACCTTTGGATGAAATGATGTGTCCAAGGACTATACCACTCTGAACCATGAAATGCCATTTCTCCCAATTCAAAATAAGGTTTTTTCCTAACATCTCGCAAGAACTAGCGAGAGATTTTATAGGCAATTATTAAAATTGTCCCCATAGATTGAGAAGTCATCCATGAAAACTTCTAAACACCTCTCCACCATGTCCAAGAATATACTTAGCATGCATCTTTGAATGGTGGCTGGAGCATTGCAGAGCTCAAATGGCATTCGCCTGTAGGAGAACGTTATAAATGGACATGTGAATATTATATTCTCTTAATCTTCTGGTGCTATGACTATCTGATTATATCCAGAATAACCATCAAGGAAATAGTAGTATTGATGTCCTGCCAACCTTTTGAGCATTTGATCAATAAATAGAAGAGGGAAGTGATCCTTCCTTGTCATTGAATTTAACTTTCTATAGTCAATGCACACTCTCCAACCGATTTAAACTTTTGTTCGTATCAGTTCATTCTCTTCATTCTTCACCACAGTTACTCCAGACTTTTTAGGAACCACTTGTGTTGGACTAACTCATTCACTATCAGAAATAGGATATATAATCCCCGCATCTAGCAGCTTAATAACCTTCTTTCTCACAACGTCTTGTATTATTGGATTCAATCTACGTTGTGGTTCTCTAGAGGGTTTAGCACTTTCCTCTAAATGAATTCGGTGCATACACACCGTTGGGCTAATACCCTTAATGTCCTTAATAGACCATCTGATTACACTTTTGTAGTCCTCGAGTACTTCAATGAGTTGTTCCTCTTGATCCTCATTTAGTTTTGCTGAAATAATTACCATATTAGTTTCATCTCTGCCCAAGTATGCATATTTCAGTTCGACAGGGAGAGATTTCAATTCCAGTTTCAATTTCTCTTGTTCTCTTGATTCTTCCTGATTTACTTCCTCCTTGATCTCGTATTTCAATTGCCATTAATTGTCTCCCAAGAGTGGTGTTGAATCTAACATTTTATTAACTTCGTGGATCACTTGACCCACATCAAAGTTTTTACCGAAATGTGCTAGACACGCCTCCAACGGGTCCTCATATTCCGATATAAAAAATATATTTTCCACAATGCTATTGATCATGCATACTTGTGCATGCTCCTCATCTTCAACAGGTTGTCTTGCAATGTGAAAGATATTCAGCTCTACGGTCATGTTCCCAAATGACAAATTCATTATCCCATTTTAACAATTAATTAATGCATTCGATGTTGCTAGGAAAGGTCTTTCCAGAATTACTGGAATATTATTTTTCAGTTTAAGAATAGGTTCGGTATCCAAAACAACAAAGTCAACTAGAAAGTAGAAAGTGTCTACTTTAATCAGGACATCCTCAACTATTCCCCTGGGAATCTTGATTGATCTATCAGCAAGTTGAAGGGTCATAGCTGTGGGTTTCAGTTCGCCCAGTTTGAGTTCTTTGTAAACAGTGTATGGCAACAGATTAACGCTTGCTCCTAGATCTAGAAGTGCTTGATCAATGCGATTCTTCCCTATGATGATCAAAATTATAGGGCAACCAGGGTCCTTGTATTTAATCAGAAGTCTCGCTTGCAACACTGAACTTACCTGTTCTGCCAAGAAAGCTTTCTTCGAAACGTTGGTCTTCCTCTTGATCGTGACCAAGTCCTTTAAAATTTTTGCATATGCCAGTACTTGCTGAATGGCATCTAGGAAGGGAATATTGATCTTTAACTGCTTGAACAGTTCAATTATTTCTTCCTGATCGCGATTTTTCTTTAGTCCCAATAACCTTTGAGGATATAGGGCTTTGGGCACAAAACTTCTTTCTCTCTCATTCTTTTCTTTTGTCTTTTTCTCTTATTTCTCCTCCTTTTCGACTTCCTCATTCATCTCAATTTTATCTTCAAGTTTAGACTTCTCGTCTTCTTCAGGCATCTCCACTTTGTTGTTAATCTGCTTTCCAGATTTCAACATTGTGATTGCTTTGATTTGTTGCTGATTTTCTTCATGCGATGAGGTCGAGGCCTGCTCGATAACCATCTGTCCTCTTGGGTTTAGATTTGGCTGGTTAGGAAATGATCCCTTTTTCCTTTCACATAAGAGTGTTGCCAGTTGGCCTAGTTGAGTTTCTATCCTTGATATTGAAGAAGTATTCGATTGGATGAACTTCCACATATCCTCATTCTGAGGACATTGGTTCTGAGGATGACAAGGCACAACGTTTCCTTATTGATTATTGAATCCAGGCGGTGAGAAATTTTGTGTAAAACTAGGTTGACTCCCGAGTTGCTGTGCGGGTTGGTTCTAATATCCTAACATTGGTTGTGAGAATTGATAATTTTTGTTGCATTGCCTGGGTTGCCCATTTTGATTTTGATTTTGGTGCACTTGGTTTTCACCCCCATAGTGTTGTTGTTAGAATTGCCCTTGACCAAACTATTGTTGTGGTCCTTGACTGAAATTTTGATTTGGATAAAAATTCATCCCTTATCCTCTATCCTGAGGTTTTTAATTTCCTTGCCTCTACAAAATTTTTTGATGATATCTCCAACTATTCGGGTTGTTTTCATTGAAAACATTTCTCTGGTTTCGATCGTAAGTGTTCAATGCATTTAATTGCTCACAAGGGTCTTCTAAGTAATTCTGCATTAAAGGGCAACCATCATATGTGTGCATTGGACTTGCACAATATGAACACGGGTCTGATTGTACATTCACAACACTCACGTTCTTCTTCAACTTCAATTTCTCAACTTGTTGAGTGAGGAAATCTATTTTTGCCATGAGATCAGGTGTTTCTTTTACCACATACAATCATCCTTCCTTCGTTGAGGTTCCTGCTTGGTCTCGATTCTTGTTTTGTTGATCTCGAGTTTTTGAGAAGTCCCATTGTTGTGAATGTTCAGCTAACTTTTCTAAGAATTGATATGATTCATTTTTCCTAAGTCCAAGGAATCCTCCACTATTCATTGATTCGATCAGATGTCGATTAGCCTGATCCAATCCGTTGTAAAAATATTGGGCCAATCTCTATTTTGAGAATCCATGATGCGAACACTTCAATAAGATATCCATGAACCTATCCCAAGCTTCATAAAATCTCTCATCATCTTCTATGTAAAATCAGTGATTTAATGTCTTAAAGCATTAATCTTGGCCATGGGAAAAAATTTTGAAAAAAATTTTTGATCCCAAGTGGTTATGGATCTAGTTGGTAAAAAATTTAACCAGGCTTTCGCCTTATCCTTTATGAAAAAAGGAAACAAACGTAATCTCACGAATTCTTCACTGAAATTTTGATATACTGACGAACAGACTTCAACGAAGTCTTCGATATGTTGGTACGGGTCTTCTCTATAAATGTTGTGAAAAATTGGAAGGATTTGAATCACATTTGTATGGATTTCAAATCTGCCACCAGGTGTGGCTAGATATATGATGCAAGAAGGGGTACTTGTAGTTATAGGAGCAAACAACTCTCTCGGAGTTAGTTCATCCTTATTTTCGGGTGGGTGGTTTTCACAATCGTTCGCATTCATTTCGAATTGAATTAATGTTTCACTTCTAGCTTCTCGCCCTACTCTGATCTCTTTTTAATTCGAACGACAAGTTTGCTCGATCTCATAATTGAAAGGTTCTAAATATTTATCTCTAGAGGACCTTGTGTGCATATAAGTATTCCACACAGATGCATAGATTTCTAATTTGTTGTTTTTTTTTTAAAAGTTTGATTGATTGATGGTTTAGGTCGATCGATCGATCAAAGAGTTGTCGATTGATTGAGGGCTTAGGTCGATCAATCAAGGATTAAAATTCAAAATTCAGAATTTTTTTTTGGGTCGATTGATCGAGGGTTTAGGTCGATCGATCGATCTCAGTATTTTTCAAAAAAAAAAAAATTAAATTTTTTTTTTTTTTAAAACTAATAAAATTACTGATTTAGATCTACAGAAATTTCTAAAATTAATTTCCTATTTCCTAAAAATTATGAATTTTCTATGCCTAATCCCCGGCAACGGCACGAAAAATTTGTTGTGATTTTAAATATGTTTTACTCCCAAGTGCACGAATCGATTTGCAGATAGTGGGTGCAGAGTACGATATCGTTCCCACAAGGATTAGTTAGGAAATGATAATTAGAAATAACAATTAACCAAAAGAATTACCACAGATCTATCACAGTATTTTCTAAATAAAAAACTTAAGAATTTGAAGGATGACATAAATACTAACCACTAATTAAAATTTAAACAGATTATAAAAGATAAGAATTAGAATACTAAATCCTCCCATCGTAGGTTTATCATTTGTATAATACAAATCTGTGGATTGAAATGTGAGATCTTTAAAAGATATCTAAAAGAAGTACTGGCCCCAAACACATGTGAGTTCTAAAGTATAGATCTGAGATCACGGAGATAAATGATTAACATCTCGTGAGTGTGTGATTAGCACTCACACCTCAGAAAATACTCTCAACTCAATCTCTAGGTAAATTTCACACTACCGATCTAAGATCACGAAGATGTATGATTAACATCCAATGAGTGTATGATTAACACTCACACCTTAGATAGTGGTAGAACTTAACCCCGAGATGGGTAATAATTAGGATAAAATTATTATTGTAAGGCTGAGATTATAGGGCATGATTAGCTCCTAGATCTCATATTGAAATCAGATTTTATCACTGCCAATAACAACATTAGGGCCTTTAAAAGCATTTGACATCTCAATCACATATTTGTATTAATATAAATGACTCCTTCCTTAATGAAACTAGCCACACATAATTGAAATAAATAACACAATAAATGCATAAATTGAAAATGACATTAAAATACCATAAAGAATGATCCATAAAAATCCTTAAAAGCTTTAATCCAATACGAACAATCCTTTCTTGAATTCAAAAGTTAAACTAATCTCAGATCTAAAACTAAGAAAAAATAAATGAATAATAACTAGAACCACCCGAACTCAATACCCTCCCTAAAACTCTCAAAGCCTAAAACAAAAAAATGCACACGGAGAGGATATCTCCGAATCCCCAGATTTTTCTCTTTTAATAACTCTCAGATCCGGAATTCAGGTTTCGAATTTAGTCGATTGATCGACTTAAGTGGTCAATCAATTGACCAAGCTTGACTTCAGATTTGAATTTGTTATGTCGATGCATCGACCTAGAGGGGTCGATTTATCGACATAACAGAATAGCTCTGGTTTTGCTTCAATATTCTGGTGTTTGTTTGACTTTGCATCCTTTTATACTTCTTAATATGTCCAATGGCTAATTTCACCTGAAACTCAGAAAACTTCACTAATTCCATTAGATAATCTTCATCGGACGGCTAAATGTAGGTCTTTAGGGGTGAAATATCATCATATTTCACTACTCATCAATATTCTTGCTCAGGCGATCCTCCCTGATAGCATCTTCATAGCGATTTGCGTTCCTTATCAAATCAACGAAGCTGGACTGCTGTTGGTACACTAGAAATTCTGAGATCACTGGTAAAGGATTTTGAGAAATTATTTCTATTTATTCATCATCAGGTATCCTATTTCTAACCTGAGATGCCAATGCTCTCCAACGTCTCAAATAATCGCTAAAAGTTTCAATCGAGTTCTGCTTCAAACAGGCTCAATTTGACTTGCGTGGTTCAATGTCTATATTGTAGACATATTGTTCTTGAAATAAATGCATCAACTCCTTCCAAGTTTTATCATAAATGGTTTCAAGGATGTGAATCACCTCAAGGCCGGACTAGTCAGACTCTTCTGAAAGACCTTTATTAATAGTCTTTCGTCCCCCCATACTAGCACATGTCCCCACAATAAGACTTGAGGTGTGCTATGGGATTGCCAGTGCCGTTATATTTGTCAAAAGTCGACATTTTAAACTTTGTAGGCAAGGGGACCTCAACGAATAAACATAAATTCAAGAAGTCCGTGGCATGGATTTCAGCACTACTCATCTTCAACAATTGCTTCTGAATTTTGTCTAACTACTCTTTCAACTGCTTTGATTCCTTGGACATGGGGGCCACTTTCTCAACAGTCGATTGTGATTCACTCTAGGCTACTAGGGGGTGGGCAATTATAGGAGGAGGGTTAAGGCTGGTCAATGCCCTGACATAAGCTCCACTATTTCTAATCTCGTCCTCTTCATACTGCTGGTCCACTTAAGGTGCAGTGAGGGCGAGATTCTCTTGTTGGTGCTACATGGATTGGATGGGAATGACCTGAATGGGGGTTGGGTGAGTCCATTGGATGTTAGGGAAGATTTGTTGGGTGATGGGATAGGGAGAAGTCAGATTTTGGGGTGGGGTTTGATGAGGCCATTGCGCATGGGGAAAGGTTTGGAACTGACTTTGGGATGTTGGGATATGGGTGAATTGGGGTTGATGTAAGGTGTGGGTTTGAGGTGGGTATGAGGGTTGTGGGTGAGTGAAATTTTAGAGGAATTTTTAAGGGTATGGGTGTGAGGTTCCAAGGTTAGGGCCTTGTTGGGCTTGTGTAGACACCCAAATTCGGCCCAAGGCCCGATCGAGACACATTTCGAGAGAAGCGCATCTCTGAGCTTTTGATGGCATACATGAGACCCTTAGAAACCTTATCCAAACCTTAGGAGCCATCCCTAATCCTTAGGAATTACCCTAGATCCCTTAGGAACCTTCCCGAACCCTTAGAAACCAATCACCATCCTTAGGAACCATTCCGAACCCGACCCTAGCTTTCCCGGGCAGTGGATGAAGAGTGATGAACTAGAGCTAGTTGGGACCATTTACTATAATCAAATCTTATACTATTAAAAAGTAGATGTCTTTAGCTTTCCAACGGTCCAAGAATCACCCCAATCGGAGTTGTACGTCAAAAGTTATCGCAATCTAAAGTTTGAAGCAAAATGTGCACTGTTGAACCTATCGAGAAGATCATGGAACCTCGCGACAAGTTCCTTGGTCTAGCGTAACTAATAGTTGCGCCAAACCTAAATTAGGGAAATTTGGCTTGGTGTAACTAATAGTTGTGTTAGACCAAGTCTTCTCTCTCTCTGCGGGCTGCCCACTTCTGTGCTTTGGGCCTACACTGTTTTACTGTACATATGCTTGGCGCAACTAATAATTACGCCAGACATATGAACAGTAATTATTAGTTTTTGCTTTGAAAATCATGATTGGGGTTTGACTTGTTGACCACCTGGGTCTTTGGAGTGTATTTTGACAGCATTTTTGCACCCTTTTAAAGCTTATTTGTAACCCCTAAGTGCCTTAAACCCCCTACCCTATCATCCACCATTGGAGCTTCATTTCACACATCTCCAAGCTCCAGGAACCCTAGGAAACCTTAGATGCAAGATTACCTAATTTCTAAACCCAATTAGAATCTAAGGCATCCCCCTAACCCCTCCTTTTTCTATAAAAGGAGAGACACCCCTCCCTTACAATGGTTGAAAAATGAAGAGAAGAGAATTTCCAAAGAGAGAAAGAGCTTTAAAGTGAGAAGATCTTTCTCCCTTTGGTGCACATTTCTCATACAAAAACAAGAATTCAAAACCTCTTTCCCACCCTTGCCTTTCATGAAAAGCCTCTAGGTTAGGTGTGTGTTTTACCCTAGCACCCTCCCTCTACCTCTTAGTTATCTCCCTTAAGAGTTAGAACCGATTCTCAAGCTTTGCAGGCCATCAAGAGTTCATCGAAAGCAAGTCACGCAAGGCTCTCCTATGGTGCTATAAAGGCCCGAGGGCTCCAGCTCTCCCCTTTTTTCTCCTATCTCTTTTTAGCACTTCTCATCCTTGCATTTCTGTCGTTACGTCGCTGACTTTTTGGTAAGAGCGGAGGAGCACAAATAGGATCTTAGAGCTCTTTCGATAAGAAGAAGCTTCTTTTTCTCTTATCATTTCCTTTTTGTTTTGACCATAAGTAGAGACCGCTTCAAGCCGGTTGATCGGGTGCCTAACACCTTCCCTATCGATAACCGAAGCCCCTACCCAAGAACCTTTGGTGTGGACCGGATTCAGAGTCATATTTGTGGCACTTCGGTACTTATAAAAATGATATAGGTTTTTCGGGACACCAAAAGCTCTGGGTGGCGACTCAATATTTTTATTAGCGAGCGCATCGCCACGATGGGATCTTCGAAATATCCCACGGTTGCACAGATGGCGACTTTGCTGAGGAAGACTTTTAGAGCCTCTCCTTGAAATTTGGTCATTTCTTTTTTATTTTACTAACCATTTTGCTATTTTTTTACTGTTTTCGTACTTTTCTCACCCCTATTTTTTCGTCATTTACATGCCTTAGCTGATTGGCGGGCTTACTTGCACATTGTCTTTATTTTTTCTTACATTTTCGTCATTTTAGGTGCCTTAGTTGATTGGCGGGCCTACTTGAGCATTGTCTTTCAAATTTATTTAATTTTCCATCATTTAAGGTGCCTTAGCCGATTGGCTGGCCTACTTGTGCAAACATATTCCAACAGTAGACGCCGGCCCGTAGTGGCGGCACGGGGTCATCACCCCTGACTTTTAGACTAAAGAAAACTTTCATAAAAAAAATATTTAAAAAAAAAAAGAGTTAAAATTGAATCAAGAATAGGGAGCTTAATTAACTTGTTTTTATGGGGTAAATTTTCAAAGGGTTGGCACACATACAACCACCCGAGTCTTAGTATGACTGTAGCCCATAGTGGTGATGATCCAGAAAAGTCTCAGCCCACCTAGTATATAAGAAGGCGCTTGCATCGGAGGTATATTGGGTGGGTTCCCATTCCTATAAAGCTTAAAACCCTTAGAGAGCGCGCTAGCGAGTTGTAACAGACTCAAACCTTTAGGCTTCGATGAGGAGAGAACCAATCATATAAACAGTTAGTTCACGGAAGCCCAACTTCCATAAAAAACCAAAAACAGACCCATTTTAGGTTGCTGTTCTCTACTGTCATAAAGTTCTGGAGCTTCATTTTTGCCTAGCGCAAGTATTAGTTGCGCCAATACATAAATCTCAGAATTATAATTGGCGCAACTAATAGTTGCGCCAGCTTTAAATCCACCAACTTTGACCTTGGCACAACTAATAGTTGCGCCAGTGTAAAAAGGAGGCTTTTTTGACTTGGCGCATGTATTAGTTGCGCCAAGCCTGCCTAGACAGCAGCAGCCTAAAATCTGAGGCTTTCTCACCTCTCGAATATCCTGATTAGTGTGCTTCGTACCTTTGTTTGGATATCCGCCGTCTCCGACACCCAATATGCCCCCGTCGGTGAAAAGAAGGTAACTTCTTTTTGGCTCATTCCGAGGGATCGGATTATTTGCCTCGATTTTTGGGCCTTTAATAGATCAAAAGTTTCCTTTGATTCTTCCGAAGTGCTTCAAAATTGTCGCCGCGGGTCTTAAATTAGCGTACGAAGGCCACCCGAGAAGGGAATTCTAAGGCCTCGAAACCATTGCTTTCAAAAAAAAAATAAAGAGAGTTTTCTCCAAAAAAATTAAAAATAAAAAAACCTTAAAAAATAGAACCTTTGTGGTGCCGACACAACAGCATCATTTTGCCCTCCATCGTCCCGTAGGGGAAGAAGGAGGAAGACTTTTGGGCCATATCCAAGGCACCCTTACCCAACTCGTTCCTAAAGGATGTCGTGGGTAGTGGACCCGGCTTACGCCGATCCCGACTCATCCCCGCCACATTCTCCAATCTACTCCCATTCGGGAGAAACCTTCACATCCATCCCCATCACCCTATCCCCTTTTACCGTTACCGGCTTGTTTGGCGCCCTCATTTTCCCAACCACCACTTCCCAAAATATCCAAAATCAACCCCCTCATTCCCCATCTTTTTCCCAAGCCACTTTTCCCCCCATATCCATGCCAAATCAACCACCCATTCCATCCACATCCCCTCAAAACCCAACACATTTCCCACCCCCATCCATGATAAACCCAACCCAAATTTCCACATCCACACCCATGCCCCATTTTCCATCTTCCCCATATAGACCCAATCCACCATCCTTTACCTATGTCACCTCCACCCTATTCAACCCCCCACAAGCCCCCCATCTACCCGAGTCATGCCCATCTTTATCGGGGCCATACCCGATTTTTTCCAAACACCCACACTTTACCCTTCATCATCCTTAAACATCCCCAACCCTTCCCCCTTTATCAATGCCCACCCCATTCCTTTAATCCATCCCATATCCCATCACTTACCATGGCCATGCCTAATTTTTCCTCCACATCCACCCCATCTATACCCAATCATCCTTTAAATCCACCATCTACATCCGATCCTCCTTCCATCACCATGATGGAGGAGATATTCCAAGCCTACTCCTTATGGAAGGCTTCCCAAAATACCTCCCATCATTCACACCCCACATCCATGAACCCATCCCATACCTTAGCCAACCTCCATGCTTCACTCCCCCATGACCCCCATTAACCTCCCATAATTCACACCATCCAAACCCCCATCTCCTATATGCCCCAAGGCCCAATGGCCCAAACCCCCATCTCCCACATGCCCCAAGGTCCATTGGCCCAAAATCCCACCATTCACCAAGGTCCATTGGCCCAAAACCCCACCACCATTATCTCCAAGGCCCAATGGCCCAACACTCCATCACCCATACCCAAAGACCCATGGACCAAACCCATCAAGGGCCCATGGCCCAAACCCACCAATGGCCCATGACCCATACCCCTCAAAACCCAATGGGCTCAACCCATGTACATCAAGGGCCCAAGACCCAAGCCCATTTGGCCCAAGCCCAAACCCTCCAAGGGCCCATGGCCCATACTCCTCATAAACCCAATGGGCTAGACCCACATACCCCAAGGGCCCACAGCCCAAACCCATCTAGCCCAGGCCCATACCCACCAATGGCCCATGGCCCAAACCCTCCAAAACCCAATGGGCCATACCCATCAAGGCCTAATGGGCCAAGATCCCCCAAATCCCACAACCTTTACCCAAGCCCAACCCAACCAAGACCTTATGGCCCAGACCTACCTCGGGCCCATGGCCCAAGCCCCATACTCATACCCTCCACAATACCCCCAAAATTTCACCCACCCCCAACCTTCACAACTGTGTCAAACCTATGCCATTCCTCAGACCCAATTTTCCCATGGCCTCACACTCCAAGGCCATATCCAAACTTTCCCCCATGTCCAATGGCCCTATCAGGCCCCACCCCTAAACCAAACGACCACTCATCCCATCACCCCACGACACCTCCCTTACATTCAAGGGGCTCACCCAACCCACTTTCTCACCCAACCCACTTCCAATCTAATCCCATCCAGTCCATGCAACAACAGTTTGAGAATCTCGTCCTCACTGCACCTTACATAGATCAGCAGTATGAGGAGGATGAGATCAGAAATAGTGGTGCCTATGTCGGGGTAGTGACTATTATTAATCCTCCACCGGTAGCTATCCCACCCCCAATAGCACAGAGCGAGTCCCGACCGACTGTTGAAAAAGTGGCCCCCATGTCCAAAGAATCAAAATAATTAAGGGGGCAACTAGACAAGATCCAAAAATAGTTGTTGAAGATGGGTGGTGCTGAAATCCACACCACAAATTTCACGGATTTGTATATGTTTGCCGAGGTCCCCCTGCCCCCCAAATTTAAAATGCCAGTATTTGACAAGTACAATGGCACGGGCAACCCGATTGCGCACCTCAAGTCCTATTATGTGGATATGTGCCAGTATAGGGGGGACAAGAGACTGCTAATAAAAGTCTTTCAGAAAAGTTTAACTGGCCCAGCTCTGAGATGATTTACGTCTCTTGAACTGTCCATGATGAAGACCTGGAAGGACTTGACGCATTTGTTCTAAGAACAGTATGTCTATAATACTGATATCGAATCGCACAAGTCTAATTTAGCTCAATTGAAATAGAATCCCAACTAGACCTTTAGCAACTATTTGGGGTGTTGGAGAGCACTGGCAGCTCAAGTTAAAAATAGAATACCAGACGATGAGCAAATAGAGATGATTTCAAAGAACACTCTGCCAGTAATTTTTGATTTTCTTGTCTACCAACAGCAGTCAAGTTTTATTGATTTGGTAAGAAACGTCAACCGCTGTGAGGATGCCATCAGGGAAGGATGGCTCAGTAAGAATGCTTCAGGGGGATCTAGCAGGGTTAGAAGGTTTACCGAACAGAGAAACGACAGGAGGGCAGGGGCAGAGATGCAGAATGTGACCAATACCAAGCCCAATAACAATATAGTCCCCTTTCAGTTTAAAGCTGCACGACCAGCTCCCCTCAGACCAGGGCCAGTGCAGAGAGCAGGGAATGGATAGGGGGTGCAAATGACCTCGGAAAGGAGAGCCCGTTATAATCATGTTTTTATGCCCTAGGGCAATCTTTAAGTGTACTTTTACCTTTATTAATTGAAAAGGGATTAGTAATTACGCTCCAACCACGACCTCCTCCCAATCTAATCCCATATAATTTTAACCCAAATACTCATTGCAATTTTCACCAGGGTCTGAGTCGCCCGACTGATCGCTGCTTCCCCTTGAAGCAGGCGATTCAAGACTTAATCGATACTGAGAAAATCATTCCCCTTGCACCCACCCAAGTAAACCAGCATGCAAATGTACACCAGGTGCCTTTGCCACCACACCCTACCAGAATAACAGGTCCCAAACCCACCATAGGGATGGTAGAGGAATTTGAAGGAGAGTTGGAGTTTGATCTATCAGACTTCATTTGTAATCAAGAAATATTTGAAGCACCAAGGCAGAGAAATCTAAGAGAAGGAACTATTGGGGTGATTGAACCCCTAAACCTAGCGGATTACTTCCCCACCCCTTTACCGTAGACCGAACCCCTAGATCTTAGGGCTTATTTTCCGCCACCCACCCCCATTAACTATGTACAAATAAATGTGTATCAACTATATTCCAACACCCCCATCAATTACCCAATAAACCAGTGGGCCCCCAATCCTCCACCGCCAATAAACTACCAATGGCCTGCGCCCACCCCATTACCCCAAGTTTAACCAACTGCAAACTCTACCACCCCCGTCAATTACCTAATGGCCCATCAAACTCCCAATCCCCCGCCAGCACCTATCAACTACCAATGGCCTACTTTTACTCCTTTTCCCCCAGTACCACCACCCTCAAGCTTCATCACCCCTATTCGGCCCAATTTGGCCAATCAACCAGCTATTACCGAGGTATATCGAGTGTTGCCCACACCTCCTGAGCCCGTAGTACAACTGCCTCTGATACCGACAACTATACCATTTCAGATCTCGGGGCCAACCTATGATCCTCATCAGGTCCCTGCTGAGTTATGAACAAACGGATGTCAACGCTGGCAGCCACAGAGAAGGGGCAGTGGACTTTATCACGCGATCTGGGAAGATTTCAAAGCAGTCAGAAACACCGACAACAGCACAATCCCAACCAGAGGGAAAGAAAGATAGCACAGTGAACTCTTTTGAGAAAATGAGTCGAGAACATATACTAGAGACTCAGCTGAGAACAATGCCTGCCCATATTACTGTATGGGATCTGTTGATGACGTTCCCACTCCATTTTCAAGCTTTAATGGGGGCATTAAAGAATGTGCATGTGTCACTTCAGGTTAGCTCGGATGAAATTGGGCAAATAATTAGTCAAGTGATGACTCCAAATGCCATTTCATTTTCTGATGTCGATTTACCTAAGGAAGGAGGGAGTCACTCGAAGTCTTTGAATATAACAGTTGAGTCTGAAAATATGGTAATCCGCTTGGTTCTAATTGATAATGGGTTCGCATTGAATATATGCTTGTTAAGAACTGCCACAAAGATCGGGGTAGACCCATGCATGTTGAGGCCCACAAGAACTAGTGCCCGAGGTTTTGACAATACCAGCAGAGAGATAATGGGAAAAGTTAATCTTGAGCTATTAATTGGGCCAACGACCTTCTCCATATTATTTTAAGTGATGGACATCAAATCCTCATTTAATCTGTTACTAGGGCGCCCGTGGTTACATGAGGTCGGAGCCATACCCTCTACGCTGCACGAGAAACTCAAATTTGTATCTAGGCACAAGATCATCACAATCATTGGGGAAGGGCATGACGACAAATATAAGGCCACCTATAGCATTGAAAATCCCAAAGTAATGGATATGCCATGTACTGAGGAAGACACCAACCTCCACAGTTTCAAATATGAGGTGTCGACAGTAGGCTTAGAACCTCCGAAAAGCATAGTCTCCAAAATCGACAGCAAAACGGAAGCAGTAGTGGCAATGCTCCAGAAATGGGGCTATCAGAAAGGCAGAGGGCTCGGGCCTAGACTGCAGGGCAGAAGAGAGTCAGTTGTTGCCAAGGGGCAGAAAGTCCGATTCGAGTTAGGTTACAAGCCCACAGAGGAAGAGGTCTGAGAGGCCAAAGAGAAAGCCAGGGTCGCTGGAGCTGCAAGAGCTCGAGGAATCAACATAGAAGTGATACCTCGCCCTAGGCCGCACATCAGGGAATCCTTTGTCAGCACTGGGGTCGTAAAGATCGATTGAAACAGGGTAACCCATTTGACCCCACAAAAACTCACAGCCCCTGTCCATCCCACCAATCCCAACATCTCCCTTCCCAACCTCGAAATAGATTTGGCTGCCCTATCCCTCTTTGAGGAGCGGTATTCCATACCTGAATAAACTCCTCCTATGGTAAACCACCACAGGACTCTACTGACGTTTGAGGATGAAATTTCAAACGAACCTATGATCAATATGATGGAGGTCGACCCAGAAGAGTCACATTCGCCAGCCTCCTACATCCAAAAAGGTAAAGGGGCGGCAAGTTAGGTATGCATTTAGGCATCTTTGCCCCAAACTCTGGAAGCAGGGAGTGTCCTATAATTTGGCACATGTTTCCTTAAAAAAACTAACCTATAAAAAGTGAGATCAGCCCTTGGCAAGCAATACCTTATGTATACACAAACTCGCGCTACCAAGGGTCCGTCTCTGAAGAAATACAAAACCACAAAAATATTGGAAAAATACAAATTTCCAAAAATATTGGAAAAATACAAAGTCCAAAAATATTATCATTTAAAATTCCAGATAAAATCTCGCAAAAAGAGGCCTTAATTGAAATACCCGTCCCACGTAACATCGACCCCTTCGCTGTAGAAATATAAGGAGAGGTAGGTGTTACGAGTCTGGACGAGAATATCCCTTTAGAGGAGCTCCCCAATGAGATCCTTGACTGATTTGCCAAATTTGAGCATGGCCCTACCCCCATTGTTGAGGAAACTGAGGACGTTAATCTAGGGACTGAGGAGATTCTCTGAATTACCAAAATCGGAATGTCACTATCTCCCGAAGAAAGAAAAAACATGATCAATTTTCTTTAGTCATACCAAGACATTTTTGCCTGGTCATACGAGGACATGCCTGGTCTGGACACTGATTTGGTCAAGCATGAGTTGCCCCTCTACCCTGATATGAAGCCGATTAAGCAGAAGCTAATACGTCTCCGACCCGAGTGGATGTTGAAAGTCAAAGACGAGGTCATCAAGCAGTATGATGCAAGGTTTCTCATGGTATCCGAATACCCGCAGTGGCTATCCAATATTGTGTCTGTGCCAAAGAAAGATGGAAAGGTCCGCATGTGCATTGATTTTTAAAATTTGAACAGAGTCAGCTCGAAGGACGATTTCCCATTGCCGCACATCGACATCTTGGTCGATAACATTGCTAAGCATGAGATTCTTTCTTTTATGGACGGATTCTCAAGATACAATCAGATAAAGATGACAAAGGTAGATCGATAGAAGACTATGTTTATCATGCCTTGGGGCACCTTTTTCTACCGAGTCATGCCATTTGGGTTGAAGAACACCGACACTACATATCAGAGAGCAATGACGGCACTATTCCATGATATGATGCATCGAGAAATTGAGGTGTACATCAATGATATGATAGCCAAGTCACTGTAGTGAAGTGACCATCTGATAAACCTTCAGAAGCTGTTTGAAAGACCGAGAAAGTATAGGTTACATCTGAATCCACAGAAGTGTGCATTCGGCGCCATGTCAGGAAAGCTTCTGAGTTTCATCATTAGCAGAAGAGGTATCGAGGTCGACCCAATCAAAGTCAAAGCTATCACAAAAATGCCGCCACCGTCTACTGAGAAGGAAGTTAGAGGGTTCTTGGGTAAAATACAGTGTATCAGTCAGTTCATTACACATCTAACGCCTATTTGCGCACCGATCTTCAAGCTACTTCGAAAGAACTCACCCGTTGAATGGAATGATGATTGTCAGGCAAGGTTCGATAAAATTAAAAGCTACCTCATTAACCCACCTGTGTTGGTATCACCCGAGTTAGGGAGACCACTCTTAATGTACCTCTCCATGACAGAAGTTTCGATGGGATGTGTCTTAGGGCAGCAAGACAAGACGGGAAGAAGAGAGCAAGCCATTTACTATCTGAGCAAGAAGTATACTGATTATGAGATGCGTTATTCTCATCTGGAGAAAGCATGCCTAGCTCCTGTGTGGGTCACTCAGAGGCTCCGTCATTACTTACTATCCCAAGCCATTCTACTTTTGGCTCGAATGGACCCGTTGAAATACTTGTTCGAAAAGCCGGCTCTTACTGGATGAACCGCACATTGACAACTCTTGTTGTCTGAGTTCGACATCATGTACGTCACTTAGAAGTCGATCAAGGGGCAGGCACTCGCCGATCATCTTGCTGACAATCCTTTGCCAGATTATGAACCTTTGAGAATCGAATTTCCAGATGAAGATATCTTGTTCATGACGGAAGACGATACTGAAGAAGCAGAGGAATCATGGGTAATGCACTTTGACGGGGCAGCAAATGCAGAGGGTTAGGGAGTTGGCACCATTTTGATTTCGCTGAAAGGATCCCACGTACCCATCTCTATCAAGCTCAACTTCCCTTGCACTAACAATATGGCCGAGTACGAAGCTTGTGTCGTTGGTCTGCAGGCGGCTCTCGATATGAATATAACTCACCTTTGAGTGTTTGGCGATTCGCAGTTAATTATATGCCAGACGAACGATGACTGGAAGACAAAGGATGAGAAACTGATCCCGTACCATGAGAACCCTGAGGATCTGATAGCCTGCTTCGGGACATCACATTCTCTTACATCCCCTGGATAAGAAATCGCTTTGTCGTTGCACTAGCAACTTTGGCGTCAATGGTAGAAATCCCGTATGGTGCTGAGATGAAGCCGATCATGATCGAGCAAAGGACTGAGCCAGCCTTCTGCCTCCAGATTGAGGAACCTATAAAACCTGATGATGAGCCACCGTGGTCCTTATATATCAAGAATTTCCTTGAGATACTAACTTTCCCTGAGGGTACATCAAAGACGGACCGACGACCCATTCAACGTCTAGCAGCAGGCTACGTCATTTGTGGGGAATGCCTTTATAAGTGATCCTACAATAACATCTTACTCAGGTGCCTTACAGAAAATAAAGTGATCAACATCATGAAAGAGATCCATGAGGGAGTATGTGGAGCCCACATCAGTGGTTACATGCTCGCTAAGAAAATTTTACGGCAGGGATACTTTTAGACCACTATGGAATCAGATTGCTGCAAACATGTTCTGAAATGCTACAAGTATCAGGAACACTCCAATCTGATACATGCTCCTGCCATCGATCTACACTGCATGACCACTCCTTGGCCATTTACTACCTAGGGCCTTGACATTATCGGAATGATTAATCCAAAAGTATCAAAGGGGCATCGGTTCATCCTCGTCGCCATTGAATACTTTACCAAATGGGTAGAAGCGGCATCATATGCCAACATCATGGCCAGTCATGTCGAGAAGTTTCTCAAAAATAATTGTGTGCTTATTTGGAGTACCCAAGGATATTATTACAAACAACGGCATAAACTTTGCAAATAAGCGCATCCGAGCCTTCTGCGAGCAATACAAAATCAAGCACCATTGCTCGTTACCTTATCGACCTCAAACTAATGGAGCCATGGAAGCTGCGAACAAGACAGTCGTTCGCATCCTTGAGAAGATGGTCGTCACTTACCGAGATTGGAGCGAGATGCTACCGTTTTCTTTATGGGCCTACAGAACGTCAATCCGTACTACTATAGGAATAACACCATTCTCTCTTGTGTATGGAACCGAGGTCGTCCTATCGATTGAGGTTGAAGTACCCTTGCTCCAAATCCTTATGAAATCAGGCTTACCCAAAGCAGAGAGAGAGAGATCTCGCTTCGAATAATTGAACTTATTGGACAAGAAGAGACTCCTAGCCTTGTGTCACACGCAAGTTTACCAGGGGCGAATCGCACGCGCTTATAATAAACGTGTCCGCGGTCGAGATCTAAAGGTAGGAGACACTGTGTTGAAGAAGATCTTCGCATCCCTCCACACCGATCCGAGAGGGAAGTTCAAGCCGAACTGGGAAGAGCCTTACGTCATTTGAGAGGTGCTACCGGGATATGCCATCCGCCTCACCACCATAGACGGAGGTCATCTTCTTGAGCCCATCAATGTTGGATATGTCTGACGGTTCTACTCTTAGTCTATCGCGACAAGGTAAGTATTGGTGAAACGGATACTTGACTGCTTAAGAATCACCCAAAAGAGGCCATCATTTCAAGCATATTAGCCAAAAAGTATTCCTAAAAATGATAATATCCTTTGCTACGCCGTTTGAGCCTGGGCCTTTCTTTCAATGAACCTCTTCCCAAAAAAAAATGTGTGCACATATATAAAAACGGGAAGTAGAGTTACCACCAAAATCCAAAAAATCATAAAAGCGAAACCTCAAAAAGAGATTGCCTGAAATAAAGCGAAGGAAAAAGAAAAAAGAATCATGAGATCTTGTACAGTAAAAATTCCCCAAGGAAGAAAGTATGTTGTGAAAAATTGAAGTCGTATTAAGAAAACCTTTTTAGCCCAGCATACCTTCAAATCCTAATCTAACCCATGGACAAGCTACACCCTGAAGGAAGCCCTCTTTTTAGGTTCACAAGCAGTCATAGTATCTGTTAACTCAACATGAGCCTAGTTGTGAGACGACACTAGACCTTGTCCAGCCGACTATGACGAAATTGACGTCTATGTCGTGGCTTTTGAAAAAAATGAAATGAAATAAAAGTAAAAAGAAAAATAAAAATAAAAATACAATCTTAAAGCAAAATGGACGCGGTGAAACCCGAAAGGGCACTACGGGTAAATCAACAAGTTTGTGCGGACCAGGTGAAAACCCGAAAGGGCGTTTGGGGTAAGAGAGCTAAACCATTGGACGTGGTTGTAGACACCCTCATTTCGCCCTCTCGGAGTACACGAATTTGTTTGGTCAGCCCTTGACCTTTTTAACCCTCGACACGGGACCATGCAGTAGTACATGGCTGAACACAAGCTGAAACAATAACTCTATGACTCAAATCTCAACGTAGGGAGGCTATATACTAAGCAATAGTATATAGTTGGAATGCAGACTGAAACAATAGTCATGCATTCCATTCTTGAGACCATACCTGGACAACCATGAATTAAGCGCCCAAAAACCCGCACATAATTCGATCACCCGTAGAACCACAAGCACGCGATCAGTCCCCTTTCAGACCAACCTTCTTTTCACAGACCATTTCGAGACTCGATTACGCGCCTGGAAACAGACGTGCGATCGGATTGAGTGCTACACTATCAACGCGCAATTGGCCTATGCCCGACCTAGTCTCCTACCCTTGACCCCTACGTTTCCTCGATTAAGCGCTTTAGGTAACACACTTAATTGGATTACGCATGTTCCATCACGCGCGCAATTAGCTCTAATTCTGTTAGGACTAGGAAACCCGCTGAGTAATTCAGCCGGTCGCTCACTGAGTCGGTGACCGACTCAAAGCGATTAAGCGGCAGAATCCAGGCACGCAATTCAATTAAACACTCAGAAACAGGCACGTAATTGAAGGAAAACCTATAAAAACTCTTTTTCTCGAAGAGAGAGAGAGAGAGAGGCTGCAAAATTTAGAGAGGAGAGATCGTAAATTCCAAAACCAGAGAGTTCCGAGAGCGAACCCATAGAGCAACCTAGTAATAATTTCGAGATTCAAACTCTGAGATTTCTCTCCACAGCCCCGACCCTAGGTAAGAATTTAATTTTATTTTAGACTTAGGATTTTCCCTTTGTTTAATTAATCAATTCAATTTCTAATTTTTAGACCGTAGCACCCTCTTCGGACCGAAATTCTCTATATCTGGTTCTAGTTCTCTGTTTCTAGAATCGGTCCTTAATCTAGCGATCCGATATACCGACCTTATGCTCTGATTCTATTCTAAAATTTTAATTTATAATCTTATCATTAATTTCTGGTTCTGACTCTCAGAGTTTAGAACCAGTCCTTAATCATATGGCCTGATTTTTCTGATTTCGGACTCGAATTCAGTCCTAAATTTTTAATTTATAATTTAATTCTATATTTTCATACTGTCAAAAATCCAAAAAAAATATAAATTTCAGTTCATAACTTTAGTTTCTCAATCTAATTTCTTATTATAATTTCGAATTCAATTCTAAAAATCCCGTTTTATTATTTAACTATCGATCTATCTTTTATCTCAGCCATCCGATTTGCCCACGGGAGCTTACGGAGGGTACTCGGGAACGAGGCCAATCCTCCTTAGCATAACGGACCACACCCCCCTTTTTCTATCTATTTATTTTATTTTATTTTAATAAAACTAGCATGCTTATTTAAAATCAGAATTTCCATAGAATTGGCATATTTAATTTAGTTAGAGTTTTATTCAAATCAGTACAATTCTAATCAGTCATAACATAATTAAGAACGGTTGTATTCCTAATACAATTAGGGGACTAATATTAATTAGACTTCTAATAGGATTAGGAAACTAAATTAATTAGAGCTCTAATAAGATCAAAATGTTTAAATTAATTAGATTCCTAGTGGGATTAGGAGACTTAATTAAATTAGACTCCTAGTAGAATTAGGAGACCCTTTCTTAATTAGGCTCCCAGTAGGATTAGGAAACTAAATCAATCAGACTCCTAGTAGGATTAGGAGACCAAATTAAATAAAATCCTAGCAAGAATAGGAAAACCAAACCAGTTACACTAAAGGCAATCCACAGCTGCTGACATTCGTCGGTGGACGATTCAGTAAAGGAGTTCAACCTGCAAGCCCCCGCTTCCCTTTAAAGCGTGATCAGTGACGTGTTGCAGCATCGATAAATATCTGCAGCTGGCGATCGCATCTTCTCAGATATTCTTCATTTAGAATTTTCCTCTTTAATTTCAACATTTAATATTTCCTAATTTATTACTTCATCATCGCCATTGCCAGAGTCCGCTTAGGACAGAATTGGGTCACTGATTCCGGGGACCGAAAGAAACCCAGAAAAAGCACGCACCAACAGACTGACGATCGCGATGGGACTCTTTTTCACTAAGGTTGCCCCGATTTAATTAATTTGGTTTTCTATTTTCCTTGCTTTATTTAATTTGGTTTCATATGTTGCACTTTTTATTTTGATTTTTATTTTATTTCGCTTTATCACTTTTCTACACACACTTGCACGTGGATAAACCTTTTCAAAAAAAAAAAAAAAAAAAATTAAAATAAAGAAAAACTATTTTTAAATGGCCGACATCAGAAAATTGAACTTTAATGATAACGACCCACTCGTATGGGGCTCCCATAGCGACCCCGAGTATAACGTTAGGCCGTCTCCGTGGACAACCCAGCGTTGCGCTCGGGTAAACATGGTTAATGAGAGTGGAAAATACCCCTTCACTGCACGAAATATAAATCATAGTGATAGCACTGAAGAAAGTGGTACTGAGCGAAGCTACCCCGATAGTCAAGTTATGGACGATACTCCCAGTGCACTCACAAAAGGGGGAAAAGAAGTCAACGCATGGCTCCAGTCCCAAAGACAAGTTACTCCAAAGAACAGACAAAAGGAAAGGACGTCGACTCCTCCACATGCTCCGACTCCCCCGACACATAACACATATACCCCTCACACCTTCTACAGCAACTGCCGAGGACAACCCTCCCCCAAGGCATCTAGAAAAGACACCGCGATAAATGTAAACAACCTCCACCAATTTCTAGATGACTACATGGCTAACAAAGAACGCTCTAGTCACACTTTTGGATTCAACAAATTTTACCGAAACATCGACTTCACTGTACCCGCTGATTTTAAACCTCCAAAATTTAACAAATATAATGGTACGGGAAACCTGAAGCACCATTTGGCCCTATTCTGCAAAGACTGTCGATCAATCCGCACCAATCATGGGCTCCTGATCCACTACTTTCAGAGATCTCTAGAAGGAGAAGCCCTTGACTGGTTCGCGGCCTTACCTTTAACTGAAATCGAGACATTCGAAGACTTAGCCGACAGATTTCCAGATCAATACCAACACCTGACTCTTGAAGAAATTAGTCTCGTTGACTTGATGCACACAAGACAGGAGGACGGTGAAGACTTCTCGACATTCGCCAACTGTTGGAGAAGACTTGCTGCTATAACGGGGAATCAAATAAAAGAAAGCGATGTGATAGAAATCGTGATTAGCAATACCCGAGATCCTGTTCGGAGCATTCTCATCCTAAGCGACTATCACGACCTCACTAGCCTTTATCAACGCGCCTCACGCTTAAAATGTCGACTGAAGAATGGAGACCTCAGTCCTCCTACCTTAACCTCCAACGGACCCTCCTCCGACAAACCCGAGATAAACACCCTAAACGAGACTCTAAACTCTAAACAAACTCACACAAACCAAGAACCGAACCAAACAAACCCTCAACCGTACCACCCATACGACCAAGCTCAAGATCTATGCACAAACCTATACCCTGACCAAAATTAATTATCACACATAAACCAAGGTCAAGACCAAAACCAACCACTATACACCGACTAATACATGAACTCGTACTATGACCAAAACCAGTGCCCCAACGACACGCAAACTAACACCACCTATTACAACTCATTGTTCAATCAAACTCAACTCGCATATGAGACTGTACACTCATTCACCCCCGCCCCATTCCACCCAGCTAGCCTGATCCTAAGAATTGGACCTCCCTCAGAGTAAAACCATACTATTCACTTACAGCCAAGCAACCCTATCCCACACACCTATAAACGCGAAGTTACCTTTCGCCCTAGACCGGTTACCAAGATCACTAAAATCCAAACTATCACCGAATCCACCCCTCAGTTAACTCAACCCATCCACAAACTCATCACCGAGCTCAACGCGCTTATCTCCGAACCAACTCAACCTACCCTTGAATCTGATAACCTACCAACAACAAATCAATCCCCACACCTCCTGAATAAATCGAACCAATGACGCAAACTACCCCCAAACAAACTCACGTACCGATTCTAAGAGTAGCTTTCGAACCAATCAATCGGTATTATACGACGCCATTCATACTTAAACTAATCACAAAACTAAACTCTGAACCCAAATCAGTAACCAAATCTACTCCTAAAATCACAAACCCTCTTGCTTCCAAATCAACTCCAAAACTAACCCCCGAAATCGAACACATTGTCAAACGCATTGCCCCACTAATCTCAAAACCAGCCACTGAATCAATCCCTACACCTGCTTTAAAACTTGAACTCAACAACAAACACATCACCCCACTAACCTCAGAATCAACTTTCGAATTAACTTCGATGCCCACTTCGAAACCTAAACTCACTACCACCTCACCAACTTCAAAACAAATTCTCAAACTCAAATCTGTTACCAAACATACCTCCGAACCACCCATTTCACTCACTTCAGAATCAACCATTGAACTGACCTCAAAACCAACTCATGAATCAACCCCTACAAGACTCACCACCGAACTTATCATCCCCTTAACTCCAAAACAGGAACTTAAACCCACTATTGAACTTACCGTCCCACCAACCACGAAACTGAACCCCAAACTCAAACCTATTATAAAACCTAAACTTATCATCAAACCTAAACCTAAACTTATCATCAAACCTAAACATAAACCTACTAACAAACCTAAACCTACTATCAAAACTAAACCTATTATCAAATCTAAATCTATTATCAAGCCTAAACCTATCCTCGAACATGAATCTATCACCGAACCTAAACCTATGATTGAACTTGAACCTATCATCGAACACGAGACCAAACCGATCATTGAACTTAAACAGATCATCGAACCTATCATCGACCCTACACCTATCCACAAGCTCAAACCCTCCATCAAAGGTGAACCTGCCATCAAATCTGAACCCATTGTCGAACCTGAACCTATCGTCAAACCTAAACCAATCATCGAATACGAACCTGACATCAAGCCTCCAACTATCAACGAATCTAAATCAACCCTCGAACTTGAACCTACCATCAAACCTAAACTAATCACCGAACACAAACCTGTCATCAAACCTCAAACTATCAACAAATCCAAGCCCATCATCAAACTTGAACCCGTCATTGACCTCGAGCCTGTTATCGAACACGAACCTGGTACTAAAATCAAACCTATTCCTACAACGCCATCCCTACTCACCTTTGAGCCTACCACAAAACCTATCAAGGAGTCGATCATTGCTCCCACTTTCGAAATCAAACTAAACCCAAATCTTACGATGCCAATCACCATCCAAATCAACATACCTCAAATCCCATCAGAACATGAAATCAACACCACAACTAAAATCGCTTCTGATCATCAGACCCAAATCTCCATGGACCTCACAATTAAAACCTTCACCGAACTCCAATCGGCGATAAAACTACTATGTCAAACTTTTGATACTCAACCTCCTCAAAAAATTATAAATAAAACTTTAAAACAACCTCACGATAAACCCAAAGTGTGAATCAAACCAAACAAGCATAATCAAACAAAACTGGACCGCCCCACACGTAGGAAAGGCCAACCTTGGCCTACACCTTCGCGTCTCCTCTTCTTACTCTACCTCTGCCATATCTTATCACTACCTTTACAACACTACCGTCCCTCTCAATGGTTTCCACTTCAACTTCACTCGCAAACAACTTTCCAACCACCTGCAAATGACCCCAAAGAACTCCTTAACAACTATATGATTCATCTCTACGAGATGCCTCACTCCGTCGAAAAATAAAAGAAGGTCCCTCCCGATAAGGAGACACCAAACACAAAAGACCTATCGAAGGAAGAAATCAAACGACACCACACTTATTTTGATAAACCCTATACCATCCAAAACATGAACTTAAACATAACCTCACTCTCATCCCTCATTGATCAGATCGAAATAATATTATCTAATTGAACGGTCACTTCGACCATCCAACATGTCCCACCAAGCGGACTTCCTGAGTCAGTCCCCCACCTAAGGAACTGATGTTGTACCGTAACACAATAGTAATAACAAAAAAATATACAAAAAAAAAATAAAAAAAATATAGAAAAGTATAAAAAAAAAAAACTAAAAGTATAAATGCCCAAAACATAAATACATGAAAACAAAAATACTCTTCTATGCCACAAACCCTTCGGACTTATACTCGACCAAGAACTCAAAATCGATGAGCTATTGCTAAGAAAAGTGCCTATACAACCACCTCGCCTGCAGGAAATCAAAACCCACAAGGAAAGTCCTTATATTATCTCGACAGCATGCCCATGAAACAGCCACAGGGGAAGGACTTCTGACCCTTAGAATCATAACTCAATGACCATCATGTTTCGCAGCCTAAACAAATATACTTATATACCTATCATCCTCGCAGTCATTACAAGGCATTCATCAGTCGTAGGTCATTATTTTTGAAACCATTTTGGATATCATCCGACTCATTGACCACCTTCCTATTCGAACGAGTTGATCGAAAGGACTAGTGGATCATGAAATTCTCTTTTTGAAATATAGAAAACTTTGGATTCTCACAACCCTTCCAACCATTGGAGTCGATGTTAGAGCAAAAAAAATGAAAATATAAGGTTCTATCAAACCTCATAATTCTTGCGTTAGTAGGTTGTTAAAAAATATATATATACGGATAAGAAGCACAACCGAGCGAGAGCAATACGACGAATGAACAGTCAATGAATTCAGGGAAGTCTAAGCAAATTGTGAGGCCATTCTTGGTAATCTTATTAGGAAAGTATAAGCAAGCCGCGAGGGCATCCCTGACATCTTAACACTACTAGATGTCATCGTACGGTGGCGGGAGGAGGATAAAACTTCTGTTAACTATAGAATTTGATGATTTGATGGTGTTGGACCATGATGGAGAGCTCAATTATGGCACCGCATTACCCACCCGAGAAGAAAGTAGTTGACTATTATTTCAAAATTTGGACGAATAAGAACCTACCCTCAGATCAATAAACCTTACCTCCTCTTCACCCTTTATGTTTTTTTCAGACAATGAGTCAAATGATTTTCAAAATATCTTTCAGAATAAAATTGAAAACTCTCGAATGACAAGTGATGCAATCACTATTTATCTACCATTCCCCTCAATCCTTGTTGAAAACTACGATACATGATGATCATTCTGCACTTACAAAATCAAGCCTGCTATGTGGTCGAAATAATCGAACTACTTCCCAACATGGGATCATTGCTAATACACTCTAAGGCATCTGTGAGGCTGATGAAACTCCCACCGTCACTTGGCATTGGGGCATTTTTTTTAAGAACGCTAACACCTTGGTAGCGATACTCAGGTCACAAGATTGATACCCCAAACTGGGGCATTTTTTTAAATATTTTAATTAATTTAGTTCTTGCTTCCCCACCTTGAATACCCCAAACTAGGGCATTTAATTATTTATTTTATTTTTTTTAGTTCTTACTTTTCCGCTGTGGGATCCCAAAACGAACACCTGAAAAAGAACAATAGAGATACACTCGAAAAAATAAACACTATACTCTAATACTACTCATTCCCCTTCTAACGTAACATACAACGACAAACATAAACAAATATAAATGAAACAAATACAATAAGAGAAAAATATCGCTCATTCTCAGCAATAAAGAAAAAAATAATATAATTACAAACCTCTTAGGATTTAATACCTGAGATGCAAAATAAAAAGGCAGAAAATACATTAGAAACTAAAAATGCCCCAAACTTTTAAATCCTAAGTTTAGAAACAAAATTCAAAATAAAACCAAGCCCCTTAGCCTCTATTGATAACATACACCTCCTAAATCACAAAACAAGTGTCACCCTCACAAATATCCTCCACCTAATTAAATCTATGGCAAGCCTAGATAAGCCAATAGGATTCAAACACTTAACACCCATCTAGAAACTTTAAATTAAACCCTAAATTCACACACTTCTAACAAGTGTCATCTCAAATCAAATAAAAGACTAAAATAAAATACTTTAAACTTTAAACAAAAAAAAATTTCTAATATAAGACCCTGACTTGTTTGGGACCATAAAAGAAATGCCCCTAACAAACCCATCAGAACCAAGTAAACCCTCTAAACAAAACTCAATAAAACAAATTAATCTTGGGATAAACCCTCAATAAATTTGGAGTGAAACCCTAAACTAAATTAAATCGTAAAATAAATCAAATAAATCCAGCTAATCCATCAATAAATTAAATCAATAAACAAGCATAATAAAATAAAAAAATGTCCCTTTATTTATAATTTAAAACTTTACAAATATCACCGGAGGCAAACCTCTTGAATATACAACCCAAAACGAAAACCTAAAACCTTAACCTACAACCCAAAACGAAGACTTAGTTCAAAATTGAGACAAAAAGACGAGCACATTCCACTCGGAGCGTCCAATTAGAGGCTTCAGGAAGGATTGGTGGGGGAACACATCCCTCCACTTGTAACCCTTTCTCTTCCGCTATCTTCACCTCCTCCACTGTCGCCTCCTCAATGTTGCCTTCACTGCTCCCTAAAAAGGAATGGTGTGAAGACTAGCGCCCTCATTCTCAATACTGCCCATCCCCAAAATAATACTATCCCTGAACATCACCTCAGGGCGAAGGCCACGCAAAATAACGGATATAGGAAGAAACCCCATCTCAATCTGATGGTTAGATCACTCAATATCACTAAAACACGAATCTCAAAATACTAGAACATTCAGAAAAGTCAACACTCGAGACTAAACCAAAGAATGAGAAACAAATGAAACCTCCCTCGCTTATATAGAGTACGGCCTAAATCACGCGCTTAACCACAAGCGCTAAATCTGATCAAGTGCCACACACATTGTGTTCAATCCAAAACTTGCGCTCGTAACCAAGCACGCAATGAGGTTGTCGCCCACGCAAGTGGCACGACCTTCCGATCCTGCGCTAGAGAAAGGCCACACAATTTGATTAGGTGACCCACTGCCGCCATGCAATTTGAAAGGTCACCTGTACACTGACCTAGTGACGCTTTGATCGCGCGCAAGGATTAGAGCGTGCAATCCAATCCCACGCAATCATTCACACGCGTAAACAACCCCTTTGGCTTTGGATCGCACGCTTGGAAATAGGCTTGCAATTGGATTGTGCGACCAAAAATAGGTGCGCAATACTTGACTTCAGGCAAAATCTAAACCCTCATACCCTTTGTCCCATCGCGGTCATGATTCTTTTATCACATTGTGGTCATACCCTTTTGTCCCATCGTGTAGCCCTATAGACTGTTCTCGCGGAAAAGAAAGACCTATTCACCTGTCCTATCGTGTACCCTTGCCCCATAGGAAGCGCTAATCATACCCTAGTCCCATTGGGACAAGATATATAACCTTCACCATAATGCACTCACAATCCCCACCAGTGAAGGAGAACCCTATCACGATAACGTGCACACACGTGATATCACCGCGATATACAACCCCATCACAGAATTAGCCATGCCTTCATGCCCCATCGCGAAAAGCCAAAAGCAAACCTCCCAAAAAAGCAAATACATAAAAAAAAAAAAAGCCAACACAACGCAACCATGACGTGACCTCACCAGAACCCAAGATCTGCCAAAGAAAGAAACTAGACACACTTGTCATATGAACACCCTACCCAGCGTAACCCTTAGCACACTCCCTTTCGCGGACACCACTACCCAAAAAAAAAATTTTAAACAACACCGGTCGCACTAAAAGAAGAAAGGGAGAAAGCACGAGCACGTCCCATCGCCGAAGCAAAGAGCCTCCTCCCGAAGTGCTTATCACAAACCTATCAGAACGCTACTACAATAGAAAGGCAGGAAGATGTGGGACTCCTCCCATGTCCCATCTCATTTCACTATTTCCAAGCTACAGCACAAACATCCCAAAAATACCTCTCAAATTCCATCACGGTATTGCTACAATCACCAAGACCCCACCACGACATTGCACCCGAAACGTTGCATTACAATAATAGCCACCAAGTCCCGTCGTGACACTATAATACCACCAAAGTACCACCGCTACAATATTCCCAAGGCCCCACAACACAATTCAGGTAAGTATCACCCCCAGGTAAGTACTATCCCCTTTTCAATTACTCAATATTTCTTCTAAATTATAATTATCTATGATTAAGTCAAAATATTTTCAAAACCCGTCTCTCTCAACTCGCGAATTACTATAGTCCTCCCATAAGAGACAATCATCAGTATTCGTCGAGAAGGTTAGATGGAGTATCCGACATGCTAAGTGTCGTCTTGACAACCACATAAACGGTCGGGTCCACAAATCTCGTACCAGTGGATCTGCTCAGCGACATCTCGGAAACCACATTTTCCACTGTTTTACCACCGAATTGATCTGAAGTTAAAATCCCCAAAATTTCAAAGCCCCTTACTCATTCTAAAATCTTTTATTTCAAAAATCTTTCTTCTTCTCTTACTTGCAAAAAAAAAAGAAAAAAAAAAAGAAAAAAAGAACAAAATGAACAAAATACATAGACCCAACTCACCTTTCTTTAAATACCACAACCAACTACACTTAGCCTTGACCTTTAATTCCCAAAACCTCTGAACTCGCAATCGAGCGCATACGCCACTGCGTAGAATCACTTATTCAAATGCAAAACAAACAATGACTCCAGATGAATCAAGCACATATGCCACTACGCAGAATTCAACTGAGCACACTTCAGAAAATTTACCTTAATTACCAGCCCAAATCAACCATTCCCCTGGGAAGCCAAACAATGAGTATACTCAATCTAAGAACTTACAAATGCCTATTAGAAATAGAACGCCTAAAGCGCATTGGTGTGAGCAATGATGCGCCCGGTCTGACATGACTTGTAAAAGCTCTCGATATTACATACTATTTCATCTCTTTTTGTATTATCGGTCTCTGCACCCTATGGACATTTGATTGATGCCTCGATACCTCGATTGCGTAAAATCCATCTGTTAGCTCACGCCATGCGACGGGATGCACTATGCACCCGCATATCCGAAATGTGCCCTTCAGATGTTCCATTAAAGCTTGTGCTGATAGATAAGAAAGCCAAGCTTGTCATGTCAGCATCACCAATTTACATTTGTGAATTCCCAAGAAACGGGAAGGCACCTCGAATGAGGGGTGTTTACTTCTTCGATGCGTTCTTACTTCACAAGAGCGTGCCGAAGAGGGGCATCTGTAGACACCCTCATTTCACCCTCTCGGAGTACACAAATTCGTTTGGTCAGCCCTTGACCTTTTTAACCCTCTACACGGGACCATGCAGCAGTACAAGGCTGAACACAAGCTGAAACAATAGCTCTGTGGCTCAGATCCTAACGTAGGGAGGCTATATACTAAGCAATAGTATATAGTCGGAATGCAGACTGAAATAATAGTCCTGCATTCCATTCTTGAGACCATACCCAGACAACCCTGAATTAAGCGCTCAAAAACCTGCGCGTAATTCAATCATGCGTAGAACCACAAGCCCGCGATCAGTCCCCTTTCAGACCAACCTTTTTTTCACAGACCGTTTCGAGACTCGATTACGCACCTAGAAACGGATGCGAGATCGAATTGAGCGCTACACTATCAGTGCGTAATTGGCCTACGCCTGACCTAGTCTCCTACCCTTGACCCCTACGTTTTCTCGATTAAGCGCTTCAAGTAACACGCTTAATTAGATTACACACATCCCATCACGCGTGCAATTAGCCTTAATTTTGTTAGGACTAGAAAACCCGCTGAGTAATTCAGCCGGTCGCTCACTGAGTCGGTGACCGACTCAAAGTGATTAAGCACCAGAATCCAGACGTGCAATTCAATTAAATGCCTAAAAATAGGCGCATAATTGAAGAAAAACCTATGAAAACTCTTTTTCTCGAAGAGAGAGAGAGAGAGAGGCTGCGAAGTTTAGAGAGGAGAGACCGTAAAAAAGGATTTTTAAAAAAGAGAAATTTTTTTTTAAAAAAAAGGTTTGAAGTGAGTCAATAATTAATGTTTGAGGAGCCCTCTTGATTACTCTCCTTGATCCCCTTTTCTGGGCTGCTCATGTTAGATCAAATCAGGTCCCAACCAAGTGTGTCTTCAGAACTGCTTTGTGAACGTATGACTCAAGGTAAGGAGAAAGGTTTGACTCAGTCCAAGGGGATTGACGTTCCAGTGTTGGTAAAACTGTTGAAACTCTCTCAGACCTGACCATTTTTATTTTAAAAAAAAAGAAAGAGAGGAGTTTGACCATGCTCAAAAGAGGACCCGAGATCTCACCCAGTGATTAAGGCACCACACCCAAAAAAATACACAAAACAAAAAGAACAAAAAGTCTGCGTAAATATATAATAACTTTCTTCTTTTACAAATGCACCGCTTACACCACATCCCAAAAAATAGCCGGTGTGATGTATAGCTTTCTTTCTTCCCTTCCCTTTTTACAAAAAGCAAAACAAAAAAAATATATAATATACCAAAAAGATGTGTGTATCTATTAAGGGGTTTCTTATGCCCCATTTCTGTGTATCTGATCTGTGCAAAAAGATGTATCTGTAGGGGGAACTCAGCGGCCCGGCTCGCTCTTTAAGGCGTTACTCTTGGCGCGAAAGTCATCCTCCCGGACATTCCGCTCAGTCAACCAACTTCCATGTAGGCTCTTATACCTCTTCCGAGAAGCATCAGCAGCTCCAAGGGCAACACTCAAAGATCCCTTCAGACGAAGGACCTCGCTCTCTGCTATCTTTTATCTAACTTTTTCCTACACTAAAAGCTCGTGCAGGACCCTCTTCTCATCCACCAATAGCTCGATGCGGGCTCGGAGTACCGTCTCTTTCTTTGGCTAAGGGCCTCCCGTGTCAATATTCTTTGCCTGATCCAGACGATCAGCAACAGGCTGCTCAGTTAATAGCTAGGCCTCATACTCAAGGAAAGACTAAACTGAATCTCCCTGCTCCATATCGCACATCAGCGTCGACTGACGCGTCTCCCAAAGAGCAGCAATCCAGTCTATGTCCCCTAAGGACCCCCTAGAAAAGATTAAATCACATAGAAGGGGCTTTGCCTCGCAAGGCACCTACTGAGAGCAGTCGAACTGACACAACACCCGAAATGGGAAGTAGAAGGTGCTGCTAGTCAACCCTAGCAGGGTGATGCCCTCGTGGTCTCTGCAACGAATCGCAGGGAAGGTCCGGTCTAGCCAAGGGAGTCTCCATATAAGATCCACTCCAATCAGCCAAAGCTTCAATTCTAACAAATCTCCCTAGGGAATCATGTGGCACCTGCCCAAAAAGCATCGGACCACCTCTCCTCGAGCGAGATAAAAGCGGGGCACTGGTCCCAAAATGGCAAGATGCTCTCCCAGCCAAACTTGAAGCAAAAGTGGGCAACCTCCAAGATTCTTGGTCTTCCCTAGGGCAAGCGCATCAAGGCACCGAAAAAGTTCGGCGAGCACCAAATGCATCATAGATCGGCCCGCCTCCAACTCGGTCAAAATGTTGCAAAGTGCCAAGGAGAAACTCTCTCCCCCGATAAAGAAAAGGATTTCTGAGATAAGGCCAAGAGAGAATGCGTTCAAGTTGAAGATGTTCCGAGTCGGCAATTTTCGAAAACTTTCTTCACCAAAAAGTTCTTTCAGGAATTTCATCGAACACTTAGTGGGCCCCCCAATGAGACTTTTCTCATAATCATTTTTCTTCAAACCCAGGGTAAGGTGAACGGTTTTGGCATAGCCCAACTTCGGTACAACTCTGGCAAGGTCCCTGAGAAGCTTCAAACCAGACAAGTTGGACAATTCTTCAAAAGGAGGAGTTAGCTCCCGATTCCCAAATCGGAACACATGGCCATTCAGATTCCAAAAGGATGTGGAGGCATGAAGAAGGTCCCACCGTTGGGGAACCTCAAGAAAGGAAGGCAGACGAGATAGCCCGAGGCGGTCCAAGTCAACAAGCTCACTCTCATTCAAACTCCCAACCCAACTTGTTAGAAATTTGGGTCCCAAGCCCAAGGAAGGGAGTAAATCTGTCCCCCGCCCTCCATGTAAGGGAGGGTCGGAAGGCGGGTCCATAGACGTACAAAGATCTTTCGAGAATATAAAAATCAAATGTATGTCGATGGACCCACCCTTGGTAAAACAAGGAAAGAAAAAATTAGAAGGAAAACCCAAAACCCAAGGAAAAGAATGAGAAAATGGGTTAGCTCGGGCATATAAAGGCCCGCTGCCCCCTGGTTAATCCTGGCGCAACTAATAGTTGCGCCAGTGCAATTTTCCCCCAGATTTAGCCTGGTGCAACTAATAGTTGCACCAGATTAAAATCCCCCCCTCCAAAGCCATTTTGGGGCCCGATTGGGGGGGAATTTTGAAGCCATTTTGCCAGCCCTTTAAAAATCTGTTAAACTGCTGGTAGTCATGAGCAACATTCACAAATCTTTATATGCCCCTAACATTTTGAAACTGCTTTGTTTCTTTGTGCGTAGGTTTGATCCTACATCAAAGCATGCGACTCAAAAGGTCGCTTTCTGTGAACATTTGGCAAACACATCCTGCAGAAAAATAGATACGGTACAAGGAAACCATGGCATGGAATCAAGACAAAGCACTAAAATATTTCCAAAATAAAATCATCCACAAAGTGCCACATTATCCATCCCAAACTGTCTAAAATTTCAAATCATCAACCCCAAAAGTACTAATGTTTAAAAAGCATAAACTGAGGCCTATTCCTTGTCTGCGCCCTTTCACTTCTTCCAATGACAAGAGGGCCCTAGTAAGTCCGCATATCCCCCACCCGAGACCAGGCCTGAGAAATCCTGCTAAGCAAAGATCGCGACTCCTTGGCACGCGCACACTGCAAGTCAGGGCCAAAAATCAAAGATCAGGGCCAATTGGGGGACAAGAACAAAAAATGGAGGAACCAATAGGAAAAGCAGAGCAGCAGAATACTCACTGTCTCCACATCCCGAAGCTCCGCAAGGTTATGATGATATGCCGCATACTCCATAGCCGAATCAAAGTTCTACATTTAGAGAGATACAACGTCAGTTACTAGGGCAATCATAAGACATATGCAAAAAGGGGGCCGAAACAAGAGAGAGACGGATCATCATAAGGCTTACCCTTGGGATCACCTCAGGAGGAGGGACACGGGCCGCTTCAGTAGAGATACGCGCCTGCCTATCCACATCAGCACACAGGCCCGAGAGAAGCTGTCATCAAGGCATCGGAAGGTCCCATAGACCATGGTCGGGTCACCACCAGGGGCACCAGTTTGAGAGGTACCCGATGAACTCACCTGAAGGACCTGCCCCTGAGGAATCAGTGGTACCCACCGCTGCCCCGCCTTCATTATCTGATCCATCCCTTTGAGCAAACTGTGAACACAACAAAAATCGGCTCAAGAACAAAAAAAATTGACTCAGGAAGAACAAAGGCCAAATTAAAATAGAGGGAGACTAATCTGAAAAAAGGAAGGAGAGTTACCTGCCTGAGTGGGCTGTCGAATGCAAGAAAGTTAGCGCTAGGGACGAAGCGCGGCAAGATGAACCGATACGGCAGGCACTCGTACCATATGTGATAATCGTCGAGCACAAAAACGGCATGGATAGGGAGCCCATTATTGAGATAAGCCGTTGTGAGCTCCTCAGCGCTACCAGCAGGGTCCAAAACATCGACAGGAGGGTCCGTGGGTATGGCATGGTAACCCTGATGCTGGTGCACCACACGCTCCCCCAAATAGTAAACCCTCGCCCACACCTCATAAAACAAAATGACGCGACGGTTATTGAGAAGGCGCGATGGGCCTACAACTACATGGTCCCAGAAGGCGGAGTTGAGGTACGGATCTTGGAGGATCTGTCCAAGTCGAGAGGTGGCCAATCAATCAAACAGACAGCATAACAAACTAGGAAGAGTCTCAGAGTTGAAATAAATAGAGTTGGAAGGGGCTTTACCTGCTCAGGGACCATCAGGTCAAGTTGGGACCTCAGGCCCATCTCTAGGTGCTTCAGGCCCACATCACGGCACCGGGCATGGTTCCAATTGCTAAGAAGAGGGTAGGTGAATGCGTCCGAGTGGAGGAGTGGGCATCCGGGATGAAAATGGTGGTACCCCCATACCTAAGAAAGCAGGGCAAAGGAGAACAAGTCAGTAACATGCAAAGATCATCTAAGTAGAACTGGTAAAAGTAAAAGGTCATTCTTTCTCGTAAGTCGTGTGAGTGGTCCTGAAATCTTGGAGAACCCTTCCACAAATCGTTGATAATACCAGGCTAGACCGAGGAAACTGTGAATCTCAGTTACAATCCTTGGTTATCCCCAATCTACTATTGCATCAATCTTAGCCAGATCAACTGTCACACTTGCTTCTGAGACTACATGGCCGAGGAAACTCACTTGTTCCAACCAGAACTCACACTTGCTGAGTTTAGCATATAACTGATTCTCACGTAGAGTCTGCAAAGCGACGCGCAAATGTTGTTCGTGTTCCTCTCTGGTCTTTGAGTAAATAAGAATATCGTCCACGAACACCACTACACATGTATCAAGATGTTGTTTAAAGACCCTATTCATGAGGTCCATAAACAAAGTGGGTGTGTTCGTCAAGCTGAAAGGCATCACTAAGAACTCATAATGCTTGTAACTAGTTTTGAATGTCTTCTTCTGAGCGTCTTTGGCCTTCACCCTTAGTTGGTGATGCCCTGACCTCAAGTCGATCTTTGTAAAGAATTTTGCCCCTTGCAACTAGTCAAATAGATCATCGATCCTGGGTAATGGGTACTTGTTCTTGATTGTCAGTTTATTTAATTGACGCGAGTCGATGCAAAGTCTCATCAACTTGTCTTTCTTCTTCATAAATAAGACCGGTGCTCCCCAAGGGGACACAGTGGGTCTTATAAAGCCTTTATCCAACAATTCTTTTATAATTGCTCCTTCAATTCTTTCAATTCGGCAGGAGCCATTCGATAGGGAGCTTTGGAGACTGGTTCTATGCGTGGAGCTAAGTCTATTGCAAATTCAATCTCCCGATCAGGTGGTAATCCAAGTAGCTCATCGGGAAATACATCCTCAAACTCACAGGTAATCAGAATATTAGTGATGACATTCTTCATTTTCTTTTGTTCCTGTAGGAATGCTATGTACCCCTCACACCCATTCCTTATCATCCGCTCAGCTTGCACCGTGGAGATGATCGATACTATCTTGCCCTTATCGCCGATAAATCAAAAGGACTTTTGCTTAGGCGGACGAAAAGTGACTACTTTGCATAGGCAATCAACGCTTACACGATAAGCGGATAGCCAATTCATGCCAAGGAGTACGTCGAACCCTTGCATGTTCAACAGGATGAGATCCGTGATGGTCTCTTGATCCTCCACTTGAACAATAACTGATCGGCAACAAGTGTCTGTGGTTACCGCACTTCCCGTACAAACTGTCACATCTAGAATAAAATCTAACTCCTCAGGAACGATTTTCAATTTCCCAACAAATTTTGGAGTTACAAACAATAGGGTAGACCCTGGGTCTATCAGAACTCGTGCTTCACAACAATCGCCGTCGTTTTCTTAATACAATAGTAACGTACCTATATATAGTAATACATACACTAATGTTCAGACATGCATGTCATGATCACACAATTATCAAACTGAACCTAGATCTTCCTCTTAAAGCACTTTCTTCATCTAGAAAGCAAGTAAAGAATTTAAACATAATAAGACAATTATACCTTGAATTACGTCGTTGCTTGTATGGGCGTCCTCAGTTGTTACTGTAAAAGCGCGGCCTTGGACAGTGTGTCCCATAGATCGTGTAGGCCTCTACGCCATAGCAGTCAACGCCATACCTTCTTTCCTCATCTCGGGACAGTCTCGTATCAAGTGGCCCATCTTATCGCATTTATAACAACCTCCTATGTCCCATCTACAGTCTGACATTTTATGTGGTTTGTCACAATGAGCACATTTGACTTGCGGACTATTTGATGCCGCCCCCAAAGATCCCTGTGTACCTGATGCTTCGAGCGTCTCGGACTGAACAGGGCCCTCTATATGGAACGGTCTCGTGAGAATAGATGTCGTGGGCTTCTGATAACTCATGTAGGGTGGTCTTGAATTGGGAGTAGGTGCTGATAACCTCGGTTTTTTATTCCCCGAGTCATAGTCACTTGCTCTCCCTTGATTAGCCTTGTTCTTTAAATCATGCCTATTATAACTATTATTTATATCTCTCTCAGCAACGATGGCCTTCTCCATCACTTCGGTGTACGTTTCAAGTTCAAATATCGACACCCTATCCTGAATATTAGGTCTCAGGCCTTCCTCAAATCTATTAGCCTTCATCTCTTCGGTAGCTATCAATTCTGGAGCAAACCTTGGCAAATGTACAAACTCATTACCATACTCCCTTACGGTCATGCTCCCTTGTACGAGATTGGAAAAATCCTTCTTCAACTGATTTCTGACTTGTTTAGGACAATACTCCTTGTTAAACACCCTTACAAACTCGGCCCATGTCCATAGGTCTCGTAGACCATCAACTTCCCTCTTTCTTAACACCGACTTCCACCAAGCATCGGTGTCACCTTCAAGTTGGTAGGAAGCCCAACCAACCTTTTCATCTTCAGGGCTCTGGAGTCTTTCTAATAGCTTTTCCATTTGCTTCAACCATTTCTCCGCTTCCAGTGGATCCGTCTGCTCATGGAAACTCGGAGGTCTCAATCTCCAAAAGTTCACGAAAGATGATGGCAGTAGTGCAGAAGGACGTGGTGGTGGTGGTTGATGATGATGACTCGCATTGTTAGCGGCTAATATCGCAGTCTGCTCAGTCAGTAATGTCGTCTACTGAGTCTGCTGAGCCATAGAAGCAGCTACGGCCTCCATAGCTCTAGCCATCCTATATGTGGCCTCATCTCGATGATCCCTCTCCTCCTTAGGAGGTGATCTATGCCCTCTACTTGATCCCGAAGGGATATCATCTATCCTTCTCACGTTCCTTTGGCGACCTCCTCTAGGCTGACCCCTACCTCGCTGATCCAGTGGAATCTGTTACAATGAAACAAAGGTCTCATTAACAGACGGTCCCTAGTATCCAACAAAATCTTAAATCTCTAAATAGTTTAAGACTTGTCAAATGTCTCTAAAGCCGTTGCTCTGATACCAACTGTGACAACCCGGATTTCGGAACCCCAAAACCCACGCCATCAGCGGGTTGGCGCTAAGGCCTAACCCCGAACAAAACACATGGCATATCATTTGCACAGCGAAAATAAAGCAGAACCATAATTAACTAACATAAACGAGATAAGGGGAACTAGTACTATCCCAAAGCGCAAAATGACGGTTCTAATTCCATACTAATACCTATGGAAAAAGAACAGACAAGAACCACCGGTAAGGACCAATCCTTATCGAAACATGGTTCACCAAAAAATTACAATCACTATTCAATTTAATACATATCTTTTACATTAACCAAAACAACTCTAATCTCTCAACCTAAGGCCGGACATACCAGGCCTAGCACACAGAAAACAATCCTCGGGGTGAATTTCTTCTAATTCCCTTTCAGGAGAATAATCAGGATCCTCCTGCTCAGAAATCTCAGCTCCTATGCCTTCACCTGAACCTGTGACATTTAATCGAGGAATGAGCTTCATCCAAGCTCAGTAAGGAAAAACTCATAGCATGCATATTGTAAATATCAAGCACATATCTTATGACATAATAGAAACAAAGCTTATCAAACATAGATGCACATTTGTGAGTATCATGGCGTGAAACACATACATGTTACTTATTTGGAAGACATAACACATGCTCACATCTTTGCCTCAACATATGAAAAGAAACTTAAGAGTGCTTTACTTAATTTATTGCATGAGGAACTATAGCCTCTAGCCTCCAATGGAATACCCACCATCGTCGTTCACAAGAACCATTTTTACATATATCCAAGGTCTCATAAAGTTGGACACTTGGCCGAACATAATTTATCGTATAACGATAAGATTCATAAGATCATACATAATACAAAGGGTGTACGGATTGGCCGCAGTACCGGTCACGGATATCCTGCCACGCCGGTCACGATTATACCGCCACGTGGGTCGAGTATTCACATATAAACCTCAAATCATGGTGCATACATATAGCTTATCGCCGTGTAAAGTGATAATTATAACTAAGTTTGAAATTTGAATAAATCTTCACACACATATTAGATTGAATCTTGAAAGATTCTATAAATCTTATGCATTTTCAGAACATACTTATGCACATGCTTTCTCCATTCAAAGTCATAAACACGATTCACATGATTGTATCAAATAATGCATCATAACATAACACGTGCTAATGTATTAAATGCACATGATATTAAGTTTTCCCTACCTCGAAATCTCAACTTGCAGGAGCTCAATCCGCGGTTTGAGTTTGCTTTGCATCACACATTACCAGTTCACCTAAACACATCAAATGCATGGTTCACACATCAGAACAATGTTAAACATATCACAAAAGATTCCCCCAAAATCTCCCAGCCAAAACACAACAAAATCTCAAATTTGGAAATTTTGATCGATCGAATCCCTATTTCGATCAATCGAAACCCAATTTTGATCGATCGAACTCATTTTGATCGGTCGAACTCCTCAGAACTCACATATCAACTTCTCAGTTCGATCAAACAATTTTTCATTTCGATGGAACGAATCACAAATTCGATCGATCAAAAATAATTTTGATCGATCGAATCCCACAGAAGCCAATTGACCAATACACAATTCGATCGAACGAATCTTAATTCGATCGATCGAATTTCAGATTTGATCGATCAAAAATAATTTCAATCAGTCGAATCTCTCAGAAGCCAAATAACAAACCACGCTATTCGATCGAGCGAATTTTAATTCGATCGATCGAATTTCAGATTCGATCGATCAAAAATAATTTCGATCGGTCGAATCCCCACAACAGTTTTTACAAAATCTCTGTTATATACGTTTCGATCGATCGAGTGTGAGATTCGATTGATCGAAACACATTTCGTTCAATTGAAATAATTTCTATCGAATGAATTTCCTCAGAAATTGAATCCTTCTGAAATAAGGTCAATTTCGATCAATCGAAAAATGCAGATTTCACCCAAAATTAGATTTTTGCATTTCATCTTCACTCTTTCTCATATCAAACTTTGTTTCTTATGATTCTGCGATCATACATTAGGAAAGACATCGACTAACATAATTTCGCAACTTAATCGGAGATTTCATACCTTCATTTAGTCCGATCTCCATAATTTTTACTTCCAAAGCAGCCTAGGGTTTCACCAGATGAACAACATTTCGTTCTTCTTCAACCAGGCTCTTTGTTCCGCACATCAAGAATGAATCGTTCTTGTATTCAATCCGCATTCAACACCCGATTCACCCCCTCTCCTCTTAACTCCAATGATAAGCAATAAAAGGGGTATTGAATGCAAAAATTTAACAAGGCATTTATTTCTCTTTTTAAGCTAGCCTTAGGCTTTGGTGCAAAATCAATATACCTATGTTAGGTATATGAAGGCCTGCTAACCTCATAACCTAGCCTAACTCCATCTCTCACGCCAAATCCGTTTCATAGGATTTAATCTTTACACATTACTAAGTCCATCGGCACGGTCTTCAACTTGGGAACAATCAAGCACGTGCATCGAGGCATACTGTTCATGGGTCAAAATTGAGGGACATTACATTTAGAGACTAAAAAGGCTTTTGTTCCGACATCTTCAGTTAAGTACTTCTTTTCTAAAGAATTTCATAAATCATTGGAGGTAGTGCACTTACATAAAGTATTGAACAACCTATCGCTTAATGCATTGAGGATGTGGTCCCAACAATCTAGATCATCTTCCAACCATTTGAGTCGAGCATTCGATCATTCAGTAGTCGTACTTTCCGTTGTTCTCGCTATAGAAACTGGTGGACATAGTGTAGTGAGGACGTAAGCAATTTTGAATTGTCGCAAGATAAATTACACTTTTTATTGTCATCTTTTGAAATTTGACCCGTCAAATCGGTCAAGTTTGATGAGATCTTGATTCATGAACTTTATACTCTGAGCCATTAGAACAAGATATTGTCTTTAAATTGTTAATTAACATTTGGTATTGATAATGGCTCCGAGGCACGTAGTTCACTACACTGTCTTAAAGACAATAGACGTCCTCACTCCGTTGGATAAACGAAGATACAATAGTGTTCTCAGCGAATCTGCCTTCAGGATACAACAGAGGCTGATCTTGTCAAAAATCGTATGTTCTTTTCTAGATTACACTTTCTAGAAAAAGAACCTGTCACACAGATTTTCTGATACACAAATAATAAGAACGAAAGAGAAAAAGAGAAATATATCTTATTTATGTTGGGTCTTTTAACCTGGATCTGGTCTCTATTTATAGAGGTAATCTTAAAAGATTGTGTCTTTTCAGATAACAAATAGAGATAATCTTGAAATATTGTTTTTTTTCATCATGAAGAGATTTGTATCATTTCAGATTTACGGTGAAAAGACACTTTTGAAAAAATCTGTGTTTTTTCACCGTGAAGAGACGCCAGACTTCTGTCTTTTCAACAAACGATAAAAAGATAAATCCAAAATTTAAAAGACACTTTTGAAAAAATACTTTAGAGAGTAAATATTTACAAGTATGCCATTGAATTATTTTACAAGTTTGCCATTGAATTATTAATGATAATTTAACCTTAATTTTGAAAGACAAAAATATGTATTACTATCCTAATATATATAACAATATATATATAAATCTAATCTTTATTAGCCTCAACAAAATAAAGTTTATTATTTTTTGACTAATTGATATGTAAAGAAGAAAAAGTGGGGTGTATGAAACCAGGTGTAATTACGTGCACCCCAAACACGAAACCAGCCCGAGCAGATCCGAAATCCCGGACTCAAAGCGATATCTAGGTATTTGTCTTAATAAATAAATATCCATATATTTATCTTAAGGTATGGTGCTAGATGCACCCACACACAAAATAAGTGTGGGTGACCAACAAGTTATAAATTACTTTTACAAAAAAAAAAAAAAAAAAAAAAAATATATATATATATATATATAGAAAAGAGTTTGAACTCAGGTGCACAAAGTGGCACTTGAATTCAAACATCACATATCCCTTAGCCACACATGCTTATATTTAGTGATACTAGTAAACATGCACGTGCAAATGCACGTGGACCTTAGGATTTTTATAGAAATCTATCGAGTATGACTACCATGGTTTTAATTATCACCCAAGAAGAAACATTTCGGGCGATGCGTTTCCCATCGCGGGGCTCAGTGAGAAGAGAAACAGATGACTTTTTGTCACGAGACGTACTAATACTCAAAGTGAAATTTGTATAGTATGATATATTAGTACACACAGATTAAAATATACTAATCATCATTATTGAGACATGACGCTGTTTTCACTTAATGGATCTAACTTATGTGATAAGTCTATGAAGGTTATCATGTTTCGCCCAAATGATTTTCATCATCTGAGTTAAAGCTGCCAACAGATTTTTTTCTTTGTCAAAGTGAGGTGGCTATAACATAAGGCGGTGTGGTAGTAACAATGCCATGAAAACAACTATTTTATTTTTTTTACGCGATTAGTAATCAACATTGTGCATATGCACATAACACCTAATGGCACAACTTGCTGCACCTTCTGCATCCATTATAATTTATCTTTTTATCTCTAAAAAATGGCCCTTCAATTATATGGTTTAGGGTAATTTTTTAGGGATTTGTGAACATGAAATAAAAAATTGACCGTCTGATAGGTCGCAGTGATTTCAAGATCTATTGTATGGAATATCGGGGTGAAAACGTGAGCGCTTTCAAATAATGCATGGGCACAAATAAAGGTACCCAATCATATTTGAGCAAAATGTGTACCACCCAATTCTAAGGTCACTTTTGGGGATGCGGGGATGTGTGCCACGCGAAATTAGAAAGTCTATTCGACCGACTTTGGGTGGCCGTAAGGATTTTGTCCAACGCCGCCGGAGCGGTTCTTCTACCCACGACAGCCTATCATTGTATGTCTATTCGACCGACACAATTTTTTAGCATGGGCAACAACCATCTTATTTATATTCTCTTCTTACTTGTATATATATTTATTTTTTATTTATCGGCAAAAGCACGGAAAAGACAATTATTTATCTGTATTTATTTTATCATCATTATTATTATTTTAAATGTGATGAAAACCTCATTTAATGGGCACAAGAGTTATCCCTACCTAGAATTCATATAAAACCTCATTTATTGTGCTTAGATCCTAAGCTCAAGGTTATATTTGAAAGACATCCAGTTCAAGGTTTATAAGCCAAAGTATATACTCCTTAGTGCACCCAACATAATGCTATACCCAATTTTTTTTATTTTGATAACATCTTATACCGAATATTTAATATATATTTTGCCCAATGCTTCTCATTAATGACTATTTTATAACTAAATTTAAATTGGGTACGTATACAAGAAGATCACAAAGGGTTCATGATCACAGTTTAGAAGGATGATCATCTTCTACAAAAAGTTTAGAAGGGCAATAAATCAGAATTCGTGTGATCACTTAGATCTATGGTCATAGATCTGTGATCAAAGCTCGTTGGTCATAGATTATTATGAAATGACAAAAAGGGTATTTCCATTTATTTTCAGGGATGTATAATAACATGGTATAAAAAACCAAAACTATTTGTGCACATAAATACCCTTATCTGTGGTCCGAGCGTGGCAAGAAGTCCATACGACAATCTCAAGTTGTTTTCATGCCATTGCATTGATGGCACAAATCATCGTCAATGTAGAATACGACGGATTAGAGAGATGTAGATAACGTTTGATGGCATTATGTGGAGGTGTTAAGGCCCGTTTGATGGCATTATGTGGAGGTGTTAAGGCCCGTTTGATGGCATGTAGAATTCCAAAAGATGAGAGGCTTGAGAACGATGAAGTGATTGTAGTGTGCTGTCTTCAAGGTATGGGAAGACCTACAAGGAGAAAGGATGGCTGTTGTAGCGTCTCCTTCTTCCTGCCAACTTTAAAGTAACACGAGGCGTGGTTCGGTGTAGAAAAATATAGAAAATAGATCGGGTATGGGCTTCACATTCCTTCTTCTACATCAAGAAAAGCGGAAACGAGGCAGAAACGTGAAGGGGCTCTTGCTCATTAGTGGCGTTTTGCATCCTACGGTTTCATGGCACTGCTATGAAAATAGAAACCTAAGAATGGATGGATGTGAAGTACGGGCTGCACGTGGTGGTTCCATGTAGCGGACAAGAAGAGAAAGATATGGATTGTGTGTTGTTTGATTATGCAATGGAGATTGCACGGTTTCCTCTCCATCATCATCTTCTTGCGGCTTTAGGGCTTCTGTCGTCTTTTCAGCGAAATCTTAAGAACGCGAGGAATTATTGTTTTTGGAAGACAGTTGGGAAGGCCGGCTATATTAGGACTTCTAATTTAGTGGGGATCCCACATGGGGTAATTCTCAAATTCCCCCTAAACTGTCGGGGTTAGCAGAGGGAAAGAGTATTGTATGTTAAGGGCAATTTTGGCATTAGAAAAAAGACAAACTATGTTTACTTTTATACCACTGATCTTGTGACAGCTCGAATTTTTCCAACCTAAAATTTTGAGACATTTTTTTTCTCAACTTATATCAAATACTAAGAGGGAAAACTCGGGCCGCTAGATCGTAAATCATAATCTGATACAGAATACTTGGCACATCTATATGCATACGGAAATCAAAGCAAAGTTATATATGCCATGAATAAAAATCTCCAGTTCTACTACCTAATATGTACATAACAAAATAAACACTAGTGATGACCAACCATCACCAACAGTAGTGTACCACGCATGTATAATAGCACAAATGTACCAAGCTCGAACTTACCAAAGTCCACGATATACTAAATCTACGATCCCGAAACAGAATACAAATTCTTATGCGGAAGCTCCTTTTCTTCAAGTACGTAGTTTGGGCCTTCCTCAAACCTACACCTGTGACGTATAGTCTGGGTGAACTAACATCTAAGCTCAGTGGAGAAAACTAATACCAATATACATCTCATCACATGCATAGATTCAAAAACAAGATCAAAACATTTTCTTATCAAAACTAATATTTATTTCAAAGGCATTTCTTATCAAAACTAAAACTGAGTTCAAAGGTATTCTCTCATCAAAACTGAAACTGAGTTCAAATTACATTCACTTACACATCTTATCTTTCTTACATAGCTTGCTTACATGTCTTATACATTCGTACTTGACTTACTTACATGTCTTACATATTCTTACTTAGCTTACTCACATGTCTTACACATTCTTACTTACCTTCCTTACATGTCTTACATATTTTTACTTTGCTTACACCATTCGATTCACGGATATTCCGCTGTACCGGTTCGATTTGTTTTTACTTATCTTACACAATTCGATTCACGGATATTCCACCGTGCCGATTCGATTCACAGAGACTGCCGTGCCAGTTCGATTCACACACACTTGTCTTACTTACACATTGTCCCATAGTTTACACAATTCGATTCACGGATATCCCGCCGTACCGGTTCGATTCATGGAGACTGTCATACCAGTTCGATTTACGGTTAGCCGCCGTGCCAGTTCGATTCACGGATATCCCGCCATGCCGGTTCGATTCATGGGTTTAATCGTCATGCCGGTTCGATTCACGGTTAGCCGCCGTGTCGGTTTAATTCATGGGTTTAACCGTCATGCCGGTTCGATTCACGGTTAGCCACCATGCTGGTTCGATTCAGCCCTAGCGGCCCACAAGGTATCATATAATCCACCCATAGCGGTTCACACATGCACATATAATCCGCCCATAGTGGTCTACATTATAGCAAGGCTTACACGTTCAATTTACTTACATAGCTTACATATTCAATTTTTCTTACATGACTTTTAGGTTCATATACATATTCGACTGTCCAATGCATTCAAAACTTCGACAAAAACAAATTCTTCATGATCGAAAGCATTTCGAGAATATAAATGTAAATAGATTCAGCAAACATCAAATTTTCATCTCTATAAGCATAGATTCGAAAGATTTGAAGTTCTTCATGACATTCGGAGTTCAAAAGTCAAAGCTCAAAAATCATATTCAAAACTGACAAAATTTGGAATTTAAAATTCAAATCACATTTCATTCGATCATATCAAGCATCTATGAAATCAAATAAAAATGCAATCGTATATTGGAATTTTCCCACCTTAAACTTGAAGTCGCGCTAAGCTAAGCTAAGCCTTATCGATGGATTTCTACCCTCAATCTACATCATAAACATATGATGATATATCAAGGATCAACTCCAATCACCAATAACTTAGACATATAGAAGTGCTTTCTCAAAATAAAACGGAAACGGATAAGTTTGTACTAACCTAGAGTTTGACACAACATTCCTCCCAAATTTAGACCATTAAAAATTTGTATTCAAGAGTTAGTCAAATCACAAAAATTTTATATATTTTTGTTCTCTTTCCAACGCCTTAAAAATCATGTGATTCCAAGTTCGGGGTAGAAAGTTACGGCAAAAATACTGAAGCCGTTTCGGCATTCAGTCAACGCATGCTAACTCGAAACTTAACCCAACTTCTCACTCAATTTTAACCTTTAAAATTGTTGATTCATAATTTTGTCAATTCATAAAAGTTGTAGATCTTTCTGTCTTCTTTTCAACGCCATAAGAATCATAGTAATCGGAGATTGGAGCAAAAAGTTACGGTTAAAATACCAAAGCAGTGTCGACATGCTTAAACAAAATCGATCAAACGGTTACTTATTTCATTCAAACGATTTTCAAAATCGATCGAACAATTTCGCTCTAAAGCCTTCAGATTTCACTCCTGACAAAATCGTTCGATTGATTACTAATTTCGATCGAATGGTTTCGTCATATTTTGGCCAGACTCGGATTTTAACTTCTCCAAACTCATTTTTTTTTTTTTTAAATCTAACTCATATTTTTCAAATTTTTCACCCATATGCTAACCAAAGACTATTCTACATACTAATCACAACTTAACATAAAATTTTCTCATCTTAAAATGATCAGTTCCTCTATCCACGTGCTCACGTCCAAGCTAGAGCGCGTTCTCAAGTCATTTGATCACAGTCGCGTCGAATCGGTATTCCCCTGCGGTGATTGATCGAAGAAGAAGAAGAGAACAAGGGAAAATCAATCGAACCCCAAGGGCTTGCTCCTTCCTCTTATCTTTCTCTCTCTAAGCTCTCTAAAAACCCAAAACCTCCAAATTTTACAACCGATTGTAGCTTCCAAAGGAAGCTTTTGACTTTATATAAAAAGGAGGTTGGTTCTTATGTAAAGCGCGTACACTTATCCTTGGGTATTAGTTCTTATACAAAGAACTAGATTCTAAGTAAAATAGATATACTTATTTAGGGTGCTATCTATAATAAAATGATCTTTTAATTCAGTGTAGAGCTAATGCACCGAAAACCGGTGTACATGAAACCATCTAATGACCAACACACAATCTACATTAGTCTTTTTCCACTTAAGACCTAACCCACAATAGCTTAGTTAATTTCACAAGGTCGGGTATGTGACCAGTCGGGAATGCACACCGACGCGTACTGTTCAAAGGTTAAAATTTTCGGGATGTTACATTCTTCCCACTTTAAAGAATTTTCGTCCTCAAAAATTGGCATATTCTTAGTCGAAGAGGTATGGATACTCATTAGTCATAAACAAGAGTAATATCACTCTCCCTAAGAGTCAATGATTTTTCAAAGTCAACGATTCAATGTCAACGCAATTAGTTAGGGTTATTACAGATCCCAATCACTCCTCCCAACCCACTCCGTCTTCTGCACGCCTGGGTGATGAAGAACCTCACTAGCCAACGCCTCCATGGACTCTCTTCTAAGCCACGGCATACGCATCTGATCAACAGCCAACGACCCAAGATCCCGAATCCACAACACCGATAACCCGTAATCCCTCTCAAGCATAAGCCAGTCACTATAGTTACGAACTCCGACGAAAATAACAAATGGGTCGGAGAGGAAACGTTGGAGAAGAGATGGGATGTAATCGGCGTGGGTGATTTGGAAGATGAGGCAATGGCGGTCGACGCAGAGATGGAGGGTGGCAGTGCGGTTGGTGCTCGGGGGACGCCATTGGATTCCGAGACCGACGACCAAGATGTGGCTTTGGAAGAGATTGAGGTAGCAGATGTTGTTGATCCAGTGCTCGACGACGGATGTGGTGCGAGTAACGGTTGTGTGGATTGGGGTGCCGAAGAAGGTGTGTGGTACACTGTAAATAAATTTGATTTTGTTAATTTTTATTTATTTGTTATAACTTTATTAAATATCTTCAATTTTCTCAATACTATTATTTTATTATAAAAAAACTAATATACTTATAAAAAAGTAATGATCGATTATTATATTAAAATGTTTTTATACTAAAATAAAATAAATAAATAGGGTAATGATCGTCCCACTTGAGACCCAGTGTAACATGAGTCACTCAATCAAAATAACATTAGAGAATTTAATTCGTGGACATTAGTACATTTAAATGATTGAAATTGATTTTTAGACATCTATCGGGTGAGTTGAACATTAAAAATTAAAAAAACATATAACTTATATTGTCAAATATAGAACATGAAGGAAAAAAATAAAACTAACAAATAAGTATAATCTCGAAAATTCAATTAAATCGAAGATGGGTATTTATTCCTTCTCAACTTTAACTTTCTTGAGCATTTTATTATCTTCATCATCCGTAGTCTCGTCTTTAATGTTTTGACACATATACGACCTTGGAAGACGATTTTGATAAATTGTATCTTGCACTTTAACTTAAAAGAAATACTCATTTTCGAGAAATTTGTTCATGTGAATTTCAAGTTATTTATCTCCATCCTGCATATATTAAAACATAATTAATTATAAATTTTTTGATAAGAAAATATAATAAAATAGAAAATATTACCTTCAATTTTAAAAGCATAGCATCTTCCGGGGAAGAACCAATAAGAACATTTGCTCCATTTTGAAATAATATGAGCCATATTTCCCCACTCTCATCACCAATTTGTACACGAAGTGCATAGCTACAATATATATATTAATAATTAGTTTTGGACTTAAATTAAAATTTTAAATATAATTGATGAGTCTATTTATGTTAAAGTTATTACCGTAATGTGTATTCTACGTTCTAATTATTACACTTTTTGCATTCAGTTTGTTTTTCTTTTAAAATAACTCCTGTTTTGCATGTATTACATGCGAGGTACCAAGGATCCTTATCTTGATGCATGCTTCTAATTGAAGCTTTACAATAATAGTATAAAATCTAAATATATAAAAATAAATATGATTTTAAAATAAAATAATAGATAAAATAAACATTCTAAAGAAAAAATTGATAATTTCTAGTTAAGGTTAATACCTCATATGGTGAGGAGAGTTTGTAGTTGACTATTTCGTTAAGTGGAACTTGCTCCACATTCACAAAAGTATTATTTGAATTTAATTCAAATGATCTTTTTCTTTTAAGATCGAAACCTGTATTGCGCCTGTTTTATTTGTAATATAAGAATTATTAAGACTTAAAAAAAAATTAAGAAAAAAAAATTATAACATTATATTACCATTTTTTTATATCTTCAACTTCTGGTATGCTTGGATTGATTTGAATTACGGTTGTTAGTGTTGTAGTGAGAGAAAGAAATCCTCATGAATAAAATATAAATGAATATAGTTTAATAATATTTACATATAAAATAATAGATTAATTGTTAATATGCGTACCTCGAAATTCATTGGTTGTCAATGAAGTAGCTACAATGATTGACCTTTGATTGAGCGTTTCACCTTCATTTTTTGCCAACCCTTCCCATAATGTAAGTTTAATTTGAATGAAACTATTAAGATACAACAAAATCAAATAATGCATATAATAAATAAACATAAAATAAAATAAATGATATTTATCGTAGAAATTTACCATTCACCACTAATGATAACTTCACGTTTTAATAAATCTCGATTGATTTTTGTACTTGTGAAAATTGTAGAGTCTTTGACTTCGAAAACTATTCCACAATGTCTATATGAAATATAAATAAAGTTGTTAAGTTAATTGATCAAAGTAGATAGCAATGTAAAAAATGAATCTATTTAACAAAGAGAGATAAAATTCTGTCAAAAAAAAATATACAAAGAGAGATAAAATACACCGAATATAAATTAACTTCATGTAGATGAATGAAGTTATATTTAACTCTTTGAAGTCCAATGTCACTAAACTCCTCAAGAATAATAGTGTCAATAATAAAATGTAGTTCAAAACTTTTATGAACGTGTCTATAATTTGGGTTTATGCTTTTCACTATTCCATTGGATATAAAATAACATTTTCTTTTTTTCAATATGCTTTCAAACTCAGTAACTTCTTCATTAAACATTATTGCTTCAATTTGTGTATCCTGTAAAGGAAAAAATTATTAGATATAACATAACGTATGACACAATGATTAGTTATTATTTTACCTCATTATCTATCAAACTGATTTTCAATAGTTTTTCATGTCCCTTTGAATTTGTGTCAGTATGTATATTTAGTCGTTCGATTACTCTTACTCTGATAGTCCATATTCATTGATTTAACTGGAGCTAGTTAATTGGTATGTGAGCTGGAGGAATTAATACTTCATTCGGCATTGCTACATGCATTTAAATATTGAAACTTATCGATATAATTATCTAGAAGTAATAAGAAAATATTAATTTATTAAAAATTATATATGTGAGATAACAATATGGAATATATCACATACCTGTTAGGTAAAAAAACTTCTCTATACACTATATTTTTTGTATAATTTTTTTTTGACAATTGATTGCATCCGGTTTGATTAACACTTTTGTAGTTGCCATCGATGTCCCTCTTGATAATGCAACGTATAATTGTCCATGTGAAAAAATATGTTGGAGAAGATATATTCTAACATTTTGAATAGTTTGGTCTTGTGCTTTATTTATTGTCATAGCGATCTGCTTCTTTGTGAAGTCATTGTACCGTCGTCGATTATATTCACGTTTTCATTTTTGAAAGTCGATAGTGTAATCAACATTTATCTTCATCTAATCATGTTGAGCATATGATATGTTATTATAAAAAAAATGGACCCACATGATTTCAATAATTATGTATAAAATAATCACATAGATCTGATTTACAATAAACATGGTTCTTAGACCACTTTTCGATATGTGTACCATGTGAAGTCAAATTTGGACAGTTTGATGAGCTCATCAGAAAATGGCCTCCATCGATTCACTCAACATTTTGACATGAAAAACTCAGTTTGGGCAAGAAAATCTTGAGTTGAAAGTAAAGGTATCCTATCACCAAAGTCTGTAAAGAAATCTTGTTGGAGACATGGAAGAGATTAAGAAAAGGTATTAGTACCGTGCTAAGTGGAAGAGATTATTTAGGAGAGACGAATGAACATCTTGTCATTAAGCTCCAACAAATAAGATGAATGGTAAGCAAGTGCTCTTTAGTGGTTTCTTATAAGCATTTTTCTCAAATTGCTAATGCTTCGAAGTAAAAAATAAAAATAAAAATAAAATAATTAAGTAAAGAATCACATGACAACAAAATGGAAGTTGATATTAAAATTAAATAAAATAAAAATATAATAATCAACTTCATGACCAAAGCTCCAATATATCCTAGATCCACTCTCAAATATTTCTTATATTGAATATTGCTTCCAACCTCATATAGTCTCATCCTCATTTTATTTCTCTTTAATCCAACTAAAAGCAAGTCCAATTTTAATATCCCCTAAATAGACTTTGAAAGAAAGGTCAAAGTTATTTGAGAAATACTACTATCATACATTGCACCCAAGCTTGCTAATTATTCAAATCTCGGATACAACAAAAGGCGGTATTCCCAAATAATGTTAAACTTTTTTCTGCCATTGTTTCTCCAAAAGAAGGAAACCGCAAGGCAAATAGTATAATCATTGCAAAAATTTTAGGTTTCAAGGATGAAATGTTAAAAAATCACCAATCTCACCACCATCACCAAAACTTGCTGAAAGCATATCAAAATGCGCCCCTATCTATATAAAAAATACATTGCAGGTGACATTCAAAATTAAAATTCATTCATAAACATAGAGCTTCCACAAATTCTTCCTCATAGGATAAGGCTTTGAAAAGATTCTAAGAAGCTTCAATGAAAGGAAAGCGAGGTTATTGCTTATAATCCCCCAAATAACTTTAGACAGCAAAACAAAGAATTAAAACAAAACAAAAGTCAAAAGGAGGAAAATATAGCTTTGGGGTACTATTTCTCCCAATGCCATGACCCTTTTTGTTTAATTATCAGATTCAAATTGGGAATCATAAAATTTATAAAATTTGCTCAATAATCATGAAACAAGTTAGAAAAGGATTTCAGTCATAAGGTATAAGATTCAATTTGAATTGTAAATTGTGTATCTTTCAAACGAATGGGCATTATTCATGAGTATTAATAAGAGTAAAGATAAAATTGTTAGCATATAAAATGAAACATATATTTGAAGTTGAATATTTGGAGACCAGCATAAAAGATTGTTATTTTTAGTTAGTTATTATTTGGGAAGAATAAAAATATCATGCAAATATCATATTTGATTTTTGACAAGTCCTCAAATTTGATTTGAATTGCAAAGCCCACATTTATTGTTAATATTGGAGCAGAAACCAAAGCCATAGAGTCTAGATTAAAACAGGACTCAACTTCTTGAAATATAGTAAAGAAACAGGAATTGGATGCTCTTCATTAAAATGGATAACTTAAAATGGTATCTTCCATGATATAAACTTAATGCAATTTGTTGGGGTATTTGGAACTTGAAAGGGAAAGAAGTCACCAAATTTTTAAGAAAAATTTAAATCAATGGGATAGGCATTTCTGGACATCAAAGCGGATCTAATAAATTAGATAAAGAGGAGAAAGGGATATAAAGGTACCTCAAAAAATACCTCTAAAGAGATTGGAACTCGGTTATTTAGCTTAGAGAATAAGAGGATGCATCTGGCCACGATGCAACCGTCCACCATTGGAGATATGCTGCGTAATCATAAGAGGGAGAATATTTGCATATTTTGGCCCTATATGTCAAAGCATTAAATACAAGACTACGGGTGATGAAGATAATAAAATCCTCAAGAAAGTTAAAGTCGAGAAGGAATAAATACCCATCTTCGATTTAATTGAATTTTCGAGATTATACTTATTTGTTAGTTTTTATTTTTTTTCTTCATGTTCTATAGTTGACCAGATTACAGCAATGGTAGATGATTAACCCTCAACAGGGACCAAAAATCAACAGATTATGTATTTCAAATCTACAATACTTACGACGACCCAATATGAATAGAAAAATAGGGTCTCAAAAGACCTTTAACTTAAGCAAATTTCGAAGGATCCTCTGATCTGGCAGATTGGGTGACTGAAAAGTCATGGTAGCTGGGACTACAGAAGCTCAGAGTAAGAACTCTCGAAGATCTTCAAATTATTTTCTCAAAAGAACTCATATAACGATAACAATCTTGAATCCAAAAATCTCCATGTTCTCCTTTTTTCTATAGCAATTTACAGTTCATAAAAGAAATAAAATCTCCATTGTGATAGCTTGGATTTTCCCAACCTAAAATTTTGAGACATATTTTTTTCTTTTCAACTTAAATCAAATGGGAAAACCCGAACCGCCAGATCGTAGATCATAATCTGATACAAAATACTTGGCACATCCATATATATACGGAAATCCAAGCAAATATTTCATATGGCATAATTAAAACCCCCAGATCTAACATCCAACAAGAACAAAACTAAATAAACACCAGTGATAACCAACCATCACCTAACAATGGTGTACACTAGTACAAATGTATCAAACCTTAACTCACCAAATCCACAAATCACTAATTTTATTATCCCAGAACATAGTACAAATCATTATGCGAAAGTTCCATTCTTTTAGTATGTAATCTGGGCCCTCTCCAAACCTACACTTGTGACGTATAGTCGGGGTGAGCTAATATCTAAGCTCAGTAGAGGATAAACAATATAAATTCACCTTTAACATTCAAAAATATAGCTTCTATCAAGAGTCAAAACCATCATTTAATTTCTGCTTCCAAAAACTTAATCATTTCCCTTCTTTTCAAACACATTTTTCAAAGCATTCATCAATTTCTTCTATTTCAATACTTAACCTTAAACATTTAACTTTACTATAATATTCTATCCAATAGTACTCATATAAAAAAAATTCGAAAAGAATCTTAAAATAATTAGACTTATTCAAGAGTATCCAAGATTTCACACATTTGCAAACAATGTCGAATTTGCAAACACAAACAGCACAAGGGTGTCCAAGGGTGTTCCAAGTTTCCAAGGGTTTTCAATGTTTCCAAAGTGTCCAAGGGATGCAATGATGTCTAAAGGTGTCCAAAGGTATCCAATGATTCCAAGGTGTCCAAGAGATGCAATGATGTCCAAGGGATGCATATGCAGCATATGTATGAATGCGTGTACGGATAGGCCATCGTACCGGCCTAAGGGATGCAATCAAAGAATCCAAAGGATTCATAATGCAAATGAAATGTCAACAGTCCAAGCGTCGTTGAGTAAATCACAGTTCCAAGAGTGTCAAAATGATTCACTAGTGTCACCAGTGATCTTAAGATCTTACTTTCAAAACACGAGTCAAGCTCAACAATATCAAAGATTATCTAAAATCGAACATTATCATATGCATATTCACGATTTCACGAGTTCATATTCCAAATCATAAGATTCCAATTCTAACATATCCAACTCCGATCAACTCATCATATTTATGCAAACACATCTAATACTATGAATCAAGTCAAACATATAAATTTAGGTCGAGTTTCCCCTACCTTAACCTTGAAGTTGTACGAAGCAAAATCAAGACTTATCGATGGATTTCTATCCTCAATCTATATCATAAGCACACAATGATGCATCAAGGATCAACTCCAATCACTAATAACTTAGATACATTTAAGTATTTTCTCAAAATCGAGGTTGAAACATGCAAATTCATGCCAATATAGAATTTGACGCAATCTTCCCCCTAAATTGTGACCTTTAAAATTTTGGATTTATGAGTTAGTCAAAATACAAATATTGTATATCTCGATGTCCTCTTTCCAATGCTATACGAATCGCATCAATCGGAGTTCGGAGTAAAACGTTACGGCCATAATACCGAAGTAGTGTCGGCAAGCACAGTCAAAATCGACTGAACCATTTAAAACCGATCGACCGGTTACTTATTTCGTTCGAATGGTTTTCAAAACTGATCGAACGGTTTTCAAACCGACCAGAAACCTTCAGATTTCTCTCTTGACGAAATCGTTCGATCGATTACTAATTTCGATCGAACGGTTTCGTCATATTTCACCCAAACTCGGGTTCTAACATCCTCCAACTCATTTTTCTTTAAATCTTAACCCATTTTCTTCAAATCTTTCACTCATATCATCACTAAAAACTAACACAACTTTAAATCACAACTTAACATAAATTTTCTACCTTTGAGTGATCGATTCCTCGATCTACACGCTCACACCCAAATGAGGGTTTCGAAGTTGAGATCCTTAGATTCTCCTCGATCCCGATTCCTTAACTTCACACATAAGATCTCATCTTGCACGCATATAATTGAATCCAAAGCTCAGTCTCCTCTCTCTACTTCCTTTCTCTTCTTTCTTTTCTCAAAGCTCTTTAGAAACCTAAAACCCACTAAAATTTTTAAACGGTTTAAGCTTCCAATGGAAGCTTGCCTTTTATAGAAAAAAGAAATTTTCCCTCATGAAGCACATACACCCTAAATTTGATCTCTCTTTCTTTCTCTCTCTAGAACCCAAACTGTGACGACCCGACTTTTCCAATCCCTCAGGTATAGGAAAGGCCGGTTCGCCAACCTATCGAATAAACGATAAGCCGGACAAACAGGGCACATATCAGAGTAAAGCGCAATAAATATCCATAGCTAAAATAAATGCGGAAGTAATTAAAAGTAAAGAACCACCGATGATGGCCGACCATCATCGAAACATGGCTCATAACAGAAATCAACGTCAAATATAAAACTATGGTATCCAACTAAAATGGGCCCACAAATTCAAGTCTAACTCTCACCACAAATAAGAAAATCAGTAAGTTCTATACTGGGAAAAACTCCTCAGGAGGAACCTCAAGCTCTTCCTCAGGCACGTAGTCGATGGCCTCACGATACGAATAGCCACGTCAATACCGAACTCGTGGCGATAGTCGGAGTGAGCTAACCAACAAAGCTCAGAAGAAGAAAGACATCTACGGCATTTTACTTTAACTAACATGGTTTCAAAACAAATATCGGAATATAGCTTGTCAAACATATAAGCAGATAATAAACTGAATTTAGGTGCGGAAATCATATGTAAGATTTATTTCTAAATGTGTGAAAACAGTTTCAAGAAACGGTCATGTTTCTGTCTTAGTTTCACTAACTTCTATATGCAAAGTTCGGTAATTCATGACTTAATCCTCAACTTAAAATACCTCCCGAGTAAACTATATCTCGAGAGCAGGAATATAGCCGATGGGAACCCCTACCTACCATCGTCGTTCATGAACCCTTTTTCAGGATGCAACAAGCCCCTGCGTAATGAGGGAAACTTGTGCCAGGAAGTTGTTCAGGAATTTTTGAGGGGTCGTTCAGGTCAATCATAAAACAAATGCAGATACTAATATAATCAGATGGAAGTCTCTTATACATAGTTCAGGTTCTTGATTTCAGATCTTCAGAGCTTAAGCAGATTCAGGTAGATTTAGATTTTTAGTCATTCATATCAATTTCAATTTACAGATGTGATTTCAATGGCATATGCAAGTTCAAAGATTTTAATTCAAAATATCCATGCGAATTAAAATAAAATACTGTAAAGATGAGATTCTCCAACCTAAAACTCGGAGTTATGCGAAGTCAAGCAAGGTCCTATTGATGGCCTCTCACCCTCAATCTACATCACAATATACGTTCATGCATTAAGATAAACTCTAATTACTAATAATATAGACCTATTTAAGCGTTTCCTCAAAAACAAGTCAAAACAGGCAAGTTGCGCCAATCCTAGAATTTGACGTAACATTCTCATATTTTTTTGACTATCAAGACGATTGATTCATGTGTTGGTCAAAACAAGAAAGTTGTAGATTTTTATATTAGCTTTCCAACGCAAAACGAATCGTCTCAATCGGAGTTCGAGATAACAAGTTATGACTAAAATACTAAGGCAATGCCGGAGTTCGGTGATACCTCGCTCGAGCGATTTGACGTAATATTCTCATATTTTTTTGACCACCAAGACAATTGATTCATGAGTTGGTCAAAACATGAACGTTGTCGATTTTTCTATTAGCTTTCCAACGCAAAAAGAATCGTCTTAATCGAAGTTCGTGATAAAAGATTATGACTAAAATACTAAGGCAATGTCGGAGTTCGGTGATACCTTGCTCGAGCGATGATAAAAATTGACGGGTTTCCTCAACGATTCGCGCCGCGATCGATCCCACGAGTTCACAGAGACAACTCCAACACGCCCCCAATGATCTCAACCTCTCCCAATAGCCAACTACGAATCCAAGGTTGATTCAAGCTCTTTCTAAGGTTTAAGTGTTTTCAATAAAGAGGGTTCTAGAGAAGGAGGTTTTCTAAACTGATCTCCTACGATGATTGAAGAAGAGAGAAGGAGTTTCACACGGTTGGGTAACTATCCTCTCTTAACAAAACCTAGTATAATACGGGAATGCAATTCCTTCTTATAATAGGATTGCTCACAAAGTAAAACACACACACACATCTTATGTATTATACACTTCTAATTTTAAAACTCAAGTCCGGTGTTGAGCGGCTACACCGAGGTCGGTGCACAACTTTCGCACGAGGGTCCAAATGGGCTCTAAATTAAAATCTGTCCGCACAATCACATCTAGATAAAAATCCAAAACAAATGGTGACGTCGGTTGCCGAGCCGAATACACACACAGGGTCAGTCTAACTCGGGTTCAAAATACGGGTCTTTACATTCTACCCTCCTTAGGAATTTTCGTCCTCGAAAATATACGGATAGCTAAACCGAACTGCGGTAAGTCCTTATCCTAACACCAGTATAAAGCAAAATCGAAACAGTCTAAAGTCAAAGAACTTTGGTCGCGATGCGGTAGGCTTCACCAAGCACGCTTTCAAGGGTCGGGATCCGTAGTAACTGGATGTCTTTACCGTGTGGCATCCCATACTGCCATAGAGGATTGCATCCGTACATGGATGCATACCTTCCCAAGTGTCACGTGCCTGGAAATATACTTCACCATGACACAAACCTAGCACACACACCTACCTCACCCTTTTGGTAATTATTTGAGCAGAAATTTGGATGTCAATCGAACACTTATTCAAAAGCATGATCACGTGCACGGTAACATGTTCTAGCGATGACACGGGTTCCAACAGGACATACGGTTCTAGAGAATGAATAAATATGGCATTTAAGATTTTATTGTGTGATCGTTATAGATATATATGTAAAGCATCGATGTTATGAACCAATTTAACATTGAAGAATTTGAAGAAATTCTCCCTTTTTTTTTTTTTTTTTTTTAGAAGCAAATTTAAGAATTTAAAGACGTATGGTTTTCTTACATAACTATAGTTTATAATATACCTTCACTCAAAAGTTGTGGAAATTGCTCACGAATCTCGCTTCACGCTCCCATGTGGCTTCCTCTGAAGAATGGTTCCACTTCACAGTACTAAGGAATGTTCTTTGTCAGTAAGATTTGTTCTTTCTGATCCAAGATTCTGTCGGTTCCTCAACCAAGGATAGGTCTTCTTGGAGCTCAATGGGCTGGTAGTCAAATCGTGAGTCGGGTCCTTAACATATCTTCGTAACATGGACACATGAAACATGTTGTGCATTTCAGATAGCTACGTGGAAGGCTACTCGATAGGCAACCTCGCCGACTCGCCCAATACCTCGAAGGTCCAACATAAGCGGACTCGACTTCCCACGCTTTCCAAAGCATCATGCCTTTTGTAGGAGAGATTTTGACAAATCGTTATCTCCACCTTAAACTCAACATGGTTTCTTTTCGGATCAAGGTATTAGCTCTTGACGACTTTGAGCAATTCGTAGTCTCTCACGACTAACCGAATCGTCTTGGTTGTATTCTCCACGATCTTGGGCCCTAAAATGAGTTTCTCACCCACTTCTTCCCAATTAAGCGGACCCCTGCACCGTCGTCCATACAAAGCTTCGTAGGGTGCCATGCCGATGCTAGCCTGTAAGTATTATTGGCGAACTCGATCGTGATAAATGTTGGTCCCATGACCGAAAATCCAACATGCAAGCACGTAACATATCTTCTATAATCGATTCACCCTCTCACCCCATCCATGTGCGAGGATGGAATGTTGTACTATAACCGAGCCTAGAGCCCATTCCTTCTTGAAATCGTTGCCAAAATTGAGATGTGTACATCGGGTCACTATCGGAGGCAATCTTTGACGGTATACCATGCAGCCTGACTATCTCCTTGATGTATAATTCTGCGAGATTGTTGGCGGTATACGATGTATTATAAGGAAGGAAGTGTGCGGACTTAGTCAATCGATCCACAATGATGGCATTGTATTTTCTTAATGTTCTTGGCAATCCCAAAATAAAGTCCATAGAAATAGCCTCCCATTTCCACTCGGTGTATCGGTAGTGGTTTTACAGATCTGCGGATTTTGATGATCCTCCTTTACTTGCTGACACACAAGACATCTCGAGACATACACATCGACATCTTTCTTTATACCTCTCCACCAGAAGCTTTTCTTTAAGTCCTGGTACATCTTGATACTGCCAGGGTGAATAGCGTACATAGACTTATGAGCCTCTTCCAAAATAGTGTCCGAGCTCGGTACTAGTTGAGTACGCATACCGGTTTCTAAACAACAAAGTGCCATCATCTTTGATAGAAAAATCTATTTCGCTTCCCCAATCACATCCGTCGATAGCCATAAGTTCATCATCCGTCATCGAAGTCTGCGAATGTTCTCATAGAGGGTCGAGCGAATCACCAGTAGCCATTAATGCACGAACCTTTTCGTCAAATCTCATGCTACTTAGAGCCATATCTTCCAAAGATGCCATCGTCGCACCCTTGTGGTGAGATGTGATAAAGCGAGAGAACTTTCGACTTAACGCATACGCCACTACGTTTGCTTTCTGGTGGTACCTTGGATGGTACAATCATAATCTTTCAAGAACTCCATCCATCGACGTCTCATATTCAACTCCTTTTGTGAGAAGAGATACTTGAGGCTCTTATGATCGGTAAATATATCGAAGGTCTCCCCATAAAGGTAATGCCTCCGGATCTTGAGCAAAAATCACCGCCGCCAACTCAAGATCATGCGTCGGGTAATTCTTCTCATGGTCTTTCAAATTGCCTAGACCCATAAGCAATGACTCTCTCATTACGGTTAAGCACATGCCTAAACCCCCATATGATGCATCACCAGATATTGCAAAGCCTCCCACGCACGATGGTATAGCAACATCTTGCGCAGAGTCAATCGCTTCTTGAGTTCTGAAAACTTTGCTCACATCGCTCGTCAATCAAATTTAGTATTCTTCTTCGTAAGTTGTGTAAGAGGACGATATCTTGAGAAGCCCTCCACAAACCTTCAGAGTATCCACCAAACCGAGGAAACTACGAACCTCTGTATGTGATCTTTGGTGTTCCCAATTCATCAACGACTCAATCTTCTTTGGGTCAATTGTAATACCGGTCTCAGAGATAACATGGCCTAGGAAACTAACCTGCTCAAGCCAAAACTCACACTTACTAAGTTTTGCATATAACTGATGGTCTCTAAGGGTTTGTAGAGCCACTCGCAGATGTTGCTCATGTTCTTCTCGCGTCTTTGAATAGATGAGGATGTCATCTACAAAAACTACTACAGACTTGTCCAAATGTGACTGAATGCCCGTTTCATCAAGTCCATAAATGACGCGGGTGCGTTTGTCAACCCAAATGGCATGACCAAGAACTCGTAGTGCCCATATCGGGTTCTGAACGCTGTCTTCTGAATGTCTTCAGACTTAACTTTCAACTGATGGTAGCCTGACCTCAAGTCGATCTTCGAGAAGAACCTTGCTCCTTATGGCGATCGAGCAGATCATCAATTCTTGGAAGTGGATAACGGTTCTTAATTGTCAACTTATTTAGCTGGCGGTAATTGATGCAAAGCCGCATTGAACCGTCTTTCTTCTTTACAAATAGAACCGCTGCTCCCCAGGGTGACACACTCGGTCTAATAAAGCCCTTATCTAGCAGTTCCTGAAGCTGCTCCTTCAACTCTTTCAATTCTGCAGGCGCCATTCGATACGAAGTTTTTGATACTGGTTCAGTACCCGGCACTAACTCAATCGCAAACTCAATCTCCCTGTCAGGTGGTAATCCAGGTAGATCTTTAGGAAAAACATCTGAATACTCACAAGCAATCGTAATATCTGTAATATTTTTCTTCTCCTCCATATGTTTCCATTGACAGTACTCCTCCATATGTTTCCATTTTCCACATAGCCACGCTCTCCTGTATACTCGGCCTAAGACCCAGCTGAAATTTTCTGGCCTTCATCATATCGGTGGCCGCATGTTGAGGTGCAAACCTTGAAAGTCGCGTGAACTCATCTCCATACTCACGCACTGACATTGTCCCCTGCTTCAGCTCGATGAACTGAACTTCCATCTGATTCCTAACGATCTTGGGAAAGTACTGATCGTTGAACGCCTCGACAAACTTAGCCCATGTCCAAGGAGTATTGGGAAACTCCTGCTCCCGGTGTCTAGCCACGGACTTCCACCATGGTCCAGCCTGTCCATCCAGTTTGAAGGTTGCCCATCTAACCTTCTCGACATCGATCAAGCACCTCGAAGATCTTTCCATATCATCCAACCAACCTTGACTTCCATCTGGTCTGTCCCGGAAAAATTTGGAGGTCTCATCCTCCCGAATTCGCAAATCGATGATTGTTGTTGTTGTCGGTAAATCAGCTCGCTATGGGCGATTGACGATCTGCTGAGCCATAGATGCGGTCTGCTGAGCAATGTTGGTGGCCAGACTTTCCAACACTTGTTCCATTCTTTCACCCTGACCTCTATCAACTCCGGCTCCTATAGGGACTGCATTAGAACCGGATGCGAAGGCAACTCCCCTTGATGTACCGACACCTTCAGGAATGTCCTCTAAAGGCACCGTCCTACCTCTGCCTCTGCCTCTAAATCTTGGGGCCATACTGATATGTTATTGTGAACACCACAACATTAGTCAACATTGATTGTAAAGACAATTACAAACAGTACTAGTGATTCTGGACCTAACGACATGACTCGATCGTAATTATCCGGGTCACGGTTAGTTCTCATGGGTCCTTAGAGAATCTAAAAACCATGGCTCTGATACCAACTGTGACGACCCAACTTTTCCAATCCCTCAGGTATAGGAAAGGCCGGTTCGCCAACCTATCGAATAAACGATAAGCCGGACAAACAGGGCACATATCAGAGTAAAGCGCAATAAATATCCATAGCTAAAATAAATGCAGAAGCAATTAAAAGTAAAGAACCACCGATGATGGCCGACCATCATCGAAACATGGCTCATAATGTAAATCAACGCCAAATATAAAACTATGGTATCCAACTAAAATGGGCCCACAAATTCAAGTCTAACTCTCACCACAAATAAGAAAATCAAGAAGTTCTATATCGAAAAACTCCTCAGAGGAACCTTAAGCTCTTCCTCAGCACGAGTCGATCTCACGATAATAGCCACGTCAATACGAACCTCGTGATTTATAGTCGAGTGAGCTAACCAACAAAGCTCGAGAGAAGAAAGACATCTACATTTTACTTTAACTAACATGATTTCAAAACAAATATCGAATATAGCTTGTCAAACATATAAGCGATAATAAACCGAATTTAGGTGCGGAAATCATATGTAAGATTTATTTAAACTATATCTCGAGAGCGGAATATAGCCAATGGGAACCCCTACCTACCATCGTGCTTCATGAACCCTTTTTCAGGGATGCAACAAGCCCCTTAATGAGGGAAACTTGTTCGGGGAAGTTGTTCAGAATTTTGAGGGTCGTTCAGTCAATCATAAAACAAATGCGAATACTAATATAATCGGATGGAAGTCTCTTATACATAGTTCGTGTTCTTGATTTGGATCTTGAGCTTAAGTGATTCAGTTTGAGTTCGTAGATTTAGATTTTTAGTCATTCATATCAATTTTAATTTACAGATGTGATTTCAATGGCATATGCAAGTTCAAAGATTTTAATTCAAAATATCCATGCGAATTAAAATAAAATACTGTAAAGATGAGATTCTCCTACCTAAAACTCGGAGTTATGCGAAGTCAAGCAAGGTCCTATTGATGGCCTCTCGCCCTCAATCTATATCACAATATACGTTCATGCATTAAGATAAACTCTAATTACTAATAATATAGACCTATTTAAGCGTTTCCTCAAAAACAAGTCAAAACAGGCAAGTTGCGCCAATCCTAGAATTTGATGTAACATTCTCATATTTTTTTGACTATCAAGACGATTGATTCATATGTTGGTCAAAACATGAAAGTTGTAGAATTTTATTGTGACAGCCCGGACTTCGGCACCCCGAAACCCGTGCCATCAGCACGATCATCTTGACCGTGCCCCTCAACTATGCACGGAACACTGGTATATCAAGCATAAAATAAATAAGAACCACTTGCGGAATTTAAATCTACATAGAAATACTTCTCAAAAGACAGTTCTACCCTCATGCCTCTGCATGAAGGGAGAACCGATCCGAACCATCGATGATAACCATCATCATGGATGGTTCGCCCCAAAGAATACACTGATATCCATATACACAAGGTTTAATCAAAAAAACAGGCTTGACATACCAAGCCGTACAATCTCCAACTAAAACTCCTCAAGGTCGCACAGCAGAGTCCTCTAGAAGAAGTCCTCTGGAGGTGGCTCTAACTCCTCGGGCCGAAGGTCCCACTGGGCTCTCCTCAGCTAAGGGACTGCGACGTATAGTCTATAGGGTGAGCTACATCCTAGCTCAATAGGGAACAGAACACAATTGAACATATAAAATATAACTCACATGTATTCTATGATATGCATGCATGATATGTCTATGCATTTATTGATGAAAAACAGTTAAAAACACTTCAATTACTGGTAGATTACTCATGTCTTTTAGTTAATCATGAATGATGTTGAGAAGGCCTAAAGCAAAACTTAAACTTCAACTTAAGTAATCCCCGAGCAATATAGCATCGAGCCCCGGCGAGATACCCTTCATCGTCATCTATATAGACAGTTTTAAATGTATTCCCTGGGAATACCAATAGTACCCAAGCCCCTTTCCCCTGGGGATTGGTGGCGGGGTTTCACATCTCATCAACACCCCTGGGGTGTGCTTACTCTGTACGGATAAGCCTCCGTACCGGCCTACGGATTAGCCGTATCGGTCACGGATATCCGCGTCGATTCGTGGTTATCCCGCCACGTCGGTGGGGTAACCTATCAAACCTCAAATAACAAAAATATCGGTGCCTTACATATAGTTATTCACCGTGTAATTGTGCTATCTTATATCAGTTAGGCCTCATCAAGCATGATTCAATCATGGATACATCCCTGGGATGTATCCGTTCACTTGCATCACACCTGATGCCTTTACCTCTTCACTTCATCATCCCCTGGGGATGGTCCATTTAAGATCTCTTATGAATGTCACACACACACACTTTTCATAATCATTGAGTAGTAAAACATTTGAATTGAGTTGATATCATAACATACATGCTCTTGTAAAATAAAGTACATGTTCAGGGTGTTCCCTACCTCAAGTCTTTAGCTGATCAATGCATCAAGGTCCCGCATGGCTCCTTGTGCACTCGTTCCCACGTACCACCTATGGTACCATATAACATGTCAAACACATCACAAAGGATGCCATAGAGAAGGTATGAGGTCTCCCAAAAATCTTAAAGTCAAGTCAAACCAAGTCAAGATAGTTCACTGATTGATTAATCGATCTCCAAAATCGATTAATCGAATCGATTCGATTAATCGATTTCCAAAATCGATTAATCGTCAATATCGATTAATAAGCAATTTCGATTAATCAATTTCTCCGCAAAGGTCCATTCTCGATTCGAGCAATTAATTGTCATTCGATTAATCGAATCATTTTGATTAATCGAAATTCTTCTTTCAGAAAGTAAATTTCTGTTGACGATTGAGTTTCCATTCGATTAATCGAATCAATTCGATTAATCGAAATCCTTCTTTTCGCAGCATTCTTTGTTGACGAATGAGTTTTCATTCGATTTGTCGAATCCAATTTCCATTAGTCGAAATCCTTCTTTTCGCAAAGCAGACCCTTATTTCGAATAGTCGATTTTCACAAGTTGATTAATCGATTCCAAATCGATTAATCGAAACTAAAATCGATTAATCGAAATCCCATTTCGATTAGTCGATTTTTCCTTAAGTTATTTCCTCCAACCCTTGGGGTCCACTGGAGGTTCTCAGTCGATTAATCGATTCTCAAATCGATTAATCGAAATCCAAAGTCGATTGATCGAAATCCAATTCGATTAATCGAAATCGGGGTCCTCTGACTCTTCAACTTCCTGGCCAATTTCGATTAATCAATTTCGATTAATCGAAATTGTCGATTCGATCCGAAATTTGTTCTTCCCAATCTTTTTCCATACTTTTTCTTCTATCTTTCTAAGCCATTATCCCATGATTTAACCCACATTTTACTGTAACTTAACCCCTATAATCTATGCATCTTATTTACCAAAAAATTTACCTTGGATAGACCTCAAGTTGATTTCTATCAATAGTTGGAAGGCTAGGGTTTCTAGCTCTGGTTCTAACGGATCCCTTGCGTCGAATCCGGCCTCTTTAATGCTTGACTCCCTCTTCCAAACAGTTGCAATAACTCCTCTCTTAATCCTCTCTCTTTCTCTCTCTTCTTTACTTCTCTCAACCACCAAAACATGAAAGTTAGGGTTTTCAACCCTTTTTATCTTATCTCTTTTTCTCGGCGTGGAGCACATACACACTCATCAGTGTATGTAACTCTACAACTCCTCTATCTCTCCACTCTTCTACACTGATTCACACATCACTTCTGCTCATCTCACCTTAAGTTCATCAATGAACTATCTCATGGTCAAACCTAAGACCAATCGGGTACGGATCCCGAGGTCATAATTCAATGTGATTTTTCGGGCTATTACATTTATATTAGCTTTCCAACGCAAAAAGAATCATCTCAATCGGAGTTCGAGATAAAACGTTATGACTAAAATACTAAGGCAATGCCGGAGTTCGGTGATACCTCACTCGAGCAATGATAATAGCTCGCTCGAGCGATTTGACCTAACATTCTCATATTTTTTTGACCATCAAGACCATTGATTCATGAGTTGGTTAAAACATGAAAGTTGTAGATTTTGCTATTAGCTTTCCAACGCAAAAAGAATCATCTTAATCGGAGTTCGGAATAAAAAGTTATGACTAAAATACTAAGGCAATATCGGAGTTCGGTGATACCTTGCTCGAGCGATGATAAAAACCGACGGGTTTCCTCAACGATTCGCGCCGCGATCGATCCCACGAGTTCACAGAGACAACTCCAACACGCCTCCAATGATCTCAACCTCTCCCAATAGCCAACTACGAATCCAAGGTTGATTCAAGCTCTTTCTAAGGTTTAAGTGTTTTCAACAAAGAGGGTTCTAGAGAAGGAGGTTTTCTAAACCGATCTCCTACGATGATTGAAGAAGAGAGAAGGAGTTTCACACGGTTGGGTAACTATCCTCTCTTAACAAAACCTAGTATAATACAGGAATGCAATTCCTTCTTATAATAGGATTGCTCACAAAGTAAAACACACATACACATCTTATGTATTATACACTTCTAATTTTAAAACTCAAGTCCGGTGTTGAGCGGCTACACCGAGGTCGGTGCACAACTTTCGCACGAGGGTCCAAATGGGCTCTAAATTAAAATCTGTCCGCACAATCACATCTAGATAAAAATCCAAAACAAATGGTGACGTCGGTTGCCGAGCCGAATACACACACAGGGTCAGTCTAACTCGAGTTCAAAATATGGGTCTTTACACAAACCCCACAAGCTTTTGCAAACCAGTTAAGCTTCCCTTGAAAGTTTGTCTTCCTTTTATTACTTAAAGGGCTTGTTCCCTTGTTAAACACATACATCCATTTGGGTGTTATTTCTTAATCACATAAGGTATTTGGCTCCGGTTTGAAGCACATACATATTTCACTTGTATGTTCTACTTCTTATCCAAGGACTTAGGTTTGGTGTTAAGCCGATACGTCGTACCTCGGTGTATGCCATCACATCAACTGGTCACTTATCATACTTTAAATCTCTTCATTATTATCCACTATAAGTTAACTGAACTCACACACTAATATTTTATTATTTTATCCTATTTGGCGTGCGACCCGTCAGGCACGCACATCGAGACGTACTGTTCAAAGGGCCAAATTTTCGGGATGTTACATTCTTACCACCATATAAAATTTTCGTCTTCAAAAATTGCTATAAGTTAACATGCAGATCAAGGAAGTATGTCTAAAACTAATTGCACACACAAAATTCCACTCACACACTGATCCGAAAACCACACAAAGCAAGAGTTCAATGACTCACATAAAAATCCATACTTACCTGCATAAAATTCATACATCTTCCCATTAAAAACCCATGCATCAAAAATCTACGTAAATGAGTATCATTTTCATTCTATAATGACCCAAAGTCCTGCACATTCCATCATTTCAAATTATCTAAGACCAGCTATATTTACCATCTATCTACATATTTATGTGTTAAGTCAAAACCATATACCTCCAAAAGTTACCATTATTCAAAAGTTATAATAATCCAAAATTTGAAATTTCTAAAATCAATCTAAAGTTCGCAGCTATCTCTCGGCACTCTCTGGGTATCCTCATCCATCTGCATATCCTCATAAAGTTTCAACATTATCTAAACCAGGGTTATCACAATCTCCCCACCTAAAGGAATTTTTCATCCTCGAAAATGCACGGAAGGGACTCCAAGTAAAACTTGACTGTCCATACCTTCTATGCACACAAGCATATCCATTTCCTCGAAATTAGCCACTACCCAGCCGCAATTCATATAATTACTCACTTTCCCCCTTATGCCGCACACCGACACACGTCGCATCCACAATCAATTAGCTACTCCAAAGATCAACATATCCATACAACCAGTTACACGAAAAAGGAACGTTATCCCGTAAATCCATTCCAAATCTACCGAAAAGGTGTACGAGGCATCCCATGTACAAGGTGTCCCATATCGCACACCCATAAAATAAGTTAAAGGCATTAGGACTTCACAACCAATTTAATTATTGATTAAATCCCCCCATGATACCCGCAAAAATATTCACACATCTTCACATCGGTCACCCACTCATCAAAATCTACTTAAGTGATTACAAGGTACTCCACTACGAAATTCCCGAAGTGGAGATTATTCAATATATTAATCATTTGTTAAATTCAAATTTCAAACAGCAAACGCTGCAACAAATTGGAAAGATATTAGCATTCAAAGCCTCAGAACTTAATGGAGAGTTGTTATCACACATTGACTGAAGATCGACTACTTACTGTTAAAAAATCTATCAGCGAAACTTACACGAGGGATGTCCATCTCTCACTAACCGGACCGGTGCTCACTCAAGAGTCGGAGTGATAGATAAGTTAACCCGCGCATAGGTAATTATAAAACATCACTTCTACTACTTAACGAAGTATCTTTATAAATAGTTGGTAAGAATATATTCACAAAGAAAAAGATATTGACCTGGAGATTAAAACCATTAATCCATAAACCGTAAATTATATTTAGGACCCTCCAACTATCAAACATTTACCAGTTTACTACTAACACAACATATCATCGAATCATCCCTCAATGACTACATCACTTTTATAACCATATTTAAAATTTCCAATAGACACCTCCAGATCTCGGATAATACTTATCTAGCGCAGTCGCTTCCTTATGAAACTTACACTCTCAATCAGTGAAAGGTTTGATTCTCAATCAGAAAAAATTCTAATCTATCAATTAATAGAATTCCACAATGTCGAATTTACCATTACCATAAATCAATTTAAAACCATTAACTTATTTTGACCACAAAATATTCATAATCATCGATCGGATACTCCATTTTGATCGATTAAAATTATTTTAACCACCAATTAGGAATAATCTTAACCACTAGTTTAAATGTGTGACTTCCTCCACGATTTAAATGACCATCTTCACAAGCATACCATAATAAATATCATCGTTAGCCATAATGTATGTCCACAAAGGTATGAAGTCATTACAAAATGAGCTTATTATAAATCGGAAATAATGATCTTAAAATCTCAAATTTATGCCTTCAATCATTCTTATCACACTCAATTACCACTCAAATTATAAAAGAAAAGATATTCGGTCACAATGTATCCAATCATTCAAACAAGGAGATAATTCTAGATGGCAATTCTAAAGAACACCACTTCGATGCATAAGATTCAGGTCTTACGTACATGTCAGCTTAAGATGAACCGTCTCTTCATGTGCACAGTCCTCAACATAATCAATTGAGTGTGACAGCCTGGATTTCGGCACCCCGAAACCCATGCCATCAGCACGATCCTCTAGACCGTGCCCCAAGGCTATGTACGAAACATTGGTATAGCAAGTAAAAATCAATCAAGTAACATGCATTAATAATATATTATTCTCTATAATGAATAGCTCAAAAGCAGTTCTCATTCCATGCCAAGGTATGGACAAAAGAACCGGCCCGAACCATCGGTGATACAATCAGGTCACCCCAGATGGTTCGCTAAAAAGAATATCGAAGTATAATTACATTGTTTATCAAAATAAAGGCTTGACATATCAAGCCGCACAATCTGCTCTCAAAACTGACTCTCTATCAAAGTACACAGCAGAGTCTCCTAGAAGAAGTCCTCGAGAGGAGACTCCAACTCGTCCCCAGGCACGTAATCTGAATCCCCCAAATCTATGCCCCTCGAAGCCTCGGTCGCTGCTAATAATGGACCTGCGACGTATAGTCTAAAGGGGTGAGCTACATCCTAGCTCAATAGGGAACAATACAATGAACATATAAATCAAAATATCACATATATTCCATGATATTCTAAGCATGATGTATCTATGCACTTGCTGAAAAAACAATTTAAAAGATGACAATTTGCATTTAAATTTACTGATAGTTTGCATGTTTCACTTTACTGTTAATTTATCATAGATGACACTAAACAGACCTAAAGCAAAACTTAAATCTTCAACTTAAGTAATCCCCGAGCAACATAGCATCGAGCCCCGATGGGATACCCTCCATCGTCGTCTAAATAGACTATAGTTATATGTATTCCCTGGGAATACGACCTAAGCCCCTTTCTCAATAGGCGGCAGGGTTAAATATCATCTCAACATCCTTGGGACGTGCTTACTGTGTACGGATAGACCTCCGCACTGGTATACGGATTGGCCGCCGTACCGGTCACGAATATCCTACCGAGTCAGTCGTGGGTATCCCGCCACGTCGGTGGGGTATCCTAATCAAACCTCAAATAATAAAAATAACATGTGCTTTACATATAGTTGCTCATCGTGTAAATGTGCTATCTTATATCAGTTAGGCCTTAACAGTAGTTATTCAATCTTACTTATATCCTTGGGATGTCTAAATTACTCACATCACACTGATACCTTTTGCTACTTTCTCATCCCCTGGGGATGTCTCATTCTCATTTGATTACTTGGTCTCAGTTACTCGCATCTCATGGATGCCTTTATCACTTTCTTGGTGTCACACACGCCCCTTTTTACAATGATTTACATAGTTAAAACATTTTCAGTTTGAGTTCTATATCACTACATAATGCTGTTGCAATTAAAGTACATGTTCAAGGTGTTCCCTACCTCAGGTCTTTGAAGGTCCAAGTCTCAAGGTCCCACGCGGCTCCTTGTGCTTGCTTTCACACGTACCACCTATGGTACATCACAACACACAACACATCACTAAAGATGTAATAGAGAAGGTCCTAGACCCTCCATGAATCTCAAGGTCAAACTAGAAAGTCAATTGAAACTGTCAAAATTGATTAATCGATTCCCAAAATCGATTAATCGAAACCCAAATCGATTAATCGATTCCCAAAATCAATTAACCGAGATCCAAAATCGATTAATCGATCCCAAATCGATTAATCGAAATCCCTAGCATAGTAAAGTCGATTCTCAAATCGAGTGGTCGAAAGTCCGAAATCGATTAGTCGATCCTAAATCGATTAATCGAAATCCAAAATCGATTAATCAATTTCTCAACTCGATTAGTCGATTTCCCCAGGTCTTGTTTCTCCAGCCACTAGAGGTACCCAGTCGATTAGTCGATTTCTAAATCGATTAATCGACCTTCAACATCGATTAATCGATTAATCGAAATCGGGCATCTCTGACTTTTCAACTTCTAGACCAAAATTGATTAATCGAACCTCAATTTTGATTAATCGATTTGGCTAGATTCAGCCCCCTTTCGGGCTGTTCTTTCAAAATCCATTCCTTTTCTTTTTCCTTCCTTTTCTAAGTCTTTAATCTATCCTTTAGCTACATTTGACTTATTTTAATCATCTATAATTTATGCATTTACTTCAATTAGGAACTCACCTTCAATCAATCTCAACTTGATCAATATCTAGGTAGGAATGGCTAGGGTTCCAGCTTTTGCTTCAACGGCTCCTCATGCGTTGAAATTCAGCATTAATTGCTCTAATCAATCCTTTAATTTGCATTCACTCCTACCTCAATAACTCTTCTTGTTTTCTCCCTCTCTCTCTCTTCTTAATTCCTTCACCAACCAAAATAAAAGGATTCTGTGATTATTAAACCCTTATATCCTCTCTCTGGTCTCGGTGTTAAGCGCATACACCAGAGATAGGTGCATGTGACTCAAATTTAATACCATTCACTACACTTAGATTACATTAATCCCACACTAGCACATAACTTCATGAGTTCACTGTTTGACCATCACTTGGTCAAACCTACGACCAGTCAGGCACGAATCTCGAGGTCACTGTTAAATGCTCAAATTTTTGGGATATTACATTGATTCACTAATTGTTCTTGTCGTCCTTATTGATCCACCATCGTCAGTATGGACTTAAAGTGTTGTAACTGTGCAATCATAACTGTAAGACGAAGTTGAAGGTTATAGCAGCGATAACTAATCCAACAGGGAATTGAGAAGTCACTAAGAATTATATCTGTCCTCAATTAGCTTCCTTCAAACTAAGGGTCAAGTCCCTCATGTGAGCCATCAAAATCTATGTCAATTACCGTCAGTATTTTCTTAATATTCCAAGTCCTTAAAGAGTTCTTTAATGTCCCAGCTCCCTAAGGATGTCCACACATCGACCCAGGTCACTTAACACAAGCACACACTCACTATCATAGTCAAATCAGCTACGCCCAAAATCAGCATATCCATACATGTTCACACCGATAATCTACCCTTCAAAATCTCCGTAAAAAAGAAGGTACTTCACTACCTCTCCGTAAGGGAATTTTCTCCCGCGAAAGTGAACGACGTGACGCTTGGGTAGTCAATATAGTAATTATTTGTGAAACTCAAATGACACACAACAATGTAGCTCAACTCTGGACAACTACTTATCTAAGACAATCGACCATGGAGGAAACTGACACTCTCAATCTGAGAAAAGTTTGACGCGCACAATGTATGCAAGTTCCACCCACGAATAGCCATAATGCGAAACAATTCGAATCTAGCTAGGAATAGAACATCACATAGCCCAACTAGGCGCGACCAACTGAACTCATGATAGAAACGTATCCACAAGGCTACTAATACACACCCACAACGACTACGAGTTAGTACGAACATATCGAAAATGAATATCGATAACTAGTATGGAAATTCGATTTTTATTAACTAGTATAATGCATTACCGACATATATCCTATCCGCATCACAAAATTTTCAACCCACAAACTAACAATATTAATCATGAAATAAAATTTGGCCATCAATACAAAAGAAAGCTTTCAAACCATTAACTGCCAAAAGTAACCGTTAATGGTATTTACAAGTTCCATATACATATGCTGAAAATTTGAGCCAATAGCACCGGGCATACATCGAAATCAAAAAGATTATATGTTCCGAGGTTAAACACAGGACACTTGTATGGATCGATGGGTTCTCATGCCGAAGTCGTCCTGTCCTTCTTTGGTTCTGGACAGTACCGTATCTGATGCCCCATCTTGCCACAATTGAAGCAATCTCCTGTAGCCCACCTACATCTCTCTGTCGCATGTCATCCCCCGCATCTAGAGCATGACTCAATCGGTGCGAACGAGGAAGTGTGAGAAATTTGTTGTACTCTCGACGCCCCAGCGGTCGTAGGATTTGTAAGGCGAAGGGGCACCGCATGCGTGGACATGGGTGGTCTTGAGTAGACAGTTTGAGTAGGTTGAGATGGTGTCGACATTAATAAATTTGGACTCTTATCTGCTAGCTCATAAGTACTTGTCCTCCCTTGATATGTTATATTTTTATTTTGCTGCTCTTGTCGCTTATACGTGTCTTCTATAACTTTCTCGGTAACAATCGCTTTTCCAATCACTTAAGCATAGGTCCCTAGCTCGAACATCGAAACCCTATCTCGTACATTTGGCCTAAGGCCTTTTTCAAATTTATCGGCTTTCATCAATTCAGTGGCCACTAGTTTCAGTGCGAACCTCGATAACCTCATAAACTCATTACCATACTCTCGTGCGATCATATTTCCTTGCTTCAAGTTGGCAAAATCTTTCTTCAGCTGATTCCTCACTTGCTTGGGGAAATATTCTTTGTTGAACACTTCAACAAATTCCGCCCACGTCCATAGACCATGAGGATTTTTAATCGCTCTCTGCCTCAATACCGATTTCCACCACGAATCGGCATCACCCTCAAGCTAGAAGGAAGCCCATTGAACCTTCTCGTCCTTAGTACTCTGAAGTCTCTGTAGAAGCTTCTCAATTTGATTTAATAATTTTTACGCTTCAAGTGGATCTGTCTGCCCATAGAAACTAGGAGGTTTCAATCTCCTGAAGTCAACAAATGATGAGGGTAATAGCGCTAGAGGAGGTGGTGGTGGTGGCTACTGATGGTTCACATTATTGGCAGCCAGTAGTGCGGTCTGCTCAGCCAATAGTGCAGTTTGTTGAGTCTGTTGGGCCAAGGCAGCGGCCACGACCTCCATGGCATGCACCATCCTATCAGCTGCCTCATCCCTCTGACCTGTCTCATCAAGAGGCTGTCTCTGTTCTCTACTAGTACCCGCAGGGATATCATCTATACTTCTCAAATTTCTATGGCGACCTCATCTGGGTCGTCCTCTACCTCTCTGATCCATCTTAATCTATTACAAGGAAACAACAGTTTCATTATCAGACGGTCCCTATACTCTGACAAAATCTTAAACTCCTAGTCTAAGTCGAGGTCTTGTAAGAGATCTCTAAAGTCATAGCTCTGATACCAACTGTGACAGCTCGGAGTTTTCCAACCTAAAATTTTGAGACATATTTTTATTTTCAACTTAAACCAAATGGAAAAACCCAGACCGCCAGATCGTAGATCACAATCTGATACATAATACTTGGCACATCCATATATATACAGAAATCAAACCAAATATTTCATATGACATAATTAAAACCCCCAGATCTAACATCCATCAAGAACAAAACTAAATAAACACCAGTGATAACCAACCATCGCCTAACAATGGTGTATACTAGTACGAATGTACCAAACCTTAAGTCACCAAATCCACAAAGCATTAATTCTACGATCCCAGAACAGAGTACAAATCCTTATGCGGAAGCTCCTTTCTTTTAGTATGTAATCTAGGGCCTCCTTAAACCTACACCTGTGACATATAGTCGGGGTGAGCTAATATTTAAGCTCAGTAGAGGATAAACAACATAAATTCACATTCAACATTCGAAAATATAGCTTCTATCAAGAGTCAAAACCATCATTTAATTTCTGCTTCCAAAAATTTAATCATTTCCCTTCTTTTCAAACACATTTTTCAAAGCATTCATCAATTTCTTCTATTTCAAAACTCAACCTTAAACATTTAACTTTACCATGATATTCTATCCAATAGTACACATATTGAAAAGAATCGAAAAGAATCTTAAAATAATTAGACTTATCCAAGAGTATCCAAGATTTCACACACATTTGCAAATAATATCAAATTTTTAAACACAAACAGCACAAGGGTGTCCAAGGGTGTTCAATGTTTCCAAAGCTTACAAGGGATGCAATGATGTCCAAAGGTGTCCAAAAGTGTCCAATGATTCCAAGGTATCCAAGGGATGCATATGCAGCGTATGTATGAATGTGTGTACGGATAGGTCGTTGTACCGGCCCAAGGGATGCAGTCAAAGAATCCAAAGGGTTCATAATGCAAATGAAATGTCAAAAGTCCAAGCATTGTTGAGTAAATCACAGTTCCAAGGGTGTCAAAATGATTCACGAGTGTCACCAGCGATCTTAAGATCTTACTTTCAAAACACGAGTCAAGCTCAACAATATCAAAGGTTATCTAAAATCATGCATATTCACGATTTTAAGAGTTCATATTCCAAATCATAAGATTTCAACTCTAACATATCCAACTCCGATCAACTCATCATATTCATGCAAATACATCTAATTACTATGAATCAAGTCAAACATATAAATTTAGGTCGAGTTTCCCCTACCTTAACCTTGAAGTTGTACGAAGCAAAATCAAGTCTTATCGATGGATTTCTGTCCTCAATCTATATCATAAGCACACAATGATGGATCAAGGATCAACTCCAATCACTAATAACTTAGATACATTTAAGTATTTTCTCAAAATCGAGGTTGAAACGGGCAAATTCATGCCAATATAGAATTTGACGTAATTTTCTCCCTAAATTTTGACCTTTAAAATTTTGGATTTATAAGTTGGTCAAAATATAAAAGTTGTAAATATCGATGTCCTCTTTTCAACTCCATAAGAATCGCATCAATCAGAGTTCGGAGTAAAAAGTTATGGCTAAGATACCAAAGCAGTGTCGATAAGTACAGTCAAAATCGACTGAACGATTTAAAACCGATCGACCGGTTACTTATTTCGTTCGAATGGTTTTCAAAACCGATCGAACGGTTTTCAAACCGACCAGAAACCTTCATATTTCTCTCTTGACAAAATCGTTCGATCGATTACTAATTTTGATTTAACGCTTTCGTCATATTTCACCCAAACTCGGGTTCTAACATCCACCAACTCATTTTTCTTTAAATCTTAACCCATTTTCTTCAAACCTTTCACTCATATCATAACTAAAAACTAACACAACTTTAAATCACAACTTAACATAATTTTTCTACGTTTGAGTGATCGATTCCTCGATCCATACGCTCACACCCAAACGAGGGTTTCGAAGTTGAGATCCTTAGATTCTCCTCGATCCCGATTCCTTAACTTCACACACAAGGTCTCATCTTGCATGCATATAATCAAATTCAAAGCTCACTCTCCTTCTCTCTCTACTTCCTTTCTCTTCTTTCTTTTCTCAAAGCTCTTGAGAAACCCAAAACCCTCTAAAATTTTCAAACAGTTTAAGATTCCAATTGAAGCTTGCCTTTTATAGAAAAAGAGACTTTTCCCCCTTATGAAGCACATACACCCTAAATTTGATCTCCCTTTATTTCTCTCTCTAGAACTCAAATCCCACAAGATTTTGCAAACCGGTTAATCTTCCCTTGGAAGTTTTGTCTTCCTTTTATTACGTAAAGGGCTTGTTCCCTTATTAAACACATACACCCATTTGGGTGTTATTTCTTAATCACATAAGGTGTTTGGCTCCGGTGTGAAGCACATACACATTTCACTTGTATGTTATACTTCTTATCCAAGGACTTAGGTTTGGTGTTAAGCCGATACATCGTACCTCGGTGTATGCAATTACATCAACGGGTCACTTATCATACTTTAAATCTCTTCTTTATTATCCACTATAAGTTAATTGAACTCACACACTAATATTTTATTATTTTATCTTATTCGGCATGCGACTCCTCGGGCACCTACATCAAGACGTACTGTTCAAAGGGTCAAATTTTTGAGATGTTACATCCATGTTCTCCTTTTTCCAAGGAACCTTGAAATTAATTTAAGATCTTAATTTTATGGAGATTCCAGAGACCAAATCAGGTGATCACGTGATCCATAATGCACGAGATTATTAATTCATTTTGTGGGTCACGTGGGGACTCTTTCCAGGCCACTCTTAAAGCCCATTTGGGCCACTTCATGAAGGCCCAATGGGTCTTTATTTTAGAATCATGTTTCTCCTTATTTACCGCCCTATTAAAACCCAGTTTTTTGGCCAATTCCCAGCCCCATTTCTCCTTGATCTTTGCTCCTAAACTAGCCCGAGCCTGCCCTGCCTCAGATTTTCCTATCAACGACCACATCGGACTTCACTCTGATTATGAAGCTGCAGAGAAGATTGCATTTGATTCAATGCTACATGAGGGAACCAAGCATATCAAAGTTGATGTTCCCTTTGTTTATGAAAACTGTGGGATGATCTGATTAACTAAATTTTGAAGACCATTGAATCTTATTTGAAAAAGAGAGCAGAACCTTACTTGCATGATTTGCGGTTCTGTCCTATTGCGGTTCTGTATTCTCCACTCATCTAGCGGAATCTAGAGAAATTGGAATGAATTTTCTTATCGTTTCCACTTCCACTTCACATTAGTCATCACTCATCAATAATTAAAAAAATATAATTGATATAAAACTTTGTATACCTATCTGTAAAATCTTAAATCATCAAGGTCTTTAAAAATGAATACGTAACAAATTTTCTTAAAAATAAATAATAGGAACGTTCCTTGAAACTTGAAAAGAATTGGTTGAGATGTCCCATCTTATTCACCATGGCCAACGAATTACTAACCAGTTTCGAGATGTGGTGAATCGTAGGATTTGAATAAAATTCTACAATTCAATATATAAATCATACAATTTTCAATATATAAATCATACAATTCATTGCGTAATTGTTCAGCAGTGCCTACGATTCGATTTGAATCGCAGGGTTTACATCGTGAATCATAGTAATTTGATAACAATGGGATAATATTTGTAGCTCTGTTGTAGCTCTGTTTTGGCTTTCTACCCAGAAGAATGGATTGGAACTTTATCTTGGAAGTGCTTTCGAAATTTGGATTTGATAGCCAGATTACTAAACTCATCCAAGGTTGCATTTCAAGCAGTTGGTTATCCATAATTGTTAATGCTTCAGCTGTGGGGGATTTTTAGGGCACTCGAGAACTCTGACAAGGAGACCCTTTATCTCCTGCTCTTTTTATCCTTGCAAAAGATGAACTTAGTAGAGGCAGTAGAAATTTATTTGAGAATGGGTTTCTCCCTGCAAACTATTTGGGTACGCCTTTATTTCGGGGTAGATTGACTAAAAATGATTGTTGGTGATTGGTCCAACAAATCCCAAATGGAGTTTGTGGATGGAAATCAAAGTTTCTATCAGAGGGAGGAGGTAGATTAACTCTTATCAGACATGTCCTTGCTGCTATGCTGGTTTATCTACCATCAGTTCTGCCGATGAAAGTATAAACTTTCTTACAATCCCCATTAGTATAAACTTTCTTACACTCTCATCTTCCGCATCAAAACACCACCATTAAAATATCTGCAACCTCCATACGATCACCACCATCTCAGGCATTGAGGACCACTGAACAGTTCTTGACGAAGGCTCACTACAGCACCCCTATTACTGTGGTTGTGGGTGGCAAGAAGGTCACACAGTTATCTCATTTATCTTAGCCATCAAACGCCCCATTAAACTCCTCTCTTTGAAATTCATTGAATTAAATCTATTTAGTGCCGTAAAAGTCCAAACTGCAGACGACCATCTTGCACTGATTTCATATATACAATGAGCACCCAGCTGCTTTCCACTTGGATCGTTTACACTCTCCCTTCAAGAATTGCTCAAGTTTGATCACGAGGACTCGGATTATCTGATAGTCCAAGGCAGGCTTTCTGTTCCCTTTTGAATCTAGAATAGTAGGGCTACTTTGAGTGTTTATTTCTTTTTATTCCTGATGCATGTTTTAGTATTACAAGTATATGTGGTTGTAACATCCTGAAAATTTTGACTTTAAATAGTGTATCTTGGGATGCGTGCCGGACCTTGAATAGTGTACCTCAGGGTGTGTGCACGACTGGTCACGTACCTGATTTTTGTAAAATTAATTAAGTGAGTTATTCCAGGTTAGATCTTAAGTGAAAGAGGACTGATTTAGATTGTGTGTTAATCATTTGATGGTTTCATATACATCAAACCATGGTATGTTAGCTCAACACCGTGTCCGATTGATGGATGGTTTAGGTGTGTAGGCCCACACCGAATCAAAGATCATTTTGTTATGAGATAACACCTAACTAGGTACGTTCATTTCACATGGGAGCTAGGTCCTTGGGATGAGAATTAATATTACCAAAGTGGAGTATATGTGTTTTGTATGGGAACTAGTCCCATTGAGTTAAAGAAAGGAAATGCTTCCTTTGGAAGCTACCTGGTTTGCAAGAGGGGTTTTGGGTTTAGAGAGAGAGAAAAGGGAAGAGAGAAACAGGAAGAAGGAGACGAACTCGTGGGGTTGTGCGCCAAGCCTTAGATTTACGTGAAGAAAGTTTGTGAGATCGTGTAAGGGGAGGATCGCCGTCGGTTTCGACGTCTGGTTGTGAGTTTGTGAGATTTGGAGCCGAATGGGGTTTTGAAAACCCATTCTTCTCACAAAGAGATGTGTGTTTGAGCCATTAATCATAGCGAGAGTTGGGTGAAGTGTGTTTGGAAGGATCGCCTACGATTATGTTGGCTTGGTTGTGATCATGGAGCTCGTAAGAGATCGATGTGGGTTTTGGAAACACTTTTTTGCAACGAGGAAGACGATCTGATCGGTGAATAAATCGTTGGATTAAAGGTAAGAAAATTTATGTTAAGTTGTGAGTTATAGTTGTATTAGTTTTTAGTGATGATATGAGTGAAAGATTTGAAGAAAATGAGTTAGATTTGGAGAAAATTGAGTTGGGAAAGTTAGAACCCGAGTTTGGGTGAAATCTGACGAAACCGTTCGATCAAAATTAGAAATCGATCAAACGATTTTATCAAGGGTGAAATGTGAAGGTTTCTGGTTGGTTCGAAAACCGTTCGATTGATTTTCAAAATCATTCGAACAAAATTAGTAACCGTTCAATCGGTTTTAAAAATCGTTCGAACGAAATTAGTAACCGTTCGATCGGTTTGAAATTGTTCAGTCGATTTTGACTGTGCTTGCCAACACTGCATTAGTATTTTGACTATAACTTTCTGCTCTGATCTCTGATTTTCGTGATTCTTATGACGTTAGAAAGAGGATAGAAATATCTATAATTTTTATGAATTGATAAGCTTGTAAATCAACCATTTTAAATGTCAAAATTGAGTGATAAGTTGGATCGAGTTCCTAGTTAGCATGTTTGACTAAAGTGCCTAAACTGCTTCGGTATTTTTGCCATAACTATTTACTCCGAACTCCGATTTATGCAATTCTTAAGGCATTAGAAATAGAATAACAAGACCTACAAATTTTATGAATTAATAATTTTATAAATCTAAAGTTTTGATGGCCAAAATTTAGGGAGAAGTTACGTCATATTAGAGTTAATTCTTGATGAATCGTTGTGTGCTGGTGATATAGATTAAGGGCGGTGGCCATCGATAGGACTTTTCATGGATCCTTGTAAATTCAAGGGTTAAGGTAGGGAAAATTTAATATCTGATTATATTGTTGAAATTGATTCATAGATGCCTTGATTTAATCAAATGAAAATGATAAATGTGATTTGAAGTGTTGTTATTTAAAATCGATGCTTGAATCTAATTGGACGTTTAGGGGAACTTCAACACAAACTTACATATTTGACTTTGATTCATAGTTCTTTAATATATTTGCATGAAAAATGATAAGTTTGATAGTGATTTGAATTAGAACTTAAACTCCTTGTAAATTAGAATTTGAAATCTTTTGAGTCCGAAATGTGAATTTTGAACTGTGAACTTAATCTATAATTTTTACTATGGTATTTGAATTAAACTTTATTTATAAATTATGAGTTTTGAAACCTTTGAACTAAGAATGTGAGCTTTGGATTGTGATTTAGGAATCCGAACTAGAATGTGAACTCAAAATCTTGGAGTCTTGTAAATCTGTGTGAATGTACGCCCTTAGACCGCTTTCGCGGGATTTATGTATGCCTTTAGACTTCGTTGTGATTCATATACGCCCTTGGACCGCTTTTGCGAGATTTTACGTACTCCCTTGAACACCATGTATCTGTGTACGCCCTTGGACCGCTTTTGCGGGATTCATGTACGCTTTTAGACCGTTTTTACGAGATTTTACGTACTCTTTGAATTATACTTCGTGAATCAAGTCATAAGTCATGAGATTTAAGTAGACCGCTATGGGCGGATTATGGGTATGTGGACTGTTATGGACGGATTATGTGTATGTGGACCACTATGGGCGCATTATATGTGTTGTGGGCCACTATGGGCAGAGTATAAGTACTAAGTGGGCCGCTGGGGCAAAAATCGAATCAATTTTTGTGTGTTAGGGAAGTTTTTTGAGGCGAAGTGTTTTTATAAGTAAATGTCTTGATATCAATTTTTTGTGTGTTAAAGAAATGTCTTTGAAATCCATTTTGTGCAATAAGATAATATTTTGGAAATCAGCTTGGTGTGATAAGAAAATGTATTTGAAATTAGTTCTATTTGATAAGAAAAGTGTCTTGGAAGTTAGTTTCAGTTTTAATATAAAAACGTTTGATTTTAGCATTGAATCTATATTTCCTTATGATAAGATGGGAAGTAGTATTGAATTTTCCTCTGCTGAGCTAGGATGTAGCTCACCCTTCGATTATACGTCACATGTATAACTTCTATTTAGACACCGGACTTGCAGATTGGGGAATTGAGGAGTGCGATGATGTTCGGGATCGTAGATTGAGTACTTTGGGGAGTTTGGTGAGTTCGAACTTGGTACCCTTTGAACTCGTATATAATTTTGTACACCAATGTTTGGTGATGGTTGGCTATCACCGGTGGTTTGTTTGAGTTATTGTAATATTGGATATTAGAATTGGATATTTATTTATGTCATATATTGTCTGCTTTGATTTTTCGCATGTGTGTGGATGTACCAAGTATTCTCTGTATTCAGATCGTGTTCTGCGACCCGACGATCTGGGTTTTCCCATTTGGTTTAAATTAATTTAAAATATATATATATATATATATATATATATATATCTCAAAAAATTTAGGTTAGAAAAATTCGGGCTGTCACAGTTGGTATCAAAGTCTGTAGATGCGGGAATTTGGTCGTAGGTCAAGAGATGTAACATTATATTCTGTCAGAGGATAAGTTGTAATATGTTAGGAGTTCTATTCGAATATAGTAACTGGTTCTTAATAGAAATTTATGTTTCATTGTAACAGATCATCATGTCTAGTAGAGGAGATCTAGAGGCAGTCGTGAGAAAAATTTGAGAAGTGGGGATGAGATCCCTATGGGTTCAAGTAAAGATCAGAGAAACCCTCTTGATGAGAGAGATCAGAGAGATGAGGCAGTGGTTAGGATGGCACGGGTCATGGAGGCTGTGGCCACTGCCATGACTCAATAGACTCAGCAGACTGTACTATTGGCTGAACAGACCGCACTACTGGACCATTATCAGCCACCACCACCACCTCCTCCAATATTATTGCCCTCATCATTTGTTGACTTTAAGAGATTGAGACCTCCTAGTTTCTATGGGCAGACGGATCCGCTTGAGGCGGAAAAATTGTTAAATCAAATTAAGAAGCTTCTATAGAGACTTCAATGCACTGAGAACGAGAAGGTTGGATGGGCTTCCTTATAACTTGTGGGTGATGCTGATCCGTGGTGGAAATCAGTGTTGAGAAAGAGAGAGGTTGAAAATCCTCATAGTTTATGGACTTGGACAGAGTTTGCTGAAGTGTTCAACAAAGAATATTTTCCTAAGAAAGTGAAAAATTAAATAAAGAGAGATTTTGCTAACTTGGAGCAAGGGAATATGACCGTACGGGAGTATGGTAGTGAATTTACAAGGTTATCGAGATTTGCATCAGAATTAGTGGCCATGGAATTCATGAAGGCCAGTAAGTTCGAAGAGGGCCTAAGGCCGAATGTGAGAGAAATGATCTCTGTTTTCGAGCTAGAAACCTATGTAGAAGTGATAGGGAAAGCCATTATTGTCGAGAAGGATATAGAAAACATGTACAACCCTGAATTTATGTTGTGTATAAATCGATTCATATCTGGACGTGAGTGTTCAACTTGACGTGCATGGTAAGACCTGGTTACTTAGGGCAATTTTTGAGGACGAAAATTTTATAAGGTGGGAAGAATATAACATCCTGAAATTTTTGACTTTAAATAGTATATCTCGGGATGTGTGCCTAACCTTAAATAGTGTACCCCAGGGTGCGTGCCCGACTGATCACGTGCCTGATATTTGTGAAATTAATTAAGTTATTTCAAGTTAGATCTTAAGTGAAAGAGGACTGATTTAGATTGTGTGTTAACCATTTGATGGTTTCATATACATCAAGCCTTGCTATGTTAGCTCAACACCGTGCCCGATTGATGGATGGTTTGGGTGTGTAGGCCCACACCGAATCAAACATCATTTTGTTATGAGATAACACCTACTTAGATACGTTCATTTCACACGGGAGCTAGGTCCTTGGGATGAGAATTAATATAACCAAAGTGGAGCATATGTGTTTTGTATGGGAACTAGTCCCATTGAGTTAAAGAAAGGAAATGCTTCCTTTGGAAGCTACCCGGTTTGCAAGAGGGGTCTTGGGTTTAGAGAGAGAGAAAGAGGAAGGAGATGAACTCGTGGGGTTGTGCGTCGAGCCTTAGATTTGCATGAAGAAGGTTTGTGAGATCGTGTAAGGGGAGGATCGCCGTCGGTCTCAACGTTTCGTTGTGGTTTTGTGAGATTTGGAGCCGAATGGGGTTTTGAAAACTCATTCTTTTCACAAAGAGATGTATGTTTGAGCCGTTAATCGTAGCGAGAGTTGAGTGAAGTGTGTTTGGAAGGATCGCCTACGATTACGTTGGCTTGGTTGTGATCGTGGAGCTCCTAAGAGATCAATGTGGGTTTTGAAAACCCTTTTGTGCAATGAGGAAGACGATTCGATCTGTGAATAAATTGTTGGATTAAAGGTAAGAAAATTTATGTTAAGTTGTGAGTTATAGTTGTATTAGTTTTTAGTAATGATATGAGTGAAAGATTTGAAGAAAATGAGTTAGGTTTGAAGAAAAATGAGTTGGGGAAGTTAGAACCCGAGTTTGGGTGAAATCTAACGAAACCGTTCGATCGAAATTAGTAACAGATCGAACGATTTTGTCAAGGGTGAAATCTGAAGGTTTCTGGTCGGTTTGAAAATCGTTCAATCAATTTTAAAAACTGTTCGAACGAAATTAGTAACCGTTCGATTGGTTCTAAAAACCGTTCGAACGAAATTAGTAACCGTTCGATCAGTTTGAAATCGTTTAGTCGATTTTGACTATGCTTGCCGATATTGCGTTGGTATTTTGACCATAACGTTTTGCTTTGATCTCTGATTGTCATGATTCTTATGGCGTTGGAAAGAGGACAGAAATCTCTACAATTTTTATGAATTGACAAACTTATAAATCAACCATTTTAAAGGTGAAAATTAAGTGAGAAGTTGGGTCGAGTTCTGAGTTAGCATGTTTGACTGAAGTGCCGAAACTGTTTCGATATTTTTACCATAACTATTTACTCTGAACTCCGATTTATGTGATTCTTAATACGTTGGAAAGAGAACAACAAGAACTATAACTTTTATGAATTAATAATTTTATAAATCCAAAGTTTTGATGGTCAAAATTTAAGGAGAAGTTACGTCAAATTCAATGATTAGAGTTAATTCTTGATGAATCGTTGTATGCTTGTGATGTAGATTAAGGGCGGTGGCCATCGATAGGACTTTGCTTGGCTCCTCGTAAATTCAAGGGTTAATGTAGGGGAAATTTAATATCCGATTGCATTTTTGAAATTAATTCATAGATGCCTTGATTTAATCAAATGAAAATAATATGTGTGATTTGAAGTGTTGTTATTTAAAATCGATGCTTGAATCTAATTGGACTCGTAAGGGAACTTCAACACAAACTTATATGTTTGACTTTGATTCATAGTTCTTTAATATGTTTGCATAAAAAATGATAAGTTTGACAGTAATTTGAATTAGAACTTGAACTCCATATAAATTAGAATTTGAAATCTTTTGAGTCTGAAATGTGAATTTTGAACTGTGAACTTAATCTATAATTTTTACTATGGTACTTGAATTAAACTTCATTTTTAAATTGTGAGTTTTGAAACCTTTGAACCAAGAATGTGAGCTTTCGATTGTGATTTAGGAATCTGAACTCAAAATCTTGGAGTCTTGTAGATCTGTGTGAATGTATACCCTTGGACCGCTTTCGCAGGATTTACGTACTCCTTTGGACTTCGTTGTGATTCATATACACCCTTGGATCACTTTTGCAAGATTTTGCGTACTCCCTTGGACAGCATGTATCTATGTACGCCCTTGGATCGCTTTTGTGGGATTTACGTAAACCCTTGGACTTCGTTGTGATTATGTACACCCTTGGACCGCTTTTGCGGGATTCATGTACGCCATTGGATCGCTTTTGCGAGATTTTACGTACTCTTCGGATTATACTTCATGAATCAAGCCATAAATCATGAGATTAAAGTGGACCGCTATGGGCAGATTATGAGTATGTGGACCGCTATGGGCGAATTATGTGTATGTGGACCGCTATGGGCGAATTATGCGTGTTGTGGGCCGTTATGGGCGAAGTATAAGTACTAAGTGGGCCGCTGGGGTGGAAATCGAATCAATTTTTGTGTGTGTTAAGGAATTGTTTTGAGGCGATGTGTTTTTATAAGAAAATGTCTTGAAATCACTTTTTGGTGTGTTAAAGAAATGTCTTTGAAATCGATTTTGTGCAATAAGATAATGTGTTGGAAATCAGCTTGGTGTGATAAGAAAATATATTTGAAATCAGTTCTATTTGATAAGAAAAGTGCCTTGAAAGTTAGTTTCAGTTTTAATATGAAAACGTTTGATTTTAACGTTGAATCCTTGTTTCCTTATGATAAGATGTGAAGTAGTATTGAATTTTCCTCTGCTGAGCAAGGATGTAGCTCACCCTTTGATTATACGTCACATGTATAACTTCTATTTAGACACTGGACTTGCAGATTGGGGAATTGAGGAGTGCTATGATGTTCGGGATCATAGATTGAGTACTTTGGGGAGTTTGGTGAGTTCGGACTTGGTACCCTTTGAACTCGTATATAATTTTGTACACCACTATTTGGTGATGGTTGGCCATCACCGGTGGTTTGTTTGAGTTATTGTAATATTGGATATTAGAATTAGAGATTTATTTATGTCATATATTGTCTGCTTTGATTTTCTGCATGTGTGTGGATGTACCAAGTATTCTCTGTATTCGGACCATGTTCTGCGACTCGACAGTCCGGGTTTTCCCATTTGGTTTAAGTTTATTTAAATATGTATATATCTCAAAAAATTCAGGTTAAGAAAATCTAAGCTGTCACAATAGTAAACTAATAAGTAGTGTGTCGTGCATTGTAGGCTATTTGTGTTTGTCCTTAGACAAATCATGAAGGGGTATTGGAATGACTGCATAAACTCCAACATGATTGCTGCAGGTTAGGACATTGAGACTTTTCCTAATGATGTGATTGGTGATCCTAAAGTTTGTGCTAAACATTTATTCATACCCAAATCTGTAAAATCATGAAAGTCCATTTTCCAAAGATATTACAACATTTATTCATACACAAACATTAAGTCAAACACAAGTCGTACATGTAGAAAAGCAGCAAAAACAATGATGACAGAGTCTTATAAAAGCTCAATTAAGAAAGAGAGCTACCAACCTACCTACCTGGAGAGCAGATTCCCAACGCAGAGCTTTGATCCTCTGGTGCAGAGCTTCAAGTACGATCCTTGAGAGATTGCTTTCTTCAACGTGATCTTACGGTTCAACAAAAAGAACAACCAATCAATACATAAAAACAAATGCAATAAATAATTTTATATAATAACTCAAAATTAACGACAAAATTAAATTAAAAAAATGAAAAGAGAAAAAAAAATGATAAATTACTTTGCTGAATTTAAAAAATAAAATAAAATAGAAAAAGGGAATGAGAAAAAAACTCATAAATTACTTTGCTGAATTAAAAAAACAATATATATATATATACATATATATAAATTAAGAGAGAAACGTAGAGAGAGAGTAAGTGAAGGTTACTTACGTAGAGAGAGGATCGCTTAAAAAAAGACTTTGAGGTTTGGGAGAGAGGGAGAGAGGAAATCGAGAGGAGAGTAAAGGCACCAGTTTGATGTGCCGCTAAACAACACTGTCACCATGCCTCTAACTTCATTTATATACGAAAACAGGGTCCTAGTTTAATTAGAAGTAGAACTTTTATTAGAAGGAGAACTTCGAAGTGCAGAACTCTGTTTCAAATATATATGGAAACTACCGCTACGAGAAACAAAACTCTGTTTTTAGGAGGAGATGAGAAATAGAACTCTGTTTTTAGAAGAACTTCGATGCATTAGGGGTATGTTTTTTAGAAGGAGAACTTCGATGCATTAGGGGTATTTTCGGTATTACAAATTGTGACAGAAACTATATTTACTTTTTTTTTATAACAAATATATTCATTAATGAGTAAAATCAGAAATAATTACATCATGAAGTTGGGGAGGGATATCCTCCAACCAAATTTCATCACAGTTTCTTTGCAATCTGATTTTCGACAATAAATCAGCCGCAACATTGGCTGTTCTCGTAACATGCTTACAAGAGTAGGATCTAAAGGCTATTAGGCAATCTTGGATTTTGTAAAAAATATAGCCCAGCTCCGAGAGATCATTCTTAGAATTTTTTATGGCATTGATTACTTGAATAGAATCTCCTTCAAAATCGACATCTTGAAACCCACACTGATAAGCGAAACAAGCGGCTTCGAGAAAAGCATAAGCCTTTTAATGGTCCGATTTAGACACATTTGAAATATATTTTGCCCTCGATGCAAGAACCATCCCTCATGATCTCGAACTATTACATCGACACCCGCAACTTTTTCCGATTCGCACCAAGCACCATCAAAATTTATTTTAAATCGATCTTGGGTAGGAGGAGACCAGGATATAGCTGAAGGGATTGGACTTTGGGTGCGCACCTCGAGAGATTTGATATATTGAAACTCTGCCAGATAGCATTCGGCATGCCTAGAGATAGAGCTTGGGTCCTTCTGTTTGAATCCATGCACCACCTGATTTCTCTCATTCCATATTGCCCAAGCAATCATGAAAAGACGATCTAACATATCTCTACCGAACTGATTATGGAACTCCATAGCCCATTCTTTAAAGTCTACTTGGACGCTTTCGCGAACTCGGGTGCCTAGCGATGAGCAAAACCAGCTCATTTCAGCTTTGTGACAGTCCCTCAGTGTGTGAGTAACTGTCTCATCGATAGATCCGCATACATCACATATTGGTGGTGTGGATTCAATCTTTTTATGGAGTAAATCCTTGATCGGGAGGATATTTTGGCATGCTCGCCATGCATATATTTTGACCTTGTTTGGAATATGGCACCTCCACAGATCTCACCAGAAGATATTTTCTGATTTGGGAATAGGTGACGACCCCCTTTCTTTCATAAGATCATCATAGACAGCTTTATACGCACTTAACCAAAAATTTATCACTCATCTCTAGGGCCCATGCTAGTCTGTCGTCCTTTTCAGTGGTAGGAATGAGGATACCCAAAATAATGCTCACGTCCTCCTCCCAAAAAACTTCCGTGAGGAGTTGCTCATTCCAACGCGTAAGGTTACTGCACATAAGTTCCACAACCATTTCTAAAGGGTTGTTTCTTCTTGAAGAAAAAACTTTAAAAGTATGTTTTCGCGAAATCCACCTATCGTGCCAAATTTTGAAGGATATATATATATATATATATATATATATATATATATATATATATATATATATATATATATATATGTAGTAAGGATATATGGTTGGGATTCCCCAAACATGATGCCCAACACACAAATCTCTCCACTCTCTTAATATAAGAGATGATCACAACCACTTTACATCTTCAGCTTTCCGAAATCTTGTGCCACCGAGTGGAAGTCTTCAATAATCTTCAGGCCCAAGTTGCTCGAGCACAAAATAATGAAACTCTAAATACCCAAGAATTTCTCTCTTCCTCTCTCTTCATTAATCCATGGCAGCTTGGGCAGCAACCATCATCTCTACCCTTTCACGGGTTACTCACTCTAGAAAATAAGAGGGTGATCCATGGAGGTGGAGAAGCTGGTAACGAAGCAGCAGATCTGGTGAAAACCTTTATTCATTTTTCTCCTTCTTAGTTGTTCTTTTGCTTCTTCTATTAGGCGAGTTCATTTCTTCTTCAAGTTCCAGCAGGTAATGTATGCCCTTAATGGATTTAACAGATTCGTTGGTAATGTATCCCCTTAATCCCCTTTCCCATTAATTTTCTAGCTATGCTCTGTGTATTTCCTTTCATGTTAAGATAGTAGTCGTAGATGGATTGCTCTTTCAAATCTCCAAGAGTACTATTTCCAGGCATAGGCATTTTTAGGTTTGTTTCCAGACATGGTTACAAAATCAGTCCACAGAAACACAGAGGAAGCAATTCTTAATTGAACTAACAATGAGAATTTTGTTCTTTGTTTGCATTGCCAGGTTGAATTTCCCTTTACATTTGATCATGTACACTAGATCATGAACTGTTGCAGTTGATCCAGTTTTGGAAGAATTTCTTCTTTTTCTGCTTTTTTTTATTTTAGAGTAGCTGAATAATCTGATTAATACTTTTGAATCTCAGGAACAAAATAATAGTATGATGAAATTAACCCTTATTTTAAATGATTCCAGGTTCTAATGGGATATATGTCAATATATAACAATCTTTTAATTGACAATAACGCATCTTCTTTGGCTTGTACCACTATAGATTGATTTTATTTGTATGTGTATTACCACATGAAAATTTGCATGATGTGTCAGGTATTTTTTTTTTCCTGTTCAGAGAGCTGACACATAATACCAACAGGATGAAATTAATATTTTACTTAAAAGCTTGAATCCATATGTTTATACAGTTCATGATTATGAGAGTGTATTCACGCCCAACAGTCCAACATTAAGTTTTTATTATGGTGAAGTTCAATTAAACGGAATAGATATCTCACTTGCATGTATGTGCCAGATATGTTACTTTGGTGATGTTCTATATTTGGGTTTCTGCCATATGTATTAGATTTTTTTTTTCATTGGTATATTATTATTTTTTTAAATACATTAATTCAACGACTGCTCAAAGTAGACCTTATTTTTCGACATCGATGTATGAGGAAAATCACCAAGGATGGTGCCTTTCCTTCTCTCCTTTTATTTCTTAAAAACAAAAAACAAAAATGGACTCAAAACCTTTACTTTTAGAAAGTAAGCCCAACCTTGCAATCACAAAACTTTTGTTTTTGCCTTCTTTTAATCCAAATGAGTTGTAGGCCCATAATTGTTTAAATACAATCCGAGACCCCTTTATATATAGAGATGGGCTGAAGCCTTCTCTTTTAGATTGAAACGAAAATTAGGCCCAAGTTCCTTTATTGATTAGTTATGGACAACGCCCAAGAGTTTTTTTTTTTTGTGAAACTAGCCCAAGGCTTTATGTTGTGAAATGGGTCCTTATATAGTGAACATAACCCATGTCCCTTATCTTTATGCAAATGGTTCAAGACCACTTATGGATTTTATGGGCAGGGTTAAGGTCTATCCCTTAATTTATATGCTTATAATTATTAATATAAATTTACAATTATTTAATCAATAATACATTTGAAAGGTGTGGCTATATATTAGTACTATTATACATTGTAGGTGAGTGCAACTAATATTCCTATGCACATAATGGAGTACAAGATTCCCTTGAATATGATCAAATATGAATATAAAAAACTGATGTAAGATGTACGAATATGTTAAGTTCATAATATGCTATGTAATACATAATGATGATGTAAGATTTAAGAATAGACTAAGTTCATTATGAGCTACGTGATACATGATATGAGTGTTGTAATGATGTTTGTGTGTGTGTGTGTGTGTGTGTGTGTATATATATATATATATATATATATATATATATATATATATATATATATATATATAAAGTCAAATCTCTGCCTTTGTGTGATGTTACACACGATCTCGTTTAGTCTATGTGTATGATTTCATTACTCAATCCTTGTTCACTGTGATGGTATGAGACATTACAGTGCGAGGATTGTGGTGATAACTTCATAACTTGCGATAGCACGTGATTGAGAGTTTAATCACATAATGGCTCATCCAAAGTTAAGATACAAACAAGCTTAAGAAAGATAAGTCAATATACGAAAATAATACTTTTGGGCCAAGTGAATGAATTATTTAATAATTTGTATCGAATATCATGTCCATTTAGTAGGATGCTTGCATCCGATGACATACTAGGAGGATTATAGCCTCCGGTGATTAGTAAGGGGTTCGCCTCAGGTGATTAGTATGAGGTTCGCCTTTGGTGATTAGTAGAGGGTTCACGGCCTTTTGTGACATAGTAGGATGTTCGCATCCGATGATATGAGTTAGTCAACTATTGACGGTAGGTATTCTCGTCTTATTATATGTAGTCTTAGGCTATTGTCTATACGCCTAAGTTATTTTAAATTAAAATTTAATGTAATGATATGATGAATATGTTCTTTATTAAGAGAATAAGGGTGATAAGTTAAGTCAAGTTAAGAAAAGGTGAATGAGACATAACCCATAAACCTATAAGAATAAGAAGGTGAATGAGACCTAAGCCTTGAACCTATAAGAATAAGAAGGTGAATCGGACCTAAGTTGTGAACTTAGAAGAATAAAAAATATGAGCGGGACCTAAGCTGTGAACCTAAAAGTGTAATCGCAGGATCTAAGCTACAGATAAGCTAAAATAAGATAAGTCAAAATAAGCCACGGGACCTAAGTCGTAAGCGAGATACACTAAGGAAAGATATGTTAAGATAAGCCACAGGAATTAAGCCGTAAGCGAAATAAGCTAAAATATGATACGAGACGTAAGTTGTGGAAATGAAGAAATTCTAACACGTTATAAGTAAATTACAAATTTGATAATAAGATTAAGCTATGTTATCTTCTACCCATGGTGTAGTTACCATTGCAGGATCTCACAAGACCTGACCGAATCATCCGATTCGGAAGTTTCCTCTATACGGAATGGGACGTATAGAATTGCTTCCATGTGAAAAAATGAAGCAGTTGGGTTGAGAGATACATGTGACTTCTACTGTATTATGGGCCTCACTTTTATGCTTAAATGTCTATTAAGAATATGATAAGTTTAGAACTACGGTCAGCTTGATCCCGCGTAGGGTACGTAGGCAACTTTCAAAACTCAGCCGCATGTTTTATATAAGAAATATGTAAATAATATGTTTTTAATAAGAAAAGAGAATGAAATGAAATTATATGATAAGTTAAAATTTCTAAGATACGACCATGTTATGATTAAATCAAATCTTTTGAGCTCAGTGATTACGCCTACTGAGCACCATGACAAAACGTTCATCCCTCGACTTTTGTCGATAGATCTTACTAATATCGAGTTCAGGTGAGGTGCAGACATGGACTATATAGGGTGATCGACAAGCTTCTTGAGGACTCACTTCTCTCCCTTTACTCACTATGAGTATTTAATAAAGTTACTGCATGGCACTGTATTCTTTTAATATTGACGATTGCGTTATTATATGTTGCTCTTTTATGCACTTGATTATTGATGATCAGTTTAGTTTAAAAACAAAAAATATTGCTCACATTTTTCAAGTATCAACAAGCTTAATGCCGGTAATAAATAAGTGATATGTGAGTAGCTGTAATGGCCCGAAAAATCACGTTGAACTATGACCTCGGGATCCGTGCCCGATCGGTCACAGGTTTGACCAATTGGGAGTTCGATAGTTAGCGTAGAGTGTGATGAGTGAATGTGATGTGATGGGTTGAGTAGCAATGTGGTGTGTGTTGAAAATCTAAAGTCACATACACCTATGGAGGTGCATGTGCTTAACACACAAACTAGGAGAGATATAAAAGGGTTTAATAAACCTAAAATAGAGATTTTGAGTTGTTGAGAGAGGAGTAAAGAAGAGAGAGAGAGGAGTAAAGAGGGTGATCAAGCAAGAGTTATTGTGGGTGATTGGAAGAAGGATTCAAGCATTAAAGAGGCTGATTCAACGCAAGGAATCCGTTAGAAACCAAAGCTGGAACCCTAGCCTTCCAACCCTAGATTTGAAATCAACTTGAGATCTATTCAAGGTAAAATTTTTGTAAATAAGATGCATAGATTATAGGGTTAAGTTGCGCTTAGATGTGGGTTAAATCATAGGATAATGGCTTAGAAAAATAGAGGAAAAGGTATGGAAAAGATTGGGAAGAACAAATGAAGGTCGAATCGACAATTTCATTAATCGAAATTGGGTTTAAATTGGCCAAGAAGTTGAAAGGTCGAGGATTGATTTCGATTAATCGAATTTGGTTTCGATTAATCGATTTTGGATTTCGATTGATCGATTTGGGGATCGATTAATCGATCGAGAACCTCCGGACCCCGTGGGTTGAAGGAAATGACTTGAGGAAAATCGACTAATCGAAATAGGATTTGATTAATCGATTTTAGTTTTCGATTAATCGATTTGGAATCGATTAATCAACTTGTGAAACTCTTCATCGAATCGACGGTCTACTTTATAAAAGAAGGATTTGATTAATCGAAATTGGATTCGATTAATCGAAATTGGATTCGATTAATAATGAAAACTCGAATCGTCAACAAAGGAATTTGCTTTTCGAAAAGAAGAATTTCGATTAATCAAGTTGGATTCATTAATCGAATGAAAACTCAATCGTTCAATCGAGAATGGACTTTGCGAAAAGGAGAATTTCGATTAATCGAAATTGCTTCGATTAATCGATATTGACCTTCGATTAATCGATTTTGGAAATCGATTAATCGAATCAGATTCGATTAATCGATTTTGGAATTCGATTAATCGACTGAGATAAACTATGTTGACTTTTAGGTTTGACTTTAAGATTCTTGGGGAATCTTATACCTTCTTTATTGCATCCTATGCGATGTGTTTCACCTGTGATGTGGTACCATAGGTGGTACGTGTGGACTAGTGCACAAGGAGCCACGTGAGACCTTGATGCAATGATCGAATGAAGACTTGAGGTAGGGAACACCTTGAACATGTACTTTATTCTACAAGAGCATGTATGTAGTGATATAGATTTCCATTCAAATATTTTACTGCTTAAAGAATTGTGAAAAGTGTGTGTGTGTGATATTCATAAGAGTAAACTAACGAGCCATCCCCAGGGGATGAAGAAGTAAAGAGATAAGAGCATCAGGTGTGATGCAAGTAAATGGATACATCCCAGGGATGTATCCAAAGATTGAATCATGTCTGATAGGGCCTAACTGATATAAAATAGCACACTTACACGGTGAATAACTATATGTAAGGCACCGATATTTTTGTTATTTGAGGTTTGATAGGTTACCCCACCGACGTGGCGGGATATCCACGACTGACACGGCAGGATATCCGTGACCGATACGGCGGCAAAACCGTAGGCCAGTGCGGAGGCTTATCCGTACATAGTAAGCACACCCCAGGGGTGTTGATTGAGACAAGTGAAACCCCGCCACCAATCCCCAGGGGAAAGGGGCTTGGGTACTATATGGTATTCCTGTGAATACATTAAAACTGTCTATATAGATGACGATGAAGGGTATCTCATCGGGGCTCGATGCTATATTGCTCGGGGATTACTTAAGTTGAAAGTTTAAGTTTTGCTTTAGGCCTTCTCAGCATCATTCATGAGTAAATGAAAATATAAGTAATCAACAGTAAAACGAAATGCTTTTAAACTGTTTCATTAACAATTGCATAGATACATCATGCATGGCATATCATGGAATACATGTGAGTTATAATTTATATGTTCAAACTGTGTTTGTTCCCTATTGAGCTAGGATGTAGCTCACCCTATAGACTATACGTCACAGTCCACTACTTACCGCCATGTTTGAGAGACGCGATCCCGTGAGTCGACCTTCGGCCGGATTTGAGTTGGAGCCACCTCCAGAGGACTTCTTCTAGAGGACTCCGTTGTGCCACTTTGAGGGATTTTTTGAGAGGATTTGTACGGCTTGGTATGTCAAGCCTTGATTCTGTTTAAAATCATGTATATAAGGAGTTGGGATTTCTCTTTTGGGACGAACCATCCGTGATGATTTCTATCATCGATGGTTCGGATCGGTTCTCCATTCATGCACAGGCATGAGGGTAGAACTGTCTTTTGGGAAGTTAATTATTATGGATTTAAATTCTGCAAACTCGTTTATTATACTTTTGATGCTTGATATACCAGTGTTCCGTGCTTAGCAAAAGGGCACGGTCAAGATGATCGTGCTGAGGGCACGGGTTTCGGAGTGCCGAAATCCGGGCTGTCACAGTAGCGACTTGAAATTTTATTTATCTTCTTAAGGGGAATTTCGGGTCGTTACAGAAAATCTTGAATTCGAGAATATCAAGTTGTCTCTTTTCGTGACAATCTTGTGAATGAGATCAAAAGTCTCAAAGATATAAATAAGCATTCTCAAAAACAGGAGAGCTTTAAGTCTGTGACACTTGAAAACAAGAAGAGTAAAAAATAGTGGAATTTCTCCTCAACAAATTTCAAGGCTTCTGCAATGAAGAGAAAAAACATAAAAAACTTCATAAAATTAGTAACAAGAATAGAGACATGAGTGGACTTGGGGTATGCAGGTCAATCTTCTAACTCTAGGAAAATTAAGCTTAAGGTTGGTGATCCTAGAAATACTAGGCCTAAGCCCAGTCGTGAAGGTTTTGTGAAACCCACAAGGAAAGCTCTCACCTTTATTTATTGCTTAAAAAATAGGACGTACATGTAAATGTTGCTTGTTGATGTGTAAGACGTTTTTAAAAAAGCGGTTTCAAAGTTCAAAGGCAATTCTGATGATGAGTTATCTTCCTTAAGAAATCGACTCAAGAGTTTAATTTACATGATGAAAGGCCATCAACAGACAGATATGTTAATCTTAGATAGGAGAGGAGTTAGGGGAATCGGTTAACAGAGACCAAATAGGATTTTCATTTCATAGTTTGTAAAAATTTAAGAGAAATTGACGTCACCTTCTTAAGTGACCAATTTTATATATATATATATATATATATATATATAGGTTGTTGTCAATTGGCCAGGTCGGCCCGCAACCCTCCTGACCCATCTTGAAAAATTACGCTTTTTTAGTGACTAAACCTAGCTCGCATATATGGCCGGGCTTCAGATAATAGAGGCCCAGAAAAAATGGGGCCGGGTTAGAGGCTGAAGATGTGAAGTCCACTTATGCCGAACCCAAGTACCCATATTATATATATATATATATATATATATATATATATATATATATATATATATAGGGTGATTTACAAAAGAGGGCCATGTACCACTTTTTATCCCAAAAAATTCCAACGCCCTATTTTGTACCTGGATTGCGCCGAAGCTTATGTTACACAGGGATAGACTCTGAAGACCCACGTGTGGCGCTGGAAACTTTCGAGAGGAGATTACCATTATGCCCTTAGCTATAAGACCCCGTACATGTCTTGATAATTTCTCTTTATGCTACCAAAATCAAAAGCCGTTGTAAAGTAAAAGAAAGTTTGGGAAACCTAGCGGACAATATCACCGATCAGATGTTTTCAGGCGACTCAAAGATTGGGAAACCCTAGCGGAGGATATCACATCGAATAGTTTCCGGTGATTCGAAGATAGCTTAACACCCAAAATCAAGTTAGTGACCTGTCACTCCAAACAAAGATCAATAAAGGTAGGGTTGATGACTTAGGTTCCTGCCATTTTTTCAGCGATTCGAAGGAAGCCCTTTTTCAAATTCTGTTTTTGGGCCTTTGTTTAGTAGGGTTGATGACTTAAGTTCAATGGTTGATATATATATTATTTTTTTTTTTTGGGTTCCGGCATTTAGGGTTATGGAGAAGACAAATCCAAATGCGAAACGAAATTAGAGAAGACGTTTATGGTTTTTGGGAAGAAGACAAATAAATAAAGGTCAAGAAAGGTAGAGTTGATGACTTAGGTTCCTGCCATTTTTATTCCTTTTTTCCAGTGATTTGAAGGAAGCCCCTTTTGAAACTCTGTTTTTGGGCCTTTTTCCAGTAGGGTTGGTGTAGCAACCCTGAAATTCTAATTTTTGACTTGTTGACCATTGTTAGAAATTTGACTGAGTTTGACCTTGGTCAACTTATTGACTGCTAATGATGGGGTTTTGAAACCCTCTACTTTGACAAGATTATATTTAAATAGGCTCATTCTTAATGGCACCCAATTTCTTTTGTTTGACCCCATTCGACTCAGGTCAAACTCCTGACTATACAAGAGTGAACCCCGAGTCCTTTGTGTTAAATGATGGTGATACACATGTGACTCCCTGCATTTATGCGGGTAAATTTATAGATAGCTCATAAGAAGAAAAATCTCGATTATATAACTTTTCTAGGTTCATTTTTCTTAGTCAATTTTAAACTCATTGCAACGTGCTCATTGCTATGATTCTATCTGACATATAATTTGTTGAATTCTGACAATAATCTAAAAAATTACGTTCGTATTCTGACAAGAAACTAAAAAATTACGTCCGTTTTAAGAATTGAAATAGGTTAAGGGGTATAATTATAATTTCGGGAGATAAATATCATTTACTTCGTTGCCTATACAAAGCGCTAGAATGAAACCATTTCAAAACCTATTCACTCACACTTTGAATGTTTTCTTGCGTTGGAAAATCCTACTTTATTGTTGCATCTTTTACCAAAAGGCCTATTAGGGTTAATAAAAAATTTTCTTACCATTATAAATAAAACCCCTAAGAGCTTTTTATTCTCTACAATCGAAATTATATGACAATTTTCTTCTTCTTACTCATTCCCTTCTCAATCTCAACTGTCTATTTTCGTAGGAGATCTCTACCGTTCTCTATTTGCGGGAGGGATTATCTACCATCCGTTCGGAGCGATCACCAACGGACTTGTGCGACCGTTACTAAGAACAATCGTAGTCATTCAATCATATCACTCTCGTGTTTTCTATCGTACAATTGACAATCTAGATGGGTGCCCTCACTTTTACTCCAATCTGTATGGTTTTCCCGTAATTGAATTAATTATTTAATATTTTATGTACCGATTTAAGAAAGCTTTAGAAAATCAAGAATAAGTGCTTCAAGGACCCTTAATTTGATCGTGTGGATCAATACGATGACCCCATGATCAAAATAAATTTAGATGAAGATAGGATACAACCTGTGATAGCCCTGATTTTTCCAACATGATTTTCTAAGCGATATTTTTTATTTTTTATTTTAAACTAAATGAGAAAATTCGAACTGTCGGATCGTAAATCACGTTCCATACAAAACTGGGACATCCAACAAGCATACAAATTTAAAATTTTCACACAACGGAAATGGCAAAACAAAATCTCAAGCTTATACATAAAATAAACAAACGAACCATCGGTGACAGCCGACTGTCACCTAAACAGTAGTGAACACAATATATATCAAAAATCTAATTTACAAACTTATTACGTGTCAAGAGTCTCAAGCTTGACGATACCCACGATAATATCAAGGCCTCCGGATAAAGCTTCATAGGCGGAAAGTATGCGGCATAGAAGGATCTGTCAAAAACTCCAGGTCCTGCGCAAGACTTGTACCTGTGACGTATAATCGAGGGATGAGCTTCATCCAAGATCAGTAGAGAAAAATAATACCAATATACATCTTTCCAAATAAAAATATAGAGTTGATTTATTTAAGATCCCAATCAGTGAAATCTAACTTCAATTTCATTATTTTTCAGATCAAAACAATTTCAAATTCGAGAAACACATCATCATGTACTTATATATCCAATTCGAGCAAAACTTTATCGTGTATTTCAAAATCGAGTTCAAGCAAAACATTATGATGTATTTCAAAATCGAGTCCGATCAAAAAATTATCATGTATTCCAAAATCAAAGTGTTCAAGCGGAATTCTCAAGTTCTAGTTCACTTGCACACGGATTCGGTCAGTATTCATTCTACTTTAATTTCAGTCAGTATCTTTTGTATACAAGGTCACCCGACGTGTCGGTCCTGTGACAACCTGTATTTTCCCAACCTGAATTTTTCTTGATATATATTTTTTTTTCTTAAACTTAATTAAACCAAATGGGAAAACCCGGACCGTTGGGTCGCAGGACACGATCCGAATGCAGAGAATATTTGGTACATCCACACACATGCGAAAAATCAAAGCAGACAATATATGACATAAATAAATCTCCAGTTCTAATATCCAACACAAACAATAACTAAACAAACCACTGGTGATGCTCGACCATCACAAGCGTACAATATGTGTACCAAGTCTAAAGTCACCAAAGTCCACAACGTGCTAATCTACTATCCCTAACTAAGGCCCCAATCCACAAGCTGAAGATCTTCTTCTCCAGGTCCAAATCAAGAGTTATACTTGTGACGTATAGTCGGGGTGAGCTACATCTAAGCTCAGTAGAGGAAACTCAATACAAATCCACATCTTATCATAATAAAGCATATATTAAATGACAAAATTCAAAATATGTTCATATCGGAATGAAAAAATATTTTCATATCAAACAGAAATTGATTTCAAAGGCATTTTCTTATCCTTGGTTATTGAGTTACATGTCTGATCTTTGATTTATTAAGTCCGATTTTCATTTACTTACATGTTTTATCTTGGTTTTATAAATTCAATTCGGCTCCAACGGCCCACAAGGTACTTATATTCCGCTCATAGCGGCCCATCGATGCACATAATCCGCCCATAGCGGTTCACAGGTACCCATAATCTACCCATAACGGTTCACAATTACTCATAATCTGCACATAGCGGTCCACTTAAATTTTCTTGACTTATAATTTGATTCACGGAGATTGCGGTCGAAGGCGTACATAAATGTCCAAGGGTATACGTAAATCTCGTCAAAGCGGTCCAAGGGCGTACATTCACACAAGGCCAAAAGACTCAAGGGTTCAGAATTCAAATTCAAGTTCAAATTTATAAATCAAAGTCCAAAGTTCATATTCCTGGTTGAAAGGATTTAAAATTTCATGTGTGAAGATCATATTCAAGTTCAATATCAAATTTTAGTGTCGAAGTTCAAAAATTCATATTTATGGTTCAATTTCATATTCAAGGTCATAATTCAAATTTCATATTCAAAGATCATATGCCGGATTTCAATTAATTTTTAGATTCAAAAGATTTTAAATTCTAGTTCAAAAATCGTCAAAGCATTCGATCATATCAAAGAACTATGAATCAAAGTCAAACATGTAAGTTTGTGTCGAAATTCCCCTACCTTAACCCTTGAAGTTACGCTAAGCCAAGCAAAGTCCTATCGATGGCCACCGCCCTCAATCTACATCACAAGCACACAATGATTCATCAAGGAATAACTCTAATCATTAATACTTTAGACATATCTAGTGTCTTCCCAAAACGAGATGGAAACGGACAAGTTTGCACTAACTTAGGATTTGATGTAACTTCCCTCTAAATTTTAACCATCAAAACTTTAGATTTACAAAATTGTTAATTCATAAAAGTTCTAAATATTGTTGTTCTCTTTCCAACGCATCAAGAATCATATCAATCGAAATTCGGAGTAAAAAGTTATGTCCAAAATACCAAAGCAATATCCGCAAGCTCAGTCAAATTCGACCAGTCGATTTTCAATTTCAACCGATCGATTTTCAAATTCGACTAATCGATTTCCAAATCGACCAGTCAATTTCTCCAGACCCCAAATTACACGTTCACTACTTTTCACAAATCGATCGGTCGATGCTAATTTCGATTGGTCGATTTTCCAAATCAACCGATCGAAAATATTCCGATTGGTCGGTTTCGTGTCTCGTCAAAATTGAAATTTGACCTAACTTCTCACTAAATTTTTATCTTTAAAACGGTTGATTCACAAGTTAGTCAATTTTCACAAAAGTTGTAGATCTTTTTGTCCTCTTTCCAACTCCGCAAGAATCGCGACAATCGGAGATCGGAGCAGAAAGTTACAGCCTAAACACTGACATAGTGTTGGCGAGCTCAGATGAATTCGACCGATCAATTTCAAATTCGACCAGTCGATTTCCAAATCGACCGATCGGTTTCTCCAAAACCCAAATTACCTGTTGTTTGGTGAAAATCGATCGGTCAATTTTTGACAGATTTCACCCAAACTCGGGTTTGAGATTCTCAAACCCATTTTCCTTTCAAATCTCATCTTTCTTCTTCTAATTTCTCACTCATAAACATAAATCAAACACAAATCACACTAACTCAACTTTAAATCATAATTTAGCAAAATTTTCATACCTCAAATTTTTTACGATCCTTCCGTCGATTGGATCGAAACGAAGCCTACGATAAAGCTCTGCTCTAACGCGCACTACTCTTCGCTCTCCCAATCGCATACGCCGTGGTCACAATGGTTGGTTCTATCCACACATTTCAAATCTCAAAACTCTCATTAATATCGTAATTTAACGACTCACTGCAGCACGCAAACTACCACGAGGCCAATACCTCAAAGTTCAACGGAGCCGATCCGAGCACCGGACGACCACATGAGCAATCTCCTCCACTTCTCTCTCTTTCTCTCTCTAGAAACCTAAGAACCCCTAAAATTGCAAACGTTAAAGGCTTCTCAAAGAAGCTTTGCCCTTTTTTATAACTTAAAGGGGCTAGTTCTCCTATGCAACACATACATCCTTTTGGGTATTAGTCTTATCTAAGGAACTAGATTCCACGTGAAGCAAATACACTTAAGCGAGGTGTTAGCTATCATAGAATTAATCTTTTGGTTCGGTGTGGGGCCTGTACACTCAAACCACTTATCAATCGGACTCGGTGTTAAGCCAATACACATAACCATGATGTATGAATTTGGTCCTAAAAATCTCACACGATCTCAAACGAACCCAAAACGATCTCGTTTGAAAAATCCGAACGGTGACGTGTTTCTTAACAGGCATGCACCCAATCAGGACCTATAGTCGTCTTGAATAGTCAGCCCAATTTGTTGGCCCACTAGTCAGCCAAATATAGTTGGCCCAACTAGTTAAATAAGTTGTTTAATCATTAATAAATTTTCATTCCCTCTCTAGAACTCAAAAATCATAAGAGATAAATTCTCTTAGGCTTCATACACTTATATTAAGTCTTTGGTTTCGGTGTTAAGTACATACACTACAACTAAGTGTACCAAAACTCATTAAAAGCTTCACGCATAACTTTAATCCTTCTGATTTTTATTTAACACATGACCTAATATGGCTTATCAATTATTTTCATAGAGTCGGGTGCGTGACCAGTCGGGCATGCACACCGAGGCTCACTATTCAAAGGTCAAAATTTTCGGGATGTTACAGGTCCAGTATCAATTTCCAATGTCAAATGCAATGTCAGTCAGCCCAATATGCAGTGTGTACGGTTTAACCCGTCGTACCGGTCCAGTAATGCAGTATATAGTATCCAGTATGCAGTGCAGTGTGTACTGTTTAACCCGCCATATCGGTCTAGTAATGCAGTATGTAGTGTCTAATATGCAGTGCAGTGTGTATGATTTAACCCATCGTACCGGTCCAATAATACAGTATGCTCAGTATATGCAGTATGCTCAGTGTCCAGTATTCAATGTCCAGTATTCAGTGTTCAGTATCCAATATTCAGTGTTCATATGATTCATGTTTCTTTCGGATTCACGTATCAGATTCATGTACTTGTTCGCAGTTCGAATTTCGATTCATGTTCAAGGCTCGAGGTTTCATATATACAAAACATACTTCGGATTTCAAGTTCAATTTTGAAATTTTAATTAGCTCTTCGAGGTTGAATATCATTTCTGATTCAGATTCTTCTATAGATTTTTATTGGAAATCAATTTCAAAAATAAGATTCGCTTCTAATTTCATATCAAAATCGCATTTCATATACAAAATTTAAATCACATTTCATATACAAAATTTAAATCATGGCATGTCTCAAATTGAATCATCAAGGCAAAATCATGGTTTCAAGGACTTCAAAATATTCAAGTTCAAAACATATTTAATTCTATGAATCCGCATCAAGACGAACTTGTGTGTTGAGTTTCCCTACCTTAAACTCGAGGTCGTGTGAAACGAAGGTAAGGCGAAGGTCTTACTAATAGTCTTCAACCCTCAATTTACATCACAACATACGAAATCATGTTAAGGGTTTATCCTAAATGCTACTAGCTTCGACGCACAAAATTGTTTTCTCAACACAAAGTCAGAAATGGGCAAATTCGTGTTAATCTTGAACTTGACTCAATTTCCCATCGAAATTTTACCTTTAAAATTTTAAATTCATGAATTTGTTAATTCATAAAAGTTGTAGGACTCGTTGTCTTCTTCCCAACGCCTCAAGAATCGCGAAATTCCGAGGTCGGAGAAAGAAGTTATGGCCAAAACAGTGGGTCAGGCTCAAACCGGAAAGCATGCTCAGGAATCAAGGCCGCTCGAGCGGGATGCTTCGGGTGGGGACACGCTCGAGTGGGATTCATCGGCAAGCACATATTCAGCTCGAGCAGGATTCCCCATAGCCAAAATAAGCCTATTTTCCCGCTCGAGCGGGAGGCTTCAGGTAAGACCCATGTCACGGAGTTACTCTTTAGCGACGTGAACTCTCGTGCGGCAACTAGCTTTTCTCAATCTAGCTCAGCCTACTCGTGTCTCAAACCTGCACGGTAGCGCATTAGGTCAGAAACTATGCGGATTCCCGAATGCAGCACATATAGCTATACGCAGCGATAGTACGAGGGGCAACCCCACTTAGAGTTTAGGTCCGCACCATGAGGGTGGTCGTGGACCACCAACATGATGGCTCCAGCGCACGACGCGACAGGAGCGACCTAACACCTATGCGAGGCCCGGATGCGCGAAGTCAAGCCCACAAGGCTATCATACGCGTTCCGTAGGGGATCACTTAGGCCAGCGACACGTCACGTGGCTGTTAGATCCTTTCCCCATATATATGGTTTAAACATCAATAGTGCCTAAATGGCAGGAGGACCTCAAACATATTGGTTTTGCATACCGCAACGCCCTCCCGCATCGCTAGGCTAAGTTGGCTCGGGCCATCGCATCACGTGCCTCGCTGCACCGTGACACGACTAATCAGAACATGTCGTGTGTGCCCTCCCGCCCACGCATCAAGCTCTTGGAGTATCAACGGCGAAGCCCTCATGGCTTGGTGATGCTCTGACGATGCTCCAGCTTCAACCCACCAATGCTCGATGCACTGGCACAGTGGCCTGCTGGTGGCCCGTGGCCACGCCATGAGCCCACGCCACATCCTCCCTACTTAGTTGCATTGACGCCTCGCCGTCGCGCTTCAAAGATTTCTTCGTATGGATTGAAGGATGGGTGGGTACTCTCAAGTTCCCACGTAATTTCAGCCTCTGGCAGGCCTTTCCACTTCAGAAGGTACTCCACATGAAATTCATTCTGACTGCCATCTTCCCTGTTACTATGTCGGTGAGCAAGGATTTCTTCAACCTGTCTCTTCAACTGTAAATCAGCATCTGGGGCGACCCGAGTTGACAAACTTCTCCCAGATTATTCAGGTCTCTCTTGTAGGGCTTCAAGCAACTGACGTGAAAGACCGGATGCATTCTCAGACGGGGAGGAAGCTGCACTCGAAATGAGACATCATTAATCCTCTTCGTGATCGGGAATGGCCCATCATACTTACGAACTAGTCCTACGTGCTTTCTTCTGAAAAATTTGAGTCGCTGGATTAAGTTTCACCAAAACTTCATCACCTTCGATGACAGTCCGTCACCCGGATCGCCCACTTCTTCATTCGCTTAGCGCTTTTCCAAGTAGGCCCTAGCAATCTGCATTCCTCCGCCACTCCTTGGCAAGATGGTAGGTCACGGACTCGATCCGGTATATCCCATAGTAATTGTATGCGGTTGTTGGCCGCTTGCTAATTCAAATGGGCTCTTATTTGAGGTCAACTCTTCGCAGATTATAACAAAATTGTGCCACATCTAACAATGAACCCAATTCTTTTGGTTGGCACCGTGATAAAATGTCTCAAATATTCCTCCAAAATAGCATGATGCATGCGTGGATGCATCTTTGGATGAGAAGTTCGCGTTCCCTAAGAGCCGGAATACTTGACCAAAAACTTGCTAGCAAACCGTGGATCTCTATCACGACAATCACTTGCGGCACTCAACCGCTTCACAACGTTACTGACAAATAATCGCGCAACTTGCTGTGCATTACAGTTCACTGGTGCCGGAATGAATGTAGCGTACTTTGAGAATCGATCCACAACTACCAGGATGGACCCGAGTGTCCCTACTTTGGGCAATGCAGAAATGAAGTCAAGGGAGACGCTCTCCCACGGTCTGGATGGCACTGGTAACGGTTGCAGGAGTCCAAATGGTTTAGCTCTTTCCACTTTGTCCTGCTGGCATATCAGGCAAGTCCTGACATACTCCTCTACGTCCTCTTCCATCTTAGGCCAATAGAAACGCCTTTCCAACAAGGCGAGCGTGCGATGAATTCCTGGATGACCTGCCCACAATGTGTCATGACACTCCTTTAAGAGTTCCTTCCTAAGTTCTTTCACTTTCGGCACATAGAAACGGCCCCCTTTTGTCACCAACAGTCCTTCCTCGGTCGTAATCGCGTGTTCTCCCTCTTGTATTTGTCAGTAGGGTCCTCGCGAGTGGATCTAGTTTTAACCCATCGCTAATCTATCGGGGATAGTCGAACTAATGCTGACTAGTCAGCTTTGTTCTTCAATTTTAACGCCGCTAATCGAACTTTCAATGCTTTAACTCGCTTACTCAAAGCGTCATGCGCCTTGGTTGGCCCTGCCAGGCTTGTACACCAAGTCCATATCGAACTCGGCCAAGAAATCTTGCCAACGGGCCTGTTTCGGCGATAATTTCTTCTGTGTCTGAAAGTAGCTGGTCGCCACATTGTCGGTCATCACTAAGAACTTCGACCCAAGTAGGTAGTGCCTCCACGCCCTAAGACAATGTACTACTGCTGTCATCTCCTTTTCTTGAACCGTATACTGTGTCAGCGTTCAAATTTTCGCTCTCAAAGGCCCTCGGATGCTCTTCTTGCATTACTCCTCCTATTGCATAGTCGGAGGCATCTGTGCACCTCAAATGGCTTGGAGGATCAGTAGCTTTAGTACGGGGGTCATTCACGACCACCGCTTCAAATCCTCAAATGCTCTCGGCATTTTTCCCACCATCGCCACTTGGCCGATCTTTCTTTAACAGATCCACAATGGTGCCGCAGACGTGTGAATAACCGGGGATGAACCTTCAGAATAGTTGACTAAACCCAAAAATGACCGAACTCGGTCACGCCTTCCGCACTCTCAGCCTTTGGATTGTACGAACTTTTCAAGGTCCATGCCGATGTTTCCTCCTCCAATACAAAGGTCCCAAAAACATAATCTGCTCTTGTGCAAATGAACACTTCTCCTTCTTGACATAGAGCCGATTTTCTCGCATTATCTTGAAGATGATTTGGAGGTGGTTGAGATGTTCTTCCAACGTGTTGCTATACACAACGATATCGTCTAAGTACACCACCACAAACTTGTCGAGGTAGGCGTGGAACAACTCATTCATCAAGGTGCGTAATGGTGGCATTAGTCACCCAAAGGGCATTACTAGAAACTCAAAGGCTCCATACCGTCACAGTAGTCTTGCTTTCATCTCCCCTCGCACCGATAATAGCAGATCTCAAGTCTAGCTTGGTAAAGTACCGCCAGACCGCCTAACCGATCAAACAAATCTGCAATCAATCGTGACCGGATACTTATTCTTGACGGTAACCTTGTTCAACGCTCTGTAGTCAATGCATAATCAAGGCTACCATCGGCTTCTCCGAATAGAATGGGCGCCAAATGGAGCTTTAGACGACCGAACAAATCCGCCCCAACAACTCGCCTAATCCGACGAACTCGCTAACTCAGAGGAGCCATTCTATAGGAGCTTTGGTTCGACCGGTTCTAGCTCGATCCGGTGATCCATCGATCTTCCGGGTGGCAACACCTTAGGCAATTCAGCGGCATGACATCTTGGAATTCTGGAGTAATCGACACACTTTCGCACACACTGCCCAGCTTGCTTTCTTCTAACGGTAGCAAGAAATGTAGGTTCCCTCTTCGAGTCCCTTCTTTAATCAGAAAATAGATAAACCCATCACTCGCTTCCTTATCTTCCGAATGACTGGATCATGCAAGGGTCTCTTCTCCAAACATGCACATAATGACCCGAGGTATGGCATGGCACCGCTTAGCTCGTGTAGGAGCTCTAACCCAAGGACAACCTTGAAATCATCCATCTCATCGCCATAAAGCTTGTGGCACCGCTCCATGGACCTATTTGCACAGTACCCTTTGCTACTCCCGCGATGGGGCGCCTCCAGTTCATAGCTTTTTATTCGACTAGCGCCTTGCTCAAGTTTTAAGCGCTGCTTTATCAAGAATGAAGTTGTAGTCGCCTGTCTACCATGGCACGGTACTTTTTCCATTGATGCACATCTCTATGAACATCGCCCTTGGGCGCCATCGTCTTCCTTTCTACTTGCCCTTTATGGCATTCAAGAACCTGAGTGCCCCATTCTGGTTCCTCCTTAGGAAGGATTGCAGAGCGCTAGTAGTAGCTTGAAGGACATTCAACGATCTGCTTCGTGGGCAATCTTTAACTCGATGAGGCCCTCCGCAAGAAGCAACCCGACTTCGCGAGTTGGCGGACTCGGTGACTTGGCATGTGAATCTTTCCGCGCTTTCTTTTCTTGCGTGCCGCTCTTGCTTTTCTTGTTTGCTTTGGACGGATTCTTCGAACCACTTTTGTTCTCGTGTGGCCTCTTCCTATTTTGATCTGAGGGCCCATAGTCTCAACCGCAAGATCCGGTAGTGTCCTTCTATTCAATTCAGTCTGGGCCCAAGGCTTAAGGCCTTCAAGGAAGTAGAATATTTTATCTTTTTCAGACATTTCCCTGATGTCCAACATCAACGCGGAGAACTGTCGCACATATTCTCTCACTGTGCCGGTGTGCTGTAGCTTCCGTAGTTTTCGCCGAGCGATATAGTCAATGTTCTCGGGCAAGAATTGTACTTTCAATTCCTTCTTTAGGTCTTCCCAGGTGTCTACGACACAACGACCATTCTGAATCTCTACGTAGCGTGTACGCCACCATAGTTTGGCATCTCCCTCAAGATACATGGTCGCTGTGACCACTTTCATCTCTTCGGTAGCAGGCGGGGCAAGACGGAAGTATTGCTCAATATCCCATAAGAAATTCTCTAACTCCTTAGCATCCCGAGCACCTCCGTATCTTGACCTTCCGTTGGGAAGTTTCGATCGCTGAACAGTCCTGCACTCCAATCGCCTTCATCGACGCTCATCTTAGTGGTCGCCTTCCTCAATCAGAACGAAGGGCTTCGACGGTGCCCCTCGTATCTTCTGCAAGAATCTCCACGTTCTCAGCTAACGTGGCGTGGTTTTCAGCCAATGTGGTGTGGTTTTCTTCTTGCTTGTCTAACCGTTCTGCATGGTCTTCCACAAGTGAAACCACCGTCTCCAACTGTTCGGCCTGACCTTCAAGGTCATCTAGACGTTCCCTGGTCCGTCTACGTGTACCATTACTGGTCCCTTCAGCCATCTCTAGGCTCTGATACCAACTGTCACGGAGTTACTCTTTAGCGACGTGAACTCTCGTGCGGCAACTAGCTTTTCTCAATCTAGCTCAAATTTTACCGTGTCTCAAACCCGCATTTAGCGCATTAGGTTAGAAACTATGCGGATTCCCGAATGCAACACATATAGCTATACGCAGCGATAGTCCGAGGGGCAACCCCACTTAGAGTTTAGGTCCGCACCATGAGGGTGGTCGTGGACCACCAACATGATGGCTCCAGCGCACGACGCGACAGGAGCGACCTAACACCTATGCGAGGCCCGGATGCGCGAAGTCAAGCCCACAAGGCTATCATACGCGTTCCGTAGGGGATCACTTAGGCCAGCGACACGTCACGTGGCTGTTAGATCCTTTCCCCATATATATGGTTTAAACATCAATAGTGCCTAAATGGCAGGAGGACCTCAAACGTATTGGTTTTGCATACCGCAACGCCCTCCCGCATCGCTAGGCTAAGTTGGCTCAGTCGCGTCCGCATCACGTGCCCTGCTGGCACTGCATTACAACCAACTGCAACCATGTCGCGTGCCCTCCTGGCCCACGACCGAAGCTCTTGGAGTATCAACGGCGAAGCCCTCATGGCTTGGTGATGCTCTGACGATGCTCCAGCTTCAACCCACCAATGCCTGATGCACCAGTGGCACAAGTGGCCCTGCGGCTGGCCTGGGTGGCCACGCCGCGAGCCCACGTCACACCCAGCTCGAGCAAGATTCTGATCAGCATTCCAACAGTTCGGAATCGTTCCTTCTTCCACGAATTTCAACGATACCATTACCCAAGCACACAAATCAAAGCTAAAGCACTCATACATGGTTAATCCACGACATTTACCTTCTAAATTTATGCTCGCAAGATTCATGATGATCAGATCGACGGGAATCGAAGCCGAAGCCCTCGCTTGTCTCTTCGATAATTCGATCTCTCTAATCTAAACCTGAATTTCTCGAATCCTTGCACGAAATCTAAACGTACACACAATAAAAATTTAAATCTCACACTTCCTTCTACAATCTACGCATGCATGTGAAGGGTTTCGGTTGGGGGGGTTCTCCACAGAAGGAGCCAAAGAGAATTTTGAAGGGGTTTTCAAAGGGATTCACTCGACGTACGCATATTTGGGTGTGGGAACTGCTTTATATATAATAGGGGGTGCAGATTGGGTGTATGACCGGCATACTCAGCACGGTGTACGGGTTTATCATAAGGCCACCCATTTGGGTTTTAAACCATGGACCAGATTACTAATGGGTCCAAACTATGGGCCTGATTCATTTTGGGTCCGGAACCTTGGGCTTTTAACTAGCAGGTCTAAACCTTGGCCTTTAATAATAGACCTAAGTTATTGAGATGGCTAAGAAATGGGTCTTGTTTTCCCTAGGCCATATTAACTACTGGGTATAGATTCATGGGTTTGATTAACTAACGGGTCCCGATTCTTGAGTTGTTATCTACATCAACCCATATCAAGGTGCTATATGTGGGTCTTGATACTGTGCACTGTCAATGCATCACTTTCAGTGTATTGGCCTAGTTAATCAATGGAATAAAATAGAAAGACCAACTAAGGTCAGATGTCATTAGGGTTGAACTTGGCACAATATCGGGGTTTGAGTCGTGTGCAACATACACACATCACAAGAGGGTTCAAGTTTCAAAGGTCCGTTTGCGTCTGGAATTGGTTCCAGATTTGCATTTGGGTGTATTTAACCAATAGAGATAAGTGGGTCAAAGGTCACGTCATAGACGTGAAAAGCTTGGTCGAAGTAAAATCGGTCAAAGTATATCTCATCATCGTTGAAAGTCAACGATTCAACGTTAGCGAAAATTTGGGGTGTTACATCACCCCACCTTAGAAATGAACAGGCTATTCTCCAAAAAAACGCCCCAAAAAACCTTTGAAAATCGAAACGACAACTTTCATGGCTTTTCGAGCAATAATTTAAGACTATGGGTGTATGGTCTTTCGAACCTAATTTCGAAACATATTTCAAAGAAACTTATATTTATTTTCTGTAAATTAAAACTCTGTAAAATTTTGTTGAGTTTCGATAACGATAAATAAGGGTGCAGTGTAAATCAGACTGTTGCCCTAAGTGCACCACCTATAAAGATGTGTCAATTTTACCATATTCCGTACACATCTAAGGAGCGACACTTATATAAAATTATTCATATTTAAGTGTCACATAAATCTATCAAAGTCAATCAATGTGAATAGTTATAAAATCAATAATATAATTTTCTCTATGTAACGGTGTTTTAAAAACACTGCACAAATACCCTTATTTATTGATTAAATTTTGATTGAAATAGTTGACCTTCGATCTCATGGTCAAAACGGCCAATCTGAGATTTCGACCCTAACTGAGAAGATGATTGTATCAGTGTTTTAGGGACATCCACATGAGAAATTGGTCTGATTTCGATCAGAGGTTCCGAAATAGTCATATAATCTTTACTAGCAGTGTAAACTTTGACTGCTCATACAAGAGTCATTTTATAACCAAAATTCGTGTATAAGTAGTCGAAATTGATCATTTCGACGTGATCTACATATTCGTGTCATAGCTGAAAGGTTTTGGGATCAATTACAAAAAATATATTTTAACATGTGAATTGAATATAATATTTTCTTATTATTAACTAAAACTAATTAACATTAAGACCAATCTTTGGACGTGAAAATCAATCATTAGAAAATAATACCCTTAAATGCAAATTAATGAGTATCATTAGAAGCGTCTCTTCGATAACCTTCCGATGATACCATATTATTGAGAATAAATAGGTGTTTGAAAACTTTGGATGAATATAATATATTTAAACTACTTAATATAAATTTATCGATAAAATTATATTAGAACATATATGATATCGCTTGAAAAACTTAATAAAATAACCTTTGCCAATTATTTGTTTAAATTAAGGGACCATATATGTATATATAAAACTCTTCTTACTGCTATTATAAAAACATAGAGTGACCCCCTATAGTTTCTGTCAATTTTCGTCCTCTTTGAACTTTTTATTTTTTTGCTTTAGCGTAGGCACATCTTCTTCGACCCAAGCGATACCAAGATTGCCATCCAAGGTGTCAAAAGAAAATTCTTGAGAGAGAAAAAACAGAGAAAGGGGTGATTATTCATTTATTACCTGTAAATTTAATAATATTTTTAATTTACTTTTAATGATTTAATCTCATTAATAGCTTCTTTCCTAGACAAAAAATCAAATTTATTGGCTTACAAATCATTCGATTATGATATGAGTGAATTTGTGGATGGTGTCGAAACCATCTGGACCACCTTTGAAGAACCTTCACAAGATTAATTAGCGGCCTAAGAAATATATAAAAATTAATCGGACGCTTTGGATTTGTTACTAGATTAAACATTAAGAAAGGATAAAAATAAATAAAAATGTTTCATAAAAAAAAAATTCAGTAAAAATAGAAGTCCCTTTTATACTAGGAAAAGATAAAAATAAATAAATAAAGTTTCATAAAAAAAACACTTTAGTAAAGAAGTTCTCTTTTATAATAGGATGTTAAATAAATTTGATTAACCCCAAAACTATCACAGATCTTAAGCTTTGAAGCAAAATAAACACAAAATTATCAAATAAAAAAAATAAAAAATCACCTTCCAAAAAATTAAAAGTAAAATATAACAAATAAATAAATAAAGCTTAAAAAAATTTCTCTCCGACTCCTTCATAAAGATCGATTTTGTTACTTTTTCTTCTCTTTTTTTTCCTCTTTAGATAAAATTTTTTCTCTCTGGCTCCTTCATAAAGATCGATTTTGTTTCTTTTTATCCTTCTTCTTCTCTTTCTTTTTTACTCTTTTACTTTTTTTTTTTTTTCCCTTTTATGTATTTTTCTTTCTCTTTTAACCTAACATAGAGAGATGAGATGTGAACATCTCATTGGTTGTGAGAGATGAAATGTAGAAAGGAATAAAAAAAGAAATGACTACGGTACAGGTAATGGTATATGCAACTTAAATTCAGTCTTCACAACTTGTACTTTTCCCTGTTTCGGATTCGTGACTCGTGGAATCCAAACATGACCCTATGATAAATAGGCCATGCTAAATTGTTTAAGAGAGATCATTGGTAGAATTGCATATAGCTAATGTGTGTGCACCGGTCAATGTTTGTGGTCGGGGTTGATGCCATCATGTCACCGATGATGAGCCTCAATGGCAATACGAAAATTGAGTTTGTGCATGGAGTATCCATGTGCAGTCCAAACATGGATTATGTCTCCAGACTAGGGATGCAAACCCTAAACCGAAAACCGAAACCCGAAACCGAATCGAAAACCAGCCCTCCCGAACCGGCCCGAACCGCCCCAAAAACCGACTTAAACCGAATCGAACTGAACCGAAGTAAAATCGGTTCGGTTTTCAGTGTGGGTGGCTGAAAACCGATAACCGATTAGGTAGGTTGAATAAACCGATCCATTAATAAGTTAAAATTGGCTCGAACCGGCCCAAACCGATCTAAACCGGCTCCCCAAGCCGAACTTACATTGAACCGAACCGATTGGAGGTTGTAATATGCTTTGGAGTTGTTTTTGAAATAAAGTGGTTTGAAATCTGCTTTGGAGTCCGTAGTAAACGACAAAGAGAAAATTTTGTCAACTTTTTTCTTAAAAATATAACCTTATTATAATATATTTTAACTCTACTTAAGACTCTAACTCTACTCTAACTAAGAGAGAGAGAGAGAGAGAGAGAGAAAACGAACTTTTTTCTTGAAAGTATATCCATATTATAATATATTTTGACTCTAGTTAAGACTCTAACTCTACTCTACCTGAGAGAGAGAACCTAGCAGCTTTACAGAGAAAGACTCTCCGCTTCGTCTCCTCCGTCCTCGAGTCTCCAGCTTGGTTTAATGGCGTCCAACGTCGGTCTCCAACTTGCTTTCATGGCGTTCAATGTCTCCGATTTCACTCCTCATCAAAAGTCAAGCCCTCAACCAACCCAAATACCCTCACCGGAGCTTAGATTTGGCAATGGGCGGCGCGGAGAACTCCGGCGAGAGGAGTCTGATGGGTGGCGCAGAGAAATCCGGCGAGAGGAGGTTGAGGGAGAAAAAATTTCTTGCAAATCTCTCTCTAGAATCTCTCTCTCTCAAACCCAAACCGAACGAACCGATCTAAACCGAATCGAACCGAATACCAAAAAAATGGGTTTCGGTTTCGATTTTGGTATTCTTGCAAATCGGTACACCGAACCGAACCGACTCATAGTTCGGTTCAGTTTCGGTTTGTAGTGTACCGAACCGAAAATCGAAAATTTCGGTTTCGGTGCTATTCGATACACCAAACCTGCATCCCTACCCCAGACAGAGTTGAGTTTTAAAAGAATCTGTATCAGGGTTTTTACATAGTACACTTTATAATCATTGAAGAAGATAGTAGTCCAATCTAATCTCCATCATCAATTGGTTACACTTGGAATCAAAACCTAACCGTCTAATATATGAGTTATGACCTCTAAGATCTATTGCGAATGAATGGAACGACAAAAACCACAAAATCTTGTTGGACGCTTATGCTCAAAATCATTGACTGCTTATGAGCATACCATCAAAATGGCCAGTTTCTAAATTCACGTGGCACATATCCCAAAAAATAGCCCTAAAATCTTGAGTCGGGTCAACTCAATCTGACCCAACTCAATCTGATATCTTTTGGTCGATCCGAGTCGAACCAAAATAGTGTTTTAATAATCGTTCGATGTTAATGGTTTAAGATGTGGACACTCCACAACTTCAAAGTAACAAATCATAATTTTTTTTTTATAGGAATAGATCATAAATTGAAGGGCAAAAGGCCCAAAAATAACCTTTTTTAGAGATTTCAACCACCTTACATTCTCAACCCAACCTCAAGAGTAAAGTTTATATGCCAACCCACTAAAATATCAGGTTGGGTATTAATTCGATTCAACTCGTTGATAACCTTACATGAATCAACCTAAAGTTGATTCGATATGCACTAATAACTAATATGATATAAATCTTTTTTAAATGTGCATTAGTAATTTTTTTATTGATATTTTGAAAAGTCACTTAAAATTTTGATGTTTCATTTATTCTTGTAGGTCTACGGGTGGTGCTAATAAAAAGATTCAAGATAGAGTATTTTACTATCCTCTCATTACTTTATAATTCATCCATAAAAGGTACGTTTTAAAAGTACTTTTGTTTCATAAAATAAATTGCAACCACTATTTATTTATTTTTTAATAAATTAAGAATAATCTTATATGCATCATTTGCAAATTATTCAATACATTAAGAATCATCTTATCTGATAAAGAGTTATGTATTTTGGACATCTAGAAAAAAAATTATATTCTAATTTATATTTTAAAATAGAGGGTAAAGGAAGTGAAATCATGGAGAAGGTAACTTATCTAGTCCTACAATAATTTGCAGTCATGTGACACCCATCAACTAATTCTATACGATTTCATATGGCACACATCTACAAAACTAACTAACAAAACTATTAATAGTCTACCAACTAATTCTATATGCACTCATTTGAAATATACCTTATTTTTATTGAATTATCATTTTTATCAAAAAGTCATTTATAATATATTGATGTTTCTTTCATTCATGCGGGTTTACTTGTGGTCCTCCCACAAACATTTGGAAAAAAATATTTGATCATTCTCTTATTAATATATCTTTCATTCATAAAAGGTACATATTATTTTATGAATAAAGGATTATCTTAATTGATCATGTATTATATATTTTGGACATCTGAAATGACTTTTGTTTAACAATATTATTAGTATGTTATAGATAACAACTTCATTTTCAAGTTATATAATCTCAAATTTTTTATTTTTACTTAATCAAAGTTGATAACTAATTTTGTTCATTCTCATAATTATAGCTTGACATCTTTCTAATATTTTACAGTATTACTACAATGACACCAACTAAAGGTTTAAGATAACTATATTTATGTGATTAGTTTATATATAATTGTAGAAATCATATGGCTCTATTTTTTAGAATAATATATATAGTCAACATGATTAGATGAAGATAAGCATCAACATCGGCATAAATATGATAGGCGGAGATACGCTAACCTCTCAAGTGAGAATAAAACACAATATATTCAAAGTGTCAAAGATGCAAGACAGAAAAAAAGTGTCAAAAGAAAATGATGATTCCTAAAATATTCTAACATCTTCAACGAACAACTCTATAAGTGATATAGTTGGGCAATCACCAATTGGTTATACTATCGATTGTCAAAAAGGTTTAGTAACCGTTAATTTTACTTATATATTAAAATATTATTATTATAAATATATATTTATACTTTTATACTTTAGAAGTAATACTTAAAGGAAAACGTGAATATAATCGACAACGGTACAATGACTTTACAAAGAAGCAGAAGGAAGCTCAAATTCAAAACGTTATGGAAGCAGCACTAAAGCAAAAATAGGATGTAAATTCTATTGATCAAATAGAAGAACATATTTCATTACCGAAAAAAAAAGAAGCTAATAGACTGTAGACACTCAAATTTGGCCTAAGGCTCGATTGACCCATACTCCGAGAACAGCGTACTTTTGAGCTTTCGAATGCACCTCTCAAACCTTAGAACTTAACCCAAACCTTTTGAACCCTTTCTGGACCCTTAAGAATCAACCCTAAACCTTTTGAACCCTTTCGGACCCTTAGGAATCAACTCTAACCCTTAGAACCCTTCCCGAACCCTTAGAAAATGACAGATGGAAAGAAGAGTGTCAAAGTTTATATAGACATCTTCTGGAGTTGAAGCCTATATCATTAGAAAGTAGAGGTTCTCAGCTTTCTAACGAGCAAAGAATCGTCTGATTACGAGTTATACATCAAAAGTTATGGTGATTTGAAAATTACATAAATATGCAAAAAATTACACATGCGCACATCCAATGTACGCATGAGTAATTTTTTGCATAAAATGGCCATGCGTACAATGGATGTACGCATAGCCAATTTGACATTTTTCTTCAGAATTGAGCTCCATAGCAGGCTCCAGACTTCTCAATTTTTTGGAAAAATACTGTTCCTAAGTTGTGCGTACATCCAATATACGCACACCTTAAAATATGATTTTTCTCCAAAAATGGCCGAATTTCAACTTGGGGTTTAACTTTTGGACCACCCAGGTTTTAAGGTGTGTTTATTTTGGACCATAATACCCTTTTAGCCTTATTATTCACTCTTGTGCCATTCAAAACCTTACCGTATTATCTACCATTAAAACCCAACTCCCTCTTCTCCAAGCCCGCCAAAATCCTAGAAAACCTTAGATGGCCCATTACCTAATTTTAACCTTCATTAATCTCAATTAGAAACTCTTAATCCTCCCCTTTATCTATAAATAGAGCCCCCCCCCCCCCTCCCCTTTAATCATTTTTTGAAAAATCTAAGAGAAGAACCTCTTGAGAATTATCCCTCCATCTCAACCATTCCTCATTTTCTAAAGCCCAAGCCTTAGCTTCCATTCCCCTCAACACCATTATACCTTCAACTCCATCATCTCAGTCATCCCTCTTCCAAACCATAGCCAAACTAGGTCTCCATCCCTAACCCATAGTGCTATCGGAAGCTCATCGGAGTTAGCATTGACGTGGCGATTCGACTACGATGCTACAAGGCCCGAGGGCTCTAGCTCTCCCCTCTTTTCTTCTACCTTATTTTATTTTTTCTCTATCCTATAATTTGAGCCGTTACGCCACCGAAATTTTGGTAATTGTAAGGGGCTCAAATATAATCGAAGTGCCTTTGGGCAAGAGGAAGTGCTGCTCATTTTAATATTTTTTTTACACTTGGCCATAGTAGAGGTCGCTTACGAGTGGGCTAATCGGGTGTTTAACACCTTCTCGATTGGTAACCGAAGTCTTTACCTAGAGGCTTTGACGTAGACCGGCAATTCGGAGTCATATCTTGCACTTCGGTGCCTACAATATCGATTTTTGGCATCCCGGAACACCAAAAGCTCCGAGTGGCGACTCCATTTTTTAGTGTATTATCGCGACAGGTCCACGGTCCAAAAATTTGCTCATGCGTACATCTTTTGTATGCATAGCTTATATACTATTTTCCAGCTTTGGGTGTCTTTGTCACAATTCCCCGAACACCCCGCATACGTTGGTATTTAAACTCCCAATAATTCCTACACTCGTAACATCCCAAAATTCTATTGCCGATCAAGAGAGGTCACTCTCTTATTGACTCTTCCTAGGGATCAGGGTGTCGCGTGGAAATCCATGCCTTTAGAGATCAAGAGATTTTCTTTTTAATTCTCAAAAAGGGCATCCGGGTTCCACTGTGGGAAGCGTTGGGGGTGTGAGCACCATCCAAAAAGGGAGTTCCAAAGGCCCCAAAAAGCGTCGTAAGAGAGAAAAGAACCGAGAAGAAAGAAATAAAGAAATCCAATTGTTGTCGTCAAAATTTAATTCAAAATAAAAAATCTCTTCAAAAAAAATCTCCAACGAAAAATCCAGAAGGAGTGCTTGTGGTGCCGTAAGCACGGCATCGCCAAACCCGCCATTATCCCATAGGGGAGGAGAGAGAAAAAAGAAAATCTTTGGGCCCTACCTGTGAAATTCATACCCCACCCGCTACCAAACTATGGTGTGGCCGGTGGTAACGTTCGCCGAAATGACCCCACCACATCCAAAATGGAGGAAATACCCTTCTCTGATCCCTCAACCCAACCCCCATTTAGCGTCACCGGACCGTACGGTGCACCCATTTTTCCCTCCACATCAACCCAAAATATACCCATTTTTTCTTCCACATCCACCTAAGTCATACCCAATTTTCCCTCTACATCAAACCCAAGCATCCTCAATTTCCCCACATCAATGCAAGTCATAACCCAAGCATGGTCCCACCCCATACATCTCCCTCATCGGAGGAGCCCTCCACATTCCCTCCAATGGCTAACCCCATTGTCATGATGGAGGAAATGGTGAGGACATTTACCACATGGAAGGCTTCTCAAAGCCTTCCTAATTCCTCCCAAGCACCATCAAATCTACAACTAACCCTCTAAAATCTTCACACCTCATTCACCCAAAATATCAATTCCGACCAACCACCCATAATCCACACCACTCAAGGCCTCCATCTCAATTCATGGAATCACCCTAGTAGGCCTCAAAGGCCCCATGTCCAACCACATGACCATGCGGGTCCAAATCCAAGGGCCACTTTCTCAAGCCATCCACAATTCCCCCAATACCCCACATACAACCATGCCCGACAAAACTACCCCACTTCCTCCTAAGTAACAAACCCATTTTTTTTCACCCCCCAACCCGTCATGAGCCATGCCCATCCACATCCATCATACCCAACCCAGCATGGGAACCCATCTCAAACCATCCAAAATCCCCAATTTGCACACCCTCTTACCCCCCAACTAAGTCATCAAAATCATAACCCACCCCATCAAGTGCAATGGCCTCATCAAGCACCCAATCACTCCCTCCAAAATCTACAACTCACACGCCCTCACTCCCCAAACTCATCATCATAACCCTCATCAATCATAGTGTCCTCCCCAGATACCCACTCAACCCCATCAGTATCCATCCAAAAATCTCATCCCTCCACCCTTTGTTGATGTGGGCCATCAATATGAGGAGGACGAGACCCAAAACTGTGGGGCCTATGTAGGGGCATTCACTAATTTTACTTCCCTACTACCCACCTTCACCAACCAACAGGCACCCGGGAACGAATGGGGCCAGCCTAGTGGGGGAGTAGCCCCCAGTTCTACAATCAAGGGAGTCAGAGCTGCTAAGAGAGCAAATGGAAAAAATTTAAAAGCAGTTAATGAAGATGGGAGGGGCTGAAATACATGCTATCGAATTCTCCGATTTATGTCTATTTGCTGAGGTGCCTTTGCCACCAAAATTTAAGGTGTCATCATTTGACAAATATAATGGCACCGACAACCCGATCGCACACCTCAAGTCTTACTGTGGGGACATAAGTCAATATGGCGGAGATGAGCGCCTTTCATAAGAGCCTTACTAGTCCAGCTTTGAGGTAGTTCACTTCTACTGAACCATCCATAAAAAGAACATGGAGAGAACTCACCCACCTGTTTCAAGAACAGTATTTCTACAATAACAACATTGAACTGCACAAGTCTGATTTGGCCCGGTTAAAGTAAAAATTTGATGAAACATTTAATGAGTACCTCAGAAGGTGGAGGGCCCTAGCAGCTTAGGTGAGGAATGAAAACTGCATTACCGATTATATCCGATTTTCTTGTATACTAGCAGCAGGCTAGATTTATTGATTTAGTGAGAAATGTCAACCGCTATGAGAACGCGATAAGAGAGGGTCGATTGAACAAAATGATGGCCAATGGGGCCCGCAAATTCATAGAACAGAGGAATGAGAAAAGAACAGGGGTAGAGGTCCAAGCAATAATAACCTCACAGCCCAGCACGAGCATGACACTATTTCAATTTGAAGCGGTACAGTATGCCCTAGTACAAGCAAATCAAGTGCAAAGGCAGGGCAACATCCCATGGGCACAAAAAACCCCCGAACAGAGAAGGGCCCGCCTTAATTGGGTGTTCATGTCGTTACTACGCTTCAGCCACGACCTCCGCCGAATTCACTCCCAAGTAAGAACTATGATCCCAACACGCATTGCAACTTCCACCAGGAGCTGAGACATCCAACAGATCGATGCTTTCCTCTAAAGCATGCAATACAGGATCTAATTGAGGCAGGAAAAATCATCCCATTGGCACCTCCTCAGGTAAATCCTCACACCAATATTCTCCAAGCACCATTACCGCCACACCCGCAAGGAGGAATGGACCCAAGGGCTACCATTAACATGCTGGAGGAAGAGATAGAAGAGTTCGACCCCTCAGAATACATTAGCCTAGGAGAAAGCCTCATACCGCTAAGGCAGTGGAGTCATGAGAATGAGACCGTGAGAGTGGTCGAGCCCTTGAATCTAGCCGATTATGTCCGAAATCCTACACCCCAAGCAGCACCATTTGTTTTGAGACTCTACTTCCCAGCCGCAGCTCCCGTCAACTATATCCAACACAGTTTTACCTCACCCCTTCTATACCATCCATCTCTGACACCATCCCTCATCAATCATATCACGCCCAATTTTACCTCACCTCCTCCCAATAACTATAGTTGGCCCAATTTTGCCACACCCCCATTAGTACATCCATCTCCAACACCAATCAATCATATGTAACCCAGGTTGGCTTCACCATCAACCCCCATCCATCACATATTACCCAAATTTACTTCACCACCAGTAGTCCATCCACCTCCAGCACCAGTTAACCACATTTGGCCCAATTTTGCCACGCCACCAATCCAGTCATCGCCGATACCTTAATCCACCCCATTCCAAATACCCATGTCATCTTATGATCCTCATCAGGTTTTGCTCAACTACAATCAAACAGATGCTAATGTTGGCAGCAGTAACACAGGGGCAGTTGAGTTTATTACATGGTTAGGAAGGATCTCTAAGCAGCCAGAGGTACCGGCACCAATCCAAACAGAGGAAAGAAGGGAACCCGCGGCATTACACCCCATGGAAAGAATGAGTCGGTAATATGCATTAGAAACACAATTGAGGAGAACTCCGACCCACATCACCATCTGGGACTTACTAATGACATTTTTGCCATACTTCAAAGCTTTAATGACGGCTCTGAAAGACGCTCATGTATCCAAAAAAGTCTCCCCATATGAGGTGGGACAAATGATTGGGCAAGTGTTGGCTCCCAATGCCATCGCGTTCTCAAATGCCGATCTCCCGGCCAAAGGAGACAACCATTCTCGATCCCTCAATATTACAGCAGAAACGACAAACTTGGTGATCCTTTTGGTGCTAGTAGATAATGGCTCGACACTAAATGTGTGCCCTTTGAGAACTACGACCCGGATAGGGGTCAACCCATCAATGTTCAAGCCAGCCAATACAGGAGCTGGTGGTTTCGATAACACGAGAAGAGAGGTAATAGGAGAAGTTGATCTTGAGTTCACTATTGGGCCAATGACCTTCTCTATTCCCTTTCAAGTCATTGACATTAAGTCCACCTTCAATTTACTACTGGGGCGCTCGTGGCTACATGAGATCAGGGTGATGCCCTCAACCCTGCACCAAAAGCTCAAGTTCATATCAGAGGAGAAGGTTATAGCAATTCTAGGTAAGGGGCGAGAAGAAGGTGAAAGAGTCACGCAGAGCATAGAAAAGCTTATAATGTTAGATGTGCCGCACACGGCTGAGGACACAGATCTCCACAGTTTTTAGTATGATGTATCAGTAGTGGTACCAGAATCCCTCGGGAAGGACACCACAAGAACCGAAGGAGGAATGATCGCAGCAGTTGCAATGCTCAAGAAATGGGGCTACCAAAAGGGAAAAAGTTTAGATCCTCGGTTACAAGGCAGAAGGGACCCGATCATGGATCAAAATTTTGTCCAATACCATTACGTATAGGACGATACGTTTCGGTATCGGAGCTGAACGATACGATACATTCAATGTACTGTATCATTTAGTTGTATGGACGATACCGATGCGTATCGTCCGAGCTCCAAAATGATACGTATCGGTAACCCAAGATTTTGACCCATGGACCCGATCAGAGCACGAGGTGGACAACAGATCAAATTGGGGCTAGGTTACAAGCCCACTGAAGAAGAAATCCAGGAAGCCCAAGAAAAGGCTCGAACCATTGTCATAGCCAAGGCTAGGAGAATAGACCTGGAAGAGGAACCCCGCCCACGACCTCACATCCAAAACGCCTTCGTGAGCGCAGGGGTCATAAAAATTGACCAAAGTGGGGTAACACAACTAACCCCTCACAAAAAAACCCTTGTCCATGAAACCAATCCCCAAATCATTCCCCCGGAGATTGAAATAAACCTAGCCTTGCCAGTACAATCACTTGTCTTAAATCATCCCAAGCCCGTGTTAACATTTGAGGACCAAGTTCCCAATGAACCCATGGTGAATATGGTGAAGACTGACCTTGGAGAATCGCCTCATTCCCCCTTCTCCAAGACTAACCTTGGAGAATCGCCTCATTCCCCCTTCTCCACAAAATGAGGTAAGGGTGCAGCACCCAAGGTAAGGAATTGGACCTCAATGCCCATAACTCTAAAAGCATCTGATGGCCTGATAATCGGCACCAACTTCCTACAAAAAAACAACCTATAAAAAGTGAGATTAGCCTTGGGCAAGCGATGTCATGCATGTACAGAGACCCGCATTGCCAACAGTCGATTTCCGAAGAAAAGAAAATTCCCAAAAAAATAGAAAAAATATAAAATTCAAAACTATTGTCTTTTAAGATTCCCAAGAAAAAGAAAATTGATGTCATAATTGAAAAACTCATCCGAGGTGAAATCGACCTCTTTCCTACAAAAATACAATGAGAGGTAGGAGTCACAGATCTAGATGAGGAGGTCTCAGTTGAGGAGCTCCCTAATGAGCTCCTCGACCAATACACTGATTTTGAGAATAACCCTACCTCAATCGTTGAAGAGACCGAAGAGGTCAATCTGGGGACTGAGGAGTATCATAAAATCACCAAAATTGAAACATCGTTGTCTCCCGAGGAAAGAAAAGGCATGATTGATTTCCTTCGGCCATACCGAGACATCTTTGCTTGGTTATACGAGGATATGTCTAGTTTAGACACTGATTTGGTCAAGCATGAGTTGCCGCTGTATCCCAATGTAAGGCCTGTCAAGCAGAAAATGAGGCGTCTCCGGCTAGAATGGATGTTAAAAGTGAAGGATGAAGTCATTAAGCAGTACAATGCAGGTTTTCCCATGGTCTCTGAATACCCGCAGTGACTAGCCAACATTGTGTTAGTGCCGAAGAAGGATGGAAAAGTTCGCATGTGCATCGACTTCAGAAATCTCAACAAGGCGAGCCCTAAAGACGACTTCCCTTTACCACACATCGACATTTTGGTCGATAACACTGCTAGGCATGGGATGCTCTCGTTCATGGACGGATTTTTCGGCTACAATCAAATCAAAATGGCAAAAGCAGACTGAGAAAAGACAACGTTCATCACTCCATGGAGAACTTTCTGCTACTGAGTCATCCCATTCCGGATTGAAAAATATTTGGGCAATATACCAAAGAGTGATGACAACACTATTCCATGACATGATGCATCAAGAAATTGAGGTGTACATTGACAACATGATCGCCAAGTCACCAGAGAGGTGACCATCTGATAATCCTCTAAAGGCTGTTTGAAAGACTGAGAAAATATAGATTACGTTTGAACCCTCAAAAATGCTCATTCGGTGTTATGCCAGGAAAACTACTTGGTTTCATTGTCAGCAGAAGAGGCATCGAAGTTGACCCAGTCAAAATTAAAGCTATTATAAAAATGCCTCCACCATCTACTGAGAAAGAGGTCATAGGCTTCCTGGACAGAATACAATACACCAATCGGTTCATTACACAGTTAACTCTTATCTGCACTTCGATCTTCAAGTTATTAAGAAAAGACTAGCCCGTCGAATGGAATGATGACTGTCAGATAGCGTTCAATAAGATCAAAAGTTAACTTCTCAACCCTCCAGTGTTGGTACCGCCAGTACCAGGGAGACCCCTCCTAATGTGTCTCTTGACAATAGAATTCTCGATGGGATGTGTCCTAGGGAAGCACGATGAAACTGGAAGAAGAGAACAAACCATTTACTATCTAAGCAAAAAGTTTATGGATTACGTGACAATCTATTCTCATATGGAGAAAGCATGTCTGGCTCTCGTATGGGCTATACAGAGGCTTCGCCACTACTTGCTCTCATACACAGTACTCCTTCTGGCACGAATGGACCCCTTGAAATATTTGTTTGAGAAGTCGGCTCTTACTAGGCGGATTGCACACTGGCAGCTCCTCTTATTAGATTTTGACATCACGTATGTCACCCAAAAGTCAATCAAGGGATAAGCACTTGCTGATTATCTCACTGAGAATCCCCTACCTGATTATGAGCTTCTAAGAACCGAGTTTCTCGATGAAGACATCATGTTCATGACGGAGGATGACACAGAAGAGGCAAAAGAGTCCTGGATAATGTACTTTGATGGGGCATCAAATGTCGAAGGTCAAAGAGTCAGGGTTGTTTTGATTTCACCAAAAGGGTCTCACGTACTAGTCTCCATCAAACTCAATTTCCCTTGCACTAACAATATGGCCGAAAATGAAGCATGCGTGGCCGGCTTACAAGCAACTCTCGACCTAAATGCAACCCACCTCAGAGTATTTGATGACTGACAACTGATCATATGCCAAACCAACGGAGATTGGAAGACGAAAGACGAGAAACGGATCTCATACCATTACACCTGGAAGATCTAATCACATGTTTCACCGATGTTAAGTTCTCCAATGTCCCACGAGTAAAAAATCTCTTTGTCGATGCACTAGCAACATTGGTTTCAATGGTCGAAATTTCATATAGCGTCGAGATGAAGCCCATCATGATCAGACAAAGAAACGAGTCTGCCTTCTGCCTCCAGATCGAAGGATCCATAAAGACAGATGAATCTGTGGTTCTCAGATATCAAAAAATTTCTCGAAACTCAGGCATTTCCTGAAGGCACATCCAAGACGGACAAGCGGACCATCCAACGTTTAGCGGCTAATTAAGTCATCTGTGGCGAGTGCTTCTACAAGTGGTCCTATAACAATATTTTGCACCGATGCTTAATTGAAGTGAGACAACCAATGTCGTAAAGGAAATCTATGAAGGAGTATGCGCGACAAAAGTCAATGGACACATGCTCGCTAAAAAGATCTTACGACAAAGGTATTTTTGGACCACCATGGAAACTGACTATTGCAAAAACATTCAGAAGTGCTACAAATGCCAAGAACACTCCAGTCTGATAATGCTCCAGTCATAGATCTCCATAATATGATCACTCTATGGCCATTTGTCACATGGGGTCTCAACGTTGTCTGAAAGGTCAATCCGAAAGCATCCAATGGCCATCAATTCATCCTCGTCATCATCAAGTACTTCACAAAATGGGTAAACATAGCATCCTATACAAACATCATGACCAATCATGTCGAGAAGTTCATCAAAAATAATATTGTTTGTCGATTCAACATGCCCAAGGATATCATTACAGACAATGGCACCAACTTTGCAAACAAGTGCATCAGAACCTTCTGCGAGCAGTACAAGATCAAACATCATCGTTCGTCACATATCAACCGTAAACCAATGGAGCCGTAGAAGTGGCTAACAAAATAGTTGTTTGTATCCTTGAAAAGATGGTAGCTACTTATCGAGATTAGAGTAAAATGTTATAATTCGCACTATGAGCCTATCGAATGTCGATCTGTACCACTATAGGGGCAATACCATTCTCCCTTGTGTATGGAACCGAGGCTATATTGCCAGTTGAGGTCGAAGTACCCTCACTCTGTATCCTTATTGAAACAGATCTACTGGAAGCCAAAAGAGAGATCTCATTTCAAACAATTGAGCCTGATCGATGAAAAATGGCTCCAAGCCTTGTGTCATACCCGAGGAAAGAATCGCACGCGGTTACAACAAACGTATCCATGTTCGAGATTTGAAAGTGGGGGACATGGTACTTAAGAGAATTTTTTCCTCTTGCCACGTTGGTCCAAGAGGAAAATTCAAGCCCAACTGGGAGGGCCCTACATCATCAGAGAAGTGCTCTCTGGATTCGCGCTTCGTCTCACCACAATGGATGGAGATCACTTTTCTGAGCCAATCAATGTTAGATATGTGCAACGATTCTACTCCTAAGTCTCCCATGGCAAGGTAAGTACTGGCAAAAATGGATACGTAACTGCTTAAGGACCCCATAAAAGAGACCATCATTTCGAAGTTAAGTAGCTAAAAAGCGTCCTTAAATGCTCTTGCCCTTTACTACCTAATTTGAGCTGATAGCCTTTCTTTCATAAACCCTTCCCAGAAAAAAGAAAAATGTGTGTATACCAAAAAAAAAAAAAAACAAGAACAAAAGGAAGAAAAGGCAGAATGTAATATCCCGAAAAATTGACCATTTGACTTTGACCTTGGGATCCGTGCCCGATTTATCGTAGGTTGACCAAATGATGGTCAAACTTTGAATTCAAGGAGTGATGAACTGATGCGATGTAAATGGGACTCAAGTGTAGTGAGTATTATTGGTTTAGAGCTACATACACCTATCCTTGGTGTATGTGTTTAACACACAAGCAGGAGAGACAATAAAAGGGTTTTAATAACCCTAGTTCCCTTTTTGTTGGTTGTTAAAGAGAGAGTTAAGAAGAGAGAGAGAGAGAGAGAAAGAGAGAGTAAAGAGGAGTTATGAAAGAGGAGTTAATGCAAATCAAGAGGAGATTAGAGCATTGATTTTCGAATTCAAAGCGATTGGGATCGTTGAAGCAAGTGATGGAACCCTAGCCATCAAACCCAACAAATCAATCCCTTGAAGGGATTATTGAGATGAGTTTTAATTAAAGTAAATGCATATAGTGTAGACAAGTTTAATTCAGTCAAGTAGGGTTAAATGGGTAGATTAAAGGCATAGAAAAGAAAGGAGAAAGATTTGGAAGATCAGCCCGGAAGGGAGCTGAATCTGGCCAAATCGATTAATCGAAATTGGAGTTCGATTAATCGATTTTGGCCTAGAAGTTGAAAAGTCATGGAAGCCCAATTTCGATTAATCGAATTGTATTTCGATTAATCGATTTGGATTTCGATTAGTCGATGAATTGTATTTCGATTAATCGATTTGGATTTCGATTAGTCGATTTGAAAATCGACTAATCGACTGGGTACCTCCAGTGGCTGGAGAAAAGAGACCTGGGGAAATCGACTAATCGAGTTGGGAAATCAATTAATCGATTTTTGATTTCGATTAATCGATTTGGGATCGACTAATCGATTTCAGACTTCAACTATTCGATTTGAGAATCGACTTCATTAGGTTAGAGACTTCGATTAATCGATTTGGGATCGATTAATTGAATTTAAATTTTGATTAATCGATTTTGAGAATCGATTAATCGATTTGGGTTTCGATTAATCGATTTTGGGATTCGATTAATCGGCTTTGACAGTTTTGGTTAACTTTCTAAGTTTTCCTTGAGATTCATTGAGGGTCCAGGACCTTCTTCATTACATCCATAATAATGTATTGCGTGTGTTATGATGTACCATTGGTGGTACGTGTGAAAGCGAGCGCAAGGAGCCGCGTGGGACCTTGATGCTTGGACCATCAGAAACTTGAGGTAGGGAACACCTTGAACATGTACTTTAATTTTAAGAGCATGTATGTAGTGATATAATTATCAGATTTGAAATTGTTTTAATTACGAAAAGCATTGTGAAAATGGGTGTGTGTGTAACACAAAGAATGTGAAAAATGCATCGATGTGACGCAAGTGATTAAGATCAAGTAATCTAATAAGAATAAGACATCTCCAGGGGATGAGAAAGTAATAAAAGCATCAGGTGTGATACGGGTATGTATACATCCCAGGGATGTATATATGTGATTGAATAATTACTGTTGAGGCCTAACTGATATAAGATATCGCACTTACACGGTGAACAACTATATGTAAAGCACATGATATTTTTGTTATTTGAGGTTTAATGGGATACCCCACCGACGTGGCGGAATACCCACAACTGACGCGGCAGGATATCCGTGATCAGTACGGCGGCCAATCCGTATACCATTGTGGAGGTTTATTCGTAACAGTAAGCACATTCCAGGGATGTTGAGTGATATTTAACCCCGCCGCCTAGTGAAAAGGGGCTTGGGTCGTATTCCCAGGGAATACTTTATAACAACTGCCTATTTAGACGACGATGAAGGGTATCTCATCGGGGCTCGATGCTATATTACTCGGGGATTAGTTAAGTTGAAGATTTAAGTTTTTGCTTTAGGCCTATTCAGTATCATTCATGATAAATCAACAGTAAAGTAAGACATGCTAATAACCAGTAAACTTGAATGCAATTCATAAGCTTTTGAACTATTTTCTAGCAAATGCATAGACACATCATACTTAGAATATCATGGAATATATGTGAGTCTTAATTTATATGTTCATTGTGTTGGTTCCCTATTGAGCTAGGATGTAGCTCACCCTTTAGACTATACGTCGCAGGTCCACTGATAGCAACAGTTGAGGCTTCAGAAGACGTAGATCCGGGTGATTCGGATTATGTGCCTGGAGACGAGTTGGAGCCTCCACCCGAGGACTTCTTCTAGGAGACTCTGCTGTGTACTTTGATAGAGAGTCAGTTTTGAGAGCAGATTGTACGGCTTGGTATGTCAAGCCTTTATTTTTGATAAACATGTAATTAAATTGAATTATTCTTTTGGCGAACCATCTGGGGTGATCTGTTTATCACCGATGGTTCGGGTCGGTTCTCTGTTCATGCAGTGGCATGAAAGTAGAATTGTCTTTTGTATATGCCAGTTGTGCTTGATATACCAATGTTCCGTGCACAGTTTTGGAGCACGGTCTGGAGGATCGTACTGATGGCACGGGTTTCGGGGTGCCAAAATCTGGACTGTCACACAGAAACTCCTGAAACCAAAGTGAAGGAGTTATCATGAAAATCCCAAAAAATCATAAAAGCAAAATCTCAAAAAGATGATGTCTGAAAAGAAAGCAAAAAGAACAAAAAAAAATAAAAAAATCATGGGGCATGTATAGTAAAAATCTCTCAAGAAAGAAGTATATTACGACAGCTAAAACCCAATCAAGAAAAATCTTTAAACCTAAGAATACCTTCAAAATTCCTAACTTATCTCTTCTAACCTATGGCCATGATACATCCCTGAAGAAAGCTCTTTAAGGTCTACGATCATTCATGATATCCATTGAGTCAGCACGAGCCAAGCTGAGAAACAACAAAAAAATTTCATCCAACCGGCTATGATGGAATCAACATCCATGTCGTGGCCTTTGCAAAAAGAAGAAAAAATATATATACAAGCTCAAAGCAAAAATGGACATGGTGAAAACCCGCAAGGGCGTCACGAGTAAAAAGAGCGAGCTTGTACGGACCAGGCGAAAACCTTAAAAGGTGCCTAGGGTAAAAATATAAATCCCATGGACGTAGTGAAAATTCGAAAGGGCGCTATGGGTAAAAAAGAAGGCGATAGCGGGCATGGCGAAAACCCATCTTGGGTATTGTGAGTAAAAAGGTTGTTAAAGAAAAGAAAAAAAGAAAGAAAAATCATTAGTTTTTCGATTATATTTTCAGGCAATCTAGTCTTCAATTGGGCCGCTCATGTTAGCTCAAATTGGGTCCTGACCAAGTGTATCTTCAGACTACACCGTCAAACGCATGACCAGAGGTAAGGATACAAGGTTAACTCAATCCAAAGGAATGAACACTCCGACCTTGGTAAAATTTTGAACCTCGCTCAGGCCTAATCACACTAACGGGTTCGACCATTCTCAAAATGGGACCCATTACCTCCCCTCACGTTTAAGGCATTAAATAGAAAAAATAGAAAAGAATAATGTATATATACCAAAAAAAAAAAGAAGAGTTCCCTTTTCATTTTATTTTTGTACTTTGCTTGTACCACATCAAATATATATATATATATATATATATATATATATATATATATATATATATATATATATATATATATATATATATATATATATATAATCAGTTTGACGTTATGCTTTCAGCCTTTACATTTTTGAAAAAGAAAAAAAACATATAATCAAAAAATAAAAATATAATCTATTAGGGGTTTTTACCCCTCGCTTTTTATGTTTGATCTATTTTTGAAGTATGTACGGGTTAGGTCAACAAGGCACGGATCCTGCAGAGAAACTCATTTTCATGAACATTGCGATCACTCATCCATCGACCGAGAAGGCCTTCATAGCACTTTCGAGAGGCATCAAAACGAGGGGTCTCGCATTCAAGAGCCGCAACTCATTCTTGCTCTTTCTAAGCACTCCTGTAAAAATGCAAAAATAAAAATAAAAATAAATAAATAAATAATATAAGAATGATATTTTAGTGGCACATATTCCCAAAAGCGTTGCGACATCAATATTCGCTCCTCTCGGGTAGTTGTGCTAAATTAACTTCGGAATCGATGAGTACGTTTAAAGACCTCGAACCCTACCTTGCGTAGGGGCACCTGTGACCAATCAAAGTGAGGCAATCAATATTTCGTGAGATTGGGTACAAACCGTTGGATCATCGCGTCATTGTTTTACGCCAATCTTTAAGAATTGGTCGATCACCCTCCCACTCGCGAGTCTGCTTTGTTCAAAATGAAACTTGAACATCATGCATCATCAATCATACCAACATTCGGTTATTCCCAGTAATATTGCTAAGTGCTTGGGGACCAATAATTTTGAGTGTCGGACGATTTTCCAATATAATAGACTTACGCCACTCTCCATATATTTTTTTTCTTTTTTGATGTTTGAGGTTCGCTTTGAATACAGTGGACCCGATAGTGTTTGCCTTGGACCTCTTCAGATGTCTTTTTCTTTGGCATTCGATCATTAGTGATCGGATACCAAAGAGCGGCATCTGTAAACACCCAAATTTGGCCCAAAGCTCGATTGATCCATACTTCGAGAATGGCGTACTCGAGCTTTCAAAGGCACCTCCCAAACCCTTAGAACTTAACTCAAAACTTTTGAACGATTCTCGGACTCGTAAGAAGCAACCCTAAACCTTTTGAACCCTTCTCGGACCCTTAGGAATCAATCTTAACCCTTAGAACTCTTTCCAGACCCTTAGAAAATAACAGATGGAAAGAGGAGTGTCAAAGTTTACACAGACATATGCTTGAGCTCAGACCTATACCATTGGAAAGTAGAGGTTCCCAGCTTTCCAACGAGCCAATAATCACCTAATTCCGAGTTATAAATCAAAAGTTATGACAATTTAAAAAATGCATAAATATATAAGAAATTACACTTGCATACATCCATAGTATGTTACACATGTGTGGACTGCTTTTATGCACATGTAGAGCTGTGCCCTGGCCCTAGCCCTAGCGAGCTGTAACATGGTTGGCCCTAGCCCTAGCAGGCCAGGGTTGGGCTAGGATCGATTCTTTGAGCTTTTAAAAATTATCATTTTATTTTTTGGTTGTTCTTATTCTATGAAAAATATATTTAATACTTATTATTAGATAATTTTAAATATAAATTATTATATAAAAGAATGATAGCTCTATTTTTAAAATTATCAAATTAATCTTCTAATCAAGTTATCTATTAAGAATGATCAAAGAGTGGTTAGAAAGAAGGGTATATTTGATAAAATAGAAACAATATATATATATATATATATACATTGGCTCAGGGCGGGCCCGGCTGGGCCTTGCAATATCTTTGCCCGGCCCTAAATTTAAGGTCTTTATTTTAAAGGCCCAAGCCTTGCCTTTAAGCCCTCAAAATTTGACCTTAGCCATATAACATTTAAGGCCAGCCTAGCCCTTTTACCGACCTACAAATATGATGGGCGGACACCCATTCTTCGTGCTTTTCGGTAAACGTAGCTTTAGGTTCCTTCATATATATCTCAACGTCTTTTTGACTGCAGGTACGTTTACTTTCAGCATAAGATTCTTCCTGCTCATTCAATTTCACCTGTTGAAACCGTACCCCTTTGAATTGGATGAAGACCTTTTACCCTTCAATCGTTTACACGATATTTCGAGATCATGGTCCTACCATTAGGTCATACTTTGGTTCCATATAATACAGATCGCTAAAATTGATATGAATGTCACATTTGTGTATGCCATGATCTCATATATTTTGGTATATATGACATATGGAATCAAAATCTGACCATAGGATGATAGGCCCGTGATCTTAAGATCTATTGTATCAAAATTTTGGATGAAAAATGATCTCCATTACCTGATTCAAAGCAATCAGCAATTTAAGTATATAAAATCCAGGTTGAAAAGGATGAATCTTGGGTTAAAATATAAAGGTACCTTTGACTAATCAGTTATCCAAAAAAAACTTCTCTTTTATGTTCAAAAATGGTAGAACAGATTAGGCTATGATAATCGGTTGAGTGACTCAACCAGTAGCCTCTTCCCTTGTGGAAGCAACAGGTCATGAGTTCTAATCCTCACACATGCTTTCGCCCTTTGTGTTGGTATCCTCTTAGTATATTGCACCAAAATGGATCATCTCTGCGTGCAAATTTGTACAGGCACTATATCTAGGTTGTCTATGCCACATGTCATCCTAAAATATATATATATATATATTTCTCAAGAGGAAAAGGCTCTGATAGCATAGATTTGCCTTTCATGTTTGCATCTTGTGGTCATTCATTTAAGGGAAATTACCTAAGAGGGTCCGAACTTTGCGCTAATTATCTGACAGGGTCCCACCTATCATTTATTACCTAAGAGTGCCTTAGAGCTTCAACTTTTTCTTTATTTTTTCCTTAAATTTTTTAAATTGGGTCTATTAATTGACATCCGCTAAAATTCGACTTAGGCAAAAATGATGAGTTAGACAAAAATGCCCCTACAATCTCATATGAGACCAATCAATCGGTCCCATATGAGACCGGTCCACTATAGGATCGATCGAGGCGCTCTCATTAGTCGAATTTCAGCTCATGTCAATATATTAATAGATCATGTTTTGTATGTGTTTTATGTTGGTCAGATTATGAAACTCATGATCACACCTTCTTTATCTGTTGGTGGTCGAGTTGGATTTTGGAGGTCCTTACTTAAAAGATTACTAATCCCAAGAATAATATTGGTAGTCTTGATGAGGAAATAAATAACTAAATGGCAAGATCCAAAGGTCCGGGCAGACATTCTTCCTCGATCAAAGTGGCAGTTGCGCCTCGTTTAAGTCATATTTGGCATGAAAGAAACAATTGGATTTTTAAAGAAAAATCTAATCATAAAAGGTTCATTTTAAGGAAGATTGTTGGAGATATTTCTATTCGAATGTAGGGAGAAAAACTTGTTCACCAGTTGACTAATGTGGATTGCAAAAAGGAGTTAAAGATTTCAGATAAGTGGGGAAAATCATATGCCAATGGACGCCCCACTCCAATTGACGCCATAAAATTGAATATTGATGTGTCTCGTATTAATGACAAATTTGAAATAGGAAGCATTTTTCGGGATTCTTCTGGGAATCATGTGCGTCAGTGCGTATAGCTTCCATGGCACATATGCTGACTTGAAGGCTATTTGTATGGGGTTGCTTGTTGGATTTGAAAACAATCTCTACAGATTGTTTATTGAGTTGATTCAAGGGTGCGGTAGATTGTATTAAAGGAGAATGCAAGGTCCGTGGAGGTATACTAAATCAAGAAGATTCTGAATTGAACTCATACATTGATATTAGAGTTTATCGATAATTCTAATAATTTTATTTTTATTTTTTATTAATTTTCCTTTTTTTCTAAAGACAAGTAGAAAGATTGATTTATATTTAGAAAATTCATAAGACTGATTTTCAATTCCTAAAATTTTTATTTTGGAATTCCAGCAACGACATTAAAAATTTGTTGTGAAATTGTAATTGTATTTTACTCGCAAGTGCACGAATCGCATTACAACAATTAGGTACAGAGTGCGAGGTCGGCCCCACAAGAATTTAAAATAGAATTTTAAAAAGGAACAGTTATCAACCACATAATTTTTACAGATTTATCTCAATATTAATCTAGTTTATCAAATTTAATGAATATGCCAAGATAAAATTAACTAAATAATTAAATATTACTCAAAAGAAACAGGCGGGCTTTAGGATGCTAAATCCTCCCATCCTTGAGTATCATTCACGATTATAGATTTAAAGGTTGGAAAATTAAAAGAAACCAATTTATTCACAATAAAAATCTCATATTATGGCCTTTCAAAGCCTCAAATGAAATGAAGCAAATCATTTACTGTATTAAAGCATTTTCTAATCACAATAAATTAATACCTCTGATTTATACAATAAAAAAATAGGGCACGGAGTCCAAATCACAGATTCGAAATCATGAGAAAAGTATGACTAGTTCCCATATGTGACGACCCCGATTTCTTGACACGGATCTTTGGGAGAATCGGTCCGTCAGATGCTTCGGTACGTTCTGATACCACCTGTGATAGCTCGATTTTCCCCACATAGATTTCAAAGAAAATCGGATCGTCGAATTCGGTTATTCAGAACTCACCCCAAGTGCTTTGATACCATGGCTTTCAGGGATTTCAAGGAAAATTTAGGAAAAATCATATCATCGAATCTGAGGCTCAATGCTCATAGAGAGTAATTATGTAGCAATTAACACGATTCCATTTCTATATAACACAAGCCAAAAGCCAAATTTGACCACCGGTGACGACCGATCGTCACCTAAACAGTGGTCTACAAATTGCTCGTCTATGTGTGTATATATATACACAGAACTAATCGTCAAGGAGTACCCAATCCAAAAGCTCTAACAGAACATAGCTAAGGAAAATACTCTTCAGGTGGAAGATCCTCTTCTACCTCAGGGACGTAGTCAGGATCCTCCTCTAAGCCAGGATCTTGGTCGAGATCTACACTTATGACATAATTATTGGAGTGAGCTAATAGTCTAAGCATAGTAGGAACAAATTCAATAGAACTTACATTTATTAATCGAAACATAGAATTGATGGCATTATATCTCAAACAGAATTCGATAAAGAAATCAAAGCATTTTCATATCCGAAACCAACGTCAAAAGTCAAAATCTAATAGAGTTTCAAATACCAATTATTTGTCCAATTTTCAAGTTTCTCATGGTTTCTAATTCTTATTCGTTTTTGTATTTTATATGTAACTTCTTATCTTAATGCATAACTTTAACTTAAAGAATTTTAACTCAAGTATATCGTTGTTGAGCTGAAATACCAATGGGAATTCTCACCTAACCATTGTCGTTTACTGAACATTTTTCGAATGGGGCATCGTCACGATTTGAATTATGATATAACCCGCCATACCGATATCGAATTACGGATTACGGATTAACCGTCGTACCGTGTCGAATTTACGATTTAACCCACTGTATCGGTTGTACCGTCTCATCGAAGTGGGGGATTCATTCTTGTAAATCTTAAATCAAATGTTTTAACACATAAAAAGGTGTTGAAGATTCATAACTAATATTATTTCAAAGTTCAGAGTTCGGATTCAGAGTTCCAAAGATTCACATTCGAATTTGAGATATCAAAGTTCATATGTCTCACATTCAGATGCAATGATTCATATTCAAATTCAAATTCAAAGTTCAAATTTTGATAATCAAGTTTGGATTCAGAGTTCGAATTATTCACGTTCAATTTCATAAATTAGGTTCAAATGATTCATGTTCAAGATTCAATAATTCACATTCAAAAATTCAGATCCAGAGTTCATATTACCATAATCATAGTCTATGCATTCAAACATCAAAGTGCAAGTAAAAATTAAATTTCCTCCTACCTTAAATTCCGAAGTCATACGGATCAATGCAAATGTCCTATCAATGTCCTCCCGTTCTCAATCTAGATCACAACAGGTTCATAGACTATGTGTCAATGTCGTAAGAATTAACCAATTCAAAGTTTTTCAAGTCTTTCCAAAGAAAAATTCAGGCAGCCAAAAATAGGGAAACTCGCTCGAGCGAATTTGGAAAATTTCCTATGGTACCTCCAAACTCGCTCAAGTGAGTTTTACCCAAGAAAATTGGCCTGAAAACTGGGGAAAATTCGCTCAAGTGATTTTCCCAAGCCATTTCTCTTTATGTCTGAAGGTGATTTGCTAGAGCGAATTCCAATTCGCTCGAGCGAATTGTTACAATTCTGCAACTTCTAAGAATTCATCTTCTTCCCTGAGATTCCTAAAAATATCCTAAATTTCTTGTATGCACACACATGATCACACATGAATTCAAAATTTAACCCAAATCCATACAATTAAAACTTAGATCTTACCTTCTAACACGCATGGCAGGTTCGCGATGATCAAGATCGATGGAATCGGTGTTGAAACTCGCTCATCACTCGATGTTCGATTTCTTCCCTAAATTATTCGCATGCAAAACCCAAAAATGCGTACAAATCAAATCTAAATCATAGAAATCAAGGCTTAATCGTCTATTGTACTATTCTCACCTTAGAAATCGCTCATGCGAGTTCATGATCGCTTCTCTAGTTCTATTTCGATCCTAATGGTATCGCAACCGAACGATTTCCCTCGATGCAAAGTGACGCAAAGGCTCCCTCGCGTCGAGAAGAGGATTTACGTAGTGACCGACGGTTCGGATTCGTCGAAGGAGCAGAAATCGGTGGAGAAAGAGAGCTCTTCTTCTTCATGGTTTCAAAAATTCATGCAAATGAGCTAACTGTGCATGAACTTAATATATATACCAAGGGCTCGTTCTGGTGTGCAGTCAGTACACCGTGGATCGATGTACGATCTGCCATCTCATAGTTCAAAATAATAGCCACACCGTACTTCACGTGTTTTGATCCTTGAACCTTTAGATTACAAAGCACAGCCTTAAACATTGGTGCTCTCACGGAGCTCGGGTACCAAGTACACAATTAAATATACAGTCTTAGTGCCACAGTGCGCCTACGATATCGAACACACACATTTGGTCGGTGTGTTCGGGTTCGTAAATTTTTCGGGGTGTTACACCATATCTTAGAATGATGATTGCATTCACAAAAATAGGCAAGGACAAATAAACAATAACACACAAGAGCATCAATAAAGAAGATTCCGACCACAAATCTAAATCACAGATGAATACCTCAGATGAGATTCAGTAGATCCTAAAACTCTAGAAAATTAGACAGACATTTCTATGCAAAAATAGCACATAACTGAAATAAATAACAAATCATTCATTAAAATACCTGTTTATAATCTTCAAACAAATCCAATGGAAGCTTTGATCTACTTGCAACAATCCATCTTCATGAAATAATCTCGATTCTACTCTCTAAAAGCTAAGAAATTGGGAAAAGGAAGCTAGAACTGAGGAAAAGAGAGCTAAAAATATAAAAATGGCTAACAAAAGAAGAACCCGAAAAACTATTGTACAAAAACAAAGACTGTGACAGCCCGAATTTCGGCATCCCGAAATCCGTGCCATCTGCACGACCTTCAAGGCCGTGCCTTACATTCATATCATAACTCCTCGTCATATATACAGCCAAACGGTAATTGAAGCACATGCGAATACTCTAAGCAACAATAAGAATTTATAAGTTAGTTGATCCTACCAGGCTGTTCTTGTTCCATGCCAATTCATGGACATAAGGACATACCCGACAGTTTAATGATACTCATTCCTCCTAGGTGGTCTACCAAGTGACAGTATTTAAACATTCAAATTAAAAAGGCTCGATATACCAAGCCATACACAGTACTCTCTCTCAACTCACTATCAAAGTATGCAGCGGGTTTCCTAGAAGAATTCCTCAGGAGGAGGTTCTGACTCTTCTGTGGGTACAGACACCGATGCCCTTGGATTAACTCCACCTGAAGTCCTTGTTGCCGTTAGTCCTTGACCTGCGACGTATAGTCTAAAGGGTGAGCTACATCCTAGCTCCGTAGGGAAAACAAAAGAACATATAGATTATCTCCCGCACATATGTTAGTACCAACTACATAAATTCTCAAGAAATATTTAGGTACAACCATTTGAAGGATAAAAGTAATTCAATGACTCCCAACCAATCTTAACACAGTTTCTGTTTAATCTTCTTATGAATTTATTTGTGAACTTGGCCTAATCACTTAAATCTTAACTTAAGTAATCCTCGAGCACTATAGCATGGAATACCCGCCATCGTCGTCTAACTAGACAGTTATTATGTGTATCCCCTGGGAATACTGCCCAAGCCCCTTTCTCATAGGCGGCGGGGTCTATTCTCAATCTACATCCCTGGGATGTGTTACCACTATACGGATTGGCCGCCGTACCGGTCACGGATATCCTGCCGAGTCAGTCGTGGGTATCCCGCCACGTCGGTGGGGTATTCTGATCAACCTTAAATAATAAAAATATCAATGTGCTTTACATATAGTTATTCACCGTGATTATGCTAGATATATTTCATTAGGCCTTATCACATTGTTTCTGTTTCTCTATTTTATTTCTTACGCATCCCTGGGATGCCTCATACTTCTATTTCAACTTTCTCTGATTTAACCACATTATATTTCGTCCCCTGGGGACCTCAGGATTCTTCACACTTTACACACACACACTTATCATGAGAGTTTAATGTATATACTATTAAAATAGGCTTTACTACGCATATGAGTTCACAGAATAATGCACATGTTTCAAGAATACTCCCTACCTCGACGAATCTCAAGCACGCTTGTCCTCAGAGGTTATAGTGCATCGACCTACATTTAAAGAATTATACTTTTAGAATGATCTAAGGTCTTTGGGGTGTAGGACACCCGAGTTCCTCTTATTAGAAAACCAATATCTGAGTGGTCACGGACCTCGCCAAGGCGTCATTAGCCTCGCCGAGCGGTCACTTGACCTCGCTCGAGCGGTCTCTAGACCTCGCTCGAGCGGTCATATTGAGATCGCTCGAGCGGTTAAATCGAGCTTTCAAATTTAAGATACGGACCCTCGCTCGAGCGAGCCTCCCTTTAGTTTAAGGGACCGCTCGAGCGAGCCCAGAGTCTTTCTTTTCTATGTTCATCCTCGCCGGCGAGCCTCTTTAGACCGCCGAGCGAGAACGCCGATTTTGTCCATGATCGATCGAGATCATGCCTCCATCCTTCATTTTACCTTAATCTTATATAAAGCAACATACAGCCAACATCCTTCCTACTATTTAACACATTCCTAGGCATGTATATGTTTTTTACGCACCTCTGACTATGAAACCCGCACAGGTTCGATTGAAGATTTGTAAACCCACTAGGCTATCAGGTCTCCCGGTTCGTCCTCCCGTCATTACCTCGATCTCCTTGCCGAGCCAAGTTTCGCAAACCCTAGTTCTCCTGTGCTCTTTTCTCCCTTTCTTTTCTCTATAATCTCCTCCTCTCTATTTAGGTTAGAATAGTTTTACGTAAGGACTCTTCTCTCTCTTCTTCCCTTTTATATTTATCAGAATTGGGATATACTAGTGTGTTTCCCATGTACACACTTTAAGTATTTGGGTGTTTTGGTCCCCATGTGAAACGCATATACCTATGTGCACAAAGTGTGCCATGCGCAGATCTCAAAAATCTGGGTTGTGACAATCACCCCAACTTATAAGATTTTCGCCCTCGAAAATCGATATTATTTCTTAATTCGATATCACTTTTGTCATCTGACTTGCATACAATCAGGAAATTTACTATTTAGCCGCATTTGCAGCTATCAGTGTTGGTCAATGCCCCAAAATTTCTATACGACAAAAACAAAACAATTTAAAGAAAAAGATTATTATTGATACCCATTCCACACATTTTTTTTTTCCATCTATTTAAACCAAAACTTGTGCCATTCATGTCAAGATAGTTTTTTTTTACAACAAACAAAAAAAAAAAAAAAAAAAAAGATTCTAACATCCATATCAAGTTTCAAAATATTACATGCCAGGTGTTCGAATATTTACTATTTCCTAATCCTCTTCCTCTAGTCACCGTGACGGTATCGGTACTTCGTGGCGCCCCTCGTAGCCGGTCCGGAGGTAGATGCTCCAAATATAGAATCCCTCATGGCACCAACGCGCTGCATGTAGGTTTGCGGGTACGCATGGCCCATGAGGTCGATAAGTAGCGCCTCTTGGAACCTCTGATGCAACCTAATGTCCCTTCCTTGCTGAAGGATCTCTCGCATCATGCCCGTGTGTGAAGTGTGGGTATGGGGCGCGAACCGTGGTGGAGGAAGTAGTCGGTCCCGCCGGAGTTTGATGGGTGGTGATCCGGAGACCGCCGGTCTCTCTTCCGCCAACGCCGGGTTTGGAGGCTTTTAAGATTTCTGCCCAATCTCGGCGAGGTATGGGACAACGTTGTCGGTGAGGAACAACTCGTCCTCCCGAAACCTAAATCCTCCCTTCCCGCTTCGCGACTCCAAAAGTCGGGAAATCAGTCGTGCATACGGTAGTCGGTTGATAGGTGGAGGGACAGCACCCCTCACATTTCTTCTGTAGGCGTGTGCCATGCCTTTTATGATGACCATAGGTGCATTGATCCACCTATTGTGAAAAGCGGTGTGCAGTGCTCGCAAAAACGCGTCTCGGCGTTCTTGATCATGACCGGTTGGGTGCAAATTCTTCTTGAAGATAATGTCTAAAAGCCACATTTGCGGCGGTAGTTGTGATCGTGTGATGGATTGTCCCGAGGCGGACCTACCGCCAGTGATGTCGGAGATGATCGTTGGGAACTCTACGTTCCCAGAAAAGGGTGGTAGGATGAGTGGGCTAGGAGTGTAGATGTGGGGGCATTTCATGGTCGAGGAGATGTCGGCACATCTAAAAACTAACTCGTTACCATCGATGGTAACAAGTATGGCGTCCTCATCGATGCTCATGTTTAAGGTTTGGTAGAAAAGTTTCACTAGCCTCGGGTAGTATCGATCCCCGAATGGCGTAAGGAGGGACTTGAGTTGATTGTTGGTTATGAAGTCCGATGTCCACTGGGTGGACGCCGGATCCCCGAAGCAAGAGGGATGTATTTCCCATTCGGCTTCAAAAATTTTTGCTCCCCACCAATCATCCAGTGTGATTGGTGTAGAGGGTGGGTTTGATGATGGTTGCGAGGTTTGTGGCGCCTTGTTGTTGCGCGGTGCGAAGTAAATCCGCCATCTTTGGTTGGGGGTCCATTTAGTATAATAATGCAAAAAAAGAAGAAGGAAAAACTTTAGGAAATAGGTAGAGTTTACCTAGGATGATCGTCTTAACGGATCGGATTGCTCAAATCCGTTTGGAATCGGAAGAAAAATGGTTGAAAACGGCTGCCCTAACCCTTTCCCCGATCGCTTCTCCTTTCTCTCGCTTGAAGATGAATGTACACACAGTCTCATATTTATAGTTCCGCCTCGCTCGAGCGGTCATTAGCCCTCGCTCGAGCGAGCACAGAAATCGTTTTCAGCATAATCCTTCCTCGCTCGAGCGGTTATAGTGCCTCGCTCGAGCGGTTATAGTGGTTCAAATATACCTCGCTCGCGCGGTCATCTATTCTCGCTCGAGCGAGAACATAACTAGTTTTTATTATATACTATATCCTCGCTCGAGCGGTTATAATGCCTCGCCGAAGCGGTTCAACCTCAGCGAAGCGTCACTGACCTCGCTTTCGGCGAAGAGAATTTAAATTTTATGTTGTTCGCTCGAGCGAACACAAGTGGTCGCTCGAGCGAGACCAGAGATGTTTCTGGGTACCTTCTTGCTCGTTTAGGTTTGAATACATCACTAGTTTCATCAATTAAGAGTTGAACAAAAGATTTCTCAAACATTATTTGCAATCCTATATCAAAAGAAAACATACCTAACCTTCATAGTACCCGAAATTACACATTCTCAAACCAATGAAAATCATTCAGTTGGCAACTTCGAACAATTTGGGATATTGTTCTCTAACATCAGCCTCACGTTCCCATGTTGCCTCTTCGATCGGATGGTTCTTCCATCGAACAAGTACTAAGGGAATCACTTTTGTTCGCAACACCTGCTCTTTTCGATCTACAATTTCTATGGGTTCTTCAATCATGGTCATATCTTCATGCATTTCGAATGATTGGCGCTCGAAAGACGTGATCAGGGTCATTGAGATATTTTCTAAGCATAGACACGTGGAACACGTTGTGTACCTGATCAAACAATGGTGGCAACCCAATGCGATAGGCTACTTCTCCCACTCGACCCAAAACTTCAAACGGTCCGAGATAGCGGGGGCTTAGATTTCCTCTCTTCCCAAATCTTATCACTCCCTTTATTGGTGATACTTTCACGAACACATGTTCCCCACTTTAAAGTCTACATCGTCCGCTTGATGTCGATAACTTTTCACTTTGCTCGAGCCGCCTTTAGCCTCTCCCTGATCATGCGGACAATGGCAGCGTTATCTTTAAGTAGCTCGGGTCCCAAAACAAATTTCTCCCCAGTTTCTTCCCAATTGATTGGCGACCTACATCGTCTTCCGTATAAAGCTTCATACGGTGCCATCCCGATGCTCATCTAAAAACTATAATTATAAGCGAACTCAATCAATGGTAGATGTTGATCCCACGATCCTTGCAATTCTAACATACATGCCCTAAGCATGTCTTCAATGACTTGGTTGACCCTCTCAGTTTGCCCGTCTGTTTGCGGGTGAAATGCCGTACTGAAATCCAACTTAGTTCCCATTCCTTCTTGGAATTTCCTCCAAAACTTTGACGTATATAATGGGTCTCGGTCTGAAACAATGCTACTTGGAATCCCATGTAGCCGAACGATCTCCTTCATGTAAAGTTCTGCTAATCTTCCCGCTGTGTACATCGTGTTGTACGGCAAGAAATGTGCCGACTTAGTTAATCGATCCACCACCACCCAAATGGCGTTATGCCTCCTTGCAGTTCGTGGTAACTCGACTATGAAATCCATTGAGATAGATTCCCATTTCCATTCCGGTATGGGTAAGGGCTGTAATAGGCCTGCGGGGTGTCTATGGTCGATTTTCACCTGTTGGCACGTCAAACATCGTGAAACATACTCTGCCACATCTTGTTTCAATCCTCTCCACCAGTAATTCTTTTTCAGATCCTGATACATCTTCGTGCTTCCTGGGTGGATCGCATAACTTGACCTGTGTGATTCATCAAGAATCGTTCGCCGCAATTCGGCGTTGTCCGGAATGCAAAGCCGGCCTTTGAATGTTAAGGAACCGTCTTCCTTGATTGAAAACTCAGAGGTAGTACCTTCTATTACATTTTGATGTATCCGTGTTAGAATCGGGTCTTTCATCTGTAGTTCTCGTATGTGTTCAAATATCACTGGCTTCACGGATATGTTGGCTAAGAAGGCTCCTGTGGCTTGTGGTTGGATGTCTGCACCACATAACGCTAGATCCTCCAACAGCTCCCATCGATGTATACCGAAACTAGGCTAGCCGGTGCGGAACTCTTTCGACTCAAGGCGTACCTCGTTAGCTTTGCTCGATGATCGTATAGAATAGTCGTAATCTTTTGAGAAATTCCATCCACCTCCGCTGCCTCATATTCAGTTCCTTCTGTGTAAACAGGTATCTGAGGCTTTTATGGTCAGTGAAAATTTCAAATGTTTCTCCGTATAGGTAATGTCGCCATATTTTTAATGCGAATATGACTGCAGCTAGTTCTAGATCGTGTGTTGGGTAGTTCCTTTCATGCTCTTTCAACTGCGAGCCGTAAGCTATTACCTTTTATGTTGATTTAGTACACAACCCAACCCGTTATCTGAGCATCACTATAAACTGCGAATCCTCCACTGCCTGATGGAATGGCTAACACTGGAGCTGAGGTGAGTCTTTTCTTGAGTTCTTGAAAACTCTTTTCACACGCCTCACTCCAATCAAATCTTGAGTCCTTTCTTGTAAGCCTTGTGAGAGGTCCTGATATTTTTGAAAACCCCTCAACGAAACGCCGATAATATCCTGCCAGTCCGAGGAAACTCCGGATATCTGTCACGGTTTTTGGTTGTTCCCAGTTCACTACTGCCTCGATCTTAGCGGGATCCACAGTGACACCATGCTTGGAGACATGTCCCGTAAAGTCGACTAGCCAAAACTCATTTGCCGAGCTTGGCGTCACGATTTGGTGTTCACGCAAAGTTCGTGGGAGCGACACGTAAGTGTTCTTCATGCTTTAAGCTTTTGATTTTGAGTAGATTAGATGTCATCAACAAACACTACAACCCAAGAGTCTAAGTGTGGTTTAAACACTGATTCATCAAATCCATAAACGACGCTGGTGCATTTGTCAGCCCAAATGGCATCACTAAAAATTCATAGTGTCCATACCGTGTTCTAAAAGCCGTTTTCTGTATGTCATCGGCCCTGACTCTTAACTGATGGTACCCGGATCTTAGGTCGATCTTGGAAAAGTGTTTTGCTCCTTGTAATTGGTCGAATAAGTCATCTATTCTGGCAACGGATATCGATTCTTCACCGTGACTTTATTCAATTACGGTAGTCGATACACAAACGCATCGACCCATCCTTCTTTTTCACGAACAACACCGTGCTCCCACGGAGACACGCTTGGTCGTATAAACCCCTTGTCCATGAGCTCTTGCAGTTGTTCTTTCAATTCTTTCAACTCTGCAGGGGCCATTCTATAAGGTGTTTTTGAAATAGGTTCCGTTCCTGGTGCCAAATCGATCGCAAATTCTACTTCTCTTTACGAGGTAATCCCGGCAATTCTTGAATACATCGGGAATTCTCGCTTCACGGCTATGTCCGAGATAATATTCTTTTCTTCTTTATCCTCCTTCAAAAATGCCAAATAACCACTACACCCTTTCCTAATTAAACGTTCTGCTCTTACTGCAGATATAAGTGGTACCTGAGTCGACCTCTCCCCTTGAAATCGGAACGATCTCCTTGTATTAGGACGGAAGACAACAACTTTATCCTTGCAATCCACCGTTGCGCAATGGTGGGACAGCCAATCCATGCCAAGGATTACATCGAATCCTTGCATGTCCAACCATATTAAATTTGCGTCTAATTCGTGGACAACGTGATCCCTAATGCTTACTACTACCGATTTGCAGACTAACTCCGTGTCCACCAATTCTCCTGTTGGAATGGATACTGATAACACAAAGTCTAGCGTTTCCGGAACAATCTTCATCTTCTTTGCAAATCTAGGGGTAATGAAAGAGTGGGTAGACCCTGGGTCTATCAAGACTGGCCATGTGCTAATGAGCACCCTTTTCTCAGAATCAGAACGCATCACAATACATGCATATACATGCATATCACAACATATCCATAAACAATTTTCACCTTACGCTTAATATGATACGTATATTTGTATATCCTAATATAAACTCATTCTCTACCTAGAGTTATATTGAAACCGAAACTCACTGTTTTAAAGGAGTGCTCAGCTTGGATAATGTCGTACACTCCCGCTCAAGCAAGAATCACAGAGGCTCTTCCTCGAATAACAATGTGCTTTCGAGCTTGAATTGGTTGTGGCATGGCGGTTGAGCCGTCTTTTCTTTGGTCGTCTGTGGCAATCTCTCATCATGTGACCTATCTTGCCACACTTGAAACAAATTTCGCATTCCTTGCCTACTGATCATTGTTTTATGGGACTTGCCACATTTAGCACAAGTTTCCCTTGAAATGAATTAGCGGCTATCGGAAAAACTTGTGGAGTTGTAGTCTGTTGGAATAAGTGGGACCTTGATACCTCATCGATCTCCCCGATGCGAGCAACGGATAATTTTGATGAGTCGATCGTGGAGCACACGGAAATGACGGTTTCGATTTGGTGTTATAAACCTCTGTTTATATGATTTATTCATAACCCCCATCCTATTCGGGATCGGTGCATTCTCTGCCTTGATGTTCCCTCTGCCGGTATCGGTTATTATTTTCTTCCTCAACCACCAATGCCTTACTCATTACTCCATAAGTCTTCATTGAAGGAAGGCGAACACCCCTCGGATGTCCGACTAGTAAGCCTGTTGGAACCTCTTCGCTTTCATCCCGTCCCGAGATTACGTAGTGCAGGCGGCGAGTCTCATGAATTCCACTCCATACTCTCTCACGGTCATTCTTCCTCGTGCTAGTTGTAAAATTGGGTCTCCATCGATTTCTCACAACTTCGGAAAATATTGTTTATTGAATTCTTCTACAAATTAGTCCCAAGTCCACGACACGCTTTGGAGTTTCTTGTGCTCTCGTCGCATGATAATCGATTTCCACCAAGGTCCAGCTTCTCCATCTAACATATATGTCGCCTAACGGACGCTCATCATCCTCCGTGCATGTCAAGACTGTCGAACACCTTCTCCATTTCTCCCAACCAGCTTTTCCGGCCATTGTGTCCTACCGTCTCTGAAAAATTGGGAGGTCTCATTCTTGAACTCGTGAATGTCAAGCCAATAAAGGTGTAAGTCCTCGGAGGGGTAGGTGTTCGTGGTTCTGCATCAGTATGCGTGCCAAGGACGCTTGTTGTGCCATGGCGCTGTATGGTCTCCATTGTGTGCATCATTCTCTGACGCTCTTCTCTTTCCTCATTCCTTTCTCTCACCCTATCTTGTTCCCTTTGGTCTCGATCATGTCTATCCTGATCTTGCTCCTCTGCTTGATTTTGATTTCCTCCACCGCTTTGCTCTAGGAATCTCCTGCTTCCCAATGGCACTCTGTTTGTAGGTGAGACGAACCCATCTCTACTGCGCAAATTCCTATCATGGCCACCCCTGGGTCGGCCTCTCCCTCTAGGAAACATAACGGTCTGCATGAGAATTAGAATCTCGTTAGCAGAAGTCCCTATATTCGACGATATGATAGTCGAACTCCGGAAAGAAACGCCTGATACTAATCAGGATAACCCGAATTTCGCATCCAAATCCATACATCTGCCACGACCTTCAAGGCCGGGCCTTACATTCATATCATAACTCCTCGTCATATATACAGCCAAACGGTAATTGAAGCACATGCGAATACTCTAAGCAACAATAAGAATTTATAAGTTAGTTGATCCTACCAGGCTGTTCTTGTTCCATGCCAATTCATGGACATAAGGACATACCCGACAGTTTAATGATACTCATTCCTCCTAGGTGGTCTACCAAGTGACAGTATTTAAACATTCAAATTAAAAAGGCTCGATATACCAAGCCATACACAGTACTCTCTCTCAACTCACTATCAAAGTATGCAGCGGGTTTCCTAGAAGAATTCCTCAGGAGGAGGTTCTGACTCTTCGTGCTGGAAACATGCCCTTGGATTAACTCCACCTGAAGTCCTTGTTGCCGTTAGTCCTTGACCTGCGACGTATAGTCTAAAGGGTGAGCTACATCCTAGCTCCGTAGGGAAAACAAAAGAACATATAGATTATCTCCCGCACATATGTTAGTACCAACTACATAAATTCTCAAGAAATATTTAGGTACAACCATTTGAAGGATAAAAGTAATTCAATGACTCCCAACCAATCTTAACAGTTTCTGTTTAATCTTCTTATGAATTTATTTGTGAACTTGGCCTAATCACTTAAATCTTAACTTAAGTAATCCTCGAGCACTATAGCATCGAGCCCCGATGGAATACCCGCCATCGTCGTCTAACTAGACAGTTATTATGTGTATCCCCTGGGAATACTGCCCAAGCCCCTTTCTCATAGGCGGGGTCTATTCTCAATCTACATCCCTGGGATGTGTTACCACTATCTGGATTGGTGCAGTCTCACGGATATCCTCGCCGAGTCATTGGGTATCCCGCCACGTCGGTGGGTATTCTACGATCAACCTTAAATAATAAAAATATCAATGTGCTTATATATAGTTTTTCACTGTGATTATGCTAGATATATTTCATTAGGCCTTATCACATTGTTTCTGTTTCTCTATTTTATTTCTTACGCATCCCTGGGATGCCTCATACTTCTATTTCAACTTTCTCTGATTTAACCACATTATATTTCGTCCCCTGGGGACCTCAGGATTCTTCACACTTTACACACACACACACTTATCATGAGAGTTTAATGTATATACTACTATTTAAATAGACTTTACTACGCATATGAGTTCACAGAATAATGCACATGTTTCAAGAATACTCCCTACCTCGATTTAATCTCAAGCACGCTTGTCCTCGAGAGGTTATAGTGCATCGACCTACATTTAAAGAATTATACTTTTAGAATGATCTAAGGTCTTTGGGGTAGGACACCCAAGTCCCTCTTATTAGAAAACCAATATCTGAGTGGTCACCAGACCTCGCTCGAGCGGTCATTAGCCCTCGCTCGAGCGGTCACTTGACCTCGCTCGAGCGGTCTCTAGACCTCGCTCGAGCGGTCATATCGAGATCGCTCGAGCGGTTAAATCGAGCTTTCAAATTTAAGATACGGACCCTCGCTCGAGCGAGCCTCCCTTTAGTTTAAGGGACCGCTCGAGCGAGCCCAGAGTCTTTCTTTTCTATGTTCATCCTCGCTCGAGCGAGCCTCTTTAGACCGCTCGAGCGAGAAACACCGATTTTTGTCCATGATCAGATCGAGATCATGCCTCCATCCTTCATTTTACCTTAATCTTATATAAAGCAACATACAGCCAACATCCTTCCTACTATTTAAAATATTCCTAGGCATCTATATGTTTTTAACGTACCTCTGACGATGAAACACGCACAGGTTCGATTGAAGATTTGTAAACCCACTAGGCTATCCGGTCTCCCTGGTTCGTCCTCCCGTCATTACCTCTGATCTCCCTTGCCGAGCCAAGTTTCTGCAAACCCTAGTTCTCCCAGGCTCTTTTCTCCCCTTTCTTTTTCTCTATAATCTCCTCCTCTCTATTTAGGTTAGAATAGTTTTACGTAAGGACTCTTCTCTCTCTTCTTCCCTTTTATATTTACCAGAATTGGGATATACTAGTGTGTTTCCCATGTACACACTTTAAGTATTTGGGTGTTTTGGTCCCCATGTGAAACGCATATACCTATGTGCACAAAGTGTGCCATGCGCAGATCTCAAAAATCTGGGTTGTGACAAAGACTCTCTCAACCCTAACTTTAACTCTAGCTTATATAGTGTCTTAGTTTGAAACCCTAGGACACTAAAATCGATCGACGCCAAATTTCGATCAATCAATTCTAAACAGAGTTCTGACATTTTACAATTCTCTTTAATTCGATCGATCAATTTTAAACAGAGTCTTCTGCAGAATTTATTCTCTTAAGCTTTAGTCAATCAATCTAAGATTTATCGATCGATTCTTCATGGATTTTTTGTGCATGATGGTTTCTTGGTTCTATGTTTCAATGTTTCAATGTTTGTTGTCTTTACGCTCTTAAATGCCATTGAATGCATCCAACGGTCAGAATCACCTGAAACTATCAAAACTTCACAAAAATTGACAAATTGCTCTCATTGGATGGCTAAGTGTACATGTAACACCTGCCCCTCAAATTTTGTGTTAGTCAATGAGTTGACTGAGGGCTAATGAGACCTGACTATGCCAGGTAACTGCCCAAGGCCAAGTTCATCCAAAAATGTTAAGCACCCACCTGTAGATTGATGGGATAGTACAATTTCTTGTGGCACCCATAGGGTACCTATTTTATTCAATTGGGTGCGTTAGTAATTAAGTAAAATACACACCATATCTGGCACCATATGAGAAGTTCAGACTAATTTTTGATAGACCTTGACCCGAGATTTGATCCCAACTAGGTCTAAGCCTTGGTATTGATGAGTAGATCATCACCAACAGATCATATTTTGATGATGATCATTGTATTGGTCAATGATTTGGGTCAAACCTTGACCCAAAAATCCAAGAGAACCTAATGCACAAATATCTTTATCTATGTATGTGTGCCTTGCATGGAGAAATGATATTTCTTGTAAATTTAAATAAAGCCCAAGGGCTATTCTAACTATTTTCCCTAATTTCTTTAATTAAAAATCATAATTTTATAAAGTTTTACATAATGCTAGCCACACACTTGCTTGAGCAACTTTGGCCTCATCTTAGACCCTTGAAAAACTTTGAGAAAATCTAGGGTGTTAGATTGTGGTGAGTGCATGCAATCACAAGCTTAGAAAGAATCTTGACTTTTAAATAAAATTCTAGGAATAAAGAACAAGAAAAGTCCACCAGAGGACTAAATGGAGGGATGAGAGAGAGAGAGAGAGAGAGAGAGAGAATAACTTATGGTTGAAGGCAAGTGGCACATGGGGCTCTTGTTCCCAAAAAGCAATTCAAGAATATATTATCTCCTCCAAAATTTCACACGCCCAAAATCTTCTCCGCCTCCATTCTCTTCTTCTTCCCCTTGGCTCTAGCCACTATTAAAGACCTTTAAAATTTTGGAATTCATAATTGAAATTTTAATCTAAACCCATAGATCAAACCTCCTTAGCCTTTAGTACCACATAGTGTGAGCTTGTGCAAATTTCAGCCCATTTCACCATGAAGATTTATAAAGACTAGCATAGATGCTCAAGCTAAGCTAAGGTAAAGTATTGGCTCAGGTTGTCTTCCTAAATTCTAGTATAGGTTTGATCTTGATCAAGTTTAAATAGTGCTAGATCTCATGTTATATGAATTGGTAGATACCATGCTTCAATATTTCTTGTAATAGCATGAGGTGGTGATTAGAAGTTTGATTTTGTATGAATTAGATATCATTTAAAGTCTGTAAATCATTGAATGATGATAAAATTTCATGATTTGTTTGAATGGTGTGTGATCTTAAAACAACTTTGATGGATCGATTTCTATTATATATATATATATATATATATATATATATATATATATATATATATATATATATATATATATATATATTTTTTTTTTTTTTTTTTTTTGACTGATTTTGTGGTCACGATTTGACCATTGTCTAGGCTCAGAAAAATTCTAGAAAAATTCATGGACGTGTAAAGATGAGTGTAGATCAAATATGAAATATTTGAGCCTCTGATTCATCATGGTTTGATCGACAGAAATTCCGAGGTGGACCTGTGCAGATCTATCTAGTATTGAGTATTAAAAATCTGACTGAGATTAAGCCTGTATATATTTAGTTTATTTTATAATTGCCTAAAATTTTTATAAAAATTCTAAGACAGATTTTTATTAGTGTATCACGACTGTATAAAATTTTAGATTCTGATTCGATGTCGTTTGACCGGTAGAAAATCCGGAGTTCGAGAACGCAAAAATCTGTTCTATGTGGCACACCTAGTGGCCACTATCGGATAGTTGATCAGATGACTTTATTTCCATCATGATTCCAATAAATTCAGCATCTCTAATATATAGAAACATCATAGAGAATTATGAGAGCTTTCCAACGAGCTCTCACTCGCCCGATTTGGACATTGGCAACGAAAGTTATGGCCGATGATCTGAGGCCTTAAAATCTGGTCTGATGACTAGTTGAATTAAAAGAACGTACTGTAAATCAATGACCCTGACCAAATCATGATCAAAATTTTGAGTGCCATCACTTATAAAAGATGGGTCTATCAGTCATCATTCACTAGGTTTAGGAATCACTCTAAGATTCAATCAGGATTGAAAATGGCAACCCGATTACCTGCAAGAGTCCGATGCCCTTACCTAAAATTTATAAAATGAACCGAGTAAGACAAATTGTTTACTTCTCCTTAAATCCCGTGATATTGTCATTACTGATGATCATAAATAAGGTTAATGGTCACTGGTGACGTGTAACCAAAATGGTTGACCTTAGTTGATCGAGTCAAAGATTGACTCTTAGAAGGCCCAAAGACTGATATGGTCGGAAAATGGCCAGTTTGGAGCTAGCACTTCATGGGCCAAGTTACCCCCAAGAATTCTATAAAATTATGGGTAAATAAACTTATAAAAATATTGAATTTATCTAGAGATTCAACCAACAATTCGATCGATTTAGACGGGTAGAAAACTCAAAAAATAAGGGCACAAGACTATATCAAGTGACACCTATCATGACCATTGTTGGACATCCGATCAGATGCCCATGATTCCATCATTATCCCAACATTTATGGTATTAGAAATATACTAAGATATCATAGATAACTTGAAGATCTTTCCAGCAAGCTTTAATTCACTTCCTTTGGACATCAAAGATGAAAGTAACAACCGGATTATCAAAGACCTGAAATTCTGGCTTGATATACTACTTGTTTAGAAATTGAGCGGGTCACTGCTATTGGCACCCTTCAAAATTTGGAAACACCAACGCTTAAAATATGTATTTCTTAGGAAACCAAATCTCCTTCCGATGTAGGACCGGAATGACTCGATATGAGAAGTCCAAGGCAATTAATAAAATCGTTGGGACCTGATGTCCCCATTCTGAAGCCTTGTGGGGCATTACTAATGGCACCCACTAAAGACTAAAAGCACCCACATCGAAAAGGTGGAGACATCTTAAAGACTCGAACTAATTGTTAATAAGATCCTATTTGGCCCAACTCATGAGGCCCAAATGGATGATGATGAACCTATTGAGGATATGATATCCTCTTTAATAAAGTGGTTCATTTGTTATGAACACCTGTGAAAATATAGGAGAGTTCTATACTATACTCTCTTGAAACCTTAATGTTAATTTAGACGACAAAACACAAAATTGACCCAACTAATGGACCAAACAAGGGGCCCAAAATAAGTAGCAAACTATTGGGACTTAGTGCCCTTGATTTAAAAATTGGTGTTCCTCGATTAACAACACCCAGTCAAAAGTGAAATGGACACCAGCCTGAATCTGTACCTTAAATTGAGAAATTAACGAAAAGTACTAGATATGAAATAATAAAAATGAATTTTCTAATATTAAAGTCTTGGTCAAAGCTTGACTAATTCTAAGATAAATGACCCTAGATAGACCACCAATAACCCATATTGGTGGAAGACATAGTTTACACACTATCTGTGTACAACTAGTAATTGGCATTGATTCTGCCTTGATAATTTTGTTTGAAATAATTGGAGAGGTAGACCTCTTCTATAACTCTATTGAATTTATGAAATGTATGTCCCCGTTGAACTCTGAATTACGACAGCACTAAGTATAGTGTAAACTAATTCAGAAAATCAGTATGCCTAGCATTCCCACTATATGTATGGGATCAAAATATTTACAGTAACTAATGTGATAGATCTGAGGATTCGGACTAGTTGAATTGGACCTAGAATTTGATTGATTTGCTGAATAGTAGTTTTTGAAACTAGTATTTGATTTGAAACTGATTTTTAACGAAACCCGTATTTGATTTGAAACTGATATCTGACGAAACCCGTATTTGATTTGTAACCAATATTTAACGAAACCCGTATTTGATTTGTAATTGATATTCGACGAAACCCATATTTGATTTGATATCGATATCTGACGAAACTCATATTTAATTTGAAACCAATATCTGAAGAAACCCGTATTTAATTTGAAACCGATATTTGACGAAACCCATATTTGAGTTGAAACCGATATTTGACGAAATTTGTATTTGATTTGAAACAAATATTTATTGAAGCCTGTATTTGATGAAACTAGTATTTGATCGGAATCCGATATTTTATTTGAAACCGATATTTGATGGAATTCGTATTGAAACCCAACACTGATTGATTTGATATAGATTGAGATTGAATTCGAAGATTGATTGAATAGTTAAATATTTGATGTAATGAGAACTTTGAATATGAACCCCTGTATTTGGGTTTTTTAAATATTCTAGCTTGAATATGAAACATGAAATACCGAATTTGAACCCGAATGTGATCTTGAACTGAAGCTTCTAAGAAGAAGTATACTTGAAGTTTGAGCCTGAAATGGGAGTTTGAACTGGAACTTCTGAGAAAAAATCTACTTGAATTTTGAACCCGAAATGGGATTTTAAACTTGAACCCGCAATGGGTAATTGAATCTTAACTTGCAAATGGGATTTTGAGCTGGAATTTGATTATTGGACTTCTAAAAGAAGTATGTTTGAATATTGAACTTTGAATATGGAAATTCTGAATATAGAATTCTGAATATTAACTATTTGATAACGAATCCTGAAACTTTAAAAGTAGAAGATGATACTATCTTGAATTTCAAAACCTCGCATTACTAACCATTGTTCTTACAAACGGGCATTATGAGCGATTCATATTCAGATGGTTTTGGAATGTCAGCTGAAGATTGGGTCTCGTTAGACTAACAGGGTCATTGATTCTTATCAAGATTGACTAAATAGCAAAGAGTGTTAGTCTTTGCCAGCACAACATTGGCATCTAAATCATGAATCTTGGACCATGGTTGGTGTCTGGTATCGCACCGAAATAACTTAAAAGACATTAATAAATCAACAAACTAACTACATTAAATTAATTACCTAATAATGTTAATTTTGTGATAACCAACCTGATACTTCTTGATGACATTGTTTGAATGGTAGATTAGTAATTGAATTTGATGTGTAACTGTTGATAATTGAAAAGTTTGTACTGAGAGAATATATGATTGAAAATCGAACTTGACATTGCTTTATTGATATTGGTAATTGCAATTTATGATTGAACATGTTTTGAATTTGGAAAATTGAATGGTCACTTGCATCGAATGAATCCTTGAATGTTATCGTCATTGTCTCATTAGTGCCTAATGAGTCATTGATGGATAGATTGATAGATTTAGAATTGAGATAAAAGGATATTGTGATATTGATCAACTAGACAACTGATGAAATTTGACTAAAACACTGAGTGAATTATGAGAATTTATTGAAAATACATTGATGAATCTAGCTAATATGTTATTAAGCTTCATCACTTACGTCGTTTCATGACAAAAATGTCCGGAGACAGGATAGACGTCACCCACTCAAAGCTAGACGGAGTGGTCGAATAAATATTTAGAAGGACCCAACACAAACGTGGACGGACTACATGACACTTACACTAGATTTTGACTTTATACAGTTGATTTACTTTTGTTTAAGACCAGTTTGGTTTATCATTTTATAAAATCATTGGTCTCATTGTAAATATTGGACGTTGAATTTATTTTGATTTAAACAACACATACTTTTGTTTTAACTTGTCTTTCCGCAACAAGAAGAAATTTTCGAATGAACTCATGCTTTCCTAATAAGTGAATGATCAAATTTGAAAATTGATCAAATTAAGAAAATGAGATTTTAGCAATAAATAAACTTTATATTTTTTTTTCCAATCTGGAAGAAAATTTTAGATATTGAACACCAAAAATCGAGGTGTGTCGCGTCAACCCGGCTCGTGGATCAGAACGTGCAGGGCGCGAGAGTCACCCAATGTGCATGGCCAAGAGCTGGGGGTGTGACATATTGGAGTTGGTATCAGAGCTGAAAATTTTTGAAAAAATTTGATAAATTGTTTTATCGATCGTTTTGATGAATTGAATTGAAGAAAAATAGATTTACTGATAGTTTTGAAAAATTGCCCGTGCACATCAATGGACAATTATACAATCCATCGTACCTATTGACCTTGTACGACCTAGTTGTCATCATTAGATTAAGAATTAGAATTGGAGATATTAAGGAAGTGTGATGTAACAACCCGAAATTTTTGTAAATATTGAATCATTGACATTTGACGAGAATGTGACCTTTTGACTGGTTTGACCCGGGTCAAATCATTTGACCTGGGTAACATGGCCTCAAACCCCACTTGTTTTAATTAGGGGTACTCGCCAGGCACATTAAATCCCAACTCGTACCCTATGTAAAGCGTATGCGTGTTTGTGCATGTTGCACACAAACCCGACCCCAATGCTTGAACTTGGGCCTCAACCCAAATTTTAACTCGAACTGAAAGTAGACCTGGATCCAATAACCCAACCTGTCACGTGGCACCCAATCAAGTATACGTATTTGGCAAGGCATATGACACACGTTGTGAGCTTTTAGAATATTTTATTTTATTTTAGGAGTGTACAATTGGTGCTATGGAAGTGTATATTTAATTGGGTGATTAGTTACACGAGCTCCGTATGAGCATTAACGATGAAAGATTTAGTTTATAAGTGAAGATGGAGCACATTTTGGCCCTTGATGAGAAGCCCACACACCAACTCACGGCGTACCGGTTTAACACCTAATAAGGCCCCATGAGTATAAAGAAAGGAAATTGATATGCACTAAATCCGTACTAAAGTCTTAACCTATTGCAAGCGCACAATGAAAATTGCAATACTAGTATAGGATCGTTCCTACGAGAAAGTGATTATCTCATATATTCTCTTTCTTCTAAATACTTATATTTGTCTTTTAAGATTCTAAATTACGGGAGAAATACGAATAAAAGAATTATTCATTTAAACTAATTATAAAAAATAAATCTAAATCCTCCTCCTTCCAGATTATGGTCGTCAATCACAATCTTTCAGTGCTCGAATATTTATAAAATTAAAGTACCGTTACACTGTATTTCAGTCTTCTAGAATTTGGGCATCAATCAAATACTAAAATTCCTTAACACAGATTTAATCTAGTCAACAATCTTCCTAAAATTTGGGAGTCAATCAAACTCAAGAAAATTAAAGATGGAAAAGTAAAAATTGTTATACTAATCTGCAAATTCTCAATCTGAGTTATCAATTCAAATAAAAAACTTTTAGGTGTTTATAAAGCAGTAAAAGTGCGTAAAAATAAATCTAAACTAGAAAGCAATAAAAAAGATCTTTCATCCCTCAGTCACAGGCGTTAATTGCTACTGAGAAATTGCAGATACTCTACTCTAATCTTCCAACTCTCAATTGCAGTCGTCAATTTCTCTTGAGAAACCTTGGATATGTAAACTAAACTAAACTAAGGTTGAACGGAATAAAACCCAACCTCAATCGTCAATTGATAGATCATAAGGAGTCGTCAATTGCTCTTATTTATAGATCATAAGGAGTCGATTTACATTATTCTAATCCTAATAAAAGAAACTACTAAGAACAAAATTTTCCTAATATAATTCTACTTCTAATTCTAGTTCTTCCTTGCTTTGAATAGTTGATACGTTCCAGATTGTTCATTCTTTTAACAGTAGTAGAGATCTTTAAGAGTCTTTCTTCTCAATCTTCTCCGATCTGTGGATTGTCAAACTTTTAATTTGAATAATCTCCTAATTCTATGTATGACAGTGTAGCTCTCATGTGATCATTGAAAGATGTGCCTATCAATGATCTTTCACTGGATTTTGGAATCACTCTGAAATTCAATCGGGATTGAAAATGGCAGCCCGATTACCAGGAAGGGTCCAATGCCGATTACCAGGAAGGGTCCTAAAATTTATAAAATGAAATGAGCAAGTCAAAATCTCGACTTCTCCTTAAATCCCGTGATATTGTGATTAGGGCTCTTAATGGGCCGGGCTAGCCCGGATTTTGGCTCGCACCCGGCCCAGAAAAAGTGGTATTTTTTATTAATCAAACCTAGCCCGGTATTCGGACCGGGCTAAGCATGTTGTAATCCGCATAAATCTGGGCCGGGCCTGGGTTAAGTGTTGCAACATCCGGCCCGCACCTATCCCGAATATTTTATATATATATATATATATATATATATATATATATATATATATATAATTATAAGTTTTTTTAATATAGTTAAATATGATTTACTTAAATGCCCTGAGATTAAACCGTTGAAAGTTTTAAACTTTGAGCATTTAAGTCAAAAGCGCAATAACCTTGTGCATATATTTTTTGGTTGGACAAATTAGATGACTTAATTCATTTTCAAGCAACCGTTACATAACTTTTTAATTACAAAACAGCTTGTTAATAGATTTTCAAGCAACCATTGTCTATTAACCATTGTGCAACAAATTAAAATAAAATATTTGAATAAAAGCATGTTCCTGAGCCTCTATAATGGTAATATAATTATTTAATTAAAATTTTAACCTTCTTCAAACTTTTATTAGAAAAAAAACAGCCCAACCCAATTTTATTAGAAAAAATAGCCTAAAAAAACAGCCACAAAAAAATAGCCCAACCAAATTTTATTAAAAAAAAACAATCGAAAAAAAGCCAGGAAAAACACCCAAGCCCATTTGGCCCGATAGGGGGGTTTGAAATTTGAGTACATCGAGGTTAGGGTCAATGAAAAAATTGGAAACTCAGCCCGATTTGGTTAGGGCCGGATTGAACCCCAATTCGGCCCTAATCCAGCCCATTGAGAGCCCTAATTGTGATTACTGGTGATCACAATAAGGTTAAATGGTCACTAATGACCTGTAACCAAGATGGTTGACCTAGTCAAAGATTGACTCTTTGAAGGCCCAAAGACTGATATGACCAGAAAATGACCCAATTTGGAGCTAGCACTTCATGGGACAAAGTAACCCCCCAAGAATTCTATAAAATTTTGGGAAAATAAACTTATAAAAATATTGAATTTAGCTGGACATTCGACCTCCGATTCGATCGATTTAGACGGGTAGAAAAGTTGGAAAATAAGGGTACGAGACTATGTCAAGTGGCACCTACCATGACCACTGTTGGACATCCGATCAGATGGATATGATTCTATCATGATCCCGATATTTTTGGTATTAGAAATATACTAAGATATCATAGATAACTTGAAGAGCTTTCTAGCAGGCTCTAATTCGCTTCATTTCAACATCAAAGATGAAAGTTACGACTAGATTACCGGAGACCTGGAAATATGGCCTGATATACAAGTTGGTCAAAACCCCGTTCGGTAAATCAATGACCACAATCACGTCTGATCGTATTTTTGAGTGACATTACTTGTGAAAGATGAGGCTCCTAGTACTCTTTCTCTGAGTTTCCGAATCGTCGGAAAACTCGATTGGAGCTGGAAATGGCGACCTGATTACCGATTAAGGGTCTGAAACCCTTAGTGGAATAGCTAGTTTTGAAGGGATAGAATTAAAACCTTGACTTTCCCTCGAGTCTCGTGGTACAGAGATCACCGATGATCATTGTTTTGGTCTCAGTAACCATTGATGACCGTTGATTAAATCTCATATGATTGACCACGAGTTTGACCAATCGAGACTGGACCCATAGAGGTCCCAAAACCCGAATTCTTCAAATTAGACCGATTAGGGTCTAAAAACCCTGATACGGCCCGACCCATGGGCCTAAGAAAATAGTTAGATATAACCTTTAGGACCTGATGTCCTTGTTTAGAAATTGAGTGGGCTACTGCTATTGGCACCCCTCAAAATTTGGAAACAACTACGCTTAAAATATGAATTTCTTAAGAAACCGGACCCCCTTTCGATGTAGGACCGGAGTGACCCGATATGAGAGGTCCAAGGAAATTAATAAAATCGTTGGGACCTAATGTCCCCATTTTGAAGGCTTGTGGGCCATTACTAATGGCACCCACTAAAGACTAAAAGCACCTACAACGAAAATGTGGAGACATCTTAAAAACCCGAACTGATTGTCAGTAAGATCCTATTTGGCTCAACTCATGAGGCCCAAATGGACGATGATGAACCTATTGAGGATACAATATCCTCTTTAATCAGGTGGTTCATTTGTTATGGACACCTGCAAAAATATAGGAGAGTTCTATACTATACTCTCCTGAAATCTTAATGCTAATTTCGACGTGAATTGACCGGACTAATGGACTCAACAAGGGGCTTGACATAAGTAATGAACTATTGGGACTTAGTGCCCTTGATTTATAAACTAGTGTGCCTCAATTAATGACACCCAGTCAAAATTGAAATGGACACCTGCCTGAATATGTACCTTAAATTGAGAAATTAAGGAAAGTACTAGATATGAAATAAGAAAATTGAATTTTGTAATATTAAAGTCTCAATTAAAGTTTGACCAATTCTAAGATAAATGACCCTAGATAAACCACCAATAACTCATATTGGTGGAAGACATAGTTTACACACTATCTGTGTGCAACTAGTAATTGACACTGATTCTGCCTTGATAATTTTGTTTGAAATAATTGGAGAGATAGATCTCTTCTCTTTCATAACTCTATTGAATTATTTATGAAATGTATGTCCCCGATGGACTTTGAACTACTGCAGCACTAAATATAGTATAAACCGATTAAGAAAATCAGTATGTCTAATGATCCCATTATGTGTATGGGATCAAAATATTTACAGTAATTAATGTGATAGATCTGAGGATTCAGACTAATTGAATTGGACCTGGAATTTGATTGAATTGCTGAATTGTAGTATTTGAAATCAACATTTAAGTTGAAACTGATATTTGACGAAACCTGCATTTATTTGAAACTGATATATGACGAAACCCGTATTTAATTTGAAACCGATATTTGACGAAACCCATATTTGATTTGAAACTGATATCTGATGAAACTCGTATTTGATTTGAAACCGATATTTGACGAAACTCGTATTTGATTTGAAACCGATATCTAATGAAACTCATATTTGATTTGAAACTAATATTTGACGAAACCCGTATTTGAGTTGAAACCAATATTTGACGAAACCATATTTAATTTGAAACCGATATTTATTCAAGTATGCATTTGATGAGAAGCCGATATTTGATTGGAATCCGATATTTGAGTGGAAACCGATAGTTGATGAAACTAGTATTTGATATGAGTTCGATATGTTATTTGAAATAGATGTTTGATGAAACTTGTATTGAAACCCGATACCGATTGAATTATTGATTTTTGATATAGATTGAGATTGAATTCAAAGATTGAGTGATTCGTTAAATATTTGATATAATGTGAACTTTGAATATGAACCCCTGTATATGGGTTATTTGAATATTGAATCTTGAATATGAAACATGAAATACCAAATTTGAACTCGAAATGAGATTATAAACCAGAACTTCTAAAAAGAAGTACACTTGAATTTTGAGCCTGAAATGGGAGTTTGAATTGGAACTTCTAAGAAGAAGTATACTTGAATTTTGAACCCAAAATGGGATTTCAAACTTGAAGTTGGGCCCACAATGGGTAATTGAATATGAACCTGCAGACGGGATTTTGATCTGGAATTTGATTATTGGACTTCTAAAATAAGTATGCTTGAATATTGAACTTTGAATATGGAAATTCTGAATATTGAATTCTGAGCATTAAATATTTGATAACCAATCCTAAAACTTTGAAAATGAAAAGATGATACTATCTTGAACTTGAAAACCTCACATAGCTAACCACTGTTCTTGCGAATGGGCATTATGAGCGACTCATATTCAGATGAGTTTGGAATGTCTGCTGAGGATTGGGTCTCTTTAGACCAATAGGATCATTGATCCTTATCTTGATTGACTAAATGGTAGAGAGTGTCAGTCTTTGTCTGTGCAACATTAGCATCTGAATCTTGAATCTTAGACAATGGTTGGTGTCTGGTATCGCACCGAAATAATTTAAAAGACATTAATAAATCAACAAACTAACTTCATTAAATTAATTACTTAATACTGTTAATTTTGTGATAACATATTTAAACAATTAGTTAAATAAATAAACTATCATTAACTTGAAATGAACCAACCTGATATTTCTTGATGACATTGTTTGAATGGTAGATTGGCAATTGAATTTGATGTGTTACTGCTGATAATTGAAAAATTTGTACTGAGAGGATAGATGATTGAAAATCTAACTTGACATTACTTTATTGATATTGATAATTGAAATTTATGATTGAACATGTCTTGAATTTGAGAAATTGAATGATCACTTGCATCGAATGAATCCTTGAACGCCATCGTCATTGTTTCATTAGTGCCTAATGAGTCAATGATGGATAGATTGATAGATTTAGAATTGAGATATAAAGATATTGTAATATTGATCAGTTAGACAACTAATGAAATTTAATTGAAACACTAATTGAATTATGAGAATTTACTGGAAATGCATTATTGAATCTAGCTAATACTTTATTAAAGTTCACCGCTTATGTCGTTTCATGACAAAAATGTCCAGAGACAGTATAGACGTCGCTCAGTCAAAGCTAGACGGAGCAGCCGGATAAAGATTTAGAAGGACCCAATACATACGTGGATGGGCCACGTGACACTTACACTGGATTTTGACTTCATATAGTTAATTTACCTTTGTTTAAGATCAGTTTGGTTTATCATTTTATAAAATCATTGGTCTCATTGTAAATATTGGACTTTGAATTTATTTTGATTTAAACAATGCATACTTTTGTTTTAACTTGTCTTTCTGCAACAAGTATAAATTTTCTAAGGAATTCGTATTTTCCTAGTAAGTGAATGATCGAATTTGAAAACTAATCAGGTTAATGAAATTTTCCATAATAAATAAACTTTATCTTTTTCTTCGATATGGAAGAAAATTTTAGATATTGAATACCGAAAATCGAGGTGTGTTGCATTGACCTGGCTTGTGGATTGGAACGTGCGGGGCGCGAGAGTCGCCCAACATGCAAGGCTAAGGGCTGGGAGTGTGACAGTACATCTTAGGGAGTGAAATATGATCATATTTTAACATTTATCAGGAAGCTAGAGCTTTCGACAAGCTAAGGCTTTGGATAAGCTAACAGTTTTGAGAAGTGACCACTACTAGACATTGATCGTCGACTGATGGAGATGGGAGACGGCGAGAGTGTCGCCGATGATGCTACAATTTTTTAGAAGAGGAGGCCTAGAGATCTTTTCTTAATAGAACACATTGAAGCCTAGTCGATCACGACATTAGGAGATGGCCGTGGGCAAAGCTAGGGTTATGGAGAAGACAACCACGTCGCCGAAAGTTATTTTGGAGATGGGACAGCACAATTTCGAGATGGGCTTTGTGTAAGGGCGGTAGGGTCCTAACTTGAAATTATGGGGGCAAAAATATAAATAAAATCCGTACCACTTAAACGACGTGTAAACAAACAGATGAGAATGGCACGCTTACGTCCGTATGGGGCGCTAACTCACAATTGAAAAAAAAAATCGCCAAGATTGTGATAAAAATAGTTTTGGGGCGTGTTTTAGTACTTTACTCTATATTATATTAATTATTTATTTAAAGTTAAAATTTTAATAATAGGATTTTAAAAATATCAACATGATTTATGTCAAAATTAAATTTATAATTAATTTTTTTTTCAAAAAAAATATTAAAAAAAAAGAGTTTATGAATAAAATAAATATATTTGAAAAATATTTCAAAAGAGAAAAAATAGCTCGTAACCGGGCCGGCCTTGGGGCCAAGCTTGGGCTGAGTACTTGTTGGGCTGTCCTAGGCTATAGGGCTGGCCCCTCGAGGGCTCGGCCAATTGACAGTTCTAGACAAATTGACCGTCCTCAGAGCTAATACCAACTCAAATAACAAACCGTCCTCAGAGCTAACACCTACACAAATAACAAACCGTTTTCTCACTACAAACCAAACTGTAAATCTATAAACGAAAGACTAAAACACAAAAAAAATTAAAAAAATAGGCTAAAAGGGCGATTTTTTTCTATCTACCTACGAACACCCACAATATCAAACACCCTCTCTGAATTTGGATTTCAAAATGGATCACCATCCTCATCCCCAAGGCGATCAACCCGATAAATCGAAATCCGATGGCCAGCAGTCCACGGATTACGCTCCGTACCCTAGAATCGATCCGAAAGACATCGATCCCCCTTCCGATAAGGAGAAATGGGGAAACATAGTTATGGAATCTCAATCAGGCCTGCCTCCTCCTCCGGCACCGAAATCCGTCAGTTGGAGCCCGGAGTTGACTTCGGAGGCCCATTCTACGGCGGCGACATCGATGCCGGCGGAGTCCAATCCGTACGTATCTCCGTCGCCCGTTCAGTCGTCGGCGAAGAGTGAGTTCTTGAGCTCTCTTTTGTTTTTTTGAGATAGATCGGTTCTGTTTGGAGTTTGATCTGTTAGGGTTTGACTTTGATTGGTTTTGATTGTTGAATAGATTTTGATTGTTGAAGTTAGATTTGATTTAGGGCCAAGTTGGAATATGATATTGGATTAGATTAATGGTGCTACTGGCCTTATGTTAGAATAATCAGCGTGCTAAGATCCTAACCAGTACTCGAACAATGCCTAGGCGTTAGTGGGGAGGAAAGTTAATCTCTTATTACTTTCGAGTACGGCCAAAACAAAACTAATCGGTTGGATTTCAGTTTTTTTTCAATTTCCAAATCCAAAACCGAACGGTTACCCGAAAAAATGGTTTGGTAGGGTTTTGGACCGGTTTCATTTTTTTTTGGTTTGTTTTTCTTTTTAGTTTTTTAACCAATCCTACCTAATCAGTTTTTGGTTTCCGCAACCCAAAACTGAAACTGAAGCAGAATTGGTTCGGTTTTTTAATCAGTTTTAGTCCGGTTTGGACTGGTTCGCTTCGGGTTCAGGTTTGGGTTTCGGGTCAAACTTGTATCCCCTCTTTGAAGTCATAACACACCACTAGGCTCTGTAGCCGACGTCAGTGGCAGCTCACTCCGTGGTGGCTCTCTCTGCTTTGGGGCCCCAATGGAGCCCTTTCTTCAGGCCACCACTTCCGGGACTCCACGACAGCCCACTCTGAGGCCGCTTTTTCTCCAGTACCCCAGGTAGCCTTTTCCCTAGGTTGCCCTTTCTATGACTCAAACTCGAGACACGGTCCTGGCTCTGATAACATTTGTTATGACTTACGGTACCTAATGAATACTCCCAAAATGCCAAGGCGTTAGTGGAGCGGAAAGTTAATCTCTGAGTCATAACACACTGGCAGGGCTATCTACCTTATGTTAATTATCTTCAACACTTTGCCTCACATCATGATCACAGTTGTTTCGATGCTGGCTGATGCTTTGGAGAAAATTGTTCACTATGAGTAGTATAGGATACCCTATTTTCTATATTTTTACTTAAGGGGCAGCATCATAAATCTATATTCTGATTAGATTATCTAGGCCCTTAGACAAGTTAATTGATGGGTTTGGTTGGGAATTCAAAGAAATTTTATTATTATTATTATTATTATTATTTTATTTGAAAATTGATTAGATACGTTGGAATCGGTTCGTGGGGTTCTTGGTAAATGGGGACAGAAGGTGGGAGAGGCAACGAAGAAAGGGGGGGATCTGGCTGGAAATGTTTGGCAACACTGTAAGTTTTGTTTTCTTTCTAGTGGCATATTTAAGCGAAATATATATATTCGAGCGATTATAGTTGCTTGTTTGTTTCTGAAGAGAGTAGTATTGGCATGCAATGTTAATCCAAAACCGTGATGATTTGGTTTTATATGTTATTTGGTTTTTTATGTTTCTTTTTTTATAGCTGTCTTTGACTGATATTACTAGCAAGAAGTTGTGATAATTTCATCCCGCCAGTGTTATGTTTATGAGAGTTTTAATAAGTCCTAGTTGTTGTAAAGTATAGTGTTTATGATTTAAGCCCATGTTCTAAAACTCGGCGAGTCAACGAGTTAACTCTGCCGAGTTACTTGACTCGCCGGGATTTCGAGTTGAGTCCGAGTCTAGTCAAGATTTTGCTAGAATGATGCAATCAGGGTTCATAAACAACCCTTCTATATAAAATGTTTTCATGAGATAAGGTTTTAAGATCCCTATCTTTTTAACAAGTATTAAACTACCCTATCTTTCCATCTTTTTCCTTGTAACATAGTTTTATGTTTTTATAAGAAAATATATACTAAATTTCCGAGTTGGAGCGAGTCGAGTTTTCCCGAGTCTTCGAGTTAACTTGACTCAACTGACTTTCGAGTCGAGTCAAGTTTTCGTGTTTTAAAACCATGTTTAAGCAAGGATTACCAGCAGTCGGCAAGTGAAAATCAAACTATTCATATAGTTTAAGGAATCGGATTTATAAATTGGGGTTTTGTTAAAAGGATTTTGGGAAATTAGTATGAATAATGTTGAAGCAGGTTCATAAAGTTTTGGATGTCTTTGATGTATTAGTTTTTACAATATTTTTATTTTATGCACTTGAGGATGAACAACCAAGGAATTCAACTATTGCAAGGGCATTTCTATAAATAAAAATATCCTGCCTATAAAATTTCCACTATAATCATCTTGTTAGAGATGGTTGTTAAACCTATTCAAGTTCTAAGATTATAGAAATTGTAGATTAATTTTGACACAACCTATCATGTCTCCGATAACTATAAGAAATTGTATATCATCTGTAGACCCGTATTAATTTCTGGTTTATGTGGGACTGATGCATATCCAAAACTGTTGCTAAACGATGCTTATTGGTTGGATAAACTTGGAGGAAGGCATCATTTGATGATTGACCTTGTATGCACCCAAGATGTGATTCATGTCCTCCCTTTACACAAACTCATGGATCAAAATCTTGGATTTTCGATACGTATCGTCCAGCCCCAAAACCGATATGTACCGGACGATACTTTCCGGTTCCCCCCCCCCCCAACAAAAAAAAAAACAAAAAAAACAATAAAACCGATAATTTGAATATGAACAATACATTGAACGATACGAGCGATACTTTGAACGATAATTTGACTATTTTTTATGGGAGGCGATAAAAACCCAATGTATCGTATCGTTCAAGTCCAAAACCGATACGTATCAGTATTGGACGATATTTTGATCCACGCACAAACTAGAATATGATGGATATGGAACATGGTTTAAAACTCAATTGATACTGGTATGTCTTGCAATACATATTGGTATACCCCGTAGGTGTTGGTCTTTACCTATTGGTAATTTGACCTTTTTCTTATTTATTTGTATATTTTATATGTTCTTATACCCTTGGTGCATTTGAACAAGATAGTCTGGAGGAGGATTTAGTCAAAATAGAAAATCATTTAGTGCCACATTGCCATAGATTTTGCTACTTAGGTTCTAGTTTACAATCAGATGGTGGATTTGAAGAGGACTTTTTAAATAAGATCAAGGCAGGTTAGATGAAATGGAGGAAAACTAGTAGAGTATTGTGCGACCCAAGAGTTCCACAAAGATTATAGGGACAATTTTATTAAACGGTGGTTAGACCTGACATGTTATATGGTGTGGAATGTTGGGCTACTAAAAATCGACAAGATAGAGTACTTGTGGCCAAGATGTGTACGTGGAGATGGATGTGTTGAGTAACAATAAAGGATAAAATACAAAATGAACATATAAGAAAAAATTTGAGAGTGGCACCTATTAAGGGAAAAATTATGATCTGTAGCTTGAGGTGTGGTTTGGACGTTCATCTGGGGCAAAAAGTAGACCTTGTACTAATGGTTGAGACCATGGGTCAAAATTTTGGACGAAACCGATACGTATCGGTTTCGGGGTGCCCGATATGATACATATAGTATTTATCGGGCACCCCAAAAAATAGGGTAATTATCGTTCGATACGGGCAATCTATCTTCCATATCGGATGATAATGTCAAATTATCGTCCAATAATTTCATATAAAATTTAAGTGACGAACGTCCGTGGCTTCAGAACGGAAAAAAATAAAATTTGTACCAGACCGGTACATTGAATGTATCGGCGATACATTGAATGTATCGGCCGATACACCGGTATGTATCGTTGAGGAGATCTAGATGATACGTACCGAAAATCCGGTATTTTGGTCTATGCTTGAGACTCTACAAGCACAAAGACGAAAGAGAAGAGTAAGACTAGTGAAGACCTGGATGGAAGCCGTGAGAAGGGATATGAGGGATTGCGAAGTTATAGAGGGCTTAGCGCTATTTAGAGACGAGTGGAGAAATAGGACTCGGAAAGCTGACCCCAAATAGATGGGATAAGGCTATGATGATGATGATGATATTCTTATACCCTTTGAATTTAGATAAAAAATACATTTCTTTTATATTAGCCAATATTGATGCATCCTCAGATAATTTTCACCATTGTATGGTTTAGTTTGGGCTTTAGGGGGCACAACCAATAATAAAGAAGCACTAATAGCTGAACTGGAGGAAAACCAAGAAGGTAAACTCCCTTTTCATAATATAGGGGCAAGATAGGGCAGGTGGGAGCAGATTGAGCATAAAAGCAAGGTGATTGCCTAATCCGATTAGTACTCTAGGTCGAGCCACAAGTCAAGGGTCATAGTCTTTTGCAAGGTAGTTAAGGTAGTGTGGTGAGGTCATGCGAAGAGGCTTGC